>CM062819.1:98626891-100116891 GCA_031772625.1 Pinus tabuliformis | reverse complement strand
CAATGTACCACTTGGCCGCAAGACCAATTAGAGTGCGCTGGAAAAGCCTTAAACGGATTGAATCATCTGAAATGGAATTAGATGCACACCAGAGGTGATAAGTCATCACATGGTTCGATGGGTCCTCTCTTGATTTTCCTTCAAACTTATGAATATCACTAGGTAACTTATTCGACATTGGCAGCCAAAACGGAAGATAATTAATGGGATCGTTCATTAGGCATGACAAGTCAGGAAAGTCCAAAGTTGCGATAAACGGTAACTGACGATTAGGGTCCCTAAAACTCTGGGTCATGAGACCAGCCCCAGGAGGAGGATATCTAGGATAACTAGGAATTGGAATTGCATTTGGGATATTGTATTCTCCCAGAAAACCAGGATTAACCGGACCGTACTGGGGTTGTTGATATGTATACCTAGGGTACGGTTGATATTGATAGACTGGCTGCTGCACAGCAAGACCGAATTGGTACTGTCCTTGGTACGGTTGATAAGTAAATTGAGGTTGACTTATGACAACCGTACTTGAACCAGGTTGTCCTACAGGCATCTGAACCGAAGTTTGAATTGTGGATCCAGACTGAGGTAAAGATGTCTGAGGAGTTGATATAGGAACAGTAGAAACTGGAGCTGTCGATACTCCAGAAGTAGGTGGGGTAGATTGAACAGATGTTGCAGCAGCTGGTTGAGGCGGAGTACGAGGCGTACTAGGCCCAGGCAGAGAAACTACCGAAGGTACAGAAGTTTGAATAGTAGACTGGACAGGTTGCTGTGGTGAACTAGAAACTAATGGTTGTCCAGTTTGAGATGACAACTGTACATTTGGTTGCAAGACCTGTTGAGTTTGCGATGGATCCCACACTAAGTTCATTCTGGGGGACGGACCCATAACAGGTTGAGAATATTGAGGACCATAACCAGGTTAAGCGTAGGGTTGATAATTCAAAGGTACATTTCTAGTTCCTTGAACATATGATTGACCGGAAGGTGGTTGGAAACCTTGGTTCGAGTACCGACCTCGGGGTTGATAACCCTGAGGCACGTACTGATACTGGGGTTGACCTTGAGGTACATATTGATACTGGAGTTGACTCTGAGGTACATATTGAGTTTGGGGTTGACCTTGAGGAACGTACTGTCCCGTAGGTATGTACTATCCTTGAGGTCGCCTCCCAGGCGCAAATTGGGTACCTTGAGGTTGCCCCCCAGGCGATAATTAAGGATTTTGAGGCTGCCCCCCAGGCGATAGCTGGCCACCTTGAGGTTGAGGATTAGGAATAGTACCTGACATCATGAGAATATCTTTTACACTCAATGGCTTAGTACCATTATTTCCAGTTAATAACCCTTGTTCAATGGGTTGAGGAGATGCTCCTGAAAAAGTACCAGTAAGTGACTGATACCCAGAGGGAACAGAAGGACCGTCGTACAAAAAGGATTCTGGAGATTGAGAAAACATGGACGACTGTCTTGACATATTTAATGGAGGATAGTAACCTCTAGGTGTTGGGTGATAAGGAATACGAGGTGGTGAAAAACTTAGTCCCAGGTTTTCCAAAAAGTTAGTCAATGAAAGATACCAAGCACTGCTCCTAGGTGGACTGTAAAAGATTGATTCACGCTCCCTCAGTTCGATAACAGGTTGATTTTCAAGGATAGGGATGCCTACTTCTTCTTCCGGAGTAGCAAGTTATTCAATAGCTACAAGTCCAGAAGGAAGATTTTGGGTAATTATTCTTTCTACCCTGGGTGAACCAGGCCCACTAGAAGTTGGAGAGGTAAACCCCAATGTCGAAGTAGCAGCAAATTCACTTTCAGGTTCGAATATTTCAGGTTCCTCACCTAAATCACTAGTAGATGAAAAGCTACCAGTAATTTCAGAAACAGACACAGATTGTGCATTATAATCTTCTACTAGAGCTTGAAAATCAGGATGTACCACCAAAGAAGACTCTCCTTCTTCAGGTGACCCAACTCTACTGTCTCTAGGAGTTACGAGGGCTCTCAACCCTTCAGGCTGGCTCGGTGAAAACTCAGGAGGTTGGCCCCGAAGTCTACGGGACTTCCTCGGTAATTCAGCCACGATTAAAAAATTTTAACTATTTCACACAAAAACAAAGTAAAATCTCAATGAAAACCACCTAAAGCCTCTAAAGAACCAAACAAATTTGAATCACACGCCTAAAGAATCTAGGAGATCAAACCACACACAAACAATAACTTTCTGTACTGAAAACACTAGTTGGTGATGAAATCCAACGTTGCAGAGTTGAATACCCCGGAAACCTGCTTAATGAATAGACTGGCACAAGTTCCTCCACTAAACTGTCTCGAGTGAAGAGAACCCCCCAGAAAATCCAAGTGAGTCTAGCCGACGTCTGCTCTAGGTACAGTGGGATTTTCCCACCACTGTCACCTTAGGAAGAATCCTATAGAATATGGTCACTATGGTTACCAATGCAAACACATATACCTGGGGGAACAGTCTACGATCCGATACGCACGTAAGGGCAGAGTAACAAGCTCAATCCCCTTGAAGGCTCCTTGACATAATCCAAGGTTTACCAACAAGTGACCCCAGGCTCCTCGACAATGGTTAATCCAAGGTTTACCGTTTTTAATACGTGAATATCTGGCATCGTTCCCAATGATGAAGGATTGATTCCCACACTGGTTTGGACACGATCTCGTGCTTCTCCTTTAAGAAGAGCTTTCCCAGAGCATAGATGGAACAATTAGATTTTTCTCGTACCGCAAGATATAGCTACTTGTTTGTTTTACTGTCTTGGAGAGTTAATTACTTCCTACTCCAAGACACTAGCCTAAGCTATGTTGGTGTATTAGAGCCCTAGAAACAAAAATATTACTAGATAGATTTTACTTTAAGCGTTATTTTTATTGGTTTTTGTTTAAGTCAAGAGGTGTAGAGATGAAACTAGTGGTGTGAAGACTCGACTCGAAATCACTAAAAAAATGCACCTAAGATGATTAAGAAATCTTTTCCCTTCAATGAACTTCTAGCTAGGAAAGAGTTTGAGAATGCAAATGCTTGTAAACACAAATCTTTCTTAATCAACAAATTAAAAGGAGAGCTTTTTGTCTTTTCCAATGCACTCAAAATGAGACAACTAGTTATTTTCACAAAAAATTCTCTTTTCTTTCAAACACTCAAATACTACGAAAACAAACTTTTTCCAAAAGAGATTTTTTTTTTTTTTATAAAACACTCAAAACTATAGAAATAACTAATCTTGAGATCTATAAACTATAAAAAACTATTTGAAGTCAAAGCTTACAAGATGTCCTTTTCAAGGATGTTTTACTTAGCTATAAGCAAACTAAGGACTAATTTGTCCAGAATCACAAATCAGTCAAAAAACAACCAATTTTTGTTTTCTTTTCTAAAAATGAAATCCAAACTTTTAACACAAGCCTTTTCGAAGTTTCGCAAAGAGAAAATACAAGGTGGATTCCTCAACAAAGGTAGATTTTGCAAATGGTCAGACTCATAAGAAGGCCAGTAAAAACCAAGCTGATCTGAGGCTTCTACAGCTTCTAAGCTCTGAGCTACTACAAGACCAAAATGAAAACCAAACCCGGTAACCAAAACTTCTAGTAATTTCACCTAAAACCCTAACACCAATGGAATTAACCTAAGAAAAGTTCTTAACAAGTCATGAGCAGGTCTGGGCAGGGATAACAACATCTAAACGAAAACTAAACTGACTGAAAGAGAAAATCCTAAGTTTTTCAAAATTTTAGCAGGGTCCGCAGGCCCACCGTTCACACAGGTGCGGTACCGCTCTGTGCTAAAAGCAAAAGTGTGGATAGGTCCGCACTGTGTTCCAAGCCGAGGGTGCGGTCCTCTCCCAAAGTTATGAAAAACAAAAAATAATCCTAGATCAACTAAATCTACCCAATTCCACACACAACAAGCCAAAAACAGAAACAAAAACATAGTTTCTCAGGTCAAAGTAAAGCAAATAAAGAAATCAAGTCCCCAGCGGAGTCGCCATTTTGTCACATGGAATGAGTCGATCTTGCGGACAAGATAGACCTTCCTAGAATCTAACGATATCTAGTGACAAGCAAGCCAATCAAAAACTATCTTTCTCTAAATATGCAATTCATAAACAAAGGCAAACAAGTGTTTTAGGCCTACCTTGGGTCCAATGCAAGTTTGTGGAAGCCTCGCTCCTTTGATCCAAATGAGCTCCCTTGTAGCGAATCTGCAAACACAAACAAGAAAACAAATTAAATAGCACCTGAAAATCCAATATCATAAAGCATACTTATCATGATGATCAAGGAATTCATGAAACAAATGACATAAGACAATTTGTTGAGAAAAATGAATCAGATTGTATTAATTCAAATCAAAGAAGAACTTTACAACTTGTGCCTTGATGTTGTACAAGCTCCTCCCAGGGTCCAACAAGAAGTCTCCTCTACTTTGACAAGTTTCACTCTCTTCCCAATGAAGCCAAAAGGTATGTGATCTCTCCTCTCAAGCTTAACTGGGAAGTCTCAATTCCACCAACATTTACCCTCAAAAATGTTCAGCTTCCAACCTCCTTAGCAACCAGCCCAATGCCTTAATTTATAGTGCAATGGAGGGAAGTTACTAGGTCCTCCTTCAAAGGGATAAAGCCCTCCTTCAAAGGGATAGCTCCTCTCATCAAGGGATTAGCTCCTTCTCTTTTGGGATGCATGAACCACCTAAGAGCGAACAATCCACGTCAAAATTCCTTCTAGAATCATCTAGAATTAACCCAAAGTGAGTTTTTTAGAATAAACTTGCGCCTTTTTGACTTTCACAGGGGTCCACACCCACTCCTTTACGGACAGAGCAGGCAGGTCCACAGGTAATGTGAACAGGGGGTGCGGGACCGCAAGCAATAGTGAGAGAAAGTGTGGAACCAGAGCTTTGTTGATTTTCAATGTCTTTCTCTCATTTTCAAAGCTTGACTTGAAGAGCTGAGGTCTGAGACTTACTTAGGAGGACAGTATAAGTGATGATAGACCCATACTGACTGCAAATAGTCATGGTGACGATATTTTTGTGTAACAGATTCCTAATTTGTCCAAGATCTTAAAGTCCCCTTACAAGAACATATTCATCAAGACCTCTTTCAATAACTAATCAAACCTAGATCTAACAATTGTTTGAGATCTATGGTTCTCTTACAAGAACGTATTTTAGAAGATCTCTTCCAACATTAGAACATCTAATAAGAACTTAAAAGCCTAGATCTAATAATTGTTTGAAATCTTACGGTTCTCTTACAAGAACACTTTCAAATAAGACTCTTCCAATATTAGAACATTTAACAAAACTTGAAAGTTGAAATCAAACAAAAACATAAAATAAATTATACCTAAAATAAGCAAATAAGCATGCAAGTGAGGCCATGGGGGCCCTCCATAACTCCACAAGCACACCACTTCAATGGAGACTCAAATGTAGAAGCAAAATTGAAGTATGATCCTTTATTCCAAAATCTCCATTACAAACCAACTCTAAGATTACAACTCTAAGCTTCTAAGATTACATACTCCAAAATTCTAAGATTACAAAAAAAAACTTCAAGATTCTAAGATTAGAAAAACTTCAACATTCTAAGATTACAAATGGAGGAGATTGTTGTAGAGCTGTAACAAGGGCCTTTTTCACCTCTACTTATCTCACATTACAAGTCAATCCGGGAGCGTTTTGTTATTGCAAAGGGTATCTCAATTTGAGGCTATTTGTCAGAGTAATGCTTAGTAGTATAGGTCTAAGAAATAGAAGAGTAAATGGATGCTAAGCTATAGCTAAATTACTTTTGCAGAAAGAAATCACACACAACAACCTTACCAGTCAAGGGTACGGAAATAGTAACCCATCTCTCTAGAAACTGATAAAGGAAAAGGAATTAGAGTATGGATCATGGATCTGGGAGCATAATAGCGTCTGCTGTGTCTCACGACAGCCTTGATCCTCCTCCCACACCAAACCAATGAATGCAAGTAAAAAGGAACAACAATTCAGAAATGGAACGGCAGTAAAAGGAACGGCAGTAAAGAAACTAAGTCTCACGAGTTCAACACTCTCAATTCTTGGCACCAACTTATATACAAAGAAAGAGCAATCTTTTGTACAAGTAGACAGCTTAATCAAATGGAATAGAAAACCATCATAAACAGGAAACGTCAATCATATACAAAAGTAGACAGCTTAACAACAAATCACCATAAACAGGAAACGTCAATCATATGTATACATAATCTGAAATGATCACTAGTGGTCCGCACACAACGTTAATTCCATCTTCTTATGATCGTCACTCCAACCATATGTAGCTAAAACATTCCACTTATAAATTCTGTAACAGAAGTGAACAACTCAGAGCAATGTTATGTGAACAATCCTGGAAATATGATGTAAACTTGTTACAAAGATTTACAAAAGGAAAACTACTGATGAACGAGTATGGAATAGCATGTAAGTATATCAGATTATTAAGAGCAATAAACCAACCACACAAAACCAAGTTGTAATGATACAATCAGCCAGTGTCCGTTGGAGCCGGGCCCTTAGCTTCCAATGGCACACCGCCGTAGCTTACTTCAGATGCAGAGAGAAAGTAATACCAAATATATTATATTAACGCATCAATGATAGTACAGAAAAACTAAGTCTCAAAGAGACTCAATAGTCTGAGTTTAACTGACTGTGAAGTCTGTAAACAGAAAGTAAAGATACAAGATAATCAAAAAGTCCCTTAAGTCTTCGATGCTGCCCCTTTTTATACAAGTAATGGCGGAGTTAACTATACAACAAAATAATTGAAAGTAACGATCCCTCAGGATCAAAGATCCTGAGGGATCTGTTAAACTGTTAACTCCTCTCTTTTCTCTGCCTAGCCTTCCGAACTAACAGTCCTTCATCTCATCCCGGATTGATCTTCCTTGATTTACTCGCCCTGGTCTAGATTTTATTTAGTTTTGGAGGGACAGCCATTATCTCCTCATGGAACTCTCGTTTTGCACCGCGCCTTCCTACTTTTGTCTTTTCCTGCATAGAGAAGATAACTATTAGTGATTGGGTCATTCGTGCTCATTCTCATTACATTTTCCTATTTTATAACAAAGAAAAGGTTACAACTATTGCTTGAAACACCACTAAGTTATTCGTTAAAACATACCTTTCCAATGCTCTACACACCCCCCGGCTTACTCTGTTTCATGGCCTCATGAAAACGTTATAATTAACATGGAGAGCGGTAAGAGAATAGGCGGGAGAGGGTATCTCGTGAGGAGGTCTGCAACCATGGTGAGCAACCAAATTATCAAAGAAGTGATTCAATTGATCTGCAGGCATATTATACAAGGCCTGATACCCAGGTGTAGGGTGCCAAATAATTGGGCTACGGAACCGGTATCCTAACCAAGACGGCCCAGCTTGCAAAATGCGCTGGCCATAAAGGCTCAACCGTTCAACAGCCTGCTCAAAATTTTCGTATTTGAATGGCTCCCTGAGCTGGATGCTTGGGGTAGAAATCCGATAGCGGAATTTGGCAGCATCCAGGGCAGAATCCTTAATAGCCAGAAAGAATTCCACGCTATTTCGGATCAAATCCTCATGCATGGGTCCTAACAGTTCCATGACGCCCTGGGTTCTCATAAGGTTTTTGTGTGATTGCCATAGGTGAACTGGGTCTCTAGCCTCGGCCCTGACCCATAGATCTAGGCTGTGCTCCTGCCTCTGAAAGGCATTGTAAGCCCTGAGCCACTTTAACTGATTGACCCCAAATGAAACAAAGGCTTGTAGCTGTATATCACCCACGAAAGGGCCAGGGTTTAAATCAGTTTCCTGCTCAAGCACCATATTGTGCAAATAGAATTCACATAGCAACCGTTGGACTTTAACCCCATAATGTTTGCAACAATCAATAAAATCATTAACAGTATTAATCTGAATAGGGGCACCCGCCCTGACAGCTTTTATTTTCAATCTTAAGTATCTTTCAAGGAGAAATAAAGCATAATTCTTTGCAGGGGCCCTGCAAGTCAAAACATCATTATACAGCAAACATACATTGTCCAATTGTTTAATAACAGCATCTAGTCGACGTGTTACCTTGGCAGCCTTTTCCTGTTCCTTCTGCCATCCTTCAAAGGCCTAACTCTCTGATTGACTCATGTTCCGCAGTTGCTGCTGCAGTTCTTCATATTTTTCCCGAGGGAACATTTGTTCTTTTAACTGCTCGGCTTCCTGCTGCAACTCCTCGTATTTTTCCCGAGGGATCATTTGTTCCCTTAGCTGGTCAGCTTCCTCTCGGGCTTGCTTCATCTTGTGGTGCAAGGCCTTGGTTTTTGGATCCTTTTTCCATGATTTCTCAAAGGCAGGGAGGTTTGCCTGGACCTTCACGTGTCGCTGCCTGGAATTCGTATCCCGAATTATCCCTAAAGGTGATGCCTCAGTTTGGACTGCTTTGTTTTCCCTTTCTTTCTTCACATGAATAAAGGGGTACGATGGCCCCTCTGTAAATGGAATGTCGTCTTGCGGCTTGGTTTTGATTGGAACGGCAGTTGGTCCCGACGGGCTATTTGGAACAGCAGTCTGTTTCGGAACGGCATTCTGTTGTTCCATATCAGATGGAACGGCATTCTGCTCTTCCATATCAGATGGAACGGCATTTTGTTCCTCAGTGCTGGTTGGAGCAGTCGTAGGTCTATCAGCAGAGTATTGACCTACGAGACGCCTATAAGCCCTTTGCCTTCTCATCTGACAGGACC
This sequence comes from Pinus tabuliformis, assembly GCA_031772625.1. Lineage (NCBI taxonomy): Eukaryota > Viridiplantae > Streptophyta > Pinopsida > Pinales > Pinaceae > Pinus > Pinus tabuliformis. The sequence goes on along the minus strand of CM062819.1, from coordinate 100,108,110 downwards.
CTGCTGCATTTGTCCTTCTTTTTCTCCTTATGGTCCTTCTTATCCTCAGACTGGCTTTCAAACTTCGAATTTTCTGCCGAAGCTGGGCTATAATATTCAGCAGTCTCTGCTGTTTCTTTCTCAATTTCTTAATTTCTCTTGCCTCGGCAGTGGGCGCATGAGTGGCCCTCAGTTCTGCTCCTCTTTCATCGAGGGTTTCTTCTGGCATTCTGGGAACGAACTGTTCCCGACAAGCATTTTCATTTTCCACGTCATCAGCAGGTGGGTTTTCTTCTGGTGTCTTGGGAACGGATTGTTCCCGGTCGGTATTTACATTTTCTCTGTCAACAACAGGGAGGTTTTCTCCTCCCGCCATTTCCTCATGCAATTCTTCATGCGTCTCTTCATGCAATTCTTCCCCAGAGGGTCCTTCAGGAGGGTCTGCTGGACTGGAAGGTGAAGCATAATCCCCCAGGCTGGCCAAGATGGTGGCCAGCTCTTCTTCCCCCATGGGGACCTGTGGAGGGATGTCCCCCAATTGTTCCATCTCCTCCTCCTGCATTGGCTGCTCAGTGGCTGCCTCCGGATAATCGGCCTCGGCCTTAGAGTCAGAATGTTCATTTCCTTCCTCGGCTTCTGCTTCGTTCTCAATTTGTTCCACATTTTCCCTCAAAGGTTCCTGTTCTGGCACTGGTGGCTCATCTGTTATTTCGATCGGCTGGTCAATGCTTGGCTGGATTTTCTCCAGCCTGCCTTTTATTCTTGCCAACCGAGCTGACTTCCTAGGCCTCTCGGGCCGTTCAGGTGTGCTGGCCACCTGTTCTTCCACCACCACCTTTCTGCGTTTTTCAGATTGTTCTGGCGTGCCAGAGGAATGCCTACGTTTTGAGGCAGCACGCTCTTCTGTGGCCAGTTCCTTATGTTTTTCTGCATGTCCAGATGCTCCAGAGGAACGTTTCCGTTTTACTGACCCCGTGCGTTTCTTGGGTTGCTCGGGTATATCCGAGGGATGCTTGGGTTTTGGTGATTCTCTGGGCTCCTTGGGTGCCTCAGAGGTACTAGCAGGATGCTTAGCCTTTGGGGATGGTGATGCCACTCCCCGTCCAATTGCTGTAATAAGCTCCCCCCAGCTACTTTGCTGTTGAGTGAGATTGTAGCTCACTATCAGGCGAATCAACCCATGGTGGCTAACCACTGTGTCTTCATGGTGTGCCTTTTTCAGGCTCCGAGAGGCATCATGCAGTAATGAATTTAACAATGTAGGGAGATTCACAGAACATTTTCCTTTTAACACAGCCAGGAGCTTAAGGTGACACAGTCTTACCACATCTTTTTGCCCCTCGCAGGTGATGTAGCTCTGCACCACCTTTGCCAATTCGCTCCAGGGTTCTCCTAGCATTGCCGGCAGCACTCCTTTTCCCTTCACTGTTAGATTCTGTCCTTCGTCTTGGAAAATCTCTATGATCTTCTACAACCTCTCTTTCTTTGTCGTCCATATTGGTCCTGAGGCTGGTAATCCTGTTACTTCCGCGATTATTTCCTCTGTGACCATTATCTGCTTCCCACCCACTACGGAGTGTTCTTCCTACAAATTCTGCAGGAATTCCATGGCCACAGTTTCATTTGATTCACGTAGGCGGCTAAAATAAGTTAGCCACCCCGCCCTTTCTAGGATTTCTCGAGTAGCTTCGGAGACTACTAGCTCACTAGGCTTGCTTCTGATAGCCTTGCCTCCCATGGTTCTGTTTCGAGCTCCTAGATGGAACAGCAATTACCTGTCGCAAAGAACGTAATCGCAGCAGGAAAAAAACACAGAGCATGCATGAAAATTGATTGTAAATAACAACTTATTGCAAAAATAGCATTGTCATGCCGTTAACCCATATCGTACCTTCGTACCATATCATCTCCAAATGGTGTGCTAACACGTGGCCGACGGAGTAATGAGGTCACCTCCCCCCTCGCAATATGATAGGCTGTCCCAGCCGTCAAATGGAGGAGGAGCCGCCATCCCGTCACCAAGTCATAAAGGAACAGCATATAGAATTTTGCCATGATTCAGATTAGACAAAGAAATACCGAGATCGAGGCGAAAGGTAGATCGCGTTTTGCATAAGCCTGCGTGATGTGATGCAAAACAGGAGGATAGGACATCTGGCACTCATATAAGGTCTGAGGTAGTCATAGTCAATACCTTTGCCATGATTGGTGGTGATAGATATTCATGCGACGTATCCATCAAAGTGTAAGATATAATTATTACAAGGATAGAAAGAAGTATTTGATATGATCCAAATTGGTGTATATATTACGACTCCGATACCATTAACAGAGCTCTGCTGCCGACAGGTGTTCATAACCTTGGCAGAGTTGTTTATTTCACCCTGGAACCATGGTCCTTTGTGTATTTTTGAAGAGCAATTCTTTGTCAAGATGCAGGCCATCATGCTGGCTTGGTAACCAGATAACCATGATGCCATTCACCAGAGAGGCGCGAAACGTGGGCAGGCCGGCTCGTAATGAGACCCCCTATTCCAAGGTTTGTAGTGAACCCGTTGGACCATATCCCTGGTGTGGTGGCCATGATGGGAATGCCACTTCACTTCCAATCTTATGATCATAGTAGGCTGGTTCTTTAATGAAACCCCCTATCCTGCATTTGACAAATAATTTCTTTTTATTTTGCTTTTGCCCTTTTTTTCTTTTTTTTTTTATTTTAAAAAAAACAGACTTTGCTCTTGTATAATTACACATAAGGGTGGTTCAGCCCTCCTTAAGAATGGGAATGGCGGAAGAAGTCTTGTCATCCCAATAGGAAGATATAAATCTTCTGTTCTTATTTCCAGGTAATAATAGAGAAAATCGTAGGAACTCAACATGATAAAATTTTCCAATAAGGCAGAGGAGGTGAGACTATGACAGCGAAAATGATGAGTGTGTGAATCCTTCCTTTGTTGTTGCATCAATACTAGGGCTGTTAAAGATAGCGATTTATGATATGCTGATCTCGATATACCCTGACTTTTATATTTATTGCATAAATGTATAGCTGCTACTTATGGCCTCGGAAAGAGGATGGACAACACATCCTTTATATGAAAGGGCCAAGAGCATACTACTCTTTTTGAAAGGGAGGGTGAGGAGGAGTTCATCTGATGCATTGCCTTAAAAAAAGGTAGTAAAAGCACACAAATGTTGTTTCCTTTGAAAAAGGAACAACCAAAAAACGCACAAGTGCTGTTCCTTTTGAAAAGGAACAGCAAAAACACACAATTGCTGTTCCTTTTGAAAAGGAACAGCAAAAACACACAATTGCTGTTCCTTTTGAAAAGGAACAGCAAAAACACTCAAGTGCTATTCCTTTTAAAAAGGAACAGCAAAAACACTCAAGTGCTGTTCCTTTTAAAAAGGAACAACAAAAACACACAATTGCTGTTCCTTTTGAAAAGGAACAGCAAAAATACTCAAGTGTTGTTCCTTTTAAAAAGGAACAGCAAAAACACACAAGTGCTGTTCCTTTTGAAAAGGAACAGCACGCACACATATATATACAAAATTTACAATCTTATATACAAGATGTGGTAATAAAAAAATGAATTTCTCACTGATCTATAGGTGAGGAAGTTTTTGCTTCCTCGCCCATAATCTCAATGTTAGTATCCTGGCGTAGCTGCTGACAAAAAGATTCCCGAGTGAGCGGTTTGCGATACAGACGAACTCGGTGGCCGTTTACCTTAAATGTATATCCAGACCCATCGATTGTGATCAGAGTAAGGGTCCCATTATCATGGACTTTTTGAATCTCGTATGGTCCCAACCAACGAGTCTGAAGCTTCCCCGGGAAATCCTGAAATCTAGAATCATATAACAGAGCCCAGTCTCCTTCATGAAATATCTTGTTTTTGATAAGCGCATCATGCCATTTGGCTCGCTGCTGTTGAATGAGTGCTGTATTCTGTAATGCAGAGAGCCTTACTTCATCTAATTCATTAATTTGCTGTAATCGATTTTTCTGTGCTTCACTTAAATCCAATCCGACTTCTTGGGCCGTTCGCAGCGTTTGGATCTCGAATTCTATAGGAAAAATGGGCTGCTTTCCATACACTAAGTGATATGGTGAATAGCCGGTGGTGCTTCTCCATGTGGTTCGATAAGCCCACAGTGCCTCGGGTAGTCGGGCGGACCAATCACGCCGATGTGAGGCAACAGTTTTTGTCAAAATAGACTCTATTACCTTATTGCTGCTCTCCACTTGCCCATTTGCCTGAGGATGGTATGGGGTAGTAATTTTATGCTGGACATGATAGTTATTGAGTGTTGCAGCTAATTGATGCCCCACAAATTGTGGTCCTCCGTCTGTAATTACTTCCCTCGGAAGACCGTAACATACAAACAAATGGAACAAGAACTGTATTACTGAATTTTCTGTGGCTCTAGGCAATGCCTCCGCTTCAACCCATTTGGTAACATATTCAGTTGCCACCAAAATGTAGGTTCTTTGGTTTGATGGCGGGCTGATGGGTCCGACGAAGTCCAGAGCCCAGCGTTCGAAAGGTTTGATCACTAATTGAGGCCGTAAAGGCATTTCATCGGCTGGACCAGGTCGTCCTGCACGCTGACAGCTATCACAGGCCTGGACAAATTTTTTCGCATCCTTGAAAATTGTAGGCCAGTAATATCCCGTTTGTAATACTTTATGTGTTGTTCTTCGATCAGCAAAATGTCCTCCACATGGCCCATCATGGCAGGCTTTCAAGATATCAAAGATTTCGTCCTCTCGAATACATCTTCTGATTTCCATATCTGCTCTTGTGTGAAACAAATAGCCCCCAACCCACGAAAATCGATTGCTTCTCTGGACAATCTGCTTCCGTTCACTAGGGGTTAAATGTTTTGGAAGCTTACCTACTACAAGATAGTTAGCAACATCAGCGTACCAGGGAGTCTGAACAGCGACAGCGAATAAGTGTTCGTCTGGAAATTGGTCCTCGACCGCTGCTGCTTCAACTGATTTTGGTATTCGTGAGAGGAAATCCACTACAGGGTTCTCCTTCCCTAGTCGATCTCTGATTGTAATATCAAACTCCTGCAACAGGATCAACCACCTGGTTATTCTTCCATTTGTAACAGGCTTATTTGCTAAATATTTAATAGCAGAATGGTCTGTATACAAAATAACGGGATAGCCTGTAATATAGTGTCTAAATTTATTAACAGCGTGTATCACAGCTAAAAATTCTTTTTCGGTGACAGTGTAATTTAATTCAGCCGGAGCCAAATTTTTGCTGATGTAGTAGATGGCGTATGGTCTTTTATCCTCTTCTTGGCCCAGAACTGCACCGATTGCTGTGTCTGAGGCGTCAGTTGAAATTTGGAATGGTAGATTCCAATTAGGTCCTCGATGAACTGGAGCTGTAGATACCAGCTTCTTTAATTCTTTGAAGGCTCGATCACATTTCTCTGTCCATAAGAAGTCAACATTTCCAGTTAATGCATGTAAAGGTGCGGCAATATGTGAATAATGTTGTATGAATCGTCTATAATACCCGGAAAAACCAAGAAAACTGCGTACCTCTGTTTGATTAGTGGGGGTCGGAATAAGCAAAAGTATTTGAATTTTAGCCAGGTCTACCTAAATACCAGCTGCTGAAATATAGTGTCCCAGAATGAGTCCTTCGTTCATCATCATGTAACACTTTTCGTGACTCAAGCAAAGTCTGGTAGCGATGCAGCGCTGTAGGATTTTTTCGAGAGTATCTAGAGCTGGATCAAAGTCATATCCATATGGCGTGAAGTCATCCATGTAGACTTCCAATCCATCATTGATTAAATCTGCAAAGATGCTAAGAATAGCCCTTTGGAATGTGGCTGGAGCATTACATAAACCAAAAGGTAAGACTCGATAAGCGAACGTTCCCCAGGGACAAGTAAAGGTAGTCTTATCCTGGTCTTCAGGGGCAATCTGAATCTGATTGTATCCGCTGAAGCCATCCAAGAAAGAAAAGAATTTCTTGCCTGCTAAGGTGTCCAGTACCTGATCTATGAATGGAAGAGGGAAGTGATCTTTTTGTGTGGCTTTGTTTAATTCTCTATAATCCACACAGATCCTCCATTTCCCGTTCTCTTTAGGTACTACCACAAGTGGAGAGACCCATTTGCTATCAGAAATAGGATAAATAAAATCAACATCTAAAAGTTTCTGAAGCTCAGCTTTTACAACATCTTTTAAATGGGAGTTGAGTCTTCTTTGCGGTTGTCGAACAGGTCTTGCATCTTTTTCGATATAAATATGATGTGTGCATAGCTGGGGATCAATCCCTTTCATATCAGGATAGTCCCATGCAAATGCCTCCTGATACTTTCGTAACAGCTGGATGAGTTTCGTCTCTTGATCTGGTGTCAGATTGGCGTTAATGTTTAAAGTTTTCCCCGGTTCAATTTGTACTACTTTGCTATTAGCGACAGAAGTCACAGGTATAATTTGGTCATGTTCATCTTTTAGAGGATCCTCCTCTAATTCGTTATCAAATGCCGCTTTTATCATAAAACATTGTGTATACGATGTGGATTCTGTTTGATTAATGAATTTATTGATAGCATCGTCTTCCGTTTGATCTTTGAAATCTAGCGCTTCCTGGACTGTTAATGGGGGTCTAATATTGTCAGTGATATATGAGGCAGGGCGCAGGTTGGTTCTCATCATCGTGATGCTTGGCTGCGCTGGAGGGTACAAGATTAGATTTTTGATATCCGGCCCTCTGGTTATGGTCATGTTTCCCTGCCGGCAACCAATGTAAGCGTCAGCAGTAGCAAGCCACGGTCTACCTAGAATTAGCGGATGTCCATCTAGTCGGGTTTTCGGATTAATTATCAGGAAATCGGTCGGGTATTCCCAGGAATCCACTGAAACCATGACATCATACAAGGTGCCTTCTGGTCTAATTACTGATCGGTCAGCTAGTTCTAACAAAGTGGAAGTAGGTTCTACCGATGTAATTCCGAGTTTCTGGCAAGTCGATGTTGTCAGGATGTTAATTGCAGCCCCTAGATCAACTAAGACGTTGGTCAAGGTCTGCCCATAGATTTGAACAGTGACAATTGGGTTTCCAGGGTCCTCGTATTTAACTGGTGTTTCTTTTCCTGATAGGAGGTCGGATAAGGTGCCGACTACCTGGACTCTTGGGTTAGAGGTTAGATTTCTTTTTGATTTTCTACTCCACAGGTCTTTTATGGTTTTCGCATATATGGGGATATCCTGTATAGCTTGAAGGAATGGAATTCTTATATACAAGTTTTGTAGTTCTCCCAGAATATCAAAGTCTGGATATTGTGTTGGTCGTGGAATGGCCAATCGTTCTGGGAAAGGTGGAGGAGATGTAATTACTTGCTGATGAGCCTGGTCTTTATTTACATCTTCCTGTTGTGATGGCTATTCTATAGGTAACTGATCTTCAATGTGAGTTGTTCTATGTCCCTCGGTTTCTATTATTCGCCCAGATCTTAACTGAATATCGTTGCACTCCCGCAGATCAGATTCAATCTCTGAGGATTCTATAATTTGAAGAGATTGAACTGGTCTATTATTTGGATTAGGGTTGGGTTGGGCTGGGAGCTGCGGTCTCAGATTAGGCTGGGGATTTTGTTGTAAGGCTGGCAGAGTTGGTTGAGGGAGTGGAATTTATCTTGCTGGCTGATATGTCGATCTTGGCCAGCTTGTCTGCCAAGGTGAACCTTGCGAAGTAGAAGGGGTCCACTGCGGAGGATATGAATTATTTTGCCAATATGGCGGGGGATAAGGGAAGTTTGGCCAACCAAATTGGGTCATCCAAGGATTCGGAGTAGGAAACATTTGAGGTGACCAATTCGAAAACGGGGGCTGAGACTGGTTTTGCCACGTATTCTGTTGCTGAGCATTGAACTGCGGAGGTTGAAAAGAAGAGGAGGGATCGGAAAACATACCAGGTTGCCTAGGCTGCCATTGACGACGCTGGTTAATAAAATATGCTGATTCTGGCTCCTCTTCTGCTTCTTTGTATACTGCCTTCAAACCAGGAAGTGAGGGGCAGCTTTCAGTCAGGTGGTCCTTGGTACAGATAGCACATATTTGGACTGTATCCAGCGGGCATTCTTTGTGGCTATGTTTCTTCCTGCATCGAGGGCAGAAAACCGCTAGATTCTGTTCCACCTCCGCTTGCTTCTGTTTAGCCTGCATAATATCAAGCTGTGTAGTTAATGTCCCCAGGATATCAGTTTTAAAATTTTCTAGCAAATTTCCAAGTTCCACACGCGTTACTCCCTCTGTTGATGTTCTGTTATCTCTGGTAAAGCGATCATATTCTGCTGGTTTTATCCTCGTGCTGCCTCTTGAGCTCCTGATACACAGATCAATGATATCAGTAAAATTTTCCTGATAAATGTCTCCTTTCCCCATAATATTCAACGTTTCAATCCAATGTTCTTTCATACCTCTAATTAATGCGGTTTTCAACACGTTATCAGGCAGAGGTAACAATGCATAGGGAGATCTTTGCAAGTTATATTGAAAACGTTCCACATATTCTTCTAGAGTTTCGTTTGGTCTGGCTGACATTTGAAAGATTTCATCTTTTAGTTCTCTTGACCTACAGTAATCCTGATATTTCTTTAAAAAGGCTTCTTTCATTTGATCCCAATTGTTAATAACCCCACCACCTAAGCCCATAAACCATCTTAACGCAGCCCCTTTTAATGTGGAGGGGAACAATTTTAGTTTCTGGGGATCGGTGGTGTAATCGTATCCTCTACATAATACATCAAATTCGAACAAGAATGCATCCGGATCTTCTGATGTAAGGCCATGAAATGTGGGGATATGCTGGAGAGGGATAGCTTTCATGGGCGCATTTGCTGTAGAATCTACTATAGGATATTGCAATGTGGAGGTCTGGGCATTTGGCTGATTCTGCGCCATGGGATCGAATATATGCCAGTAATCTTCAGGAATTTCTAAGAGAGTGTTCCTTGGTTGAGAAGGGGTAGTCTTAACAGGAATTGTTTTGACAACACTTCCTTTATCAGGGATGATGATGGTCCCAACTGTCTGAGGTGAATGAATTCCTTCAACGAGGATTTTTACAGCGCTTCCTTTATCCGGGCTATTTAAAGGCTGGTTTGGTTCAATAGGAGATCTAGGTTCCCCGATTTCCCCTGTTTCTCCTCCTCCTTCGCAAAGGTTACTAAGATTCCCTTCGTGCAATAGTCCAGGAGTCAAATTTTCAATTTCTTGAAAGTCCTGCTCCTCTGTTTGACTGTGCACTTCAGCAAAGGCTTCAGATGGTGATCCCGAGGCCTGAAGGGAACTAGTAGGCTGTTTGGAGTTGATTTTCTTATAACCTACCGATGGCTGAGAGTCGGCTTTCTTATAGATTTCGTCTATGAAGGTCGTTCGTCCAAGGGTCACCGGCCCCTTGGCTTTGGGTGGAGGCTTTTGATCTTTCTCTGGCTTTTTCTGCTTAGTCATGCACTCCAATTAAACTGCTAAATCCTATTTAACCAATCAATTCTGCTAGGAAAGCGGACGGTGGAGCAGGGCTTTTACATGCTCCGTACGCAGGTTCTTACCTTCCGTTTTTAAAATCCAACTCTCCCCTAGTAGATTCGCACACTACCCTGTTTAAAAGACAAATGGCTATACCCTTTCCCCGACAACGGTGCCAAAATGTAGAGCTGTAACAAGGGCCTTTTTCACCTCTAGTTATCTCACATTACAAGTCAATCCGGGAGCGTTTTGTTATTGCAAAGGGTATCTCAATTTGAGGCTATTTGTCAGAGTAATGCTTAGTAGTATAGGTCTAAGAAATACAAGAGTAAACAGATGCTAAGCTATAGCTAAATTACTTTTGCAGAAAGAAATCACACACAGCAACCTTACCAGTCAAGGGTACGGAAATAGTAACCCATCCCTCTAGAAACTGATAAAGGAAAAGGAATTAGAGTATGGATCATGGATCTGGGAGCATAATAGCGTCTGCTGTGTCTCACGACAACCTTGATCCTCCTCCCACACCAAACCAATGAATGCAAGTAAAAAGGAACGGCAATTCAGAAATGGAACGGCAGTAAAAGGAACGGCAGTAAAGAAACTAAGTCTCGCGAGTTCAACACTCTCAATTCTTGGCACCAACTTATATACAAAGAAAGAGCAATCTTTTGTACAAGTAGACAGCTTAATCAAATGGAATAGCAAACCATCATAAACAGGAAACGTCAATCATATACAAAAGTAGACAACTTAACAACAAATCACCATAAACAGGAAACGTCAATCATATGTATACATAATCTGAAATGATCACCAGTGGTCCGCACACAACGTTAATTCCATCTTCTTATGATCATCACTCCAACCATATGTAGCTAAAACATTCCACTTATAAATTCTGTAACAGAAGTGAACAACTCAGAGCAATGTTATGTGAACAATCCTGGAAATATGATGTAAACTTGTTACAAAGATTTACAAAAGGAAAACTACTGATGAACGAGTATGGAACAGCATGTAAGTATATCAGATTATTAAGAGCAATAAACAAACCACACAAAACCAAGCTGTAATGATACAATCAGCCAGTGTCCGTTGGAGCCGGGCCCTTAGCTTCCAATGGCACACCGCCGTAGCTTACTTCAGATGTAGAGAGAAAGTAATACCAAATATATTATATTAACGCATCAATGATAGTACAGAAAAACTAAGTCTCAAAGAGACTCAATAGTCTGAGTTTAACTGACTGTGAAGTCTGTAAACAGAAAGTAAAGATACAAGATAATCAAAGAGTCCCTTAAGTCTTCAATGCTGCCCCTTTTTATACAAGTAATGGCGGAGTTAACTATACAACAAAATAATTGAAAGTAACGATCCCTCAGGATCAAAGATCCTGAGGGATCTGTTAAACTGTTAACTCCTCTCTTTTCTCTGCCTAGCCTTCCGAACTAACAGTCCTTCATCTCGTCCTGGATTGATCTTCCTTGATTTACTCGCCCTGGTCTGGATTTTATTTAGTTTTGGAGGGACAGCCGTTATCTCCTCATGGAACTCTCGTTTTGCACCGCGCCTTCCTACTTTTGTCTTTTCCTGCATATAGAAGATAACTATTAGTGATTGGGTCATTCGTGCTCATTCTCATTACATTTTCCTATTTTATAACAAAGAAAAGGTTACAACTATTGCTTGAAACACCACTAAGTTATTCGTTAAAACATACCTTTCCAATGCTCTACAATTGTACTCCTATTTATACAATGGGATGAGTAACAAACTCATAATGATCATCCACTAATCTCTCTTTTAGTTCCATACATCTCTCAACCATCTAGACACATAACCCCCTTTTGTCCTTGATCTTCTCCATGGGATCATCATCTTCTCCATGAGGTTTATCTCTTCAAATTCGAATTCGATCCTTCAAGGCCACATAAAGGTGGCTTGGAAGCTTCCTTGGCACCTACACATGTCAAAAAAACAACCCACTTTCCATATATAAAGTAAAATATATTATTTTCTAATATTTAATCAAGAATTTCTCTCAAAAATGCTTAAAAATAAATAATATTTGGAAAATATAAATGAGACCCATTAATGGTGAATAATAGGGAAAATGGAGTGACAAGGTGGTGAATAGTGAGTGATATAATGGAAGCATAGGTGAAAAATGTATGGTAATGAGTGATATTTGCATGACATTTTGAAACGCCAACATACTCCCCAACTGAAGCTCTTGCATGTCCTCATGCAAGCTACTATAATGACTTACTTGATTTATTTCTTATATGAGCTTCCTTTTACAAGATGTTTGGTTCTTGTGTAACAAACATCTTTCAATCATGGACTTCCTTTTAACTTTGCACATCTTTGGATAACTTTTTATTTTCGCAAAGCATTTACATATTTTAATGATTGGTTCTTGTGTTACAATCATTATTTACTTTGTTGAGATCTCTTTTTAATGATTGGTTCCTGTGTTTACAATCATTATTTACTTTATTAAAATCAATCATTTTAAGAAGTCATTTAATATGCTCATCATTTTGTAGTAGTTTTTATTGTGGGAAGACTATGTGGGTTAAGATGTAATATGAATGAGGTAAAAAAAATGAAGTGTGAAATTCCCCCCTCCCCAACTGATGGTTTTTGGCAATTTTTAATGAGAAAGGGAATAGTGAAATAGTGGAATATTTTCCAAATATCATCATTTTAGCATCTAAAAATAATTTCAATATTAAAGGTTAGAAAACATCATACCTTACTTACCTACAAAAGTGGATGAATCATGCATGTCCAACTGCTACAATTCTGATCTGAAGCTTCTTCTACAAGTTGTGGATGAAAGATGGATCTGTATTGTCGTATCTGCTACTGGATAGTCTGATGATTCTGATGAGTCTACTGAATATGGCTGAAAATCTATAAGGCTTGGAAGGTATACAAAATATATAATTTACATTCCCCCCCCCCCCCCAACCTTATTTATTGACTTGTCCTCAAGTCATGACAAACTGAAAAACAATGAAAGGAAATCTGCTTCATCTGCTACAAAATATGCGTCTTCAAGTTTTCAACAGTCGATGGCACAAATCTTACTATGTGATTAAATGTGCTGGTGTTGAACATAGTAAGAATTTGTTGACTTAGTGGCCATTAATGAATGCCACTAGCCAACACGAGAGCTCCCACCATTGATTCCAATGGGAGTCAAGATGCCTAACACATCTTTGTAGGTACGAATGAATTTGTCATGGTCAAGTCACCTACAAGATCCAACGAACAAGGGATATTAATGTACTCCCATTGTTCATTGGCAAGAGTACTTGCCATTAAGGCATGCAAGCCTCTAGGTGTTTTTAAAAAGTTAATTAGACTCTAGGACTTTGACTCAATGGTATCCATAGAAGCAGGGTTTTATTTGCGGAAATGAAGGGGAATGGTAATGACATGGAAAATGACAATAAGCTTGTAAGGAATGGATGTAAGGAAATGCATGGTGTATGAATAAATACTCTTGCTGTGAAAAATGGATATGGAAATGGATTTACAATTGGTGAGTATTCCTCCAAGACCTCCATTGAGCCATAGGACCAGCGGCTTGTTCTCCTTTTGAGAAGAAGCTTCATAGAACCAATAAAAGAGAACCCTTCCACCCTTTTCATCCACAGTCACATGGCGAGCATAATGGTTGAATCCAACTTTCGGTTGCCCGGGTAGTTGGGTCACCTTATCCAATTCGCTTGCTTGATTAACTGTCATATTTGAGATGGCTTCACCTTGATTGGCACACAAATAGCTCAGAACAAACCCTAGAATTATCCAACAAATTTTTCGACAGGCCATTTTCACAAGTCTGTATCAATCAGCTTCAAAATCCTCCTGCAGTTCAGATTATTGCATACCAAAACTAACAGGCTACGATCTCTTCAAGAGACTGAAGGAAATCAAGGGTTTGAAGGAGATACCTGTAATTATAATGTCATCAAACGCATGTGTCACCAACAAATACGTAGAGCTTTGGTCACAACTCCATTTGCCTGACTAAAATGCCTCCTCTATATTCAATTTAGTGATAAAAAAATTGGATTTGACTTATCTTGGAGAGATTTGGCATTTGCATTATCTTCTCTTGATTTTCTAGACAAAAAGCCAGATTTTTCATTGATTCTAGAGGATTTTGTGTGTTTTTTAGGGATATTAGAAAAAAAATCCATTTTAGTGTTAGTTTATTTTTAGAAATTTTCTTTATTAGTTTTTAGTAGAATTTGTTTTTGTTGATTTCTTTATTTTAAAAAAAAAAAAAAAACTCAAAATAAATAACAAATTAAAAAAAATTGTTTTTTTTTTAAGTTTAAAAATAACAAATAAAAAATATGAATTTCATTTTTTTGTTTTTTTATTTAAAAGATAAATAAAAAAAAAAAAAAAAAAAGTAAAAAAAATTTCCACAAATTCATGCAAGTTTGGAAATAAAAAGTGGAACAATTGGAAACAAATTTCGAGGAACGATTGATTTGGAGAATTCTATAGATGATGATTATCTTGTTTCGATAGCTTCAAGTTGGCATTAAACTCATAACCTATTTTTGTTGAACGCTTTTATATGACATACTAATATGCAGAACAAAACAGATCTTTCTAATGCCAATCTTTTTGCCAAGCATATTTCATCCGACACAAACAAGGAGTATTACTTTTCATGGTTATTTTTAAGCATGGAATGATATTAAAATCATGATTGAGTCAATTTCAACAATTTGATTGTCCTTAATATGTTTTATTTGGTATGAAATTTTTGCGTAAGAATCATGAAGGAACTAGCCATTTCTTCTTGAACACACTTATGTTTTCTTTGTACCAAGTTTTTTTTACAGGTTACAGGATAATCAAGTATTCATTAAGGAGATTACATTGTGCGCACAATTGGTCTTCAAACGACTAAATTCATGAAAAATTCTAAAAGACAAATCCATCTGCACAACCATTACTTTGCAAGTCCCTTTTTGCAAAGGATTTTGAATTCCACCATAAAGCATACCATTTCCATGTCCATTTTTTTTACAGCAAGAGTTCTTGTTCATTCGCCATGCATTTCCTTTCATCTATTCCTAACCCATCAATAAAAGCCATTTTCCATTTCCATTTCCCTTTTCCTACCATTTTTCATTTCCACTAATAAAACCCTGCTTCTATGTATACCATTGAGTCAAAGTCCTAGAGTCTAATTATCTTTGTAAAAACACCTAGAGGCTTGCATGCCTTAATGGCAAGTACTCTTGCCAATGAACAATGGGAGTACATTAATATCCCTTGTTTGTTGGATCTTGTAGGTGACTCGACCACAATAAACTTATTCGTACCTACAAAGATGTGTTAGGCATCTTGATTCCCATTGGAATCAATGGTGGGAGCTCTCGTGTTGGCTAGTGGCATTCATTAATGGCCACTAAGTCAACAAATTCTTACTATGTTCGACACCAGCACACTTAATCACATAGTAAGATTTATGCCATTGAGTGTTGAAGACTTGAAGACCCATATTTTGTAGCAGATGAAGCAGATTTCCTTTGACTGTTTTTCAGTTTGTCATGACTTGAGGACAAGTCAATAAATAAGGCTGGGGAGGAGGAAAATGTAACTTCTATATTTTGTATACCTTCCAAGCCTTGTACATTTTCAGCCATATTCAGCAGACTCATCAGATTCATCAGACTATCCAGCAGCAGATACGACAATATAGATCCATATTTCATCCACAACTTGCCTCAGATCAGAATTGCAGCAGCTGAACATGCATGATTCATCCACTTCTGTAGGTAAGTAAGGTATGATGTTTTCTAACCTTTAATCTTGAAATTATTTTTAGATGCTAAACTGATGATATTTGGAAAATATTCCACTATTTCACTATTTCCTTTCTTATTAAAAAATTGCCAAAAACCATCAGTTGGGGAGGGGGGGAATTTCACACTTCACACTTCAGTTTTTTTTTCCTCATTCATATTACATCTTAACCCACATAGTTTTCCCACAATAAAACGACTACAAAATGATGAGCATATTAAATGACTTCTTAAATATGATGAGCATATTAAATGACTCCTTGAAATGATTGATCTCAACAAAGTAAATAATGATTGTAACACAAGAACCAATCATTAAAAGATGTAAATGCTTTGCAAACAAATAAAATTTATCCAAAGATGTGCAAAGTTAAAAGGAAGTCCATGATTGAAAGATGGTTGTTACATAAGAACCAAACATCTTGTAAAAGGAAGCTCATCTAAGAATCAAATCAAATAAGTCATTGTAGTAGCTTGCATGAGGACATGCAAGAGATTCAGTTGGGGAGTATGTTGGGGTTTCAAAATGTCATGCAAATATCACTCATTACCATACATTTTTCACCTATGCTTCCATTATATCACTCACTATTCACCACCTTGTCACTCCATTTTCCCTATTATTCACCATTAATGGGTCTCATTTATATTTTCCAAATATTATTTATTTTTAAGCATTTTTGAGAGAAATTCTTGATTAAACATTAGAAAATAATATATTTTACTTTATATATGGAAAGTGGGTTGTTTTTGTGACATGTGTAGGTGCCAAGGAAGCTTCCAAGACACCTTTATGTGGCCTTGAAGGATCAAATTCGAATTTGAAGAGATAAACCTCATGGAGAAGATCAAGGACAAAAGGGGGTTATGTGTCTAGATGGTTGAGAGATGTATGGAACTAAAAGAGAGATTAGTGGATGATCATTATGAGTTTGTTACTCATCCCATTGTATAAATAGGAGTACAATCTCCTCCATTTGTAATCTTAGATTGTTGAAGTTTTGTAATGTTGAAGTTTTTGTAAATCTTAGAATCTTGAAGTTTTTGTAATGGAGATTTTGGAATAAAGGATCATACTTCAATTTTTCTTCTACATTTGAGTCTCCATTGAAGTGGTGTGCTTGTGGAGTTATGGAGGGCCCCCATGGCCTCACTTGCATGCTTATTTGTTTATTTTAGGTATAATTTATTTTATGTTTTTGTTTGATTTCAACTTTCAAGTTTTGTTAAATGTTCTAATATTGGAAGAATCTTATTTGAAAGTGTTCTTGTAAGAGAACCGTAAGATCTCATACAATTATTAGATCTAGGTTTATTTCATTTCAGCTTTTAAGATGATCTAATTTTTGAAAGAGATCTTGTAGAATATGTTCTTGTAAGAGAATCATAGATCTCAAACAATTGTTAGATCTAAGTTTGATTAGTTATTGAAAGAGATCTTAATGAATATGTTATTGTAAGGGGACTTTAAGATCTTGGACAAATTAAGAATCTTTCTAGTTCTATATATTTTAGATAGGCACTTCTAAGTTTACCTTCCCGGGTTGACATTAAATTAAACTCTAATTTGCATCCGCATTTTAGACCAAACAGATGGTTTTTGTGTAAATTGGGATATCTTGGATAGCTTGGAGGAGTGGAATTTTTATACAAAATTTTTTTAGTTCTCCCAGAAGATCAAAGTCAGTATGTTCTATTGGGCGAGGTATGATTAGTCATTCTGGCAATGGAGGAGAAGAGGTGGTTGCTTGTTCGTGAGTTTGTTGTCTAACCAAATTCTCTTCTTGTAGTGTTTGTTCTAAAGGTAACAAATTTTCAACTTGAGCATTTTTGTCTCCCTCTATTTCTATTATGCGCCCAGATCTTAATTGAATGTCGTTGCACTCCCTTAACTTGGTTTCTAGTTCTGGTCCTTCGATTATTTGAACAAATTGAACCGATCTATTGTTTGGGTTCGAGTTGGGTTGGGCTGGGAGTTGCAGTCTTAAGTTGGTCTGGGGATTTTGTTGCAATGTATAAGTTGTTGATAGTGTAGGTTGAGGGAAAGGAATCGTTCCAGCTAGCTGATTCATCGGTCTTTGCCAGTTCGACTGCCAGGTTTGACTCTGTGAGGTGGAGGGTGACCATTGTGTTGGATATGCATTGTTTTTCCAAAATGGTGGACAATAAGGAAAGTTTGGCCAATTGGTTTGATTTGTTTGATTTGGCCATGATGATATGGGAAATGGCTGTTGTGACCAGTTGGGGAAAGGTGGCTGATTCTGCCACATTCCATTATATTGTTGAGCATTATACTGAGGAGACTGAAAAGAAGGGGATGGATCAACGGGCATACCTGTTTGTTGTTGATGCCACTGACGACGCTAATTGAGTAGGTAAATTGGTTCTCTTTCTTCTTTTGCTTCCTTGTAAACTGCTTTCAATCCCATGAGTGAGGGGCGACTTTATGTGGAGTGATCTTTCATGCAAATGGCACAGACTTGGACTGTATACAGTGGGCACTCTTTGTGGCTATGTTTCTTTCTGCATCTGGGGTATAATATTGCCAAATTTTGCTCTGCTTCTGCTTTCTTTTGTTTAGCTTGCATGATGTCGAACTGCGTTGTTAGAGTCCCTAGAATATCAATTTGAAATCTTCTAGTAGATTGTCAATTTCTACATGGGTTATACCTCCGTTGGGGACCTTGCTATCCCTTGTGATCATGTCACGTTCTGTTGGCTTTAGTCTTGTGCTGCCTCTTGAACTCCTGATACATAAATTAATAATCTCAGCAAAATTTTCCTGATATATGTCACCTTTGCCCATAATATTTAATGTTTCAACCCATTGTTCTTTCGTCCCTTTAATTAATGTAGTTTTTAACACATTGTCCCACAAGTGTAAAGATGCATAAGGAGATCTCTGGAGATTGTATTGAAAGCGTTATACATATTCCTCCAGTGTTTCATTAGGTCTCACTGTCATTTGAAATATTTCATCCTTTAATTCTCTGGGCCTACAATAATCCTAATATTTCTTTAGAAGAGCACCTTTCATCTGATCCCAGACATTTATAACACCTCCACCTAACCCCATAAACCATCGTAAATTTGCTCCTTTTAATGTGGAGGGAAATAGTTTTAGTTTTTGGGGATCAGTGGTATAGTCATACCCCTAGCATAATACATCGAATTCAAACATAAATGCATCTGGATCTTTCAATGTTAGGCAATGGAATGTAGGAATATGCTGGAAAGGAATGGCCTTCATAAGTGCATTAACTATAGTGTCCACAATGGGATATTGCAATGTAGAGGTTTGAGGTGTTTGCTGGTTCTGGGCCATTTGATCAAATATGTGCCAATATCCTTCTGGGATTTCTAGGGAGTTGTTCCTAGGTTGACTGGAAGGAGTAGGAATAATCTTGACACCACTTCCTTGGTCTGGGATAATGAGCAGTCCTTGCTGAACTATTATCTGGGGGGATCTTGGCTCTTCAGGTTCCTCTGCTTTGTTTTGGATGATCTTGACAACACTCTCCTTATATGGGCTGCTAAGTGTTTGAACTATTTTGAGAGGGGATTTTGGCTCTTCTATTTCCCCTATTTCTCCTCCTCCTTGACGGAGATTACTAAAGTTCCCTTCTTGAAAATAAATTGGGCAAGAATTCTCAATTTCTTGAAAATTTTGCTCAGTCTTTTTTGTTTTGCTGTGCACCTCAGCAAAGGCTACAGATGGTAAACTTATGGCCCGAAGGGAGCTAGTAGGTTGTCTAGAAGCAACTTTTCTAGGGCCCACTGATGGCTGAGATACGGCTTGCTTAACAATATCGTCTATGAAGGTTGATTGACCAAGGGTCATCTGTCCCTTATCTTTGTCAGGTTTGGGTAGTGGTTTTGGAGTATTTTCAATTTTTTTCTTCTTATTCATACACACAACTCAAATTTTTATTTCTACCCAAAACAAAAATTAACAAATCTATTGGAAATCGGGCAGGGGAGTAGGGCTATTACATGCTCCGTACACAGGTTCTTACCTTCTATTTTTAATAGCCAATTCTTTCCTAGCACGCACTCACCAGATGCACACTACTCTCTAAAAAAAGAAATGGCTACACTCTCCCCGCAACGGTGCCAAAATGTTGAGGTATAAATGGTGTCTTTTTAACTCCTATTTATCCTACATTAATTATCAATCCAGGTATGATTTTCTATTCCAAGAGTGTACTTAGTCTGAGGCAGCAATTTAATCCAGGAGTAATGTTTTCCGATTTGCAGTATAGTGCTTCAAATACAAGAGTAAACAGATGCTTAAAATAACACCTACTTGCAATTAAAAGAAACTCAATGCTCTAAAACTAAATCATTCACTTAAGAAATTAACAACAATTATCAGTCAAGGATGCAGTAGCAATAACTCTTTCCTTTGTCAACTGATGTAAATGAAATCAAACATAAACAAGATCCTCAATCTAAGAACTCAGATAGTAATAGCCAATGTTCTTTACAGTTGTTGATCTCACACTCCACACTAAAGCGACTGACTAGGAATGACAAAGAATTAAATCAACAATGTTGCTACTAGAAAATGGAATAAATACGTTAACTTGTAATGATGCTAAAAGGCAAAACCAAACACTTGCAGAAAAGAAATGAACAACAATGCTATTTAGTAGAAATGAATGGCAAAGTTAGTTTACTGGAATGAATAGCGAAGCTTTATAATTGAAATGAACAGTAGAACAATATAGTTTGTAGAGAGTAATAATCTTATTATGATGAAAAGGAACAGAAATGCGATTCAGTTACAGCATATCTAATAAAACAATTCATAAACTCTTGAAACAAGGAACAATAAAGCGATGTGATTCAAATAAATGGAAATCAAACCAAACCATCACACGACTGCGATTGTACAGTAATGGTACAAAATAGCAAGTGGATCCACCAGGGTCGAGCCCTTAGCCGCTAGTGAATCACTGCCGGACTACTTCAGTATAAAGGAATGGAACAACAATTGACTTATGTATTAATCATATACAAAAATGTTTACAGCCAATCGTACTCTGTTTTAATCAATGAGAGTTGATGATCAAAGTGAAAAAAAAATAGTGAGTTATGAATAATGATGATGGATGATTTTCCCCTAATATTTACAAGCGTTATCCCTTTTATAATGGCCAGACGAATAAAACAAGAAATAACAGATAGACTGTAAAATGATGATCCCTCAGGATCAAGAGATCCTGAGGGATACGCTCCATCTTCTAACTCCAGTCAACCCTTTGTCTTCTTACGCTGATGTTGTGATTTTCCATTCTTATCTTTAACTATGTGCTCTGATCTTGATTTGTGTCTCTGGATACGGCTTCCTGGTGAAGGAACAACATTTACTCTATTTTGTCTTTCCCTTCGAAATGGTAGTTTTCCATTTCTTCTATTTCCTGCATGGAAAAAGACAATAATTAACTAATTCGCAATAATCAATAACTCCCTAGTTTTTGCTATAATTCTTTGATATATTACTAGCTTAGAATATAAAGGAGTTATGATTAAAGAAAAAGATAAGGAAATAAATGGAAAATTCATACCTTTTCCATAGCTCAACAATGATCTGTTTTGTTTTACTGCACCTGGCTATTGTTTATATGGTTAATGAAGTTCTGATGCACTGATTAAAGATCAACATATGATGAATTAACTGAATCAGAAGTTTATTGGATATACGCTAGTTGCATTAAACACAGTTGTGTGTACACGCGGGGTCCCTTAACTAAAGTAGTGTATATGAATCTGATTATGGAAATGAAAAATTATTGATTTGCTAATATTGATTCACCCCCCCCCCCCCCCCCCACTTCTCAGTATTATTTCCAACAATTGGTATCAGAGTAGGTCCTTCAGAAGAAGCTTGATCACTTGAAGAGAGATCCATCAGACCACCAATCTTCGATGGGAGCAATTTTGTTTACAGGAATATAAGAATCACAGCTTATCTACAATCACTTGGAACGGATATTTGGGAAATCGTGGAAGGAGGATATACATTTCCATCAACAATTCCTACAGATACAGTAGGTACAAAGCAATATGAAATCAATGCGAAAGCTGTTACTATCTTATTGGCAAGTTTGTCAAGGTCATGTAGCTCAAATCAGCGAAAGAAATATGGGACAAGATCATTCTAAGCTACGAAGGAGACACTTAGGTAAAACGTGCTAAGCTTCAAACTCTCAGAATTAAGTTTGAAACTCTTAAGATGCATAGTGATGAAAGCATAGCTAATTACTTCCTACATATAGATGATATTGTCAATTGTATGAAGAATCTAGGTGAAGAAATTAAGGGAGATGTCTTAGTTGAGAAGGTTTTGAGATCCTTGTCTACTAGATTTGAACCGAAAGTTTCTGCCAAATGAGAAAATGAGGACCATCAGATATGAGAGAAGCCATGTTTAAAGTATCAACAGAGGGAAAAGAAAAACTCAGTGAATCAGGATACATTTCAAAAGAATAATATGAGGTAAATTTTGTCAAGAAGCTTCAACGGGGATCTGAAAGGTTCAAAGGTAAGCTACCTTTCAAATGCTTTTCTTGTTGTAGAGTTGGTCATTACGCTGCTAGATGCCCTCATAACAAAGGAAAGATGTTTGAAGAAGGTAATAGAATTTATTATACTCACGAAAATAGTGATGGCTTGTCCAATAGTGATGAAGATAATCAAGAAATTAAAATTCTCATGGCATATGAAAATAATGACGTAGAAAAGGAAGAAGTTACCAGATTAAAAGATCAGCTGGAGATAGTAACCAGAGTAAGGGAGCAGTTGCAAGATGTAGTGACATCATTAAGAAATGAAATAAATGATCAGAGCATAACAATCCAGAGACTTGAATCTAAGATCCTTTCTCTAAAAACAGATCTTGAAGAATCAAAGAAGCAGAATGAAGAAGCTCTTGAAGACCAAAAACATGAAGTTCTCGAATTAAGGCAACAAGTGGAAAAAGGAAGAAAAGTTGCAGAAAACATAAAGAAACAATAACTGGAAAAGGAAGAACAACATCAGGTTGAGGTAAATATATTAAAACATAAATTAGAAGAAAAGGATAAGCTCTTACGATTTCAAGATAACACTAAGTTCTTGGATGATATTCTTAGTAGTTAAAGGTCTCCTACCATCAAAACGGGTCTTGGTTTTCATGAATCTGTTGAAGGTGAATCTAGCTCATAGGGTGAGGCAAGGAACTCTAATGCAAAACCTGAAATGCTCAACAAGGAGGTAAGAGGTCAACTCCATCAACAACCAAGGAAAGAAATTCTTCAAAGAAAATCTTTTGCTCCTAACTGTGGAAGTGATAGACGGTTATTTCCTCCAATGAATATTGTTGAATGTTATGAATGTCATAATATTGGACATGTTGCAGCCAGATCCAGAAGTAGAATGGTTCAAGACCATCACGCAGAAAGATCATCACGTTCCAGATACCTTAAGGGGTACTGTTTTGCTTGCAATATGCTTGATCACAAAGTTATTGATTGCAATAAAAGGAATATGAAACATGTAAGATGCTATGCATGTAACAAGTTTGGACATAAAGTAAACGAATGCAGGAGAAAAATTCAGACACCAAAGCAAAAGGAGCATACATCATCTCAATCCCAGGTATTGAAGAAGACAGAATTAGTGTCAGAAAGATGTGGCATAACTCAGCTAGCAGACATAACAAACCTAGGGGAAGCTGAAAGTGTAAACCTTTAGTATTCCAATTTGCATATGCAGCGATTATGAAGATAAGTCGCATATATACATGAGTTAAAGGCTGTAGAGTTGCGTATATGGAGCTTTGAAGAAAAAGCAGTAGAACAAACTCAAGAAAAGAAGTTTGATATGGTTCGGTCATGGTATATGTTGGTTGGCATAGGTTCAAGGGGAGCATATGCGTCGAATAATGCATTGTGGCATTATGGTTAGAAGTCTTTGGTGATGATTCTTATGTGGCTAAAAGATACATCTTTCTACTTATTGTTGGTTGGCCAAGAGAATGGCATTGCAGGTTACAGGTGTAGATGTTGGTGACAGATGCTTATGCTACAGATCATATATGGTGAATGATAGTTGTTGATGACTATCATGGTCTTGTTTAGATCGCTAGTCATTGTTATAAAAGTCATGTATATCATTTGATGTAAAGGTCATGGAAATACCTACTTAGTAACCCTACTTTGCATGGGAAGGATGATGTAATAATGTCTATTTCAATCATGTATAAACATTTGGTATATCCCTACTTGGTTGGGTGGATGAGTCAAAATGGTGTATCCCCACTTGGTTGGGAGATTGATGTATGTAGGATAGGAAGGTCATACTCACTTAGTTGAGTTGTAGAGTCATGTTATTCTTTTGAAAAATATTTTTGCAGATTCTATATGCACTCAAGGGGAGCATGGATAGATTGGTACATATTGGCATGTACAAAGGGGGAGTTTGATCAGAGAAATCAACATGTGATCAGAGGGAGCATGTACGGATTGGTACATCTCAGCATGTACAAAGGGGGAGCTCAATTAGAGATTTCAGCATGTACTCAGGGGGAGTATGGACAACATAATGTATATCAAGGGGGACAATATCTTGGTTCGCCCTTTGCCCTTGATGTCAAAGGGGGAGAGTGACTTGGTGTGGTTGTTGCCATCAAGTCCAAAGGGGGAGATTGTTAGCATTATGATACAGGTATGACAAAAGTATTGTCCTTCATGGAAACTCTCTCAGATGAAAGATCACAGTATAGCAGGTAAACAACAAGAATGAAGAAAGAAAGGTATACACAAGCTCACCATTGACCAAGCCGCGTATACTAGCAAGTTCATTGTATACAAAGTCACGTATATGAAAAGGTATATGTAGGTTCACTATATACCAAGTCGCGTATACACGCAGGTTCACTATATACAAAGGTGCATATAACGTACACACGACTTTCACAGAAGAAAAGGTGCATACGTGCTAGAAAACTAAGTTTTGGTCTGTGGTATTTGGACTATGGTATTTTGGTATTGGTCCATGTTGTTATCACTCAGAATTTTCTAAAGGTTAAAGAAAGAAATTTCCGAGGTAACCACAAACCAATCTTTCAGACTCAGGATCTAGCCAACCTAAGTCCAGAGATGGCTCTCTCTTTATGATTTAGCTTTGTTTGATGGGATATTAGGCTAGTTCTTAATGTTTAGGGTTGTTTGTTTTGAATGGGTGGTGGAATTAAGGAAAAAGATGGGCAAAGCAGGTATTCAGGCCATTGGGCTATGGATTCAAGTAGGAGAGGTTTAATAGGATTTGATTAATTACCGAGGTCAGAGTTCACAAGGCAAGATAGCACAGCAAGGACAAATCCAAAGGTTTCAATAGATGAAAATCTTAACCAAGGCCAAGGGCAATGAAGAATCCTTAACCAGGATTAAGATGAAGAAAGGAAGGATGGCTAGAAGCAAAGGGAAATGAAGAATCCTATACTATGGGCCAAAGGGGGGTAAACTACGTAAGTAAGGGGGCAATAAAAAATCCCCAGACCAAGGCAATTTAGTAGAAAACACAAATAAAGCAAATAGTTAAAACAGAGAGCACTTAAGCTAATTTTGATGATATCATTCCTTGTTTGCCTTTAAGATTGTCTAAGAAACAAATATGAATATTTCACAACATAAAGAGAATACAGTATTTAAACATGACAAATTGATACTTATTTGTTCTAGTTGTGCACAAGAATCGAGTGAAATGTCCTTAGCTTTATTTCATAATCTAGTAAACCAGTCCAGTCTTGAGTACAATAGCTCCTTAGCTTAAAACAAAATGTCTCCAGAAATTCTTTTTAATCCACCCAAAATACTTCAAATGAAGAATTATTTATACTAATTCTAAACTGAAATATCTTGAAGAAATATCAAGATTGGTTTTACAAATATCTCATTATGTTTTACGTTAATAGAACTTAAATAAAGGACACTCAAAACTAATGAATCTATTTAGGCACTATGATTATGGATTTATGGTGGAAAAGAAGAGAAATTTGATTTTGATAGCAACTCTTAAGTGATGATGAGGTATCCCAGTCACTAACTACCTCCTTCCTTTGTGCATTCTGCCCCAAAAATTCTGCAAACTTAGGGTCCAATGATACGCTTGTATATCTCAATACGAGATAGATATGTACAAATTGAAAGAGGTTATTGTAGATAAGTATGGTATTGAGATAAACCTCTCTCAGTTTCCCAAAATTCAGCTCCAGTTGTTCACAATATGCTCTGTAAAAAGATGTCAAAAACAAGACTTTGCACAAACTGAAAAATAGGTTGTGAAGACATGCACGTATCTCCCTTTTGTAAAAAGTGAGATAGGTTTTTGTATATTAGCCTTTTAGAAACAAAAAAATCCTCCAGGTTCTCAAAATACGTCTTGGATTTGCCACAATAGTTTCTACAAAACTATGACTCAAACAAGTAATTTCTGAAGAATGTACCATTTTTGCTCTGATTTCATTTTTTAACCTCAAATTTCTTTTAACTGTTTTTCACTTTTACTTTGGATGAAATTCATTTTTGTTGGTGAAATTTTTTTCATCTCTGTTTATCCCTTATTGCATCCAAGTTTACTTTTACTGTTTTACTTTTACTGTTCTGTTTTTTCGTCTGTGTTCACTTTGACATGAATCTGTATGCTATGCTTTGTAACTGCCTTCTCTGTTGTTTATCTTCATTCTAGCTGATTTACTTGACTTGGTCTTTAATCTAATACTCTTTAACCCTGATGCACTTTGACTGTTCTTTGTCATGTCTTTTTACCTTTACTGTATATTTTAGGTTTTTACTGTCTATGTCAATAGTAAATCATTTAATTCCATGTTTCCTCAGCTTGTATTTTTACTATATGTTTTATTTTCCATCTCTGTTTGAATAGACTTGATAAAAATCTCAAAGTAAATAGGTCTTATGACTAGTATTAAGACTGTTTATCCAAGGTTGTGGTCTTTTGATCGCTTGTAAAACAAAAAAAATTGTTAGGAAAACATTGGGTTGATAGGGAGGGTCATTAATGGCTTTATCAAGCTTTATAGGTCTATGGAGTGAATTCAAAATGATTTGGGAGGTAAACCATGCTTGAATTGGTTAGCATAGGCTTCAGGTGGACTAGAAGGGTTTCATAAGTTCACATAGTGGAATGGGTGAAGTGCGAGAAAACCTGGGTTCTTAGGGTTTGAACTTTAATGGGAAAACTTTTAAAATATGGCGTGAACTGAACAGTAGATGGTTTGCCGCATAGCGGGTGGGCGGTAAGTGGTTTGTATCGCAGTACTTTTGGGCGCTTGGTAGTATTGGGGGGAGGCCGCCCGATTCCATTCATCAGGCGCCACGTAGTGACGGGGTGAATAGTGGAACTGCTCACATCGGGCAGGTAAAGGTCAACTTTCGGAGGCAACCCGATATGACCGTCAACCGTCAGATCAAATGGGTCCTGATCGTACAATGATCGGGGCAAGGATTTGACTGGAGAGTTAATGGAGGCGCCCAATGGGGTTTTAATAAGCAGAAGGATTAATTAATTGCGGATTGTGGAGGCCTAATGATGTCGGGGGTGATTTTATTGGTGGAGGTAGATTATTAATTAATCACTGATTGATTAATTAATCTCCTTGATTCGACGGAGGGTTTTGGTTATTAATTAGCCGCTGATTGACTAATTAACCCCTTTAATTAGTTTTTTAATAAGGCTTATGTTTCAAACCTTGGGGGTGGGATATTAACATATGGGCTTTAATAAAATATACGGGAAGGGGTTTATTTTTGGGAGGTAATAAATAGCGTGAGCAGTTAATATGAAATGAAGGCGGAAAGAGAAATGCACTAAGTATAATGTATATTAACTTTATTTTCTTTTCACATTTAAACATTATAACTTAGGCTAAATGCATATTTGTCGGTTTTTTGTGGGAAAAAAGGGGTTTTATGTAGGGCCAATTACTTTCCCTAGGCAAATGGTGATTTCACCTTAGGAAAGGGATTTTTTAGGTGAAATGAATGAATTATGGAAGGAGGTGAATGTTGGTGAGGGGGTTTTAGCACTTAGAACTTATAAGTTATTGGGCCGAGGGTTCGGTCCCTCCAGAAGTCAAAGAAATGCTCTGAGCCCCCTTAACTTAAGGCTTTGGGCACTTTGATTGTTATTTGTGGAAAATTAGTGAAATAAAGGGTAAAATGAATGAGGAAATTAATCACTTGACTTTGTGTAACTGCCCAATTATCATCCATACTTTAGCAACTTGATGATGAAAGTAAATGATATGATCTTAGCTAATCATCTATCAGAATTTTGCAACCATGCAACTACTTACCCATCTATTCACCTACCATTTTTTATACTCTTTATTAAGGTGCACTTAAGCTGGCAAACACTTATCAGAACATATTTCCTTTCTTTTACAATAGCAAACTATCTATGTCTATCCTTATTACATCCAAGGGCTCAGATTAAATTGTTGAGTTCCTTTTATTTTCTCTACCTATCTAATTATCTACCAAGATTACATTGTTTGGTCAGATTTTATTCCCTATCCCTAAGCATGAAATTCAAAACATGGAATAACCAAGACTAAATTGTTTGGTTACCATGGATTGTGGCATGAATAAAAAGTTGCACACAATCATTATTATGCAGAAAAGTAAATAGTAGTGGCATTTGGGCTTGCAAACTTTCATGGTCTTTTTGTTTCTTGGGGTTCATTTTTTCATCTTTTTTGACCTTTTTCTTCTTTTTGTCCTTTGATTTTTCTTTTAGGACATACCCTCTTTACATTTTTTAATTATTTTTTGAGTTTTTGAATATGGAAAACATTTGTAGAAAGAAAAGGTATGTACATATTACAGTTTTAATCTCAGTCATTAAAAAATTATGACTCCTGTTGGTATAGGAACCTAACAGTGGCTCCACTCGGGGATGGTATTTCCTTGTGAAATGTCAATAACACCATCAAATAGTAGCCTGATCCATTGGGCCAATCCCACACATGTATATACTATGTTCTATAATCTTTGTGACTAAAACTTTTGAACTGAAGCTACACCTTTTTTTGCAAACTGAAATCTGATCTAACATAAACTTGTTGCTGAAATCTGAATTTATTCAAATTGAAATCCTACCTACTTACTCTAATCATCTCTCTGACTGCTGGTTAGGTAAAATGAAACAACCAATGCAACCACCCAAGCATCATATACATTGATGACTTTTGTTTCTTGTGCTTGTTGGTGGTTAAAATTGAGATCTTGAAATCAAATATAGCTTTGTTAACCTTTGAGAAGATAAGGAAATTCTTGATCTCCTTTGTTGAATCTAGAAACTATACAAAAGGATCTTGTAAAATATATACACTATTCTTGAATTGATTCAAACAACTGTACATCTGTTGTGTATGGCCTGCATGCCATGAAACTGAAATGTCACTTTTATCTTTAACACCCTGCAAACTTTTAGATGAGCTTTGAGATGATACTTCTACTGATTGAAATGTCTATCTGGTGAAACTATTATCATCTTCATTTTGACTCTCATAATATGTTAATGGAGAAAAATTATGATTGCATTCATTATCCATCCTATCGACTATTGGATCATAAACAACTTGGAAGGATTGTTCCAACTTATTGCCTATAGGTTTGAATGGAACTTCATGATTTTCTAAAAACTGCTCATCATTTTTTACATATAGATTATGCAAATTTCCTTTCAAAAATAGAACTGCTTCAGAACAGAATGTTAGAGAATTATCTTGGATCATTTGATCATATGCTCCAGCTTCCAAGTCTTCTTTTGTAACCTAACATTCAATGGCATTTTGGGGCTGCAAATCTAGATATGAGAAGTCTTGAACAAGATTTTATTGCCTTCTAGATGGTTAATATCAAAACTTGTTGACTTTTGATTTTTAATTGCATGAAAGTTATCTCTGATAAACTGAAATGAAGCAAAACACAATGGTAAAGTTCCTTCACTGATTTCAAAATTTTCTGCACTTTCCTCCTCATTCTCAAAGCTAAAATGACCGAGTTGATCACTATTTTCAAGCTGTTGAACCTGAACTTCCTTATTCCTCAAATTAGCTTATGATTTCTCTGCAAGGTTAATTAGGATTTGAGGAACATAATCATTATTATAGTGATCAAGCTTAGGCACATCATCATAAGAAGTAATGTCACCAAATGTATGTATTAGATCAGTAGATTGCCTCTCCATATATGGTTCTATAACTCTATATTCAGATTTATGGTAGTTGGAATTAACAAGAATTTGTTGATAGTTTTCAACCTCTTCTTTTTGTGAAACAAATGTGTCATGGTGATTTTGAACAAAAAGTTCATCTTTCATGGTGATCTCTTGTATCATTTCCTCTATTTTCTTCCCCAAAATGTCGAGTTTTTCCTCTATTTCTACTTTCAACTTTTCTCTTCTAATTTGCAGATTAACTTCTACATCCACTGCCATCTTCTGCATTTGTTCCAGTGTTGAGGGGTTTCTTTATCTTAGCTAAAATTCTATCTCTGGATCAAATTCTCTTGGGTATTGCAAAAGAGCTAAACCAGGGGGAGGTCTTATATTTGATGCCATTGAATAATATATTTGATTAAATCTGTCTGAAAATTATTGTATTGTTTCATCTAGATGTCTTTTTAACTGATTATATTGTTCTATGATCACAAACAGATTAAATTTGATTATCCATTTATCAAGGAAGAATTTGAGAAACTGCTGGAGATTTGAGATGCTTGCCTCAGGCAGGGTTTTGAACCAACTCTTGACTTTGTCTTGCAAAGAAAGAGCAAAAAGCCTAATACTGACATCCTCTTCATCTACTTCAAATAAGTTAAGATAATCCTCAAAAGCTTGAATATGTTTTTGGGCAGTGATACCATTCTCTCCATCAAACCTAGGGAGGTGCTTGTGATAATCGTTAGGGAAAGCATGGAGTGTAGCAGGTAACATGAGGGGCTTATATCTATCAGGAACTTTACAAGGTATAGGAACATGTATAGGGATTGTATGATTAGTCTTGATTATTTTATTTTCTTTGAATGGAATATGATCATCATTAGATTTAAAAGAAAGTTGTTCAAATATGTTAGGAGACTTTATATCTACAAATTCTAAAGGAAAATAATAAAAAAATGATCTAAAATCTTCTCTAAAATACAATATACATTGAAAAAATTTATCAATGAGAAAGAACATAATGTCTTGGATAACAATCCAAGTTAAAAGGCTAATCTTTTCACACAGTTCTTTCAGGCTCATTTCTCCAGTGGAGTCTTGATTGTGAAGTTGATTTAGAGTCTCTAGGTGGATTATTTTAACCTTGTGTGTCTGATCACTATCCACCATCATAGATCATATCTAAACCTGTAAAACAATTCTGAAGAAAATATTAGTTCTCCCCAATGGAGTCGCCACTATGTTATCAATCAGAATTTTCTCAAGGTTAAAGAAATAAATTTCCAAGGTAACCACAAAAAAATCTTTTAGACTCAGGTTCTAGCCAACCTAAGTCCAGAGAGGGCTCTCTCTTTATGATTTAGCTTTGTTTGATGGGATATTAGGCTAGTTCTTAATGTTCGGGGTTGTTTGTTTTGATTGGGTGGTGGAATTAAGGAAACAAATGGGAAGAGCAGGTATTCATGTCATTAGGCTATGGAGTCAAGTAGGAAAGTTTTAACAGGATTTGATTAATTACCAAGGTAAGAGTTCACAAGGCAAGATAGCACAACAAGGACAAATCTGAAGGTTTCAATGGATGAAAATCTTAACCAGGGCCAAGGGCAATGAAGAATCCTTAACCAGGATTAAGATGAAGAAACGAAGGATGGCCAGTAGCAAAGGGAAATGAAGAATCCTGTACCATGGGCCAAAGGGGGGTAAACTACGGAAGTAAGGGGGCAATTAAGAATCCCCAGACCAAGGCAGTTTAGTAGAAAACACAAATAAAGCAAATAGTTAAAATAGAGAGCACTTAAGCTAATTCTGATGATATCATTCCTTGTTTGCCTTTAATATTGTATAACAAAAACATATGAATATTTCACAACATAAAGAGAATACAGTATTTAAACCTGACAAAATGATACTTATTTGTTCCAGTTGTGCACACGAATCGAGTGAAATGTCCTCAGCTTTATTTCATAATCCCATAAACCAGTCTAGTATTGAGTACAATAGCTCCTTAGCTTAAAACGAAATGTCTCCAGAAATGCTTTTTAATCCACCCAAAATACTACAAATGAAGAAGCATTTATACCAATTCTAAACTGAAATATCTTGAAGAAATATCAAGATTGGTTTTACAAATATCTCAAACTATTTTACATTAATAGAACTTAAATAAAGGACACTCAAAACTACTGAATATATTTGGCACTATGTTCATGGATTTATGGTGAAAAATAAGAGAAATTCAAATTTGATAGCAACTCTTAAGTGATGATGAGGCATCTGAGTCACTAATTGCCTCCTTCCTTTATGCATTCTTCCCCAAAAATTCTAAAAACGTAGGGTCCAATGATACGCTTATATATCTCAATACGAGATAGATATGTAAAATGTGAAAGAGGTTATTGTATATAGGTATGTTATTGAGATAAAACTCTTTCATTTTCCCAAAATTCAGCTCCAGCTGTTCACAATATGCTCTGTAAAAAGATGTCAAAAACAGGACTTTGCCCAAACTGAAAAATAGGCTGTGAAGACATGCACACATCTCCCTTTTGGTAATACCTGTGTAAAATGTGAGATAGGTTTTTGTATATTAGCCTTTTAGGAACAAAAAAATCCTCCATTTTCTCAAAATATGTCTTGGATTCGCCACAATAATTTATGCAAAAATATGACTTAAACAGGAAATTTCTAAAGAATGTACCATTTATGCTCTGATTTCATCTTTTAACCTCAAATTTCTTTTAACTGTTTTTCACTTTTACTTTGGATAACCTCCATTGTTGCTGGTAAAATTGTTTTCATCTCTGTTTAACCCTTACTGCATCCAAGTTTACTTTTACTTTTTTACTTTTACCATTCTGTTTTTTCATCTGTGTTCACTTTGACATGAATCTATATGCTATGCTTTGTAACTGTCTTCCCTGCTGTTTATCTTCATGCTAGCTGATTTAATTGACTTGGTATTAAATTGATAATCTTTAACCCTGATAAAAATTGACTGTTCTTTACTGTGTCCTTTTACCTTCACTGTATATTTTAGGCTTTTACTATCTATTTCAACAATAAATCATTTAATTCCATGTTTCCTCTACTTGTCTTTTTATTGTATGTTTTATTTTCCATCTCTATTTGAAAGGACTTGATAACAATCTTGGAGTAAACAAGTCTTATGACTAGTATTAATACTGTTTATCCAAGGCTGTGGTCTTTTGATCACCTGTAAAACAAAACGAACTGTTAGGAAAGTATTTGGTTGACAAGGAGGGTCATTAATGGCTTTATCAAGCTTTATAGCTCTATGGAGTGAGTTCAAAATGATTTGGGAGGTAAGCCATGCTTGAATTGGTTAGAAGAGGCTTTAGGTGGAGCAGAAGGGTTTTATAAGTTCACATAGAAGAATGGGCAAAGGGCAAGAAAACCTGGGCTCTTGGGGTTTGAACTTTAACAGGCAAACTTTTAAAATATGGCGCGAACTAAACAGTAGATGGTTTGTCGCGTAGTGAGCAGGTGGTAAGCAGTTTGTATCGCACTACTTTAGGGCGCTTGACGGTATTGGGGCAAGGCCGCCAAATTCCATTCATTGGGGGCCACGTACCGGTGGGGTGAACAGTGAAACCGCTCACATCGGGCGGGTAAAGGTTCGCTTTCGGAGGCGGCCTGATATGATCGTCAACCATTGGATCAAATGGGACCTGATTGTATGATTATCAGGGCAAGGATTTGACTGGAGAGTTAATGGAGGGGCCCGACAGGGTTTTAATAAGCAGAAGGATTAATTAATTGCAGATTGTGGAGGCCTAATGACGTCGGGGGTGATTTTATTGGTGCAGGTAGATTATTAATTAATCACTGATTGATTAATTAATCTCTTTTATTTGGCGGAGGGTTTTGGTTATTAATTAGCCGATGATCGACTAATTAACCCATTTAATTAGTTTTTTAATAAGGCTTATGTATCAAACCTTGGGGGTGGGATATTAACATATGGGCTTTAATAAAATATACGGGAAGGGGTTTATTTTTGAGAGGTAATAAATAGCGTTAGCAATTAATATGAAATGAAGGTAGAAAGAGAAATGTGCTAAGTATAATGTATATTAACTTTATTTTCTTTTCACATTTAAAAATTATAACTTAGGCTAAATAAGTATTTGTGGGTTTTTTGTGGGAGAAAAGGGGTTTTATGTAGGGTCAATTACTTTCCCTAGGAAAATGGCGATTTCACCTTAGGAAAGGGATTTTTTAGGTGAAGTGAATGAATTATGGAAGGGGGTGAATATTGGTGAGGGGGTTTTAGCACTTAGACCTTATAAGTTATTGGGTCGAGGGTCCGGCCCCTCCAGAAGTCAGATAAATTCTTTGAGCCCCCTTAACTTAAGGCTTTGGGCACTTTGATTGTTATTTGTGGGAAATTAGTGAAATAAAAGGTAAAATGAATGAGGAAATTAATCACTTGACTTTGTGTAACTGCTCAATTATCATCCATACTTTAACAAATTGATGATGAAAGTAAATAATATGATCTTAGCTAATCATCTATCAGAATTCTACAACCATGCAACTACTTACCGATCTATTCATCCTACCATTTTTTCTACTCTTTATTAGGGTGCACTTAAGCTGGCAAACCCTTATCAAAACATTTTTTCTTTCTTTTACAATAGAAAACTATCTAAGTCTATCCTTATTACATCCAAGGGATCAGATTAAATTGTTGAGTTCCTTTTATTTTCTCTACCTTTTTCCAGTGGAAAAATCTGTAACCTTTTATTAAAAAATGAAAAGTTACAATTGCAGATGCATTAAGCATTTCCATAAGCTTCCCATTGGGCTCAAGTGCTTTCGCACTCTTCACAATAATACACTACTAGCATGCCAAAATGAAAAAGAAGAAAAAAGAGAGAGAAGAAGAGGGAAGATGGGAAAAGAAGGGGAAAACCGAAATTGGTCTTCAGGTTTTCCTTCCCTTTTTCTTTTTGACCTTGCGCCACTCTCCTTGAGTGGGCTCGATCGAGGCTATGACTAACTATGTTTCTGCTCTCTGCGGGCCTAGTTCCTTGTCTGAATCTAAAGTATCTGATTGGTGAAGTCGTTTAATCCCTCCCATGCTCTGATCTTCGATTGTCTTCTCTGCCTGATTTGGATGGGACTGAGATGTCTTGTTTTCTGATGTATTTTCCTTTTGGGTTCCCGTTGCTCGGGGTACCTCAGCATTCTCCGTGGGGGTATCTTCTTCTTCTGCTTCTGATTCTTCCTCCTCTGAGTCGACAGGGGTGAATTTCCATCCTTTCCTCTGCTTCCCTTTCTGCTTTCTTTTACTGTTAACTTTCTTGGCTTCTGGACATGTGCTTTGCAAGTGTCCTGTTTGTCTGCACATCCTACATCTGAAGGCGGTATTTTCATAGTCTAGTACTTGTAGCCAATCTTGTTGTTTGTAGATCAGCCTTATGTTATCTGGCAGCCCTTTACTTAGATCTACTTCCACACAGATGCGTGCGAAAGTGAAAATCCTTTCGTCAATCCTTTCTAGATCTGTTTTGATGTATTTCCCTATGCTGTTCCCGATTCCTTCCAAAACTCTTTCACTCCAAAAATGAAGGGGAAGGTTATGAAGGCGTACCCAAACCGGCACTTTTGAGACAGTCATTTTATTTGGGTCAAAGTCTTTGAACCATGGGGTCATGAATAGCCCCGCAGTTCCCCAGAACCAGGGCCCAGCACTAATGATGGTGTCTCTTACCTCATGAGATGTGAATCTGACTACGAAAAACCCTTTGGAACATAGATGAATGTCGCATTCCATGGTCCAATTGGTAAAGATCCAATGAAATAGGTCCATTGGTTTTGGCCAGAAGCTGTTGAAACGGCATATTAGAGCTTGTGTTTCATAAGACTTAACATAATCGTCAAGCCCCGTGGCCTCAATATTAAAGGCTGGAGTTTGTCCTAGATGGTCAACTATATAAGGCCGGGGTGAATATCCACCTTGATCTGGGGAGGATCCTGATTCTCTGTTGCCTTGGAGAATGTTTTTGTAGGATGACGCTCCCTTAGGTTTGTGCTGGGGTGTTGTTTCCCTTTGTCCCCTCCTGAACTGCTTGGCTGTCCCTGAGATGGTGCCCCTCCTCTCAGCCTGAGATTCAACACAATGGTTTCTCCTGGACTGATCTCGTAACTTCCCAGGGTTCTGTTGTCCTGTAGGGACCATCTGCCACTGACTAAGTGTTGGGTCTGGCCAGGATAGCCAGTGGATGCATAAATTTGCTGCTTTAGCTGCGAAACAGAGCTATCTGCACTTACTCATATTAAACAGGTTTTTCATACAGGGGATTTAACAAAAATCTGAAAAGGAGTTGTTGTTACCTGTTCCGTCTGTAAACCATCTTCTGGATCTGGCCTCGTATTGTGGCGTTTTTCCTTGTGCATGCCTAGATCCACCAACCCTCTGCCAGATCTTTGCTTTTTGCCACTGATCTGGTTCCTGGATTCTGACTGTTCTTGAGTATTGGCTTGATCATGTAGATCTAGGCCGGATCTAAGCACAAACCCCGCAGATCTGAAGAATTTGGGCCCCGATCTTCCGCCATTAGGTTTCGGTCTCATCTTACCAGAAGTCCTTTGCACAAAAGGATATCTGCATGCGCAGTCCTTTACGAATATACCGTGGTGCCCAGGAATCCCAGTAGCGCTACTCATAGATCCACAGATCCTCCTGCGAGATCTAACCTGCGCTCCATTGGGATCCATCTCGATAACGTTTATTTCCTCTGGTTGCTGCAATGCATGGTGTGCCGAACCTCTGCTCTTACAGAGATGAGGTGGGCAATCCCCATTTCTCTGACTGCCACCATAGATCCCGCGGAAAGGACCGAAACCGATTCCATTTCTCAGAAAAATCTTATGTGCCATAGAAGCTGCGCTGTCATGATACCGTTCGGAATCGTATTGAGCAGGATCGATCCAGTGGGTGAGCTCTATCTTTCCCGTGGGATGGGCGGCGTACACCCTGACGAAATCGTGAGTACATGCCGTCGCCATGGAGCTCCTTGCCGCAGGTTTTCTCAGAACCACTTCTAAAATCAGGTTAACCAATTCCTTCAGTATGATCC
Organism: Pinus tabuliformis; assembly: GCA_031772625.1. Taxonomy (NCBI): domain Eukaryota; kingdom Viridiplantae; phylum Streptophyta; class Pinopsida; order Pinales; family Pinaceae; genus Pinus; species Pinus tabuliformis. The sequence goes on along the minus strand of CM062819.1, from coordinate 100,071,433 downwards.
TCAGGAGCTTTATTTTCTCTACCTATCTAATTATCTGCCAAGATTACATTGTTTGGTTATATTTTGTTCTCTATCTCTAAGCATGAAATTCAAAACATGGAATAACCAAGATTAAATTGTTTGGTTACCATGGATTGTGGCATGAATAACAAGTTGCACACAATCATTATTATGTAGAAAAGTAAATAGTAGTCGCATTTGGGCTTGCACACTTTCATGGTCTTTTTGTTTCTTAGCGTTCATTTTTTCATCTTTTTTGACCTTTTTATTATTTTTGTCCTTTCATTTTTCTTTTAGGACATACCCTCTTTACATTTTCTTATTTCTTTTTTGAGTTTTTGAATATGGAAAACATTTGCAGAAAGCAAAGGTATGTACATATTACAGTTTTAATCTCAGTCATTCAAACATTATGACACCTATTGGTATAGGAACCTAACACATGGTATTTGGTCTGAGGTATTGACCCCGGGTATTGGGTCCAAGGTATCGATCCTACATGGTTTTGGAGCATGGTATTGAGAGAGGCCTAAACCTATATACGAAGAAGAAGATCATTACTCCAAAGTGCAAGTGTGCAAGTGATGAATATCTGATGAAGTGTGAGATCTAGTATGTAGGTTATGGGTATGTGATGCTTTGCTAAGGATGAACCTATGTGGTGAATAAAGGTTGATGGACTGGGATCATGAAGACTAAAATGCATTATCTTTATATGGTTTGATCATTTATCTGAATAACTGGCGCATGTTGTAGTTTGTAAACATGATGATATCGGTATAATTGTAGTCTGGAATTGTTGTATAGTTTAAATCATCATTTACAGATCTGTATGCAGGTTCACTTTAGAAAAGGTGTGTATACATGCTAGTTCTGCATATCAAAACAGTGTATACATCTTAAATTTGATTTGTAGATCTGTACATAGGTTCGACACATGGAAGTAGAGTATACCTCATAAAATATGTTTTAAGCTACTTCTGTTTGCTGCTGCAGTGTTCTGGGTTTTGTCTTGGGTTCTGGTTATTGTATTCTGGTTGCATTATTCTAGTTACAGCATTCTGAAAAGTGATTGATTGATTCAATTGTGATTGGTGCAAAGGAGATTGGTTGATGCAGATATACTTGATGTTTGAATGATGGATCCAGTCTGAAAATTTATGAAACATGGTCCCTGGAAGAAAAGAGAAGGTTGTAGCCTTCTATAGGTAGACACCTACGTACTAGTAAACATATTAGCTAGTACAAGAGCTAGGGGGTTATAGCTCCCTTCTAAAAGAAGCTGGAGAACGAGAGAAGGTTGTAGCCTTCTGTAGGTGGGTTCTTGCATACTGGTATGAGTCTGCAGTAGTATAATATTGTAAACAGTTTTTTCTTATATTAAAGAAAACAGCAGCAGGTGGTTTTTGTCCCGCATTGTGTTTCCATCTTATATCATGGTATGCATGTGTGTTTCTTATGTGTGATGATCTGTTTTGTTTTACTGCACCTGGTTACTGTTTATACGCTTAATGAAGTTTTGATGCACTGATTAAAGATCAACATATTATGAATTAACTGAATCATAAGTTTACTGGATATACGCTGGTTACATTAAACACAGTTGTGTGTACAAGTGGGGTCCCTTAACTAAAGTAGCGTATATGAATTTGATTATGGAAATGAAAAATTATTGATTTGCTAATATTGATTCACCCCCCCCCCCACCCTTTCTCAGTATTATTTCCAACAATTGGTATCAAAGCAAGTCCTTTAGAAGAAGCTTTGCTCGCTTGAAGGAAGATCCATCAGGATGAGTAATCAAGAAAGAGAGGGATCCATTAGACCACCAATCTTCAATGGGAACATTTTTTTTACTAGAAGATAAGAACCACAGCCTATCTACAATCACTTGGAATCGATATTTGAGAAATCGTGGAAGGAGGATATACATTTCCATCAGCAATTCCTACAGGTGCGGAAAGTAGAAAGCAATATGAAATCAATGCCAAAGATGTTACTATCTTATTGGCAAGTTTGTCAAAATCCTAGTTTTTCAAGGTCATGCATCTCAAATCAGCCAAAGAAATATGGGACAAAATCATTCTAAGCTACGAAGGAGACACTCAAGTAAAACATGCTAAGCTTCAAACTCTCATAATTCAGTATGAAACTCTTAAGATGCATATTGATGAAAGCATAGCTAATTACTTCCTACATATAGATGAGATTGTCAATTGTATGAAGAATCTGGGTGAAGAAATTAAGGAATTTTTCTTAGTTGAGAAGGTTTTGAGATCCTTGTCTACTAAATTTGAACCCAAAGTGCCTATCATAGAAGAAAAGCAGGATCTGCAGAATATCACTATGACGTAGCTTCATGGAATCTTAACTGCTTTTGAAATGAGAAAAGGAGGACCATCATATATGAGAGAAGCCGCATTTAAAGTATCAACAAAGGGAAAAGAAAAACTCAATGAATTAAGATACATTTCAGAAGAAGAATATGAGTTAAGTTTTGTCAAGAAGCTTCAACGGTGATATGCAAGGTTCAAAGGTAAGCTACCTTTCAAATGTTTTTGTTGTGGTAGAGTTGGTCATTACACTACAAGATGCCCTCATAACAAAGGAAAGATGTCTGAATAAGGTATAGAAGTTATTATACTCATGATAATAGTGACGGCTTGTCCAATAGTGATGAAGATAATCAAGAAATTAAACATCTCATGGCATATGAAAATAATGATGTAGAAAAGGAATAATTTACTAGATTACAAGATCAGGTGGAGACAGTAACCAGAGTAAGGGAGCAGTTGCAAGAAGTAGTGACATCATTAAGAAATGAAAGAAATGATCAGAGCATAACAATCCATAGACTTGAATCTAAGATCCTCTCTCTAAAAAAATATCTTGAAGAGTCAAAGAAGCAGAATGAAGAAGCTCTTGAAGACCAAGAACATGAAGTTCTTGAATTAAGGCAACAAGTGGAAAAATGAAGAAAAGATGCAGAAAACATAAAGAAACAATATCTAGAAAAGGAAGAACAACATCAAGTTGAGGTAAATATAATAAAAATAAATTAGAAGAAAAGGATAAGCTCTTACGATTTCAAGATAGCACTAACATATTGGATGATATTCTTAGTAGTCAAAGGTCTCCTACCATCAAAACTGGTCTTGGTTTTCATGAATCTATTGAAGGTGAATCTAGCTCAAAGGGTGAGGCAAGGAACTCTAATGCAAGACCTGAAATGCTCAACAAGGAGATAAGAGGTCAACCCCATCAACAACCAAGGAAAGAAATTCTTCAAAGAAAATATTTTGCTCCTAATTGTGGAAGTGATAGATAGTTATTTCTTCCGATGAATAATGTTGAATGTTATGAATGTCATAATCTTGGACATGTTGTAGCCAGATGCAGAAGTAGAATGGTTCAAGAGCATCACACAGAAAGAACATCATGTTCCAGGTACTTTAAGGGATATTGTTCTGCTTGCAATATGTTTGGTCACAAAGCTATTGATTGCAATAAAAGGAATATGAAACATGTAAAGTGTTATGCATGTAACAAGTTTGGACATAAAGTAAAGGAATGCAAAAGTAGAATTTGGACACCAAAGCAAAAGTACCATACATCATCTCAATCCCAGGTATTGAAGAAGACTGAATTAGTGTCAGAAAGATGTGGCATAACTTAGTTAGCAGACATAATAGACCCAGGGGAAGCTAAAAGTGTAGACCTTCAATATTCCAATTTACATACGCAGCTATTATGAAGAGAATTCACATATATACGTGAGTTAAAGGCTCTAGAGTCACGTATATGGAGCTCTGAAGAAAACACAGTAGAACTGACTCAGGAAAAGAGGTCTGATGTGGTTCGGTCATGGTATATGTTGGTTGGCACAAGTTCAGGGGGAGTATATGCGTCAAATAATGCATTGTTAGCATTATGGTTAGAAGTCTTTGGTGATGATGCTTATGTAGCTAAAATATACATCTTGCTACTTATTGTTGGTTGGCGAAGAGAATGGCATTGCAGGTTATAGGTCTGGATACTCATGAGAGATGCCTATGGTACAGATCATATATAGTGTATGATATTTGCTGATGACTATCATGGTCTTGTTTAGATTGTTGTTCATTGTTATAAAAGTCATGTATATCATTTGATGTAAAGGTCATGGAAAGACGTACTTAGTAACCCTACTTTGTATGTGAAGGATGATATAATAATGTCTATTTTAGTCATGTATAAACATTTGGTATATCCCCACTTGGTTGGGTGGATGAGTCAAAATGGTGTATCCCCACTTGGTTGGGAGATTGATGTATGTATGATAGGAAGGTCATACTCACTTAGTTGAGTTGTAGAGTCATGTTATTCTTTTGAAAAATATTCTTGCAGATTCTGCATGTGCTTAGGGGGAGCATGGATGGATTGGTACATATTGGCATGTATAAATGGGTGGTTCAATCAGAGAAATCAACATGTGCTCAGAGGGAGCATGGACGGATTGGTGCATCTCAGCATGTACAAAGGGGGAGCTCAATCAGATATTTCAGCATGTACTCAGGGGGAGTATGGACAACAGAATGTATATCAAGGGAGAAAATATCTTGGCCCACCCTTTGCCCTTGATGTCAAAGGGGAAGAATGACTTGGTGTGGTTGTTTCCATCAAGTCCAAAGGGGGAGATTGTTGGCATTATGATATAGGTATGACACAAGTATTGTCCATGATGGCAACTCTCTCAGATGAAAGATCATAGTATAGCAGGTAAACAGCAAGAATGAAGAAATAAAGGTATATGCAGGCTCACCATTGACCAAGCTGTGTATACTCGGAGGTTCACTGTATACAAAGTCACGTATAGGAAAAGGTATAAATAGGATCACTATATACCAAGTCACATATACACACAGGTTCACTATATAAAAAGGTGCGTATAACGTACACATGCACTTTCACAGAAGGAAAGGCACATACATGTTGGAAAGCTAAGTTTTGGTCCCTGGTATTTGGACCATGGTATTTTGGTATTGGTACATGGTATTTGGTCTGAGGTATTGACCCCATGTATTGGGTCTAGGGTATCAATCCTATTGGACCATGGTATTGAGAGAGGCCTAAACCTATATAAGGAGAAGAAGATCATTAGGCCAAAGTGCAAGTGTGCAAGTGATGAATATCTGATGAAGTGTAAGATCTAGTATGCAGGTTATGGGTATGTGATGCTTTGCTAAGGATGCACATATGTGACGAATGAAGGTTGATGGTCCAGGATCATGAAGACTAAAATGCATTATCTTTATATGGTTTGATCATTTATCTTAATAGCTGGTGCATGTTGTAGTCTGTAAACATGATGATTTGGGTATAAATGTAGTCTGGAATTGTTGTATAGGTTAAATCATCATTTATAGATTTGTACGCAAGTTTGCTTTAGAAAAGGCGTGTATACATGCTGGTTCTACATATCAAAAGAGCATATACATCTTAAATTTGATTTGCAGATTTGTACGCAGGTTTGCCTTGAGAAAATTGTGTATACATGCAGGATCGACACATGGAAGTAGCGTATACATCATAAAATATGTTTTAAGCTATTTCTGTTTGTTTTTACAGTGTTTTGGGTTCTAGCTTGGGTTCTGGTTATTGTATTCTCGTTGCAGTATTCTGGTTACAGCATTCTAAAATGTGATTGATTGATTCGGTTGTGATTGGTGCAAAGGAGATTGGTTGGTGCAGATATACTTGATGTTTGAATGATGGATCCACTCTAAAAATTTATGAAACGTGGTCCCTGGAAGAAAAGAGAATCTTATAGCCTTCTGTAGGATAGCGCCTACGTACTAGTAAACATATCAGTTAGTACAAGAGCTAGGGGGTTGCAACACCCTTCTATAAAAGCTAGAGAACAAGAGAAGTTTGTAGCCTTCTGCAGGTGGGTGCCTGCGTACTGGAATGAGTCTGTGCCAGTATAAGATTGTAAATAGGTTTTTCTTATATTAAAGAAATTAGTAGCAGGAGGTTTTTGTCCCGCATTGGGTTTCCACCTTATATCAAGGTATTCATGTGTGTTTCTTATGTGTGATGATCTGTTCTATTTTACTACACCTAGTTACTATTTATATGGTTAATGAAGTTCTGATGCACTGATTAAAGATCAACATATGATGAATTAACTGAATCATAAGTTTACTGGATATATGCTAGTTGCATTAAACACAGTTGCGTGTACATGCGAGGTCCTTAACTGAAGTAGCGTATATGAATCTGATTATGGAAATGAAAAATTATTGATTTGCTAATACTGAATCACCCCCCCATCCTTCTCAGTATTATTTCCAACAATTGGTATCAGAGTAGGTCCTTCAGAAGAAGCTTGATCACTTGAAGGAAGATCCATTAGGATGAGTAATCAGGAAATAGAGGGATCCATCAGACCACCAATCTTCGCTGGGAGCAATTCTGTTTACTGGAAGATGAGAACCACATCCTATCTACAATCGCTTGGAACTGATATTTGGGAAATCGTGGAAGGAGAATATACATTTCCATCAGCAATTCCTACAGATACAGCAGGTAGAAAGCAATATGAAATTAATGCCAAAGCTGTTACTATCTTATTGGAAAGTTTGTCAAAATCAGAGTTTGTCAAGGTCATGCAACTCAAATTAGCCAAAGAAATATCAGACAAAATGATTCTAAGCTACGAAGGAGACACTCAGGTAAAACGTGCTAAGCTTCAAACTCTCAAAATTCAGTGTGAAACTCTTAAGATGCATAGTGATAAAAGCATAGCTAATTACTTCCTACGTATGGATGAGATTGTCAATTGTATGAAGAATCTAGGTGAAGAAATTAAGGAAGTTGTCTTAGTTGAGAAGGTTTTGAGATCCTTGTCTGCTAAATTTGAACCCAAAGTGTCTGCCATAGAAGAAAAGTAGGATTTGCAGAATATCACTATGATGCAGCTTCACAGAATCTTAACTGCTTTTGAAATGAGAAAAGGAGGACCATCAGATATGAGAGAATTCGCATTTAAAGTATCAACAAAGGGAAAAGAAAAACTCAATGAATCAGGATACACTTCAGAAGAAGAATATGAGGTAAATTTTTTCAAGAAGCTTCAACAAGGATCTGGAAGGTTCAAAGGTAAGCTACCTTTTAATGTTTTTCTTGTGGTAGAGTTGGTCATTATGCTGCTAGATGCCCTCATAACAAAGGAGAGATGTCTGGAGAAGTTAATAGAAGTTACTATACTCATAATAATAGTGATGGCTTGTCCAATAGTGATGAAGATAATCAAGAAATTAAACTTCTCATGGCATATGAAAATAATGACGTAGAAAAGGAAGAAGTTACCAGATTAAAAGATCAACTGGAGATAGTGACCAAAGTAACGGAGCAGTTGCAGGATGTAGTGAGATCATTAAGAAATGAAATAAATGGTCATAGCATAACAATCCAAAGACTTGAATCTAAGATCCTCTCTCTAAAAAAATATCTTGAAGAATCAAAGAAGCAGAATGAAGAAACTCTTGAAGACCAATAACATGAAGTTCTCAAATTAAGGCAAGAAGTGAAAAAAGGAAGAAAAGCTGAAGAAAACATAAAGAAACAATATCTAGAAAAGGAAGAACAACATCAGGATGAGGTAAATATCTTCAAAGATAAATTAGAAGAAAAGGATAAGCTCTTACGATTTCAAGATAGCACTAAGATCTTGGTTGATATTCTTAGTAGTCAAAGGTCTCCTACCATCAAAACCGGTCTTGGTTTTCATGAATCTGTTGAAGGTGAATCTAGCTCATAGGGTGAGGCAAGGAACTCTAATGCAAAACCTAAAATGCTTAACAAGGAGATAAGAGGTCAACCCAATCAACAACCAAGGAAAGAAATTCTTCAAAGAAAATCTTTTGCTCCTAACCGTGGAAATGATAGACAGTTATTTTCTCCAGCGAATAATGTTGAATGTTATGAATGTCATAATCTTGGACATGTTGCAGCCAGATGCAAAATTAGAATGGTTCAAGAACATCACATAGAAAGATCATCACGTTCGTGGTACTTTAAGGGATCTTGTTTTGCTTGCAATATGTTTGGTCACAAAGCTATTGATTGTAATAAAAGGAATATGAAACATGTAATATGTTATACATGTAACAAGTTTGGACATAAAGTAAAGGAATGTAGGAGCAAAATTTGGACACCAAAGCAAAAGGAGCATACATCATCTCAATCCCAGGTATTGAAGAAGACAGAATTAGTGTCAGAAAGATGTGGCATAACTCAGTTTGCAGACATAACAGACCCAGGGGAAGCTGAAAAGTGTAAACCTTTAGTATTCCAATTTGCATATGCAGCTATTATGAAGAGAAGTCATCTATATACGCGAGTTAAAGGCTCTAGAGTCGCGTATATGGAGCTCTGAAGAAAAATCAGTAGAACAAACTCAGGAAAAGAAGTTTGATATGGTTCGATCATGGTATATGTTTGTTGGCACAAGTTCAGGGGGAGCATATGTGTTGAATAATGCGTTGTTGGAATTATGGTTAGAAGTCTCTGGTGATGATGCTTATGTGGCTAAAAGATACATCTTGCTACTTTTTGTTGGTTAGCCAAGAGAATGGCATTGCAGGTTACAGGTCTGGATGCTAGTGACAGATGCTTATGGTACAGATCATATATGGTGTATGATAGTTGCTGATGACTATCATGGTCTTGTTTAGATTGCTGGTCATTGTTATAAAAGTCAGGTATATCATTTGATGTAAAGGTCATGGAAAGACCTACTTAGTAACCCTACTTTGCATGGGAAGGATGATATAATAATGTCTATTTCAGTCATGTATAAACATTTGGTATATCACCACTTGGTTGGGTGGATGAGTCAAAATGGTGTATCCCCACTTGGTTGGGAGATTGATGTATGTATGATATGAAGGTCATACTCACTTAGTTGAGTTGTAGAGTCATGTTATTCTTTTGAAAAATATTATGCAGATTCTGCAAGTGCTCAGGGGGAGCATGGATGGATTGGTACATATTGGCATGTACAAAGGGGGAGTTCAATCAAAGAAATCAACATGTGCTCAGAGGGAGCATGGACAGATTGGTACATCTCAGCATGTACAAAGGGGGAGCTCAATCAGAGATTTCAGCATGTACTCAGGGAGAGTATGGACAACAGAAAGTATATCAAGGGAGAGAATATCTTGGTCTGCCCTTTGCCATTGATGTCAAAGGGGGAGAGTGACATGGTGTGGTTGTTTCCATCAAGTCCAAAGGGGGAGATTGTTTGAATTATGATATAGTTATGACACAAGTATTGTCCTTGATGGAAACTCTCTCAAATGAAAGATCACAGTATAGCAGGTAAACAACAAGGATGAAGAAAGAAAGGTATAAGCAGGCTCACCATTGACCAAGCCACGTATACTCGCAGGTTCACAATATACAAAGTCATGTATATGAAAAGGTATACGCAGGTTCACTATATACCAAGTCGCATATAGACATAGGTTCACTATATACAAAGGCACATATGATGTACACATGAACTTTCACAGAAGGAAAGTCGTGTACACGTTGGAAAACTATGTTTTGGTGCGTGGTATTTGGACCATGGTATTTTGTTATTAGTACATGGTTTTTGGTCCGAGGTATTGGCCCCGAGTATTAGGTCCAAGGTATCAGTCCTATGTGCTTTTGGACCATGGTATTAAGAGAGTCCTAAACCTATATAAGGAGAAGAAGATCATTAGGCGAAAGTGAAAGTGTGAAAGTGATGAATATCTAATGAAGTGTGAGATCTAGTATGCAGGTTATGGGCATGTGATGCTTTGCTAAGGATGCACATATGTGGTGAATGAAGGTTGATGGTCCAGGATCATGAAGACTAAAATGCATTATCTTTATATGGTTTGATCATTTATCTGAATAACTGGTGCATGTTGTAGTCTGTAAACATGATGATTTGGGTATAACTGTAGTCTGGAATTGTTGTATAGCTTAAATCATCATTTCCAGATTTGTACGCGGGTTCGCTTTAGAAAAGGTGTGTATACATGCTGGTTCTACATATCAAAACAAGGTATACATCTTAAATTTGATTTGCAGATCTGTACGCAAGTTCGCCTTGAGAAAAGTGCATGTACATGCAGGTTTGACACATGGAAGTAGCGTATACCTCATAAAATATGTTTTAAGCTGCTTCTGTCTGTTGTTGCAGTGTTCTAGGTTCTAGCTTGTGTTCTGGTTACTGTATTCTAGTTGCAGTATTTTGGTTACAGCATTCTAAAAAGTGATTGATTGATTTAGTTGTGATTGGTGAAAAGGAGATTGGTTGATGCAGATATACTTGATGTTTGAATGATGGATCCAATCTAAAAATTTATGAAACGTGGTCCCTGGAAGAAAAGAGAAGGTTGTAGCCTTTTGTAGGCCGGCACCTACGTACTAGTAATCATATCATCTAGTACAAGAGCTAGGGGGTTGTAGCTCCCCTCCAAAAGAAGCTAGAGAGCGAGAGAAGGTTGTAGACTTCTACAGGTGGGTGCCTGCATACTGGTATGAGTCTATGCCAGTATAAGATTGCAAACAGGTTTTTCTTATATTAAAGAAAACAACAATAGGTGGTCTTTGTCCCGCATTGGGTTTCCACCTTATATCATGGTATTCATGTGTGTTTCTTATGTGCGATGATCTGTTCTGTTTTACTACAGCTGGTTACTTTTTATATGGTTAATGAAGTTATGAGGCACTGATTAAAGATCAACATATGATGAATTAACTGAATAATAAGTTTATTTGATATACGCTAGTTGTATTAAACACAGTTGCGTGTACACACAGGGTTCCTTAACTGAAGTAGCGTATATGAATCTAATTTTGGAAAGGAAAATTTATTGATTTTCTAATATTGATTCACCCCCTGCCTTCTCAGTATTATTTCCAACAATTGGTATCAGAGCAGGTCCTTCAGAAGAAGCTTGATTGCTTGAAGGAAGATCCATCGGGATGAGTAATCAAGAAAGAGAGGGATCCATCAGACCACCAGTCTTTGATGGGACCAATTTTGTTTACTGGAAGATAAGAACCACAACCTATCTACAATCGCTTGGAACGAATATTTGGGAAATCGTGGAGGGAGGATATACATTTCCATCATCAATTCCTACAGATACAACAGGTAGAAAGCAATATGAAATCAATGCCAAAGTTGTTACTATCTTATTGGCAAGTTTGTCAAAATCAGAGTTTGTCAAGGTCATGCAGCTCAAATTAGCCAAAGAAATATGGGACAAAATCATTCTAAGCTATGAAGGAGATGCTGAGGTAAAGCGTGCTAAGCATCAAACTCTCATAATTCAGTATGAAACTCTTAAGATGCATAGTGATGAAAGCATAGCTAATAACTTCCTACGTATAGATGAGATTGTCAATTGTATGAAGAATCTGGGTGAAGAAATTAAGGAAGTTGTCTTAGTTGAGAAGGTTTTGAGATCCTTGTCTACTAAATTTGAACCCAAAGTGTCTGCCATAGAATAAAAGTAGGATCTGCAAAATATCACTATGACGCAGCTTCATGGAATCTTAAATGATTTTGAAATGAGAAAAGGAGGACCATCAGATATGAGAGAAGCCGCATTAAAAGTATCAACAAAGGGAAAATAAAAACTCAATGAATGAGGGTACATTTCAAAAGAAGAATATGAGGTAAATTTTGTCAAGAAGCTTTAACGGGGATCCGAAAGGTTCAAAGGTATGCTACCTTTCAAAAAAAAAAATTTGTGGTAGAGTTGGTCATTACGTTGCTAGATGCCCTCATAACAAAGGAAAGATGTCTGAGGAAGGTAATAGAAGTTATTATACTCATGATAATAGTGATGGCTTGTCCAATAGTGATGAAGATAATCAAGAAATTAAACTTCTCATGGCATATGAAAATAATGACGTAGAAAAGGAAGAAGTTACCAGATTAAAAGATCAGTTAGAGATAGTAACTAGACTAAGGGAGCAGTTGCAAAATGTAGTGATATCATTAAGAAATGAAATAAATGGTCAGAGCATAGCAATTCAGAGACTTGAATCTAAGGTCCTCTCTCTAAAAGAAGATATTGAAGAATCAAAGAAGCAGAATGAAGAAGCTCTTGAAGACCAAGAACATGAAGTTCTCGAATTAAGGCAACAAGTGGAAAATGGAAGAAAAGTTGAAGAACACATAAAGAAACAATATCTGGAAAAGGAAGAACAACATCAGGTTGAGGTAAATATCTTAAAAGATAAATTAGAAGAAAAGGATAAGCTCTAACGATTTCAAGATAGCACTAAGATCTTGGATGATATTATTAGTAGTCAAAGGTCTCCTACCATCAAAACTGGTCTTGGTTTTCGTGAATCTGTTGAAGGTGAATCTAGCTCACAGGGTGAGGCAAGGAACTCTAATGCAAAACTTGAAATGCTCAACAAGGAGATAAGAGGTCAACCCCATCAACAACCAAAGAAAGAAATTCTTCAAAGAAAATCTTTTGCTCCTAACTATGGAAGTGATAGGCGGTTATTTCCTCTGATGAATAATTTTGAATGTTATGAATGTCATAATGTTGGACATGTTGTAGCCAGATGCAGAAGTAGAGTGGTTGAAGACCATCACATAGAAAGATCATCATGTTTGAGGTACTTTAAGGGATATTGTTTTGCTTGCCATATGTTTGGTCACAAAGCTATTGATTGCAATAAAAGGAATATGAAACATATAAGATGTTATGCATGTAACAACTTTGGACATAAAGTAAAGAAATGCAGGAGAAAAATTTGGACACCAAAGCAAAAGGAACATACATCATCTCCATCCCAGGTATTGAAGAAGACGGAATTAGTGTCAGAAAGATGTGGCATAACTCAGTTAGTAGACATAACAGACCCAGGGGAAGCTGAAAGTGTAAACCTTCAGTATTCCAATTTGCATATGCAGCTATTATGAACAGAATTCGCGTATATACACGAGTTAAAGGTTGCAGAGTCACGTATATGGAACTCTGAAGAAAAAGCAGTAGAACAGACTCAGGAAAAGAAGTCTGATATGGTTCGATCATTGTATATGTTGGTTAGCATAGGTTTAGGGGGAGCATATGCCTCGAATAATGCATTTTTGGCATTATGGTTAGAAGTCTTTTATGATGATGCTTATGTGGCTACAAGATACATCTTGCTAGTTATTGTTGGTTGGCCAAGCGAATGGCATTGCAGGTTACAGGTCTGGGTGCTGGTGATAGATGCTTATGGTGCAAATCATATATGTTGTATGATAGTTGTTGATGTCTATCATGGTCTTGTTTAGATTGCTTTTCATTGTTATAAAAGTCATGTATATCGTTTGATGTAAAGGTCATGGAAAGACATACTTAGTAACCCTACTTTGCATGGGAAGGATGATGTAATAATCTCTATTTCAGTCATGTATAAACATTTGGTATATCCCCACTTGGTTGGGTGGATGAGTCAAAATGGTGTATCCCCACTTGGTTGGGAGATTGATGTATGTATGATAGGAAGGTCAGACTCACTTAGTTGAGTTGTAGAGTCATGTTATTCTTTTGAAAAATATTTTTGCAGATTTTGCATGTGCTCAGGGGGAGCATGGACGGATTGGTAGATATTGGCATGTAGAAAGGGGGAGTTTGATCAGAGAAATCAACATGTTTTCAAAGGGAGTATGGATGGATTGGTGCATCTCAACATGTACAAAGGAGGAGCTCAATCAAAGATTTCAACATGTACTCAGGGGGAGTATTGAGAACAGAATGTATATCAAGGGAGAGAATATCTTGGTCCGCCCTTTGCCCTTGATGTCAAACGGGTAGAGTGACTTGGTGTGGTTATTTCCATCAAGTCCAAAGGGGGAGATTGTTGGCATTATGATATAGGTATGACATAAGCATTGCCCTTGATGGCAACTCTCTCAGATGAAAGATCACAGTATAGCAGGTAAACACCAAGAATGAAGAAAGAAAGGTATACACAGGCTCACCATTGATGAAGCCGCGTATACACGCAGGTTCACTGTATACAAAGTCACGTATATGAAAGGTATACACATGTTCACTATATGCCAAGTTGCGTATACACGTAGGTTCACTATATACAAAGGCGTGTATAACGTACACACACACTTTCACAGAAGGAAAGGTGTGTACATGTTGGAAAACTAAGTTTTGGAGCATGGTATTTGGACCATGGTATTTTAGTATTGGTCCAAGGTATCAGTCCTACATGGTTTTGGACCATGGTATTGAGAGAGGCCTAAACCTATATAAGCAGAAGAAGATCATTAGGCCAAAGTGCAAGTGTGCAAGTGATGAATATCTGATGAAGTGTGAGATCTAGTATGTAGGTTATGGGTATGTGATGCTTTGCTAAGGATGCACCTATGTGGAAAATGAAGGTTGATGGACCAGGATCATGAAGACTACAATGCATTATGTTTATATGGTTTGATCATTTATCTGAATAACTGGCGCATGTTGTAGTCTGGAAACATGATGATCTGGGTATAACTGTAGTCTAGAATTGTTGTATAGTTTAAATCATCATTTACAGATCTATATGTAGGCTCACTTTAGAAAAGAAGCATATACACGCTGGTTCTGCATATCAAAAAAACGTATACATCTTAAATTTAATTTGCATATATGTACATAGGTTCTCCTTGAGAAAAGTGCGTATACACGCAAGTTTGACACATGGAAGTAGCATATTCCTCATAAAATATGTTTTAAGCTACTTCTGTTTGCCGTTGTAGTGTTCTGGGTTCTGGCTTGGGTTTTGGTTACTATATTCTTGTTGCAGTATTCTGGTTACAGTATTCTGAAAAGTGATTGATTGATTTAGTTGTGATCGGTGCAAAGGAGATTGGTTGATGTAGATATACTTGATGTTTGAATGATGGATCCACTCTGAAAATTTATGAAACGTGGTCCTTGGAAGAAAAGAGAAGGTTGTAGCCTTCTATAGGCTGGCACCTACATACTAGTAAACATATCAACTAGTACAAGAGCTAGGGGCTTACAGATCCCTTCTAGAAGAAGCTGGAGAATGAGAGAAGGTTGTAGCCTTCTGCAAGTGGGTGCATGTGTACTGGTATGAGTCTATGATAGAATAAGATTGTAAACAAGTTTTTCTTATATTAAAGAAAATAGCAGCAGGTGGATTTTGTCCCACATTGGGTTTCCACCTTATATCATGGTATTCATGTGTGTTTCTTATGTATGATGGTCTGTTCTATTTTACTGCACCTGGTTACTGTTTATATGGTTAATGAAGTTTTGATGCACTGATTAACAATCAACAAATGATGAATTAACTAAATCATAAGTTTATTGGATATACGCTAGTTGCATTAAAAATAGTTGCGTGTACACTCGGGGTCCCTTAACTGAAGTAGTGTATATGAATCTAATTATGGAAATAAAAAATTATTGATTTTCTAATACTGATTCAACCCCCCTCCCCACTTCTCAGTATTATTTCTGACAATTGGTATTAGAGCAGGTCCTTTAGAAGAAGCTTGATCGCTTGAAGGAAGATCCATCAGGATGAGTAATCAAGAAAGAGAGGGATCCATCAGACCACCAATCTTCGATGGGAGCAATTTTGTTTACTAGAAGATAAGAACCACAACCTATCTACAATCGCTTGGAATAGATATTTGGGAAATCGTGGAAGGAGGATATACATTTCCATCAGCAATTCCTACAGATACAGCAGGTAGAAAGCAATATGAAATCAATGCCAAAGTTGTTACTATCTTATTGGCAAGTTTGTCAAAATCAGAGTTTGTCAAGGTCATGCAACTCAAATCAGCCAAAGAAATATGGGACAAAATCATTCTAAGCTACGAAGGAGACGCTCAGGTAAAACGTGCTAAGCTTCAAACTCTCAGAATTCAGTATGAAACTCTTAAGATGCATAGTGATGAAAGCATAGCTAATTACTTCCTACATATAGATGAGATTGTCAATTGTATGAAGAATCTGGGTGAAGAAATTAAGGAATTTGTCTTAGTTGAGAAAGTTTTGAGATCCTTGTCTGCTAAATTTGAACCCAAAGTGTCTGCCATAGAAGAAAAGCAGGATCTACAAAATATCACTATGACGCAGCTTCACGGAATCTTAACTGCTTTTGAAATGAGAAAAGGAGGACCATCAGATATGAGAGAAGCAACATTTAAAATATCATTAAAGGGAAAAGAAAAAATCAATGAGTCAGGATACATTTCAGAAGAAGAATATGAAGTGAATTTTGTCAAGAAGTTTCAATGGGGATCTAGAAGGTTCAAAGGTAACTTACCTTTCAAATGTTTTTCTTGTGGTAGTGTTGGTCATTACGCTGCTAGATGCCCTCATAACAAAGGAAAGATGTCTGAAGAAGGTAATAGAAGTTATTATACTCATGATAATAGTGATGGCTTGTCCAATAGTGATGAATATCATAAAGAAATGAAACTTCTCATGGCATATGAAAATAATGACATAGAAAAGGAAGAAGTTATCAGATTAAAAGATCAGCTGGAGATAGTAACCAAAGTAATGGAACAGTTGTAGGATGTAGTGACATCATTAAGAAATGAAATAAATGATCAAAGCATAACAATCCAGAGACTTGAATATAAGATCCTCTCTCTAGAAAAAGATCTTGAAGAATCAAAGAAGCAGAATGAAGAAGCTCTTGAAGACCAAGAACATGAAGTTCTCGAATTAAGGCAACAAGTGGAAAAAGGAAGAAAAGTTGAAGAAAACACAAAGAAACAATATTTGGAAAAGGAAGAACAACATCAGGTTGAGGTAAATATCTTAAAAGATAAATTACAAGAAAATGATAAGCTCTAATGATTTCAAGATAGCACTAAAATCTTGGATGATATTATTAGTAGTCAAAGGTCTCCTACCATCAAAGCTGGTCTTGGTTTTCATGAATCTGTTGAAGGTGAATCTAGCTCATAGGGTGAGGCAAGGAACTCTAATGCAAAACCTGAAATTCTCAACAAGGAGATAAGAGGTCAACACTATCAACAACCAAGGAAAAAAATTCTTCAAAGAAATTATTTTGCTCCTAACTGTGGAAGTGATAAATGTTATTTCCTCTGATGAATAATGTTGAATGTTATGAATGTCATAATCTTGGACATGTTGCAGCCAGATGCAAAAGTAGAATGGTTCAAGACCATCACATAGAAAGATCATCATGTTCCAGGTACTTTAAGGGATATTGTTTTTCTTTCAATATATTTGGTCACAAAGCTAATTATTGCAATAAAAGGAATATGAAACATGTAAGATGTTATGCATGTAACAAGTTTGGACATAAAGTAAAGGAATGCAGGAGAAAAATTTGGACACCAAAGCAAAAGGAGCATACATAATCCCAGATATTGAAGAAGACAGAATTAGTGTCAGAAATATGTGGCATAACTCAATTAGCAGACATAACAGACCCAGGGGAAGCTAAAAGTGCAAACCTTCAGTATTCCAATTTTCATACGCAGCTATTATGAAGAGAAGTCGCATATATACGCGAGTCAATGGCTGCAGAGTCACGTATATGAAGCTCTGAAGAAAAAGCAACAGAACAAACTCAGGAAAAGAAGTCTGATATGGTTTGGTCATGGTATATGTTGGTTGGCAAAGGTTCAGAGGGAGCATATGCATCGAATAATGCATTGTTGGCATTATGGTTAGAAGTCTTTAGTGATGATGCTTATTTGGCTAAAAGATACATCTTGCTACTTATTGTTGGTTCGCCAAGAGAATGGCATTGCAGGTTACAGGTCTAGGTGCTGGTGATAGATGCTTACGGTGCAGATCATATATCGTGTATGATAGTTGTTGATGACTATCATGGTCTTGTTTAGATTGCTGGTCATCATTATAAAATTCATGTATATAATTTGATGTAAAGGTCATGGAAATACCTACTTAGTAACCCTACTTTGCATGGGAAGGATGATGTAATAATGTCTATTTCATTCATGTATAAACATTTGGTATATCCCCACTTGGTTGGGTGGATGAGTCAAAATGGTGTATCCCCACTTGGTTGGTAGATTGATGTATGTATGATAGGAAGGTCATACTCACTTAGTTGAGTTGTAGAGTCATGTTATTCTTTTGAAAAATATTTCTGCAGATTCTGCATGTGCTCAGGGGGAGCACGGACGGATTGGTAGATATTGGCATGTACAAAGGGGGAGTTCGATCAAAGAAATCAACATGTGCTCAGAGGGAGCATTGACGGATTGGTAAATCTCAGCATGTACAAAGGAGGAGCTCAATCAGAGATTTCAGCATGAACTCAGGGGGAGTATGGACAGCAGAATGTATGTCAAGGGAGAGAATATCTTGGTCCACCCTTTGCCCTTGATGTCAAAGGGGGAGAGTTCCTTGGTGTGGTTGTTTCCATCAAGTCGAAAGGGAGAGATTGTTGGCATTATGATATAGGTATGACACAAGTATTGTCCTCGATGGCAACTCTCTCAGATGAAAGATCAAACTATAGCAGGTAAACAACAAGAATGAAGAAAGAAACGTATACGCAGGCTCACCATTGACCAAGCCACGTATACTCGCAGGTTCATTGTATACAAAGTCCCGTATACAAAAAGGTATACACAGGTTCACTATATACGAAGTCGCGTATACACATAGGTTCACTATATACAAAGGCGCGTATAACGTACACACGCACTTTCATAGAAGGAAAGGCACGTACATGTTGGAAAACTAGGTTTTGGTCCATGGTATTTGGACCATGGTATTTTGGTATTTGTCCATGGTATTTGGTCCGAGGTATTGACCCCAAGTATTGGGTCTAAGGTATCGGTCCTGCATGGTTTTGGACCATGGTATTGGGAGAGGCCTAAACCTATATAAGGAGAAGAAGATCATTAGGCCAAAGTGCAAGTGTGCAAGTGATGAATATTTGATGAAATGTGAGATCTAGTATGTAGGTTATGGGTATGTGATGCTTTGCTAAGGATGCACCTATGTGACGAATTAAGGTTGATGGACCGAGATCATGAATACTAAAATGCATTATCTTTATATGGTTTGATCATTTATCTAAATAACTGGTGCATGTTGTAGTCTGTAAACATGATGATCTGGGTATAATTGTAGACTGGAATTGTTGTATAGTTTAAATCGTCATTTACAGATCTATACATAGGTTCACTTTAGAAAAGGTGCATATACACGTTGGTTCTGCATATCAAAACAGCGTATACATCTTAAATTTGATTTGCAGATCTGTACGTAGGTTCGCCTTGAGAAAAGTGTGTATACACGCAGGTTCGACACATGGAAGTAGCGTATACCTCATAA
The DNA here is from genome assembly GCA_031772625.1 of Pinus tabuliformis. NCBI lineage: Eukaryota > Viridiplantae > Streptophyta > Pinopsida > Pinales > Pinaceae > Pinus > Pinus tabuliformis. Next base: position 100,052,066 of record CM062819.1, on the reverse strand, counting down.
AATATGTTTTAAGCTGCTTGTGTTTGCTGTTGCAGTGTTCTGGGTTCTGGCTTGGGTTCTGGCTTGGGTTCTAGTTGCAGTGTTCTGGTTACAACATTCTGAAAAGTGATTGATTGATTCAGTTGTGATTGGTGTAAAGGAGATTGGTTGATGTAGATATACTCTATGTTTGAATGATGGATCCAGTCTGAAAATTTATGAAACATGGTCCCTGGAAGAAAAGAGAAGGTTGTAGCCTTTTGTAGGCCAACACCTACGTATTAGTAAACATCTCAGCTAGTACAAGAGCTAGGGGGTTGTAGCTCCCTTCCAAAAGAAGTTGGAGAATGAGAGAAGGTTGTAGCATTTTGCAGGTGGGTGCCTACGTACTGGTATAAGTCTATGCCAGTATAAGATTATAAATAGTTTTTCTTATATTAAAGAAAACAACAGTAGGTAGTTTTTGTCCCGCATTGGGTTTCCACCTTATATCATGGTATTCATGTGTGATGATCTGTTCTGTTTTACAGCACTTGGTTACTGTTTATATGGTTAATGAAGTTCTGATGCATTAATTAAAGATCAAAATATGATGAATTAACTGAATCATAAGTTTACTGGATATATGCTAGTTGCATTAAACACAGTTGCGTGTACATGCGGGATCCCTTAACTGAAGTAGTGTATATGAATCTACTTATGGAAATAAAAAATTGTTGATTTTCTAATACTAATTCACCCCTGCCCCCCCTTTCTCAGTATTATTTGCAACATTTATTTCGTTTCTATTTAAATCCAGATCAAATTTACCCTTTCCTTTTTCTCCACTCTTGAATGCATTTTTGTTGCCCTCTTGGGGAACATTCTTCCCTCTTGCTTCTAAATGAGTTGCCTATACACAAAATTCATCTAGCTTTGTAGGGTTAAACATGAGAATTTTGCATCTCAAACAACTATGTAAACCTCCAATGTATTTCAGTAGAGTGTCTTGATAGGATAAATATATACCGAAAATCAAAGCTCTTTTCCTAAATTTTCAAGAACAACTTTGCACATTTTGACCCTTATCTTGCCTAAAGTTTTGCCAATCCATTATATTCTTTTGCATGTATGCTAATGGATAAAATTTTCTTCTTATTGCAACAAAAAAATGATTCCAAGTGAATAAAACCTTACCACTTTTCTTCATGTCCTCTTGAGTTTTGGCCTCCCACGAAATGAGTTCTGCACTTTCCTTGATTCTTTGTATCCTACAATACACTTCAATATGATGAACCAAATTATCTAATTTATCAACATTTACTTCTCCATTGTACATAGGAAATTCAAACTTTATGTCAAGCTTTAAAAATAGAGTTTTACCATATCCCCTTGGAGGATTTGGAGGTGTTTCTAAAGGGTTAGAAGTATAATAAGATGAGGATGAGGATGAGGATGGAGGTGAAGGTGGTGGCTTATCACCATCCCCTCCATTCCCTTTTTGAGGTTTCTCTCCATTTCCTCCATTTCCTTTTTAAGGTTTTGAGCTCTCTCCTTGAAACATTGAGTTCCTCTCCTCATAAAGAACTTTCACCATTTTAGACATTTTAAAGAAATATTTTCTGAGAGTTCTTTCATCTTCAGACATCCCTTCATGACCTTCTTCATGTTCCATGACCAGTGAAGCTTGATGTATGTTTGTTCTCCTTGAAACAATTACAAACCTTGCCTCCATAAGCTCTCCTTCTCCTATTTTGAGCTTAAACCTTGTAAGCATTAGAAAACACTTGCAAACAAAGTCAAACTTTCAAAATAAGCTTGAGCTCTGATACTAAACTGATATGTTATACAAACTTCAAGGTGGTAGGAAAATTTGCAAGTAAATTTTTATGTCTTTTAGGAAATGGATCACTTTTCAAAAGAACATAAAATAATGGTTTTAAAACTCTATTAACAAAATAAAAATAGACACAAATATACCATATATAGTAATACAAGACAACAAAATGATAAAGGAGTTCACCCCTCATGGGCTACATTTCCTGGTCCAGCTTCGAATGTTGGGCCTCTTTCGTTAAGTGCTTAAAATTTGGGTTTACATGGATTTAAAGTGCTCAAAATATAAAAATAATGTCTCCAATGGCTCAAGAACAGTAAAAAACCCCAAGTTGGGCTCAATTTGGCCAAAAGCATAAGAAGTTATGCTCTAGAGAATTTTTTCTACTAATTACTTTACAAAATGGACTCCTCTGCTAATTGTTCTATGAATTACGCTTTTACATGAACTTCCAAGCGACTTTTTCACCCAACGCTGCTGAGATTTGTGCCATTTCAGGTGAAAATTGTTGCTTGGTTTATTTTCCCTCATACACCTTCAGGCGGAAAAATAGGGTTATATGGCCATATGCACAGGGGCTAGGGCTAACCACCCACACCCATCAGCATTGGCCCTTAACATTCGTGGCTTCGGTTATATGGTTCCATAGAACCTGGCCCTGGTCTCGAATTCACACATCATCCCATTACTCTGTGCTCCAGTCTTGTCTGCTCCATGTGTCTTGGACCTTGGCTAAACTCTAGCCCCTTGTCCAAAACTCTTGTTTTATCAGGTCTTAGTCCCATGAAAACCCATGTTGGGTCCCTATAATACTAGTGATTACCCCATTACTATTGTAGTTATACCCCTTATTTATATTGTTGTGCCCCTATTACCCCCATATTGTTATTTCTGTGCCCCATCGAATCCCTCTATTGTTATTTTTGTGGCTTTATATTATTATTGTTAGGTCGGCTGGATTATATTGTGACTCCTTAGACTCCTATATATAGAAAGGAGGTTTTGTCATTTGTATCATCCAAGAATTGTTCATTTATGTAATGTAAAGGAGGTTGCCCCCTCGAAGAGGCTGAATTCTAAGGCATGGATCTCTCTTTTCTATCTTTTTGTGAGCTGGTTTCATAACATTTGGTATCAGAGCTTTGGATTCTAGGGTTTCGCTGCTCCAAACAGGTCATCGCGGAATTTTCGCTATAACTTTTTTTCTGTGACGTTTCAGAAGTCGCAAAAAAACCCATTTGAGAAGAAATCGCGCTAAACCTTGGGTCCGAATTTCAGAGCTTTTTAAGCGATATTTGCGGAGATATGATCTGAGGAAGTTGGTCTTTTTGCAGACTCCTGAATTACATTCAAAACAGGTGACCTGGGGAAAATCGTCATAACTTTCTCTCTATGGATCAGATTGAAATTTCATAAGAAGGTACAGAAAGAGGATGGATTGTAGTTTCTTGTGTGTGTGTTTCAGATTCAAAGGTTGAAACAGTGACTTGTGGTATGTCGTACAAGTTCACTCTACTGAACTAGTCTAAAAGCAAGTCACTGTGGGAGATTTCACATAACTCTTCCTTGGAGAATCCAATTTGGCTCAGACTTGTGGCATTGGAAAGAGGACACAGAAGGCTACTATAGGTAGCAATTTCAGAACTGGATGATCCGAAATTACAGAGATACATCAGATTCAATATCAGGCTTCTATAAAGTGAAAAAAGGTGTGTAGTTTTTTTAAATTTTTGTGTAAGCTTGGTTTAACGGAATTCAAAGGGCATAGTAAAGCATTATTATCGGTAACTAATGCCCCGAGGAAAGAAAATGCAAACACCTAGTAAGGAACCTGAAAGCTCTAGCATGACTCATGAAGAAGAGGAAGAAATGCTACATGATATATCAAAATTACAAGAACAAGTGCAACAAATGTCACGCTCACAAAAGCTAACAGAAGCTAAGATAAGTGGCGTGGAATCTAAGATAAATGGCGTGGAATCTAAGATAAAGGGAATGGAAGCTAAGATGGAGGATTCGATGGCATATTTGAAGATAGATTTGAAGACAGACATGGAAGAATTGAAGAAGTTGCTACAAGAAAGGGTCACTAATGGTGAAAAGGTAGTAAAGGAAACTCATGATGAGAACAAAAGAAATGTTAATCATGATTCCATAGACGCTAATGTTGGATCGAAGAATCACCATATTCCAAAAATCGATATGAGGAAGTTTGATGGCAAGGATCCCGCCACATGGATATTACAGATGGAGCAATTCTTCGATCTCAATAATGTGCAAAACACACAAAAGGTACGTATGGCAACTGTATATTTGGAACCAAATCAGTTTGTATGGTATCAATGGCTTTGCTCTCGTAAACAATTTATCACTTGGGCAATTTTTACGGAAGAATTGATAGCACATTATGAAGATACAAAAAGCAACACTTTTTTTAGCCAATTGATAAGTCTCAAACAAAAGGGTTCAGTAATGGAGCACATTGAGGAGTTCCAAAAATTGAACATAAGGGTAAAAGATATTCCAGAGGAGCATAGGATTGATGTGTTCATAGGGTCTTTAAAGGATAATATCCAACATGATGTTCGCCTTTGGGAACCTGATTCATTAGAGAAGGCATTCAGGTTAGCAAGAAAAATGGAAAGCAAAATTATGGCAACCAGGAAGCATACCACTCACAACTATAAAGACGGAAGTGTTGTTGCCCCTAGTCTTCCACAACCTATAAGGTTGACACCACAACAATTGGAAGAAAAAAGAGCAAAAGGGCTTTGTTACAGTTGTGATAGCAAATACACTAAAGGTCATAAGTGTGCTGAGAAGAAATTATTCTACATAGATTGTGAAGAGGAAGAAGAAAAGGAGCAAGAAAGGTCAAAAGAAGAAGATATACTCCAGGAACAAAGCCTAGATGAAGAAAAAATAAATCCGACCATATCTTGTAATGCATTGGCGGGAATTACCACTCCTCAAACCATCAAGATAGAAGGACAAATCAAGAAGAAAAAGGTAATAGTGTTGATTGATTCAGGAAGCACCCACAATTTTATTCATTGTAGGGTAGCAAAAGAATTGAATTGCTTCCTATATCCAGCACCAGAGTGTCAAGTGATGATTGCAAATGGAGGAACAATAAATTGCTCTGGAAAGTGCCATAATATCAAGCTATCCATGGGAGAATATGTATTGACTAGCCCAATGCTTTCCATTCCAATGGGAGGTGCTGATGTTGTACTAGGAGTCCAATGGCTACAATCCTTGGGTACAATAGCTTTTAATTTTCAAGAACTTTTCATCAAATTTTCTACGGAAGGAAAGGAAGTTGAATTAAGGGGTATTGCAGGGAAACCAGGAAAGATAATCAGCTCTAATGGCATGACAAAGCTTCTAAAAAAGGAGCAAAGAGGTGTAATTGCACAATTATGTTCGCTAGATGTTTCCACATTGGAATCATCTATTTCTCCAGATCTCCAAAAAGTCCTGGACAATCATTCCAAGGTATTTGAGACTCCCAAAGGTCTCCCACCTATGCGTGATCATGATCATGCTATTCATCTGATTCCAGGAAGTGTTCCTCCAAACATCAGGCCGTACAGATATCCCTATGTCCAAAAAAGTGAAATTGAACGTATGGTTGCAGAAATGCTAGAGGCTGGTATAATTCAACCGAGTCAAAGTTCTTTCTCAGCTCCAGTAGTATTGGTGCACAAGAAGGATGGATCATGGCGCATGTGTCCGGATTATAGGGAGCTCAACAAGCTCACTATTAAAGATAAGTTCCCCATTCCTGTTATTGATGAATTACTGGATGAATTGCATGGATCAATTTACTTCACCAAGTTGGATCTTCGTTCGGGATATCATCAAATCAGAATGAAGATTGAAGACATTCCGAAAACGGCATTTAGAACTCATGAGGGTCATTATGAATTTTTGGTCATGCCTTTTGGCCTTACCAATGCACCTTCAACATTTCAAGGTTTGATGAATTCAATTTTCAAACCATTCCTTAGAAAATTTGTGTTAGTATTTTTTGATGATATACTAATCTACAGCAAGTCTTGGAAGGATCATGTTGAACATGTTGACAGGGTGCTACAACTATTGGAGGAGAAACAATTATATGCAAAAAGATCCAAATGTTTCTTTGGAGTCCAGGAGGTGGAATATTTGGGTCATATTGTATCTCATGAAGGAGTTAAGGTAGACCCTAGCAAAATTAAAGCCATTAAGGAATGGAAAATCCCCACATCCATAAAGCATCTGCGAGGATTTCTTGGGTTGACAGGGTATTATCGCAAGTTTGTTAAGAATTATGGGAGAATAGCAGCACCTCTAACAACATTATTGAAGAAAGATTCATTTTCATGGACTCCGGAAGCAACAAAGGCCTTTGAACATCTTAAAGAGGCAATGTGCCAAGCACCGGTCTTAGCTACACCGGACTTCACAAAAACCTTTATTGTGGAATGTGATGCTTCAGGAAATGGAATTGGTGCTGTTCTAATGCAAGATGAAAGACCCATTGCTTTTGAAAGTCGTCCAATCAAGGGAAAGTTTTTAAGCAAAGCTATTTATGAGAAGGAAATGTTGGCAATACTCCATGCACTTAAGAAATGGCGACCCTACCTAATGGGAAGACACTTCAAGGTAAAAACGGATCATGATAGCCTTAAATACTTTTTAGAACAAAGATTATCCTCTGAAGAGCAACAAAAGTGGGTCACAAAGATGTTGGGTTATGACTTTGAAATCATCTACAAAAAAGGGAAGCAAAATGTGGTGGCAGATGCACTCTCAAGAAAGGATGAGGATGTGGAAGCATTGTTGTGTGCCATTTCTATTATCCAACCAGATTGGATAAACGAAGCAAGGGAGGAATGGAAGAATGACGAAGAAGTGTGGGCACTTATTCGAAAGCTACAACAAGATTCCAGTACTTCTGATACATTTAGCTGGCAAAATGATTCGTTATGGTACAAAGATCGCTTATACCTCTGTAAGAATTCCCAGCTAAAACAAAAGATTCTTATGGAATTGCACACTTCTCCCTTAGGAGGGCACTCAGGATTTTTAAAAACTTACCACAGGGTTAAGAAGGAATTTTTTTGGGATGGCCTTAAATCAGATATTCAAAAGTTTGTGGCGGAATGTTTGGTTTGCCAGCAAAATAAAGTTGAAACAATTAAGACACCGGGTCTATTACAACCTTTATCCATTCCAAGCCAACGTTGGGAGGAGGTTTCAATGGATTTTATCACAGGTTTACCCAAGTCTGAGGGAAAGAGTGTCATCATGGTGGTAGTTGACAGACTTACCAAGTATGCACACTTTTGTGCATTATCACATCCATTTAAAGCCAGTACAGTTTCTACTGCATTTATGGAAACAGTTCAAAAGCTACATGGAAACCCAAAGATTATTGTAAGTGACAGAGATCCCATTTTCACTGGAAATTTTTGGACAGAATTATTTTCTTGTCTTGGTACTCAGTTAGCTCATAGCTCATCTTATCATCCTCAATCTGATGGGCAAACTGAGATAGTAAACAAATGTTTGGAAGGATATCTTCGTTGCTTTGTATCTGATAAACAGACACAATGGGTCAAATGGTTGCCTCTGGCTGAATGGTGGTATAACACTTCCTTCCATACAGCAACAAAAATGACCCCATTTATGGCACTTTATGGGTATCAACCACCATCCATCACATCATATTTAAGAGAAAATTCTAAGGTTCAGGCAGTGGAACATCACATCGAACATCAACAACAAGTCCTCCAACTCTTAAAGGATAACCTCGTGTTGGCACAAAATAGAATGAAACAACAGGCAGATCAACATCGCAGTGAAAGAAGTTTTGATGTAGGTGATTGGGTATTCCTACGGCTACAACCATATAAGCAAATGTCCCTAAAGCAAGCTAAGAAGGATAATAAATTATCACCAAAGTATTATGGTCCGTACAAGGTGTTGCAAAAGATTGGTACTATGGCATACAAATTGGAGCTTCCTGCAGCTTCTCGATTGCACCCAGTTTTCCATGTTTCATGTTTAAAGAAGGTTATAGGTGACAAGCTCCCAATTCAAACAATATTGCCAGAACTTGACGAGGAAGGAAAAATTATATTGGAACCGGAAGCAGTCACAGAAACAAGAACTCGACAGCTACGAAATCGATCAATTTCAGAGTATCTTATCAAGTGGAAGAACTTATCCGCTGAAGATTCCACATGGGAGGATGAGAATTTTATGCAGAAGTATCCAGAACTACTCAAGCGTTGAGGACAACACTTTTTTGAAGGAGAGGGGCATGTTGGGTCCCTATAATACTAGTGATTACCCCATTACTATTGTAGTTATACCCCTTATTTATATTGTTGTGCCCCTATTACCCCCATATTGTTATTTCTGTGCCCCATAGAATCCCTCTATTGTTATTTTTGTGGCTTTATATTATTATTGTTAGGTCGGCTGGATTATATTGTGACTCCTTAGACTCCTATATATAGAAAGGAGGTTTTGTCATTTGTATCATCCAAGAATTGTTCATTTATGTAATGTAAAGGAGGTTGCCCCCTCGAAGAGGCTGAATTCTAAGGCATGGATCTCTCTTTTCTATCTTTTTGTGAGCTGGTTTCATAACAACCCACATGCCCAAGACCTGGGCCTAACACCTAGCTCCTAGTTGTAAGCTCCATTTCCTCTTTTTTGTTGGTGTATGGCCTTGTTCCCGGAACCTTGGTTTAGGGCTAAGCCTGAGCCTTCAACTCCTCTTTGCTTGCGGTCTTGTGGGTGGTAAGGTGATGAGGGGCCAGGGCTTAGCCCTGGAATTGTACAAAATATACAAATCCAATAAAATTTATATAGGATTCAGTGCTATAGTTTATTAAGTTCCACCATTGGCATTGCGGTAGATCACTACACTACTTGTTTAGAGGTCCCGTGTTCAATCCTCCCCAGTGGCAATTCGACCATAATCAAATTTTTCACAGTACTGAGTTCCATGTGGTAGCATACCATTGGCCCAAGTTATAGTCAACTTGTTTAGTCAGCCTACCCAGTCGGCCTGCTAATTCATTGTATGGACTATCTAGTCAGCAGTCCTACTCCCAACCTACAAATATTTCACCTATTTGGGAAAAAGATTAGAACACGATATTGGGATCATACGATATCAATTTTGAGTGATTCAAGTTGCATTAGATTCAAGTTGACAAGCTCTACGCTTTGGCACTAGTTTCGAGCACTTTTAAATAGTTTCAAGTTTGAGCACTTTACTGATCTCTTGGATCACTAAATGAGCTATTTTTCTTGACCATATTTGTATTCGCCATGAGTGCATGTTGTGGTATAGGTATTACAATGTTTTGAGCTCATCTCTCTTTTATCGGGGTTTTTCATCATGCCACTGAAGAGATCTGCCTTAGAAGACACCATAGAGAGTAGCACCGACGAAGTATTGGGGAAGTAGTTGAGAGTACATTGTCACCATGCCAATTGTATTAGACACTCAACTCTTCATTGAGAAAGATTCATATATAACATGGAACATTATAAAATATGCATTCACGACAACTAGTTACAAATTAGATATTGAAGGTAGACATTTTATATCAATATCCATAAGTCAGGATTCCATAAGATTGCATGCATGTTTCCAGACTTCCTTTGTGTAGACATTATCAAGGAAATCTTGTAACGCACAGATCAAAAGAGCATAATGCTCAGCAGTGTGAGTGGAAAAAAGTTTGCCTCATTCATGGCACATGACTATCAATTGATGTATCATTTTCCCTTTCTAGAAGCTTACATGGATTCTCACTTCTACGCAGTCACCAGCTACCTGAGAACTAAAGATGTCATCAAAGGTTGGGTGAAAGAGCCATCCAAATTCCACCTAACACCCAGCAATATATATAAGAGAAAATCTCATTGAAATTCATTCTCAAACTTGATAGCTCTATGTTGCCAGATCTATGGTCAAAAGAGTATTAAGACCTTTCTTAAAGGTTGGGCATATTTCCTGCTTCATATTATGAATGAAGGGAAAGAATTCAACTAGTCGGATTTGTTGGCCCAATAATTAAATATCCATGTGACTAATTCCAAGAAACCTCCTAAGTGTAAGAAAGCGAGATTTTATATGTTTGCGTATTTTTTGGATGCGATATGTGCTCAAAATTATTTTCCTATCATGAGCTCGACATGGACACTGAAGGAGCCTACTATACACATTTAATACAAGTTTCTTTCAGAGTGTAGCTACAAAGGAGTCATGGAGAATCTGACAGATAAATTCCTCATAGTGTTTTATAAGATGATATTTGAGGAAGAGCCACCTTGCATGTCCCATGAGGCGATGGAAGCAATAGTAGAATTTGTCGACTGGTTTTCCCCACCATATGGAAATTACCTCAGGGTGTTCGATGGTCAGAAATATTCTCATCTACTATCGAGGTATGCCACCAAAAAATTGGTCATGTAGGAAGTATCTTATCATCTTTCCACAAGTTTATCAGGAGTCTTGTAGAGGAAGAATAAAGCAACTTGGGCCTTGGCCCACTCTACCTTTGCAGATTGGATGGTAAGAGATTAAGAATATGAAGGCTACAAATACCTAGGGAAAAGAGTTAGAGAAATTTGGGTTCAGTATTCTATAATACTACCTACACAATCCTAGGAGTGTTTGCAAGGAACACTATGAAAATATACATTTTAGCTGGCCAACCAAGACATATTCATCACTGGAGGAGGAAAATATAAAGGACTATTATAATGCCTATAGGCCTCACACACCAGTCATCTTTGCAAGTACATCGTAGGTTACTCCTCAGTAAGAAGCCACTCTGGAGGTAGAACCATCATAAAGGCACAACCCAGTGTGCAAAAAGGGTAAGATGAAGGTAGCGCACAAGTAGATAGAAAAGAAGAGTTGAAAATTTAAGGCAGATCCAATCATCTTGAAAGTGGCTATAGCAGCAAAAAGGAGGAAGTAGAAGAAGTAGGAGGAAGAATTAAGGTAGAAGGAGGAACAAGAACAGAAAGAAAAATAAGAGAGGTAGAGACAAGAAGAATAGAGGCAGAGAAAATAAGAGGAAGAAGCAACACAGAAACAAGTCGAAAAAGAAGAACAAAATTTCCTACTTAAAGAAGCAAACAAGTAGTTGTAGAAAAAATAACTTTCCCAAGAAATCGAAGATTTGATAGTGACCAAAGACATGGAGGTAGACTGAGAGTATTAGAATCAAGATGTTTATCTCATTCCTTGAATGCAACATATTTCCACTCAATCTCCCCCTCCTCCTACAGAAGGAAAAGCTCTAGGTGAGGAAGAGGAAATTACTCCTCTGGATGAAGGTCAAGTTATGGATATCTAAAATTTAACTTTTGATGAGTTGTAGAAGAATATTGTATAGGTAAGAAAGAAACATTTTCCAAACAACCTCACACATCTTTCTTTTATCAAATAAAAGGTGATCGTTATGGATACCACAAAGAATCCAGAAGCTATTGTTGTAGCTAGCTTGGCCTTCGTAGGAGCCTCCAAGTCAAATACAAAATATTTGATGGTCAAGAATAGATAGATGGAAAATAACATAGAGGCCACAAGGAAACATGCTGAACAACTACAGGTAGATTTTAAGAAAGCCACTCCTGCACAGGTGTACTTGGAAGAACTCAAAGTAGCCATAATTGGTGAAGTATTGGCACTGGGAGAAACCATGGGGAACCTTTATGAGGAGTTTGTCATCATGCACAAAGTAGTTGTCCACGTGCATGACATGTAGTGAAAATCCCGAGAGAATGAAAAATGTCTCAAGGTTGTTCATGCATCTATTACTACTATGCATGATTCAGGAATGCAATCTATAGGTGCCTCTCCCAAGTTGGTGAAGAAGACAAGGAAACAATATGAGTTGGAGAAGGTTGAAGTTCGGATGCTTATCCATAGAAAAAAGAATCTCAACACTTTCATCTCCAACATTCATTCCTCTTATGTACAATATTATAACAATGTGGATCTCATGGTGAAGCCACACGAGATCCCTTCAGTTGTCACACTCACCAAAGCCAAAGGATGAAACAAGGTCAGATAAGAAGTGGAAGAATACTTGGACCAGTTCAAGAAGATCACTACCAAAGGGGACCTCGAGGTCAATAAACAAGATATGAAAAATTATATTTGTGGCCCTACCAAGATGAACACCATGATGTTATTGTTGAAGAAGGAAACACAAATTGGCTCCAAGACCATGTACCCATATGCAATAGATGATAGAGTCCACTTCCAACCTCATCCCATTACAAAGTTTGGGAAATTATTGCACAGTATAAAACTTGACATCATCGTGTCTGAAGAGCTACAAGTTGAAGCAGGTGAGCTAGATTTTCCCCAAATTGAATATTGACATGTTGTTTGTCCTATTAGGATTGTTTAGTGGACTCTACCCAATTTTTTCCTATATGGGTATTTGAAATATTTGTATTTAGATATTTTTGTAAGTGGAATTCCAAGTGTCAATTTTGGAATATGAAAGGTCATTATGTAAAAGGAAGTCAAAGAGTCACAAAGGGAGATGAATATTCATCTCATATGTTATAAATATACCCTCATAACTCATGTAAAGGGATTTTGGCCAGTCTTTTGGCTTAGGATCGAAAGCTTGGGAGTATTGTTGAGAGCCTTGGATTCTCCTTTAGCATAGAAGGATTATCTCTCTTTGGAGGAGCAAGTGTTTTCTTCATGTTCCACTATTGGGACTAGTGATTTTTCAATTGTATATGTATGTTTGGAACTTTCACTTTAATAAAAGCTCGGAGCCGACACATCTTCATGCATATGTCATGGATGTAGTAAAACTATTCTTGTTGTGTTTGTGATATGTGTTATTTCATTTATGCTAATGCTTATGAACTATTTCGTTTTCTTAGTATGAATCTTGTTGAATGTGTGTTGTTATGTTATTTTGATCATGGTTATCTTGTGAAGTATTTTGCAGGTTAACTTATGATTCTTTTACTACTCATGTGTCCCTTTTAAGCTAAGTACTATTACATGCTTCTAAGGGGACCACTGTCTTTTCCTTTGATGTGATGGAACTTCTCATGCACTATAGTTGACACTTCACAAAGACCATACATGTGTTTCTGCCAAAGTTATGCATACATTATTCTATGTGGTTATTACTTCCAAGGAACACTCCTAAAAGTCACGAGTTTGGAAACTGACCGTATTCCATTTTTGGCTCCTACTATAAATGGCATGGGTTCTATTTGGGATTTCACATAGAGGATACCCCCTGCACCTGTTGGCGACTTCTAGCACTGTCAATGCATTCATATCATTCTCTTCAATGTCATATGTGCTAGACGAGTCACCACAGAGATCTAAATTTGTTTATGTGTCCATGGAACCATTGACATATCTGAGGAGTATTCCATCTTCATCACTCACAGGGATACTCATATTATCTTCTTAGGATATACCTCTTCTTCTTCAAAGGATCCCTCATTTTCTATTTCTACTAAAGTAGGTCTATCTTCATTAATACTACTAGATACATGGCTATCTCTATCTTCAAGTGATTCACATGATCATCTAGATAATGAATGACCATTTCTTTACATTTATCACAGAGAAATACCTTACCTTCTTAGCAACATGGCCACTCATCCAGGTTTTCTCCTTCACCATCCTTGGAGTGAAGATTACAAGTTTTCTCAGGGGAAGAAAGATCTTCAATCTTTTGAGCATCTTTCCTTTTAGATTCCTTCTCCTTTTTCATCACTTTCTTCTTTTGATTATTAGTATCCTTACAGATTAAAATTCACTGCTTAAGCACCAAGGTCCATCAACCTCCTTTCTTGTTGTGTGGCTTTCTCCTTCATATAGACATTGAAATTTGTCCAACATTTCCTTTTCTAACTCACAATGCCTCACTTTATTAGCATCTCGCTTAGACATCCCTTTCTTGATGATTTCCTTGGATTTTGTATTGAATTCATTCCTCTCTCCATTTCAGAGACAACCAAATGTCTTCATTGATTATCATCCAATAGGCTTCCATTCTAATCTTGGAGATCTCATAGTCTACTCCATTAAAAAATGGGACTCCTTTTTATGTAAGCACAGTTTGATTAGCCATTCTTTCATTTTGATCTACCTTTGAGCAGTTAAGTTCTTCCTAAAGGAACCTAGATCTGATACCAATTTTTGGAAACAATGTTAATACTAAGAGGGGGGTGAATCAATATTAAGGCTAAATTTAATCTTTTTGCCAACTTATGTTTAAAATTCAGTCTTGGAAGCCATTCATACTAACGCCAACAACATATCATGTGGAAACAACATAAAATCAAGACATACACCATGAGAAACATACACATGAAGACCGAGGTTTAACGTCAAAACCCTTTCAGGAAAAAAACACCAAAGCTTGTTTGTTATTATGATGTAAATAATAGCACCTACTCTATTAGATCAATTTGTTTGTGAGACACCACTCACGGGAAGCATCAAATCCCTTTCATTGTTTGCTAGAACCCACTACCAGGAAGCACAAACTCCCTTCTTCTGCAAACTCCTAATCCACTTGCCAGAAGCACCATGTGAAGCAACAACTTCATGGATTTATTGCAAGCACCAACTTGAAGCTCCTTTGATTTATGCAAGCACCAACTTGTAGGAGGCACCAACCCCCAATATTTCTTCAGACAGACACTAGAGATGGAAGCACCAAGTTCCTATATGCAAGCTCCAACCCACACTCAATAAGGAACTCATTTTCTCTATATATGGAAACCACTTTGTCTGATATAAGCTTTATTCTCCTCTACTCACTCTGCATTTTCTCGTTGTTCTTCTCAATAACATCCACTAATAGACACCTCTCTACTCTCAACAACATACACTCAACTCTCAGTCCATTCTATTCCACTAGCTCTCTCAGCCTCACACAACAACATAGTCCCACTCATCCTTCTCTCAACAACATAGGAAATCACTACCTATCTCTCTGCAATACACACCCACTTGGAGCTCTCCACTCAGCTCACTAGCAACAAAGTTTCTTCCCCCCACCTTGATCAATGGCAATCCATGGTTTTGTTCCTGTACTACATAGGGAATAATGTTGTCTCTATCGTCCTCCTGTTGTCTCTGTTATCTCTGCAACACAGTTCCTGAAGGTGTGCTTCTGCATCGCTCTCCATGGTTTTATTCCATCAAAGTGCCGGGCCACTACAAATTCACGAGAAAGCTCTCCAAGCTTATTAATTTCTCAGAGATCTCACAATGTACTCCAACATGGCTTCTCTAAGCTTGGTCTGATCTTAGGTGATCAAATATTTTGTACATAAACATATTTCCTATTTAATTCTTTTTAGTGTGCAAGGGAGATTAGAAATGGCTTATTTAAGATTGAGGAAAGCTCTATTAACTCATCCTGCAGGTCATGGTTCTTGCTGCTTTGTTTCATGGTGTACTACTAGAGAGCTACCAACTCATCCATGTTGTGGTACATTCCCAAATATGGTACATAGTCCAAATCTAGCACATAATGCCAAAGAGCCTCTAACTTATCCAAACTCCATGCCTTTGAAAATATGCCCACATTTCTGCATGAATATGAAATACTACGATGTTTGGCATCAATGCCAAAGATAGAGGACTTCTACCAAAGCTATCAAGCTGTTCATATAAAAAAAAACATGCCCACAATGCCCTTTATCTTTGTTATCATCCCAAAGGCCTGTGGTCATCAAAACATGGAAAACCATCACAAAACAATTGTTTTCCAACTTTTCATTATTATAGACCCAAGGTCTTAATTATCACCATTAAACTTATAGTGCCCATGGTATTTTCCTGTATGAATCCTTCTGCTGACACTTATCTTGTAACCTTTTGTAAAATGTATTTCATACATGTTATGGCCTTTCTGGATTATGCCTTGGCCCACTTGTGCCCTAGCCACCTTTCCCTTGGATCCTCTACTTGTTATCCTTCACGGGATTGGGTGGCATTACCTACATCTAGGCCTCTAGGCACTAGACCTCTTTGTTGCCTTGTGAGAGTTAGCTTCCTTTATTTATCACACATGGCCCTTGGTCACCAATCCAATACAAAGTCCCCTCTTACTTGTTCATAGGGCCCCACTTCATATATATATATATATATATATATATATATATATATATATATCTATATATATCTATATATATATATATCTATATATATATATATATATATATATATATATATATATATATATATATATATATATATATATATATATATATATATATATATATATATATATATATATATATATATATATATATATATATATATATATATATATATATATATATATATATATATATAGATAGATATGGCATAGATAAGATGGAGCCTAGATGCCCTAGTGCATCTAACATTTTCTAAATTCAATTCCACATAACTTACAAGCTTTCAGGATACTAGGTATGGCCTGCCTGTGTGCACCGTTGGCCACTGTTGCCTCTTCCATTGCACTTAGTTATTGGATAATCCAGGCTTGGCCTACACTCCACTTGTCAACCTATGGATCTTTGAAAACCTCTGGGTTGACCCCATTGCAATGTATAGATAGCTAAGTGGGATTCCCCACTCCCCACAACGGCAACACTCCCTTTTTGAATTAAAAATAGTTATGAGATTTCTGACCTTCGAGGTATGCCCACTGCTAAGGTGACATCATGCTAATGTCATCTATGCCATGTGTAAACCTATGAGAGGTTCATGTGTCACACATATATGGGCCTTTTGTGTACGCAAAAACACCAAAACGACTTGCCATGTGTCCATCATTATGTCATGCTAACATCATCTCTAACCATTAACATGCTACCACCTATCATGTTGAAGGAGAGAGAAAAGGTCCCTCGATCCTTAGTTTTGTAAGCAATTTCCTTTGAAAATGGTTCTATTCCCAAAGTGACCTCCTTCCAAACTAATTCCCTAAGCCTTAAATCCCATCGCTTTTAAGAAATCCATTTAATAAAAAGCTACGAGGTTTTGACCTTCTAGGATTTCGACCCTCTGGGCTTCCAACCCTCCTAGATTCTGACCTTCCTAGCCTTCTGGTCTTTGAGGCAATTTTTCCGCTACCCCAGCTCAAGACTATCCCATAAGATTTCTTTGGGTCTTCGGGGTATCCAAGGTTTCGATGTTCCGAGCTTCCAAGAACTGCAAGTTTGACCATGGAGATCCTGACTTTGACTATTAATAAATTTCAATCCACGAGCCCACATGCAAACTTCAGCATACCGTTGGAAACATCTCTCCAAGCACTTTCCAATTGTTCTACTTCCATGAGAATAGGAACTAAACACCTATGGAAGAAATTCCGACAAAGCCTGAGGCTCCTTATCATCATAGTCATCATGTTATGGCTTATCTAATAACCCTGCTACTATGATGATTCTCTACGAGATATTGCAACATCCATGGGACTCCCTTAAGAGAAAAACACCATGGACACCAATGCCAACATTTTCTACCATCAACTTCAATACTAGTATAGTTGACATCAATGCCAACACACTTCCTGACAATGATAACTATCCAACACATCTCCTAGCATGACTGTTGACATCAATGTCAACACACTTGCTGCCACTAGCCTCATTGCTCATCTAGTTGACATCAATGCCAACACACATGTTATCGTTCTGTATTTTTGAGGTTGCGAGAGTAAAGACATTGGACAACATCAAACCACTTTTGAATGCTGGGATCTAGCCCTGCCAGCTTCAGAGAAGGCTCTCTCTTTAAGATTTAACATGGTTTTCAGGTTGCTTTTAGGCTAGTTATGATTATGCTAGGTTGTTTGTTTGATCTGATCAAATTACTTTCTTTCCATTGGGCTATGGAGTCAAATAAAACTGGATGCCGCACCAAAAGTTGAAAGGAGTAATCACAGGGAAAGCTAGCTAGATTTACTGAATGTTTAAATTAAATTATGGAATGTAGAAAAGGTGTGCTTTAGCGTGGATTGAAAATCATTTAAGAATTTCTCAATCAGACCTTTAGAAGAAAACATGCAGATTGTAAATGCAGTCCAAATAAGGTGTTCAAAAACATATCTTATTTTTCACATCTCCTGTTTTACAATAAGATTTCAGATGCATAACATAAGAAGAATAACAATGAAAATAGAATTAGATTAAGAAAAAAATCACCAATATTTCAAAACACAAGTATCTTGTGAAGAGTATTTTTATTAATGGTGCTCTAGCAACGCGAAAACTACAATGCTTAATAGAAAGAGTTACAATGTTCAGGAACCAACCTTTAATGCTTCGATAGAATGAAGTATTTAAACAAAATTTACAAAAAAAATTACAATTAATGCCTTAGTGACATGGCATTCTATTATTGACTTTGAACTAACAAAAATGAAACAATACGATCAAAAGAGGTGAATCTAGTGAAGTGATCTGGACATCTAGCACTGCTTTGATGAAGAACAGTTGTTGAGTGGCCACTATTTAGGTGTTGTGCTGGTGAAGTTGACCCATTGTTTTAATCCTGGAATTCACACAACTTATCCCACTGTAGCGCGGAATGAGTCGATCTTGCGGACAAGATAGACCTTCCTAGAATCTAAAGAAGAACTAACGACAAGCAAACCAACCAGACACTATCTTTCTCTAAATATGCTTCAATAAACAATAGCAAACAAGGGTTTTTAAGGCCTACCTTTGGTCCAATACAAGCTTGTGGATGCCCTCGCTCCTTTGATCCAAATGATCTCCTTTTCACGAATCTGCAAACACGAACAAGGCAAACACATTAAATAGCACCTGAAAAACCATTTGCATGAAACATATTTAACATGAAAGTCAAGGAGTCCATGAAACAAATAACATAAGATACTTTTTGAGAAAAATGAGTTTGATTGTATTAATTCAAAAGAAGAAGAACCTTACAACCTTTGCCTTGACGCTGTATAAGCTCCTCCCAGGGTCCAACAAGATGTCTCCTCTACTTTAACAAGTTTCACTCACTCTCCAATGGAACCAAGAGGTATGTGATCTATCCTCTCAAGCTCAACCAAAGAGTCTCAATTTCACCAGCATTTACCCTCAAAATGTTCAGCTTCTAACCTCCCTAGTCCTCACCCCAATGCCTGTATTTATAGTGCAATGGAAGGAAGTTACTAGGTCCTCCTTCAACGGGATAAAGCCCTCCTTCAAAGGGATAGCTCCTTTAGTCAAGGGATTAGCTCATTCTCTTTTGGGATGCATGAACCACCTCAGAGAAAACAATCCACGTCAAAATTCCTTCTAGAAAACTCTAGAATTAACCCAAAGTGAGTTTTTTAAGATAAAATTTGCGCCTTTTGACTTTCACAGGGGTCCGCACCTACACCGTTAGGAACAGAGCGGGTAGGTATGCAGCTTTTGTACACAGAAGGTGTGGGACCGCAGGTGACCGTGAGAGAAAGTGCGGAACCAGAGTTACATTGATTTTTAATGTCTTTCTCCCATTTCCAAAGCTTGATTTGAAGAGCTGAGGTCTTAGACTTGCTTAGAAGGACAGTACAAGTGATGATAGACCCATACTGACTGCAAATAATCATGGTGACGATATTTTTGTGTAACAGATTGCCCCCTAAAGTGCGAAGTCTGTAGTAGATGAGGATTTCATTTATCATATAGGAAGAGTGAAGTACTTTATCATTTCGAGGATTATCTTGTGGAGAGCCTGGTCAGAACCTGTAAAAACATTCAATGAAAGATATATATATCAGATCATATCATCGCTGAGGTAGGCATTCCCATACTCAGATCAAAACTAACTAGGAAACTTATCTACTGTCTGATACAGGAATGATCTTGTAAAGCATCATAAGTATAGACTCGTGTGAACACAGTATGGACGCAGCCATCTGTTTATGAATAGTCCACAACATAATGAATACAAAATTCCTCGTAGCCTGGATGGTGGAAACTAGATCCAGGGTCTTCATTTCTATATCCCGAAATAGTACGATTCTATCCATGCGAATAAATGTGTTGATGTCGAACATGGTAGAAACCACTTGATTACCAGTCAATGATGTAAACTATTAACAAGTGTGAGAGAAACCACCAGTGATGTCAATGGCTCTCAAAGTACCCAGTACAATCCATGAGATGTAAGTAGATGTGTTGATGTCGAACATGTCACGGAATCCTTCGATCGAAAGTCAATGATGTAAACTGTCGTCAAAGGCCAGAAACCTGCCATTGAGGCATGCAAATTTCAAGGTACTGATGATTCCTAGATCATCTTTCTAGATAATGTGCTGATGTCGATAGAAAGCGATCCGTTGTAGGCAAGCCCACAACACGAAATCATAGATCAAGTTGAAGAAATTTAGTTGCAAGGACTGACTCAGGGATGGTCAAGATGGATGACAGATATTTTGCAGATGAATGGCTTATTGGTAGTGACCTCTTGAACACATAACGACACAACAGATGGCTTGGTGACAATTGACCCAAAGTTAATACCCAGAAACCGGCTGAAGACTTTCAATGTGGTTTGATCAACTGTTCGGCAAAGGATTTCCCAACCTAGGTGAATAAAAGTGTCGTGTTCAAGAGTGGTTACAAAGTATGACAAACAGACTCATTTTCCTCTCTTTTCCCCCACCATTTCTGGCAAGTACCTCTTTATTTTTAACAAGCTTGAGGAGGATAACATTTGCTTGATTATAAGCTCATCCTTCGGATGAGTCCAACTTAGTTTAGATTCAAACCCTAAGAAGGAGTGGTTCGTTCCTATTTGTAATTGAACAGGTCCTTTACTGTGAAATTTTAACGAGTCCAGTATAGGAGAAACTCAGTGTTTTTCAATTTTAGAGAGTCTGAAAAAACTTAAGAAGACTCCAGGGTTGACCTTTTTCGTAAATTTGTGTCTCCCAAGCCCGAAAAAGTATAAAATAATACTTGACAGAACCGCTTGATCTTTTACGACCAAGGAGTACTTTTCTTTATTAGTGTCACTGACCCGAAAAAGTAAAAAAGTGATCAACGACCCGTCGTTTTATAACCAATATCAAATTTGAAACGACAAAAATCCAGCAATCTTTTCATGTTTTTTATGGTCGGAAAAGAGCTGTAAGTAGACCGTCTTTTAATTCCGTTTTAACGAGTGTAAAAGAAACGCTCGGCAATCTTTTCATGTTTTAGGAGTCAGAAAAGGGCTTAAAGATGACTCTACTTGTTTTTTCGTTGAAAATAACAGATTTCGCCTGAACAATCCTGTATTCTGCACAAAGACACAAACATTACTCATACCTGTTTGAAATGGATAAAAATGTCGTAAAATACCTTTTCAAAGTGAAACATAAACAAATTTGCAATTCATTTACATAAAAAACTTATAAAAAGGGGTTTTGACAGTTCATTTTTACCGTTCGAGTTTGGGTGAGAAAATAGTGCTTTCGCTTAGAAAACTTGCAGTGAAGATTGTGGAAAATCCAACCGTCGGAATCGAGCGCCGTCTTCTCCAGGTAATCCACATCATCATACTCTTCATTTTCAACCGTTTAGTTTTTTTATTTAGCCCCTAATTTTGTTTTTTGGGAGAGTTGTTAGGCGCAAAACCCGCACGCGGGGGTCCGCAGGTTTGCGGACTCGTGGACCCTGACTTTTTCTCCATTGGGAAAAAGCTCGGGGTCCGCACCTTCCGTGTAGACAAAGTGCGTACCCACGCACTGTGTCTAACGTGGAGGGTGCGTACCCCGCCGCAAGGGTTTTGAACCCAAAATTTCTCAAAAATGGACCAATCAAAAAGTTTTCTAGCAATCTAATTAATCTTTATTCTTGATGCAGAGAAAATATCATGCTAGATTGGCGCGAACGGGAGCATGAGGACGTGGATACTGCCACATGGAATCATCAGCCTTGACTTGATGCTTTGAGGGCATGCAGACTGTACTAGTTCTGGACCATTCCCGGCATGAGGGCTCAGGTAGATTTCTTACAGTGGCTGCTTGACAGGTGGAGCATACAGGACCAGTGTTTCTTCATTGGCAAGCACCGGCTCGAAATCGAGCCGAAGGACATTTATTTCTTGACTGGTTTGCCTAAGAGAGGCGAGGACTTGACTCTATACGGGACTAGGCTAGGTGGCCAGTCTGTCGATAGCCTCCGGCTAGAGTACTGCAACAGCCAGGATAAAGACAAAGGGATAGACATAAAAACCATATCCCGTCCTGAGCTCATGGTGATTGTGTTTACTGTCACCAGACTTTGCGGAGCTGCCGCATTACATGTTGCCACCGGATCCCAGATGCGTATGGCAGTTGATTGCTTTCAAGGCACCATCTTCAACTGGTGCAATGCTGTGCTGGCCAATGTGAAAGGCCAACTGACCAGGGCCAAGAGCGGACGACTAAAGACCTTTGGTTATGGGGCTTTGGTCATGAGTTTTGGCTTGGAGAGGGTTCCTATGTTGATCCCACAGCATCTTACTGTTGGAGCTGGGCTTCCTTGAGAGCCCAAACTGATGCGATGGGTCGCAGTCATGGCCCGTCACCCAGACGAGAGGACAGAGGTTGCTCGGTTCAAACCTGAGTATTTCCAATGGTTGGAAAACCAGGTTTTTGCCATTCAGGACTTCCCTTACGCTGGGATAGATTTCTGTGGTGACCCAGACATGGCTCTTCCACCAGGAGAGCAGTGGGACGAGTCAGGTAAAATCCTTTTAAACTTTTCTATTTAAAAAAAAAAAAAAAAAAAATTGCATCGTCTCAAAACTAATAGTAAAAATTTAAAATGCAGATGTGGGTCCACAGTGACCAGCCGCTCTCCGGCCTTTCGAGAGGAAACAACCAGTTGCACCCTTGCCAACCCCACAGGACGAATCAGCAGAGGTTTTGGCCGAGTTGGAGGGCCATCTTGAGCGCTTGACAGGGGATATTCCTGAGACCACTATAGACGACATTCCTCGTCGACTTCAGTGCTATGTGATTGGAGTCCCGGGACCTTTTAGGAGGTTCCTTTGCAAGGTGGCCCGGGTAGTGGTTTCTTATAGAGATCATCACCAGTGATAGGATGATCGCCTTTTGTGGGCACATGTGACATTTTGTTTTTTGTACTTATCATTTTTGCCAATCATAAGGTGTTTTTCAACCTATGATCGAAGACGATGTATTTTTGACACACACCTATATATATATATATATATCACTTCTTACTGGCTTATCTTGTAAATCATGTTATGGAATGGTTTTAAATTTACATGTATGATTATTGCAAATGTCTATTTAACATTCGAGAAGCAATTGCATCTGCTAATGTATTTAAAGACCTTGGAATATGCTGATATTCAATGTAATCAAACTCACGTTCCAAGAGACGCACTCTCAAAAATAATCTTAATAACACTGGATTTCTAATGGCATACACTCTATTAAGCTGTAATACAACGAGCTCAGAATCTAACCTCACTATCAAACTCCGAATCCCAAATGAAATAGATTCAGACAATAACTCAATCACTGCAATGTTGTTTGTTGTTTGACCGAGGCTTACCCCATGCATAGAAACTAACTCGTCAGAGGGTGAATAGATAACCCAAGCTGCGGAAGAGATGTTCCGTGTACTACGACAAGCACCATTAGCAAATCCAATGTATGTTTGGAGAGGCATCGACATCTGCAATATCAAGAGTAAAACCAAGATAAGTAGGAATAATGACGAAAAACACTCTCTAAGCTAAGCACACTTTTTCAACTAAAACACACTTGCTAGAAAGAAAAACTAACCTAACTAAAAATCTCCATACCCATTCTTTTAAGCATAATACCTCTTCAAGTAAATACCATTTCTGGGTTTACCTAAAGAGTCCCCGTCAAAGTCTACCAACTCATAGGCCCCTTTTGCTAGCTTTCGCTTGACAATATAGGGCCCATGCCACATAGGAACGAATTTTCCAGCACCTAATTTATCATTAGCTTGATCATACAATAACACTAGGTCTCCTTCCGAAAAATTTCGAGGGGTCACATTCCGATCATACTGAGCTTTCATACATTTTGCGTGAGTCTCTATCACCAATGCAGCATCACGTCGATTCTCATCTAATTGGGCTAAGTATAACAAATGCTTTTCCTCTTCGGAAGTAGATGGAAGTAACTCAATGGCCATTTGCAGTGACGGGATTTCGCACTCAATGGGTAACACGGCTTCCAAACCATAAACTAGTTGGAAAGCAGTGAACCCTATTGATGTTTTTACTGAAGTTCGGTACGCCCAAAGCGCTGAAAATAGCATGTTGTGCCAATTCGACCGATGAATCCCGATGATTCATCAGATCATGATAACTAAAACTTTGTTGATGGACTCAACCAGACCATTCGCCTGTGGATAATAAGGAGTTGAACTATCGTGACGTAAACCAAGCTGGCCTGTAAGTTCGGTCATCATAACGTTTCAAAAATGACGTCCATGATCAGTGATATTCGCTTGTGGGACACCAAACCTAGCAATTATATGATTGAACATGAAAATTGTAGTTGTCTTGTCGTCTGCCTCGAATGTAGGCATCGCCTCGGCCCACTTAGTAAAATAATATACCGCGAGGATGATATACACATGCCCCCCGGCCGAGTGAGGGTTACAAGTAATAAAATTGATACCCCATTTGGCAAAAGGACCAATGGCAATTATAGGGTGGAGAGGAGCAGGTGGAGCGCGCATCTTACGATCAAAAATCTGGCAGTTGTGGCATTTTCAGACTGTCGTAATACAATCTTTAAATAAAGATGGCCAGAAGTAGCCAGCACGCAATATCTTTTGGGTTGTGGCATACCCAGACATATGACCGCCACATGCTCCAGAGTGACAGTCATTTAGAACCCTTTCAGCCTCTTCGTGAGTTAAGCAACGTCGAAAAATAGAATCCGCCCCACGGCGATAAAGAGTATCTCCAATAATTTCGAATTGTTGGGACTGGAAGTGAATTTTCCGACGTTTCGACTTTGAAATTTCTGACCGAAAGGATTGGTTCTGGAGATAGACGATGATATCCCCATACCACGGATCTAAAGTGCTGATTAGAAACAAAGATTCGTCCGCAATGGGCTCCTCTGCCACAGTTTCCGTGTCAGCACACGGGAAGTCACACATTAACTCTGCAAAAACTAAAGATTTCTTAGACTTAGATTTCTCAAACTCCAAGTCAAACTCCCGCAGGATAACGATCCATTTAGAGTACTTGCCCCCTAGCAATTGTTTGGTAAAAATGTAGATCATAGGGTTGCAATCCAAAATGACTGTAGTTTTGCGTAGTAAAATGTAGTGACGAAAACGTTGGACAGCTTGAACGACTGCCAATGCCAATTTCTCCACATGTGAGTATTTTAGCTCAGTTGGATTTAACGTTCGACTAAGGTAATATATCACATGTTCCGTTCTAAATTCATCTTCCTGAACTAAGACCATTCCAATGGTGGAATGGGAGGCGGCGAGATACAAAAAGTAATCCTGGTTGTAGTTGGGAGGATGCAACAACGGTGCATGGGTCAACGCGTGTTTGAGCACATCAAAAGATTTCTGAGCTATCTCATCCCAAGAAAATTGAATATTTTGTTTCAACAACCGTGTAAAACCCTTTGTAACCTCGGCGTAGTTAGGAATGAATCGTCGTAAAAAGTTTGCTTTCCCCTGCAAACTTTGGAGTTGGCAAAGACTCGAAGGAGGAGGCAAATTGATAATAGCTTCGACCTTCGAGGGATCAATGCGAATGTCGGCTTTCGAAACTACAAATCCCAGCAATCAACCCGTTTCTATACAGAAGACACATTTGTGTGGGTTCAACCGAATATGATAATGCCTACACCTCATAAAGATTGCTCGTAAGTGGATGAGGTGATCAACTCGATGTAATGAATGAGCAGGAAAATCATCGAGATATGGTTGCACAATGTGTTTGATGTCATGAAACGCATAAGACATCGCCCTCTAAAAAGTTGCTCCGGCATTCTTAAGCCCAAAAGGTAATTTGCAATAAGCAAATGTCCCCCATGGACAAATGAAAGCCGTTTTTGGTTGATCGGCAGGTAGAATGTTGATTTGATTGTATCCGGAAAAACCGTCCATAAAGGAAAATATTTCGCTGCCGGCACAATCATCAATGATTTGATCGATATAAGGAGTTGGGTAGTTGTCCTTTGGACAAGCTCGATTAATGTCCCTATAGTCGATGCATATTCTTATTGTTCCCTGTTTTTTGTTAACCGGAAGAATATTTGATACCCAATCCGTTAACGGGATCGGATAAATGAAACCTGCTTTCAACAGTTTTTCAACTTCTGCTTTAATTGCAGCAGCTTTTCGTGGGTGAATCTGACGCAAATGTTGCCAGATGGGTTTAGCATCCGGGTAAGTCTTGATCTCATGAACAACAATCGCGGGATCAATTCCTGGCATTTCCTCATAGGACCAGGCAAACACGTCGTGGAATTCTTGAAACAGGGCCTTATATAATTGGATTTCATCATCTGTACACGAGGCACCTATATGAATGTTCTCAACAATTCTGGGCTTAACCGAAATGTCAAAGGGAATAGTTCGAGAGATGTTTCCCAAATTTAACTCTGAATCGGGATGTTTCATTGGATTCTGAGGTTCCTTGACATATTCAGTCGTAAAGATTGATGAGAAATCATTTTCAAAACGATCATCCTCAGGTAAAAACGAAGATCTGTGATGGAGATCTTCCCATGGTAAATCATCTACACATAGGATTTCACGAATTTTCTCATCAGAGTGAACAAGTTCAGAAAGCGTAGTTAAATCCAAGGTTGATGTGAAAAGTGATTCCTCACGGACCACATTCATTAAGTCATTTTCGGTTGAACACGGGTCGGCAAAAGACTGCACGGCTTCATAGGCAATTTCATATGGACTCAAAGGCATAGAATTACCGAATGAGTCTATTTTAGATTCAGAAGGAACGATCCAAGGATCGTCATAAAAAATAGTGTCTGATGTAATCATATGAATGGTTGCAAATGAAGATGATGCGTTGATTGGAGGAAAAGGGAAAGTTCCCAGTAAACCGGCATCTTTAACTAATCCTACTCCAACATCCTTATATGGGATAGTCGTTTTACCGACATGCTGAATACTCTCCGAAGAGGCTGGGTCGGATGAAAAGTAAGCCAGCTGGTCTATTGTTACGATCTTTCCATTATGTGGAAACTTTATGACTCTAAAGACCGATGAAACGACCGCTGTCATAGTGTAAGACCAACTTCGACCCAAGAGAAGGTTGTAGTCTAGAGGGGCATCAACCACCTCCACATCTAGACTAACGGTTTTTCCTTCAACCCCTATAGGCAAATCCTATAGAATGCTAAAAGGATGAAACCCACGGCCATCAAAGGCCTTAAGAATTGTCGGGGATTGATTTAGTGAAGGAGAACCAAGCGATCTCCAACACTGTATCGACATAATACACGTTGAGGCTCCCTCATCAATTACAGTCCGATGAATAGGCGTGTTTTTTACTATCACTGGGATCTGGAAAGCCATTTGATGAGGCAAACGCGGTGTACTATTTTCTAGATCAAAGATTATTAGGTTCGGGTCCTGAACATCAACAGCTCCTATAGCCGAAAAAATTAATTTACGCTGTGCTGGACATGATTGCAGCACTTCCAAAGCTGACATTGCTGACGGTGAAACAGCTAAGAGCCGCTCTCGCATGTGGATTGAAAGATGACTTTCAAAGTATACCCTTGGCGGGTGGTTTGATTACTAAGTCTGGATTAGGTTTCTCGATCTATAGTGGATCAGAACCGGGAGCTGAGGTTGATGGATTAGAATGAGAAGATTCTGCTTATTTGCCATCAACAGGACTTTTACTACCATAATCTTGTGATTGAGTCACAATCCTTACATGGGACATCATCAATATGGGTTCTTCATTGGCACTCGAGGAAGAACCTATCATCTTGCTATCTTGATTTGGAAATGGATCCTTCAAAACAGCAGGAGTTTGGGAACCTTTGACGATCTTCGCAACCTCTGCTCGATGAGGGCAGTCTCTTGTAAAATGTTCTTCATCACAAATGAGACATGGATAACGAGGTTTGTGCTTTCCATCATTGGATTCCGCCTTTTCAGATTTCTCTTTTAAACTTTTGTCCGTTTTATTCTTCTTCTTTCCTTTCTTCTTTCCACTGGATTTTGATTTAGTCGTAGATGATTCTACAACGTGAATATCGGCGGAAACCTCTATAGAAGAATCTCCTGTCAGGGAATCAGGCAAGGTTATGATAGGAGAAGAATTCTTGGAAGACTTCTTCTTACTTTTAGTGTTAACCGTACCAATCATACCGTCAGCGGCATGAGATCCCGAAGGAGCTGCAATGATTTGATTTGACTTGGGAAGATCGGGGATCTTTTCGTGTAACGTACCTGGCTGAGTATAGACCAAATCAAGGTACTGTGCTTGAGCAATCACTTTCTCCTCAGTAACAACTCCGGCTTTAGCAATATCTTCAGTGATCCTTGGCAACAAAGATTTTACAAACCACTCAGCCAAGATTTGATCCGGAATAAATACCTTCACTATACGTCGTCGACATCTCCACTCATGAATATGATCTTAAATGTACGTGGATGTCAATTGTTTTAGCGAAGTTAACAATTCTGTGCCATTGTCGTATCGGACTGGCAACTGAAAATGAGTTAAAAACGAGGTAGCTAACTGACTAAAATTATAAAAAGTGCCTCGCGGTAACTCAATGTACCACTTGGCCGCGAGACCAATTAGAGTGCGCTGGAAAAGTCTAAGATGGATCGAATCATCTGTGATGGAGTTAGACGCACACCAGAGGTGGTAAGTCATCACATGGTTCAACGGGTCCTCTCCAGATTTACCTTTGAACTTGGGAATGTCACTGGGAAACTTATTCGGCATTGGTGGCCAAAACAGAAGATAATTAATCGGATCGTTCGTTAGGCGCGACAAGTCTGGTAAGTCCAAAGTTGCGATAAACGGTAACTGCCGATTAGGATCCCTAAAACTCTGGGTCATGAGACCAGCCCCAGGAGGAGGATATCCAGGATAACTAGGAATAGGAATCGCATTCGAGATATTGTATCCTCCTGGAAAACCAGGATTAACCGGACCATATTGGGGTTGTTGAGGTTGTTGATAGGTGTACCCAGGATATGGTTGATACTGATAAACTGGCTGCTGGACAGCAGGACCGAATTGGTACTATCCCTGGTACGGTTGATAAGTGAATTGTGGTT
The DNA here is from genome assembly GCA_031772625.1 of Pinus tabuliformis. Classification (NCBI taxonomy): domain Eukaryota; kingdom Viridiplantae; phylum Streptophyta; class Pinopsida; order Pinales; family Pinaceae; genus Pinus; species Pinus tabuliformis. The sequence continues at coordinate 100,022,959 of CM062819.1, read as the reverse complement.
GACTTGTGACAACCGTACTTAAACCAGGTTGTCCTACAGGCATCTGAACCGTAGTTTGAATCGTGGATCTAGACGGTGGTAAAGATGTCTGAGGAGTAGATAAAGGAACAGTAGAAACCAGAGCTGTCGATACTCCAGAAGTAGGTGGGGTAGATTGAACAGATGTTGCGGCAGTTGCAGCAGTCATTTGAGATGGAGTACGAGGCACAGTAGGCCCAGACTGAGAAACTACCGAAGGTACAGAAGTTTGAATATTAGACTGGACTGGTTGCTGGGGTGAACCAAAAACTAAGGGTTGTCTAGTTTGAGATGACAACTATACATTTGGCTGCAACACCTGTTGAGTTTGGGATGGATCCCACACTATGTTCATTCCGGGGTACTGACCCATAACTGGTTGAGAATATTGAGGACCATAACCAGGTTGAGGGTAGGTTTGATAATTGAAAGGTACATTTCCCGTCCCTTGAACAAAAGATTGACCTTGGGGTGGTTGGAAACCTTGGCTCGAGTACTGACCTTGGGGTAGATACCCCTGAGGCACGTACTGATACTGAGGTTGACCTTGAGGTATAAATTGATACTGGGGTTGACCATGGGGTACATATTGAGTCTGGGGTTGACCTTGAGGAACGTATTGTACCGTAGGCACGTACTGTCCTTGAGGTTGCCCCCCAGATGCAAATTGTGTACCTTGAGGTTGCCCCCCAGGCGTTAATTGAGGTTGCCCCCCAGGCGGTAACTGGCCACCTTGAGGTTGAGAATTGGGAATAGAACCTGACATCATAAGAATGTCTTCTACGCTCAACGGCTTTGCACCATTGCTTCTAGTGAATAAACCTTGTTCAATGGGTTGAGGAGATGCTCCCGAAAAAGTACCAGAAAGTGACTGATACCCAGAGGGAACAGAAGGAATGCCGTACAAAAAAAAATTAGGCGATTGAGTAAACATGGATGACTGACCTGACATATTTACGGGAGTATAAAAACCCCTAGGATGATAAGGAGCACGAGGTGGTGAAAAACTTAACACTGGGTTTTCCAAATAATTAGTTAAAGAAAGATACCAAGTAGTACTTCTAGGTGGACTATAAAAAGTTGATTCACGCTCCCTTAGATCAATAACAGGTTGATTTTCAGGGATAGGGATGCCTACTTCTTCTTCCGAAGCAAGTTCTTCAATAGCTAACAAACCAGAAGGAAGATTTTCGGTGATTACTCTTTCTACCCTAGGTAAATTAGGAGCACTAGAAGTTAGAGAGACAAACCCCGATGTTGGAGTAACAGGTTCAGATATCTCAGGTTCTTCGCATATATCACTAGTATATGAAAAGCTACCAGCAAGTTCGGAAACCGAAATAGCTTCAGGATTATAACCTGTTTCTAGGGTTTGGTAATCAGGATGAACAACCAACGAAGACTCTCCTTCTTCAGGTGACCCAACTTTACTGCCACTAGGAGTTACGAGGACTTTCAAGCCTTCAAGATGGCTCGGGACTTCTTCAGGAGGTTGGCCCCGAAGTCTACAGGACTTCCTCAGTAAATCAGCGATGGTTACAAACTCAGGAGACTGGCCCCGAAGTCTACGGGACTGTCTTGGTAATTCAGCCACAGTTAAAAACTTTTAACTACTTCACATGCAGACAAAGTAAAATCTCAATGAAAAACACCTAAAGCCTCTAAAGAACCAAACAAATTTGAATCACACGCCTAAAGAATCTAGAGATCAAACACACACAAATAGTAACTTTCCGGACCGAAAACACCCGTTGGTGATGAAATCCAACGTCGCAGAATTCAGTACAGAAATGGCGGTTGGAACAGTTACCCCAACAACCTGCTTAATGAATAGACTGGACCAAGTTCCTCCACTTAACCGTCTCGAGTGAAGTGAACCCCCCAGAAAATCCAAGTGAGTCTAGCCGATGTCTGCTCCAGGTACAGTGGGATCTTCCCACCACTATCACCTTAGGAAGAATCCTAAAGAATATGGTCACTAAGGCTACCAACTGAGACAAATACACCTGGGGGAACATTCTACGATCCGATACGCACGCAAGGGCACAGTAGCAAGCTCAATCCCCTTGAAGGCTCCTTGACATAATCCAAGGTTTACCAACAAGTGACCCCAGGCTCCTCAAAAATGGTTAATCCGAGGTTTACCGTTTTTAATACATGAATATCTAGCATCGTTCCCAATGAGGAAGGATTGATTCCCACACTGGTTCGGACATGATCTCATGTTTCTCCTTTAAGAGGAGCTTTCCCAGAGCATAAATGCAACAATTTGATTTCTTCCTACCACAAGATATAGCTACTTGTTTGTTTTTACTGTCTTGGAGAGTTAATTACTCTCCTACTCCAAGACACTAGCCTAAGCTAAGTTGGTGTATCAGAGCCCTAGAAATAAAATGTTACTAAGTGAATTTTACTTTAAGCATTAATTTTAGTGGTTGTTGTTTAAGTCAAGAGGTGGTGGAGATGAAACTCGTGGTGTAAAGACTCGACTCGAAATCACTAAAAAGATGCACCTAAGATGATTTAAACAATCTTTTCTCTTCGATGAACTTCTAAACTAAGAAAGAGTTTGAGAATGCAAATACTTTGTCAACACAAATCTTTCTCGATTAAACAAATTAAAAGAAGAGCTTTTCCCTTTCCAAAGCACTCAAAAACGAGACAACTAGCTATTTCACACAAATTTCCCTTTTCTTTTCAAAGCACTCAATCACTACAAAAACAAAGTTTTCCAAAAGAGATTTTTTTTATATTTTGTAAATAAAACACTCAAAACTAATGAAAATGACTAACTTTGAGAGCTACAAACTATAAAAAGCTACTTGAAGTCAAAGCCTACTAAAAGTCTTTTTGAGGATGTTTTACTTAGCTAAATGTGAGCTAAGGACTAATTTATGCAGAATCACAATTAGTCAAAAAACAACCAATCTTTCATTTTCTTTTTGAAAAAATGAAAATTCCAAACTTTCAACTACAAGCTTTTCAAAATTTTGAAATGAGAAAACTCAAAGCGAATTCCTCAACAAGGGGAGATTTCATAAATGGTCAGGCTCACAAGAAGACAAGTAGACACCAAGGTAATCTGAGGTCCCTAGGGCTTCTAAGCTCAGAGTCACTACACAACCAAAAACGAAAAACAAACCCAACAAGCAAAATTCCTAGGAATTCCACCTAAAACCCTAATGCTAATGAAATCAAACCAAGGAAAGTTTTTGACAGGGAACAGGTAGGTCTGGGCAATGGCTAAAACCTATAAACAAATTCTAAACTGATAAAAGGAGGAAAATTTAAAAATTTTCAAGTTTTTGACAGGGTACGCAGGCAACCTGTTTACACAGGTGCGTCTATGCTCTGTGCACAAAGGAAAAGTGCGTACAGGTATGCACTGTGCCTAACTCAGAGGGTGCGTACCTGTCCCAAAACGATGAAAAATGAAAACTAACTCAAAATTAACTAAATTCACCCAATCCCACAATCATCAAGTCAAAAACAGAAACAGGAAAAACAGTTTCTCAGGTCAAAGTATAGACAAAGAAAACAATCAAGCTCCCCAGCGGAGTCGCCATTTTCTCGCGCGGAATGAGTCGATCTTATGGACAAGATAGACCTTCCTAGAATCTAAAGAAGACCTAATGACAAGCAAACCAACCAGACACTATCTTTCTCTAAATATGCTTCAATAAACAATAGCAAACAAGGGTTTTTAAGGCCTACCTTTGGTCCAACGCAAGCTTGTGGATGCCCTTGCTCCTTTGATCCAAATGAGCTCCTTTTCACAAATCTGCAAACACAAACAAGGCAAACACATTAAATAGCACCTAAAAAACCAATTGCATGAAACATATTTAACATGAAAGTCAAGGAGTCCATGAAACAAATAACATAAGATACTTGTTGAGAAAAATGAGTTTGATTGTATTAATTCAAAAGAATAAGAACCTTACAACCTTTGCCTTGACGCTGTACAAGCTCCTCCCAGGGTCCAACAAGATGTCTCTTCTACTTTGACAAGTTTCACTCACTCTCCAATGGAACCAAGAGGTATGTGATCTCTCCTCTCAAGCTCAACCAAAGAGTCTCAATTTCACCAGCATTTACCCTCAAAATGTTCAGCTTCTAACCTCCCTAGTCCTCACCCCAATGCCTGTATTTATAGTGCAATGGAGGGAAGTTACTAGGTCCTCCTTCAACGGGATAAAGCCCTCCTTCAAAGGGATAGCTCCTTTAGTCAAGGGATTAGCTCCTTCTCTTTTGGGATGTATGAACCACCTCAGAGCGAACAATCCACGTCAAAATTCCTTCTAGAAAACCCTAGAATTAACCCAAAGTGAGTTTTTTAAGATAAAAATTGCGCCTTTTGACTTTCACAGGGGTCCGCACCTACACCGTTAGGAACAGAGCGGGTAGGTACGCAGCTTTTGTACACAGAAGGTGTGGGACCATAGGTGACCATGAGAGAAAGTGCGGAACCAGAGTTACATTGATTTTTAATGTCTTTCTCCCATTTCCAAAGCTTGATTTGAAGAGCTGAGGTCTTAGACATGCTTAGGAGGACAGTACAATTGATGATAGACCCATACTGATTGCAAATAATCCTGGTGATGATATTTTTGTGTAACACCCACCACTCCTCATATGTAATGGAAACTTTTGTTACCTTTCAGTAGATCTCATCTACCTCGGTATACCGAGTAAAAGTGGGTTTCACTATAAAAAATTGTTTTACCTCATGTTGGATAAAACTCATGTTGTTGATAGCTTCATAAAAGGCCCTCCTTGTCATAGCACCTTTGATGTTTCAATACTTGGTTGTATCCTTTGCAATGTCTTGAAGCTTCTTCTTGTAATCTTCCCTGGTCATTAATTTTTCATTGATCACAAATAAAGAAGGCAAACCTTTCTTGTCCAATGCATCTATTCTAGTGAAAAACTGGTTAACTGCTACCTCCAAAGTGTGACATTTATCTGTCATCTACAAAACCAAGCTCTTCTTGGTTAGAACTTTCTTTACTTCTAAGATTTTTTTTGTTCTATCATCTACTCCGAAATCGTCCAACTCCTATCTGTTTTTGGAATTGAGAAAGTTTATGATGCGATTGGCTGTGTCAAGCATTTCTCCCAATTGAGCATTTATAGTGGAAATGGTTTGCTTGGGTTTCTCCATCAACTCCTTCTGTTCAAATATAATATAGATGCATGGTCGAATTTCATCTATTTCTTCAATGTTATTATTCCATATAATTTCTTTGACTTGGGCCAATGTATAACAAATATAGGACTCAGTCACTGATTTCCTCCATACTTCTATCTGGTTTCGAGCTCTCTATAGCTCTGTTGCATGGAAAGTCTCATTCTTTGTCTTCTAATCTTGTAGAAGATTTACTTGATCCTGCAACCTTTTGATTTCTTTAGTCTGAAGAGACATGTTTTGTACTACATTTTCCAACTGATCAGTTATTGCCCTTGTGCTTGTTGTATAAGATGTAACTATAGGAATTGTTGTGATAAGGAGTGCTTCCAAAGGAACAACAACCATTTTGGAAGCTTTCTCCTTTTCTTTGATCATATTTTCCACCTTTGTCTCCATATGCTTCAACTACGCACTTTGCTCCATGATGAGCTTCATCATGTCTGCCTTTTGTGTCTCTATTTATTCAATTTCCTTGGCCAGAGGGTCCTCTATAGCTGGTAACTTCAACTAATTCATTAATGATGCTATGTCTAAATTTTTTTTCCTTACAAGATCTTCCGCAACATTGATGTTTTTAGGGTCATAACCTACTTTGATCACCATGTCCATCAAAGCTTTGATCCTGGTGTCTTTGGCAAGTGCAGAGACCTTTTCCATCTTCATTTGCGAGTTGAACATTGGCTAAAGTAACTTGAAATTTAGATAAACGCATAGCAGTGTTAGTCAAAACGAAGAAAATCGTTTCCCCAGTTTTCTTGTGCATGTCCATTTGGTCAATGGGATGTATGTCTTTCACATCAAATTCAAATGTTTTCTTCTTGTAGTCTGATGTTTCCTTGGCTTGGGGGAGCTGTGCTTGGAGAAATGCCATCTGCATTTTACCTTTCTCTGAATCAAGGGCTGATAGCAGCCTGCTTTGAGAACTAAAAGTCTACTTCCAGAACTGATTGTAGGTGTTGATCTTCAAGGCCTCATTCCTCACATTAATCTCTTTAAAAATATCAAATATACTTTTTTCTATCTCCCCTATGGTAGATATGCTGGTCTGCATAACCTGCTACTGATCTTGTGAAGCCATGGAGGTAGTGGGAGACAGTGTGGTCTTATCACCCACTAATGAGGAAACAAGTGGCTCATTAGTGGTGATAATATTCTCCTGCTCTAAATCCTTGCTTAGGCTTAGTTTTGAACTGAGCTTGGCCTTCTTCCTATACATGATTTTGAAGCCTTCACTAAAAATCTCAGTACCTAAAGGTAACTCTTCTTCCATGCTTCTATTTGTTGATGATGATGATGATGATGATGGTTAACGTCCACTGAGACCAAATTGGTCTATCGGACCTACAATTTTCTTAATTTTTACTTGTCTGGCTCCTCGTCTTTCTTGGCGAGATTGGTGTTGTAGCTTTCTTTCTTTTCTCTACGGTCTTCCAACTTCCTTTGTCTTGCATCTCCTTCATCTCTTCTGGTTCTTGGGACATTGGTGTCTTAGCTTCGCGATCTATAGTCGAAGAAGTTTGGTTTAGGAGATCTGCTTTGCTGTTAAATGAAGATTTATTTTCTGCGGTATTCAAATCCTCATAACTGTTGATTTGTTGGGGCGGGCTTTCTCCTTGCTTGCTTTGAGAGTTGTTTCCTTCTTCCTTGATTTCTTGTGACTCAGAGTTTTCTCTAGAATATTCTTCTTTGATGACAGTGTAGTGTTCTTTTTGTGCTCCTTCCCACCATGTAGATCTGTGGTGGTTTTTTCTAGCAAAATTTTTCTCAGAGGCTTTTGGGCAATTTTTGGCTAGATGCCCCGTCTCAAAGCACGATCGACATCTGAAGAGGACACTTTCATAATCAAGCTTCTGGTTCCACACATAGTCTTTATTTGTTAGGTTTATTTCAGCTGGGAATCCGGCGCTGAAATCCATTTCCACACAGATGCGTGCATAGGTGGTTCTGGCATATTCCTCTGTTTCTGGGCACCTGCAGTAAAATTTCCCAATTGCATTTCCGATGGCTTTTAGCGAGGAGAGATTCCAGAGATGCAAGGGTAGGCTTGGCAATCTCACCCAAACTGGTGCTGAGGTTATCACTGCTGTAGAGGGATCGAATGATGGGTTCCATGGCTTCATGAATAGGCCTGATTTTTCCCAAAACCAAGGGCCGGAATCTAGAATACATTGTCTGCTTTCAGGATTTTCAAAATCTACTATAAAGAAACCTCTAGCACAGGGGTAGATATTAATTTCATCAGAAATGATAGGCTTCCATACCTCCGAGATCCAATTGTGGAGTTCTATCAGCCGCGGCCAATCCAATTGTGGAGTTATTTTCTCCTACACGATAGGAGTCTGTACTGTGGAGGATGACACTTGCTGCTCCTCGGCCTCTTGTTGGGTGTTCTCAATCCATTCTAGCTGGCTTTTATACTTCTCTATCTCTAGTCTACCTATGTGGAAATAAGAAGTAGATTTTTTTTCTACTCTTAACTTAGAGATGGCCCCTAATGGATCATATGACCAGGTGAAACTAAGGTTGAACTACATCTCTTTGAGTAGCTTATCTGCTTCTTCCCCTGCTTCCCTGCTGTTGCAAATGAAAGGCCCTATCTGTGTTTTGATTTTGAATTGGGACTTCTTCTTGGTAGCTACAAAGTGGATTTCATCCATATTGAGCATTTGCCTTATGTACTCTAGAGCAAAAATCCTCATTGGGAGGAATTTTGGTAGCTTGTAAGGGGCAAGCTCACACCCAAATATTCTTAGTTATGTATAATTCTGATAGAGGTACCAATCCCCTGTCTGGACTTGATCTGATAGTTGCAGAACTTTCTTAATTTCTTCATTGATCCTTGGCTTTGTCCTGCTACTTAGGAGACTGAGTGTTGGATGTACAAACATCTCTATGAACTATTTTTAAGAGTATTCCTTTTGTTCCTTCATCACCAATGTAGTCCAGAAGATGACTGACTATTGGTTTCCTTCTTCATCTAGTGTTTGTAAGGCAAGCTTGATGTTGTCTCCTTGAAAATGTAAGAACATATAAACTAGCACATAAGCATAATTAAATACCTCCTTAGTCGAGAATTTGATAAACTACTCATGGATAGAATATGCAATAAATTGTCTAAAGTTAAACATGATGGAAGGATTGGAATCTGCAGAGAAAATGGAAAGGAATCCTATAATTGCCTCATCTACCCACTGATCTGAGTAATAGCCAAGGACGTAAGAGATGACTGTGATAATTTTCTTGTCTCTCTCAGGGAAAATAGAGGATGGATAGGGAGGATTCTTCTTAGATAATGGGGCATCTTCTATTAAGAAAAGATCAAGGGTTTTGGCTCTCTTAGAAAAGTCCAATTTCTGATACAATTCAATAAGGGCTTCATGGGAAAAGGGAGTGGAATTCTCTACTGTAAGAGCCTGCATCATTTGGTCTATGGCTTGAGGGGTGATAGTAAACATAATTTATCCAGTGGGGGAAATAATAGCTCTTTGGCTTGGAAAATAACATGCATGGCACTTCCTAACAAATTCTAGGGTGTTGTGGGTACGAGGAAAAATATAGTGGGGAAAATTAGATTCCCATAGTTGAATGTCAATGGATTAATCTATATATTTGTCCTCGAGCCAAAAATACATCTCAAAAAAGTCAAATGAACATAGAGTTTCATGGATCTTATAGTCTTTGTCTGCCAAAGGGATGCGGTGAAAATGAATGGGAGGGTGGATCAGAGGACTGACAGGTTCTTTTGGTCCGTTGTCTTTTGGAGTCATGATTGGATAAAGCAGAGGACAGTGGTGAAAACTGGGTAACAGGCTTACAGTATGCAATGAGGACTTGGTATTTGCAGAGAAAAATGGGTAATTTGGTCAAGTGGTAATGTCCCTGGCCTGGTGAAAACGTTAGAGTTCGGTCTGGCAAACCTGTAACAAAATAATGACAATGCAGTGTAAAAATCAATAATCGGTCAATGAAAGAAAGGAAGGATTATATAGCACTATAGTTTTCCTATTGATGGTGGCACAGGTCCATTGAATTAACGGTTAAGCGAATTAGTTGTGTAACGACTTAATTTATGAGGGAGAAGATGTGATTAGTGGAATCAACGTGCAGATGATGTGGCAGGAGTGCAATGGACAGAGGACTAGTATCGGGAGGCAGAGAAACTTATTTTCAGAGGGGGGGGGAGGGAGGTAATGGTTTTGCCTGAGGGGGGTGTGAAATGATGTAGTGTTAACACATAGTGGTGAGTGCGGTTTCGAATATTGCCCATTTCAGAACCCCCCCCCCCCGATGGTAAAGTTCAGATGGTGATGGGGGACTGAAACAAGCTGTGGGCCGTCATATGTAGGGAGGTGTGCGCAAATGAGGGGAGAAGTGGTGGAATGTTAATGTGAAGTGGCGAGGTGCTTGTTGGGTCGGAAAAAATGAATTCAATGCATAGTGAGGGAAGAGTTGGAATATATGGTGGGGTAGGGGAGTGGATGAAATAGATGGCAGAGGAATAAATTTGGGGTAATGAAACCTAGGAATAGGGGAGTGGACGAAAATATGAGTGGAAGGGTGAATTGGGGTGTTAAAACTTAGGAATAGGGTATTAACATACCAAAAATTAATTGATATATTAAACTTTAGAGAAAAACATTAATCCTTCGCCCTTTTCTTCTACACATGAAATATATTTGAAAATTTGACTTTAAGGTAAAATCTTCATGTTTTTCTTTTGACCACCATAGTGATTCTACCCACCCTTTTGCATTTCCATTCTTTTTCTAAGCTAACATTTTCTCTTCTTGCTTTGTAGGGTGCACTTAAACTAGCAGACCCAAATCATTTTTCTTTTATAAAAATCTACCTTATCCTATCACTTATTTTGCCATTGACTCAGATTAAACTGTTGAGTCAACTTTATTTCTACCTAGCTACTGATTTACCAAGATTAAATTGTTTGGTAAATCTTCATTCACTAACCTATTTAACATAAATTTAAATGTGTTCAGTCATGATTAAACTGTATGACCTGAACAAAATTTCAGTCATTGTGGCATTCAAAAACAATTTGCACACAATCTTATTTGAAAATACATTAAAGAACTATCTTATCAGTAGTGGCACTTGGACTTGCAGCACTTTCAGTATTATTTTCTATTTTTTTTCTTTTGTGGGGTTCTTATTTCCTTTTTTTTTCTTATTTTATTTTTTTAACATACCCTCTTTTCATTTTCTTTTTTATATTTTTTGGAAATCATTTGAATATTGAAATTTATGTACAATATAAAATTACAGATACAAAATACTCAATCACCTTGAGATCCTATAATTTATAGGACCCTAACAGTGGCTCCAGCTGGGGATGGCACTTCTCCAAGTGAAGTGTCAAGAACATAAGATCAATAGCCTTGTGTACTCCATGTCTGTAATGTCTTCATCTGATTTCTTTGTTGTTAAAGATACTATGGCAACTCATTAATCCAGGCTTAGGGCCTTCACTGTAGGCTTCAACCTTTGTTAATAAGTTACCCAATCAAAACCATAAAGACTATGATATTTACAATGATGAAAGGAAAATCTATAGGCTAAGAAATGTAGTGCTTCAGCATCCTGCCATTGACAGGACCTCCAGGTATCTCTACTCCATCTAGGTCTTTAAGGTAGAATGCATTATTTCCCCTGAAAGCATGAACAACATATGGCCCATTCCAAAGATTATCAAAATTTCCATGTTTTCCCTTGTCTTCTCTCCTTGAATCCCATCTCAAAACTTGGTCCCCAATGTTAAAATCATCAGCTTTTGTTCTTCTGTCAAAAATCTTTTTAACATTTTCTTGAATAACTTGAGTTCTATTCTATACTTCCTCGCTAGACTGCTGCAACTAGATAGTTTGATTAATCATTCTTTGTACATCATTGGGTTTATCTTGCACTTCTTGTATGATGTTCATCACTGGAACTCCTAAGGAGGATGGAAAAACAATAGTCATCTCATAGACCAATTGGTATGGTGACATTGCAATTGACTTTTTAGTAGTAAGTCTGTTAGCCGAAAGTGCATTGACCAGCTTGTTGTGTCAAGAATTGTTGTTGTCCTCTAATAGCCTTTTGATGATGTTTACCAAAATTTTGTTTGAGGATTCAACCAACCCATTATATTGAGAGTAATAAGCTGTTGAATTTCCTAAAGTGATGTGGTATTTATGTCATAATTCAACCATCTTTTTAGATTTGAAGACGGCAGCATTATCAGTGATGAGTTATCTAGGACAACGAAATCTAGGGAGGATATTAATCTTAAGGAATTTAATAATGACATCATCAGTGGCATTTCTGGAAGGGGTGGCCTCTATCCACTTGCTAAAGTAGTCAGTGGCTGTAAGAATACACTTATGTTGGGTAGAGGAAGAGGGATCAATTTCACCAATGAAATCCAATCCCCATTGCTGGAAAGGGTTTTCAATAGAGATAGGCTTTAAGGGAAGGGGCAACAGTTTTCTCTTTCCCTAAAAAATATGGCATTTATGACATGAGGCGACTTGTTTTTGAATGTTAGGGAATAGGGTAGGCCAGTAGAAACCATCTCTAAGGATTTTATTGGCAGTGGTTTTCCAACATAGATGTCCACCACGGTCACCTTCATGGAATTCTTGCATAACTTTATCTACACCATCCTTCAACAAGAATTTATGTAAAATATCCCCAACATCTTTCCAATACAAGACATTATCTATAATGCAAAATTTGACTGATTTTAACTTCAGAAATCTTGCCTTTGCCTTTTTCAAACTAGGAGGAGCATTTAAATTAAATAAAACATAAAGCAAGTATGCATACCAAGGTCAGTTCAAAAATGCCTCATCAATTTTTGGAGTCACCTGTTCCTCTTGATTATCTAATGAATCAATCAAGTTAATGTCTAATGCATGGAAATTTGACTCAGCCATCAATTTGGCTAGTCCCTACCCTTTGATTAACTTGGTGGGCTTGATTTCTAAGTCATATTCCAGAATGACAACAATCCATTTGCCTCGCTTCCCATCAGGTCCATTCTGCATCAAAATGTCCTTAACCACTGCATTAGGTACATAAGAAATAATATGGGAATGAAAAATATATACTCTAAAATCTTTTAATGCTTTAACTAATGCAAAGGCCTGTTTTTCCATAATATTGTATTTCAAATATGCATCTCTTAAAGCTTTACTAAAGAATGCAATAGGATGTTCAAAGCCTTCACTGTTTTTCTACAGTAAAACTGCTGCAATGGTGTGTTCGGAAGAAAAAGAGAAGATTATGAAATCTTTGGTAAAATCTGGGTTGATTAACACTGCGCTTTGGTCAATGCCTATTTAACTAAGTCAAATTATTTTTAAGCCTCAATACTTCACATGATTTCAAAGTCCTTTTTAAGCATGTTTGTTATGTTTCTAAGAAGTTCTGCTAGATTAGGAATGTATCTTCTTAGGAAATTGATTTTACCAATAAAATATTGAAGCTCTCTCATGTTTCTTGGATGAATGGTTTTTAAAATTACTTCAATTCTACTAGGATCAATCCTAATTCCATCCTTGGAAATAATGTGACCAAGAATTTTTCCTTCCTCAAGGCCAAACATTGTATTTTTAGGATTGAGTGAGATGCCAAACCTTCTACATTTTTCAAACACTCTTCTTAGATGTGCTAAATGTTCCTCATTTGTTTTAGAATAGAATTTAATGTCATCTAGATGAATCACAATAAAATGGCCAATTTCATCAGCAATTTCAATATCCATTGCTCTTTGGAAAGTGGCTCCAGCATTCATTAACCCAAAGGGAATTTTCACATACATTAAAGTGCCCCATGGTGTAGTGAAAGTAGTTTTATCCTGATCTTTAGGATGCACTAAGACTTGGTTATAACCTGAGAAACCATCTAATAAGGAAATCCTACTAGACCCTCTAGACCCTACTACCTTTTGCAATATATGATACATTTTAGGTAACAGGTAGTTGTCTTTAAGGGATACCTTATTTAGATTTATGAAATCAATACACAGCCTGATTTCTCCAGTTTTCTTTGTAGTGGGCACAATGTTAAACACCCATTTAGAGTATCTAATTGGAAGTAAAATTTTGGCATCATACATCCTTTTTACTTCTTTCTCAACCAAAGGCATTAAGACAAGATTGATCGTACGAATATTTTCTTGAATGGTTTTTTATCTTCATTGATTGGGATTTTGTGTTGTATGATATTGGTGTCATATACTTTCAGATCTTCATAGCTCTAGGCAAAGACATATGTGAATCCTTTGAAAAGAGCTATATATTGTTGTTTTGTGATAATAGGCAGTGATTTTGAGAGTTTTAACATTTTGGGATTCTTTTCACTACATATATTGCATTCTTCTATGTCTACCCCTATGGGTTCTATTTTTGGTTTTTTTGCTATATCATTAAAAACGGAGCTAGACCCCTTGGCAAAACATTATCTTTAAGCTGAAGTACTTCAAAGTCTTCTTTTTCTAGATCAATTTCATGTAATTCTAATATATGTACATCTTCATTCACTGAAATATTTACATCTAAATCATTAAGATGTTTATCTCCACTAACATATTAAACAATCTGATTTTCTACTTCACAGTCTGGAAATTCAATAATTTGATCATCTTCTTCACAGTCTGAATCTATGTTATTGTCTTCATACTCCTCCTTGGATTGCAAAAAAATTCAATCTGCTTATCACTTCCAAATACCTGCCAATGTCTCATATTATCAGGTACAATAGGACGATGTTTAACCTCTATTGTATATTGTTTGTTTGGATGGGGAATTTGGCTTGTTCTAGGAAAAGGCTAAACCATTAGCCAATACATTCTAATTCCTTGGAATGACAGAAAGATAATATTCTTTAAAATTTCTTAAAAATTCAAGGACAACATTCCTATAGTTTCTCAACCTAGGATGTTTTGTAGCATATTCTCCCTTGATCTGTTTAATAATTAATTCAGAATCTCCCTGAACAACAATTCTTTTAGCACCTAACTTCTTCAATAGTTGTAATCCTAAGAGAAGTGCCTCATATTCTGCTATATTATTGGTGCAATGAAAATTGAGTTTATAGGAATGACCTTCTACATGATTATCCCCTGAATTGGACACCCAAACACCTGCCCCTAAACCTGCTTTGCCACAAGAGCCACAAAAGCTCATGTTGCAAAAAGGTTCAGTTTCAGTTTTTTGCTGCACAATTAGAGTATGATTTTTGTGTTTTTCATCAATATCATTTTTTGCTTGAGCAACCTGTGCATCGATGCCCTCATCATTATAAAGAATAAAAGAGTCTAGGTTAGAATGATAGAGTAGAGAGGGTAGTTATGTGGTTTATCTTGACTACTGACTATATACTTCATTAAGGTTTCCTTATACAGTCTTCTATGTTGACCAAACACTGGTATAGTGGCATAAGTCATGTCCATTTCCGGGGTTCCTTGTAATTTTGCTCCCCATGAGTGTGACAATAGCATGCCATACTTTGGGGTAATGTGCACAACCACTATATCCATCACTAGACTCTTAGCAGAGATTTGGGCTAAAGTGACACACATGTCTTTGATAAGACCTAGGCACCTAACTTTGCTAGCGTCAAAGGAATAAAAATCCTTGTATTGCCCAGTGATGTCTAGTCCTATTTTCTCCATGACTGCTTTGGGCATTAAATTATTGGATGCACCTAAATCTAGCATAGCATTATGAATTATTTTATCATGAATATTCAAACTGACATAAAATGAAGGGACTCCTCCTTCTTTTGCTTTGCCTCCTACCTCGGGCCCAAATAGGAGCTCAGGTTGATCATCACTCAAATTTACATCATCGGTTTTCTCCGCTACTTTTAATGCCTTCAGGACCTGAGTCCTGCATACATTCTTGTTGACTAATTTAGTTAAGGGGATATAAATCTTCAACTTTGTAAGTTCATTTTCTGTATTAAACGATGTTTGATTTTAAGCAGATTTGAAAAATCAGACTTATTGGCAATTAGTTTTTTGGCTGGTAGAAGGTAGATCAATTTGAGTATTTTTAGAAGTAGTATCAATGGTCCCTTTTGTAACAGGTTTTGGAGGCTTCTTTCTAAGAGTTTTTGTGGTTTTCTTGGGGGGGTTTCTATTATTTTCTTTGGATCAGAATCAAATATTTTTTTGACGGGATTTTTATCATTCTTTTTAGTTGTAGTCTCTTGATTTTTCTTACTTCTAAGATTTTAATACCTATGTACATCCATTATTTCATTTTAAAATCATTGTTTGTATTCCTTTGACTCTTCAAAGTCCATTTTAGTCTAGGCTATAAGAAAAAGCTCTTGTTCCTCCTGAGTGAGGAAAACTGTGTCATCATCACTTATCCCTAAAAAATTAATTTGGTTATCATCCAAATATTCGACAATATTGCACTCATCATCTATGTAATTTTACTGAAAAAGAGGACGAATCTACTGATCTAGTCCCTTTTCCTCTCTTTGTTTAATTTGGGGAGTATTTATTCTAAAATTTTGGTCTCTGGTTTGTTGAACATTTTGGTTTTGACTTTTTTGATTTTGTTCATTAAGGTTCACTCTTTGCATCATTTGATTCACTACTCTGACTAGGTTATCAATATTATGGTCAACAACAGAAGTAGAGGGTTCTTATTTTATGGTTACTCTGCATTCAGACTTCAATTTGACTCTTTTGGCTAGGATGTTGGCTTCAACTTTAATTGCATTTGCTTGCATTTCTTCCAAAGTTGTCGGGTCTCTTTCCCTAAGTTGATACTCCATATCTACATTGAAATGATCTAGAAAATAAATCAAGGCTAGACCAAGGGAGGGTTTGATGTCTTGTGGGATGGCATTGTAAACAGTATTGAATATTTCACAATACTCTTCCATAGTCTCATTGGATTTTCTTTTTAACCTTTTGTATGCATTTAGGAGTTTCAGTGGGTTCTTTTTGATCTCCCATCTAGCTAAAAAAGCTTGATGGAAAGCATCAATATTGGCTATACTTCTTGCAGGTAAACCCCTACACAACTTCTTCACATCCCCTCTTAAGCTCTGGGCAAACAATCTCATTTTAACATCTACCTCATCCACTTCTTGGAGATCAAACAAATCATTCATCCTTTCTAAATGCTATTGGGTAGTGTAAAAACCAATATTATCAAAGGTCACAATGTTGGATGGATAATCTGCAAGCATATCATTCAGCTAGCCTTGTAACGCCAAGGGTGCATACCTTCCTACCATAATTGTCCTAGTAGATTGAGTTGAGGATGGACCTAGAGGAGGTGTAGTTTGGATAACTACAGGGATAGTAGGTATAGTAGTTTGAGAAACCAGAGGTAGGGAAGTTGAAACTACTTAATAAGTAGGACTGGGAGGTTGTAAATGTATAGACTGAGATGATTGACTAGATAAGGAGGTTGTTGCAATAGTTAAAGTAGAGAATTCAATAGATTGTTGAATGAAAGCTTCTTCTATAGCTTGGTCCAATACTGAAACTAGACCTTGTAATTTGGAAAATTGTTGTAAAGGTTCAAGATTAGGATTTGATTCAAGGTCTTGGGCTTGGGAGATATACGATTGCAGTATGGCTTTATCTATGACATTTTGATCTATGAAAGCCTCAGACTTGGATCTAAACAAACTTTACTGAAAAGGCAAATCAAATTCTAAGTCTTGTAAAGTTTCAAACTTCTCTGGAAGAGAATTTGATCTTGACAAAGGAGTATTTTCCAGAGGAGAATTGAATCTAGATAGGGGACTATTACTACCTTGACTCTCAGTAAAGCTTCTCTTTCTCACCAGTTTTTCATGGTCATCTACAATTTTAGCAGGGTTGGGATCAGGATGAGATCTAGTATAAATTTTTATGGGAGCCAGGGTTATGAAAAATCATCACACAAAAATCAAAATCAGAATCTATAATCTAACAGATATCTACAAAGCAACCTCAAATCATGTATTTGATATTGATATAGCAATTGCTTACTGAAATACTGCTTTCTAAACCAGGGAATAATAATGTTTTGGATTAAAATGTATTCTTCCCCAATATGGTCACCACTATGTTATCATTCTATATTTTTGAGGTTGTGAGAGTAAATACACTAGACAACATCAAACGACTTTCGAATGTTAGGATCTAACCCTTCCAGCTTCAGAGAGGGCTCTCTCTTTATGATTTAACTTGGTTTTTAGGTTGATTTTAGACTAGTTATGATTATGATGGGCTGTTTGTTAGAATTGGTTGGTTGGTTGGTTGGTTGATCTGATCAAATTACTTTCTTTCCATTGGGCTATGGAGTTAAATAAAATTGGATGTTGCACCAAAAGTTCATAGGAGTAATCATACGGAAATCTAGCTAGATTTACTGGATCTTTAAATTAAATTATGGAATGGAGAAAAGGTGTGCTTCAACATGCATTGAAAATCATTTAAGAATTTCTCAATCAGACCTTTAGAAGAAAACATGCAGATTGTAAACGTAGTCCAAATAAGGTGTTCAAAAACATATCTTATTTTTCACATCTCCAGTTTCACAATAAGATTTTAGATGCATAACATAAGAAGAATAACAATGAAAACACAGTTACAGTAGGGAAAACATCACCAGTATTTCAAAACAAAAGTATCCTCTGAAGAGTATTTTTATTAATGGTGCTCCAGCAATGCGAAAAAGTACAATGCTTGATATAAAGGGTTACAATGTTCAGGAAGCAACCCTCAATACTTCGACAGAATGAAGTATTTAAACAAAATTTACAAAAAATATTACAATTAATGCCTTAGTGACATGGCATTCTATTATTGACTTCGAACTAACAAAAATGAAGCAATATGAGCAAAAGAGGTGAATCTAGTGAAGTGATCTCAACATCTGGCACTGCTTTGGTGGAGAACAGTTGTTGAGTGGCCACTATTTGGGTGTTGCACTGGTGAAGTTGACTTGTTCTTTTAATCCTTGAATTCACACAAATTATCCCACCGCTCTTCATATAGAATGGAAATTTTTTTTACCTTGCTACAGATCTCATCTACCTCGGTATATCGAGCGAAAGTGGGTTTCACTATAAAAATGTGATTTATCTCATGTTCGATAAAACTCATGTTGCTGATAGATTCATAAAAGGCCCTCCCTATCATAGCACCTTTGATGTGGGAAGACTTGGCTATATCCTTTGCAATGTCTTGAAGATTATTTGTGTAATCTTGCCTGGTCATTAATTTGTCATTTATCACAAATAAAGAAGGCAGACCTTTCTTGTTCAATGCATCTATTCTAGTGAAAAACCTGTTAACTACTACCTCCAAAGTGTGACATTTCTCTGTCAGTTGCACAACCAAGTTCTTCTTAGTTAGAAATTTCTTTACTTCTAAGATTGTTTATGTTTTGTCATCTACTCCCAAATCATCTAACTCATATCTACTTTTGGAATTAAGAAACTTTATGATGTGGTTGGCTATGTTAGGCATTTCTCCCAATTCAACATTGATAGTGGAAATGGTTTTCTTGGATTTCTCCATCAACTCCTTCTGTTCAAATATAATATGGATACATGGCTAGATTTCATCTATTTCTTCAATGATATTATTCCATATAATCTCCTTCACTTGGGCCAATGTATAACCAATAGAGGACTCAGACACTGATTTCCTCCATACTTCTATCTAGTTTTGAGCTCTCTATAGCTCTATTGCATTGAAAGTCTCAGTCTTTGTCTTCTGCTCTTGTAGAAGATTTACTCGAGCCTGCAACCTTTCGATTTCTTCAGTCTGGAGAGACATGTTCTTTGCTGCATTTTCCAACTGATCAACGGTTGCCACTGTGCTTGTTGCAGAAGATGTAGCTATAGGAATTTTTGTGATAGGGAGTACTTCCAAAGGAACAACATCCATTTTGGTAGCTTTCTCCTTGTATTTGATCTTATTTTCCATCTCTGTCTCTATCTACTTCAACTGCACACTCTGCTCCATGATATTCTTCATCATGTCTACCTCTGGTGTCTCTGTTTATTCAATTTCCTTGGCCAGAGGGTCCTCTGTAGCTAGTAACTTCAACTGCTGCCTTAGTGCTGCTATCTATAAATTCTTTTTCCTTACAAGCTCTTCTCCAACATTGATGTTTGTAGGGTCATAACCTACTTTGATCACCAAGTGATCCAAGGCTTTGATCCTGGTTTCTTTGGCAAGTGCAAAGACCTTTTCCATCTTCAATTGTGAATGAACATTGGCTAATGTAAACTGCAATTTAGATAAACTCATAGAAGTGTTAGTGACAATGGAGAAAATAATTTCCCCAGTATGCTTGTGCACCTACATTTGGTCAATGGGATGTATGTCTTTAAAATAAACTTCAAATGATGTCTTCTTGTAGTCTGATGCTGCTTGGGGTTTGGGAACCAGTGCTTGGAGAAATTCCATCTGCATTTTACCTTTCTCTGAATCAAAGGTTGATAGAAACCTACTTTGAGAACTAGAAGTTTTCTTCTAGAATTGATTGTAGGTGTTGATCTTCAACACCTCATTCATCACTTTAATCTCTTTAAAAATATCAAATATACTTTTTTCGGTCTCCCCTGTGGTAGATATGCTAGTCTGCATAACCTGCTACTTATATTGTGAAGCTGTGGAGGTAGTGGGAGACAGTGTGGCCTGATCACCCACTAATGAGGAAACAAGTGGCTCATTAGTGGTGATAATATTCTCTTGCTCTGAATCCTTGCTTATGCTTGGTTTTGAACTAAGCTTCGCCTTCTTCCTATACATGATTTTGAAACCTTCACTGAAAATCTTAGTACCTGAAGGTGACTCTTCTTCCTGCTTCTATTTGCTATTTTCTCCTACATGATAGGAGTCTATACTGTGGAGGATGACACCAGCTGCTCCTCGGCCTCTTGTAGGGTGTTCTCAGTCCATTCTAACTTGCTTTTATTCTTCTCTATCTCCAGTCTCGCTATGTGGAAATAAGAAGTAGATTTGTTTTCTACTCTTAACTTAGAAATGACCCCCAATGGATCATATGACCAGGTGAAACTAAGGTTGAACTGCATCTCTTTTAGTAGCTTATCTACTTCTTCCCCTGCTTCCATGATGTTGCAAATGAAAGGCCCTATCTGTGTTTTGATTTTGAATTCGTACTTCTTCTTGGCAGCTACAAAGTGGATTTCAACCATATTGAGGATTTTCCTTATGTACTCTAGAGAAAAAATCCTCATTGGGAGGAATTTTGGTAGCTTGTAAGGGGCAATCTCACACCCAAATATTATTAGTTTTGTATAATTCTGATAGAGGTACCAATCCCCTATCTGGACTTGAACTGATAGCTGTAGAACTTTCTTAATTTCTCCACTGATCCTTGGCTCTCTTCTGTTGGTCAGGAGACTGAGTGTTGGATGTACAAACATCTCTATGAACTGTTTGTAAGAGTATTCCTTTTTTTCCTTCATCACCAATGTAGTCTAGAAGATGACTAACTGTTGGTTTCCTTCTTCATCCAACTTTTGTAAAGCAAGCTTGATGTTGTCTCCCTGAAAATATAAGAACATATAAACTAACACAGAAGCATACTTGAATACCTCCTTAGTCGGGAATTTGATAAACTGCTCATGGATAGAATCTGCAAGAAATTGGCTAAAGTTAAACATGATGGAAGGCTTGGAATCTGTAGAGAAAATGGAAAGGAATCCTATAATTACCTCATCTACCCACTGATCTGAGTAATAGCCAAGGAGGTAAGAGATGACTATGATAATTTACTTGGCTCTCTCAAGGAAAATAGAGGATTGATAAGGAGGATTCTTCTTGGGTAATGGAGCATCTTCTGTCAAGAAAAGCTCAAGGGTTTTGGCTCTCTTAGCAAAGTCCAATTTCTCATACAATTCAACAAGGGTTTCATGGGAAAAAGGAGTGGAATTCTCTACTGTAGGAGCCTGCATCATTTGGTCTATGGAATGGGGAGTGATAGTGAAAAAATATTCTCCAGTGGGGGCAATAATAGCTCTTGGGCTTGGTAAATAACATGCATGAAACTTCCCAACAAATTCTAGGGTTTTTTGGGTACAAGGAAAAATCTAGTGGACAAAATTAGATTCCCACAGTTGAATGTCATTCTATTTATCTATACATTTTTCCTCGAGTTAGCAATACATCTCAAAAGGTCAAATTCATAGAGAGTTTCCTAGATCTTATAGTCTCTGTCTGCCAAAGGGATATGGTGAAATTCAATGGGAGGGTGGATCAAAGGACTGACAGGTTCTTCTAGTCCCTTGTCTTTTGAAGGCATGATTGGATAAAACTGAGGACAGTGGTGAAAACTGGATAACAGACTTACAATACGCAATGAGGACTTGGGATTTGTAGACAAAAACAAGTAATGCGTTCAGCTAGCAATGTCCCCGGCCGGGTGAAAATGTTGGAGTTTGGTCTAGCAAACCTATAACAAAATAATGACAATGCAGTGTGAAAATCAGTAACCAGTGAATGAAAGAAAGGAAGGATTATATAACACTCTGATTTTCCCATTGATGGTGGTGCAGTTCCATTGAATTAACGGTTAAGCAAATTAATTGTGTAACAGATCAATTTTGGAGGGAGTGGATGTGATTGGCAGAATCAACAGGTAGATGACATGGTGGACAGTGAGTGCAATGGAATGAGTGGTATCAGGAGGCAGAAAAAACTACTTTTCAGAGGGGGAAGACGGTTAATGGTTTCTCCTGAAGGGGGTACTAAATGATGTAGTGTTGATATGTATGCCAAACTTTGTCTTTTTAGGATTGAGTGAGATGCCAAACCTTTTACATTTTTCAAACACTCTTCTTAGATGTGATAAATGTTCCTCATTAGTTTTAGAATAGACTATAATGTCATCTAGATGAATCACACTAAAATGGCCAATTTCATCAGAAAATTCAATATCCATTGCTCTTTGGAAATTGGCTCCGGCATTCATTAACCCAAAGGGAATTTTCACATACATGAAAGTGCCCCATGGTGTAGTGAAAGCAGTTTTATCCTGACCATCAGGATGCACTAAGACTTGGTCATAACCTGAGGAAGCATCTAATAAGGAAATCCTACTATACCCTCTATACCCTACTACCTTTTGCAATATATGATACATTTTAGGTAACAGGTAGTTGTCTTTAAGGGATACCTTATTTAGATCTATGAAATCAATACACAGTCTGATTTCTCCAGTTTTCTTTGTAGTAGGCACAATGTTAGACACCCATTTAGAGTATCTAGTTGGAAGTAAAATTTTGGCATCATACATCCTTTTTACTTCTTTCTCAACCAAAGGCATTAAGACAGAATTGATCCTACGAAGTTTTTGCTTGAATGGTTTTTTATCTTCTTTGATTGGGATTTTGTGTTGTATGATACTGGTGTCATATACTTTCAAATCCTCATAGCTCTAGGCAAAGACATCTGTGAATTCTTTGAAAAGAGCTATATATCATTGTTTCATGACAATAGGTAGTGATTTTGAGAGTTTTATCATTTTGGGATTCTTTTCACTACATATATTGCATTATTCTATGTATGCCCCTATGGGTTCCATTTTTGGCTTTTTTTCTATATCATTAAAATCAAAAATTTCTTCTAACATTGTTAGACCCCTTGGTAGGGCATTATCTTTAAGTTGAAGTACTTCAAATTCTTCTTTTTCTACATCAATTTCATGTAATTCTAATATGTGTACATCTTCATTCACTGAAATATTTACATCTAAAACATCAAGATGTTTATCTACACTAACATATTGAACAATCTGATTTTCTACTTCACAGTCTGGAAATTCAATAATTTGATCATCCTCTTCACAGTCTGAATCTATGCTATTGTCTTCATACTCCTCCTTGGATTAAAAAAGAAATTCAATCTGCTTATCACTTCGATACCTGCCAATGTCTCATATTATCAGGTACAACAGGATGATGTTTAACCTCTATTATATATTGTTTGTTTGGATGGGGCATTTGGCATGTGCTAGCTGAAAAAGCTAAACCATTAGCCAATACATTCTGATTTCTTGGAATGACAGAAAGATCATATTCTTCAAAAGTTCTTAAAAATTCAAGGACAACATTCTTGTAGTTTCTCAACCTAGGATGTTTTGCAACATATTCTCCCTTGATCTGTTTAATAATTAATTTGGAATCTCCCTGAACAACAATTCTTTTAGCACCTAACTTCTTCAATAGTTGTAATCCTAAGAGAAGTGCCTCATATTCTGCTATATTATTGGTGCAATTAAAATTGAGTTTATAGGAATGACCATCTACATGATTATCCCCTGAATTGGACACCCAAACACGTACCCCTGAATCTGCTTTGCCACAAGAGCCATCAAAGATGATGTTACAAAAAGGTTCAGTTTCAGTGTTTTGCTACACAATTAGAGTCTAATTTTCTTGTTTTTCATCAATATCATTTTCTGCTTGAGTAACCTGTGCATCGATGCCCTCATCATTATAAAGAATAAAAGAGTCCAGGTCAGAATGAACAGAGTAGAGAGGGTAGTTATGTGATTTATCTTGACTACTGATCATATACTTCATTAAGGTTTCCCTATACAATCTTCTATGTTGACCAAACACTAGTATAGTGGCATAAGTCATGTCCATTTGTAGGTTTCCTTGTAATTTTGCTCCCCTTGATCATTACAACAGCATGCCATACTTTGGGGGAATGTCCGCAACCACTATATCCATCACTAGACTCTTAGCATGGATTTTTGATAATGTGACACAAAGGTCTTTGATAAGACCTAGGCACCTAACTTTGCTAGAGTCAAAGGAATACAAATCTTTGTATTGCCTAGTGATGTCTAGTCCTAGTTTCTCCATGACTGCTTTGGGCATTAAATTATGGGATACACCTGAATCTAGCATAACATTATGAATTATTTTATCATGAATATTCAAACTAACATAAAATGGAGGGACTCCTCCTTCTTGTGGTTTTCCTTCTACCTTGGGCCCAAATAGTAGCTCAAGTTGATCATCACCCAAATTTACATCATCAGTTTTCTCCCCTATCTTTAATGGCTTCGGGACCTAAGTCCTGCATACATTCTTGTTGACTAATTCAGGTAAGAGGATAGAAATCTTCAACTTTGCAAGTTCATTTTCTATACTAAACAGTGTTTGATTTTTAAGCAAATTTGAAAAATCAGACTTATCAGTAATTAGTTTTGTCGCAAGTTCAGTTTGGTTGTTGGTAGAAGGTAGATTAATTTGAGTATTTTTAGAAGTGGTATCAATGGTCCTTTTTGTAACAGGTTCTGGAGGCTTCTTTCCAAGAGTTTTTGTGGTTTTCTTAGGGGGATTTTCTATTGTTTTCTTTGGATCAGAATCAGATATCTTTTTGACAGGATTTTTAGCATTCTTTTTAGTTGCAGTATCTTGATTTTTCTTACTTCTAAGATTTTACTACCTATGTACCTCCATTATTTCATTTTAAAATCCTTGTTTGTATTCCACTGACTCTTTAGAATCCATTTCAGTCTAGGCTATAAGCAAAAGCTCTTGTTCCTCGTGAGTGAGGAAAACTGTGTCATCATCACTTATCCCTAACAAATTAATTTGGTTATCATCCAAATATTCCACAATATTCCCCTCATCATCTATGTAATTTTCCTGAAAAGGAGGCTAAATCTACTGATCTGGTCCCTTTTTCTCTCTTTGTTTAATTTGGGGAGTATTTCTTCTAAAATTTTGGTTTCTGGTTTGTTGAAAATTTTGGTTTTGACTTGTTTGATTTTGTTCATTAAGGTTCACTCTTTGCATCATTTGATTCACTACTCTGACTAGGTTATCAATATTATGGTCAACAACAGAAGTAGAAGGTTCTTATTTTATGGTTACTCTGCATTCAGACTTCAATTTGGCTTTTTTGGCTAGGATGTTGGCTTCAACTTTAATTGCATTTGCTTGCATTTCTTCCAAAGTTATCGGGTCTCTTTCCCTAAGTTGATACTCCATATCTACATCAAAACCATCTAGAAAATCAATCAGGGCTAGACCAGGGGAGGGCTTGATGTCTTGTGGGATGGCATTGTAAACAGTATTGAATCTTTCACAATACTCTTCCACAATTTAATTGGGCTTTCTTTTTAACCTTTTGTATGTGTTTAGGAGTTGCAGTGGGTTCGTCTTGATCTCCTATCTAGCTAAAAAAGCTTGATGGAAAATAGCAAGATTGGCTATACTTCCTGTAGGTAAACCCCTAAACCACTTCTTCACATCACCTCTTAAGCTCTAGGCAAACAATCTCATTTTAACATCTGCCTCATCCACTTCTTGGAGATCAAACACATCATTCATCCTATCTACATGCTATTGGGCAGTGTAAGCACCAATATTATCAAAGGTCACAATTTTGGATGGATAATCTGCAGGCATAACATTCAACTGGCCTGGTAACACCAAGGGTGCATACCTTCCTACCATAATTGTCCTGGTAGATTGAGTTGAGGATGGACCTAGTGGAGGTGTAGTTTGGATAACTATAGGGATAGTAGGTATAGTAGTTTGAGAAACCAGAGGTAGGGAAGTTGAAACTACATAATGAGTAGGACTGGGAGGCTGTAAATGTACAGACTGAGATGATTGACTAGATAAGGAGGTTGTTGCAATAGTTAAAGCAGAGAATTCAATAGATTGTTGAATGAAAGCTTCTTCTATAGCTTGGTCCAATACTGAAACTAGACCTTGTAATTTGGAAAATTGTTGTAAAGGTTCAAGATCACGATCTGATTCAAGGTCTTGTGCTTGGAAGATATACGGTTGCAGTATGGCTTTATCTATGAAATTTTGATCTATGAAAGTCTCAGACTCTAATCTAAACAAACTTAACTGAAAAGGAAAATCAAATTCTAAGTCTTGTAAAGTTTCAAACTTCTCTGGAAGAGAATTTTATCTCAACAAAGGAGTACCAGAGGAGAACTGAATCTAGACAGGGGACTATTACTACATTGAATCTCGTTAAAGCTTCTCTTTATCACCAGTTTTGCATGGTCATCTACAATTTTAGCAAGGTTGGGATCAGGATGAGATCTAGTATAAATTTTTCTGGGAGCCAGGTTTATGAAAAATCATCACACAAAAATCAAAATCAAAATCTATAATCTAATATATATCTACAAAGCAACCTCAGATCATGTATTTGATATTGATATAGCAATTTCTTACTGAAATACTAATTTCTAAACCAGGGAATAATAATGTTTTGGATTAAAATGTATTCTTCCCCAGTATGGTCGCCACAATGTTATCGTTCTATATTTTTGAGATTGTGGGAGTAAATACATTAGAAAATAGCAAACCACTTTCGAATGTTGGGATCTAGCCCTTCCAGCTTCAGAGAGGGCTCTCTCTTTATGATTTAACTTGGTTTTTAGGTTGATTTTAGGCTAGTTGTGATTATGCTGGTTTGTTTGTTTGAATTGGTTGATTGGTTGGTTGGTTGACCTGATCAAATTACTTTCTCTCCATTGGGCTATGGAGTTAAATAAATTTGGATGCTACACCAAAAGTTCAAAGGAGTAATAACAGGGAAATCTCGCTAGATTTATTGGATCTTTAAATTAAATTATGGAATAGAGAAAAGGTGTGCTTCAGTGTGCATTGAAAATCATTGAAGAATTTCTCAATCAAAACTTTAGAATAAAACATGAATATTGTAGACGCATTCCAAATAAGGTGTTCAAAAACATATCTTATTTTTCACATCTCATGTTTTACAATAAGATTTCAGATGCATAACATAAGAAGAATAAAAATGAAAACACAATTACAGTAGGAAAAACATCGCCAGTATTTCAAAAAAAAAGTATCCATTGAAGAGTCATTTTATTAATGGTGCTCCAACAATGCGGAAAACTACAATGCTTGATATAAAGGGTTACAATGTTCAGGAACCAACCCTCAATACTTGGACATAATGAAGTATTTAAACATAATTTACAAAAAATATTACAATTAATGCCTCAGTGACATGGAATTCTATTATTGACTTCAAACTAACAAAAATGAAACAATACGATCAAAATAGGTGAATCTAGTGAATCGATCTGGATATTTAGCAATGCTTTGGTGGAGAACAGTTGCTAAGTGGCCACTATTCAGGTGTTGCACTGGTGAAGCTGACCTATTCTTTTAATCTTGGAATTCACACAACTTATCCCACCGCCCTTCATATAGAATGGAAAATTTTGTTACCTTGTGGTAGATCTCATCTACCTTAGTATATCGAGTGAAAGTGGGTTTCACTACAAAAAATGTGTTTTATCTCATGTTGGATAAAACTCATGTTGCTAATAGATTCATGAAAGGCCCTCCCTATCATATCACCTTTGATGTGGGAAGACTTGACTATATCCTTTGGAATGTCTTGAAGCTTCTTCGTGTAATCTTACCTGGTCATTAATTTGTCATTGATCACAAATAAAGAAGGCGGACCTTTCTTGTTCAATGCATCTATTCTAGTGAAAAACTTGTTAACTGCTACCTCCAAAGTGTGACATTTTTCTGCCAGCTACACAACCAAGTTCATCTTAGATAGAAATTTCTTTACTTCTAAGATTGTTTCTGTTTTTTCATCTACTCCCACATCATCTAACTCATATCTATTTTTGTAATTGAGAAATTTTATGATGCGGTTGGCTATGTCAGGAATTTCTCCCAATTCAACATTGATTGTGGAAATTGTTTGCTTGGATTTCTCCATCAACTCCTTCTGTTCAAATATAATATGGATACATGGCTAGATTTCATCTATTTCTTCAATGATATTATTCCATATAATCTCTTTCACTTGGGACAATGTATAACCAATAGAGGACTCAGTTGCTGATTTCCTCCATACTTCTATCTAGTTTTTAGCTCTCTGTAGCTCTGTTTCATGGAAAGTCTTAGTCTTTGTCTTCTGATCTTGTAGAAGATTTACTCGAGCCTGCAACCTTTTGATTTCTTTAGTTTGGAGATACATGTTCTGTACTACAATTGGAAACTGATCAATAGCTGCCCCTGTGCTTGTTATAGAAGATGTAGCTATAGGAATTGTTGTGATAAGGAGTGCTTCCAAAGGAACAACAACCATTTTGGCAGCTTTCTCCTTTTATTTGATCATATTTTCCATCTTTGTCTCCATTTTCTTCAACTATGCACTCTGCTCCATGATGAGCTTCATCATGTCTGCCTTTTGTGTCTCTATTTCTTCAATGTCCTTGGCCAGAGGGTCCTCTGTAGCTGTTAACTTGAAATTCTTTCTTAATGCTGCTATGTATAAATTCTTTTTCCTTACAAGCTCTTCTGCAACATTGATGTTTTTAGGGTCATAACCTACTTTGATCACCAAGTCCTCCAAAGCTTTGGTCCTGGTGTCTTTGGCAAGTGTAGAGACCTTTTCCGTCTTCAATTGCAATTGAACATTGTCTAATGTAAACTGCAATTTAGATAAAGTCATAGAAGTGTTAGTGACAATGGAGAAAATAATTTCCCCAATCTGCTTGTGCATCTACATTTTGTCAATGGGATGTATGTCTTTCAAATCAAATTCAAATGATGTCTTCTTGTAGTCTGATGCTGACTTGGGTTCAGGTAACCAGTGCTTGGAGAAATTCCATCTGCATCTTACCTATCTTTGAATCAAAGGCTAATAGAAACCTGCTTTGAGAACTAGAAGTTTTCTTCTAGAATTGATTGTAGGTTTTGATCTTCAATGCCTCATTCATCACTTTAGTCTCTTTAAAAATATCAAATATACTTTTTTCTGTCTCCCCTGTGGTAGATATGCTGGTCTGCATAACTTGCTACTGATCTTATGAAGCCATGGAGGTAGTGGGAGACAGTGTGGTCTGATCACCCACTAATGAGGAAACAAGTGGCCCATTAGTGGTGATAATATTCTCCTATTTTGAATCCTTGCTTAGTGTTATAGACATTTTTGTGCCTTACAACTTTGAGCATGAAATGTCCATAATCCAAGGGATCCAAAGTCCCTAAAGATGTTGTTATAGCTCCTAAAGGAACAAGGTCAACCAATGACAGCTTCTCCCAGAAGTTCTCCACCAAAAAACCACTCAGAACTAGTCAAATCAGGATCAATTCAGAAGCTCCACTAGCTTCCTGCATTGCAAAGCACCCAAATACACTGGCTAGGTGCGTTGCAACGCACTTGAATGCACTACCCAGGTGCGTTGAGTGAGAAATGACAAGTGGCAGAGTCATTCAACGAGGTGGAAAGACCATGGAAGCTTCCAGAATCTTCTCCAATGTCACTTGCCTCACTGAATTCGACCAAGTGATGAGTAAGAGGTTCTCAGCCTCCAAGTGGAAGCAAGAACTGACAGAGAGAAGCCACAAGTCAAAACATAAGCTGACTCATCCTCTCTGCTTACATCTATATATGGATCCCTCATCCCAGAGATCCAGAGGCTGGAATTTTGTACTTTGCAGAGAATTGTTGTTGGTTTGAGATTGAGATTAGTACATTGGGTGATTTATGCTTTGTTGGAGGAGAGGAAGGGATTCCTTTGCTGGGAGGTAGATGCTGGATCGGGACTCACTTGGTTGTATCTCCTCTTGGACTTTCTTATTCTATCAATAAACTATTTGAGTTTCTCCTACATGTTGTGTATCAATGATGTTTTGTTATATTTGCATGTTTAGCTTAATCTAATCCTGAGCTTTTTATGAATGTATATCTATATCTTCGTGTAGTTTCTCTCTCTTGTGATCTTGCAGGAATTCAGTGAAGCTTGGCCGGTAAGGGAGCAGGGAGCTGGGAGCTATTGAAGAGAGGAGAGATTGGATCAACAAACTAGCGAAAGACACGGGTTAGTTACATCCTTTCTCCTCATTTACATTTCATAAAGAAGAATACTCAAGTAGTTTTCCTTGTTTGTTGCTAAGGCACTATCACACCTTAGAGTGGGATAGGGGCATTCCGAATAGATACTTTTCCCAACAACAAATTGGCGACTCCGCTGGGGATCATATCTAGTTAGTTTATTTGTGTTTCTATTGTTGTTCTTCTCATAAACTTAGGAGTGTTGAATCGAACTGCATTTGCCATTTACAAATGTAAAGTAGAGATCTGCCACTCTAGTCCATTCACTGGGCCTGTTTATGATCTAAATAACTGATCCACAAATGCTCTAACTTCCCTTTGTGATAGCTTTTTAGTCCTCCTTTAAATCATCCTCCTAATTGTACCTTATTGATAGCTTTTATCCGGCCAAAAACCTCAAATCAAACTGCAAACCGTGACCCAGAACCCAGAGACAATTCTCATTTCTGCTTCAGCACAGGCTCTGTGAAGAGACTCTGCATTTCAACGCAGGTCCCGAGAGGGCTACCTGCGCTGCAATTCAGTTTCTCTGTGCAACAGGTGCGCTGATCAGCCTTTGCCATGTGCAGTTGTGGTTCTTTGCATCCTTGTGTTCAGTTTTATCTCTGATTTTTGTAGCCTGTTATCAGTGTGTGTACCTATCTGAAAACCCCTTTTCTCTGCCTTAATTCCTCCTCGGTTGTTTAAAAGAAACTGTATTTGTTTTTGTGTATTTGTTACATCATTTGCAGTTTCCCATTACAAAAGTAAACTAGTCATACTGTTGCCTTTAGATCTAGACCTATCGTAAGTGTCGTTTTGATCTTAGGAGTACATTTGTTTGCTGTTGACAGTTGATTGCACTTTTACTTTTGTCTTTTGGATTGAATTTGTGAATTTCTAGTGTCAAAACAAGCGTTTACTTCAAAATCATAAAGTGTCGTAATCGTCTTTTTGATCTCAAAAAGAAACTTGTTTGTGTTTTCACTTGAAATCGAATTCAAATTTGTACAACAGCTTTCTTTTTAGGCATCAATATTAAGAAAGTGAAAACAAATACATGCACATGTGCATTTGCATATTGATAGTTTGTATGGTTTGATTTAGGAAAAGTGCATTTACAGTGTGCTCTTTGCTCCTTGAGAAAAGATTGTGTCTTTCTTTTCCCCTTGTAGCTAGGATTTTCATTGTTGAAAAGAGATAAATGATTGCTTATCATCTTTAGCCTGCATTTAGGAATTGTATCTACATCTCGTGGTGATCCAAAAAGGCAAACTTCTAAGAAAGATCAACCTAAAATAAATTGAATGAACTTAACAACGTTTTGTAACTTAACGCACAACATAGAGGTCTAGGCTAGAGACGTGTTCTGGCGTCGTAAAACCTGGTGACTGTCGATCTCGCTGATGGTTGGGTGATTCCTCCTGAGAGACGATAAGCGCCAGTACGGATTGTGCTCCCATGTACCGTCGAGTATATATTGGGAGACCCCTATAGGCATAAAACCTTTATCCATAGGAAGCCGTGTCGGCCGCCCTACTGATCGCAATGCACTGAACACAGCATTCGGGAAGATTGACCGCCCGTACCTTAAAAAGTATTCTGCGGTTTTGCGAAAAGTTTGGCACACCCTCTACCTAGAACTCCAGAGCAGTCCCTTTCGTTCCTTTTCAGACTCTTTAACAGAAAAGGTCCATCTGAGCACTTGTCACTTCAGGCTCATTAAAAATTGAAGGAGACTAGAGTCATCTTTTGCTTTTTCTCGACTCTTTAAAACTAAAAAAGCAAGTTGTGTCCAAGCTTCGTTAAAATTTATTTTAAACGGAATATTCATACCCTTTTTCCTGCGTTGATCTTTAGGTTGAGAAAATGGAGCCTACCAACCAAGGAATTCCCCTTGGTGGAAATCCTAGTCCCTTCTCCTCTTGGGGAGATGTTGGTGCGCCCCATATGGCCACATTGTCGCTTCGAGGACTGACAATTGGCTTGCCAGTCTGGCTCTTCTCAACCAATGTCGTTCAGAACACCACTATTCCTAAACAGTCGAATCAGCAGTTAGACCAGTCCAGAGTTACCCACCACCCTACCACTTCTTCTAATTCTTCCTCTCCTCCTTCCTCTTCACTTGATGGGGCCGACAAAGCCAAAAGTCAAGTTCCTAAGGAGAAGAAGGAAAAGAAGAAGAAGGAGCCAAAAGCGACTGGGGGCAAACGAGTGTCGTCTAACGAAAATCCACACACTGCACTGACCAGGCCTAAATCGCCATGTGTCATTTGCAAGGGAGACCACTTTCACAGAGATTGTCCCTGCATCCCTCGGATACTAAGGGACTGGTCTCCCCGTTTTCACAATCCGGTGGCATCAACCTCTGATAGCCATGTTGAATGCACACCGTCAACTAGCGAAAGTGAAGTCCCAGGACAAAAAGGGAGAGCTAGATCTCCCTGCAAACTGTGCGAAGGCAACCACGCCATCCACCGTTGTCCCTTCCTAGACGAAGCTAAAAGAGTTTTGGATGATCGTCCGGTTTCACCGTTGCGACTTCCTCCTGGATATAAAAAACTCTTGCCAAGTCCTTCATTAGTTGAAAATCTAGCTGGCCCGCCCAAGTGGTCAGCTGAAGCGTCGGTCATTGAAGATGAACCAGCTGAATCCATACCCGACGAAAGTCAAAAGGTCGAGGCGGCAGTTGACCCGGTCTTGCCTTCAGAGGTTTTATCTTCGAATGATACAGTCACTGAGGAGAATAAGGATGACACCGTCCAAATTCTCTTCATCAACACAGACTCCGACGAACACGGGGGCAACCTACCCATTCCTTTATCGCAGGAAGGAAGTTCTTCAGAGCCATACCCGGCCGTCTACTCGGTCCCATCACCAAGCAACCTAGTTGTATCCTTCGATTGGAATCAACTAGGCAGACCCCGTTTGCCAGCAAGCATACCATTCCGAATTATCGTCCAAATATACAGAATGGTCATGGTTGGCACCATCATTGATGAGGGGGCATCTGTGAGTATCCTTTCCTCTATTGCTTGGAAAGCGCTTGGTTCGCCATTGCTTTTGCCTGAAATGAGAAATCTGACAGGCTTCGATAAAGGAACCAGTCGACCTTTAGGGATCCTCCCCAATGTGCCCATAACATTGAAAGGGAAGACCGTTCAAATGAACGTGATGGTCGTTCAAGGACCCTTGGATTATAACCTACTCCTTGGATGAGACTATATATATTGCATGGGAGCCATCGTCTCCTCACTCTTTAGAGTAATGTGTTTTCCGCACGAAGGAAGAGTGGTCAAGCTCGTGGACCATCTTTCATTTCCCGGATCACGCATCGCAAATAGTCATATACCATCCCTAAATGGTCTCTTCACGCAAGAAATGTCTCAACCCACGGTCTGTCCTCCTGATGAGCGCGAGTAATTCAGAGGGATATGACTGGAACCCAGGGGGCATGCGTCCTGGTCTGCCTCGGC
Source organism: Pinus tabuliformis (assembly GCA_031772625.1). Classification (NCBI taxonomy): domain Eukaryota; kingdom Viridiplantae; phylum Streptophyta; class Pinopsida; order Pinales; family Pinaceae; genus Pinus; species Pinus tabuliformis. The sequence continues at coordinate 99,989,421 of CM062819.1, read as the reverse complement.
AGGAAAACTAGGTATAGGGTAGGTTTCTGCGGGAGAATATGACTAGTCTGTACCCCGTCCGTGATTGAGATAGGGGTTATTCTAGAATAAGATTCTCTTGTCAAAGTTATGTGTGTGGCGCTCATTGTCACTCGCCTTTGTTTATCTCGGTAGACATCGCCAGAGAAGTTTTTTGTTTACACTGTAAATAGAACAATCTTTGGGTAGCCTGTAAGAGGTAGTACCCTTCCTGATAAAACAAATGTTTTGTCAGCTCGAATAAAGGGTGACCCTTCCTGATAAGACGAATGTTTTGTCAGCTCGAATAGAGGGAGACCTCGAAACTCTGTTTTATACCTGGGGGCATGCAAACCTTTTGGAGTGCAAGCAAAGAGCGGTTATTTATCTATTTTTTTGGATTAGTCGTTTCCTAACTTGCATAAAGAAAGGAGGTGGGGCAAAAATCTAAATGTTGCCATTTTACATGAGACATTCTTATCATATGACTGGATTAATCGAGCAGTTTTAGCACATAGTTCATGCTCGTTAAAAAATAAACATAAGATCGAGCAAGTGTTTCAATCCGCGTTTAAGCTCGCTAAAAAATGAACTATCCTCTGGTAAATAACCACCGTGAATGTAACATTATCAGCCATTAAAGCATTGGTCATGTTTGCACCGTCACCTCCACTTTTCCATTGGCCGATCATTCACCTCCATTTGATTGTTTACCCATTTTGAGGAACAGCTGCGAAGAGTGATTTCACTAGCCATCCCCGTGACACTGCCGTGCTTGGAAAATTCCAACCCTTACCTGGAATCAGCTACTACCCTTTTCATCACTCGTTCCTCAAAAGACGAGTCTTCTTTAAGCTCTTTTCAATTGACTCGTAAAATATGAAAAGATTGCCGAGTTTTGGCCTTCCAGCTCGTTAAAGCGACCGAAAGTGCTATCCCTCCTCTAGATTTTAATCTTTTTGGACCTGAGGGATTATTGCACAAAAAGATCGAGCGCTTGTTTTGTTCGGCTCGTTAAAACTATCGAAAATTCATCCCTTCTGTATTGTTTTATACTTTTTTGGACTTAAGGGATTAGATGACGAAAAAGGACTTTCGGAGTTAACTTTACATACCTTTTTAGACTCTCTAAAAATGAAAAGGACCGAGTTATCTTTGTCGTTAGACTCGTTAAAAAGATTAATAGCGACAAACTTGTCTTTAGATGAGAACGAGTTTCACTATCGCTAGGCTCGTTAAAACATAGCGATGGGTTTGCCCGAAGGGAAAATTATAGAACAAGCATATGTTATCCTCCTCAAGCTTGACAAAAATAAAGAGGTACTGGTCAGCAATGACTGGGGAAAAATTGGGAAGAAACTCAAAGAACCTTTATTGGTAGCAAGTCGCTCTTGAACATGAGACTTCCACTCCGTGCCTAAGTCGGGTTGGGTTGTTTCATTCACCGGTCACATCACCATGGTCTCGCCATACCATCCACCTTTGGGGTAAATGCTACCAATCCATCACATAAGTGTTGCCGATATGTTCAAGAGAAGTCATCCAGAGAAGTCAACCATGTCCCATCCACTACCATACATTATACTTCATTCTTTCATGACCGCCACCCTGAACCATATATCATCAGATCGTTTTCACCTCCATCAAAATCATTTGCTCCGTTCCGTGTCACTGATGTGGGATACATTAAGGCCCTCCTTTGACAGATCGCTTCTTGTCAACATCAGCTCATTATCCAAGAAGTTGATCTAGGAACACCCCCTTCAGTACTTTGAAGCTTGCATGCCTCAATGGCAAGTTTCTCACTTTCGGCGACAGGTATACATCAATGACCTTCGACCAAAAGATTTTGTGTGGTGTTCGACACCAAGTCCTTTATTCACACCACGTGAATTGTACTGCAGTACCTTGACGGTCATTATTTTTATCAGTGATTCCTCTCGCGCTTGTTAACAGTTTACATCATTGACTGGTAATCAAGTGATGTCTTTCCATGTTCGACTTCAAAACATTTCTCACATGGATCGACTTGTACTTAGAATGAAGATCGGACGAGATTGAAGACCCCGGATCTAGTTTCATCCATCCGGGCTGCGATATATATTGACATGTATGGCATTGCAGAACAGATGATCATCCTACCAAAAGGATGATGATTTCATCAGAATCATCAGTCTACCATCAGACGATTGTCTATCCTATGTACATAAAAATGAATTTATAAAGCTGAGCATGGGAATGCCCGCCTCAGCTAGATCATGAAAACAGTACGAAGAATAATGTATTGTATTGTATCTTATTACAGGTCTCCTCCCAGCATTGAATGAACTTCGGATCCTCCTAATAAAGCATTTCACCCGATAAACGGCCTCATACTTTAGGGGGCAACTGTTATAGACATTTTTGTGCCTTACATCTTTGAGCATGAAATGTCCATAATCCAACGGATCCAAAGTCCCTAAAGATGTTGTTACAACTCCTAAAGGAACAAGGTCAACTAATGATAGCTTCTCCCAGAAGTTCTCCACGAAAAAACCACTCAGAACTAGTCAGATCAGGATCAATTCAGAAGCTCCACTAGCTGCCTGCGTTGCAAAGCACCCAAATACACTGGCTAGGTGCGTTGCAACGCACTTGAATGCACTACCCAAGTGCGTTGAGCGGGAAATGACAAGTGGCAGAGTCATTCAACGAGGTGGAAAGACCATGGAAGCTTCCAGAATCTTCTCCAATGACACTTGCCTCACTGAATTCGACCAAGTGATGAGTAAGAGGCTCTCAGCCTCCAAGTGGAAGCAAGAACTGACAGAGAGAAGCCACAAGTCAAAACATAAGCTGACTCATCCTCTCTGCTTACATCTATATATGGATCCCTCATCCCAGAGATCCAGAGGCTGGAATTTTGTACTTTGCAGAGAATTGCTGTTGGTTTGATATTGAGATTAGTACATTGGGTGATTTATGCTTTGTTGGAGGAGAGGAAGGGATTCCTTTGCTGGGAGGTAGATGCTGGATCGGGACTCACTTGGTTGTATCTCCTCTTGGACTTTCTTATTCTATCAATAAACTGTTTGAGTTTCTCCTACATGCTGTGTATCAATGATGTTTTGTTATATTTGCATGTTTAGCTTAATCTGATCCTGAGCTTTTTATGAATGTATATCTATATCTTCGTGTAGTTTCTCTCTCTTGTGATCTTGCAGGAATTTGGTGAAGCTGGGCCGGTAAGGGAGCAGGGAGCTGGGAGCTATTGAAGAGAGGAGAGATTGGATCAACAAACTAGCGAAAGACACGGGTTACTTACATCCTTTCTCCTTATTTACATTTCATAAAGAAGAATACTCAAGTACTTTTCCTTGTTTGTTGCTAAGGCACTATCACACCTTAGAGTGGGATAGGGGCGTTCTGAATAGATACTTTTCCCAACAACACTTAGGCTTAGTTTTGAACTGAGCTTGGCCTTCTTTCTATACATGATTTTTAAGCCTTCACTGAAAATCTTAGTGCATGAAGGTGACTCTTATTCCATGCTTCTATTTGTTGTTTTCTCCTGCATGATAGGAGTCTGTATTGTGGGGGATGACACCAGCTACTCCTCGGCCTCTTGTAGGGTGTTCTTAGTCCATTCTAGTTGGCTTTTATACTTCTATATCTCTAGTCTAGCTATGTGGAAATAAGAAGTAGATATGTTTTCTACTCTTAACTTATAAATGGCCCGCATTGGATCATATGACCAGGTGAAACTAAGGTTAAACTTCATCTCTTTTAGTAGCTTATCTGCTTCTTCCCCTACTTCCATGATGTTGCAAATGAAAGGCTCTATCTATGTTTTGATTGTGAATTGGGACTTCTTCTTGGCAGCTAAAAAGTGGATTTCATCCATATTGAGCATTTTCCTTATGTACTCTAGGGCAAAAATCCTCATTGGTAGGAATTTTGGCTGCTTGTAAGGGGCAAGCTCACACCCAAATATTATTAGTTATGTATAATTCTGATAGAGGTACCAATCCCTTGTCTGGACTTGAACTGATAGCTACAGAACTTTTTTAATTTCTTCACTGATCCTTGGATCTATCCTTTTTCTTAGGAGACTGAGTGTCAGATGTACAAACATCTCTATGAACTATTTGTAAGAGTATTCCTTTTGTTCCTTCATCACCAGTGAGGTCCAGAAGATGACTAATTGTTGGTTTCCTTCTTCATCCAACTTTTGTACAGAAAGCTTGATGTTGTCTCCCTAAAAATATAAGAACATATAAACTAACACAGAAGCATACTTGAATACCTCCTCAGTCAGGAATTTGATAAACTACTCATGGATAGAATCTGCAAGAAATTGGCTAAAGTTAAACATGATGGAAGGCTTGGAATCTATAGAGAAAATGGAAAGGAATCCTATAATTGCCTCATCTACCCATTGATCTAAGTAATAGCCAAGGAGGTAAGAGATGACTGTGATAATTTTCTTGGCTCTCTCAAGGAAAATAGAGGATGGATAGGGAGGATTCTTCTTGGGTAATGGGGCATCTTCTGTCAAGAAAAGCTCAAGGGTTTTGGCTCTCTTAGCAAAGTCCAATTTCTGATACAATTCAACAAGGGCTTCATGGGAAAAAGGAGTGGAATTCTCTACTGTAGGAGCCTGCATCATTTGGTCTATGGATTGAGGAGTGATAGTGAACAAAATTTCTCCAGTGGGGGCAATAATAGCTCTTTGGTTTGGTAAATAACATGCATGACACTTCCTAACAAATTCGGGGTTTGTGGGTACGATGAAAAATATAGTGAGGCAAATTAGATTCCCACAGTTGAATGTCATCGTATTTATCCATACATTTGTCCTCGAGCCAGCAATACATCTCAAAAAGGTCAAATTCACAAAGATTTTCATGGATCTTATAGTCTCTGCCTGCCAAAGGGATGTGGTGAAAATCAATGGGAGGGTGGATCAAAGGATTTTTGGTCCCTTGTCTTTTGGAGGCATGATTGGATAAAGCTGAGGACAGTGGTGAAAACTAGATAACATGCTTATAGTACGCAATGAGGACTTGGGATTTGCAAACAAAAATAGGTAATGCAGCCAGCTGGCAATGTCCCCGGCCTGGTGAAAATGTTGGAGTTTGGTCTAGCAAACCTGTAACAGAATAATGAAAATGTAGTGTGAAAATTAGTAACTGGTGAATGAAAGAAAGGAAGGATTATATAACACTCCGTTTTCCTATTGATGGTGGCGTGGTTCCATTGAATTAACGGTTAAGAAAATTAATTGTGTAATGGATTAATTTTGGAGGGAGTGGATGTGATTGGCAGAATCAACAGGAAGATGAAGTGGCGGATGGTGAGTGCAATGGCCAGAGAGGTATTGGAAGGTGGAGAAACTTCTTTTCAGAGTGGGGGGAGGCAGTTAATGGTTTCTTTTGAGGGGGGTACGAAATGATGTAGTGTTGACATGTAGCGGTGGGCATAGTTTTGAATACCACCCATTTCGAACCTGGGTCGAAACGTGTTGTGGACCATCGGATGTATGGAAGTGGATGTAGATGAGGGGAGAAGCGACAAACTGTTAATGTGAAGTGACAGGGCGCTTGTGGGTTCAAAAGAAATGAATTCAATACATAGTGAGGGAATAGTTGGAGTATATGGTGGGGTAGGGGAGTGGATGAAAATATGAGCGGAAGGTTGAATTAGGGTGTTAAAACTTAGGAATAGGGGATTAACATACCAAAAATTAATTGATATATTAAACTTTAGAGAAAAACTTTAATCCTTCACCCTTTTCTTCTGCACATGAAATATATTTGAAATTTTGAATTTAAGGTAAAATCTTCATGTTTTTCTTCTGACCACCATAGTGCTTCTACTTACCCTTTTTCATTTCCATTCTTTTTCTAAGCTAACATTTTCTCTTCTTGCTTTGAAGGGTGCACTTAAACTCGCAGACCCAAATCATTTTTCTTTTATAAAAATCTACCTTATCCTATCACTTATTTCGCCATTGACTCAGATTAAACTATCGAGTTAACTTTAGTTATACCTAGCTACTAATTTACCAAGATTAAACTGTTTGGTAAATCTTTATTCTCTAACCTATTTAATAGAAATTTATATGTGTTTAGTGATGATTCAACTATATGACTTTAACAAAATTTCAATCATTGTGGCATTCAAAAACAATTTGCACACAATCTTATTGAAAATACATTAAAGAACTTTCTTATCAGTAGTGGCACTTGGACTTGCAACACTTTCAGTATTATTTTCTATTTATTTTCTTTTGTGGGGTTCATATTTCCTTTTCTTTTTCTTATTTATTTTTTTAACAAACCCTTTATTCCTACTATCCAACAAAGATATCAAAATTGAAAGAGTTTTGATATCTGCAAGGAAGAGGTCATTACACTACTGTGTAAGTAATTCCTACAACAGTTTAGGACTTATTGGACTATATTAAAACAAATACATTTGGAGCTAATAATAAGTTTACAATTCCATGCGTTATTATACGATTTGAAGGCTTGTTATTTTTTTTTTTATGATTATTAGATTTTGATTGAATTTTGTTTCAAATTAGTGTATTAATAATTGATGTTAACAGTATTGTTAGTTTCAGTTGTTTTATACTATTCCAAAATCCTATAAATTTATATATGCATGGCCAAACGAGATTTGAATTAGGACTGGATATTGAATTCGAGGAGACTTGTTAGTAATTGTTGGTAAGTATTTATTAGTTTAATTACATTTTTTTTTTGTATCAATTACTATCATGTTAAAAGAATTATTTCTTTAATAGGATAGTACATCTTATATTTAATCCATTTGTTACCAACTAAGTTTAAAAATAAGCATGTGATTTTCTAATAACTATTTATTAAAATCATCATTATTGCAAATGTGTTTGAATTGTTGCAAATTATAAGAAATATTTATATATAATTTGCTAGCATATCATAATATTCAATTCAATTAAATCCATTTCCCTTCTTATATCTTTCTCTTGATTAGGATAAATACTATTCATTTCAATATTGAGATAGATTTATATTTATTTTTGCTTCCTTTGTCTTAGAGTAGTTTGCATTTTCATTTAAGTTAATTCACAACATTTTTTAGAAGTCCCCTTTCATAGGAGCAACCTCATTTGTAGCTTGGTTGAGCCCTTATGTCAGCTTAAGGGTTGCTTTCTTGCAAGCTAGTTGTAGGAGGGTAAGTTTTATGCCTCTTCTTGTTTTTGGGAATTAGAAATATTACAAGTCAGCATGGAGAGTGCGGGGTAACTAGACCCATTTTAACTGGTCAAAGTCACCATTTGAAACGTATAAGGGCCTAATTGGAGCCTTGACTATGTGATCTCTCCATTGTTTATTGTGGTCATTTTTTTCCATCAACAAATGGTGACCTGCTTAATAGTCCACACCTGGTGCAAGTATCGTTAGATATAGTGGAGAGCTCTGTAGATAGACTCGAGTGAGTTTGATCAATGTTTGTTCCAAGTACAACAAGGATGTTTTCCTTTCCATCACCTTATGTGCGAGCTCAAAGAGAAAAGTAAGTAAGGTACCACCTACAACAACCTGACCTAGGGGAACAGTCGGTAGTCATATGTACATGCAAGGGAAGGGTAAAAACTCTAGAGTTATCCATCAACTTACCCTAGATCTATCATATAATGCATTCATGCACATGAAAGTTGATAGAATTCACTTCACTTTAATGGTTATCTCTAAGATGTTACATGGTTCCAAAACTATTTGCAGGGAGGTAAAACATTGCTACAAGTGATATATATTTTCTTATACTCATTTTTGTATGTTTCTAATGCATGCAAATGAAGAAAGTACAAAAAGAAGTGTGAAATTTGAATAGTACCCCTTGGGTGCACTCTAGGAGGAACTAACAACAAGTTCGCATTTTTTCAATGTAGATTACAAAGATTATAATCAAAATACTTTAATGATTAAAATGAATAAAAATATATAACTAATTTATCAAGAAAGAATAAATATTTTATTTAAGAATATAAATAATATATTTTTTTAGAAAATAAAATATAATAAAATTGATTAAAAAATTAAATTTGCCTTTTCAAATAATTTAGCTTAAATTTTTTTATTAAATATTATTTTAAAATATAAATTAATAAAAATAAATAATTTTTTTAATTTTTTTAAATGTTTTCCATATATTTTCTATTTTAAAATAATAATAATAATAAAATATTGCTAAATAAGAGGTGTTGCACCCATCAAAGTAGACAAAGGATAAAAGGAAAAAAGTATTCTATAAGCAATGTCACAATGTATGATGCTTTTGAATAGATTGGAGACTATCAATAGGTATGGAAAATTCTAGAGTTCCCAACATGCAATTGAGGAGGCAAGCTAGAGTTATCCAACTTATTGTGATGCAGTTAATGCGCAATGGTTGCATATGCCCATTGTTAGATCCTCATAACAAATCTGCTCACACTGGTTGTATATGCTCATTGTTGGATCCCAATAATAAATCTACTCACTTAGATTCAATAATGGGCATATACAACCACTGCATAGGCTGGATAATTCTTTCCCTCATGTAGCACTTAGTAGACATTGGAGCACACAAAAGTTGTATATACTCATTATTGGATCTTCATAATAAATCTACAGACTTAGATTCAATGATGGGCGTATATAACATTCAATGATGAGCATATACAACCATTGCGCATGTTGGATAACTCTTGCCCTTAGGTAGCACTTACTACATATTGGAGCAGAAAAAAGTTGTATATACTTATTGTTGGAACCCCATAATAAATCTACTCACTTAGATTCAATGATGGGCATATACAACCACTGCACAGGCTGGATAACTCTTGTCCTCATTTAGCACTTAGTACACATCGGAGCACACAAAATTTGTTTCAATAGATAAGCAATATTAAGCATGTTATTGGGAATTTAATACAACCCATAGCTTCTCCATTCGTACATGCATCGGCCTATGATCGCGACAGGAACACAACAGCCCTCCGACTCGGAAAGGAATCTAGTATCCACTGGAAAATATCGATGCGACATGCCTTGATATTGCTTTCCCTCCTCCATCTTGCTGCAACATATGATAGTTTGAGGCGACACAGTGCATACAAAAGATGGGGCATACGCAGCTTCCATGTAAATGTGAATACCAATATGAATTTGAATATAAATGCTATCATTGGTTTCTAATTTGAATTTTAAGATAAAGGTGGGAAATTTCGACATTATTTTATCATTAAAAAAATTTTATTTAAGGAAGAGGCCATTTTTGCCAATATTGCGAAGTTGATACTTTGTGTTATCTTAGATGTTGAACCTCTCATTCAATCATTCATTTGAGTCTGGTGAAAATCGATTATTTTTCAGCCTCGACATTCTTAGTAGGAAACAATAGATGAAGCTAAGACTTGAAGGGCTCCCCCGACAAATTTGCAAGGTTGCCGGGTATTCAAAACAATTTTCTAGAATGCCAAAGAAAATCTTATCACTGTTGAAATTATCAAAAGTATTATAGCATTCATATTCTTTAGGGTTAGTTGAGATTTTTTGTCCTGTTAGTTCTTCATGCAAGTCCACTGAATTAATGGTTGGAAAATTAATGCCGACCACCACGTTAAATATACTAACAATCACCATACTTGCGGTACACGTGTAAATTAAGCAAGTGGAGTTTTATTATAGGTTGCAGATTTTGTTTACAGGGTGAAGAACATGGATTAAATGAAGTTCTGAGTAGGAGTAAAAATTCACCATTTCACAGCACATCAGATATTGAGAATTGAATGTGAATTTAATTCAGGGTTGGTAAATACATATGGTCAAACATTTATTCCGCAATTTTTACTTACACTCCGAAACATGCATCTGCTAGTTCAGAAAATCATATATTTCATACAAGCGCTCATACTATGTCTTAATACTTTGACTTTGTCCTAAATTAATTTATTAAAAATGTATGTTTTGATAAAATTTGTATGTAGAAGTCTTTTGCTAGGTGTTGGAGGTAAGCCTCATAAGTTTTGGAGAGAAAACCATGGAGAAATCTTAGTAAGAACATTTGTTTTACTTGGTGAAGGAGTTGCACCATGTATTTTCATGTGTTTTGAAATTATAATCTAAAGTATAGTTGGTTGCTATATGTCTTTGGAAATTTGACTTCTATTTTTTATTGCGCAACCACTTTGCTTTTACTTTGTTCTGTTGTGCGCTAAATTTTTGAGTTTTTAGCTCCATTTTAGTTGTGCGTCCACTGTGATTTGATATCCGCAACTAAAGTCTTGAGGAAAATATCCTTGCCTAAATATTTCATGAAAATCTCGTTGCCTAAATCTTTCACGTGGTATCAGAATGGGTGAAACTCTATTAGTTTAAGAAAAAGTGTTTTTTGGGAGTTAAAGGTTGCTTTGAAGGAAAAAAAAATTGGAGCGTATTTATCAACAGGGAGAAAGTTTTTTTTTAACAGTCAAAAATGGTAGCGTCAAGAACAAGCTTGAATAATCCTCACATACATCAATTTAAAGGGAAAGATTATGATTATTGGGCTATAAAAATGAAGGCTTTATTTTCTTCACAAGATATTTGGGATTTGGTGGAGAATGGCTTCCAAGAACCCATAGATGCAGCAACATACAATGTCTTGTCACAAACCAAAAATGAATTGTTGAAGGACAACAGGAAGAAGGACTCATCAGCCCTCTTCTACATTTTTCAAGCAATTCATGAAAGTAGTTTCCCAAGGATTGCAGCAGCAACGAAGTCCAGGCAAGCATGGTATACCCTCTAGACAACCTACCAAGGCATGGCAAAAGTAAAGACAACAAAATTACAAATGCTAAGGAGACATTTTGAGACAATCTGTATGAAAGAGTGTGTTACACTAAAATTTGTCACCATGACTATTTGCAGTTAGTATGGCTCTATCAACTATCATACTATCCTCCTTGGCAAGCCTCATACCTCTGCTCTTCATGTCAAACTCAAAGAAAGAGATAAAGTCTTTTAAAATCTATATATCTCTGGGTACGCAGTTTCTCTTAGCCTTACCTGTGTGTACGCACCTCAAGTTCACAATACCTGCGTACTTGTACGCTCTGTCTGCAACGTGCTGGGTGCGTACTCCTGTAAAGGTCAAAAGGCGCAAGTTTCACTCCAAAAAAGTTACTTTTGGTCATTTCTAGAGCATTCTAGAAACTTGTTTGACGTGTATTGAGCGCCTCCAGATGGTTCATGTATCCCTATGAAAGAGGAACTTATCCCATCAAGAGGGGAGCTATCCCATCCAAAGAGGGGCTTATCCCATTGATGGTGGACCTGATTAACTTCCTCTAGAGCACTATAAATACAGGCATTGGGCCAGAAGGAGGGGAGGTTGAAAGCTGAACATTCCTAAGGGTAGATGTTGCTGGAATTAGGACTCCCATATGGAGCTTGAGAGGAGAGATTCCCATCCTTTCCTAGCCTTATTTGGAAGTGGGTGAGCTGATAAAAGTAAAGGAAAACTCTTGCTGGACCCTAGGAGGGGGACCTGCACAACACCAAGGCTTAGGTTGTAATGGTTTCTTTTGTTTCCACTTAATGCAAATAAACTCATTTTTCTCAACAGATTGTTATTCATGATTTGTTTCATATACTCCTTGGTCTGTATGATGAATATGTGTTATTTTATAAGTTTATCAGGTGCTATTTAATCTTTTGGCTTGTTAGTGAATGCAGGTTTCGAAGAGAAGGAGGAGCTCATCCGGATCGGCGAGGCTGGACTACTACAAAGCGTTGGACTTAAGGTATGTTATAATCACCTGATTACTTGTATTCTAAATGCATGTTTAGAGAAAGGTAGTGTTTATTTGTCTTGTTTGTCACTAGAAAGCCTTAGCTTCTAGGGAGGTCGGTTTTGTCCGCAAAATTGACTCTTTCCGCATGACAAAATGGCGACTCCGCTGGGGACTCCATTGATGTGAATGATTTTTCCTTTGTGTGAAACTTTGATCTGAGAAAAGTCGTTTGTTTTCTGGTTTTTGGCTGTCTGGCTGTGTATTTGGGTGGGCTAGCTTAGGGTTAAATTAGATTTTAGTTTTTCTTTGTTTTGCTAGAAGTACACAGCCTCTGCGTTGAGCACAGTGCATACCTGTACGCACTACAGCTTTGTGCACAAAGCGTACACGCACTTGTGCAAACAGGTTGCCTGCGTACCCTGTCAAAATTGAGAAAATTTCAATTTTCTTCTTTTTTGCCTCTTAGATTTTGTTTTGAATTTGTTTTTGCTGCCCAGATCCACTGGTTACCTGTCAAAAGTCCTCATCTAGGCTTGTTTCATTGGCATTCCTACTTTAAGCTTTCATCAATTGGGTGTTTTGAGTCTCTTTTTTGAGAAATTCTTAATTTGATTTCCTTTGGTCATTACCTAGAGGTTTGTCTCAGTCTTTTCACAATTTTGCATCTTTTTTCTTTTGTTTTTGCAAAAAAATTTCCCCCTCATTCACCGGGGGGGGGGGCTAAATTGTGTATGTGTTAATCGCCTTTAAGTGTTTTTATTTTTTGATCTTTGGAACTCTCACCCAATTTTCTCGACTTGCACTTGATTGGTTCTTAGATTACATTAGAATCATCTTGTGTTTGAGAATTCTCTTGCATAGATCACATTTGCATAATTAGAATTCTCATTTTCAAAATATTATTGAAAAATGTGCATAGATTACATTTGCATACTTTTCAAGTGAATTGTGCATAGATTACAATTGCATAGTTTACATTCTGAAAAATCAGTCGTAGATTTAGATCAGTTTTCTTTGATTTGAATTTACACAAAAATAAAAAATAAAAAAATTGTTTGGGAATTGATTTGCATTAGTTTTTCTTGATGAAATTAGTGCATTAGAGAATTTGTTATATTTTCTCTTAGTGATCAATTTTTTGCATTGTTGGAAGTGAATGGAAACTCTCTCCTTACTTTAGTTAGGATTCATCGAATTGAAAAGATTACATTATCATATTCGATTGCATTCAGTTGAGTCGGGTCATAACACCATTGGTTTCGTATCCAATTACCCATTTGAGTAATAACAGCCTTAATAACACAACGCTTAATTAAAATTCATCTAGTAATTTTTACATTTCTAGGGCTCTGAAACACCAACATAGATCAGGCTAGTGTCTTCGAGTAGGAGAGTAATTAACTCTCCAAGACAGCAAAACCAAACAAGTAGCTCATCTTGTGGTAGGATAAATCCAACTGTTACATTTATGCTCTGGGAAAGCTCCTCTTAAAGGAGAAGCACGAGACCGTGTCCGAACCAGTGAGGGGATCAATCCTCCTTCATTGGGAAAGACGCCAGATACGCACGTACTACAAACGGTAAACCTTGGATTATTGTCGAGGAGCCTGGGGTCACTTGTCGGTAAACCTTGGATTATTGTCAAGGAGCCGGCAAGGGGATTTGAGCTTGTTACTCTGCCCTTGTGTGCTATCGGGTCGTAGACTGTTCCCCCAGGTGTATTTGTTGTTGTTGGTGACCTTAGTGACCATTATCTTTAGGGTTCTACCCAAGGTGACGGTGGAGGGAAGATCCCATTGTACCTGGAGCAGACGTCGGCTAGACTCACTTGGATTTTCTGGGGGGTTCACTTCACTTGAGACGGTTAAAGTGGAGGAACTTGGTCCAGTCTATTCATTAAGCAGGTTGCCAGGGTAACTGTTCCACCCGCCACTTCTGTACTGAATTCTACGATGTTGGATTTCATCCCCAACTAGTGTTTTCAGTCCAGAAGGTTATGGTTTGTGTATGGTTTGACTCCTAGATTTGACAGCGCGTGTTAATTTGTTTGTTTTTACTTTTAGAGACCATAGGTGTGAATTGTGAATTTTAATTGTTAGGTGTGAATTGTGAATTGTTAATTTTAGTTATAAATTGTTAATAAAATTCACTGAAGTTGAATATAATGGCAAACGTTCCGGAATTTACCAACCTAGGAACCCCTCCTAATGAGAATCCTAGTACTTTTCCTTACTTTGGAAATGTTGGTCCTCCTTATATGGCTACTTTATCATTACCTGGATTTACAATAGGATTACCGATATGGTTATTTTCAACTTCGTTGGCCCAAAGTACTCCAATTGTTCCACCTCAACCGGATGCTTCACCTCAACAGAGTTCACCATCTCAACATCACCAACCTTCTGTTGACCCTTTACCTTCTTCGCCTAATTTTTCTTCCTCCATTTCTTCCTCTTCGCCTGGTAAAAGCCTTGATGCTAGTAACCAGGAGGCTAAGAAGAAGAAGAAAGGGAAGAAGAAGAAGAAGAAGAAGAAGCAAGATAAGAAAGAAGTCAACCAACCAACCACGACTGTAAGTGTTAGTTGTGTTGAGGAAAACTCCGACATGCATCGTAAACCCAGATACCCTTGCAGGCTTTGTAAGGGTGACCACTTCCTTGTCAATTGTCCTAGTATTCCAAAGGTCCTGGAAGTATGGTCAGAAAAATCTCATCAACTTTCCATTGATCCATCAACCAGTGATAGTCAGGTTCCTGGGAAAAAGGGTAAAGTTAGGTTTCCTTGTAAGTTATGCAAAGGGAGTCATCAAACTCACGTTTGCCCTCACATGGATGAAGCCTCAACATTGTTGGAAAAACTTACTGTTCCACAACAAGAATTTCCAACTGGTTACCATAAACTTTCTCCCAACCTACCGTCAACTGACGGAGTGATTGATCTAAATTCAAGTACAGTCGATCACACTCTCCCATTGGAGAGTGAAACTCATGTCACTCAGGTTGATGATCCGTTAGTTGATCAAGTGGTCGATTCAATTTCACATTCGGTCGATCCCACTTTCCCTTTAGAGAGTGAACTTCATACCGCTCAGGTTCTTCTTGTTACATCAGATTCTTCTATGCCGAGGGGCATTTCACCTGTTTCTACAGAACCCCCTCCAAGTACTGAGGTCTTTTCCTTTGATTGGAATAGACTGACAGAACCTTGTCTTCCTTCCTCCATCCCTTTCCAAATCATTGTCAAGGCTGGTGGTAGGGACATACAATGTACTCAGGTAGATGAAGGTGCTTCTGTTAGTATTTTATCCTCAACTGTTTGGAAAGCTTTGGGTTCCCCTCAGCTTGCACCTATTATGCAGAATCTGAAAGCTTTTAACAAAACCATTAGTGAACCTTTAGGGATCCTTCCTAAGTTTTCTATTACCTTGGAAGGTAAAACTGTCTGTATTGATCTTATGGTAGTTCGAGGTCCCTTGGATTTCAATTTACTCCTTGGGCGAGACTATGTTTATGCAATGAAAGCTGTCGTATCGACACTTTTTCGCGTGATGTCTTTCCCTCACAATGGCAGTATTGTGACTGTAGATCAGCTTTCGTTCCCTAGTCTTGTTTCAACTACCAATAATATGACACCCCTAAATGTTTCTGATTCTAAAGTGGTATCTACCCTACCACGGGTTAATTATGTGGCAACTGGTCCCATGTTTTCAGTTACCAATGTAAGTGAGCCTCTCACTGTTTGCTCATCTTCCTTTGATTTAGATCCGGTAATTGACATGGAAAACTCTATGGGATTACTTGAACACGATGTTCTTATCCCTGTTGAGTCCCTTGACATGTGTTCGTTCCAGAGAAGTATTCTTCCTTCTGATGAAGACCTCTTGGAAGCCATGATCAAGGCGTGTCCATTGACATGTCTTTCTTCCAGTTGGAAGCCATGATCAATGTAGTGAGGATAGTTTGTTCCCATCTCAACCTCATTAAAAAATGAAACTGGATGTAGTGAGGAAAGTTCCTTTTACTGTGTCAACCTCGTTAAAAAATGAATCAGTGTGTACGAGGATAGTTTTTTCCTGTATCAACCTCGTTAAAAAATGAAACAGGCTAGTATGAGGATAGTTCTTTTCCTGAGTCAACCTCATTAAAATATGAATCAGCTAGATTTTAGGATATGTAGGAAGTAGAGTGTGAGGAAAGTTCCTTTTACTGTGTCAACCTCGTTAAAAAATGAATCAGTGTGAACGAGGAAAGTTCCTTTTACTGTGTCAACCTCGTTAAAGAATGAATCAGTTGGTGTGAGGAAAGTTCCTTTTACTGTGTCAACCTCGTTAAAAAATGAATTAGTTGGTACGAGGAAAGTTCATTTTACTGTGTCAACCTCGTTAAAAAATGAATCAGTGAGCACGAGGATAGTTTTTTCCTATATCAACCTCGTTAAAAAAAGAAACAGGCTAACGAGGATAGTTTTTTCCTGTATCAACCTCGTTAAAAAATGAAACAGGCTAACGAGGATAGTTTTTTCCTGTATCAACCTCATTAAAAAATGAAACAGGCTACCATGAGGATAGTTTTTTCCTGTATCAACCTCGTTAAAAAAAAGAAATAGGCTAACGAGGATAGTTTTTTCCTGTATCAACCTCGTTAAAAAATGAAACAGGCTAACAAGGATAGTTTTTTCCTGTATCAACCTCGTTAAAAAATGAAACAGGCTGCCATGCAGACAGTTCTTTTCCTGTGTCAACCTCGTTAAAAAATGAATCAGCTGGTCAGAGGATAGTTCCTGTTACTGAGTCAACCTCATTAAAAAATGAATCAAGTAGATTTTAGGTTATATAGGTAGATTGTAGAAAGTAGGATTTTTTGAGGATAGTTCCTGTTACTGAGTCAACCTCATTAAAAAATGAATCAGGTATGAGGATAGTTCTTTTCTTGTGTCAACCTCCTTAAAAATGAAACAACTCCCTTTTCAAGTTAAATATTGAAAGTAAACCTTCATTCCATCCATCTGGTTGAATGCAATGAAGCCTAGGAGGCATGTACCTCGCTTTGCATCATTATACTGGGGGCATGCGAACTTTTTGAGCATAGTTCCTTTTCTTGTGTCAAGCTCGTTTAAAAAATGAAACAAAGAGTCTTGAGCATAGTTCCTTGTCTTGTGTCAAGCTCGTTAAAAAATGAAACAAGGGTAGGTTAAGTAGGTAGATTGTAGAGAGTAGTCATGAGCATAGTTCCTTATCTTGTGTCAATCTCATTAAAAAATGAAACAAGGGTAGGTTAAGTAGGTAGATTGTAGAGAGTAGTCATGAGCATAGTTCCTTGTCTTGTGTCAAGCTCATTAAAAAATGAAACAAGGATTTTTGAGTTCGTTCCTTGTCTTGTGTCAAACTCATTAAAAAATGAAACAAGGATTTATGAGCATAGTTCCTTGTCTTGTGTCAAGCTCATTAAAAAATGAATCAAGGATTTTAGAGCATAGTTCCTTGTCTTGTGTCAAGCTTGTTAAAAAATGAATCAAGGTTTTTAGAGTAAAGTTTTTTGTTAGGTAGATTGTAGAGAGTAGTTATGAGCATAGTTCCTTATCTTTTGTCAAGCTCATTTAAAAAATGAAACAAGGGTTTTGAGGATAGTTCTTTTCCTGTGTCAACCTCACTAAAAAATGAAACAACTCCCACAAGTCTTTCCAAGATCTTGAAAGTAAAGCTTCATTCCATCCACCTCATTGAATGCAAAGAAGCTTGGGGGGCATGTACCTCGTTTTGCATCATTATTCTGGGGGCATGCGAACTTATAACAAGCATAGTTTTTCGTTTCAAGCTTGCATAAACATGAAACCGAATCCGAGCATAGTTCTTTTCCTGTGTCAAGCTCGTTAAAAAATGAAACTACTTTGAAGCATAGTTTTTCTCTGTTTCAAGCTTTTGTAAAAATGAAACCTATCTCGAGTCAATTTCAGTTATTTTCAAGACTCGTTAAAATCATGAAAATCTCGAGATTATTTTGCTATCTTTCATTCTCGTAAAACAAATGAAAATGCCGAGTTCTTTCCGTCTTTTCCTGCTCGTAAATTAAATTGAAAGTCGGCCATATGAGTACATTTTTATCATTTTTTCAAACTCATTAAAACTTACGAAAAAAAGAAAACCATGAGTACATTTTTATCATTTTTTCGAACTCGTTAAAACTTACGAAAAAGTGAAACGTTGGAGTTCTCTTTTAAGCCCTTTTCAGACTCCTAAAATATGAAAAGATTGCCGAGCGTTTCTTTTACACTCGTTAAAACGGAATTAAAAGATGGTCCCCTTATAGCCCTTTTCTGACCGTAAAAATAGGAAAAGATTGCCGGATTTTTGTCGTTTCAAATTCGATACTGGAAATAAAACGAAGTGTCCTTGATCACTTTTTACTTTTCAGGTCAAAGACACTAATCATGAAAGTACTCCTTGGTCGCAAGATCAAGCGGTTCTCTCAAGTATTATTTTATACTTTTTCGGGCTTGGGAGACACAAATTTACGAAAAAGTTCAACCTGGAGTCTTCTTAAGTTTTTTCAGACTCTCTAAAATTGAAAAACGCCGAGTTTTTCCTATACTGGACTCGTTAAAATTTCACAGTAAAGGACCTGTTCGATTACAAACAGGAACGGACCACTCCTTCTTAGGGTTCGAATCAAAACTAAGTTGGACTCATCCGAAGGATGAGATTATAATCAAGCATATGTTATCCTCCTCAAGCTTGTAAAAAATAAAGAGGTACTTTCCAGAAATGGTGGGGGAAAAGAGAGAAAAATGAGCCTATTTGTTATCCTTTATCTCAGAAGAAGCCTTATCACCACTCTTGAACACGACACTTTTCATTCACCTGGGTTGGGAAATCCTTTGCCTCACAGTTGATTAAACCACATTGAAAGTCTTCAGTCGGGTATTAACTTTGGGTCAAATGTCACCAAGCCATCTGTTGTGTCGTTATGTGTTCAAGAGGTCACTGCAAATAAACCATTCATCTGCAAAATACCCGTCATCCATCTCGACCATCCCTGAGTCAGTCCTTACAGCTACATTTCTTCAACTTGATCTATGATTTCGTGTTGTGGGCTTGCCTGCAACGGGTCGCTTTCTATCGACATCAGCACATTATCTAGAAAGATGACCTAGGAATCGTCAGTACCTTGAAGTCTGCATGCATCAATGGCAGGTTTCTCGCCTTTGACGACGGTTTACATCATTGACTTTCGATCGAAGGATTCCGTGAAATGTTCAACATCAACTCATTCATTCACATCTCATGGATTGTACTGGGTACTTTGAGAACCATTGGCATCACTGGTGGTCTCTCTCACACTTGTTAACAGTTTACATCATTGACTGGTAATCAAGTGGTTTCTACCATGTTCGACATCAACTCATTTATTCGCATGGATAGAATCGTACCTTTCGGGAAGTAGAAATGAAGACCCTGGATCTAGCTTCCACCATCCAGGCTGCGAGGAGTTTTGTATTCATTATAAAGTAGACTAACTATAAACAGATGGCTGCGTCCATACTGTGTCTACAAAAGTCTATGATTATGATGTACTGCGAAATCATTCCTGTATCAGAGCAGTAGTTAGTTTCTTAGTTAAAGTTTTTGATCTGAGTATGGGAATGCCTACCTCAGCGATGATATGATCTTATATATGTATTTTGTGTTGAATATTCGCAGGTTCCGACTGGGCTCTCCAAAAGATAATCCTTGAAATGATAAAGTACTTCACCCTTCCTAGATGATTTGAAACCCTAATCTACTACAGGCTTCGCACTTTAGGGGGCAATCTGTTACACTAAAATTTGTCACCATGACTATTTGCAGTTAGTATGGCTCTATCAACTGTCATACTATCCTCCTTGGTAAGCCTCATACCTCTGCTCTTCATGTCAAACTCCAAGAAAGAGAGAAAGTCTTTTAAAATCTATATATCTCTGGGTACACAGTTTCTCTTAGCCTTACCTGCGTGTATGCACCTCAAGTTCACAATACCTGCATACTTGTACGCTCTGTCTGCAACGGGCTGGGTGTGTACTCCTGTAAAGGTCAAAAGGCGCAAGTTTCACTCCAAAAAAGTTACTTGTGGTCATTTCTAGAGCTTTATAGAAGCTTGTTTGACGTGTATTGAGCGCCTCCAGATGGTTCATGTATCCCTATGAAAGAGGAACTTATCCCATCAAGAGGGGAGCTATCCCATCGAAAGAGGGGCTTATCCCATTGATGGTGGACCTGATTAACTTCCTCTAGAGCACTATAAATACAGGCATTGGGCCAGAAGGAGGGGAGGTTGAAAGATGAACATTCCTAAAGGTAGATGCTGCTGGAATTAGGACTCCCATATAGAGCTTGAGAGGAGAGATTCCCATCCTTTCCTAGCCTTATTTGGAAGTGGGTGAGCTGATAAAAGTAAAGGAAAACTCTTGCTGGACCCTAGGAGGGACTTGCACAACACCAAGGCTCAGGTTGTAATGGTTTCTTTTGTTTCCACTTAATGCAAATAAACTCATTTTTCTCAACAGATTGTTATTCATGATTTGTTTCATATACTCCTTGGTCTGTATGATGAATATTTGTTATTTTATAAGTTTATCAGGTGCTATTTAATCTTTTGGCTTGTTAGTGAATGCAGGTTTCGAAGAGAAGGAGGAGCTCATCCGGATCGGCGAGGCTGGACTACTACAAAGCGTTGGACTTAAGGTATGTTATAATCACCTGATTACTTGTATTCTAAATGCATGTTTAGAGAAAGGTAGTGTTTATTTGTCTTGTTTGTCACTAGAAAGCCTTAGCTTCTAGGGAGGTCGGTTTTGTCCGCAAAATCGACTCTTTCCGCATGACAAAGTGTAAGAATGTAGACTCATTTTTTACACAAGTAATTGGATGGGTTACTCAAATTAGGTCTCATGCTGAGACACTTGAGGAAAGTAGAATAGTTGAGAAAATTTTGAGAAGTCTACAAACAATATTTGATGCCATTGTTGTGGCCATAGAAGAGACAAAGTATCTCTCACAGTTTCCAATGGATGAGATTCATGCATCACTGGTTTCTCATGAACATAGACTAAATAGAGCAACAAATTCCTCATTGGAGCATGTCTTCAAGACACAAGTTTCATTTGGTCAAGGTAGAGATAGAGGAAGAGAAAGAATTCCACATAGAGGTGGAAGAGGCACCCCTTCAAGCTCAAGTGAAAGGGGCAGAAATCAAAATCCAAGTCAAGGCCCAAGCAAAAATCAAGCACAAGGTCAGGGGTATGATAAATCTCAAGTTCAATGTCATTATTGTAAGAAGTATGGTCATTATGAAAATGAATGTAGAAAGAAGAAACATGGCATAGGTAACAAACCAAGTGAAAATTTCACAAAGGAAAATCTAAACCAAGATAGCATGTTTTTAACTTGTAATGTAGCATAAGAAAAACAAAGGGATATATGGTTTCTAGATTCAGGGTGCAACAACCACATGACAAGGAACATATAATTTTTTTCCAATTTTGATGAAAGTGTGAAATCTGAAGTGACATTAGGGACTAATATCAAAGTCTTTGTCATGGGCAAAGGAAGAGTCAATATTATAACAAAGAAGGGGGAGAAGAAGTACATTTCAGATATTTATTTTTTCCCTGGTTTGAAGTATAACCTCATAAGCATTGGACAACTCATGCAAAAGGGCTACAATGTATTTTTCAAAAATGAAGAGTGCAAAATTTTGGATAAGTCTCAAAGAAAACAACTGATTTCAAAAGTTCATATGACAAATAATAGAATGTTTCCCCTAAAGATAAAACCAGATTTGAAGGAAGAAGGTGCACAAGTAAAACTGTCAATGAATTCACAAGAGGATGAAAGAAAATTTGCCGCTGTCACACAAGTAAACTTCCAGGCAGAGGTCAAAGATGAAAACTAGTTGTGGAATTTGAGATTTGGTCAACTTAATTTTGGAGGTTTGAATTAGTTTCATAGGAAAGGCATGGTGAAGGGAATGTCACTCATAGAAAAAACAAATAGCCTATATGAAGGATGCATCTTGGGCAAACAAAATAGAGAGGCATTTCCAATAAGAAAGTTAATAAGGGAAAAGGCACCTTTGGAGATTATCCATTCAGACTTATGTGGACCAATGCAAACACCATCAATTGGGGGAAACTATTATTTTTGTTACTTTCATAGATGATAATACAAGGAAGACATGGGTCTGCTTCCTAAAACAGAAAAGTGAAGTGTTTGAGCTCTTCTGCCAATACAAAGCTCTTGTTGAAAATAAAAGTGGAAACTACATCAAAGTCTTGAGGACTGATAGAGGTGGCAAATACATCTCAAATGACTTCCTACGTTTTTGCAAGTAACATGGAATTCACAAGCAATTTACAGCTAGGTATACACCTCAACAAAATGGTGTCATGGAAAGGAAAAATAGGACCATTATGGAAATCGCAAGGAGCATGTTGAAGGCAAAGAATTTTCTAAATGATTATTGGGCTAAAGCTGTCCCTTGTGCAACATATATCATTAATAGGTGTTTAAACAAAAGTGGCAAGAATATGGTTCCTAAAGTGGCATGGAACAGAAGAAATCATAGTGTCACTCACATGAGAGTTTTTGGATGTGTGGCACATGCACATGTCCTAGATGAGTTAAGGAAGAAGTTGGACAACAAGAGGGAGGAATGCATATTTGTTAGATATAGTGATGAATCCAAGGCATACAATCTCTACAATCCATCAACCAAGAAGGCCATAATCAACAAAGGTGTGCAGTTCATAAAATAGGAAGCAGGGGATGGAAGTTTGGAGAAGACAATCAATGTGAAAACATGTATACCACATGAAGACAAAGAGGAATTGACCCCATAAAGTAATTCCTTAACGGTGACTCCTTCTACTCCTATTCAAGCTCAACAAAGCAATCACCAAGTGACATTGTCAACAAATAATAGGACATCGTTGTGTAGTCAAGCAAGTACTACTCTAAGCACACCACAAAAACCAGAAACATCATCTACCTCAAGTGCAACATCAAGTGATATGTCAAGCCCATCTTTCACAAACATAAGAAGACAAAAATTCAGAAATCTAAGTGAAATTTATGAGCAAAATGAAGTTGACAGTAGCGCTGGTCTAAATTCCTTATTTGCATTGTTTTTTCATCTAGATGACCCAATCGATTTTGAGGATGCAGTCAAAGAAGAAAAATGGGTTGTGGAAATGGATGAATAAATAGGAGCTATAACAAAGAATGATACATGGGAGTTAGTGAACCTTATGCAAGGAAAACAAGTCATCAGAGTGAAGTGGATCTATAAGACCAAGAGCAACGCTGAAGAAAAGATTGAAAGGCAAAAAGCAAGGCTAATTGTCAAAGGATACAAGCAACAACATGGAAGAGATTATGCAGAGACATTTGCACCAATCGTGAAGATGGAGACAGTGCGTACAGCGATGTCGATTGTCACACAACATAAATGGAAAGTGTACCAAATGGACGTAAAATCGACGTTCTTGAATGGAGTGCTAAAAGAGGAAGTATATGTTGCGCAACCACCTGGTTATGAGGTAGAAGGCCAAGAAGACAAGGTGTACAGGTTGAGGAGAGCTCTTTATGGGATGAAGCAAGCACTGCGTGCATGGTATAGCAAGATAGATGCTCACATGACAGTGAGCCTACTCTCTACATCAAAGGGAGTGACAACAAGCTTCTTATTGTTGCCTTATATGTAGATGATTTGATTTTTACAGGGAGTGATGATTTCCTCATTGTTGATTTCAAAGAATTCATGAAAGGTGAGTTTGAAATGACTAACTTGGGGTTGTTAAGGTATTTTTTGGGCAAAGTATGTAGCATACATTTTGGAGAGGTTTAATATGCAAAACAACAAGCCCGCACCAACTCCAACTGCGATGGGCTTGAAGTTGAGCAAAGAAGATTGCAGCAGTAATGTCAATCTGACATTATACAAAAGTATGGTGGGAAGCTTGATGTATTTTATGAAAACTAGGCCGGATATAATGTATGCAGTAAACCTGGTGTCAAGCTTCATGGAGACACCCAAGGAGATGCATTGGAAAGTAGTGAAAAGGATTTTAAGGTATGTCAATGGGGCAAAAGAGTACTTATGGTATTTTGTACACCACAACAAATGATTTTAGGCTGGTTGGTTACACTAACAATGACTGGGTAGGAAGTATTGATGATAGAAAAAACATGTCAGGATATGTTTTTCATTTAGGTCTGGGAGCCATTTCATGGGCCTTAAAGAAGCAACTGATAGTGTCATTTTCAACAACAAAAGCTGAATATGTCGCTGCAACACCAACAATGTGTCAAAGAGTTTGGATGAGATGAACGTTGAGAGATTTATGCCACGAATAAGAGGGAACAACAAATATTTTCTACAACAACAATTCCGCAATTGCACTATCAAAGAATTTTGTTTTTCACGAGAGGACTAACCACATTGATGCTAAATATCATTTTATTAGAGAATTGATTAATAGTGGTGAAATTGTGTTGGTAGTGAAATTTTGTTGCAGCATTCCAGGTCACAACAACAATTTGCAGACATCTTCACAAAGCCATTGGCAAGTGAAAATTTTGTTTATCTCAGAGATTGTTTGGGAATTGTCTTCTTTTTTTTCCCGTAGAAAAAGTCGTAATTTCCATTAGTCAAAAGAAATTACATTCTGTAGATGTTTAGACATATGCATAGTGAGGCTGACTGCCTCTCTTAACAGTAGCAAAATTAAACACAGTTTTTTCAACCATGTACATTCAGCACTACAAAAAAAACCATTTACCTCCACGCAGGGAGTTTTCTGGACTCATATAGTTGTTGTATCATAAAATACCAGTGATATACTTTGTTATAGTGCTCCACGCAGGGAGACTTTAGAGTATGAACCATATATAAAAAACTAGCAAATGCCGGCCTGTGGCGACCGGATAGTAAGTCTGTAATATATAAAAAAACATCCGAGTTTGCAGCAACTTCAAAACCAAATGCAAAAAACCTGTGTGAATAGGATGGAGCCAACTTCAAATCTGATTATCTCTTTGAGCTCGTGGATCTACAAAAGGCCTATGATAATGACGATGGTAGGTTCCATCCACTTCTTCCTCTATTAACCAGTCTTCCTCTTGCCTTTGCGCTGCTTGCTTGGACAGAAGGTCTGCCCTTGAGTTGCGCTCCCTGTAAATGTGATAACAATCAAATTTTTCAAAAGCTGCTGTTAGCCTATGTGTCTCATCCAGAATATGTCTCAAAGAATAAACATTGCAGTTAGATTTTCTGTTGAGCCAGTTGCAAACAAGTTGTGAGTCTCCAAATAATTGTAATTTTGTGCAATGATTCTCAAGTGCAAATTGGATCAGGAATTTGGCTGTGGATAGCTCGGCATAATTGTTTGTGCCCCTTCCCAGGTATATTTGTAATTTGAAGCAGTGTGCTTCCCGAAGGAAGAGGAGGGCGCCCCCCCCACAGCCATCTGCTTGTGCTGAGCCATCAAAATAGGCCCAGGGGTAAGATTTGTCGATGTGTTCAGGGGTAATAGTTCGAGGAGGGGTAGGAGGGGGATCATCAGGGAGGAGAGCATAATCTGCCAAGATGTGTGCTCTGATGGATGGCCAGGATGGAGTTTTATGGTCAAAAATTGCACGATTTCTCACCATCCAGATAGCCCAGCTCATGAGGAGGGGGATGTTTCTTTCTTTGCCCGAGTGGTGCTCCAGCCAATGCAGCCAGGCTTCGATGATTGTCTGTCCTTGCCATCTGTTGGGGGAGGGGAGATGGGAGGTGAGATGGGTCCATTGCTCAATGACAACAGGGCAGGTCAGAAATAGGTGTTCAGTGTCTTCCTCATTGCACCTACATAAGTGGCACCAGAAAGGTCCATGGAATGACCTTTTTTTCAGATTTGAGCCTGTGGGAATTTTGTTGAAGAGGATGGTCCACATAAGCATGCGCGTTCTGGGGGCTGCTTTGAGGTGCCAAATAGCCTTCCACCACTGCTGTGCATTTTCAGGCTGAAATTGTTGCATAAGCTGTTGGTACCCTTCCTTAGGAGTGTATGAACCATTTTTTGCAAGTGCCCATACTATCTCATCTTCCTCATCCGAGATCCTAATGTGAGCTTGAGTAAGGGCATCTGTATAGTTCTCCCATTCTTGCCGCCACTGTTCCGGGATGTGAAGATCTAGAGCTGTCTTCCAGGCCTGTTGGAGAAAGCTGGAGTTTTGTTGGTCTGCAATATGTGCTATATGAGAGATACCCTGGTCCATAAGGTATTCCGTTAACTGTGCTGGGAGTTGATGGGAATTGCCACATCCAATCCTAGGGTCTACACCTATGCGAACTGCGTTCCCCTGATGTATTCTCCAAGTTAAACCTTCCCAGATGAGGGGGAGGGATGAGAGAACCACTTTCCATATGTTTGAGTGTCTTCCGTTGTCCCTGTGTTCCCTGCAAATCCAACTGAAAATACTTTCCGGGGCAATATATTTCTCCACTACTACCCTTTTCCAGAGGCTGTTGGATGTGAGCAGTTGCCATCCTAGCTTTGCTGCCAGGGCTTTTGCGAATAAATCCAGTCTTTTTATGCCCCATCGTCCCCACTTCTTAGGCCTTGGTATGGTATCCCATTTGACCCAGGCAAAGAGATTTCCTTGTTTGTTCCCCTTCCAAAGGAAACTGCAGCAAATCTTTTGAAGTCTGTTTAAGATTCCTCGTGGTATCCAAGCCAGTGACATCCAATATACCTGTGTAGCTTCCAGAACAGCTTTTATAAGGGTGAGTCTCCTAGCCCTGGAGAGGTATCTGTTATACCACACATGTAATCTTTTCTCCACCTTTGCAATAAGCCAGGTCCAGTCCGCAATTTTATATCCCCCGTGTTTCACTCGAAAGCCAAGATATTTCAGTCCTTCCTCCATTGGGTGTATATGGAAAGGGAACCGATTTTTCGTATAGATGATCTCATGGGCCGAGCAGCCAGTTGCTGTGAGAGTGGATTTATGGACATTTATAATCATACCTGTAGCCTTCTGAAATAGATCAAAGACAAAATGTAAGGCAGAGGTATCGGCCAGGCTTCCATTTAAGAAGATGAGCACATCATCCACAAACAGAAGGTGAGTGAGAGAGCAGTTTTCAGTGATTTTTATCCCTTTTATCCTTCCCCGCCTGTGTTCTGATGCGATCAACCTGCTAAGCCCTTCCATGATGAGAAGAAAAAGTAAAGGAGATAGTGGACACCCTTGCCGTAGACCTCTTTCAGCTGTGAAGAAAGGAGTAGGGGCCCCATTTAGAAGGACACTGTACGACACATCAGATATACAGCTCATAATCCATTTGATAAACATGTAGGGAAACCCCAGATGGGTGAGAAGCATACGAATGTAGAGCAAGTTTACCCTATCGAAAGCTTTGGAGAGGTCTACCTTAAGGATCATTCCTTTCAAGTGCTTGCTATGCATCGAGTGGAGAAGTTCCTGAGCAGTACCTATAGCTTCATGGATTTGGCGGCGATGGAGAAAAGCAAATTGTTCAGGGGATATATGGGCAGAAAGGATGGGTTTGAGTCTGTTCGCAAGGATTTTGGCCATGATCTTGTAGAGGCAGTTGCAGAGCGAGATTGGCCTAAAATCATTGTAAGAGACAGGCTTGTCGGATTTAGGAATGAGGGCAATGAATGTGGCTTTGATGGCCGAGGGGATGTTGCCAGAGAGGCTGCAATGATTGATCACTTTGAGGAGGTCCTGGCCTAATAGCTCGAAGAAAGCTAAATAGAACTCTATGGACCAGCCATCAGGTCCCGGGCTTTTGTCCCTTTGGAACCCCCGCATGGTGGCTTCCAGCTCCCCCATTGTAATTTCTTTAGTGAGCTCAGCTGCTTCCTCTTCATCCACAAATCTGGGGAAGAGCTCGGCTACTCTCATGATCTCTAGCAGACTTGCTTCTCTCGGGGCCTTATATATGTTTCTGAAGTGTGAGGAGGCTAGGAATGCAAGTTCTCTGGATGTGTGGACCTGTTGGCCATGTTCATTTTGCAGCTCCCAGATGGTGTTGATCGCTTTCCGTCCATTCGCGAACCGGTGAAAAAACTTTGTATTCTCATCCCCTTCCTTGAGCCAGATTGCTCTACTTCTTAATCTCCAGCTTGCCTCACGATCTCTTAGGACTTGTGTTCTCTGATTGATAAGGCCTTCATACCTGGCTTTTTGCTCCGGGGAGATATAGGTTCCCTCCGAGTGGGATTCTAGGTCTGCAATCGCTTGCTCTGCAAGGGAGATCGTTTGGTCATCTTGTTGCCTCTTCTGGTGCGCCCATTTCCTGGATAGCACCTTGATTTCAGAGAGGTTCCTTACGAAGCAGGGAACTGGGTCTGCTCCTTCAGGGAAAGGATGTGATTTCCAATAGTCTGATATTAGATTAATATAGGAGGGGTCCCGGAGCCATGTGGAATTAAACTTGAAAGGGGCCTTGTGTTTCTGTTGCCTTGCTCCAACTTGTAGGTATATCGGTCTGTGGTCCGATATCCCTCCGCTTCCAACCCATTGCCTGGATCTGGGATGATTACAGTGGAAATCCTCCTTGATAATAAAGCGGTCCAGCCTTCTATCAAGGCTATGATCACCAGTTCGATTATTCTTCCATGTGTGCTGGATCTTTGCCGAGGGAACGTCTATCCAGTGATGGTCGTCAAGCAGCTGCTCAAAAAAATCTGAGAGTGGGTCGATCTGCGCCATATGTCCCCAAGATTCAACGTGGCCCTTTAAGAAGTTCAGATCTCCCCCTATTATTGTATTCTTGGCTAGGAGGAGAGGGGAATTGAAGAGCTTTCTCCAGAAATGTTCCCTGTTGAGGCAAGGTCCGTAGACATTTATAATTCTTAGATCCTCCTCTAGATCCATGGAGTATATGTCTGCCCCCAAGAAACCCACTCCACCCCAGATATTCTTCAGATTGATGGAGCTAGTCTTGAAACCAATAGCTATGCCCCCAGATCGCCCAGAGACATCTAAGGCGAAGAAAGACCATCCTGGCATCCAAGAGCCCAGGATAGATGTGGCCGAGTCTGCTTTGCATAAAGTTTCTTGTAGAAAGATAATATCAACCGGTTCTGAGAAAAAGAGTCGCTTCAGGGCCAGTTTTTTCTCTGGGCTGGCCAGCCCTCTACAGTTGAAAGATAAAATCTTCATGGAGGGGGGTGGGGGAGGGTGTCCTTTGCTCTAAGAACCCTATCGATGGTGTGTTGTTTGCCCTGGATGACATCGACCCCGGCTTGTATCTTAGCCTTGTTGATGGAGGGAGGTCTGCCTCTTCCTTGCTTGGGCGATAGGATGAGAGGCTCCGCAGACAGCCCAATGGCGTCCGCTTCAAACTGCTTGGTGATCGAGCGGGTGGAGTACCTCGGTGTAGAGTTTACCGAGGGGGAGGGCGAGGGGAAGGAGAGGGGGGGGATGGAGGGGAGGGAACTGGGGGTAGGTAAGCCCGAGGGTTGTGGGATGGGGCAGGTCGTATAGTGAGAGCGAGAAGGGGGATGAGGCGGGCGAGAGACCTTGACCAGATCAAGGGCAGAGGGGGAAGAGGGGGGGGGGATCTTGATCGGGTGGGGCAAGGGGAAGGGGAGAGATAAACTCAAAGAATTAAGAAGCGAAGCAGAGACATTTAAAGGAAAAGACGTACCCGAAGAGAAAACAGCTCCTTTTGCAGCCTTTGAACGCGTCATAGGAGGAGATGGAGGCTGGATCGGGATCGTTCCTTGCTTCCTTTGCCGAGGTGCAGGCGGCGCTTCCACCGTATCAGAGGTTATATTATGCTTCGTTCTGGGAACCGCCGCTGCCGGAGGGTCAGGTAGTCCCTCAGTAGCAGGTTGTTCCTGTGTAATGGGGATCTGCTGTGCTTTTTGGAGGAGAGGGCAGTCTTTGTAGAGGTGTCCCACTTGATGGCATCTTCTGCAGCGATAAGGGATTCCTTCGTAGTCGAGTTTCTGCTTCCTTGAGGAGGATTTCCACTGGATGGTGATGTGTTCAGGCAAACCCCCTCTGGTATCAAGATGAACAAGAACCCTGGTGTATGCCATCATCCCCGTCTGAATATAAGACTTATCTGACTCCATGAAAGTACCCAGTGAGTTCCCTATTCTTCTGAAGATGTCCTCGGACCAATACTGTAGAGGCAGGCCCGGGAGTCTGACCCATACTGGCCCGATCCCAATCTGTTCCGACTCTGGGTCGAAGAGGGGCGTCCAACGTTTGAGGAGTACCGGAGCTTTTTCAAAATGCCAGAACGAAGACAGTACCCAGCTCGTGTGGTCCGCCCTTGCAAATCTCAGTGCGAACCAGCCTCGCACGAATGTCTGGACAGAGGGGATTTCCGCCAGATATTGGCCCCATATCTCCGTGGCCCATATCTTCAGTTTTTCCGCTGAGATGTGTCTGCCCCGAATGCGGCCCACAAGAACTCTGTCCGCTAGGTCCATAGCGTCTCCCCACTGGATGTCTTCTTCAAGTCTAAGGATGACGTCCTCAGATCTAGATTTAAAACAGCGTTGTTTCTTCAGGGGGCGGGAGGACATGCGTCTAGGGTTTTCAGGAGCCCTCGGTACTGCCTGTGAGGAGCTTGGGGGGGGGGATAGGGTTCGAACGGGGGGGGGGGGGGGGGGGGGGTGTGGGGAAAGCCTTCGGGAGAGGTGGGATAGCGTGGTAGCTTCCAGATGAGGCCGGAGGGAGAGGGGGAGGGATAGGATCAGTGGGAACGGGAGCCTCCAGAGGGTCAGAGGGCAGGGGGGGTTGACAGGGGGGCCCGGCTGAAGAGAAGGACCGGCGACAGTAGGGGAGGAATGAAAGCAGTCTGCAAGAAATCCGAGAGTAGCCGGGGATGGAGCAGAAAAAGTGGTCCACGAGGAGGGTTCGCCAGGGAGCAGAGAGGTGGGAAATAGACGGATCGGTTGACAGAGATGGGTCCTCAAAGCTGGCAGAGAAATTTTCATTGTACATACCTCCAGAAGTCGAGAACATGGAGCGCCAGATGGAGCTTTCAGCCAGTGGGGAGTCCGAATAGTCCACCTTGTCAATTTCCATGTCGCCAGCTGCTTGGAATGACCTCGAATCCAGGAAACCGCCGAGGATCGGCACCGACCGTAAGGGAAATCCGTTAGGGTTGAAAACAAGCTGGAGGAGTTAGGCGCTCAGCCAGGTCGCGCAGGCAGGATCCCTGTTGTTAGTGGTCGGCAAGGCTGAAGTAACCTTAGCGCCGGTCGAGAGAGTAAAAACCCGTGACAAGGTAAAAACCAAAGAGGGTAAAAAACGAGGCGCTGGATTAATGGAAAGGAGGACCGAGCGGGGAGACAGTGGGGTAATACCTCGGCACAGAGAAAACAAAGGTAATAGCGAAGGGAGACGGGGTCGGGGGGCTACAGGGCCGTTTCCGGCCTGTAAACCCCATTCATACGGGTCTCCGATGGTCCATGTTGCAGAGCCGTACCAAGAGAAGTGTCTATCAATATCATTGAAACTTTTTGGGAATTGTCAATTGTGGCAATTGTGATTAAGGGGGAGTGTTGGAAAATAACTCACAACACCCTACCTGTGGTACACATGTAAGTCAAGCAAGTAGAGTTTTAGTACAGTCAAGC
Organism: Pinus tabuliformis; assembly: GCA_031772625.1. Classification (NCBI taxonomy): domain Eukaryota; kingdom Viridiplantae; phylum Streptophyta; class Pinopsida; order Pinales; family Pinaceae; genus Pinus; species Pinus tabuliformis. The sequence continues at coordinate 99,957,983 of CM062819.1, read as the reverse complement.
AAGTGCAGTTTTAGTACAGGTAGTGGACTATACGAATGATCAAACATTTATTTCGCAACAATTACTCAAGAAATCACATATTGAGCCCATACTATGTCTTAGTACTTCGACTTTTCATAAATTAATGTATTAAAAATATATGTTTTGATAAAATATGTATGTAAAAGTCTTTTTCTAAGTGGTGGAGGTAAGTCTAAGAAGTTTTGGAGAGAAAATAGTAGAGCAATTTGTGATGGGTGCCTTAAAAACAATTTGTTACAGGGTTTTACAAAGACACTTATTTATAAATTAATGTATTAAAAATGTATGTTTTGATAAAATATGTATGTAAAAGTCTTTTGCTAAATGGTGGAGGTAAGTCTAAGATTTTTTGGAGAGAAAATGTTGAGCAATTTGTGACGGGTGCTTAAAAACAATCTGTTACACAGTTTTACAAAGTCTTACTCGGCAACTCTGGTGAAGTGTAAATCACAGTAAGAACACTTGTTTTATTTTGTGAAGACGCAGCAGCTTTTCATGTGTTTTGAAATTATAATCTAGGGTATAGTTTGTTGCTGTAGCTTCATTTTAGTTGGTGATTTGATCTCCGCAAATGAAGTCTTGAGGAAAATCTCCGTGCTTAAATCTTTCATTAATATTAGTATTCATCCGAATACATTTAACAAGCCTCGAATAACTGAACAGGATCTGCTCATCTTGTTAGTTGCACTGAAATAAGTAGAACTGGTAAGATTTCGTACCTCAGAACTGCCTTATTCATGCTGTGAAGATTTTGTGAGACATGACAACATTAACCCATTCTCTATTTAATCTCTGTCATTACATATGTCATCATTCTCTGTCTCCTTGTTCACAATGGACTTCTTTCCTGACTCAATCATGAGATTCAGATCTTCAGGCTGATCTGCAGACAATGGACAATTCTTACACACTTGTTCGACCTCGTGACAGTCGTTGTCTGCATGATCCACGAGGACAATCGTTAAAGCCATCATGTTTAGACGAGCATGCTCCCATTGTAGATCAGGCACTAGTGAAGACTCTGGGAATTTGAGCACCGTCTCGGAGTATGTGATGTCAGAGTGAAATCAGGCTGAACATTTGCAAATTTTATTGTGCACAGGAGGGCTTTTGAAAAAGAATAAAATCATAAAAAGACTCACAACACATCTCAGACAAAATCCATGCAATATGGACGAAGATACTGTGACTCTTAATGGTGAGATTAGTATACTAATCGTCTTTTCTTTAAGGTCTTTCATTTGATTTAGGTGGCTTTAATCTAAACCATAGAAATCTGCAATATTCTAATCTTTACTTTAAGATTTAAAAGATTTGTAAGTAGCTTTTTCGTGAACATCAACCATCTAAATTTGCAATTTCATTATCAATGATCGGCAATTTAAACAAAATCATTGACGAGTGAGATAAAGACGTGATTAAAATTTAAATATATAATTTATTTATTTTTAATAAATAATTAGAAAGGAGTTTTAATAGTTTTGATACTTTTATTTCTGTAGTTTTGTCACCTTTTTGTTTAGTAAATTAATGGAATTGGTTACTGGCGATGAAATACAACGAGGACACTCTAGTGAAACATAATATATTGACGTAAAACCACAGAAAGTAAAATAAATTTAATGTTGAATAATTGAAAATATAAAAATTAATAAAATATAATGATGAATCAATTAAAAATTAAAATAAATAAATAAAAATTCAATTTTATTTTATTATATTATATTATATGGTAAATTTGTTTTTATTAAAAAATAAAGAATAATTTTTTGAGGAAAAATCATAATATATATATTATAGTGAAATAAATTGAAAGAATAATAATTTAATTTTTAATTATCATATTTCAAAATATATAATTAATAAACATATAACAAATTATTAAATTTAATTGATAAAAATATAAAAAATTAGTTTTTAATTAACTTATGGTTACCAATACTATGGCTTAATGGAGTTTTGGTTAATATGTGTGTGGGGTTAGTATGTGGATATTTGAGATAAAAAACATCAACTTGCCATTGTTTTATAATCTCTTGTAATTTTAATAATAATAATAATAATAATAAATTAATATCAGATTCAATATTTAAAAATTAGTTAAATTCATCTTAACTATATATATATGAATGATAAATTTATACTTTTGAAAGAAAATTATTTATTAAATATAAAATAATTTAAAAAATATTTATCAAATGTCAAATATAAATATTTTGTAGTGAATGCAAGCCCGAAGTGGCCATAGTCTCGGAATTCCATGATCCTCAATTGTCATATCCATTGATTGCACCTTGATTTAACATGATCATCGCCCAACCTAGGGAGGAAAAATGTAATGCAATTACAGTAGTATTATTATAGTGAAGGAAAAAAATTATATAGACATCTCAACAAATTGACAATTTTATTAAAAATAGTGAAGCATCTTCAAAAAAATTTAATAGGATTGCTTTAACACTGTCAGGCTAGGAGTAACTCCAGACTAGGCAAAAAACTGATTCGTATATTTCATTAGGTAGCTATTGTTTATATACATGAATGTGACTGATCAGTTCATCTTCTTGATGACTGTTCACATTCTGGGTTAACCCAACCACTGAGGATTAGGTGTCAACATTCCCCCCCTTAATTTGAAGGGATGTTGGTGAGTCCAAGCATCGTTCTGAATCTTTCAAGCTTTTCTCTTCCAAGCGCTTTGGTGAAGATGTCTGCAATTTGCTCATTTGTGGAACAATGACGAAGATGGATTGTTTTGGCCTCAACATGATGTCGGATCAGATGATATTTAGTATTGATGTGCTTTGTACGATCATGGAACTTTGGGTTCTTGGCCAACTTTATTGCATAGATGTTGTCGATCATGAGTGGAGTTGATTGTACTTGTTTTACCTGCAAATCTTCAAGAATTTTCCTGAGCCACACAATTTCTTTCGTTGCTTCAGCTGCTGCCACATATTCTGCTTCTGTTGTGGAATCTGCTGGAACTGATTTTTTGCGTGATCTCCAAGAGACAGCTCCTAATCCAAGACTCATAGCATATCCTGAAGTAGATACTCCAGTTTCTTTGTCTCCATTGAAGTCTGAATCAGAGTATCCAATGAAGCTGAAGTCGTCCACCTGTGTATACTTGATTCCAAGGTCTTGAGTTCCCTTCAAGTACCTTAGAACTCTTTTTGCAGCAGACCAATGTCCCTCACAAGGCTTTTGCATAAACCTGGAGAGGATTCCAACAGCAAATGAAATGTCTAGTCTGGTAGTAGTGAGGTAGATGAGACTTCTTATAAGCTGTCTATACTTTGTTGCATCCTCAAATTCCTTTCCTTCAATAGATGTGAGCTTTAAGTTTTGTTCCATTGGAGTAGAAAGAGGATTGCACTCTATCATGCCAAATCTGTTTAACAAATCTCCAATGTATTTCTTTTGAGAAAGAAATATGGATTTTGGATGTTGGGTTACTTCAATGCCAAGATAGTAATGAACATAGCCCAAATCAGTCATTTCAAAACTTTTTCCTAATTCTTTCTTTATGGATGCAATATAGCTTTCATTGTTCCCTGTCATTAAAAGATCATCTACATATACCACAAGATATACAATTGTTTTGCCAACTTTCTTGACAAATAAAGTTGCATCATCAAGATCAAAATGATTGAAGTTGAGTTTCAGAAGATGCTCAGTTAATTTTTCATACTAGGCTCGCGGTGCTTGTTTGAGGCCATACAAGGACTTCACAAGTTTGCATACTTTTTGTTCATGTCCTTTCACAGCAAATCCTTCAGGCTGGGGCATAAAAACATTCTCTTTTAGATCTCCATTCAAGAATGCAGTCTTTACATCCATTTGATGGAGTTTCCAACCGTTCTGAGCTGCTAGTGCAAAGAGTGTCCGGATGGTGGCCCATTTTGCTGTGGGGGCAAAAGTTTCCTCATAATCGACCCCTTCCTTTTGTGCAAAACCTTTTGCCACAAGCCTAGCTTTGTGCTTGTCAAGTGAGCCATCATCTTTGTACTTGTTCTTGTAGACCCACTTGCAGCCAATTGGTTTGGTTCCAAATGGAGGGTCAAACAGCTTCCAAGTGCCATTCTTTATGAGGGCATCATACTCCTTTTTCATCGCTTCTTTCCATTCATCATGAGAAGCAGCTTCTTTGAAGGAAGTTGGTTCGAAATCTGTAGACAATTTCAATTCACAATCATAAGTAACATCCATATCAACAGGTGAATTAGAGTCATCTACATCACCTCCATTTTGTCGGTTTGAATTTCTGGTTCCTGTTTTTCCAATTTCATCAGGATGAACACTTTCAAGTGTCTTTGTCAGCCACTTTGGGGGACCTTTCTGAGATGGACCAGGCTACTCTGTTGATTGAGTTGGGACTAAATCAAGATTGAGTCTCCCAATTCTATCAATTACATCACTTAAAGCATCATCCGTTGTTGGAGTTTCATGCAGGGGAGATTGTTCTTCAGAAGAAGATTCCACATGTTGTTCTAGTATAGGAATCCCCCCTTCAAGATGTGGAATCCGATTATCAAATTCTTGAAATGATTTCGTTTTTGCGAATCTATCCAAGCGATCAAGTTGTCGCTCAACAACATTGTCAGATTTGGATGATTCAAGAAAAATGACATCTCTAGATACAACAAAATTTTTATTTACTTCATCATAGAGGCGGTATGCTTTAGATGTGTTTGAATACCCCGGGAAGATACACTTACGAATTCTAGCACCAAGTTTGTTTCTATGTATCTTTGGTATCAAAGCATAACAGGTGGAACCAAAGATCCTGAGATGTTTTACCGAAGGAACATGTCCATACCACAATTCATAAGGAGTCTTGTTTCTTATAGCATTAGATGGACATCTATTCTTTATATATGCAGCACATAGAACAGCATCAGCCCAAAACATTATCTTTACATTTTTGAAGAAAAGCATGGATCGTACCATATTCAAAATTCTTCTATTCATTCTTTCTGCTACACCATTCTGTTGGGGATTATAAGGTACAGTTGTTTGATGTTTAATCCCATGTTGGCGAAGATAGTGTTCAAATTCATTTGATGTATATTCTTTTCCATTATCAGTGCGAATAGACCCAATATGAGATTGTGCATCATTTTCAATCCATTTGTGAAAATTCTTGAATGTTTGAAAAGCATCAGATTTGTTCTTCAATAAATAAACCCAACACATTCTGGTGTAATCATCGATAAATGTCATGATATATTTATTTCCATTTGCAGAAGGAACAGGCATTGGACCACATAAATCTGAATGAATGAGTTCAAGCTTCCTATGTGCTCTTGAATGTGAATCATGAAAAGACTGTTTGCTATGCTTTCCTAGAATGCAAGCATCACATTGCTTATGTTTCCTAGGAATTGTAGGCAAACCAGCAATACCATTTTTCTTCAATAACCGGAGAGTGTCATAGTTTAAATGTCCAAACATAGCATGCCATAATAAACTTGACGGAAGTGTACCTTCTTCATGATGAGAAATATATGAGAAATGTTGTGCATGAGCAGAGGTTCCTTGCAGTTTGAGAAGCCTTTCTTCTTCTATTCCCCTCATGACAAGTGAGTGGTCAGAAGCTTTTCTTACCTCAAGCTTGCCATCAAACATATGAATGGAATGACCTTGCTGGCGGATGTGGACCAAGGACAACAAGTTTCTCTTGATCTGTGGGAGATATAGAACATGATCCAGAAGAAAGTCTGGAAGACCAGACAGTTTAAGCCTGATTGTGCCAAGCCCTGATGGCTTGATTTTTGACTGATCTGCAAAGTATACTGCTCCATCAACATTGTCAGTGAAATCTTCAAAAAAATCTTTCCTATGAGTCATATGACAGGTTACTCCTGAATCAAGCAACCAATCATTTTTCGAAGAAGCAAGTGAAGCATTAAACAAATCTTCATTTACTCCAATGTTACATTGTGCCTCAATATAGTGAGCAGATTCAGGTGCTTTACCTTTGTCTGTATCATCAGTTTTACCTTTTTGCTGGTTTCTTTTCTGCTCAATTTTATCCCATGGTAGCTTGCATGTAGAAGCATCATGTGATCCATTTCGTTTGTAGCGAATGCAATGCAGATCTGCTTTTTCTCCTTGAGAATGTCTGCCCCCCCTGCCTCTGAAATATCTTCCTCTTCCTCTTCATCCACCTCTTCCTCTTGTAGAGTCTTGAGCAGGATGCTTTTCTTTATGAGTAAGGCACACAGTCTCTTCAGAAGATTCAGGGACTGTCTTCTTTCCAAAGGCTTTCTCTCTTTCAGCAAACTTTTTCACAAGAGAGTCAAAGGTTATATCTTTAAGACTTCCATTTGCTTGTAAAGACTCACGATAATTGGAGTAGGTAGGATAGAGTGCCTTGAGAAAAGCAATAAGAGGGATATACAGCTCAACCTTAGTGGATTTAATATCATGCATTATAGACTTTACTTCAGATGCAAGAGCAAGAGGATCATTATTTTTCAGTTCAAGAGTGAAGAGTTTAATCATGAGCTGAACAACTTCAAGTGCAGAATGTGAGTCATAGAGTTCTTTCAGCTTTTGTAAAGCTTCAAAGGCAGTTGAATAAGATGAAATATGGCGACTTACTTCTTCATTTACAGATGCTGCGATTAATGCATATGCTTTGCTGTTCTTGTTATCCCAAATGACGAGCTCTTTGTCTAATGTAGGCTGTACTGGGTCATTGTCTCCTTCTCCGACACACACTCCCTTCCACAACTCATTGAAGATGAGGGTGTGTTTTATCATCCGGGACCATTCAGGATAGTTCTCCTTGCCAGTGAGAACTATCCCTACCATAAAGATGATTGAATGCATTCTGTAGAAAATTACTTGCTGACAAAAAAAATGTGCTTTTGAAGAAAAAAAAACTTTTGCTGCTAAAAGAATGATTCTGATTCTGCTATGCCATTTATATGTTATTGACCATTGAAACGAATGCTGATAACATACTACCACTGTAACATATATCACCACATATATATCACGTCGCTCTGGTTGATTAAACTCAGATTGCCAACACAAGAAGCCACATGACTGGTCCACATGTAATTACTGAAGAGACTTGGGGAGTTCGCTACCAGTTTTACTCAAAACACCGAAATTCATGCGATAGCTGAATATGTTTTTACGAAAATATCAAAATCAACTTAAACGCCCACCGTGGGGCACGAACCCACGACCAAAAGGTTAAGAGCCTTGCGCTCTAAGTATAGAAGAAGGGTCGTTGAAATAAATGAACGCAAAGGACTGGAACCGCGCAAAGACTACAAAACTGCAGCCCGAGAAAAAAGATCAAACTCAAAACCGCGAGAAAAACTCGAGGCAAAAATATTCCTCTACACAATCCCGCAGGCTCGAACCTCAAACAGTACAATTTTCACCATTTTTCTTGGCCCTTTGATAGAAAAGATCCCTCAAATTACACAGGCAAGAGCAGCAGCCGCAGACCTTAACTTGCTAGATTATGAGATTCCTTTCGCTGAGCACACGGACGGTTCCAACCGGAGACTAGAAATCCGCAACAATACTCAGCAGAAAATTTTTGTTTTCATGGCAACGGGTGGCGCAACAATTCTCAGCAGAATGGATTAAATTTTTGTTTTCATGGCAACGGGTGGCAGACATAAAACACCGCAACAATTCTCAGCAAAATGGATTAAATTTTTGTTTTCATGGCAATGGGTGGCAGACATAAAACACCACAACAATTCTCAGCATTGTATACATTATGAATTCAATATAAGCAGCGTTGTATACATTATATATCCAATAACTGAACCGACAGCGTCCAAGGAATATACAAACAGCGTGTAAACAATGCATATACAAACCCGTTACCAGTTTTAATGCACTGCGCATTCAGAACGATGATACCAGCTGCGTCCTCCACAATTCTTTGTCAGGCAGCGTTCAACAGTCCAGCTGCGTCCTCCACAATGGAGATTTGCATCACCGGAATGGCACCAAAATCTGGATTCACGTCTCAAAAACCTTCCCAACTGGTAAAAGGATGAAAACCCTGGATCAGGCAGCGTTCAACAATCTTGTCGATGGTGTTTTCGCTGCGCATGGAGTCTCTCAGAACGGTGAGAGCGTTAGGTGAGAGAACGTTAGGTGAGAGAGCGTTAGGGCAGCACAGGCGTGGCAGAGACGCAGGACAGAGGCAGCGCTCAGGACAGAGTGGCGCTCAGGACAGAGTAATGATATTTCAGGACAGAGGCAGTGGCAGGGAGTTACGACTATTTTAGAATTTGGCTCTGATACCATGTCAGGCCAGGAGTAACTCCAGACTTGGCAGAAAAACTGATTCGTATATTTCATTAGGTAGCTATTGTTTATATACATGAATGTGACTGATCAGTTCATCTTCTTGATGACTGTTCACATTCCGGGTTCACCCAACCGCTGAGGATTAGGTGTCAACAAACACAATATATCTTTTCTCCCAACTTATATTGAATTTTATTAATATATTGTTGAAGTAAAATCAATATATTGAGTATCTTTCAATGTCACTATTAATGATAAATATGATTCATTATAATTATCTCATCATTATCACACATCACGTTTTCTCAAAAGAAAAATACAACAGACTTTTATTTGCAAAACAGAAGTTGTTACATCTTGCTAAGTTCATCAGCAATCAATCATTACCAACAAAGATCACAACTTGGAAGCCAAAATGTTTAGACCAATCAAATGTGTACATATATAACTCCCAATGACTGAGAAGACCCTAGAAAATGAAAACGCCCCTATTCAAGACAAAATGTAAAAACAGTGTATGTAGAAATCTAAGACAAAACCCATCTACGCATCCAAGATGACAGAATGGTATGCAAAAAACCATCATGCAAAATAGAAGGAACCAGAGCTGATGATAGAGCCCTATTCCAGACCCTCATAATGAAACTTCCCAGAGAGTGCAAAGATCCCCCACTTAGAGAGTTGGTCCGCCATTGTGATTTGCTCTCTAAATATATGGAAAAAGGAAATAGAGAGGAAGATTTTATCCAGGCGTATCCAGGCATCTACACAAAGACAGAACAACTAGAGAGATGATTCCCTTTTCCTAGTCAATTGTCACTTTTGAATCCCCTAAGATTGCAATCTCGTCCAAAGCTAGCCATAGTGCGCCAATGGAGGACGCCCTTGAAGGCCAACTCTTCAACCCTTGTATTAGCATCCGGTCCGCCAGACCGATAGAAGTAATAATTTTAGGAGGAGGAATGGGGATGATAGCTCCACATCCGTACACACCACCCATAGAAGCGCCATCGAAGAAACCAATAGGGAAGATATGGTCAAGGGATTTGAAATACAAACAATGCCTAAAGCAAGTAGATTTATCAGCGCCAATCTCCATAAAGTATCCAACTATGAGAGGAGTAGCTCTCAAATCCAAGGCAAAATTCTCGAAGATGCATGCATTTCGACAATGCGAGATCCCCTGAAAATGTACAGTGGAATAGATTTATACTCCATGTGGAGAGTAGAACAACATTGACGACTTGAGAGGATGAGTACTTTGTCCACTCATGTATTGATCTTGAGCAATGTTGTTACTTCCTCCCAGACAAATAGGGCAAAGGGATAGTCTAGGTAAATATATGTCACCACCTCATTAGAAGATCTACAAAGAGGGCATATACGTGGCCCCATGAATCCTCTCTTAGCAAGGTTGTCCTACATAAGGATGCCGTTGTGGACTACCAACCAAATGAAGCATTTCAACTTCGTGAGAATCTCCCACTTCCACATCTAGACTAACCAAATGGTGAGAAGGTCTTGATGAGGCTTGGTAGATATGTATAAGTATGGTTGTGGACTACAAGCCAAATGAATCATTTCAGCTTCGTCGGAATCTCCCACTTCCACATCCAGACCAACTAAATGGTGAGAAGGTCTGGATGAGGCTTGGTAGATATGTATAAGTATGTCACCTTTGTAGAAATATCTCCAACCTTTGAAATGCAAACCCAAGTGATTTTGTTTTCCTCCTCTCTAAGAATATTTCCTACATGAATAGGATTTGAACGGTAGGTATCCCATTCCAAATAGAGATGAGGATTCAGCTCTAGCTCTCCCACCTGCCTCAAATATTTTGAGTGGAATCCCTCATTCAAATCGACTCCAATGTGTGACAACAAATGAATTCCAAGTTTGTGGAGATGTTGGATAATGGGAAATGAGAGGGAATGGCACCCATCCATACCAACCAAAGCATCAAGACCAAAATGAATTTTTTTGCCCCTTCCAACAAACCATCTAAGGTTACTACATAGCCATGGATGAACTTTCATCAAATTGCGCCACACGAATGATGCCTTTTTTCTTTACAGGCTCTTAAACCCTAATCCATTCTTCCAAATGGGCATTATCAAGTTATTTCTCTCTAATTATGCTTTACCAAATTCCTTGCCCACCAAGTCCCTCGAAATATTCCATGTGAGAAGGGCACAATTATATATATATGTGTCCTTTATACCCCAACCAGCAATTTCGAATGGTTTGCATATGTTGGTGAGCGAGGATAGGTCTAATTTTGTTTTATCATTAGTGCGAGACCATATAAAATCTGCAATAATGGAATTAATTATATGGATGAAAATCATGGGTAGGTGAAATAAGTATATCTAGTAAACAAAAATTCCCTATAAGACTACCTTCATCATTATGATGCTTCCTCCGAGAGAGAGCCACTTGTTCTCCAACAAAGTAAATTTCCTTTCAATTTTTTCTATGATCTAATTCGAGTCACTCCTCTTGTGGTTGTAGGGCTTCAAGTGGGAGCCCAAGTATTTAAACCCTCCGACATGGGTTTGAATTTGATCCCCAATAGATTAGCTATCTTTTTACCTCCTCGTCTCCCACACAATTAGCAATAAGTTTTTATTTCTCCTTGTTTAGAAAAAATCCTTTTGGGCAACCAAACTTTGCGAATATTTGGGACAAAGCGTCTCATTTTTCCAGCTTAGTCTCCCCAAGCCCAAGAACATCATCCAAAAACATTAACTGGAACAATTGAATATTGGTCGAAATCTTACATCCCTTGATTCTACCCTCCTCCCTGGCAGCTTTGAGAGCCCAGCGAAGCCCATCCATCACTATAATAAAGAGAAGTGGGGTATGGTGCATCCCTCATGAAGACCACGATGGATTCTAAAAAATTCAGTGGAAATCCCAGTAATTAGAATAACAATGTTGGTCGTGCAGACACATGCCATAATCCAGTTGACATTTCTTTTTTGGAATCCACTCTCGTAGAGAATCAACCTTAAAAACTCCCGGTCCACTCTATCATAAGCTTTAATGAGGTCTATCTTCAACTAGCGTGCTTTCAAATTTCTAATATCGATGTTATGTATACGCTCATGAGTAATCCCAACAACGTCTTGGATTCTCCTACTTGCAAGAAAGCCAAAATGCTCCAAAGCAATGTGCTCAGACAACAACTCTTTGATTCGGTTAAAAATCACTTTGGAAATCATTTTATAGACCACATTACATAGTGATATTGGCATAAAATCATTTGAATTTAAAAGCGTTAGGATTTTTTGGTATGAGAGTAACAAAGGTTGCATTAATAACACCTGTTATGTGCCCCTAGAGCCAAAACTTCTCCACCATCGCAATTAGATCAGGGCTCATCAGATAAAAAAGGAAGAGGTATAATTCCACCGGCCATCTTTCTGGCCCAGTATTTTTGTCCTTAACAAGCTCACATCACTCTCCTTTCAATTCTTCAGCAATGGTAGGGTTGTCCAATCGGTCAATGTCTACTGCATTGACCATATAGGGAAATAAATTTGCCAGTTCCCATTGGTCCAAAAAGCTTGAATCAACGGAGGCCTGATATTGTTTGCTAAAATGTTGTACTGCCCCAGATGCATATCCTTCAAAGACATGAGAATGTCATTCTGCTGGTTTTCGATGTGCCAAATCATATTAGCGCACTTTCTTTTGGAGGAAGCTTTCGGGAAGAACCTGGAATTTTTGTCCCCACGTTGGATCCATGCCATTCTACTTTCTAATCTCCATTCATCCTCTTGCATTTTGAGGATTTTATTCTTTGTACACATCAGATCAGTCAAAATCCTCTTGTTTTGTTCAGATAATAGTCCAACGCTTGATGGGTCCATGAGGGATTCAATTTTCGCGTGTATTTCAGTTAATTCCTTAGATAAATCCTTTTCCCTATTTTGTATCCAGTCTTTCACTTCAACTTTCAATCCGATCAACTTATGTGTGATGAATTCCATTCTTTATTCAGATGTAATTTCCATAGGCTTCAACCAAGAGCGACTAACCAACTCCACATAATCTTTATCTTGCAGCCACGAATAATTGAACTTGAAGGGGAGAGTGATGGGGTCTTGTTGTCCAACCCATTCCATATAAATAACATCATGATCCGAAGTACCCAGGTGAGAACTCCGGGATTTGAAGTCTTGTAGCCTTGCATAAAGGGATAAGTGGACAAGCAAATGGTCTAGCCTCTTCGCTATACCATCTACTCTAGTTCTACCGTTTCTCCAAGTAGGGAAAATTGGCCATGGAATTATGTATATGAACATTTTCCAGGAGAAAAATAAGCTAAAGTATCCAGCAAGAGGATGTGGATTACTATTCTGTCCCAAAACCTCCTCAGGATTCAATGTGAGATTCAAATCTCCAGCTATGACTAGCTAATGTAAATCCAAAATCCCATTATCATCCTTCTTCTGCCAAAATTGTTTCTGATTGGCATATGGAGCATACATATTGAAAATGCATACTCGATGGAGCGATCCCTTATAGAATGTGGACAATAGGATACCTGAAATTTTTTTATATGCCTTAAGAGAGAAGAGCATAGGGTTCCAAATTACAGCTAAGCCACCAGAGTTTCCAGATTCACTGATGAAAAATACAACCCAATTTGGGCATAATTTAGTGAGTATATTCAGAACTTTGTCTCTATCAATCATCGTTTCCTGGAGCAATATCCTTGTTGGCCATTTAGATATAATGATGTTATTTGGAGCTCACTGAGAAATTGGTGATCCCAGTCCCGTAATGTTGAATGACATGATCATCATTTGAAACTAGAATTCATGGGGAATTCTGCTCTAAGGCCACGATTATCCATAGTGTCAGTAGTTCCTTCTCTATCAGTGGAAAATCTCGGGTCTATAGGTGGGTACAGAGCCGCTTCCACTTGTTATCAGCCTATTCTGCTACCTAGGGTTAGTCCCTTTGAGTTGCTATATTGTTGACCTTTTTTCTTGGCTTTTGAACACTTGTTTTCCCATTTTTATTCTCCAACCGCATGGAGAGAAGCCTATGAGTGCGGTTGGAACCTTCTAACTACATCTAATACCTATCTTCCCTGCGGTTATAACCAAAATTCATCAGTTTTTTGAGTTCTGCTTGGGGACTTATTCTAGATGCTTATGCTTACTAGGAGGTCAATTCAGCTGATTACCTTATTTGACTTATTCGAGCTGGCTAGGACACATTATTGGAGAATATTCTTAACTTCTCTTCATCATAGGAGTTTACATTCATCCTCTTCGGAGTCTCCTTCTTCCTATTTATATAGGGCTATCCCAGAGGGTCAAGCTAGCTAAAGAGATAGAGATATAGAGATATAAAGAGTCACGTGTTGCTTTTTTAATTTAAAGATTGAAAGCTACATGGTGTCTTGGGTCCTTATTCATTATAGTGGGGAGACTCTGCCAGAACTTAGAGAGTATTTCAAAGCTGAAGGTATATGGTGTACTTTTGATTTATGGTTGATGAAGATTCATGTTCCCTTTTCTTTATATTCATGTTTGCAGTAAATTATTCATGTTTTACTTGACGTTTTGAGTTAACGGTGTTCTGTGGAAGGCTATTTGTCATCTCTATTCGTTTGTGTTTATGTGCAGGTTTGGATTGGTAGTGTAAAATAGATATCTCTTCTTTGGAGCATGAGAATTTTGCATCATACCCAAAGGCTATTTGTCATCTCTATTCGTTTGTGTTTATGTGTAGGTTTGGATTGGTAGTGTAAGAGAGATATCTCCTGGTTGGGGCATGAGAATTTTGCATCATACCCACAACCCTTCACCAACTTGGGAGGAGGTTGGGTATTACTTCAAACTCTATAACATTAAGAATTTCATGAACCTCTGCTTACTTGATCATATAGCTGGGAATTATTTGTGTCTAGGTTTAGCCATACATTTTTTTTGTTTGGTAACCTTGCTAGGGCCATAGGGATAAGGAGAAATGACTCCTTATGTGTAAATTCTACCACAAAATCATTGATTCATAAACACGAGAATTGGGGTACAATCCTTTCTCAAAATCTTGTTCATAATTACTTTTTACTTATTCCATACAAATTCGAAGTCCATTATATCTATACCAAATTTAATAACACTAACCTAATTAGATTATTTTCATCCGATATCCTTATCACAACCTAATAAATATATACACATATCTTACTACTTTTAAATGGAAATGCCTTCAAACATATATTGTGTCACCAACAATCCGATCAAGTTTTTTATTGAATACGATAAAATGGTTGTTTTATATTATATGAAGAGAATAAAATTCCTTGCATTTCAAATATCAACAATTTCATGTGTTCCTTTTTTGTACTTAAATTATAATTATTATTATTAGATTTCATCTTTGTGATGCATTTGAAGAATTGGAAGTCGTGTGTTGTGGCACAGGGGATGTTTTGTTTATGGATGAGATATGGTCTTTGGTACCGTGCTTGTGATTGTGTCCTTCCTCCCTCGGGCATTTGGCATGTTAGCTGGTTGGTGAGGTGGTTCATTGTGAATGTATTTCGTCCTCGTCACATGAAGTTTTCTTCGTTAAGTCTTTGGGCTATTATGGCTAGTGGTCTCCTTGTTGCCTTTCATGATTATTTGGTGAATTGGTTATGTCGTGATGTTGTTGGATGTTGGAAACGTTTTTGGTAAGATAGGGTGGATGTAGCTATGTCGATACTGTTATAGGGTGTTACTATTTCATGCCGAATAGGCTGGATGTAGAAACGATCTACGGATACAAATATTTATAGTAGTCCATGGGAAAAAAAACTACACCATTACACTGATATACCTTGCAGATATTTTATGCTTTTTTCGAACAATGAAATTGTTTAAGGACGAGGAGTGAAAATTTTGAATCGTTTCTAGAGTCCCTTTTTTTTTCTTTAAAAACGAGGTGTTTTTTCAAAACTTCTTGTTTTCAATTTTATATTTATTTTCTATGGATACATCACAATGTTAATGGTGAAGAAAATTTATGGAAATGTTTTACATAAACATTTTTTTGCCGACTGTGTAAAATTTTGATGTGGATAACATTAAAATATTTTTCAAAATCAACGAAGTAAAAAAATCTTTTTTGTTATTATAACAATCTTTAATATAATTTTTAAAGTAAAAATGCAAATCAATTGTTAACGGTTTCTTATGTCTCACTAGCTATGCCTTTAGCTCTAATTTTGTTTCATCATAATTTGACCATAAAACGAAACGCGAAAATAATATAATTTGAAGGATTATTTTTGTCTTCATCTTTTTAAATAACTGTAGATGGTTTTTTTTTTTTTCTAATATAATTTAGAATAATTTGGTCATAAAAAACTAACAAACTAATATAATTAGAAGGATTTTTTTTTGTCTTCATCTTTATAAACTGGTGTTGATGGATCTTATTCTCTATTTTTAGGATATTCTTAATGGAATTTGGTTACCAGAAACAGGAATAAAGCTACCAATTTTAAGAATTTCAACTTATAGTATTTAATGTCTAAATAGCATTTTTATTTTTAACAAAGGCTTTGATCTTTTTTTTAATTTCATATAAAGAAAACAAGTTTATTTGAGCATGTAGGGGAAGGGAGAAGCTATAAAAATCCCATATTTGAGTTGGAATTGTTTAAGATAATAATTACATTTGTTTATATCAATCTGAAGTTCAATGATCACTTTTTTATGAAGAATTTATTTTTACAATTTTCTTTTCCAATTAAAATATTTTATATTCTTTTGTATTTTATTCATTCTCATTTGCATTTGAAACATACATGTATAACTATTATTATTATATCAAAAAAAATTCCCCAATCGGGGTGGGAGGCGTCAAGAGGGGCTTGATGGGATTCGAGCCCATGTTAGGTGGCATAAGTTGTGTGAGGATGATGGTGGAATTGCATGGAAGCTATCGTACTACCCACACCATGCAACAATTAAACACATGTAAGGGTGATGGCGATGAGGCTTTAAGCCTAGCAAGGTGGCCAGAGAGTAGGATCTCCAAACAAATTTGACGTTGGCATAAATAGAAAATTCCGTTGTGTGGGTTGGAGTATAGAATTGCAGGTCTGGGAGGAAGCGCTTGGCGGGAGAGAACCCACACCATGCAACAATTAAACACATGTAAGGGTGATGGCGATGAGGCTTTAAGCCTAGCAAGGTGGCGAGAGAGTAGGATCTCCAAACAAATTTGACGTTGGCGTAAATAGAAAATTCCGTTGTGTGGGTTGGAGTATAGAATTGCAGGTCTGGGAGGAAGCGCTTGGCGGGAGAGATCGTAGAGGATAGTTGAGACCGATATTCAGCACTGCAAGATAGAGAACCTATGCCAAATCCATCACCATGGGTATGTAGGTAGTACCTCTGTGCCCCTTGTCATGTGGTGGTGTTTTCCAATGAAAAGTTTCATTAGTTTTACAGTTACTTTGGTTTTTGTTATTTGTTGCATAGTAAAGTGAATTGTAGGTATGTATGTGTCTCCATTGTAATTGTGTCTTATATATATTGGGTCTAGGCACCTTCTTGTATTTGGATTTCCATGGAGGCTTTAGATATGGAATCTAGGTGTTTAGGGGAACTCTATCTAGTTCCTTGGGGGTCGATATTGGATCTCTATGGTGTTAACTTTGCATATTTATGGGTCAGAGCTCTTTGGCACTATGAGTACTATCACTAGCACAATGTTCATTTCATTTTTATGGTAGCTTGGTATGGTGATGCCTGCGTAGAGAACACCAAGTTGGGCACTTTATAGCTATCTTTTTATATTTGTAGTCAAAGGTTTTATATAGGAGTCCATTTGGGTACAATGGGTGGTCCATTAGTGGATTAAGATGAGGTCTTTCCATACTCTAAGGGTTTGAGATTTTGCATGCACTATTTTCATGTTCTATTTGATGGCAAACTTCTATGTTCCATATTTTATTATAGAAGGTAGAAGCCTATTTGTGTTCGTCACTAAAAGAGACCTCTGAATCAAAGTACTTTCCATATTTCATGGTCTTTTGATCTTGCCATTCTTCGGGAAGAGAATTAGCACCCACAAAATTTATTGCCAATGTGATTAGCTGGAAATCACAGCTTGACCTCCTACTACTCACCGTAGAGGGGCTAGAACAGGTCACAGTGGGCACCGAGTGTTGGAAACTAGATCACCACTGAGATTGGGGGGTGAATGAACAGTAATGGCCTTTATATCAATTTTCATCTTTGTACCACAATATCAAATAGCCATGCACATTCACAACATTAGCTTAACTAACTATGAAAGTAGAAATAAAATCAAATCATAATAAACATTAGAAACATCAACATAAACAAGCACAGACAAGAACACAAGTATTTTTGGTGGAAACCCTTTCAGGAGAAAACCACCCTGCTAATGTTGTGCTGCTCAATTATTTTATTAATATGTCGAAAAATGTTTTACATATATTAGATTACAACCATAAGCTAGAATACTTTTCTTCCTTCATAGTATGTTCGGACCAATCAATTAGGAAATATGTTTCTCTCATAGATCTACAAACTACTATCCGTCGAAGGCCACCATGATCAACGATCCTCGCCAAATTCCCATTGGACTATCCAACTCCTATTAGATGGAGAAATTTTTTCCTTCTACTGAATCCACAAAATAAATATCTACTTTGAAGCCTCCATGCCTTCACTTCCTCCATGTGAACCACGTTTCATATATTTTCAGAATAGGTTCTTAGTATGCTCAACATGAGCAACCCAACAACACCATTGTTCTGCACATCAAATCTAAATCAAACTTTGAACTAGAGGAGGGACATTCTTCTCTTCTTCTCACACTAGAAATTTTCTCTTTAACACACCATAAGCTTCCATTTATTATCCTCTGTAAACACTACCACCTGCAACACAAAAACTATGATATTCTCCTCAAACCATTCTCTGAATACTACATATAATTATCTAATAAAACTCTGCAAAAATATGTGAGCACCTATTGCAATCTCTATTCACTCTCAATGCCCTCACAATGGCATAATCTAACACTCTCAATACAACGAACCAAATTAACTCAAAGCATTTCTCTATTTAACATTTTATGGAGTGATTAAATTAGTAAATGCAACTTACTGATGGAATTATGTTCATTCATTTGATTTGATCTAGATTCGGCTCTTTAATTAATTAATCCACTATATTCATTTAATAAAATATATTCTTCACTTTAACCATATTCTACAAGTTATTTAATCATTCTCTACCTTTTCCATAAAATCTCAAATACAAAGCATCAAAAAAACTCATAAAACACCTGAGATGCGCAAGGAATGCGGGGAAAAATAACCAAAGCAGAGTAATGCCTTTCTTTAAGCCATGGAAAGGATTATAACTCAATTCTCTAGGCAACAAGCAGTGTTATAATTCCTTGTGTGCCACTAGAAACCAACGTTAGTCCTCATTTACCCTTCCTCCACTTGGAATCTGCCAGCCCAACTTCAGTAGGATGTGTAGGACACTGAGACCGCGTTCCCAACACATGTTTCCATCATTAAAACTTCTAGTAATTATGAACAAGGTCTCCAATCATGCTCAATCAACCTATTTAATTATTAGGCCTCCAACCATGTTTTTTACAAACATTAGTAGCTCCACCTTGTCAAATACTAGTACATCCTCTTGCATCTCCATGAACTCCTCCTCTAGCATCTGTATCTAAATCTTGTGCATCATCAAGGACACATTATCATGTCAACATCATGAAGATATAGATAATTATTAATGATACACTCATCTTTCTATAGAAATCACACACAATCCACACACACCATCAATTTCCTGCACTACATCTAGCACTAACACTTCTCCAACTAATCATATCCAATACCTCTATGCAAAAACATTATCAAACAACATGATCATGATGGCTATAGCATCCTCTTCCAAAGACCGTAAGTCCATAACTTTCATGCTAGGATACATGCCAAAGACCATCTACACATCATCCGCTTGTATCCAATCATACATCTGCATAACATCATGATGTGTAGCCCAAACTACTAGCTTCACATCAATGCCAACCATCAATACTACAACACACGTCAATGCCAACAATATTCTCCTTTGGAATTTGTTAGGTTTCTATACCAATAAGAGTCATAATTTTGAATGACTGAGGTCAAGCCTTGTAATATTGTACATACCTTTGCTTTCTGCAAATGTTTTCCATATTATAAAAATAAAAAAATGTAAAGAGGGTATGTCCTAAAATAAAAATCAAAGGAAAAAAAGAATAAGAGAAGGTCAAAAAAATGAAAATATATGAACCCCAAAAATAAAAGAGACCATGAAAGTGTGCAAGTCTAAATAACACTACTATTTACTTTTATGCATAATAATGATTGTGTGCAACTTGTTATTCATGCCACAATCCATGGTAATCAAACTATTTAATCTTGGTTATTTCATGCTTTGAATTTTATGTTTATAGTTAGAGAATAAAATATGACCAAACAGTTTAATCTTGGCAGATCATTAGATATGTAGAGAAAATAAAAGGAGCTCATAAGCTTAATCTGAGCCCTTAGATGATATAAGGTTAGAATTAGATAGATTACTTTCAAAAGAAAAATAGAGATAATAAGGGTTTGCCAGCCTAAATGCACCCAAAGGAATGAAGAAAACATGTTAGAGGTAAGAAATGGGTAAGTAGAAGAAAGGTTGTCGAACTACAAAGTTAATTGGATCAAATCACATGCATCATGCTTATACACATCTTTCAACATGTATGGTCAACTATGGAAGCAAAGGAAAAGGTTTACAAGTTCATGTGATTAACTCCCCCTCATTATTTTTCCCCTATACATACTAATTTCCTATCCACAAGTATGTTTTAGTACTTTTAAATCCTACAAGTCAAAGAGGCGCAGAGCAATTCTCTGAATTTTGGTGGGACCAGACCCTCAGCTTAATGACTTATGGACACAAGTGCTAGAATCCCCTTCATAAAATCATTCCCCCTTCATACAATCCATTTCCCCTCATCACCCTAAGAAAACCCCTTTTCCTAAGGTTAAACACCATTTACCTAGGAAAAGTGAAAACCCCCCATGTAAATCCCTTTTCACTCAAAAACCCACAAAAAACCTTTTATCCTAAGTATAAAGCAAAGTGCGTGAAATGCATACATTTTACCTTTTTACTTAGGAAAAACCCACTCTGCCCATCACATTTCATATTAATTATTAACTTTATTATATAATTCCCGATATAACCCTTTTCCCGTATATTAACTAAATCCCTATGTAAATACCCCCAACCCTTAGTTTTAATAGAAACTAATACATTTACCCCTTATCCCGACAAAACAAATAAATCCCCCATTAACCCCAAATAAACACAAATCACTTCTGATTAAAGCTTCAAGCCCTCCCTAAGCCTCTGTACATTTCACCCGTGCTACTTCATCACCCAACCACTGTTCAATCATCTGTGCTTAAATCCTATGACGCGTAGCCGTATCAGCCTCACCCAACACCCGACCTTTACCCAAAGAGTTAAACTCCCTTATTAATCCCCTCCTGCTCATGGTTAACCCATGATTAAACATTAAATAATCTCATACTGCCAAGGTTTAAAGCCTGGTCCCCCCCTTAAGCCCAAACTTTTATCACCTACACGTTTCCCATCACAAGATCATCATCCAATCAACATCTGGCTCATCCAACGGTCCATGGCCATATCATCCATGCCCGATGGCTGAATGTTACCCGCCCGATATGGCGGTTTTCCTCGACCCCCCAATGACTACATGTCACACTCTAGAGTATATCGGGTGACCCCTCCTAAAAACCACCTTTGCCTCATAAGCGGTGCGACGACCCTTAATACCACCTCCCCACCAACCCGATAAACCGCCTATTATCCATAAATATAAACATTCGCGCCATATTCAAAAAAGTTGTCATTAAGCTTAAAACCATGAAAACCTTGTTTTCATGCCTTTTGCCCGTTTCACAGTATAAACCCATTAAACCCTTCAGCGCCACCCTGAACCTCTGTGACACAATTCCACCTCCATTTACGTCCAAAACACTGCCATGACCCCTTCCCCAGGCATCCCTATGCAAATAAAGTCATCAAGTGCTTTCCAGCCGACCGAGATTTTCTTAATAATTGTTGAATTTTACAGGTAATCAGTCGAAGACTAGAGCTTGGATAAATAATTCTGATACTAGTCGCATAACTTGTTTACTCCAAGACTCGACAAGAAACCTATTCAAAAAGCCTATATTCAGAAGAAGAAGACCATTATACAAGGAACAAAGATGAAGACAATTACACACAGAGCTGAGAAGAAAATGTTCATACTGAGACATGGACAGTCAAAACAGAGAAACCAAACAAAGTATGCAGTTAGAAGACAAACAGATAAAACATACAGAGACTTGATCAATATCCACTTCCCGATGCTGATACACATAAAAACAAAAGAATTTACTATTGAAACACACAATAAAAGGATACAAATGTGCAGTAAAGGAAAAACATTGTAAAGGATAAAGACAGGTCAGCAAGTAAAAGAGTAGTAGTGACAAAGAGTATCAGATGAAAGCTTGAAGTAAATAAAGCCTCCAGTGTGATAATTCAAACAGCAAAGAGCATAAAGAGCTAAAAAACAAACCATAAAATCCAGCAGTACCACAATAAAAGGGATAGCATGAAAGCATTTCACTAGCTGTCTCTATCTTCCTACGAGGAGATATCTTTATTTGCTAGATTAAATCTCAAGTTAGTTTGAGATATTTGTAATAAAACCTTAGTATAAATACTTCACAATTCGAAGTATGTAGTGTGGATTCTTAGACATTTCTATAGACTTCTTGATCGAAAGACTGTAAATCCATTGGAACATTGATTGAGCCAGCAAGCTAGATTGATGAATAAGGACAAGATATTTCAAAGGATTCATGTGTAGAGCGAAGTGTAGACAAGTATTTTCTCACGTTGTTGTTATTTTTCTTAAAGTTTTTTCCATAATGTTTATCTGAATCTGAATGCCATAACTGGAGTATTATCTCAAAATTTGTTTAATTACACTTTGTTATAACAATTGGGAAAATACATGTTTTCTACTGATAATCTAAGCTAAGGAATTCTTAATTGCTCCTTAGTTTAGGTTGTTTCTTTATAATATATAGCAAAGGATTCTTAATTTCCCTTTGTTTCTGATTACCCTTTGTTCCTCATTTCAATCCCGGTCTGAGAATTCTTAATTGCTCTCTCACCCTGGTTAAAACCTTTTCACCCCTCTGGCCCAAAGACCTGCACTCTACTCTGCTATCTTGCCCTTTGAACATTCCCTTTAGTGAGTTGATCCAGTTCTGCTGCCCTTCTTTTGACTCCATATGCCCAATGGTCTAGAGACATCATTCTATCCATCTGTTTAAAGAACCCCACCACCCAATCTTCAATACAAATAAAAAACCCCCTTGAACTTTCATAACTAGCCTAAAATCCCATCAAATAAAGCTAAATCATATAGAGAGAGCCCTCTCTAAGCATCAGGAAGGCTAGGTCCTGATCTCCAAAAGTGGTTTGTGGTTACCCCGGTGATCTCTTTCTTTAACCTTGGAAAATTACTGGGTGATAACATAGTGGCGACTCCACTGGGGACAACAACTCCTCAGTCCTAATAAAGTTTTAAGAAAATTCTAATTCTATATTTTGAGCCTCTTAAAGTCATTTGTTAGAAGTTATATTGAAAAAATCTCACAAAAACAATTAAAAAATTTGAAATTCTAGCTTCTAGGAAGACTCATTTTACTAGGGCTAATCTAGATCCCAACCCTCCCCTAGTAGTTGATAATCCCAACCTGATTTCGAAAAAATATAAAAAAGAAGAAAGTTCAGTTAGTCAAATACCTTTAGTTAAAGCTAATTCATGTCCTGATGAGTGGTTATTTTTAGAAGATCTTCCCTTTGATGTGAAATTTTATCTTTCATTATTTAAAACAAAATCTGAAAGTGCAATATATGAAATTGTTCTAGATCCTAATTTTATTACAAACCTTGAAGTCCAACAAGCCAACAGATCAATTGATGAGTACATTCTGAAATCTCCACAATCATCCATTAATACTACTACTACCCCTAAGTTTTCTGAACAGTTCTCCACTACTTTGAGTTCACCATTATTCCCTTCAACTTCAATACCTTCTGAATTCCATTCTGCACCACCATTTATACCTTCACTCCCTCACCAACCTATCATTACTCATTCACCACCTACTAGTCCTGGTTCTTCATCCACTACTGCATTAATTCCAAGTATCTCAACCCCACATCTTAACCCCTCCCAACTTATAGCAATGGCAAACAGATATGCTTCTCTTGTTTTACCTACCCAACTTCATGCTATTCCTGCAGATTGTCAGAGTAAGATTCCCTTGTTTGATGCTACTGGTTAGAACACTTCCCAGCAACATGTAAACAAGATGTCTGACTTTTTTGAACTACATGAAATAGATGAAGCCGATGTCCAAATGAGACTCTTTGCCCAAACTTTGATTAGTGATGTCAAGAAGTGGTTTAAAGCCTTTCCTGCCAACCACATAGAAGACCTAGCAAATTTCCAAAGGTTGTTTATTGATAGGTGGGAAAAGAAAAAGAATCCCTTAGAAATCCTTTCAGAATATGAGAATATTAGGAGAGGACCTAATGAAATTATTCAAGATTACTACACTAGATTCAATAACATATATAATGCAATCCCTGTTAACCTTAGACCCCCACCTGACTTAGTGTTTATAAAGTTCCCTGATGGTTTTGAAACAGATATGACATACCAACTTAGGGAAAGAAACCCAACAACATTAGAAGAAATGCAAAGTGTAGCTGTTAGTGTCGAGGCTAATTTGTTAGCTAAAAGGGCTAGAGTTAGAAATGAAAAGAGAACTGCTAAGGATGAAACTTCACCATCTGATATTAAAATAGATAACTTGGCCAAAAACATGGAAAGACTAATGGAGAGAATAGGTAGCATGGAAAGGAAACCCTAGTGGGATAACCAAGAAGAACCTCCAATTAGAAACCCAAATTTCAGAAATAACCAAAACATGGGGAAAAACGTACCAGATCAGAACATAAGGCCTCCTTTTCAAGAAAATTATGTAGAGACATCACATCCAGAAGATCTAGAGCATGATACAAAAATTAACCTAATGGGAATAAATGATGAGGACATTGTTTTTCTAACCCAAGATGAGTAGGAAATGTATATGTTGCAGCAATTATAGGTACAGTCTGGTGAATCATTTGATTATAAACAAGGATATGAATTTTCTATCTTCAAAGTCCATAAGCAATAAAATATAAGAAGCAAAAATAATGTAGATGTCCCTGACCAAACTAAGAAAACAACACAAAATCAACCCAAGAAAATAAAAGAAGCCCCTGTTTCAAAGATCCTCCAAATTCTCCCTAGGCAGAACCAAAATCCTTATGGCCCCACAATTGTAGATATAACCTCTGGTCAACCTTCTGTTGATCAACCATCCACTTCAATTCCACTTGAAAATCCACATAAGGAGATCCCCAATAAAGAAAAAGAAGACAATCCTACTCAAATCCCTGCTACAAAAACTCCAAACCTTCAAATAGAAAAAACCTCTTTGCCATTCAATTTGGGAGCAGAGATATCAAAGCTAAAGATTCCAGTCCCTTTAACAGAACTAATCAAGAATGAACCTTATAAATCACAGATAAACCAGACCTTAAACATTGCTGAAAATGAGGATTCAGTTAACTTGTTTGATGACCAACCAGAACTCATATTTGGTCCAGATGTTAATGGAAAACCATTAGAAGGAGGAGTTCCACCTTTTTACATTAGCCTTAGTATCCATGACAAAATTCTACACAATGCAATGTTGGATTCTGGGGCCTCCCACAATTTAATGCCCAAATCAGTAATGGAGAAATTGAACCTAGACATTACAAGGCCTTACAAAGACTTATTCTCATTTGACTCCAGTCAGGTAAAGTGTCTAGGATTGATTAAAGACCTATGTGTTACTTTAGTCCAATATCCTGCCAAAAGCATCCTTATGGACATTGTAGTTGCTGACATCCTACCAAAGTATGGCATGTTGTTATCCAGATCATGGGGGGCCAAACTTCAGGGATATCTACAACTAGATATGTCATATGCAACTATTTCTGTTTTTGGACAACCTAAGAAACTATATCGAGAAACCTTAACGAAATATATGGTTAGTATCCAGGATCGGCCTCAAAACATTCCCATCTACTCCATACACTCAGACATTGATTCTTTTATCTTGTATAATGTTGATCAAACACAAGCAAAAATTTTAGACTGTATTGATACAGAAACAAAAGAATTTGCAGTTTCTACACAAAATGAAACTAACCAGACTATAGAACTATTCAATGAACAAGAAGGTCAAATTGTTGTAAATGATGAAAAGTTTGTTGCACGAGATAGTGAAAATTATGATCATGACATATTATGGCATTTAGAATTTGATGGATCAGTCAATAGGTTAGGAGCATGAGCAGGAGTGTGGATATATAATTTGGAGAACAATTACTCAGAAGGCCATGCATATAGCTTGAATTTTAAATGTACTAATAATATAGCTGAGTATGAAGCATTAATTTTATGTCTTAAGTTAGTTAGGAGTCTAGGAGCTAAAAGAGTTTCTGTTATGGGAGACTCTGAACTAATTGTAAAACAGGTTGATGCTGCATATATGACTAAGGACCCTAGATTAAGTTGTTATAGAGACACTATTGTAGAAATACCTAACAATTTTCTAGAAACAAAGCTTGCAGTAATCCCTAGAAAACATAACATGCAATCCCATAGTTTAGCATGTTTGCCAAAACTTGTAAATTACCCTTCCAACCTAATTATCAATACACTGCTGAAGTTAGGCACATACCAGCAATTCCAGATAATTTGAAGAATTGGAAAATATTTTCTAATGATAAACAGATAAATAACTTTTTACTTTTAGAAGAAGAGTTTGTAAATAACAATATAGATACTGATACATCCATAGATCCTAACACTAAGGATAAGATAGAAATAAATGAGATAGAAGATGATGAAATAGATAGACTTAACCCAACTAAATTTACCAAATCAGATGTAGATAACTTAGAGCTAATGGAGATTGATGAAATAATCAATGAAGAAACCGAAGTAATTAATCTCAAGGATAACTTATTACCAAAGGGATTAACTCCTCTGGAAGATTTATTTGATTCAAATGATGTTCCTAGGAAACCTAAAATGGAACCATTAAGGTCTGATATAGAGGAATGTAATATAAGCACTGATGAAAATCCTAAACTGATCAAACTTTCAAAATCATTACCTCCAACTGAAAAAGTGAAATACATTGAGTTGTTGAAATAATTTACGGATGTCTTTGCTTGGATTTACGAGGACCTTAAATGCTATGACACCAACATCATCCAGCACACAATTCCTATTAAATAAAATCAAAAGTCTTTCAAACAAAAACTAAGAAGGATCAATTTTGTCTTATTACCTGCAATTGAAAAAGAAATTCAGAGGATGTATGATGCCAAAATAATTACACCAATCAGATTTTCTGATTGGGTCTCAAACTTGGTGCCAACTAGAAAGAAAACTAGTGAGATTAGACTCTGTGTGGATCTTAAAAACCTCAATAAAGTGTCACTAAAAGACAATTACCCTTTCCCAAAGATGGATCACATTTTAAAGAGAGTAGTTGGAAAAACCAGAATCTCATTGTTGGATGGGTTTTAAGGTTATAATCAAATCTTAGTTCATCTAGATGACCAACCCAAAACTACCTTTACTACTCCTTGGGGCACTTTTATGTATGTGAAAATGCCTTTTGGGCTAATGAATGCAGAAGCCACTTTCCAGAGGGCTATGGATATAGCCTTTGCTAAAGAAATTCATGATTTCCTTGTGATATATCTAGATGATATTACTGTATTTTCAAAGTCTGACAATCAACATTTGGATCATCTAAGGCAAGTTTTTATTAAATGCGGGAAGTTTGGAATCTCCTTGAACCCCAAAAAGTCCTTGTTTGGGTTAGAGGAAGGAAATTTGTTAGGTCACGTAATTTCAAAAGATGGTATAAGAATAGACCCTGCAAGAATAGAAGCCATCTTACAAATAAGACACCCTAGGAACATTAGAGAATTACAAGCTTTCTTAGGAAAAAATAATTTTCCTAGAAGATTTATATCTAATATAGCAGAGTTAATTAGATCACTAAACAACATGCTAAAAAAAGATTCCACCATAAAATGGACTATTGAGGCTAAGAAATCCTTTGAAGACATCAAACTAGCCTTAAATAAAACTCCTATATTAATTAGTCCTAAATTTGACAAAGATTTCATCTTGTTTTCCTTTGCTTTTGAGCACACAATAGTTGATGTCCTATTACAGAAAATGACCAGGGCTATGAAAAACCCATTGCTTTCTTTAGCAAAGCCTTGAGAGATGCCCCCTTGAAATATAACATAATGGAAAACAGGCCTTGGCTTTGGTCAAAGCCATTAAGGATTTTATGGTATACATCTTATATTCTCACATAGTAGCCTACATTCCTAATTCAGTAGTAAAAGACATCGTAACTCATGATGGTCATGATGGAAAAAGGGGAAAGTGGATTGCTACTATTTTAGAGTATGATATAGAAATCAAACATACAAAGTTAATCAAGGGCCAAGGTTTAGCCAAGCTTATGGCTGAATCTAACTTTCAGGCCTTGGATATAAAATTTATTACAGCAATAGATAATGAAGAGGAGATGGTGACTCCACTAATCAATCGGGCCTTTCTTGAATCACCTTGGTATGATAATATTATTTATGTTTTACTGAATTTACAAGCTCCTCCTGAATTATCTAGGACTAAAAGCAGGGTTTTGAAGATGAAATCCTTAAGGTTTTGTATGTTAGACAATGTTTTGTTTTGGAGAGATCATGAGGGTATTCTTCTCAATTTCTTATTAAAATAAGAATCTGACAAAGTTTTACAAGAGTTTCACGCAGGTGACTATGGAGGACACCTTTACTGGAAGACTATTGCAGATAAAATCCTTAGAGCTGGTTCTATTGGCCTACCTTGTTTGCTTATGTCAAAAAATATGTGACCTCCTGTCACAAATTTCAAATTTTTGAGGGGAAGAAAAAGCTATTACCTTTACCCCTCAAGCCAATCTCTATTGAAATACCTTTTCAACAATGGGGTCTAGACTTCATTGGTGAAATTCACCCACCCTCCTTTCCCCAACACAAATGGATCCTTACAGCCATAGACTACTTCACAAAATGGATAGAGGCCATACCTTCAAGGTAAGCCATAGATACTATTATCATAACCTTCCTTGAAACCAATATTCTATCAAGATTTGGATGTCCAACTAAGCTCATTTCTGATAATGCAGCAGCCTTTAAATCCAAAAGAATGATAGATTTCTGCAATAAATACCATATCACCTTTGGCCATTCCACAACATATTACCCTCAAGGTAATGGACTGGCAGAATCCTCAAACAAAATCCCAGTAACTATCATAAAGAAGTTACTAGAGGACAATAAGAAAACTTCGAATAAAAATCTAGTCAATGCTTTATGGGCAGACAGATTGACTACTAAGAAATCAATTGGTACTTCTTCCTATCAACTAGTTTATGGAATGGAAGTTGTCTTTCCATCCTCTTTGGGAGTATCAGCAATGAAGATACTTCAAGAAATGCAGGTTGAACCAAATAGTATCCAAAGAAGAATCAACGAAACTATTCATCTATAACAAACAAGAGAAGAGATCTATGTCAAGTCTCAAGTTGTTCAAGAAAAGATTAAGAATATTTTTTATAAGAGAACCAAGGCTGAAGATTTCTACATTGGTGACAAAGTGCTCAAGTGGGACTCAAGGAGGGAAGATAAAGGAAAACATGGGAAATTTGATTTCCTATGGAAAGGTCCCTATGTCATTTATGCTTATAGAGGAAATAATGCTTTCTTCTTGAGAGAAATTGATGGTACATATGTAGAAGGTGGGCTAGTGAATGGTCGAATGCTAAAACATTACTTTGAACCTAATTACTAATTTTCATTTGTACATATTCTATTTTCAAAAGTCTAGTTTGGATTGGATAGTGATCTCTGAAGTTGAAGCCCAAAGAGAAGGCCCTAAGCTTTAAAAGATTCACTATCATAAGTATCAATAATGCAGATTCATAGAAGGACACTTTGCAAGGCAACACCAACAACAATTCAAAGGCTACTGATCTCTAAAGTTATTGACATTTCACAAGGAAATTCCATCCCCAAGTGGAGCCACTGTTAGGTTCCTATACCAATAGGAGTCATAATTTTGAATGACTAAGGTTAAGCCTTGTAATATTGTACATACCTTTGCTTTCTGCAAATGTTTTCCATATTATAAAAATTAAAAAATGTAAAGAGGGTATGTCCTAAAAGAAAAATCAAAGGACAAAAAGAATAAGAGAAGGTCAAAAAAATGAAAATATATGAACCCCAAAAACAAAAGATACCATGAAAGTGTGCAAGTATAAATGCCACTACTATTTAATTTTATGCATAATAATGATTGTGTGCAACTTGTTATTCATGCCACAATCCATGGTAATCAAACTATTTAATCTTGGTTATTTCATGCTTTGAATTTTATGTTTATAGTTAGAGAATAAAATCTGACCAAACAGTTTAATCTTGGTAGATCATTAGATAGGTAGAGAAAATAAAAGGAGCTCATAAGCTTAATCTGAGCCCTTGGATGATATAAGGTTACAATTATATAGATTACTTTCGAAAGAAAAATAGATAGAATAAGGGTTTTCTAGCCTAAATGCACCCAAAGGAATGAAGAAAAAATATTAGAGGTAAGAAATGGGTAAGTAGAAGAAAGGTTGTTGAACTACAAAGTTAATTGGATCAAAGCACATGCATCATGCTTATACACATCTTTCAACATGTATGGTCAATTATGGAAGCAAAGGCAAAGGTTTACAAGTTTATGTGATTAACTCGCCCTCATTCTTTTTTCGCTTTCCTATCCACAAGTATGTTCTAGTACTTTTAAATCCTACAAGTGAAAGAGGCTCAGAGCATTTCTTTGACTTTTGGTGGGACCGGACCCTCGGCTTAATGACTTATGGACACAAGTGCTAAAATCCCCTTCATAAATCATTCCCCATTCATAAAATCCATTTCCCCTCATCACCATAAAACCCCTTTTCCTAAGGTTAAACACCATTTACCTAGGAAAAGTGAAAACCCCCCATGTAAATCCCTTTTTGCTCAAAAACCCACAAAAAACCTTTTATCCTAAGTATAAATCAAAGTGCATGAAATGCATACATTTTACCTTTTTACTTAGGAAAAACCCACTTTTCCCATCACATTTCATATTAATTATTAACTTTATTATATAATTCCCGATAAAACCCTTTTCCCATATATTAACTAAATCCTTATGTAAATACCCCCAACCCTTAGTTTTAATAGAAACTAATACATTTACCCCTTATCCTGACAAAACAAATAAATCCCACATTAACCCCAAATAAACAAAAAACACTTTTGATTAAAGCTTTGCCCCCCCCCAAGCCTCCGTATATTTCACCGTGCTACTTCACCACCCAACCACTGTCCGATCATCCGCGCTCAAATCCTATGATGCGCAGCCGTATTGGCCTCACCCGACACTCGACCTTTACCCAAAGAGTTAAACTCCCTTATTAAGCCACACATGATCATGGTTAACCCGTGATTAAACCTTAAATAATCTGATATCGCCAAGGTTTAAAGCCTGGGCCCCCCCTTAAGCACAAGCTTTTATCACCTGCATGTTTCCCATCACCTGACCGTCGTTTGATCAAAATCCGGCTCATCCAACGGTCCACGGCCATATCAGCCACGCCCGATGGCTAAACGTTACCCGCCTGATAAGGCAGTTTTCCCTACCCCCCGATGACTATGTGTAATGCTCTAGAGTACATTGGGTGACCCCTCCTAAAAACCACCTTCGCCTCATAAGCGGTGCGACAACCCTTAATACTGACTCCCCACCAACCCGATAAACCGCTTATTATCCATAAATATAAGTATTCATGCCATATTCAAAAAAGTTGCTTGTTAAGCTTAAAACTGTGAAAACCTTGTTTTCATGCCTTTTGCCCACTTTGCAGTATAAACCCATTAAACCCTTTAGTGCCACCGTGAACCTCCACGATGCAATTCCACCTCCATTTACATCCAAAACACTGCTACGACCCCTTCCCCGGGCATCCCTATGCAAATAAGGCCATCAAGTGCCTTTTCAGCTGACTGAGGTTTTCTTAATAATTGTTGTATTTTACAGGTAATCAGCCGAAGACCAGAGCTTGGATAAACAATTATGATACTAGTCACAGCACTTGTTTACTCCAAGACTCGACAAGAAACCTATTCAAAAAGCCTATATTCAGAAGAAGAAGACCATTATACATGGAACAAAGATGATGACAACTACACACAGAGCCGAGAAGAAAACGTTCATACTGAGACATGGACAGTCAAAACAGAGAAACCAAACAGAGTATGCAGTTAGAAGACAAATAGATAAAACATGAAGAGACTCAATCAATATCCACTTCCCGCTACTGATACACATAAAAACAAAATAATTTACTGTTGAAACACACAATAAAAGGATAAAATTGTGCAGTAAAGGAAAAACACAGTAAAGGATAAAGACAGGTTAGCAAGTAAAAGTGTATCAGTGACAGAGAGTATCAGATGAAAGCCTGAAGTAAATAAATCCTCCAGCATGATAATTCAAACAGAAAAGAGCATAAAGAGCTAAAAAACAAACCATAAAATCCAGCAGTACCACAATAAAAGGGACAGCATGAAAGCATTTCACTAGCTGTCTCTATCTTCGTGCGAGGAGATATCTTGATTTCCTAGATTAAATCTCAAGTTAGTTTGAGATATTTGTAGTAAAACCTTAGTATAAATACTTCACAATTTGAAGTATGTAGTGTGGATTCTTAGACATTTCCATAGACTTCTTGATCGAAAGACTGTAAAGCCATTGGAGCATTGACTGAACCAGCAAGCTGGATTGATGATAAAGACGAGATATTTAAAAAGATTCATGTGTAGAGCAAAGTGCAGAAAAGTGTTTTCTCATGTTGTTGTTATCTTTCTTAAATTTTTTTCCATAGTGTTTATCAGAATCTGAATGCCATAACTGGAATATTATCTCAGGATTTGTTTAATTACACTATGTTATAACAGTTAGGAAAATACATGTTTTCTACTGATAATCTAAGTTAAGGAATTCTTAATTACTCCTTAGCTTAGGTTATTTCTTTATAATCTATAACAAAGGATTCTTAATTTCCCTTTGTTTTCGATTACCCTTTGTTCCTCGTTTCAATCTTGGTCTGAGAATTCTTAATTGCTCTCTCACCCTGGTTAAAACCTTTTCACCCCTCTAGCCCAAAGACCTGCACTCTACTCTGTTATCTTGCCCTTTGAACATTACCTTTAGTGAGTTGATCCAGCTCTGCTACGCTTCTTTTGACTCCATATGCCCAATGGTCTAGAGACATCATTCTATCCATCTGTTTAAAGAACCCCACCACCCAATCTTCAATACAAATCAAAAGCCCCCTTGAACTTTCATAACTAGCCTAAAATACCATCAAACAAAGCTAAATCACATAGAGAGAGCCCTCTCTGAGCATCAGGAAGGCTAGGTCTTGATCTCCAAAAGTGGTTTGTGGTTACCTTGGTGATCTCTTTCTTTAACCTTGGGAAATTACTAGGTGATAACAGAATTGATGGCAACCCCTACTGATCCAACCATCTAAAACTGATATCCTCACTCCTAACTCTCTCTCCCTTTGACATTAATGAAAAAGGGTTCAGATCATAAAAAATGACCATAGTGGAATAGGAAATACTCCCCTTGGACATAAGTTATGCTTGATCAAAGTATAGTAGAGAAGTCATATACATATCCTTTATACAACAGTAAAGTATGTAACTCCCAAGGCATTAATAACTAACTCATATAATTTCTCTCCTAAAGCAGGAGCAACATAATCCATGTCATAATACTAGTAGTAGATCAAGTCACCAACACATAGCAACAACCACATAATGTGACCAACTAGTAGCAACAACATAATGTGACTAACTAGAAGCAACAACTTTCATCAAATCTATAGCAACAGCATCATATATCCAACCAAATCTAAAGCAATAACAAAAAACACATCCTCTCCACAATGTACTATCCAAGAATAGAAAACTCATTCATCATCAACAATAATATCTCAATCAAGTGCACTCTCTCCTGTCTCAATGGGCAACAACAACCTCTTCTAAAGAAAACATGGTATCAAAAAATATATGATGAAAAGGTCATAACATCATGACTAGGGAAAATTTTAAGAATGGAAATTTATCTTAAAGTTTAAAAAACTTAGCGAATCTTACTAGTCCATAAAATGCAAATTATAAAATGTTTGATGATATTTTTGTAAAAATATTCAAATTTCTGATGATTTTATGTGGCCTCTGTAATTTTTTGATGATTTTTAAGGTAAAATAATCTTATACTATAAAATTTGGGTGAATCACTTTTAGAAACAATGGAAATTGGCGAATCGTTTTTTAGGAAAGACATGGAAAATTAGCCCGCGTGCAAATATTAACCCCTAAAATTTTCCCTGATCATGACCAACCATACTCCAGTGAATGCAAGCATCTCCATGGCTAAATGTGTACTGATATATATATCGCTACCAATGCCTCCATGCCACATGTAAAAGGCTACTCCATATGGACCATTGACTATGACAAAATGATATGTAACAAAGTACAGGGCTTCACGAGCCTATTACATGGTTACTAAAAGATTATACATGATTGTACAATGATATAATTAACCCCATACAAGGCTGTAACCACTCTCATGACTCAACATATGTCATTCATGGTTCATGACTCTAAGACCAAGAACAAATGATTTACAATGATTTCATGAGCATAGTACAAGGCTTTATCAATGAGATATACCACAAGTAAAAAATGAAACCAAGACCTCATACATGGCTGAAAGATATCTTCTACTAAAAATCATCTCATTAAACTATGCCCACTATAATGACATAATGAAATTACATGGCATGTATGAGAAGCAATGTGTTCTCAACTTAGAAGCAACATATATACAATACATATCACATGATAGACATGTGATTTCCACTCCAAATCATCATCCATAGATCAAAATTTCTGCAGCAGTGATCAATCATGACACAACAATGCATAGTAGCCCGACAGTAGCATCATAAAAGCTCTTTTCATCATGAAAAATACTCACAATAATAGTATTAATAACCAACAACAAATGGCAGCATGATGAATAAAAAATATTGCACACCAATTAGCACAATACATCAGCCCTCTGAAATTATTCATGGAAGCAACTACAACCAACATTTGGAGCACAAGCATCTACAAATAAGATCAAAACTAGCAGAAACAAAATATTATGATGTGATGTTAGCATTGTTAGCACTCTATAAATTTCCAAGGTTGTAGAAGAAAATCACAAAGGTAACCACAAACCACTTTGGAAGTTGGGATCTAGCCCTGCCAGCTTCAGAGAGGGCTCTCTCTATAAGATTTAACTTTGTTGTATTAAATATTAGGCTAGTTATGAGTGTTTGAAGTTTGGTTTTAAATTCATTGGTTGATTAAGTGCTCAAACCTTCCATTGGGCTATGGAGTCTACAGTTCAACAAGGGTCTGTTTCATATTTTAAAAAAGAGTTTCACAAGGAAAGGTAGCTAAACTAATTGGATCCTTTATATTTAAGTGAAATGGAATGGAAGAAAAGATATAAGTTCAATAGAAGTTAAAGAGAAATTAACAATTCCTTAACATGATATCTGAAGAAGACATTGAAATTATCTACAGTCGGAAGTAGAGTGTATATTTCCACAAATTATGTTCATCAACTTTCTGTAAAATAATTCGGATTTCAGAAAACATAAGCATGGAAACAAAGTAATACAACATTAATAATGAGAGAAGCACGTCACCAGATAGTCTAACACATGAATCCTATGAAGAATGTACTTTTTATTACTGATCATCCCATCAAATGAAAATAGTACAATAACGTTCTAGAATGAAAAAATCCACGCAGAAATCAACCCTTGATACTTCTAAAAGAGAAGTATTTATAAGATATTTACAAAAAATCTTGTCAAAACCGACTAGGATGTATTTAGGAATTCCTAAACCGAATCTATCAAACTTATTACAAAAATTTAGGAAAATTTGAACTGTCTAAGGTGCTAGCACTAAATTTGTGGAATTGTTGATTATCTAGCCCTTCGAATCTTGTTGTTCTTTTGATGTTGAGTTGTACAACCAAATCCTCTACTTACTTCAGTTTTCACATAATTTATCCCAGTGTTGCTCACTAGGGATAGTTGTCTTTAGTAACTTTTTGTAAACCTCTTCCACTTCAGTGTATTGTTGGGGTCCGAGTGTGAATAAACTATTCAACCCTTTCCTACATTAATTCATCAATCCGGGTGCGTATGATTTTCAAGATAACGTGCAAGGTATATGCAGGGGCAAGGTTACAACTTACTTCAACCAAGGATTTGTGAGTAAGAAATTAAAGCATCATTGTAACAGTAACGGAAAATAAATTGCAGAACTTAAAAGGCATTCACAGCAATCAATAGAGATCTATAACAGCAATAAGAATAAACACATAAAGAGTAAAACAACACACACAAAAGAAATACACAACACCTAATTAGAAGAGTGGACCGAGCTCTCTGATTAGGGCTGCATTAAATTAGAGCTAAGGGAAGAACAACAAAGCTTCTTGTATTATATTAATATGTAAAAGGGTTGTTACAATGCATATCTTTGCGCGGATAACCCTTCACACAAGAATAAGACCCTTTTTATACAATACATGGGTAATAACATATTCCCTAAAACCTGGCAACTAAATGCCCAAAATATACAACAGTTCATAACAACAACTAGTTGCCGAGAGAGCGAGAACAGAAACGATCCAAAATAAGCTTGAAAACAGCTGCAAGTTGGTTATGCTGTCACAGCATTGCCGAACAGCTGTTGTGAATCGCGGAACTGCTGCTACATGTTGTGAAAGCGATACCTATTCACTAGAATCTACGGAAATAACAAGTTTTAGTAGTTTGCATAGGTAAAACCCCTGTGACTTTACTTCATCAATTAAATATTCCAAGAGACATAAGAAAGAAGGGTTACCTCATGAGTTTATCACAATAAATGCATATCAATTGGTGCAAAAAGGATGGAAGGATGGGTAAAAAGGTAAGGAAAAGATAAGCAGATTTGGTGCCCAACATCTCCCCCCAACTAGCCTTCTGCATGCCCTCATGCAGCTCACCACTTCTGCAGGTCTGGGTTAGAATGGCTGTGATCCTCGTGGAGCTGGGCGAGATCATATTCTTCTGCCATATCTGTTCCTGGGACCTTGTATCCTTCTGAGAGGAGGAATTCCTTCCACCAATCACCTAGTACATTAAATGTTGGGGTATAATGCTTCGCTGGCAGCCAAATGACAGGGAACCTGAACCGAAGTCCCATCCACCAGACCTTGCATGTTTGGATGCATGCGACATACCGTGGCACCCGACTTAGTTCCCGTGCAAAATTTGGTGCTCCAAAAGGCTCCTTGTTACGGACAGATGTAGGTGACATCATCCACCTTTTATGACATTTATCAAGGTCCCCATCTTGAAATGTGACTATTTGTTTGACACAAAGATCAATGCACCACTTCTGTGTCCTCAGCATCTGTTCTCTATTTCCCTTGATCTCTAAAAATGTGGTGTGCTTATTATACATAGTTACGGACCATTCGTGCTCTCCTCTCATCATAAGAGGCTTCGTGTTTTGATTTGACTCAAACGTATTAGAATCCTTCTGCCAGTTTATCTAGTTGAGAGTATAGGAGGTGAGATCCCTTAAATGAATGTCCCCCACATATGGGACCAGGTTAAATTCTTTGTCATCGCGTAGGAAGTATCCATGTAGATAGAGTTCACACATCAAATGATGGGTTACTACGTCATGGCTTCTCAATATATGGAGGAACTGTACAGATTCCTTGATTTCATGACTAACTTCCTTCTTAATGATTTCTAAACAAAAGAAAAGAAATTTCTCATGCAAGAACAAGGCATAGCTAGAAGCAGGAGGGCGACATGCCATTACCTGTTGTGCTAGGCTGAACATCTGTTCTTTGTTAGCCTTCAATTCCAGCACTTTCCCTTCCAACCATTCTACTTTGAGCTACTGATTCACATGCCTCAGCCATAATATGTCCACTTGCTCTACATATTCGAAGATAACCTTGGAAAACTGCTCCTAAACTCTTTTCACCTCATTCTGATAGCGGGCCATGGTGGATTTCCAAGTTTGAATCTCAACTGTCAAAGAGAATTCACGGCCTTCGAACAAGTGCTCAATAGGATCTGTTTGAGTAGTAGCAGAGGTCATCGACACATCTTCTACCTGTGTTTCTGCCTCGACCACTGTAGCCTTAGGCTTCTTAACCCGCTGTTTATACTTCCTTACCTGCTTCTTAAGTCGATGCACCTGTCTTCTCAGTCTTCGGACCTCTATTTTCAATCGCATCGCCTCTTTGAATTGTAGCTGGTATTTCTTTTTAAGGGGCGGCCTCCTTTGCTCGCATAGTTCTATCCACTCCTGCTTAACAACCACTTCATCTGGCCCTACAACTGGTTCGACAGGTGGTGGATTGCTCGGAGGAGTATCTACTGGTCTTTCTATCGGGTTCTCCTCCCTTGGTTCCTCTCTCTCGATCACTTCTTGCTTGACAACCAACTCAACTGGCTTCGCAGCTAGTTCATCAGGTGGTGGATTACTCAGAGGAGTATCCACGAGTCCATCTGTCAGGACCTCCTTGCTTGGTCCCCCTTCCTCGGGAGCAAGTGCTTCCTTTTTAATAATTAACTTGACCTGCTCTGGAGCTGTTTCGGTAGGTGGTGGATCGATCAAAGGAGTATCCACCAGCTTTTTGATCGGAAGTTCCATTCCTAGTTCCCTTGTGTCAGAAGCACCCGCTTCTTCCTCCCTTCTGGGCTCTAGGGTATCTGTTACTCGAACAATGCCCTCTTCACCCACTTGCTGTCCCTGTTCTTCTGTGGTATGTTCTTCCTCCATCTGTTCTTTGAAATGGCCTTGCTGAGAGTCAGCAACCAATAGATAATAGCAGCTGGGCCTTTAACCGACCCATCAAAATTTAGAATGGAAGGAACATCAACCTCCTTTTCTGAGCATCGGGGAGAACGACACTCTCGCTCCTCTGGGAATGGAGGCACATAAAGGAAACTGAAAAATGTTTTCTTCCTGGTTTGTACTAGTTCCAACTGTAACCTCGAGCTCTTTTCCTTCATTTGCAACAATTCCACACTGGCTCAGGGCTCCTTCCTATGTTGGCTCCTATCCCGCGGTTGACACTGGTTCTTGTGGAGCAGTGTCAACCGCAGGATTTATTCCTTCTACATTTTCCAGTACCGGATGGGTTAGTGGTGGTTTTTGTGTGGCACCACCAGCCATATCCAACACTTCCTAAGCAGATGGTGCTAGCACTGTCCCCTCTGGCACGTCGTTAATAAATGTGGACTCTTGTATCACCATGTCAACCCAGTCCATCGTATCCATGATTCCTTCCTCCGTCAGCTCCACGGTCTCTTTTGCTTCGAGCCTTTCTTGCTCTAGTCCGTTTTCTTCCATCAGCCCCACAGTCGAAGCTGGTTCTTGTGGAACAACCTCGGTTGTGGTACTAACAATTTTTTATGTTTCAAATCTTTCCTCCCCGGTCTGTCTTCTTCCATTGGCCCCACAGTCAAGGCTGGTTCTTGTGGAACAGCCTTGACTGTTTCTTCCACTTCAATCTCCCTTTTTTCGTCCTCCATTTCCATCTCTTTTGACTCTTCTTGCTCTACGTATTCAACCTCTGCTGGTTCCTCCTCCATTCCTTCCGGTTCCTCTTCTCTAGCAGTTATAATAGCTGCTATCTCCTCTTTTGTGGATTCCTGGAATGTTGCCCATGGAATTTGCAACCAGGATAGTGCATGCATAAGCAGTAGCTGAACCAGACCATGTTTAGTAATCACTGCTGCAACTTGTTGAAGTGGACTGCACCATCAATTGGAAGATCTTCAGCATAAAGAACAACATGTTCAACGAGAAGACCTCTGACTGTGGAAATCAAAGGTGAGCTAACACCCTGAAATGATACTTAAGTATAGTGGTATATCGCCCTTCGCAAGTTATGTATTTCATTACAAAACTTGCCACCTCGCCCCATGGATGTAGTAATGAGTTTCGGTCATACCCTCGACCTTTTTGGACAATGTTCTCACCAGCCTACAAAAATGCTTCAGGGAACTCCAGGAGGGAGATTCTTCATGAAAACTAGCTCTGTCCCTGCTGGGGAAATCCACTAACCTCTGCAATAGCCTCCTCTATGACAGGGATTTCTATCTCTCTAACCCGAGAGCTCTCTTCATCAAAATTGAGTGTGAATTATATTGCAATCCCTTTGTCAAATCCCTACAACCTGTTAAAATAAACATCCCAACTTGCCTTGACGAAAATCTGCCACACTTCTCTGTTGTTTCGGACCAATGTGGTATCCTCTAGCTCGTGATGCACAACCAACCCACCCATCGTTGTGGAAATAGTAACAACACTTGGATGTAGTCGGCTGTTGGGGAGAGAGTAGCAGCAACCACATTAACAACAATGGTGATAGCATGGTGGAGCGTGGGGTGAAAAGCAGTGAAAGTGGCCGGTAAATTTTTGAAAAATGCAAAGAATAATGGAAAATCATGGTAATATGGTGAAATTATTACAGTGATTAATTCAGATGTGATGGGAAAAGACTGATTTGTTATTGAACGTACATAATTCAAATTCCAATGCGTCGGGCAATTATTACGAAATCACAGAATTTTTTGGGTTACCGTTCACACCAGATTTAGTAATGATGTGTCATTATTATAGTTTTAATGCGCCATCATTTGTTTATGACGGGACACCCCCAACTTAAATGTGGCCATCCGTGGCACGTATGTGTCTCATTAATGGAATATTTTAATTGAATCCATAAAAGTCAACAGAGACGTACCTGGCAGTGGAGTAACAACATAGTAACCGGTGGAGTAATAGCATCGGTAAAGTAATAGCAGCGGCAGAGTAACAGCAGCGACGGAGTAATAGCACTGGCGAAGTAACAACACCGACAGAGTAACAACACCGATGGAGTAACAAAAGTGGTGGAGTAACAACATCGACAAAGTAATAGCAATGGTGGAGTAATAGCACTAACGGAGTAACAACAACGGTGGAGTAACATCATCCGACACTTAGAAACTTTTTCAGGAGTAACAGCACTGGCGGAGTAACAACACCGACGAAGTAACATCAATGGTGGAGTAACAACATTCGACACTTAGAAAACTTTTCAGTAGTAACAACAGTGGCAGAGTAATAGCATCGATGGAGTAACAACGACGATGGAGTAACAACAATGATGGAGTAACAACATCTGACACTTAGAAAAAATTTCAGGAGTAACAGTAGTGGCAGAGTAACAACAACGGTGGACTAACAACATCCGACACTTGGAAAAATTTTCAGGAGTAACAATAGTGGTGGAGTAACAACACCGATGGAGTAATAGCAATGGTGGGGTAACATCATCAACTATTACTTGGAAAAAATTTGTCAGCTCCTCCTTGTCAGATTTTGATCATTATTCCTACAAAAGACATATAAGTAAGTAGTAATAACATATTATTATTATTATTATTATTATTATTATTATTATTATTATTATTATTATAATATATATTTGAATATCATAAGGCAGAGAGAACATTCTCTGCACCAACAACCATCAAACCAGATTTATCAGAGAGATGTTTGATGAAGGCATCCTTAGAAGTTGGATGATGGTATAATTTCAGACGATGTCCATTCACTAAGAAAGAAGTACGAGTATCATCTATTGTAACCAATCTGACTGTTCCATTGTCAAACACAATGTCCACTTCATAGGGTCCCATCCAGCGAGTGCGAAGCTTCCCTTTAAAATCTTTGAAATGGGAGTCATAGAGCAGTGCCCAATCTCTTGTATGAAACACCTTGTTCTTGATAAATTTATCGTGCCATTTCATTCTCTGCTGTTGAATAGTAGTAGTTTTCTGGACAGCCACTGAATAAATTTCATCTAACTCGTTGAGTTGTTCCAGCCAGTGTTTTTGGGCCTCTGATAGATCTAATCCTACTTCCAAAGTTGTTATGAGCGTACTGATATGAAATTCTACTGGAAACAAGGGGGATTTCCCATAGACTAACTCAAATGATGAAAATTCGGTTGTATTCCACCATGTTGTCTTGTATGCCTAGAGAGCTTCTGGAAGTTTCTGAGACCAATCCTAACGATGGCTTGCTACAGTTTTTTTCAAGATATTTTACAATGCCTTATTTGTACTTTCTACTTGTCCATTCGCCCAAGGGTGGTAAGGAGTTGTCACCCTATGTTTGACCCCATATTTCTGCATAAGCCTTGCTATCACGTGGGATGTGAATTATGCCCCTCCATCTGAAACAATCTCCCTTATAGTACCATATCTCTCAAAAATCGCTTCAAAAAGAAAATTTGCAACCACCTGTTCTATTTCTTTCGCTGTTATAGCTCCAAATCTCACTCTTAGGGTTTGTGATGCTACACCAATGGCCTAGGGCAACCCCTCCTTCTAGACCTGGTCCAAAATTTAAAAAACAGTGTTTTATTCCCTATATGTGACATTGCCCTGAGCTAAACGCGTGTATACGTGGGTCTGTGTATACCCAACCCGCGTATATGTCTTAAAACACTTAAAAAAAAATTAAATCTCCTTAATTTCGGGCGGAGATCGCGGGTTTTACCTGCTGATCACCTGTTAGTGCCCATGGCCCAACTGTTCCCAACGAATTCCCAACTAAAAAAATACTTTGGGAGAAGTATAAAAAGGCTTCAATGGGAAGGCCTAAGGGAGGAGAGAAGAGAGAGAAAGGTTATTATGCTGAGATTTCCCTGACTAGGTCTGAAGATCCTTGTGCCTCTTACACTTCCCCCATTTTTACAGGAAACCCTTGTTTCCTTGTGTGATGATGTCCATTTACTACTTGTGATATCATGGAGTAAGTCATGGAAGGAGTTTGTTAAAGGCTTGATACTGGACGAATCCAAAGGACTGTTCTGCTTGGAGCCCGCGAAAGGATGACTCAGGTGAAATTATTCCTTTCTGTACTTTATTTGTCTATAATAAAAGAAACACGTATTTGTTCCTGATGTAAATCTTCCTCATGTTTATGATATTCATGTTAGAATTCATATGTGAATGGTTGTTTAAATGCATAAACAACTACCTTTCTTTATAACATGAAGATGGTTTCTTTATAATGTTTAGTCCATATACTGTTGTACTTTCTTGAATTGATTGTTTTGCAGGTCAAAGGAGCAAAAGGAACTCCAAGAAGGGTTTGGACCCTAGAAGGACCTTCTCAAATGTAGGACCTCAGGTACGCCCCTTATCATAGAGTTTGCTTATATTAGCATTATGGCTATATGGAATGTGTGTTTCTTTGTATAGACAACTTTCAATCTGCTAGGGTATCAGCCCAAGACCCTAGGGGAACTTTTCCCTTAACAGAGAGCAGGGAGAGAGCGAAAGCTAATGTGAAGAGTAGCTGAGGGAGTCTTTGGAGTCACTTGGAGGTCAAGTGAAAAGCCAGAGAGCTAAAAGTTGCAGAAAGCCAAAGACAGAGCCAAAGAAGCCAGAGCCAAAGAGCCAGAGCCAGAGCCGATAGCCAAAGCCAGAGCCAAAGCCGAGCACCAGAGCTAGAGCCAAAGTGAGAGCCTAGAGCCAGAAAGTTGAGAGCTTCAAAGCCAGGGGATAAGATGGTTTTATGAACCCACTGTGGTCTATGTAAACCAATGGAGTTGAGCATGGAGCTTGTAAAAGAACTTAGACCATAATCCCAGAGAGCCTAGTTGAGTTGACTAGAGCTCAAGGAGATGTAGCCCAAGAGTTTTGGGTGAAATCCATATTAAACTTGTTGTCTTATGTGTGATGCTCATTTGCTGCATTGTTTCACTGTTATATATTTTATATCAGTCTAAGCAAATCAATTTACAGCACATAAACAATTTAAAACAACCATAAGCATACACCTTATTTTCAAGCACATATTTGATTCCGCATTGGTTAATCATAAAGACTTGGGAATATTTAAGCTTTGGAAGTGGGAGAGGTTCTTGTAAGTTAGACAGGAAGCATAAGTGCCCCATTTTCAGATCACACAGCATTGCCGAACAGCTTCTGTGAATCGCAAAACTGCTACTACATGTTGTGAAAGCAATACTTGTTCACCGAAATCTGCGAAAATAACAAGTTTTAGTAGTTCGCATAGGTAAAAGCCCCATGAATTTACTTCATCAATTAAATATTCCAAGAGACATAAGAAATAAGGGTTACCTCATGAGTTTATCACAATAAATGCATATCAATTGGTGCAAAAAGGGTGGAAGTATGGGTAAAAGGGTAAGGAAAAGATAAGCAGATTTGGTTCCCAACATGTATTTTGTAAATGTCAGTTTAGAGATAAAGATATGCTTAATCCCATACTGAATGTCCAAGTCATATGCAAACGTTTCCAAGAATTCTTTTCCTATCATGATAATTCTTCCACCTATAATTTTAGAACTATCTTTCGCTATGATCATCAATTTCTCACTGTAATCAGACCACGTACTGAGCTTATCATTTATTACTAATAAATTAGGAAATCCCTTCTGGTAGAGGTCTTCGAGCTTGTTGAAGAATCTTTGCACGCCAATGTCCAAAATCTGACATGTTTGTTCAAGCTGCCTCATGAAATTTCTCCTAGTCAAAACCTTCTTGACTTCCAATATAGTTTTTATTCTATCATCAATCTCCATCTCTTCTAATTCCTATTTATTTTAAGTGTTGGGAAACTTGATGAGCTTAGTAGCTTCACTGGGTTTTTCACCCAAATGTTTTCAGAATTATTTGATGGCTTCATTAGATATTTAAATCAGCTCCTGTTACTCAAATATAATTTGTATTGAAGGCCAAATATCTATCATATCTTCATTGATCCATTTCCAAATATTTTCTTTGACTTAGGCCAAGGTACTACCCATGGCAGTGTCTTTTTCCATCTACTACAATCTCTGGGACAATGTATGGGATTTTTGTACTTCTGTTAGGAGGGAATTCTCATATCTTGTGTTCTGCTCCTATAAGGTCTTCACATCCTGTCTTAACTTCTTTATTTCTTCTCCCTGTATAAACATGTTTTCCATGGATTG
This sequence comes from Pinus tabuliformis, assembly GCA_031772625.1. Lineage (NCBI taxonomy): Eukaryota > Viridiplantae > Streptophyta > Pinopsida > Pinales > Pinaceae > Pinus > Pinus tabuliformis. The sequence continues at coordinate 99,913,088 of CM062819.1, read as the reverse complement.
GGCCAACTTAATTGAATCATCTGCAGTTGATGTGGGAAGTACTGTAGAAGAGGATGTTCCTACTCTTGTAGCTACTATAGGAATTCCTATTTGAAGTAGGAAAGCAATTGGTACTGCATCAAGAGGAACCACTACTAGTTGATAACTATGCTCCTTCTCTTTGATCAACTTGTCCATCTCTTCTTCCATCTCCTTGATCTGTGCACTCTGCTCCACCAGTAGTTTCAACATTTCTTCTTTCTATAACTTTGTCTCTCCTACCTCCTTTGCCTAGGGATCTTTAGTCGTAAGCAACTTCAATTGCTTCTTCAGGGCTGCTATGTCAGCATTCTTCTTCTTAATAATTTCTTCCGTGACCTTTGAATTACCAGGATCGAAACCTGCTTTGATCACCATTTCCTCTAAATATTTAATTATGTTGTGTAAATTAGAAAGAGAGGAAACTTTCTTTAGTTTAAGATGAGATTGAACACTGTTTAAAGAAAGTTGTAGTTTAGAAGAAGTGAGGGAAGTCTGTGTGAAGGTTGAGTAGACCATTTCTCCTATTTTTGGTTGTGAAACCTGTGCCTCTAAGAATGCCATATGTGTTCTGCACTACAAAAGGAAACCTGTCTATTTGGAAGAAAATGAGCATGCACATAAGAATGGAAGAATATCTGAACATTCCTTAAGTTAAAAACTGAAGGAATTGTTCATGAATTACATCTGCAAGGAAATGACCATAGTCAAAGGTGATTGATAGTCCTTCTTCTGTAGAAAGAGTCAATAGAAAGCCTAAAATAGGCTCATCTACCCATTCATCTAAAAAGTAACCAAGTGTTGGCATTATGACATAGGTTTGGCGCTATGGCACAGGTGTTGTCCTTGATGGCAACTCACTCTGGTGACAGATCACAGTTCAGGCACTCAGAAAGAAGAAAAAGATATATACGCAGGTTCACCTTGACGAAGCCGCGCATACACGTGGGTTAGAAGTTTCGAAGTTGCATATGCGTATACACGCACTTTCACGCAAGGAAAAGAGCGTACATGTCGAAGAACTAATCTTTGGTCTGTGGTATTTAATCCTTGGTATTTGAACCTATGGTTTTGGGCCATGGTATCTCGTCAGAAGTGTTGATCCCAAATATTGGGTCCATGGTATTGTCTTGATATGGTTTTGGACCGTGGTATTCTGAAAGGCATACGACTATAAAAGAGGAAGGAGATCATTTGGCAAAGGATCATCTGAATTATTGAATATCTGAAAAAGTGCTAGATCTGGAATATTGGTGATTGGGTTATGGTGCAGATCTAGATCTGAATAAAGGAGGAACCTGAGTGCAAAGAGAAGGATAAGTTCTATTGATGGGTCATAATCTTAAGGCTTGAATAATAGTATCTTTTTGATCCGTTATATGTGGCGCATGCTTGATCTATAAATCTGGTAATCTGGGTTAATTAATGTCTGAATATTTGAAAGAGTGAATTATCCTTTATAGATCTGTACGTAGGTTCAGTGAAGCGAAGGCATGTATACACGCTAGTTCTATGAGTAAAAACAACGTATATGCAGGTTGGTCCAAACATAGAAGCGTGTGCACGCAGGACTCTGGTTATTGAAGTAGCGTATATCTTTTGAGTTGTGTTCTAGCTGCTTATGTTTATTGCTATAGTGTTCTGGGTTCAGAATTTGGTGTGTGGTTAATGTTACTGTGTTCTGGGTACAGCTGTCAAAGAAGTGTCTACTTGATTCAGTTCTAATTGGTGAAAAGAAGATTGTTTGATGCAGAAATTCTTGATGATTGATTGATGTTCATGGATCCCGTCTGAAAATTTATGAAATGTGGTCCCTGGAAGTAAAGAGAAGGTTGTAGCCTTCTGCAGGTTGTAGCCTGCGTACTAGTATTCGTGCTAGTACAAGAGCTAAGAGGGTTGTAGCTCCCTTCTAGGAGAAGCTGTAGAATGAGAGAGGGTTGTAGCTCTCTGCAGGTAGCAGCCTGCATACTGGTAAAAGACTGCACCAGTACAGAAACATTGTAGAAAGAAGTTTCTAATTAAAAGAAGATAGAGAATAATTGCAGCATGTGGTTTTCACCCATATTGGGTTCCCACCTTATATCTTGTGTTCTTGTGTGTGATTTTCTTCTGCTCTGTTTCACTGTTTCTGGTTACTGTTTATTTGATTCTGATACACAGATTAATGATCAACATCTGTAAGATAAATTAAATTATAAGTTTGCATGGTATACGCGGGTTTCCTTATCTGTAGTTGCGTATATATGCAGTTTTCACTAACTGAAGTAGCGTATATGATCTGGGTTTGAAAAAGAAAATAATTGACTTGATAATACTGATTCACCCCCCCTCTCAGTATTATTTCCAACAATTGGTATCAGAGCAGGTCCTTCTGAAGAAGCTTGATCGCTTGAAGGAAGATCTATCATCATGAGCAACTACGAGAGAGAAGCATCGATCAGGCCACCAATTTTTGATGGGACTAAATTCGTCTATTGGAAGGTAAGACTCACAGCCTATCTTCAATCCCTTGGTACAGAAGTCTGGGATATCATAGATACAGGGTACACTTTTCCATCAGCAACTCCTACAGATCCGACTGGTAAGAAGAAATATGAAACAAATGCAAAGGCTATCAATACTCTATTAGGATGTCTATCTCAATCAGAATTCGTCAAGGTTATGCAGTATAAATCCGCAAAAGAAATATGGGACAATATTGTTCTGAGCTATGAAGGAGATGAACAGGTAAAACAAGCAAAACTTCAAACCCTCAGAATTCAAAATGAAAATATCAGAATGCACAATGATGAAAGTGTGGCTAACTATTTCCTACGTATAGATGAGATTGTTAATTGTATGAAAAATTTGGGTGAAGAAATAAAAGAGGCTATTGTGGTTGAAAAGGTTCTAAGATCTTTGTCCCCTAAGTTTGAATCAAAAGTTTCTGCAATAGAAGAAAAGGAGAATCTACAGAACCTTACCATGTCATAGTTGCACGAAATTCTAACAACTTACGAAATGAGGAAAGGAGGACCATCAGATAGGAGAGAAGCTGCATTCAAGGCTTCAGGCAAAGGAGATTACTATGAGTTAGGACATATGTTAGAAGAAGAGGAAGAATCAAATTTTGTCAAGAAACTTCAACGGGGTGCTGGAAGATTCAAAGGTAAGTTACCTTTCAAATTCTTTGCTTGTGGAAGAGTTGGTCACTATGCTGCCAAATGTCCTCATAAAGATAAGCTTGAAAAGAGTAAGGAACCTGTTAGATGGAACAAGAAACAAAATGTAAATAAGAAAAGTTATTACACTCATGAAGACAATGATGGACTTTCAAATAGTGATGAAGATGAACAAGGTAATAAATATAGACTTTTAATGGATTTTGAAGATGATGATTTCATGGATGCTATAGATGAAGAAGGTCTTTATGAAGAGATTTCTAAACTCAAAATTTGTTTATAAGAGAAAAAGATGATTATTGATACTCTGCAATTCCAACTGGCTGAAAGAGAAAAACATCATGAAAAGTTAGAATGTGAAATTGTGGGACTTAGAAAAGAGATTGAGAAATCTAAAGCTCTTAATCATAGATTTGTTAAAGGATCTGAAACATTATATGAGATTATCAAAGTGCAGCGTTCTCCACTAATCAAGACAGGTCTGGGATATAATGAAGAAACAACTCAAGTGCAGGAACCATCTACCTCCAAAATTTATCTTGATGCAGCAAGGAAAAGTGAACAAAGGCCAAATGGAAATCACCAGGTAAATCAGGGACAATCCACCTCAAGAATGAACAAAGACTATCAGATAAATCAGGGGAAATCTACTTTTAGAATGAACCGAAGCTACAACCAGCCACAGGTAAAACCTTCTCAATTTGCCTCAAGAATGGATGTCAATAGGAACTACAATCTTTTGGCTGGTAGATTTGATAATCACAGGAGTTTCTTCAATGGCCAATGTTTCTCTTGTCATAACTTTGGTCACAAAGTAGCTCAATGTGTTGCCTATAAGACAATCATGACTAGCGAAGCTCATAAATAGAGGAGTATGACTGGGATCATGAAAAGGACCTACAATAACTTCTTTGCTCTTGAAAATGAAATAGAATGTTCTATTTGTAACAATTTCAGTCATGAATATTCTAAATGTAGGAGCAGGTTTCGGCAGACAACTCAGAACGAGCAAGCCTCAAGTGCCAAAACATGGAGAATAAAAGAACCACAACCACAAATATGTGGTATAGCCTTATATGCGGAAGGGCGGGAAAATCAATGGTACATCGACAGTGGATGTTCGAAACATATGACAGCTGATAAAGAAAAACTTCAGTCATATCGTGCCTTAGAGAAGGAGAAGAAGGTCTCTTTTGGAAATGACACCTATGCTCTCATAAAAGGCAAAGGTTCTGTTCAGTTGAAAGAAAGGGTCGAAGCGGGAAATGTCATGTATGTTGATGGCTTAAATTATAATCTATTGAGTGTCAGTAAGATGTGCGATCAAGGAACTGAGGTAATATTTCGATCAAATGAATGTAGTGTTCGTGATCTTGATACAAGAAAAATAGTGATCAAAGGCATAAGAACTCCAAATAATTTATACATATTCAAAGAAGGAAAACATCAACGCTATCTAAGCAAGAATGATGAACACTGGCTATGGCACAGAAGATTGGGGCATCTTAGCTTCTCACAGATAAGGAAAGCATGCAAATACCAGGTAGTTCGTGGTCTTCCAGACATCAGAATTCCAGACAATACAATATGAAAATCATGTCAGTTTGGTAAGAAAACCAGAACTAACTTCCCTAAGAAGGAAGGATCAGCTAGCAGGCCACTTGAACTTGTCCATACTGATGTATGTGGTCCATCTAGGAAAAGGTCACCCCAAGGAGAAGAATACTTTATATTATTCATTGATGGTTTTTCCAAGATGTGTTGGATAGGACTTATGAAGCACAAAGATGAAGCCTTTGAAAAATTCAAATCATTCAAAGCCTTGGTGGAGAACGAATCAGATCACAGAATCAAATGCCTCAGGTCTGATCGAGGAGGAGAATTTACCTCGAATGAATTTTTCGATTTTTTTGAAGAACATGGAATAAGAAGGGAATTCTCTACAGCTAGGACTCCTCAGCAAAATGGAGTAGTGGAAAGGATGAACAGAACGGTTCAACAAATGGCTCGTGCTATGCTTGATGAGTCTGGAACTCCCGCAACCTTCTGGGGTGAAGCCGCATTTGCTGCAATTGTTATTCTCAACAAGACAAATGTCCGGGTGAACAACACTCAAACTCCTCATGAGCTCTGGTATGGTGAGACTCCTATAGTAAAACATTTCAAAATTTTTGGAAGCAAATGCTATATTAAAAATAATGATGAAAATCTTGGCAAGTTTGAACCTAGAGCAGATGAAGGCATTCTCCTTGGTTATTCTCCCCACAGCAAAGCATATAAGTGTTACAATAAAAGACTTGGAAGAATTGTTGACAGCATTGATGTAGTGGTTGATGAAGAAGGAAACATTCCTAGGCAAGTGAATTCCGAAGATTTCGAAGATGATGAGGACTATCCTTCAACATCAAATCAGACTTATGATGAAGAAGAAGCTCAAGAGGCACCAGAGGAATAGATAAAGATAGAAGAGAAGACTCCATCTAGATACATTCAAAAGAATCATCCAGAAACTCAAATTCTGGGGCAGAAACAGGTAGGTATATAAACAAGAAGAACAATTGCAGAAGCCTCAAGCTATTTGGCATTGCTCTCCTCCACTGAACCACAAAATGTAAAAGAGGCATGCAAAGATGAATGCTGGGTCAAGGCAATGGATGAAGAAATTGAGAAAATTGAAAAGAATAACACTTGGGAGTTGGTTCCTAGGCCAAAAGATAAGAATGTCATAGGGACAAAATGGATATTCAAAAACAAGTTGAATGAAAATGGGGAAGTTATTAGAAACAAGGCCAGACTTGTTTGTAAAGGGTATGCTCAACAAGAAGGAATAGACTTTGAAGAAACTTTTGCTCCTGTTGCTAGACTTGAGGCCATCCGAATTTTCCTTGCTCTCTCAAGCTTTCAGAAGTTCAAAATATTTCAAATGGATGTGAAATCATCTTTTCTGAATGGAGACTTAGAAGAAGAGGTGTATATTGAACAACCAGATGGATTCATCCTTGGAAATGATCCAAAACTTGTATGCAGACTTAAGAAGGCTCTCTATGGTCTTAAAAAAGCTCCAAGGGCTTGGTATTATCGTCTGGACAAATATCTTCATCAACAAGGTTTCTCAAAAGGATCAGCAGATAGCAATCTTTATATAAAAATTGAAAATAACAAATTGCTAATACTTGTTGTGTATGGTGATGATATAATCTTTGGCAGCAATGAAGAAGCTATGAGTCAAAGCTTTGCCTTGGTGATGCAGAAAGAATTCGAAATGTCCTTGCTTGGAGAACTGACATATTTTCTTGGATTACAAATACAACAAAATGAAGGTGGTATCCTTTTATCTCAAACCAAGTACCTCAAGCAGATTTTGAAGAAGCATGGCATGGAAGATTTGAAACCAGTATGTACCCCTATGGTTACAGGATGCAGCCTCAGTGCAAATGATGAATCAGCAGCAGTGCATCAACCAACTTATAGATCCATGATTGGAAGTCTGCTCTATTTAACGGGTACTCGACCAGACATCATGCATGTAGTGGGAATGGTTGGAAGATTTCAGGAAAATCCTAAGGAAACTCATCTTCAGGCAGTATAGAGAATTTTCAAGTATCTTCAAGGAACTCAAAACTATGGCCTATGGTATCCTAGAGATACAAATCTCACTCTTCATGCTTATACAGATGCAGATTGGGCTGGAAGCGTGGATGACAGGAAAAGCACTAGTGGTGGTGCATTATTTATGGGTTCCAGATTAGTATCTTGGTTCAACAAGAAATAGAGTTTGATTGCTTTATCTACAGCTGAAGCAGAATATGTGGTTGCTGCATCTTGTTGCACACAACTTCTTTGGATGATGAAAACTTTGGAGGATTTTCAAATCACTTGTTCTCCACCTATCTCCATCTTCTGTGATAATACAAGTGTTATCAGCATCTCAAAGAATCCTATCATGCACTCAAATACTAAACACATACCAATCAAGTATCACTTTCTCTGGGAACAAGTGTTGGAACAAAAGGTCAAGTTGGATTATGTTCCCTCTAAGGAACAAGTTGCTGATATTCTCACCAAACCACTGCCCAGAGAAACTTTTAAATACCTCAGACAGAAGCTGGGAGTAGTTGATGCATCATCTTGCGGTTGAAACTTGTCTGTTTCAGAGAAAAGTGGGTGTATGCGAGTTGCTTGAGGAGGATCCGCATACATAAGCTGGTTTATGAAGAGACAATCGCGTATATGGTAGTTTGAAAGAAATCAGTGGGGACAAACTCTGGTTGAAAAGAGTCTGATGTGGGTCTGTCAGAGATCATCTGGCATAGCTTTAGGGGGAGCAGATAATCTTCTAATAATGCATTGTTGGCATTATCTTAGAAGCTTTTGGTTCTAGTACATAGCTGTTGTTGGTTTCAGGTGGAACAAATGGAGAGGGAGAACAGAAAGAGAACATGGTTGCTGATCTGAATAGTGATTGACAGATGCTGCTGATATCAGTTATTGGTGACTTCCATAAGTCTTGCTCTAGATTTTTCGTCTCTATGTCATATATATCTTCTATTATTATCAAGGTCATGTAACAGCCTATTTTAGTTTTCCCACTATGCTTAGGATGAATGATGTAATGTACTTGATTGTCATATGTAAGAAAAATTTTGGTCGATGATCCCCACATGGTTGGGTGATGGATGTATGTATAGAGTCTTTTGGTGATAGGAATGTCATTTATGATGTATAAGTCATGGTTCTTCTTGAAGAACATCTTTTTGCAGATCTCGCCTCTAGTCACGGGGAGCATGATCAGCATAGCAAAGTAGAGATTTCAGCATGTTCTCAGGGGGAGCACAACCCTTTTCCCTTGATGACAAAGGGGGAGAATGGCTTTGAGGATCTTGGGGTTGCCATCAAGTCCAAATTGGGAGATTGTTGGCATTATGTCGTAGGTTTGGCGCTATGGCACAGGTGTTGTCCTTGATGGAAACTCACTCTAGTGACAGATCACAGTTCAAGCACTCAGAAAGAAGAAAAAGATATATACGCAGGTTCACCTTGACGAAGCTACGTATACATGTGGGTTAGACGTTCCGAAGTCGCGTATGTGTATACACGCACTTTCACGCAAGGAAAAGCACGTACATGTGGGAGAACTTATTTTTGGTCCGTGGTATTTAGTCCTTGCTATTTGAACCTATGGTTTTGGGCCATGGTATCTCGTCAGAAGTGTTGATCCCAAGTATTGGGTCCATGGTATTGTCTTGATATGGTTTTGGACCGTGGTATTGTGAAAGGCATACGACTATAAAAGAGGAAGGAGATCATTTAGCAAAGGATCATCTGAATTATTGAATATCTGAAAAAGTGCTAGATCTGGAATATTGGTGATTGGGTTATGGTGTAGATCTGGATCTGAATAAAGGAGGAACCTGAGTGTAAAGAGAAGGATAAGTTCCATTGATGGGTCATAATCTTAAGGCTTGAATAATAGTACCTTTTTGATCCGTTATATGTGGCACATGCTTGATTTATAAATCTGGTAGTCTGGGTTAATTAATGTCTGAATATTTGAAAGAGTGAATTATCCTTTATAGATCTGTACACAGGTTCAGTGAAGCTAAGGCGCGTATACACACTAGTTATGTGAGTAAAAACAGTATATACGTAGGCTGGTCCAAACACAGAAGCGTATGCACGCAGGTCTCTGGTTATTGAAGTAGCATATATCTTTTGAGTTGTGTTCCAGCTACTTTTGTTTATTGTTGCAGTGTTCTGGGTTCAGAATTTGGTGTGTGGTTAATGTTACTGTGTTCTGGGTACATCTGTCAGAGAAGTTTCTACTTGATTCAATTTTAATTGGTGAAAAGAAGATTGTTTGATGCAGAAATTCTTGATGATTGATTGATGTTCATGGATCCAATCTGAAAATTTATGAAATGTGGTCCCTGGAAGTAAAGAGAAGGTTGTAGCCTTCTGCAGGTTGTAGCCAGCATACTAGTATCCCTGCTAGTACAAGAGCTAATGGGGTTGTAGCTCCCTTCCAAGAGAAGATGGAGAACGAGAGAGGGTTGTAGCTCTCTGCAGGTAGCAGCTTGCGTACTAGTAAAAGACTGCACCAGTACAGAAACATTGTAAAAAGAAGTTTCTAATTAAAAGAAGATAGAGACGAATTGCAGCAGGTGGTTTTCACCCACATTAGGTTTCCACCTTATATCTTGTGTTCTTGTGTGTGATTATCTTCTGCTCTATTTCATTGTTTCTGGTTACTGTTTATTTGATTCTGATACACAGATTAATGATCAACATCTGTAAGATAAATTAAATTATAAGTTTGCATGGTATACACGGGTTTCCTTATCTGTAGTTGCGTATATACGCGGTTTTCACTAACTGAAGTAGCGTATATGATCTGGGTTTGAAAAAGAAAATAATTGACTTGATAATACTGATTCACCTCCCCTCTTAGTATTATTTCCAACACCAAGTAGGCACGACAAGACAGAGATAATCTGTCTAGTTCTTTGGGGGAAAATAGAATAGGGATAAGGGGGATTCTTCTTTGGGAGTTGAGAATATTTTGGCAAGAAGACCTCAAAATTTTTAGCTCTCTGGGGAAAGGTGAGTTTTTGATAGATTTCATTAAGAACTCAAGGGAAAGAGGAGTCAGAGAGTCACTATAGGGGACATGCAACTTTTGGTTTATATTTTCAGAGGTAATGATGAAAAGGATTTCACCATTAAGGGAGATGATAGCCCTCTTACTTGAGAGATAAGCGGCATTACATTTGAGAAAGAATTTGGGGAAATAGTAGGACTGGGGGAAGATAAACAAGGGTAGTGTAGACTACCAGAGGTTAATCTCGTCAGACTGGTCAAGGTAAGTGTCACGAAATAAGCAGCGTAGTTCAAAGAGGTCGAATTCACACTGTGTCTCAGCAATTTTGTAATCTCTATCATTTAGGGGGGTGTGGTCTAAATCTAAAGGGGGGATGAGCATGGGGTTTACCACACTGGCAATTTTTGGGGCCATCATGGTAACATAATGAAATTGGAGAGGGTGACAGACGGAATTGCAAAGGTTCACTGTTAATTTTGTGGGAAAAACTAGGATGGAGTTCCTCTGTGGGGAGTTGCTAATAGGAAAGAAAATAGGGATCGCAAGTAGTGTAACAATAGGAAAGTGAGAAAAGGCTATGATAGTTGGAAAAGGCAAGGATTTATAGTTTCATACCTGGAGTGGGAATGTTGGATAAACGGTTGTTTGGGAGCAGCATTGACTCAGCAACGGGAGGGTGTTGCAACGAAATTGGTGTAATAGTCGTTGACGTGGCACCTCATTATAGGTGGATGGCGGCGTGGGGCCATTAGCGGGAAGTGATAGGAAGAAGGGATACGTGGTAGTGGTGGAGTGGCAGTTGAGGAGGGATGTGGCGGGTGAACATTGGCGGGAATGTGGGTTAAGGCAGGAGCGGGGAAAACCACTTTCGGAGGGGGGTCTGGTTGTTTGTGGTATTAGATGGTGGGTCCAAAATAAAGGGGAGAGGACACATAGTAGCAGGGAAAACCACTTTTTGGACCCCGCCTTGGTGTTAAAGAGAAACATAGTGGGGGGGTCCTAAAAGGCTTTAGAGCTGTTGGATGAGCACGAGATCATGACCGAGCATGGAGAGGTGTGCGGATTTTAACAGCGATGGTCCCAAATCATATCTCGAGTGGATATCTCTTTAGACTAAGGTCCAACTTTGGACAAATCAACAGATTACAAAAAATTCTTTATGCGATAAATTTCACTTTTTCCTAAAGTAATCTAAATAAACCTAATTAGGGTGCATTTAAAAGTGTAAACACTGTTTATTTTTCCATTTTAAAGGACCAAAACTATCCATCCAAACATCTAAACTAATTTAACAACTTCATTAACCTAGATTAAGCTATTGGATTAATTTATTCACCTATTCTACCTATTTGATCTCAGCCAAGATTACATTGTTTGGCTAAGTTATTCACTCTAATCTAATTGACATAAATTTAAATTTTCTTGAACATGACTAAATTGTATGTTTCAAACAAAAATGGTGTTGTGGCATTTTAAACAAGCTACACACAATTTCATGAATTTATTCACTACAAAATTATTAGACTATTAGTGGCACTTCAACTAGCATCACTTTCACATTTATTCATTTTTTTGTGGGGTTCTTTTATCATTTATTTTTCTTTTTCTGTTTTTCCCTCTTTTCATTTTTTATTTTCATTTTTATATCTTTTTTTTGGAAATCATTTGCAGTATGCAGTATTATTTACAATTTGAAATACTTAAAGAAACCATTCAATCATCATTTGATCTTATAAATTGTAGGACCCTAACAGTGGCTCCACCTGGGGATGGCACTCTCCTTGTGGGGTGTCAAGAACATCATTGACCATCATCCTCATCCATTGGGTTGATCCCAAATCTGCAACCTATTCTGCCATAAAATCTCTGTGACTAAAAAACTCTCAAACTGAAATCAAAACCATTCTACAAACTGAAATCTAAAATACTCACTTGAACTGAAATCTGAATTTGGATAGAATGCTTGAAAAAAATTCTCAAAGAACTGAGCTTATTTTGACACTGCTACCTACTCTACAATGTTGAAAATTATGCTAAATCAAATAATACAAAAATGCCAATGAAGTCAGTCAAGTAGTTGTTGAAATAAGTGGACTACTTGACTGCTTTTTAGCAAAATCAAATGGACAACTTGACTTTTGTCCATAAAATCAAAGATGTAGAGTGCAATGGAAATTGCTATTGGATCTGGTCATGAAAACATGATTGAACACTTGATTTGAGAAGAACCTTCATGTAGTTTTCTATAGGATCGGTAAAGGCATGACTAATCAATTTACCTCGCAGGCCTTGATTGACCGATTGAGCATGGAAGATTTCATCAGTTGTATTCTCAAGGTTAAACCCTGATTCCAACTGTTAAGTTTCAACCTTATGTCAAAAAACAAAACTCTCATCCCTCTGAAAAGAAAAAGGAAATACAATCTCCTATTGTTTTGGAGAAGGAATATTTTCCAAGAATTGTTTAGGATCTCAGAAATTATAGGGCTGAATCTGAAAATCCAAAAGTTCAATATCCTTCTCCAATATTTTAGCAACTAACTCAAGAAAACAAACTTTACTTTTAGGACAAAATTTTCTCAATTTCAAACAATGAAACACGGTCGCTGGAAAGTCTTCATCAATTTGAAAATTAGCTAATTTATCCTTGACTTATTTTGAAACTTTTCAAGACAGAGGATTTGCCACATACCCTGTCATCTCGTTTAGCAAGGAATCAGATCAACTTCTACTGGAGTCGCCATAAATGCTCTAAAATTTGGATTCTTTGACAGTGGAGTCACCCTAAAAACTTTGAAGCTCTGGATACTTTGAACATGGAGTCGCCAGGTGAATGATACAACCTTCTTGTGTCTAATCAATGTCCACCATCAGTAATCAGATCTGGAACCTAATACACTTTTTTGAGGAACATGAAATGTTCGTCCCCAGTATGGTCGCCAAAATTTTATCACTCTGTAATTTTTCGAGGTTGCAAAATAAAATCACAAAGGTAACCACAAACCACTTTGGAAGATGGGATCTATCCCTTGCTAGCTTCAGAGAGGGCTCTCTCTATAAGATTTAACTTTTTTGTATTAAATATTAGGCTAGTTCTGAGTGTTCAAAGTTTGCTTTTAAATTTATTGGTTGAATAAATGCCTGAACCTTCCATTGGGCTATGGAGCCTACAATTCAACTGGGGTCTATTTCAGATTTTAAAAAGGAGTTTCACAGGGAAAGGTAGCTACACTAATTGGATCCTTTATATATAAGTGAAATGGAATGGAAGAAAAGATATAAGTTCAACATAAGTTAAAGAGAAATTAAGAATTCCTTAACATGATATTAAAAGAAATCATTGAAAATATATACAACTAGAAGCAAAGTGTTTCTTTCAACAAATTCTGTTCATCAACTTTTTGTAAAATAAATCAGATTTCAGAAAACATAAGCATGGAAACAAAGTAATAAAACATTAACAGTGAGAGAAGCACGTCACCAGATAGTCTAACACATGACTCCTATGAATAATGTCCTTTTTATTACTGATCAGCCAATCAAATGAAAATAGTACAGTAGCATACTGGAATGCAAAAATCGACGCAGAAATCAACCCTTGATACTTCTAAAAGAGAAGTATTTATAAGATATTTACAAAAAATCATGTTAAAACTGACTAGGATGTATTTAGGAATTCCTAAACTGAATCTATCTAACTTATTAGAAAATTTTAGGAAAATTTGAACTGTTTGAAGTGTTGGCACTAAATTCGTGGAATTTCTGACTATTTGGCCCTTCGAATCCTATTGTTTTGTTGATGCTGAGTTGTACAACCAAATCCTCTGCTTACTTCAGTAATTCGCATAATTTATCCCAGCGCTGCTCACTAGGGATAGTTGTCTTTAGTAACTTTCTGTAAGCCTCGTCCACTTCAGTGTATTTTGTAAATGTCGGTTTAGAGATAAAGATATTCTTAATCTCGTACTAAATGTCCAGGTCATATGCCAACGCTTCCAAGAATGCTTTTCATGTCATTCTGATTCTTCCAATGTAACTTTAGAACTTTCATTGGCTTGGATGATCAATTTCTCACTATAATCAGACCACATATTGAGCTTATCATTTATTACTAATAAATTAGGAAATCCCTTTTTGTAGAGGGCTTTGAGCTTACTGAAGAATCTATGCATGCCAATGTCCATAATCTGACATTTTTCTTCAAGATGCCTCATCAAATTTCTCTTAGTCAAAACCTTCTTGACTTCCAATATAGCTTTTGTTCTATCTTCAATCTCCATCTCTTCTAATTCCTATTTATTTTAAGTGTTGAGGAACTTGACGAGCTAAGTAGCTTCACTGGGCTTTTCACCCAACTGTTTTCTGACTTCTTCAATGGCTTCATTAGATATTTCAATCAGTTCATATTGCTCAAATATAATTTTTATTGAAGGCTAAATATCTAACATATATTCATTGATTTGTTTCCAAATATTTTCTTTGACCTAGGACAAGGTATTACCCATGGCAGTGTATTTTTCCATCTACTGCAATCTCTGGGATAATGTCTGGAATTTATGTACTTCTGTTAGGAGGGAATTCTCATATCTTGTGTTCTTATCCTATAAGGTCTTCACATCATGTCTTAACTTCCTTATTTCTTCTCCTTGTATAGACATGTTTTTCATTGATTGGGCCAACTTAATTGAATCACCTGTTGTTGATGTGGGAAGTATTGTAGAAGAGGATGTTCATACTATTGTAGCTATTGTAGGAATTCCTGTTTGAAGTAGGGATGTAATTGGTACTGATTCAAGAGGAACCATTGCTAGTTGAGAACTCTGCTCCTTCTCTTTGATCAACTTGTCCATCTCTGTTTCCATCTCCTTGATCCGTGCACTTTGCTCCACCAGTAGCTTCAACATTTATTCTTTCTGTAACTCTGTCTCTCCTAAATCCATTTCCTGAGAATCTTTAATCATGGGCAGCTTCAATTGTTTCTTCAGGGATGCTATGTCTGCATTCTTCTTCTTAATAACTTTTTACATGGCCTTTGAATTACCAGGATCAAAACTTGTTTTGATCATCGTTTCCTCTAAATATTTAGTTATGTTGTCTTTATCAAGAGAGGAAACTTTCTCTAGTTTAAGTTGAGATTGAACATTTTTTAAAGAAATTTATAGTTTAGAAGCAGTGAGGGCAGTCTGTGTGAAGCTTAAGTAGACCATTTCTCTTGTTTTCCTGTGCATGTCCATTTGATCCAAAGGATGAACATACTTTGCCTCAAACTCAAACGTAATATGCTTGAAGTCAACTGCTGATTTTGGTTGTGGAACTTGTGCATGTAAGAATGATGTATGAATTCTCCCTTTCTCTATGTCATAGGCTGAAATGAGCCTATGCTAGATTGAGGAAAACTACTTCCTGAATTTAGCGGAGATGTTGTCATGAATGGCTTCATTCCTCTGTTTAATTTCTTTATATTTTTGGAAAATATCCAGCTCCCTTTGTTTTGTGAATGTTGGTGTGTGAGGTGTTGTAGCTGGAGTCTCTTTAGTAGTCGAGGATGATGGAGAATTGGTGGTATTGTTTTCAAACTTCAAAGTTTGAAGTCCAGAGAGCACAATGCTACCATGTGTTTCCTCCAGTAGTGGGAAGTCTATCTTAGAACCTGTCTTAATATTCTTTCTATATATCTCGAATTGTTTGGCTGAGACTTCTGTGACTAGAGGGGAGTCCTCCTCGATCTCTTCTTGGTCTTTTCTCTAGGTATAAGAGTTTTTGAGGTAGTCTTGGAAAGCACCTGCTCTTCAGCCTCCTGCAATGTGTTCTCTACCCAATTCTACTAGTTCATGTACTTCTCTATTTCTAGTCTTTGGTTATGCACATAGGAGTTTCCTTTTGTTCCACTCTTAGCATAGAAATTTCCCCAAAGGGGTCATAAGACCATGTAAATCTAAGAGGGGAATTCATTTTTTTTAGCAGGAGGTTTTCCTCCTCTCCTACTGCTCTGTTGTTACATATAAAAGGTCCTATCTGTGTCTTAATTTTGAATTGAGACTTCTTCTTAGATGCCACAAAATGAATGTTGCCTTAGTGGATTATTTTCCTAATTTAATCCAAGGCAAATATCCTTATTGGAAGGTACTTCGACAGATTATATGGTGGTAGATTTGAGCCATAATCTCTGATCTCTGTAAATGATTGGTATAAGTACCAATCTTGTGTCTTCACCTATTCACCGATATGCAACACTCTCTAAATATCCTCACTGGTTCTTGGAATCTGTTGACCACTCAGCAAGAAAGTTGTTGGGTACACAAACTGATCAATAAACTCTGTAAAACTGAATTCCTGTGATTTTTTTCTGATGATAAAGGTCTAGAAAATAATGGACTGAGGCTCTTCTTGCTGATTGAGCTTCTGCACTACAAAAGGAAACCTGTCTGTTTGGAAGAAAATGAACATGTATATAAGAATGGATAAATATCTGAACATTCCTTCAATTAAAAATTGAAGGAATTGTTCATGAATTACATCTGCAAGGAAGTGACCATAGTCAAAGGTAACTGATAGTCCTTCTTCTATAGAAAGAGTGCATGGAAAGCCTAAAATAGGCCCATCTACCCCTTCATCTGAAAAGTAACCAAGTAGGCATGACAAGACAAGGATAATCTGTCTAGTTCTTTGGGGGGAAATAGAAGAGGGATAAGGGGGATTCTTCTTGGGGAGTTGAAAATATTCTAGCAGGAAGACCTCAAAAATTCTGGCTCGCTGGGGAAAGGTGATTTTCTAATAGATTTCTTTAAGAGCCTCAAGGGAAAAGGGCGTCAGAGAGTCAATGTAGGGGACCTGCAACATTTGGTTTATATTTTCAGAGGTAATGATGAAAAGGATTTCACCATTAGGGAAGATGATAGCCCTCTTACTTGAGAGATAAGAGGAATGACATTTGAAGAAGATTTTGGGAAAATAGTAGGACAGGGGGAAGATAAACATGGGTAGTCTAGAATGTTATAGGTTAATCTTACCAGACTGGTCAAGGTAAGTGTCATGAAACCAACAACGTAGTTTGAAGAGGTTGAATTCACAATGTCTCTCGGCAATTTTGTAATGTCCATCAACTAGGGGGATGTGGTCTAAATCCACAGGGTGAACAAGAATGGGGTTTACCATGGTGGTAGTTTTGGGGGCCATCGTGGTAACATAATGAAATTGGAGAGGGTGACAAACAAAATTGCAGAGGTTCACTGTTAATTTTGTGGGAAAGCTAGGATGGAATTCCTCTATGGGCAATTGCTGATAGGTAATAAAATAGCGATCAGGAGCAGTGTAACAGTAGGAAAGCGAGAAAAGGTTGTGATAGAAGGAAAAAGCGAGGCTTTATAGTTTCATACCTGGAGAGGGAACATTGGATAAACGGTTGTCCAGGAGCAACATTTACTCAGTAACGGGACAAAGGCAATGGGAGGGAGGTGAGATAGAATTGGTGTAACGATGGTTGACGTGCTGGCTCATGATAGGTGGATGGTGGCACATGGCCATTGGCTGGAAGTGACAGGGGAAAAGGATATGTGGCAGTAGTGGAGTGGAAGTTGAGAAGGAATGTGGCAGGTGAACATTGGCGGGAATGTGGGTTAAGGCGGGAGCGGGGAAAACCGCTTTCGGAGGGGGGTCATGGTTGTTTATGGTATTAGGGGGGGGTTCCGAAATAATGGGGAGAGGACATGTAGTAGTGGAGAAAACCACTTTTTGGACCCCCCTGTTAAAGAGAAACACAACGGGGGAGTCTGAAACAGCTTTAGATCCATTCAATGAGCACATGATTGTGATTGGGCACGGAGAGGTGTGCAGAGTTTAACATCAACGGTCCCACATCATATCTCAAGTAGATATCTCTTTAGACTAAGGTTCGACTTTGGACAAATCAACATATTACAAAATGCTCTTTATGAGATAAATTTCAATTTTTCTTAAAGTAATCTAACTAAACCTACTTAGGGTGCATTTAAAAGTGCAAACCCTATTTATTTTTCCATTTTAAAGGACTAAAAATATATATCCAAACATCTAAACTAATCTAACAACTGCATTAACCTAGATTAAACTGTTGGATTAATTTATTCACATATTCTACATATTTGATCTCAGCCAAGATTACATTGTTTGGCTAAGTTATTCACTCTAATCTAGTTGACATAAATTGAAATTTGCTTGAACATGATTAAACTGTATGTTTAAAAAAAAAAAGGTATTGTGGTATTTTAAACAAGCTGCACACAATTTCATGAATTCATTCACTACAAAATTATTGGACTCTTAGTGGCACTTCAACTGGAATCACTTTCACATTTATTCAATTCTTTTGTGGGGTTATTTTATCATTTCTTTTTCTTTTTCTATTTTTACCCTCTTTTCATTTTTTATTTTAATTTTTATATCTTTTTTTTGGAAATCATTTGCAGTATGCAATATTATTTACAATTTGAAATACTGAAAGAAATCATTCAATCATAATTTGATCCTATAAACTATAGGACACGAACAAGCATAAAAAAAAAATCCTCATGATATAGGCATCATACACCATATATCGTCATGAGAAACAATCAACAATAACATGAAATGCATCCATCATAATCAACTTCTAATTTTCTGCATATAGACTACAAATTTATGACACAAAAATTATGCTACCATCTATACCATACACCTCCATGGCACCAATGCATACATCATATCATCAACCCAAAGAGCACAATACAACTAACTACATGTCAATTCATATAGGAAATATATAATCCATGCACAAGTAGATTACAAGGCCATGGAACAACCTCAAGTTAGATAAGCACAAATGATGGAAAATATAGTAAACTCCTCCAAGGAATCATGATGCCATCAATATCAGTGAAAAACATTGGAGGTGTATGATATTCTCCCCATGAGCATATGCCATCACACTTTGTCAACCTTCTTCTGGATGATAATAGCCTTAGCAAAATTAACAATAGTAGAAAAATCATGAAATCATAATCAAATAGATAAGCGCATTAACATCACATTCTAGTTGCATGCAAAACAAGATGTGACATATGCTCCCCCCGAGCCAATGAAGGCCTCACATTCATTTTGCAGTCTAAATGATCTATCATGCAAGAGCAGAATGGAAAATGTGTTGATCTCTTCTACTCAGAATCTGATGATGAGGATTACTACTTTCATATCCTTTCTTTTCTTACTCTTCCCTTCGACACACATACATTGTCTGGTGTTTTGACTCCTTTAGAAATTACCCTCTTTGAGCCTTATTTCTAGATGAAACAACCTTTGGAATTGAAGACCACTTCCTTACCTCAATCAACCATTTGGCTCCATTTGGCTCACACTTATAATATTGTGCTTTATACCCTCGACAAGTGTTATAGACATTTTTGTGCCTCGCATCATGGAGCATGGAATGTCAATAATTACAGGGATCCTTAGTCCCTAAACATGTTGTTCTTACCCCTAAAAGAACAAGGTCATCAAACAACAACACTTCCAATCAGTTCTCCACCTGAAAACACTTCAAAACAGGCTTATTTTGGATCATGTTAGCTGCTTAACTGAGCTTCTGTGCTGTAATGCAACTGTCCCACTCTGTACCTGCGCTGGAAGTCAAAAGTAATGAAGGCTACCTGCGCTGGGCGAGATTGGCCAAGTGGCACAGTCATCCTGCAAGGTGTCAACTGCCCAGGAAGCTTCCAAACTGACACTTGGTTCATCAGATTCGCCTTGTGATGAGTAAGAGGTACTTGATCACCATGTGTAAGCAAGGATCTCCAAGTGGACTCAAGAACTGAAGATTAACTGAAGAGGGAGAGGACACTAGTCAGCTCTATGCCAGCCTCAAGCTGACTCATCCTCTCTTCTTCTCTCCTATATATAGAGCTCTTCTATGAGGTCTAAGGAGGCTGGAATTTTGTGTAAAGCAAGGAGGTGCTGTTGGATTACAGTTAGAGCTATTGGGTGATTGTTTTACTAGAGGTGAAGAGGAGAGTTCTTGCTGCTGGGGAGGTGCTGCTGGATTGGAGCCATCATTGGTTGTAACCTTCTCAGAACCCTGTTACTTCTATCAATAAAGTTTTGCATGTTCTCCTATATACTTGTATTACATTGATGGATTGTATTTACTTGTATATTTGATTCACTCTAATCCATGCATCAGTTATAAGTACATGTATCTTGTAGTTTCCTCTCTTGTTTTGTGCAGGATCTGTGTGTAGCTGGACCGGCAAAGAGAGCAAGGAGCTGGGAACAAGAGACAAAGAGAGAGGACAAGGATCAACTAATCGAAGGACACCAGGTTGGTTAATCTTTTCATCCTTCCCTCTGTACTTTCATAAAGGAAAACATCAAAGCTTTACTTTCAGTTGTTGCTAAAGACTGTCACCTTTAGAGTAGGGATAGGGTCATCCGCATCGGATACTTTTCCCCACAACAAACTGGCGACTCCACTGGGGAGCCTAGTATCTTGTTGGTGTTTGTAGTATTTTACTATTCATTTCTTGAAGAAAAGAGTACCAAATCGAAAAGCTTTTGACTATATCAAAAGCGAAGTAGAGGGACTGCTACTCTTGCTCATTTGCTGAGCAAATTGAAGATTTGAAGAGCTTATCTACAAAAGACTCTTTACTCTTTGTGATAGATCTTCATCCTCTTGATCATACCTTAGCCTGTACTTGACCTATAGCTTTTTATTTCATCAAAAACAGTGCATTTTTGAGTTTTTTATGACCCGGAAAACTTTGTAGACGAAACTCTCGTGTGTCAGTGCAGGCTGTCCACAGGCAGTCTGCATTACAGCGCAGGTGCTCCCTTCGGGAACTGCGCTGAGAGTCAAATTGGCAGACTAGAACCTGCGCTGGTCCAGTTAGCCCTTGTCTTGCTCAGTCTTCCTATTGTGTCTTGGCCCTGTTTGCACTTGTTTTTGACTGATTGCTTGTTGGTTATTGTACTTGCGGTAAGCCACTTCTCCTTGACATTATTGCGCCTCAGTTGTGTGATGAAACTGTGAATGTTCTTTCAGTATTTCTTGTTGCAGTTACAGTTTCCCATTGTGAAAAGCGAACCAGTATAGCTGTGACCTCTTAGATCCTGAACTGTAAAAGTGTCTTTGTGATCTTAAGAGCTAGTTTTATTACTGTTCATAGTTGTTTGAGTTTGTTCGATTTGCATTTCATGGTTTGAATCTATACATTTCCTGTGTTTTTTAAACAAGTCTATCATAAGGTGTCTTTTTCATTGTGGACAAGCTTGTTTATTTCTGCTTGAAATTAGATTCAAAATCATACAACAGTTTCCTTTTTGTCTAGCATCAACATTAAGGATAACGAAAAGAAATACATGCATTGTGCATTTTGCATTTGACTGTATGCTTGACGATTTAGGAAGATGTGCATTTTAGTGTGTGTTCTTTGATCTGTGGAAAAAGTTGTGTCCTTCTTTTCCCTCAAGTAGATTAAGGTTTTCAAAGTTGAAAGATTGAAAAGATTTGCTTCTCATTCTTAGATTGCATATAGGAAGTTGTATATATACATCTCGTGGCGAACCTGAAAGGCAAACTGTTAAGAAAGATCAACATTAAAATAAACTCAATTTACATAACAACGCTTTGGAATTTAACGCAAACATCTAGAGGTCTAGGTAGAGACGTGTTCCGGCGTCGTTAAACATAGTGACTGTCGATCTCTACGAAGGTGGGTGATTCCTCCTGAGAGTCGGTGGCACTAACACGGACTTGAGCTCTCGCGTACCGTCGCGTATATTGGGAGACCCCTATAAGTTTTTATCCTTTATCCTTAGGAAACCGTGTCAGCCGCCCTACTGATCGCGATGCAGTGAACACAGCATTCACGAAGATCGACCACCCGTACCGTAAAACGTATTCTGTGGTTTCGCGAAAGGTTTGGCACACCCTCTGCCTAGATCTCCAGAGCAGTTTCTTTTGGCCTTTTTCAAACTCTATAACTGAAAAAGTCCAACCGAGCATTTGTCACTTCGGGCTCGTTAATACATCGAAGGTGACTAGAGTCATCTTTAGCTTTTTCTCGACTCTTAAAACATGAAAAAGCAAGTTTGTGTCTAAAAGCGTCGTTAATAAAATTTATTTTAAGCGGAACATAATCACCTATTATTCCCACGTTGATCTTTCAGTTGAAAAGTATGGAGCCCACCAACCAAGGAAGTAACCTTGGCGGAAGTCCAAACCCCTTCTCCTCTTGGGGAGATGTTGGTGCGCCTCATATGGCTACATTGTCACTTCCAGGATTGACAATTGGCCTCCCTGTATGGCTCTTTTCGACTAATGTAGTCCAGATCGCCGCTAATCCTGAGCAGTCGAATCAACAGTCAGAACAATCTAGAACTACCCACCAGCCTTCCACTTCTTATGATACTTCCTCTGATCCTTCATCTTCGCAAGGTAGAGCCAGCAAAAGTCAGCCTCCCAAGGAGAAGAAGGAAAAGAAGAAGAAAGAAAAGAAGCAGAAGGAGCCTCTGGCGAAGGCGACTGGGGGCAAGCAGAAGAAAGCTGACAAAAACCCATACACTGCACCGACCGGGCCTAAATCGCCATGTGTCATTTGCAAAGGGATCCATTTCCATCGTGATTGTCCTTGTATTCCCCGGATACTAAGGGACTGGTCCCCAAGGTTGCACAATCCGGTAGCATCAACCTCTGGTTGTCAAGTTGATTGCATTCCGTCAACTAGCGGGAGTGAAGGACGAAGAAGGGGACCAAGATCACCCTGTCTATTGTGTGAAGATCATCATGCCATCCACAAATGTCCATTCTTAGATGAGGCCAAGAGAGTTTTGGAAGATCGCCCGGTGTCACCAGTGCGACTTCCACCTGGATATCAAAAACTCGCGCCTAATCCCTCGATAGTTGAAAATCCGGTTGAACCACTCAAGTGGTCAGCTGAAGTGTCGGTCATTGAGAATGAACCTACTGAATCTAGACTAGACGAAAGTCTGAAGGTCGATACGGCAGTTGGCCCGGTTCTTCCTTCAGAGGTTTTATCGTCCAATGACCCCGTCATTGAAGACCCGTCTTCAAATGACACCGTCGCCGAAGAGTCGTCTTCATGCGACACCCTCACTGATGAGAACAAGGATGACACCATCCAGATTCTTTTCATCAGCACCGACTCCGATGAGCATCAGGGCAATGTGCCCATTCCTTTATCGCAGGAAGGAACATCATCAGAGTCATATCCGGCCGTATATTCGGTCCCACCGCCAAGCAACCTAGTTGTATCCTTTGATTGGAATCAACTAGGCAGACCCCGGTTACCAGCTAGTGTACCATTCAGAATCATTGTCCAGATCTATAGAATGATTATGGCTGGTACTATCATTGATGAAGGGGCGTCTGTGAGTATCCTTTCCTCTGTTGCTTGGAAAGCACTGGGTTCCCCGCCGCTTTTACCTGAGTTGAGAAATCTCTCAGGTTTTGATAAAGGAACCAGTCGACCATTAGGGATCCTCCCCGATGTACCTGTTACATTGAAGGGGAAGACCGTCAGGATGAACATGTTGGTAGTTCAAGGACCCTTGGATTATAACCTACTCCTTGGACGCGACTATATTTATTGCATGGGAGCGATAGTCTCCTCACTCTTTAGAGTAATGTGTTTTCCACATGAAGGAAGGGTGGTCAAGCTCGTAGACCAACTTTCATTTCCGGGATCTCGCATCACAAATAGTCAAATACCAATCCTAAATGGTCTGTTCACTCAAGATTCGCCTCCGCCCCCGGTCCTCCTTCCCGATGAGCGCGAGTGATTCGGAAAGAAAGACTAGGACCCAGGGGGCATGCACCCTGGTCTGCTTCGGGCAGAAGAAACTCCGGGTATAAGATAGAATTTCCGCAGGAGAACATGACTAGTCCGTACCCCGTCCGTAGGAAGTGGGGTTGTTCTGGAAAAATGATCTTTTGTCAAAGTTATGTGTTTGGGAATCATTCACCTTTGTCTAAAAAAGTGGGCAATGCCCGAGTAGGAATTCCCTTATTACAACAAGTAGTCACCATCTTTAAATTCAAGCCTCGCTCATCGAAACATGTGTTTTGAAGGATAAGCAGGGGCAGTCTATTAAGAAGGAGACCGTATTGTTGTGACAGAGGGTAACCATCTTAGGACAACCCAATGATAGGCACCGCCGAAGAAAGAGATTGATCTGCGGCAGCAAATCGAACCGTCTTTGGAATAATAAGAAAGAGGCAAGCCTCCCTCAATAATACCAATGTTTTATCTTTGAGTAGTGTTCTTCTATTGTCATAAATAGCTGTTTGTTAAAAGTGGGCCGACGGGAAGCCTGAGTACTGCGTAAGACCCCTTAAAATAATGAGAAGACAAGTATCGTTAGCATTAGATTAGCAAGATGACAAATAAATGTGAACACCCAAAGAAAAGCAGAAGTAGGGGAGAGGAGGGGCAGCCTCGAAATTCTATCCTATACCTGGGGGCATGCAAACTTTCTGGAGTGCAAGCTAGGGGCGGTTATTTATCTGGTTTTAAGATTAGCCGTTTCCAAACTTGCATGAAAGAAAGCCTGTGGGGCAAAAGTAAAATTTGCCAAAAGTGAGCACAGCTGTGGTAAGGCATAAGCTCTATAAAAATTGGTCCTTACGAGAGGCGTTCTTCATATGACTGGTATATCGAGCAGTTTTAGCATATAGTTCATGCTCGTTAAAAAATAAACGCAAATCCGAGCAGTTTTAGGACTGAATTTATGCTCGTTAAAAAATAGAAAAGTGTGAGCAAAAGTTTCCCTCAGAGTTCAAGCTCATGGAAAAAATGAACCGGTAAATAACCTTTTGAGATCGTAAATTCATCAGCCATAAGAACCTTGATCGTGTTTTCATCCATCACCTCCACTGTTCATTTGGCCGATCATTCACTTCCATTTGTGTGTTTACCTCTTTTGAGAAACAGCTGCGAAGAGTGATTTCACCTAGCCATCCTTGTGACACTGCCGTGATTGGAAAATTCCAACATGTACCTGGAATCGGTAGCTATCCCTGTTTATCACTCGTTCCTCAAAAGACGAGTCTTCTTTCAGCTCTTTTCACTGACTCGTAAAATATGAAAAGTTTGCCGAGTTTTGGCCTTCCAGCTCGTTAAATGACCGGAACGCTATCCCTCCTCTAAATTTTAATCTTTTTGGACCTGAGGGATTATTGCACAAAAGGATCGAGCGCTTGTCTTGTTCGGCTCGTTAAAAGTACCGAACAGCCATCCCTTCTGTATTGTTTTATACTTTTTCGGACTTAAGGGATTTGCTGACGAAAAAGGAATCATGGAGTTAACTTTCTGTACCTTTTCAGACTCTCTAAAAATGAAAAGGACCGAGTTTTCTTTGTCGTTAGACTCGTTAAAATGATTAAATAGCGACAAACTTGTCTTCAGACGAGAACGAGTTTCCCTATCGCTAGGCTCGTTATATCATAGCGATGGGCTTGCCCGAAGGGCAGGTTATAGAACAAGCATATGTTATCCTCCTCAAGCTTGACAAAAATAAAGAGGTACTGGTCAGAAATGACTGGGGAAAAATTGGGAGAACATTCAAAGTTTAATGGTAGCAAGTCACTCTTGAACATGACACTTTTCCTCCATAACACATCGGGTTGGGTTGTTTCATTCACCGTTCTCATCGCCATGGTCTTCGCCAAACCATCCACATTTGGGGTAATGCTACCGATCCATCGCATCAGTGTCGTTATGTGTTCAAGAGGGGTCATTCTGAAAGTGTCAACCGTGTCCCATCCACTGCCATACATTATCCTTCATCCATTCATGATCGCCACCCTGAATCATATGTCACAGTTTGTTTTCACCTCCACTAAAGTCATTAGCTCCGTTCCGTGTCATTGATGTGGGATTCATTAAGGCCCTCCTTTGACGGATCGCTTCTTGTCGACTTCAGCTCATTATCCAAGAAGTTGATCTAGGAACACCCCCATCAGTACTTTGAAGCTTGCATGCCTCAATGGCAAGTTTCTCACTTCCGGCGACAGGTATACATCAATGACCTTCGACCAGAAGATTTTGCGTGGCGTTCGACGCCAAGTCCTTTATTCACGCCACGTGAATTGTACTGCAGTACCTTGAGGGTCATCGTCATTATTGGTGATTCCTCTCGCGCTTGTTAACGGTTTACATTATTGACCGGTAATCAAGCGATGTCTTTCCATGTTCGACTTCAGCGCAATTCTCACATGGATCGACTTGTACTTAGAGTGAAGATCGAACGAGTTTGAAGACCCCGGATCTAGTTTCATCCATCCGGGCTGCGATATATATTCAGGAAATATAAAAGCATTTGCCATGTACATCATTGCAGCAGATGATCATCCTACTCAAAGGATGATAATTTCAGCAGAAAATTATCAGTCTATCTTCAGACGATCGTCTGTCATATGTACCAAAATGTATTTATAAAAAGCTGAGCATGGGAATGCCCGCCTCAGCTAGATCATGAGAATAATGATGAATGAAAAATAATGTATTGTATTGTATTGTATTACAGGGCACTCTCCTCAGTACTGGAACGAACTTCGGATCCTCTAGATAAAGCATTTCACCCGATAAACGGCCTCATACTTTAGGGGGCAACTGTTATAGACATTTTTGTGCCTCGCATCATGGAGCATGGAATGTCAATAATTACAGGGATCCTCAGTCCCTAAACATGTTGTTCTTACCCCTAAAAGAACAAGGTCATCAAACAACAACACTTCCAATCAGTTCTCCACCTGAAAACACTTCAAAACAGGCTTATTTTGGATCATGTCAGCTGCTTAACTGAGCTTCTGCACTGTAATGCAACTGTCCCACTCTGTACCTGCACTGGAAGTCAAAAGTAATGAAGGCTACCTGCGCTGGGCGAGATTGGCCAAGTGGCACAGTCATCCTGCAAGGTGTCAACTGCCCAGGAAGCTTCCAAACTGACACTTGGTTCATCAGATTCGCCTTGTGATGAGTAAGAGGTACTTGATCACCATGTATAAGCAAGGATCTCCAAGTGGACTCAAGAACTGAAGATTAACTGAAGAGGGAGAGGACACTAGTCAGCTCTATGCCAGCCTCAAGCTGACTCATCCTCTCTTCTTCTCTCCTATATATAGAGCTCTTCTATGAGGTCTAAGGAGGCTGGAATTTTGTGTAAAGCAAGGAGGTGCTGTTGGATTACAGTTAGAGCTATTGGGTGATTGTTTTACTAGAGGTGAAGAGGAGAGTTCTTGCTGCTGGGGAGGTGCTGTTGGATTGGAGCCATCATTGGTTGTAACCTTCTCAGAACCCTGTTACTTCTATCAATAAAGTTTTGCATGTTCTCCTATATACTTGTATTACATTGATGGATTGTATTTACTTGTATATTTGATTCACTCTAATCCATGCATCAGTTATAAGTACATGTATCTTGTAGTTTCCTCTCTTGTTTTGTGCAGGATCTGTGTGTAGCTGGACCGGCAAAGAGAGCAAGGAGCTGGGAACAAGAGACAAAGAGAGAGGACAAGGATCAACTAAGCGAAGGACACCAGGTTGGTTAATCTTTTCATCCTTCCCTCTGTACTTTCATAAAGGAAAACATCAAAGCTTTACTTTCAGTTGTTGCTAAAGACTGTCACCTTTAGAGTAGGGATAGGGTCATCCGCATCGGATACTTTTCCCCAAAACAACAAGCCATAGAACTCTTGCATTGGTATTGTTTTCACCAAGGTTGGTCTTATCACTTCCCAACACTCTTATTGGTTCACTCCCTTCAAAAAAAATCTTGATTCTTTTCAAGAAGTGAAATTTTATCTTATCTCCTAACATATTGTGTGAGCATTTGCTATCAATATACCATTTATCATCCTCATCACATGGAAAAAGAGAAATACTACACTTTCCTAATTGTTCCTCCTTTTTCTTCCACATAGCTCCTGGTTGGTTCCTTTGTTGTGCATTCTTATTTGGATGCTACTTTTGAACTGAAGGTGTCATTGATCTAGGCATATTGTAATTATTGGCCATGTGCCCAAAGTTTTGACACACATAACACTCTATATGGCCAAGTTAAGAATCCAAAGGATATGATCTTTTGCTACCCATGCGAGATCTCCCTCTTCTCATACTAGATCTGCAGTCAATGGCCATATGTTCAAAATGGTTACAAGCATAACATAAACCATTAAACAAACTTGTATACCTAAAAGTGGATCCTCTTCTTTGCTATTCAATCTTCTACATAGATGTGTCCAATTTTCTTCTACAATTGGCTTCCACATGTACAAAGTAGTGACACTTGAAACACTCAATCTCGTTCATCAAAGGGGAAAATCAGTTCTGATTTCTCCTTTGAACTCTACTACTATCAATTCTAGGAGCGTATTTTCTTCTTGACATTGAAGCTCCTTTCAATTCTCTTCTTTGTTGCAAGTGATAAATTCATTGCCTCTTTTCTCCAATATTGTTATGGATGCTCACAACCTTTGTTGTAGGATTTTTTGGTTTTGTATTGTTGATCTTTCCTACATCCGAACTTGTTTCTCATGTTTGAAGGCTAGGGCCATTTTGTTCACTAGTATGCTACTCTTAACTTTTTCAAGTTGCTGGTGTTTTTCTTCAAGTTTCTTTTTCAACTCATCTATTACATTTTTGAGTGCTTCTACATAATAGTTCTTTTCTTTTTACTTGCTATACATTACTTCTTCGATTATTTTTTATTATTCCACCCGGGTCCTCAAGGTAATGAGCTCCTCCCTGATATTTTTCTCCCTTTCATCACAAAACTACAATAGCTTCTCATGATCTCGACATGCATCTGTTAGTTTATCCACTTCAATAGATAATTCTTTAATTATAACAATTGTTGATTCATATTCATCCTTAACAAGAGAAACATCATTCTACTCTTCACTACGTAACTCAATACAACCATCAAGATCATAATTCAAAAATTCTTTCAACATATTTCCTCGTGACACAATTGTTTTGGCCGAGATTTCAGAATTTGCTTCTTCATTTTCAATGGACTGATTCGTTTCCTTCTTCAGACTCTTTTTATTTTGATACATCCTCTTCTTTCTTCTGGCCATGATCCACTATCTACTCTCCATGTGGTCAAGCTTTAGTAAAGAGCATCGACTCTGATACAAATTGTTGGAACCTAGATCACTACTGAGAGGGGGGGAGGATATGTAGTGATGGCCTTTATATCAATTTTAAATATTTTTACCACAATATAAAATAGCCATGCACATTCACAACATTATCTTAACTGAATATTAAATTTGCAATAAAATCAAAGCATAATAATCATGAGAAACATCAACATAAACATGCACACCGAAGAACACAAGTATTTCTAGTGGAAACCCTTTCGGGAGAAAACCACCCTGCCGTTGTTGCACAGCTCAATTCTTCTATTAATATGCTAAACAAGATTTTACATGGACTAGCTTACAACCATAAGTGGGAAGATTTGGCTTCCTTCACAATATGTTAGCACCTATTAGCTAGAAAATATGTTTCCCTCAAGGATCTACAAACTATCGTCCATTAAAGGCCACCACGATCAGCAATCCTCGCCCAACTCCTATTGGATTATCCAACTCCTATTGGATGGAGAAATATGTTCCTTTTACTAAATCTGCCAAATCACTATCTACTTTAAGTCCTCCATGCCTTCACTTCCTCCATGTGAACCATGTTTCATATATTTTTAGACAGGGTTTTCAATTTTCTCAACATGAGCAACCCAAAAACACCATAGTTCTACACAAAATCTGAATCAAACTCGAACTCAGAGAAGGGAAATTATTCTCTTCTTCTCACACCAAAACTCTTCTCTATAAAACACCATAAGATGCTAATACCTATCCTCTGTAAACACTTCCAATTGCAACACAAAAACTCTGATATTCTCCTCAAACCATTCTTTGAATTGGGCATACAATTCTCTGATAAAACTTTGCAAAACTATGTGATAAGTTGCTATAATATATACTCACTTTCAATTCCCTCACAATTGCATACTCCCACACTCTCAAGAAAACCAACCAAATGAAATCAAAGCATTTCTCTATTTAACATTTTCGAGAGTGACTAAATCAGTAAATGAAACTCAATGCTGGATTTTTGGTCATACATTTGATTTGATCTATATTTGGTTCTTGACTTGATCAATCCACTAATTTCTCTTAATAAAATATATTCTTCACTTTAACCATATCTTATAAGTTAGTTAAACATCCTCGACCTTTTCCATAAAAATACCAAATGCAAACCATAGGAAAAACTCATAAAACACCTGAGATATGAGAGGAATGTGGGAAAAAACACCAAACATAGTAACACTTTTCTCTAATCCATGGAAATCATTATACCTCACTTCTCTAGGCCACATGAAGCATTATAATGCTCTATGTTCCACTAGCAACCAAAGTTAGTCCTCATTTACCCTTCTTACACATGGAATCTACTATTCCAACTTCAGGAGTATGTGTAGGACACTGAGACCACCTTCCCTACACCCTTTTCAATCATGAAAACTTATAATAAGCATGAAAAAGGTCTCCAATAATTCTTAATCACTCTATGTAAGTATTAGTTCTCCAACCATGTTTTCTAAAAACATTGGCAGTTACACCTTGTCAAGTACTAGTACATCCTCTTGTAGCTCCATGAACTCCTCCTCTAACATTTGTATCTAACTCTTGTGCATCATCAATGTTATGCTCTTGACCTGCAAGAAGATACCAGAATACCAAATATGTAAAGAAATATACCCAGAACATAGAACAATAAGAAATAACAGCATGTATTTTATTATTTAGAAAGGAAAGCAATGTTCACTTGCCTCTTCGAGAGGGCAACCTCCAATAGAGCTGGGCTTAGTTACAAAATAAGACACGACGTTCCTCAAGGGGAGTCTCTATCCTTTATATAGGATTCATACATGCAATACCATGGGTCAGTACCATGGTTCTTATTAATACCATCTATCTAATACCATGGCCCATTTGCAACTAACTGTGGTCCCTTCTTTAAATGTGGGTCAACCACTTACAATTATTAATATGGGCTTTATTGACTCTTTAACTAACTATAACTATGACTCGACCCTATTACATAAATAAGGGGGTTAGGTTTGGACCCTAACATGCCCTCCCCCATAAAAATAGCCTTGTCCTCAAGGCTGAAGCTGCGGAAACTGCTGAAGAACAGTGGTTGGTTCCCAGGTCGCATCTTCTGGAGAGGTGTCTTTCCACTTGACAAGGACTTCCTTGATCATGTGGCCGCGCAGGTGCCGTTCTCGCGTGTCAAGAACCTGTTCAGGTTGGAGCCATATTGAACCTTCTTCATCCAATTCCAGTAGACTGGTTTGAATTCTGCAATGGTTCCCAACCACTTTCTTGAGGCATGAGACATGGAATATGGGATGGATTTTTGTAGTGGGTGGCAAGGCTAGCTTGTAGGCTACTTCTCCGATGTGCTGAAGTATTTGATACGGTCCATAGAATTTTGGAGATAATTTCTGACAACCCTTGTCTTTGAGTGATGTTTGCTTATATGGTTGCAGCCTCAAGAATACCTGATCCCCTTCTTGAAATTGGCACTCTGAACGATGTTGGTTTGCCTGTTGCTTCATGCGATTTTGAGCTTGATGGAGATTCTCTTTGAGGTGGGCAAGCATGGTTGCACGGTTCTATAGGAGTTGATCCACTGCTTGTACCTTCGAGCATCCCTGGATATAAGAAGTAGGTGAAGGAGGGAGTTGACCATAAACTGCTTCATATGGAGTCATCTTGGTGGTGGCATGATAGTTAGTATTATACCACCATTTGGCTAGAGATAACCACTATACCTATAGATGTTGCTTTTCTGAAGTGAAACACCTAAGGTAGGTCCCCAGACATTTGTTGACTGCTTCAGTTTGACCATCAGTTTGGGCATGATAGGAAGTGTTGAGTTGTAGTTTGGTACCTTGTAGCCTGAAGAGTTCCTGCCAAAAGTTACTGGTGAAGATTGGGTCACGATTAGACACAATGGAAGTGGGCATGCCATGCAATTTGAATATTTGGTCCATGAAAGATTGAGCCACCAAAGCAGGTGTAAAAGGGTGGGGCAGGGCACAAAAATGATCATACTCAGAAAGTCTGTCCACAACCACCATAATGACTGACTTGTTGCCTAACTTCGGAAGACCAGTAATGAAATGCATAGAAGCCTCCGTCCAGATTGAGGCAGGGATGGGCAATGGTTGTAATGTGCCCGGGGATTTGACTGTTTCTCCTTTGTGGCACTGACACACATCACACTCATCTACAAAAGTAAGAATGTCCTTTTTCTTGCCTGTCCAAAAGAATGAACGTTGAGTGCAAGCATAAGTCTTCTAAAAGCCTGAATGGCCTGTAGTGGGAGATGAGTGCAACTCTGCCAAAATGCAACTTTTGAGGGTGGATGTTGGTGATATCACTACTTTGTCCTTGTAGCGAAGAATCTCATCCTACCAAGAGTAGCTCGCTATGGAATTTGGATCTGCTTGCAATTTATTAATGAGTTGGGAGAGAAAAGGATGTGGAAACCATTCCTTGCGAGCCTCTTCAATCCACTCTGGAATTGGAAGAGAGATTGCTAGCAGGGTGCTTTCCTCCTCAAATTGGCATGATAAAGCATCCGCTATGACATTTTCGCACCCTTTCTTGTAAATTATCTCATAATCATATCCCAATATTTTTGCTAGCCATTTATTTTGTTGTGGAAAGGATAGGCGTTGCTCCAAAAAATATTTAAGGCTTTGATGGTCTGTGCAGATTTGGAAACGCTGCCCCAATAAGGATGGTCGCCAGGTATCCACTGCATGTAAGATGGCCATCATCTCCTTCTCATAGGTAGATTGTCCCAGATTTGTCCCACTTAGTTGTTGGCTAGTGAAGGCCAAGGGTCGACCTTCCTGTATTAAGATAGCCCCAATACCTATACCTGAAGCATCACATTCAATCAAAAAAGATTTGGTGAAGTCGGGTAGTGCCAATACGGGAGTGGAACACATGGCATGTCCGAGAGCTATAATTGCCTGTTGTGCTTCATCATTCCAAAGGAATGAATTTTTCTTGAGAAGGTGAGTGAGGGGTCTAGCAATGCAACCATAATTGCAGACAAATTTATGATAGTAGCTGGTGAGACCCAAAAATCCTCTCAATCTCTTCAAGTTCTTTGGTTGAGGCCAATCCTTCATTGCTTGGATCTTTTTGGGATCCACCCTGACACCTGCACGCCCCACAATGTGGCCCAAATACTCAAATTATTCCATGCCAAAAGAGCACTTGGACAATTTGACAAATAATTTGTGCTTCCGGAGCGGTTGCAAGAGCAGATCTACATGCTGAAGATGTTTTTCCCAAGTGAGGTTGTAGATGAGTATGTCATCAAAGAAAACAAGGACAAATTTTCTGAGATATGGTTTGAATAGGTGATTCATGAGGCTCTGAAACATGGATGGGGCATTACAGAGACCAAATGGCATGACTAGGAATTCATAATGGCCTTCATGAGTTCGGAAAGTAGTCTCTGGAATTTCTACTTCTTTCATGTGAATTTTGTGATAGCCCAAGCAAAGGTTGAGCTTAGTAAAGAATTGAACCCCATTTAGTTAATCCAGCAAATCATCAACAACTGGGATGGGAAATTTATCTTTGACCGTCAACTTGTTGAGGGCCCTGAATTTTGGACACATATGCAATTCCCCATCCCTTTTTATCACCATGACCACAGGTGATGAATAAGGACTAATGCTAGGACGAATGACACCGGCTTCCAGGAGTTCCTTGATGATTTTTTCAATTTCATTCTTTTGGGTGAAAGGATATCTATATGGGTGCACATTTGGTGGTTGTGATCATAGGACCAAAGTAATGCTATGATCATGTTCCCCTCTCGAGGGTGGAAGCTCATGAGGCTTGTCAAAGACCTGCAGATGGTTGTTTAAGACCCATTGCATCTCAGGATGAATATGAAGGGAAGTGGGTTCGAAGGCCTGGATGGCATTAAATTGGGCTATAACTCCATGGTGGCCCTTTTTTAAAAAAATTTCCATCCTATGCCAGATGATGATAGAAGGAGCACCTGCCTGGAGTCCGTGAAGGGGCCGAGTGTGTGGAGCCATTCAACACCCAAGACAATGTCACACCCACCCATGTTGATGGCAAACATGTCGGTCTTTAGGTAATAATCCCCCATTTGAAGTTTGACATTTTGATAACAGCCTTCACATTTCATTGTCCCCCCATCAGCAATCTAGACTTGGAAATTAGAGTTTGCTCTGACAAACCAATGCACTGCTTCAGTGACTCTTTGATGGATAAAGTTATGCCTACTGCCACTATCAATCAAGACTACTACAGGGCGATGCTTAATAAAACCTCTAATTTTGAGAGTTTGGGGAGACAAAATTCCTAGCAAAGCATAAAGAGAGATAAATGGTTCTTCAGGTGTAGCTAGGAGCTCATTGTCTGGCTAGTTGTCCTCATCTTCCTCCTCTGGTCCCTCAAATGGTTGGGCTTCCTCAGATGAACTGTGATCGATAGCATCAATTTGAAAGAATTTGGGTTCCTTGCATTTATACCCTAGGAAGTATTTCTCATCACAGTAGTAACACAATCCTTGCTTTCTTCTTTCCACCATTTCCGCTAGTGACACCTTTTGAACCTTAAGTGTTTGGGTAGTGCTCGGAGCTTGGGGGGGCATCCCTTGGCTATGAAATTTGGACAAGTCGACTAGGCCGCTAATGCACGTTCTACTTCACGAGCTATCTTGCAAGTTGCCAGCCATGAGACTGGGTGTTGCAGTTGGATGTGGGCTTGTATGGTGTCTTTGGGACCACTGACAAAACATTCCAGGTAGAATTCATCTGCTAGACCTCCTGTGCGGAAGGCTAATGCTTCAAAGGCTTTAATATATTCTTACATTGTGCCTATCTCTCAGAGCTTAGTAAGACGACCCAAAAATTTAGATTCATGGTCAAAGCGATCAGAAAGGGATTTTTAGAATATCTACCAAGTCATTGGCATTGCATAGCAGTGTTTATGCCATTGCCACCATTGCCATCTTTCTTGGTCCAAGTACAGGCTTCCCACACTTAGCTTAGTCGCATCATCTCTGATGTGATTCAATGTGAAATATTGCTCCATTTGTGCTTGATCCAAATCAGATCCATAAACGACTGTCATAGAACCATGACTGAATCGGGATGAACAAATCCGTGAAGAATCTAAAACGGCAATCGAAAACACCCTGAACTAGTGGCCATGGCAGCCGGCGTGGAATGACGAGGACCTCGGTCAAAGCACGCTGACCGAGGCCCATGGAGACTGCGTAGGAGGTCGAAGTGGCCCTTGGGAGCCCCGGAATGGGAAAAGGAGCTGATTTTCGATGCGCGTTAGCGCTTAGTGCTAATGCGCATCGCTGGGCAAACAGGGCTGAGGAGGAGGAGCCTTAAGCACTCGGTCACGTTGGGAGCCAAAGGACCATGGGCGGAGAAAGGTAAAGCGCCATCATACGATGGTGGGACCCACAACCTAGAAACTGGCAGTTTGATCTGGGCGCCCCTGAACGGTAAGAGGTTTTGGAAGAGAGCGGAGTGATCCCACTCAGCGATCGACGCATGGTAGCAGAGGTGAGAGAAAAAACACTGTGATCATGCGTTATCGATCGAGCAAGTTAACCGCACTCGACGTGCGAATGACATTGGATCTGGAGGAGCCCAGATCGGACGGCTAAGATTGTGTTCGATAGACAGAGCGGAACTGACAGGGAATTAAGCCAAGTTCTAAAGAGATTTGGAATCCGTTGACTGCCACGGTGGAAAAAGAAACGAATCGACGAACAGGTTGGTGCTGTTCCAGTGGGGACACGTGGCTACTTCTCGAGCGATCATGTTGACACCGAACAGGGAATTCCAAGCACACAGGCAACAGGTGAATCGACACAGGCGGGAGAGGAAACGAATAGGCATGGAGGTCGAGTGGCTAAAGCCATGAACAAAGAAAGTGAACAGAGATTCAGAGAGAGAGAGAGCGAAGAGTCCAAGCGACCAAGAGAGACAGTGACAGTAAATCCTGAGAGGACGACTGAGCACAGAGAGCAGTAAAGCCAAGCAACGGAGACAGAGGGTCGAGCTAACCACAAGCAGCATCGAGCACCAGAGAGCTTGAAGATTCAAACCTTCCCATAGAGGAATCTATCTAGATTGAGCATCACAGTTGGCTCTTTCAACTGTAGACCGAGGGTCACAGAGCTGGTAGGAAGAACAAGAGTCTGTGTACTCCAAGTGGCTTTGGAATCCAAGAACCACCCTGCCAAGCAAAATCTGCTTCAGGAGAACTCATATTGAGTCCCTGTATTGTAATTTCTTTGCTCAAAGACATAATAAAACAAGGCCACCACTGAAGCTGGACCGGAGACATAGCCCTGGAGAATAGGGTGAACTCCTTATTAAAAAGTGTTTGTGTCTTTGTGTTGCTTACTTCATTTCTCTGTTGTCTTTCCATTTATTTTCTGTGTATTGGCAATCTGATCGATCCGTTGTTTCAACAACACAGAACACACACCAGTACAGGAGTCTGTAATACCTTTTTGTTTAATAAATCTTTCACTGAGGTCACTCATAGGGTGATTATCAGATCAAGTGGTATCAGAGCTCTAGGCTGTAAGGTTGGACAAGCTTGTGTTGGTTTAGCTATGAATGATCACTAGATCAAAGCTCAAATTAGGAGAAGGAGAGTTGGTGGAAACTAATCCTGAAATTGGGAGAGTATATTCTCGGAAGACAATGTCAGAAGAAGGTTCTATAGGGCCAGACCCTCAATTCCTAGAAATTTTCCCAGCTATAAAGTCCTTGGTGGAAGAAATGTATAGGGACTTTAGAAAGCATAAGGGTGAAGATTCATCAGGCTCTAAGCAAGACAAAGAAGAAGATGAATCTCATTCCCATGACCACTCCAAAGGAAAGGGGAAAGAGGAAAACTTCCCGACACCTCCTAGTAGCCCTGTGCATAATAAGAAAGCATATCTGATTAAGTTAGATGTTAAATTTGATTTTCCTATATATGATGGAGAGCTAAATGTTGAAAAGTTTGACAATTGGATTAGACAAATTGATGTGTATTGCAGAGTACAAAATATAGACTCGGACAAGAGTAAGATTCAGCTAGCAAGCCTAAGCCTGGGAGGCACTGCCTTGGTTTGGTGGGAAGGTAGAACCCAAGCTGATATGAGGAAGCATGGTAAGACCATCTCTGTCTGGAGTGACTTTGTTACTGCAATCAAAAAGCAGTTCTATCCATTGGCCTACATGCAACAAGCCATGATGAGTTGGAAAAGTCTTTGGTAGTTGAAAGGGAAAAGTGTACAAGGGTATACTCAAGAGTTCAGAAAGAGAGCATTGATGTTGGGTATTTCATTAGACTCACCAGAAACTCTTTTGAAGTACTTGGGGGTCTACACAGCTACATGAGGCATACCATCCTCATGTTTAATCCCACTAGTATAGATGAGGTATTTGTACAAGCTACTTATCTAGAAGCTAGAGGAAAGAATGGAAATCCAGAAGTTGGGGGACCATCCCAACCCACTGTAAGCAAGAGCAAGGAGAAAAGAAAGCAGAAGTGGAAAGCAAGGAAGGCTAACAGTGCACAGAAAGGCAAAGCCTCATGCACTCATTGTAAAAAGGAGGAGCATGATGATGAGCACTGTTGGATTCTGCATCCAGAGCTGAGACCTAAGAAGTCCGTGGGCAAGAAGAAGAAGGCTGCTGCAGCTATTCAGAAAGATTTGGGGTCAGACTCAAGAGATGAAACAGTCATTGCAGCCATAGGTATAAAAGGTTATCTGCATTAGAGAGTGATAAAATCAATAAGTAGGTGTATGAGTTGCTCGAGAAGGGGTTCATCAGGCCTAGTACATTACCATGTGGGTCACCAATCATTTTGGTGAGAAAGAAAGATGGCTCGTGGAGAATGTTCATTGATTACCGAGCACTAAATAAGATAACAATCAAAAATCGTTATCCCCTTCCTCGCATAGATGATCTTTTAGATCAATTGAAGGAAGTTGTTTATTTCAACAAGATGGATTTGCACAGTAGATACCATCAGGTCAGATTTGTAGAGCAATATGCATGGAAGACTACTTTCAAAACAAAGCTGGGATTGTATGAATGGCTGGTTATGCCTTTTGGCTTGACCAATGCCCCTGCTACTTTCATGAGATTAATGAATGATGTACTCAGACCTTTTCTTGATGATTTTGTTATTATGTATCTCGATGACATTCTGATTTTTAGTAAAACATGGGAAGAACATTTAAAGCATCTTAAGAAGACAATAGATGTTTTGAAAAGAGAAAAACTTTATGTTAAACTCTCCAAATGTGAATTTGGCGAAACCTCTCTAAATTATTTCGGTCATATAGTAGGGGGAGGTGAATTGAAAATAGATCCCTCTAAAGTGGCAGTGATTGTAAACTGGCCTAAACCCAAGTCTGCTACAGAAGTGAGAAGCTTCTTAGGAGCAGCACAGTATTGGAGGAAGTTCATTTCAAATTTTTCCTCAATTGCAGCTCCCTTACATGCTTTGACAGGATTGAACAAGGTGTTTCAGTGGGGAGGCAAACAGCAGAAAGCCTTCGACACCTTGAAAGAAAAAATTAGTACAGCACTTGTACTAGCACTGCCAGAACTACAAAGACCGTTTGAGATCCAAACTTATGCCAATGACTATGCCATGGGAGCAGTGCTGACACGACACGGTAAACCCATATGTTATCACTCTGAGAATTTTAATCCTGCAGTAGTTAATTATCCTACCTATGATAAGGAATTGTATGCATTAGTTCAGAGTGTGAAAAAGTGGAAACATTACTTAATGGGCAAAGAAACAGTAATACATACTGATCATCAGCCATTTCAATACCTACACTCCCAAACTAAGTTGCAACAATCAAGACATTACAGATGTATGGGGTTTCTACAATAGTTTCATTGAGTCATCAGATATAAAAAGGGAATACATAACAAGGTTTTAGACATGTTATCTAGATCCATTATAAATGCATCTACCATACTTAAGCATAATTCTATGCTGCATGAAAGCTACATAGAATAGTATGCTCAGGATGTGGACTTTAAAGATGTATATGCAACTTTGAGTCAAGGCAAAAGAGTAGAAGAATTGGACTATCATGTAAAGGACCGACTCTTATATCATTGTGGGAAACTCTGCATTCCACAAATTGAGAGAGAAAAGATAATTAGGGAAGCACAAACTTCTCTGATATCAGGTCACTTTGGGGTAAGTAAAATAGTTGCACAGCTACAAAGGTTCTATTATTGGCCAAGAATGAATGAGACAGTTTCTAGATATGTAAAGGGGTGTGCTATGTGTGCTAAAAGCAAGCCCAGTAACAGAAAACTAGGCTTATACACTCCATTGCCAGTTCCTTCTCACCCTTGGGAGAGAATTTCCATGGATTTTGTTGGAGGACTACCAAAATCTAGGAAAGGTCATGATTATGTATATGTTGTTGTGGATAGGTTCAGCAAAATGTGTATTTTGATACCTTGTAGTAAACAGATTACAGCTGAACAAACTGCAAAATTATTCTTTGAACATGTATGGGTTCATTTTGGATTACCCACTTCTATTATATCTGATCGAGACACCCGATTTGTGCGGAAGTTTTGGTCCAGTTTGTGGGAACTAATGAGCACCAAATTAAAGAAAAGCATAGCTTTTCATCCACAAACATATGGCCAGATAAAAGTAGTTAACAGGACAGTGATCCAGTTACTGAGAGGATATTGCAACAAACACGCTAAGCTTTGGGATGAACACTTGTGTTATGTGTAGCATTCTTACAATAGAGCCAAACACTCTTTTACCCAGAGATCTCCATTTGAGACCTGCTTTCCAAGGTCTCCCTTGGATTTTGTCTTTGGTAAAGATACCATGGTTGATGAACGCAATGATGTGGACAAAGCAACTAGGTTCATTGAACAGATCTAGGAGATCCACCAGGCAGTACAGGAATAGCGGGAAAAGAGCCAGGCCAAGTACAAGGCTAGGCATGATAAGCATCGGATGGAGCATACTTTTCAAGTTGGAGACCAAGTCTGGCTGTATATCAGCGAGGACAGGATGCAAGGTGAAGGTAAGAAGCTAAACCTATCAGGTATGGACCCTTCATGATACTTGAGAAGATTGGTGAAAATGCTTTTTGCCTTGATCTGCGAGCTTACATGCACATCTACTTAGTCGTGAAAGCAGATTGCTTGAGTTTGTTTGAACCTTCAATGATTGAGGACCTTGAAGAGCAGAGTCAATTACCTTCTATTGAAGACCTGCTACCAGAATATCTTAATGAGTTGCAGGAAGATACAGTGCTGGATAGGAAGGTAAGGACGACGCACATTGGATAGGTGGAATACCTCAGAATTGGGCTTAAAGGTTCGAAGCCGAGTAGTGTGAAGTGGATTGAGATTGGACAAGTGAGCCAGCAGTTTCCTCACTTAGTCGATGCTTGAAGAAAACCAACTTTTTGTGGTGCAAAAGATTTTCAGTTGGGAGGCCGTGATCCGAATCGGATCCATAAATGACTGTCATAGAACCATGACTGAATCGGGACGAACAAATCCGTGAAGAATCTAAAACGGCAATTGAAAACACCCTGAACCAGTGTCCATGGCAGCCGGTGTGGAATGACGAGGAGAGGCCCATGGAGACTGCATAGGAGGTCGATGTAGCCCTTGGGAACCTTGGAATGGGAAAAGGAGCTGATTTTCGATGTGCGTTAGCGCTTAGCGCTAACGCGCATCGCTGGGCAAATAGGGCCAAAGAGGAGGAGCCTTAAGCACTCGGTCACGTTGGGAGCACTAACGCGCATCGCTGGGAAAACAGGGCCGAAGAGGAGGAGCCTTAAGCACTCGGTCACGTTGGGAGCCAGAGGACCATGGGCAGAAGAAGGTAAAGCGACATTGTATGACGGTGGGACCCACAACCTAGAAACCGACGGTTTTTTCGGGGCACCCTTGAATGGTAAGAGGTTTTGGAAGAGAGCAGAGCGATCCCACTCAGCGATCGACACGTGGTACTAGAGGTGAGAGAAAAACCGCCGTGATTGCGCATTATCGGTCGAGCAAGTCAAGCACGCTCGACGTGCAAATGATGTTGGATCTGGAGGAGCCCAGATCGGACGACCGAGATTGTGCCCGATAGACAGAGCAGAACTGATAGGGAATTAAGCCAAGTTCTAAAGAGATTTGGAATCCATTGAACAACACGGTGGAAAAGGAAATGAATCGAAAAACAGGTTGGTGTTGTTCCAGTGGGGACATGGGGCTACTTCTCGAGCGATCATGCTGACGCTGAACAGGGAATTCCAAGCACACAGGTGATAGGTGAATCGACACAGGCGGGAGAGGAAATGAACAGGCATGGAGGTCGAGTGGCTAAAGCCATGAACAGAGATAGTGAAGAGAGATTCAAAGAGAGAGAGAGCGAAGAGTCCAAGCGACCAAGAGAGACAGTGACAATAAACCGTGAGAGGAGGATTGAGCACAGATAGTAGTAATGCCAAGCAGAGGAGACAGAGGACCGAGCTGACCACTAGAGAGCTTGAAGATTCAAGCCTTCCCATAGAGGAATCTATCCGGATTGAGCATCACAGTTGGCTCTTTCCACTGTAGACTGAGGGTCACAGAGTTGGTAGGAAGAACAAGAGTCTGTGTACTCCAAGTGGCTTGGGAATCCAAGAACCACCCTGCCAAGCAAAATTTGCTTCAGGAGAACTCATATTGAGTCCCTGTATTGTAATTTCTATGCTCAAAGACATAATAAAACAAGGCCACCATTGAAAATGGACCGGAGACATAGCCCTGGAGAATAGGGTGAACTCCTTATTAAAAATTGTTTGTGTCTTTGAGTTGCTTACTACATTTCTCTGCTATCTTTCCATTTATTTTCTGTGTATTGGCAATCTGATTGATCTGTTGTTTCAATAACACAGAACACACACCAGCACAGGAGTCTGTAATACCTTTTTGTTTAATAAATCTTTCACTTAGGTCACTCATAGGGTGATTATCAGATCAGTGCTAGCCATATGGCCGGATGAGAGCCATCAAATTTATACAAGTCTAGCTTGGGTGGTTGAGGCTGGGGCTATTGGTGGTTTCCATAGAAGTGAAGAGAATGGCTAGACTCGCCCTCAAGGTTTTCATTAAAATCATATGCCTTTGATTGTTCCCCCAACTTGCCCTTTGTGATTGTGTCATTTAAGGTCTAGATTTTCTTCGCTAATGCCTCCAAATTTTGTTCAAGGGTATCTATCTTCTCATTGGCCATAGCTTGAGCTCTGGTTTGTACCATGCATAGATCTGGTGCACTTGTCGTTGTTGTAAAAAAAAATTGGGACCACCCAAAATTTTGATGCTGACAAGTGAATGGTACCACCTTGCTCAGCCCATCGACCTAATTCTTATGGGCTAAGTCTCCTATAAGCGTCCTAGGAGGGTCTAAAACTCTTCATTTTTATTTTTTATTTTTACCTCCGAAAGGAGTTTTACTCCTATCTTAGGAATATTGTAGTAGCCGATTCCCAGAAAACTTAATTCTGCCCAATGTCCTATGAGAATCACACCCACGTATAGGAGCCACACAAATAGTCAGCTCTGTTAGTGAAACCCTCAACTGCAGAGTATGAGTAGGAATGTGGCAGTGATTAAACCCCTGCTGCTAGATCTGAATGGCAAATTTGATTGTTGCAACTACTACGGAACCCAAACTGCTAGATCTGAATGGCAGATTTGATAGATTTCATTGGCAGATCTGATAGATTTGAATGGTAGATCTAATAGATCTGAATGGCGGAAATGATTGTTGTAGCTACGACAGAACCCAATCTGCTAGATCTGATCTGGCAAAGATGATGCATGATCTAGAGAGAGACAAGGGAACTATGGTCTCAAGGAGTTTCAGGTGCTATAGATCACAATATACATAAGGTTCCGACAGTAGTACTTGGCCCAATCTTTCAGGGCACTAACCAAGGAGGATCAACCGTACCCTTAGCTGTACAACCCCACTACCCTATCATACACGTGAGTAATCTCCCTGAGTGTTGTTCTCAGTGTACTATAGCAGCAAGATGTCTGATGGTTTATCTATGGCGAGGTTTCAAGAGAGCCTAGGGGGCTTCCGATATACCCAGAGGGTACTTAGAAGATAGTCTGTGCACGGTTCTGTCTAATGCGCTACTACTCGAAGGGGTATCCACAAGGGTTACAAGGGAGTCCAACAAGCATGACCACCTCTTGTATTTCCTGCGTGCATGCCTCTCCAAATCCATAGGTTTATGTGCTCAACGACAGATACCGTGGTTTAAAGACGCCAGAACACGTCTCGAGCCAAAAAAAATTATGCTAAAAATGGAGATCCCACCAGCCCTAGAAAGTGCTCTGATACCACTTGTTATGCTCTTGACCTGTGAGAAGATACTAGAATACGAAATATGCAAAGAAATATACCCAGAACACAGAACAATAAGAAATAACAACATGTATTTTATTATTCAGAAAGGAAAGAAATGTTCACTTGCTTCTTTGAGGGGGCAACCTCCAATAGAGCTGGGCTCAGTTACAAAATAAGACACGATGCTCCTCAAGGGGAGTCTCTATCCTTTATATAGGATTCATACATGCAATACCATGGGTCAGTACCATGGTTCTTATTAATACCATCTATCTAATATCATGGCCCATTTGCAACTAACTGTGGTCCCTTCTTTAAATGCAGGTCAACCACTTACAATTATTAATATGGGCTTTATTGACCCTTTAACTAACTATAACTATGACTCGACCCTATTACATAAATAAGGGGGTTAGGGTTGGACCCTAACAATCAAGGACACATTATCATGTCAACATCATGAACATATAGATCATTACTGATGATAAACTTTTCTTTCTATAGAAATCACACACAACCCACACACACCATCATGTTCCTGAATTACGTCTAGCACTAACACTTCTGCTACTAATCATAGCCAATACCTCTATGCAATATCATGATCATAAAAAAATGATCATGAGGGCCATCACATCCTCTTTGAAATCCTAAAATTCCATCATCTTTGAAAAATTTACGTAGCCAGTAACCCTAGAGAGGTGTTGAATGGAGCAGAGAGCCCTTGGTAAGGGTTCCATGTATTAGCATAGGGAGAAAAGTTCTAGAATGAACTGATAGAAGAATACGGCATATTCCCTTGGCCGAAATAAAATTAATTCCCGACTCCTAAGCCACTAACCGTAGGGTTTGTCCAACCTTGAAATGGATTATAACTTTGACCTGAAGCAGAAAAAGGTATTGATCCGAAAGATGGGTTAGAATGTGGTATATGACCACCCCTGAATGGGAAACCCTAAAAATAAGCTGATCCACTTGCCATGGAAGCCAT
The DNA here is from genome assembly GCA_031772625.1 of Pinus tabuliformis. Classification (NCBI taxonomy): domain Eukaryota; kingdom Viridiplantae; phylum Streptophyta; class Pinopsida; order Pinales; family Pinaceae; genus Pinus; species Pinus tabuliformis. Next base: position 99,868,782 of record CM062819.1, on the reverse strand, counting down.
GGATGTGGAGGCAACCGATGGAACACTTAACGGAACCGAAGGAATCACGCTATTCGACATTCCAAAAGGGAAAAATCCAATTCCAGAGGCAACAACTTGAGAACTTCCGCTCGAAGATGGAATGGAAGTAGAACCAAATATAGCAGTGCTAGGAGTAACAGAAGGTATAGAAATTGTTCCTCCTCCTTGTATGGATACAAGAGTTTTCATACTCGTAGCACTTATCATGGATGCCATGCTTCCAACAGTGGTCATCGAAGGAAAAGATCCATATAAGCCTGGGCTCGAAGGCCTGTTGGTTGGAGTCAAAATAGAGGAAGAGGAGAATTAGGAGTCAAAATAGACTCAGGGAGCTCCTCAACTTCAATAACATCTTCCAACTAGAAGAGGACTCAAGAATGAACTAGAGTGTTTCTCTCCAACTCTCTACTTGTACCAGGTCTATCCTGTGAATTAATAACTCCAACGGGAGGATCAATCTCCAATGCGCTTGCTGCCACCGATTGAAAACCACTGGAAGAATTGCTCCTACGCCTTCGGGGAGAAGGCTTAGTACTTGTAGGTGAAAGTCCATGAATTCTCCTAGATCGACGAACTAGTCGATCAACCACTTTGAATTATTTTTAAGAAATCTACTTAAAGACTCAAAAAATTTGTAAAGCTAGGCCAACTGCGAGTAAAGATCACTCTTTAAAAGTCCCTAAAGATACATACAATCAAACTACTTTAAAGTATTTTCACTCCAGGTGATTAGGACTAGACACCAAAATATAAGAAATCCAAAATCAAGGGCCTTCTGAAAATAGTATGGGGTAATTACACCCCAGGCCTACTAGAAAAGGTATCAGAAGCAGTTACGCTAACCTACAGACAATAGCCGTTGTTGGTGAAAGCACCCAAGCTTCACAAGGGTACCCTCTAGAAGTACTGCTAAACATGATGCAACATCAGCCTCAGGTGCCATGGGATTCCCCTCCGCATCCACCTGTGAGATCCCAGGAAAGGAAACTATGGATACCAACTCGTATCAAAATTTAGGCGGAACAGTCATGAGGCGAGATCCAACAAGTAGGAGAGGGGGTATCTCTTTTCCTTGTCTTCACTCTCCCTCGTGCTTAACTCCCAGTTACAAAGTTTTCTCGATCTTTCTAACGATATTGGATTTCACTCATTATTCAACTTTTACGTTTGATAATTTGAGTGGCCTTGGAGAGTTAACTCTCCACTCACCTATTCCAAAGCCCTAATTAACCTAAAGTTATTGATGTTTGTTAAAGACAAAATTAAAATGTTCTATTTCATTTTATTAAATCGCTTGATTTTATAAAGCTATTTTTTATGTCAGGGGGAATTTACGAGAGTGAAACTGATGATGTTTTATGACGTAAAAGAAACCAAAAGAAACCTAACTATATGCATGCAGTTATTTTCTTTGGTGAAAAGTGATTTCTACTTGGGTTCTATGAAAACTTATAAAAGAAAAATATTTTCCTTTTCTTTTCTAAAACACTCCACACAGACTCAAAATCTAAAAAGACTAAGAGTGCTTAAGATGCAAACTAACCTAATTCAAGTTTAATTGATGATGCAAGATCCTAAAAAAAACACTCATACTATAAGCAAAATGTGGTTCTTTATAGAGTCAATACGCCAACTTGATAATGAAGGGGAAAAAATTAAAAACAAATCTCCCTCCAAAGCAAGAAAATTTTTTTGCAAAAGATCCCAATTGCTTAACAACAATAAAACAAAAGCAACCGAAAACCAAAAGCTTGGAAAAATAAAAGCAAAGTTTTTGTGTTTTTTCTTTTAAGGAAATGAAAGCAACTTTTGAGGTCACAAAAAGAACTACCAAATTTGAAAGACCAAGAAATAAGCACAAGGAGTCTTTAAATCTTGCAAGTTATAAAACTCATTAATAAATGAAACTTGAAATAAGAAAGACTACAAACTTGCACAAACTGATCTGAACAGCAACAAAATATTTAATCAAACTGACAAAATGTCAAGAAAGAAGCACTTTCAAAATTTCCAAAAAGGACTCTCAAAAAAGCACGAAAAGCAACAAGGCCAATCAAATAAGGAAAAGTAAAGCAAGACAACTTGAAGTCTGGGCTGCAAACGAAATCGAAATGAATTTCTTGTTCTGGAAAACCAGAACATCCAAGAACTTCAAACATAAGCCTTGAACCCAAGACACAAACCACATACTTGCTTAAAAAGAAATCCTAGGCCAACTAGACTTTTCAGTGAGAAGGAGATTTTGAAAAAGAGAGCTTGCAGGAAAACTGAATTCTTCAGACAATAGATGACCATAAAACAGTAGACATGAACAGGTAGTAGACCTAACTTGGCAAGAAGATTTGAAAAACAATTCAAAAAATTGCATACACAACTGTGTAAATACACAGAAGTGTGCACGCACATTTCTAATACAAGAAACTTGCGTATACGTGAGTCTGTTTGAGGAAACCTACGTGTATACGTGACTCTAACACAAGAAAATAACGTATACAAAGCTCAATTAGAAAAAAAACAAAAATCAAGGCCTGATCCAGAAGATTAGACTTGATACCTAGGAAGCTAATGAGTCAAATAATATTGTAGAAGCAAGCAATCAAGAAGACAAACCCTGATTGAGAAAAAACAAACCAAACCAGGAATAACAAGAATGTTATCCTCAGTGGATTCACCAATTCTGTTGCAGGTGCGATCACCCTAGGGTCTTGGGTTGAAAACCCAAACAGAGCAAAAGGCAAACAATAGCAAGAAATGCTTAGGCAAACAACCTAAATTCTTATTCTACTGAACTGTGCAGGAGTGTCCTTACCTACAAGTCCTATGTTTGGGTAGATCCCATAGAGTGCAAACCCTCAACTTCACCTAATGTCTTTCAAACCTGAAAATTATTCAAATAAAACATATACAACAGTAGAAACACAAATCATGTTCATGATATTAACTTTAGATCATATAAATGAATGAACAATTATGCATCAATATAAGATTTATAAACAAATTACAATATAAATCAATGCATAAACATGTTTAATATCGGGAACAGAAAAAAATTTCTTTATTGAAGTGAGCTACAAGTAAAGTGGAGAAATACGACTTGAGTCTTTCTCCGGCTCCAAGCGGAACCATCCTCTAGATCCATCCTTTCTCAACCTCAACAATCTTCCTCCATCACCAATACAAGGATATCTCAAGAAGGATGAAGGATATCTCCAACAAGGAAACAAGGGTCCCCTGAAGCTTTGGGGAGTGCAGGAGGCACTGGGATTTCGTTAGACTCGATCAGGGATAATCTCACTATAGTATCAATATCTCATCTCTTCTCCCTTAAGGCCTTCCCATGGAGGTTTATTTATACTTCTCCAAATTAGTGTTTTTTTTTTAGTTGGGAAATAGTTGGGCCACAGGCTATAGGAGGTGATTAATGGGTAAAACCCATGAACTCTACCTGAAATTAAGGAAATTTATTATTTTTAAGTGTTTTAAAATATGTACGCATGTTGGGTATATGCTGACCCATGTGTACACGATTTTATCACAGGGAAAAGTAGCGTATAGGGAATAAAACATTGTTTTTTAGATTTTGGACCAAGTTTGGAAGGAAGGGTTTCCCTAGGCCATAATTAGAGCATCAGATCTACCAAGAGTAGTAAATGGTGTTATAACAATACCTTTTGCTTGTCTAAAAATTTTTCAGCCCATTATTGCTTTCTACGTATAAGCTAATGGATAAATTTTTCTCCTTAATGCAGCTATGAAATCATTCCAAGAAGAAATTATATTACATATTTTCTTTAAATCCTCTTGGGTTTTGGCCTCCCACCATATGAGAGCCACACTTCCCAAACGAAGAGACGCAAGTTGAATCTTAGTGGGATCATCATCAATTTTTTGAATCCTACAATAGACTTCAAGCTCACGAACCTAATTATCCAATTTCTCAGCATTTAATTCTCCATTGTTCATAAGCAATTCAAATTTGACATCAAGCTTTAGCAAAGGTTTTTTAACATGTCCTTTGGATTTCTTAGAGGGGTATGTGAAGGAGTTGAACTAGAAGAAGATGAGGGTAAAGATGGAGGTGAAGGAAAGGGTGGAGGTAGAGGTGGTGGTTTGTCACCATTTCCTCAATTACCTTTTGGAGGATTTGAGTTCTCTCCTTACAACCTTGTGTTTCTCTCTTCAAATAGAACTTTCACCATTTCATACATTTCAAAGAAAGCTTTTCTGAAAGTTCTCTCATCCTCAGACATCCCCTCATGACCTTCTTCATGTGCCATGATTGGTGAAGCTTGAGGTATGTGTGGCTTCCTTGAAACCACTTGAGGATTTGGCTCTATAAGCACTCCTTCTCCTCTTTTCAGCTTCAACCTTGTAAGCATCAAAAAACACTTGCAAACAAAATCAAACCTTCAAAATAACCTTGAGCTCTGATACCAAACTGATATGTATTACAAACTTGAAGGTTTATGGAAAATTTGCAAGTAAATTTTTATGTCTTTTAGGCAATGGATCAATTTGAAAAAGTACATAAATTTATTGTTTTAAAACTCAACTTGCAGCATAAAAATCGAGACAAATATACCATACATAGCAACACAAGACAACAAAATGAGAAAGGAGTTCACTGCTCTTGGGCTACATCTCCTAGTCCAACTTCTAATATTGGGCCTCTTTCATTAAGTGCTCAAATATGTGATTTCATGGATTTACAATGCTTAGAATGTAAAAATAATTTCTCCAATTGCTTTAGAGGACCCGAAAACCCCAAGATGGGCTCTTGTTATGCTCAATTTGGCCAAAAACTAAGAATGTTATGTTGTAGAGAATTTTTTCTACTAACTAATCTACAAACTAACTCCTCCCTCTAACCATTCTACAAATTTCATAGTTTTGGTGACTGTCAAGTGCTAATTTCTCCTAGCGCCAGTGGGATTCGTGCCAGATTAGGTGCAATTTGTCACCTATTTTAATTTCCCAATAACCCTGGGCATGTGGGCCATGACCGGGCACTGGGGTTAACCGCCTACCCCTCCTGGCTTGGCTCGCCATTCGTCAGGCCACGATTCTGCCAACTCCATAAAACACGGGGTTGACCCCCGTATTCCCGCACCCATCGCCTGGCTTTTTCTTTCTGACCTCGGTCATGTGGCTCATCATATGCCCTGCGCTACGGCTTAACTTAGCCCCTCCCACAGGTAGTGCCCGAATCCTCCGCTTTGGTCCTGTGATGCTCCATGCGACTTGGAGTTAGTGCTTCGACCCATCTCCTAACCTATCAACGCTAACACCTCAGCACTCTAGTTATGTGTTTTAAGGTATGGCCTCACACTGGGGCTAAGCCCCAAGCCCTTGGTTGCCCCTCCATGATTCTATGGAGCGTGTAGTGACCAGGGGCTAGGGTCTTAGCCCTGACCTCATCCCCTAAACATGAACTTTGGAAGGTCTAAATAGATGTTTTTCCATATGTACTGTAAGCACCACCAATAGCATCATGGTAGAGCGTTGCATTGTTTTCCATGAGGTTAGTGATTTGATCCCTGTTGAGGCTTGTCCAACCTTGAAAAAACTTTACATGCCACAGGGGTGCCATGTGGTAACCCATGATTGGGCCATGTGGCACCCATCCATTGGACCACATCCAAAAACCACTAGCTAAAAAAAATTCGACCATGTGCCAAAATTAGAGGATGCCACTTGTCAGCTTGTGATTGGCCTAAGGGTACCTAGTCAGCCTCTTGACTCATCGTACAACCTACCAAGTCAGCAGTCCTGTCCTTCAACCTGTAATTTTTTTACTTGTTTAGGAAAACGATCAGAACACGATATCTTGAGCATACGATGTTGGTTTTGAGAAATTCAAGTTGTGTTGGATTCAGGATAGCAAGCTCTATGTTTTGGCACTCATTTCAAGCAATTTTGATCGATTTCATTTCTTAGCACTTTACTAATCCACTGGATCATCAAGAAGAATCAACACTAATATCCAAGGAAGAGAAGACCAATGGTGAATAAAATAAATTTCATGTTTCTCAAGTAAATAAAGGAAAATAAAGAAGAAACAATAATTTGAAGAAAAATAGAATATCAATTCCAGATCACAAGAAGGACATATCTAAGACTAGATGTTACAACTGTGAGAAGTTGGGAAATTTTGCTTACTAATGTTCTCAATGGAAAGGAAAAAGAAATCATCATGCACATGCAGTAGATGTGGAGGAGTCTGCATCTAAGAAAAATAAAAGGGAGATAAAAGATGAAGAATGTGTCTTTGTCTCAATTCTCATAGGAACCATCACTCAAGGAAGTTATATTTTTCTAGTATACAGTGGTACTTCCAAGCACATGACTGGGCTCCAAAATTATCTTTACATATTTGACAAAAAAGAGTTCATCCTTTAAGGTGGAACTTGGATATGATCGAAATCCTGTTGTAAAAGGAGTAGGAGAAATATACTACCAACTTGATTCAGGGTTCAAGTATACATTTAGTCAATGTGATTGGTGTCTAAGAAGGAGGGTTGTACAAATTAAAGTGACACCCAACACAAGCTCTTGTACACAATAATATTAGCTCCAATGAGCTATGACACTAAAGAATTACTCACTCAATTACAAAGCCTTGGTAATTTTGAGCAAAATGGTCACAGGTCTACTAGATATGCAGGTGGAGCATGGAGTATGCAAAGGTTGTGCACTTGGAAAGGATGCCAAACAATGTATACAGTTGAGATCTTATAGAGATTTAGGATGATGGATTGCAAGTCCATCACCACACCTATGGTTATGAATATGGAGTTATTAAATGATTCTGCTTCATATTTGGTTGATCCCATGATGTATAGATATTTTATCTAATCCTTGATGTACCTAGTTAATGCCAAGCTGAATATATGCTTTGCAGTGACCACATTGAGTCAGTACATGGTTGAGCCTAGATATGTACATTTGTTAGAAACAAAGTATGTATTGAGGTACCTACATAATATAATTGGATAGGGACTCAGATGTGTCTTGGACAGTGAAGCAAAGCTACAAGGTTATACAAAATTTGACTGGGCAAGGACTGCTATAGACATGAAAAACATATCAGGATGTTGCTTCAGTTTGAGATCTCATGGTTTAGCAGAAAAAATTGACAATGGCACTCAATACAATAGAGGAAAAATATATAGTAGTTAGTCATGCAAGCCATGAAGTAGTGTAGCTTAAGAAATTGCTTGCAAGGTTATTTGATTTAGAGTTAGAGCCAACTTTGATATATTGTGATAATCAAAGTTATGTGAATCTTTCAGAGAATCCAATATTTCACGACAAGTCAAAGCATATAGAGATCAAATACCATTTCATCTGAGACATGGTATAGAGAGGAGCAGTGGAACTCTGGTACATATCCACAGATAAGCAGACACCAAACATTCTCACCTAGTGTTTGTCTAAAGTGAAGTTTGAATACTTCATAGACAAACTTGGCGTGATTCAAAATGTCCACCCTAATTGAGAGTGAGTTGTGATGTTTCTCCTACAGTGAACATATACAATCCCTTTTTGTTAGGGGTTTCCCAAATCAGTCATGTGAAGTGTGTGAGGGAGTAATGAGTAGACCGACACAAGTCTTGCATATGCCACGTGAAGTGACTAGGTGTGATTGTGACCATTAAGAGAGGAGAAACATCATAGATACTTACATGATAGCCTTGAGACTATGGTGGTAGTCCTACCCATACCAGATGAAATGGTTGGGTGTGATTGAGACTGTTAGAGGAGACCATCATAGAATAATACCTTTCTCGCTAAGGAGTGTTGATGCTTTATATAGCAGCAGAAGATATTCCTTTATGGACAACAATGTACAATATATCTATATATATATATATATATATATTATATTATGTACAACAATATATATTTATATATTATATTATATGTATAATATAATATATTAATATAAATAATAAATAGTTAATTAATAATGAAAAAAGAAAAACATATTTTTTCAAAAAGACTTGTCTATTAATGAAAAGACACCCTTATTATGTATATATATCAAGGCTCTCAATTGTAATTAGGCATCAATAAATATGTCATATATATTATATCAATCTAATAATGTTTACTCAATTCTAAAAATAAAATTAAGATTGAAATTTTTTTAAATGTGCAATTATTAGTAATATAACAATAATTACCAAAATATGAAAATAAGCAAAAAATTCAACAATAAAATCACTTTCAAACCCCAAAATTAATTCTAGTAAGAAAATAAATCTTCAAATATCTATATTAGAAACCTTTGAAACTCTAAATCAAATAACCTTTAAGAAATTTGAAATTTAAGTTATATTGTATATACAATTTAAATACAATTAAAAAAATCATTTATATATTAAAAAATTATTTTAAATAAACAATTAAAATTGTTACAATTTGATAAAATAATTATATCATTCATTCACCGTTATATAAAAAATAAAAAATAAATAAAAAAACTAAAATTTATAATCAAAATAAATAAATATATATAGGTGAAAACTAAAATTTTAATGACGTTAAGACAAAGCCTAAGGCTCCTTGTTGGGAGGAAAGTCTATGATGGTGACGCCACTGACCACAGAGATGTTGAGATCAAAACGCGTGAATTCAATGGGTGCTTCTGACCATACGAATATTAAGATTCCAATTTTTCTACGTCAAACCAGCGGAACATTCAAATGAATACTACTTGAAAACACAGCTTAGTTGTTTACATTGTATATACATTGTACGAGGGACAATGGACTTGTACAATGTATATACATGGTCCCTTCAATATATATATATATATATATTCATAGCCAAGCTGCCCCATGACACGGAAAGTCATGGTTATCTACCAAGACTCACACAATTAAAGATTTGATCCACCGTGGGTAGACTAAGGCATCCATAAATTCAAGTAGTATTCATTTCAATGTAGTATTCATTTGAATGTTCCGCTGGTTTGACGTAGAAAAATTGGAATCTTAATATTCGTATGGTCAGAAGCACCCATTGAATTCACGCGTTTTGATCTCAACATCTCTGTGGTCAGTGGCGTCACCATCATAGACTTTCCTCCCAACAAGGAGCCGTAGGCTGCCGTACACTTTGTCTTAACGTCGGTTGCTGTAAAGATCTGTGTCTTGGATCACTAAGTCTTGTCTTAACAACTAAGGATAGATTTTGTGTTAACGAGGGTTGCCGTAAAGATCTGTATCTTGGAAGTTGGAACACTAGGTCTTCTCTTAACAACTAAGGAATTCCTAAACGAACGCTGTTTGGTGATAGTTAGCAGGGTGTAAATTTGATTGAAGGTTTTGGGGACAGGCTTTTGGAAGTTTTTATATCTATTTTTATTTTTCTATGATTTTTTTACTATTTAAATTAAGACAATAAATATTTAAAAGTATCGTTATAATGGTTTTTTAGATGATGTGAAACCTCATAGTTAGATTTGGTATAATTATGTAATGTTATTTTAAAGATTTTATAAATTATAAAAACAGTTTTGAACTTGAACCTGGAAAATTTCTATATTTCAACTCATAATAATGTACAAAGTATTATTTTGAAGAAAAGTAATAAGTAGAAAAAATAAAGCTTTGTCATTGGGTCATTTTGAAGAAACTCATAACAAGTATGAAGGATAGAGTCCTTACACTCCCAGAACTGAGTAACTCAACACTAATTATATTCACATTCAAGTATGAATGTATTAAATGCATAGAGTCACGGTAATAAATAACATATTTGTTATTTTTTAATGGTTAAATGTATTAAAGGCATAGAGTTATGGTAATAAATAATACATTTCATATTTCTATATGAAATATAGTTATTTTTTATTAAAATTAATAGATAGACATTTTTTATAAGAGTGAGATGAATAATAATATATTAACAGTAATGAAATTACGAAAATATATACTTCACATCAATTACTTAAAAAGGTGTTTACCAATATGGAATCAATAATTGGTTGTAAAAATCAGAACTTACTTAAAATTAATGAAATTATTTAAAAATTCTGAAAATCAAATAAAAAATATTTATTTCACTCAAATAAACAAGTCAATTAAATTACTAAAAAATGATTCAATTTGATAACATTATTCACATAAGTTAGTGTTTTATATAGCATACCAATGATCCATGGTTGTGGGTATGCAAGATGAGTCTTAACCATTAAACTTCACACTATAGTGTTGAGGTTTTAGATTTAAATGTGCATAATGCAAGACTACACGATGTGAGTGGAGATTGGAATAGGTTTTGTAACATCTCTAAAGATATAAACAACCATATAAATTAAAAGCATCAAAACACTTACTGCATAATACATCTCATGTTGCTAAAACTAAAAAGCTCATAAAAATTCACTAAATTATAACTCTTTATTTAAATATTATTATTATTATTAATTATGAAAAGATCTAATATATAATTTAAACATATATACATCTGAAGAAATATGCAACAAGATTCTTCTCCATGGAGATTTATCCCCACTTTACCATGGAGATTCTAATGTGTAAGTAGACTTTGTTACAATACCATGGCTTATCAATGCCACATGCCCAAAAAAACCATAATTCACTTCATATGGAATTTGTTTATTCACCAATTTAAATAAAAGAAAAAAATAACATAACTACTTCTTAGATAAATCTCATCCTATAATCTATGTATGCAACTAAGAATATTCTAGAATATTTTGTAGAGGTTAAATCCATACCATAAGCTTGATAATTATTCATAATTAAATTAAAAGTTTGAAAACCTTGTTTCAAAATAAACACTTCTATCAACATTGTTAAAACAATTTTTTTAAATACATGTATTAAATCCTAATATTCTCAGCATTATGAAAATATTCTTTGTTTTTTTTTAAAACTCATCTTAAAGTCTTAAGATTTTGGGCTTCAAATTAAATTAAATTGATGAGTTTAAAACTTAAATAAATACTGACTTAGATTCATCTTAACTCTAGATATATCAAAATTTAAACATATCCAATCTCTCTTTTATATATATATATATATATATATATATATTCCATAGTCTAAAAGTACATTACAAAGGAGTATTTACACCTTTAAATAAACTATATTACATAATAATATCATTATGAAAACTATGACGTGTTAAAATGTGTAGCCTAAAACACCCCAACTAAATTAATTTGTTATAATTTTTTAATTTTTAATTTATTTTAATACACAATATTTAATTTAATTATTATCTAATTATTTACTATTTTTATATTTAATTTTATTTAATATTACTAAATATTAAATTATTTAATACTATTTAATAATAATATCAAAATTATATATATATATATATATATATATATATATTTCATGGTCCAAAAGTACATTACAAAGGAGTATTTACCTATTTAAATAAACTATATTACATAATAATATCATTATGAAACTATGAGTGGTTAAAATGTGTAGCCTAAAAGATCCCAACTAAATTAATTTGTTATAATTTTTTAATTTTAATTTTATTTTAATACACAATATTTAATTTAATTATTTAATTATTATCTAATTATTTGCTATTTTTATATTTAATTTTATTTAATATTATTAAATATTAAATTATTTAATACTATTTAATAATAATATCAATTTATATTAGTAGTAATATTAATTAAAATAATAATCGTAATCACAATAATTATTTAGTAATAATAATTATTATTTTAAAATGAATATAATAATATTTAATTAACAATAATCAAAGATTAAATAAGATTGTAAATTAATCAAATAATCATTTTAAAATAATTATTATTATTACTAAATAATTATTGTGATTAAGATTATTGTTTAAGTATTAGGGGGTTTATGCAGTGCATTATATTAGATATCCTTTTGGGATTCAACTGCATTAACTAAGTCATTCGTGTATAGCAAATGGGGTAGCAACCTAAGTGGGCTTGATTGGGGGAAAACTCCACAGTTAAGTGCACTTGAGCCAAAGGCGATTTGGGATGGGTGACCTCTCGAGAAGTCCTGGTTATGGGTGCAAGCCCCAGAAGTGATGGTTGACGCTATGTGATTCATTTCACTAGTTTCAATCCGACTTCTTCATCCCTGTGAGCATCACTTGATGCAATGAGTGTAAAGTGACTATTCAAAAATCATGAGAAAGTAGTGAGTTATGACTAGCTCTCATGGAAATGGTCATTTGTGAATGAATTACTTAACGCAGTTGAATCCCAAAATGACATCTAATATAATGCACTACGTCAACCCCCTAATACTTAAATTCAAAAAGAGTAACGGGCTCTCTACTTGAATGGTTCATGAGGCACAATAGTTGCTAAGGTTTTGAAAATGGGGTAGCAAGCTAAGTGGGCTTGATTCTGGGAAAAACTACATAGTTAAGTGCACTTGAGCAAGAGGTGATCTCGGATGGGTGACCTCCTGGGAAGTCCTGGTTACCGAGTGAAAGCCCCGGATGTGATGATTGATGCTATGTGATTCATTTCACTAGTTTCAATCCCACTTCTTCACCCCTGGGAGCATCACCTGATGCAATGAGTGCTAAGTGAACTATTAAAAAATCTTGAGAAATTGGTGAGTTATGACTAGCTCTCATGGAAATGGTCATATGTGAATGACTTACTTAACATAGTTGAATGCCAAAATGATGTCTAATATAATGCACTACATAAACCCCCTAATACTTAAATTCAAAAAGAGTGAAGGGATCTTTACTTGAATGGTTCATGAGGCACAATACTTGTTAAGGTTTTGAAAATGGGGTAGCAAGCTAAGTGGGCTTGATTGTGGGAAAAACTCCACAGTTAAGCACACTTGAGCCAAAGGCGATCTGGGATGGGTGACCTCCCGGGAAGTCCTAGTTACCGGGTGCAAGCTCCAAAAGTGATGATTGACGCTATGTGATTCATTTCACTAGTTTCAATCCCACTTCTTCACCCTTGTGAGCATAACCCAATGCAATGAGTGCTATGTGAAATATTCAAAAATCATGAGAACCAGAGGCGATCTGGGATGGGTGACCTCTCGGGAAGTCCTAGTTACCGGGTGCAAGCCCCGGAAGTGATGATTGATGCCGTGTGATTCATTTCACTAGTTTCAACCTCACTACTTCACCCCTGTGAGCATCACCCGATGCAATGAGTGCTAAGTGAACTATTCAAAAATCATGAGAAGTTAGTGAGTTATGACTAGCTCTCATGGAAATGGTCATACGTGAATGACTTACTTAACGCAGTTGAATCCCAAAATGATATCTAATATAATGCACTGCATAAACCCCCTAATACTTAAATTCAAAAAAAGTGAAGGGAGCTCTACTTGAATGATTCATGAGGCACAATACTTGCTACGGTTTTGAAAATGGGGTAGCAAGCTAAGTGGGCTTGATTGTGGGCAAAACTCCACAATTAAGCACGCTTGAGCTAGAGGCGATCTGAGATGGGTGACCTCCCGGGAATTCCTGGTTAACGGGTGCAAGCCCCAGAAGTGATGATTGATGCTATGTGATTCATTTCACTAGTTTCAGTCCCACTTCTTCACCCCTGTGAGCATCACCCGTTGTAATGAGTGCAAAGTGAACTATTCAAAAATCATGACAAATTAGTCAGTTACGACTAGCTCTCATGGAAATGGTCATACGTGAATGACTTACTTAACGTAGTTGAATCCCAAAATGATATCTAATATAATGCACTACGTAAACCCCCTAATACTTAAATTCAAAAAGAGTGAAGGGATCTCTACTTGAATGGTTCATGAGGCACAATACTTGCTAAGGTTTTGCAAATGGAGTAGCAAGCTAAGTGGGCTTGATTGTGGGGAAAACTCTAGTGTTAACCGCGCTTGAGCCAGAGGCGATCTGGGATGGGTGACCTCCCGGGAAGTCCTGGTTACCAGGTGCAAGCCCCGGAAGTGATGATTGATGTTATGTGATTCATTTCACTAGTTTCAATCCCACTTGTCCAACCCTGTGAGCATCACCCGATGCAATGAGTGCTAAGTGAGCTATTCAAAAATCATGAGAAATTAGTTAGTTATGACTAGCTCTCATGGAAATGGTCATATGTGTTAGAAAATTATATATTACGAAGCAATGAACACATAAAATATTGCATAAATATAAACACAGAAAACGCATAAAACAAGAGAGACATAGATATACGTGGTTCACCCAGTTTGGGCTATGTCCACCCCGAACAGCCAGTCCTTCCTTTCTACTATCCAGCAAAATGAAGAGACACAACCTACAGTAGATCCACTGTAATATCCTCTATTTTCTCTCACTGTCTCACCTCTATGCTTCTCGCTCAGAGAATACACATATATTCCACGGACTCAATACAATGCCCTCATACAAAGAGAGCGGTTGCCTTCTAGGGCAAAAAACCCTAAACTAAACATAAGTTCTACCGTCAGATCATCCACCTAATGAACGGTCCAGATTGAATAGAAATTACTATACTTTTACAAGGCAATTTTACATCTGTTTTTAGCTTCAGGGGCGCTGCCCCCGAAACCCCCGCTAGGGGGTCTCCCCGAATGTCGCAGCTGCCCCCCCCCCCCCCCCGCGGACCCCCCTTGCAGTGAATATTTTACGGGCAGCGTTGCCGCCCCATTTCGAACTAGGGTCCAATGTGGCGATACCTTTGAATACAGAAGATAATCAGGCTCCACACCCAACAATCTCCCACTTGGAGACTGATTATGGCAACTCCACTGCTGCTTCATTTGCTGGACAATGAATCCTCTTTGGACTTGGTTGTTTCTCATCTTCATCGTCATCCTTGAAGACCAATTGAAATTGAGCATATTCTCAGTTTCTCCCTGGTTACAACTTTTGTTAGCATATTTGTAGGATTCTGGCTAGTGTGTATCTTTTCTAGCTCTAAGAAATCTAACTTTCTTCTGTTTTCCATAAATGCAATTCTCACAGAAGTCCAAATCAACATTCTTCAAACCTGGCAACAAATTCCTTGAGTGAAGAACCTTCATCCCCTTTTCACTCATGTGTCCTAGCCTATGATGCCATAATGTTGCATCTGCTCCTTTGGAAGTTAAAGCATTAACAAAGTTAGAAATACCATTGCATAAATACAATGTACCAACCTTTTCGGCTTTTGCTATTACCAGGGCTCCTTTGGTAACCTTCCAAGCTTTATCTATGAAAGTTGTCACACAACCTTCACCATCTAACTGCCCTGTTGAAATCAGATTTTTCTTTAGATATGGAACATGCCTTACCTCCTTTAGTAGCCATTGGTTTCCATTCTGTTGTTTTACAAGAACCTTACCCATTCCAACAATTTTACAAGGTTTATCTGCATAACATAAATAATTATTGAGAGGAATATATATAAGAAAATAACCAGCAATAACCATAAACAAATAAACAAAAATGTTTATCCGGGAAAACCCCAAATCCGGTGAAAAACCCAACCTAATAAGATCTCATTAGTGTTGGCCAAAACCCTGGCCAATCCAACCAAGTGAGCCTTCACCACTCACCTCCAAGTCTTGCATTACAATGAAGTCCTTCGAGCCTTTTATAAGCTCCATTACATATAATACCATGGGCAGAATACTATGGGTGCACAATACCATGTGCCCCAAAACCATCATTGTCTAACCTCGTCAACTTTGACTCTATCCCGAGTCAAGTTTACCTAACAATACATGAATGAATTACTTAACGCAGTTGAATCCCAAAATGATATCTAATATAATGCAATTCATAAACCCCCTAGTACTTAAATTCAAAAAGAGTGAAGGGATCTCTACTTTAATGGTTCATGAGGCACAATACTTGTTAAGGTTTTGCAAATGGGGTAGCGCTAAGTGGGCTTGATTGTGGGGAAAACTCCACAATTAAGAGCGCTTGATCCAGAGGTGATCTGGGATAGGTGACCTCCCAGAAAGTCCTGGTTACTCGGTGCAAGTCCCAGAAGTGATGATTGACGCTATGTGATTCATTTCACTAGTTTCAATCCCACTTCTTCACCCCTATGAGCATCACCCGATGCAATGAGTGTTAAGCGAACTATTCAAAAATCATGAGAAATTAGTCAATTATGACTAGCTCTCATGGAAATGATCATGCATGAATGACTTACTTAACGCATTTGAATCCCAAAATGATATCTAATAAGATTATTATTATTAATTAATATTACCTCGCTAGCCAAGTATTGACGTCGATAGTTCATATTATTGTAAAGTCACTATGTAGTGATATGAACTTGGTCTGTTGTGATTTTTTATGAAGGTTCTGAGTGATCTCTGCAACTCGTCTTCCTTCCTACAACTCTATGGGATTTTGTTTCTCTACAGTTGATCATCCCTGTGATGTTTTAATACCTCTCGGTGACCATAAGTTCTACATCACTTTGTGGTTGCAAAGTATATTTCTCTACTGTGATAAAGAGTTTCAACCCTAATTTATGCTTGCATGATATTTCTCTTCAGTTGCAAATTATTCTTTAAGAAACTTGCTTTGCAAACCTCGCCAACCAAGTATTAACCTCTACGGTGCATATCATAAACCTCGTCGGCCAAGTATTCACCTCTGCAATGCATATTATAAACCTCGCTAGCCAAGTATAAACCTTTATAATACGCAGATCCTGGTGGAGTGCACACTATAACATAGAGAATGAACTCAACCCTAAGGTCAACTTGGATGAACTTAGTGGTCTCTGCTGGGAGGGTCAATTATCTAAGCTGAATCTCTTCTGGTGGGCTAGCAAAATCATCTTGGAGTCAAATCGTAGCATACTAATATGTACGTTGACAAGTGCATACGTTCCCTCTCAAGTTCTTTTTATTAAGTTTAGCTTGTTTATATTATGAGTACTTTCCCTCACATATCTAAGACTCCCTCTAGCAAAGGGAGACCAAGTAAAATTACTCTAGATAGTCTATATGAGTACATTTATTCTTTAGACATACAAAGAGAAGAAAGAGAAAACCAATTGAAATTAGAATTAATGACATTGCTTGAAAACAATCATAAATTGCTAGAAAATAGAATAATATCTCTTGAGAATGAACTCCAATGAATGAAAGGTAGGATTCAAGAAATAGAGCATAGTAAACAATCAATGGTTGAAGAAAATGACGCCCTGAAAAGCGAGATTAAAAGTCTAAAAGGACAGCGCAATAATAACTTAACCCTAATTAACACAACTAGTAAATTAGATTTTAAACCAATAAAAGAGGAACTTAACAAATTGGCTGGGATATAAGAACAAAATAATGAGGACACATTAGAAATAGTAAATTAAACTTAACCCTAATTAACACAAAGAATAAATAGATGTTCAACCCATAAAAGAGGAAATTAACAAATTGACTGAACTCGAGCATGGACGCAATAAAAGAGTCTTACGTCTTATATTGTTTGTATAGAAGAACAAAATAATGAGGACACATTAGAAATAGTAAAAGAACAATTGAAAGAAAAATCTCAAATTCCACAACTTATATCACTGAAGCAATTATGGCAGGAAAGTTACTTGAGAATAAACATAGACTAATCCATATTAAGGTAAGTTGTAATGGCCACAAATTAGATATACTCAAGAAATCCCCAAGCCTAAAGGGAACTGGACTATTTATAAATGAAGATCTGATTCTAGAAGACCAAGTTGAACATGGGAAAGAACTCCAAAAGGTCAAGGAGGCAAGAAAAGAGGGGAATGGACTATCATTAGGAATAGGAAACTTATTATTCGAGATAGAGTTCGAAATATGATTGATATATAGGGGTTAGGATAAGGCAAGATCCTCTTTTGTAACTGTTGTGGTTTTCCATGGCGTAAAGGTCCTATGTTAAGTTGGATCCCAGTGATATTGACCTTATTTTTCTAGTTGAAACTTTGGAGCATGAGGAATCTAGGGTTCCTCACCTACATAAATTCATTCTTTGGTTTGTTTGGAACAAGAAATCCTCTCGAAGGGGTCTTGGTGTTATAGGATGCTATATTAAGAATATTTTTTCTTCTCACATCCAGCGTCATACTATTGATCCCTTCAATCAATACATTTGGATTGAGATCTCCGACTCTTCCGCCAATAGGATTTTTCTTGGAATATTCTATTTCACTCCTATCAACTCTACCTCCTATAAGTAAAACAACTTAGATAAGAATTTCCCTTTCACTACCTTAGAAAAAGACATTCACAACCTAAGGGATGATGGTAATATCATTTTAATTGGGGACTTCAATGCTAGAACTGCTACCAACCAAGTTATTATGTTAAGTAACCACTCTCACCCTGACCCCCTGTGGCTTGATGAAGATGATGACTTAGATAATAGATTCAAAAGAACCTATGAAGACAAAACTTAGAACTTATTTGGCATCGAGCTCCTCAAGCTTTGTTGTTCCCATCACCTGATTATCTGTAATGGTATTAGCAAGTGGCCTTCCTTGGGATAGATGACCTATTTACATGGGTTGGGTAGTAGTCTTGTGGACTATGTGATTTCGGACACCCATCTCCTTAACTGTATTACCAACTCTGAGATTCTTAAAGATTTCGAGCCTGATTCTCACCACATGCCTTTGCCTTTAACCCTCAATATTTCTATGCATGCTAGCCACATGTAGGATACTAGTTAAAGCCAAAGAAACACTCATTTTAATGAAAGTAATATAGACCTTTTATTAAAGGATTTAAAAAGGGATTTAAGTTCCCTAACATATAATAACAATATCGATAAAAATTATCACAATTTTACTACTACCCTTTCCACTGCCATTACCAATTTCTCTACTGAGGTTTCATATAAGAAAATTAATAGAACTTCCAACCCTTGGTATGATAAAGATTGTAAAAGTGTAAGGAAAACTATTCAAGACGCTCCTAATGAAACTGTAAATCTATAACATATTAGTATATACAAAGCCCTCATTAAAGAGAAGAAGTAGTCATATATTAATAAGAGACACGATCATCATCTTCACCTTTCTAAAGTTGTGCCTAGAAAGTTTTGGCAGAATGTGCGTGTTCATAAATCTAAAGATAATCATTCAATCCCCTTAGAAAAGTGGGACATCTATCTTAAGAAGTTGTATGACTCCCCAGACACCATGGATAACATCGTTAGCGCTCTTATCAAGGAAGATATCTTTTCTCTTGAGGATGTTGAGTGTGGGATTAATAAGCTTGCTAGTGGAAAATCTAAATACATTGAAGGATACCAAGACACGATCTTAATTATCGAAAGATCTATCCTCATTCCTCATCTCCACAAGCTTGTCAATTAGGCTATAAAGCCTAGCTTCCCTAAAACTTGGATGTAAAGCCTTATTGTGCCTATGTTTAAAAATGGGGACGGAATTGTTCCTTTTAACTACAAGACCATTGTGATTACTCACATCTTATTCAAGCTTTATGGTCTCATTTTGGAAAAGAAGATTAGCCAGTGGCTTGAAATCCAAGGTAAAAGAGCTAAAGGGAAAGCTGGTTTTAGAAGATACCACTCAATTATCAACCATCCTGTCACTCTCAAGATCATTGTTAAGGAATGTCACAATAGTAAAGCTAATCGCTTTTGTTGCTTTGTGGACTTTAGAAAAGCCTTGGACAATGTTCCTTGGGGTAAGATTTGGAAAAGACTTGATGAGATAATGATTCCCCCTGAGTTGAAGATTGTTGTGATTTGTCTCTACGAGACAGTTGTTGCCAAGCTTAAAACCAGCGAAGGGTGGTCTAAAGATATTAAATGCAATATCAGGGTTAAGTAAGGGTGTCCCCTTTCCCCTACACTTTTTGGTATTTACATGAATAAGCTAGAGGATTGTTTGGAAATTGCGAGGTGCAAGGGGACTGAGCTTGCTGGTATTATCATTACTCTTCTCATGTATGTCGATGATATCGTTCTTCTTGCTAGAAGCCATGAGGACATAGACAAGCAACTTAAGACTCTTCATGACTATTGGTCCAAGACGGGTATGGAATTTAATACTGAAAAGACTAAAATCATGATAATTAAATTCAGAAATATCACCCATGGAAATTTCGCCTATGATAAAAATTGCTTGGAACATGCCTCTTCTTATAAATATTTGGGTATTGACATTCGTTATCAGCTCAAATGGAATTATAACATTGAGAAAAGGATTAATGGAGATTGGAAATCTTCTTATGAGCTTTGAAAACAATTGTAAGGCTCCCGATCTTTGTATTTGGAGTGAAAAAGGATCCTCTTTAAGACCCTTGTCACCCTTGTTGTCCTATATGTTTGTGAAGTCTGGGGTTGCAGTGTATCCAAATAATCATGGAGAAAGATTGAGATGATTCAAAAGTAATTCACAACCTACAATCTCAAGATCAAGGGAAATATTCCCTATCCTATCCTCGTGATCGAAGCTGGCCTCTCCCTTATTGAAAGCAGGGCTATGTTTAAATATCTGATGTATAAGAAGAAGCTTGACAAAATGGAACCCAAGATGCTTCCTAAAATTGCTTATAACTTTAGTCAAAACCCCCACCTTCGCCTCAAGCGTGGGTGGCATAAGGATGCCTAGTCTTGGCTCAACCATTGGGGGATAAATGAGGAGATCATCCTCGGAAGTAAGGATAGTGTCAAAGATACTATCACCTCCAAATTTAAGGATAAGCTATGGGATGATAAGGAGTTGAGGGTAAATAAAAGCTAAGATATTATAAGGAGGTGATCAACCCCACCCTTGGGAACCAAAATTATCTTTATGTTTTGACCAGCTCGAATAAAAAGATAAACATCGCTAATATTAGAACTAATTCCCATGAGCTTCAGCATGAAACTCAGCGGTGGTCTACTCCTAAGACTCCCTGGGATGATAGAATTTGTCAGATCTGCGATACTAAGAGGGTGGAGGATGAAAAACACTTTATTTTAGATTGTTCGACCCTTACACACATCCACTTTCATTTCCCTAACATCTGTCACATTTCCAATCTTCTTGACTTATTAAGTGAGCCCAACTATAGTGATCTTGGTGTGCTTCTTTCCCTTGTTTTTGAGCATAGAAATACGATTCTAAAGAATCACAATTAAATTCTTCTTCTTCTTAAGGTCTGATAGTCTGCATTGGTCTTAGTGGACACTAATGACCACCATCATCATTAATTAATATTATCATTAAATAATGTTAAATAATTTACAATTCAATATTATTAAAAAATAAACATACTAAATAATAATTAATATAAATTAACAATCATATTAATAATTATAATAATAATACTATTTTTTATCGTAATTTTTTCTTAATATTATTTGTATTATTATATATTTATCAACAATGATACAAATAGAGTCTTCACCTATATCAACCACATTAATATTTTTAATGTGGTTGTGCTAGTACATTATAATATCATTATGAAAATTATGAGTTAAACATTGTATCTTAAAAATCCCCAACTAAATTAATTTGGTTTAATTTGGTTTAATTTTAATTTAATTTTAATAAACAATATTTGAGAGGGTTCAATATTTACAAATAACTACGGTTTCTAATATTAGTTTTAAGATTGGATATATTAAGTCCTAAATTAATATTATTATTACCATTATTGCTATGATATAATAATATTAATTATTTTCTGTATTGATGGTTATGTGATCTATAATGAATTAAGCATAGTCTTTCGCTAGAAATCACATAAGGGAAATTTTTGGTAGGCGTGTTTCCAACCAAAAAGTGTGGTTCATCAACACTTATTATAATATAATAAAATAGATTTTATGAAGTTCATTAAATTTTTGAAAAATTAAATATTAAACTAAAATTTTGAAAATAAAAAATAATTTTTGAAATTGGTGTTTAAAATTGAATTGTGAGAAAAAAGAAATCGAGTTGTCTTTAGTGCCACGTTTTTGAAGCTTTACCGGTGGATTTTTCATGTCTAATTTCTCTAAAATCCAGCAGGAATTGAAATCACAACTTTTATGGGTAACCCCCGCACAATAGAAGTGACCTAGGTGTTTTTCAAAGTGTTGAATCCATATATACAGTAAAAAAAACTAGTTTAAATAACACAAATCAAGATTTCACTACAAAAATTTTAGTCGATTCCTGGAAACTCCAAAAAGTCGCACTAAAAGCAACTTCAAAAAAATTATTTAAAAAACGAAAAATAAAAAAAATCTTGTATGGAACCAAGTGTTATAACATCTAATAAAGAGTACACCACTCAAATCTTAATATTTATACTTAATATCTAAAGAGTACTCTTCTTAAAGTAATATGAATTATAGAAGCCTGAGTTCATAAACAATAAATATAATCATTCATGTATTATATTATATTATATTATATTTAATTTCACAATTTTTTATTTTTCAATAAATAATTGGATAATGAATTTAATATAAAATAAATATCAACATATTTTTTAGTTACCATATTCATTTAAATTAATTTATTTGCATCAACCATTTATATTTCTTTTTAAATATAATTTTTTATAAATAAAATATTTACACAATGCTTATATTCTTTATATGAAAAATATAAATGTTGCATTTCAAAATTTATATATTTTTAATTTTTAATACAATTTTTTATATAATGATAAGAATAATTTAATTTGAAGAGATAAAAATATTATATGTAAGGTTATTCTAAATTGAGGTTTATGATTACTATGTACATACTTTATTATTATTAGTTATATCATTTTAGAAGTTTTTAATTATAAACATTTAAGTTAATTATCAATTACTTTTTACATAATAAATATAATAGTTACATATTACTTTTGTTATATAATAATATTATTATAATATATTAATTAATATTAATAGCTACATTTTGTTTCACCAGACATTAACCATCATCAATATAATAATATATTTAAAATTTTAAAATATTTTTTAATTAATTATTTATTTATGTGATTCATATATATACCAGCAACATTAAATATGATTGTGATATCTCAATTCAGCTAAAAATTATAAATTTATTTTTTTACTAACCCTAACCCTTTTCAAACTAGCTAATATAATTCATGATCGAGAATAACAGATTGTGATATTAATATTTTAGACTTTTCAATATACACAAAACCAGATTGTGATATTAATATTTTAGAATTTTCAGTAAGTACAAAGAAAGCAGACGTACGCTGACGTTGATAGACCGCTACACAAATTTCACCCGTCCACGCAACTTAATATTAATTAATTCGGAACAGTCAAGTCGTGATCTGTGGAATCGCTAATCGTCGAGCGCTCCACTTAACCTACGATTATTTAATCTGGAACAATCAAGAACTTGATTTGTAGAATCCAGTAGTGAAGTTATCAGAATGAGGGCGGTGGGATTGAAAGCTTTTCTTGGGCCGACCCTTATTTTTATGAGTTGCATACATACGTTTTATCAGAATACTGATGCACAGCAAAATCAAACAAGGGAAGCTGTCAGGTAGCTAGTCCCTGCATGAAGTTAACATTTAAGGTTTAGGGCTAAAGATCTACTAGTTCTGTCAATCCTGTATAGTGAGTCCCTCCGAAGTCTAAGTAAAGGTACAGGCTCTCAGCCAGCCAAGAAGACAAAACAAGTAAAGCCTGGACCAAGTTAAATACAGATTACAAAATTCAAAAGTTGGCGTATGCATTTGCAATTGATCCTTAAACTGACAGTTAGGAAGAAGCATGCTGCTATTCTCAACCTTGATCACAGCGTTTGCACTCCCCTTTATGTTCAGTACTGCTGTGTTCTGATGCAACCTGTGTTGAGCTGTTTGTATCAAGGGCATACTTTTATGTTCAGTACTGCTGTCTCCTGATGCAACTTGTGTTGAGCTGGGCTCCAATAAGCTTTTTTGCAAGATACCCATTCTTAGCTTGATGCATCTACACTACCGGGCTCTGTACCTGCATATAGTGTAGTGGAACAAAATTCAATTGATCGGTATGAAAAGGGCCATTGGTTCATATGCTCTTGCTTCTCCTGCTTTTTTGTCGAATCAATTAATTAACTACTAAGTCTCAAGGAACAGATGCAAGTGTAACAAGGGTACTTTTGAGAAAACATATAGAAATATTTCTTCTTCTTCAACAAATGTCAAGGCTAAAGTACCAGTTTCGGTAACGTATATAGGGGGGTTGCTATATCGGTGTTTTGATAAGACCTGTAAGTAGAGACTGCGTCAACTTCTTTTGAAACTCAGACAACAGGCAATGATTGTTGCAACATCTATTGAAGTTTTGGGCTTGCACCAGTTTCAGTAATACATAAATCGAGGGCTGTCGAATAATATAATATGCACCAGTTATTTCAAAACAATGCACCAGTTTATGTTGCTAGCCCAAAATCACACAACTGCAATAGAAATAGTCACATGAGCACTATATACCAAAGCTCTGAACATTATTGAATAACTAACTTGCAGAGAATCATCATCAATTCAAGATACACCAGTTTATGTTGCTAGCCCAAAATCACACAACTGCAATAGAAATAGTCACATGAGCACTATATACCAAAGATCTGAACATTATTGAATAACTAACTTGCAGAGAATCATCATCAATTCAAGACATGAGTAACATGAAAACCGCCGTGAAGCTTACATTTGACCTTGAAAATAAGCATTTCTTATGACAGACTGTAACATGTGAAGAATACAAGACAAGCAAAAATGCTAACAATTAGGACATTAGACCGGCATCCGAGCATAGATGATAGAAGCATAAAAAATGCGAGTTGCACCACCATGGCAGACCCAAATGCATATTTGAAGCATCCGTCGTACACCTGTAATAGAGAAGGAAGCGGGGAAATAAGACAATGCGTAAAATAATGCAAAAATAGGCTTGAGATTCAGAATTACTTGTTGTAGTTTCATATGCTCTTCGTTAGAGATGTTATTGTTTTTTTGGTTTCTTTTTCTTTGTCTTTCGACTTTTACGATGTCAATAATCAGAAGAGCCATGAGAACAAGTGCTAAGAGAAACAATGCCGCGAGTTGAGTAAGTTGGCTTATGCTAATGGATTCCAGAGGCCAATTTATAAAAAAGTTCAACGTGTTTGTAAGCTGGTTTTAAGTGTGAATGGAGCTAAAATACTTGAAGCTCGGATGGAGCAGGCCAGTATTTAATGGTCGGCATAAAACGAAAAGCTGACGTTAAGTGAGCAATCAGTGCAATTAAGTGATCGATATGACATGGGGAGCAAATGGCATATGGAATGATGTATGTGGCGGCAGAAGTAAATGCGAAATTAGGTGATGTATCTGACATCGGGCAATCTTGGTGGTAGATTGGGTCCAAGCTATTCTAATAAACAATTGTCTAGACAGGAGATCTATGTCAATATCTAGCTGCAGAAATAAGTACATAGACGGATTGATTTGGAATGGAGCTGAAATACTTGAAGATCAGATTGGAGCAGGCCAATATTTAATGATGGGCATAAAACGAAAACCTTACGTTAAGTGAGCGATCGGTGCAATTATTAGGTGATCGATCTGACATGGGGAGAAAATGGCATATGGAATGATGGATGTGGTGGCAGTAGTAAATGCGAAATTAGGTGGCTGTGGCGAGTGTGCCCACAAGAAGAGCATCTTAACCAGCCAAATTTCTTGAAGATAGCCCCTTTGAGCCTGTTGCGGTAGATTAAATATGTTGTTGTTATAGAAGACAGTAAGGCAAAACATATGCCACAACTGTCTGAGACATTGTTATCATACAATTGAGTCGTACTTGAATGTTGACTCTCACCATAGAAAGTCTCTCAGGAAGTCTCTCTATTTTGGTCTTCATTTCTCAAGGGACCTTGCTATTGGTTTCGGTGTATATCTCTTATAGACTGCACAATGTTTATCCATTCATCAGTGATCACGTTGACATACAGACATTGTTCCTCTGCGACCTAGTAGGATTCTCTAAGATCCGCAAGGCATTGTTGAGCATTCTCTTTTTTATCTAGTGACAAGACACCATGGTTGAGAATTCACTGTTTAGTTTCAAGTCTAGGACACATAGTTGGAAGACTCATATATTTGCATAAAATACAGAGTAGTGATCTGTTATCCAGTGATCATAGAATACTCTAGCATGCCACAGGAAGATTTACCGTTTTGGGATCCTTCGACATTGATTCGACATTGATTTGCCCTGCCCTTCTCAGAAGCAGCTTTAGGAGCTTGCCTTCGTCTTTGTGTGCCATTGCCATGTATAGCTTCGATCTCAGCACCTTTGTGTTCATTACAAAGGAAGGGTGGTCTATAGCTTATGCAATATATATGTAGTATTTGACGTATAGGTGAACACTCAATGTGGAAGCATAATAGACAATGATTAACAGGTGAGGCTAGGTTTATGTTACCCTATTACCATTGACCTGTTGCTAGTAGTGATTTACGTATGAGAGTTGTGATCGAATACAGGAAACCCAGGAATATGCAACAACATCAATGGTGTAAGCAATGGGAATAGCACTAATCTAATGCTTATCTGACTAATCAAGTATGGATATCACATTACTTACCACTCTTTATCCCGAATCAATAGAGATCATAGGTAAGACGTATGGGTATAGAAGCTGTGTTTGAATCAACCAAGCTCATGTATGTGCCTTATTTGCATGATATCACAACCTCTAAGCTCATATTGATGAGTAACAAGCCAATGTGTTTCATAGCTCAATGGGTACAGGTATGTCTAACACTCACTATGCTTATCTCCATAATGGAGCTGAATACCAACCTTATAAAGCTCTAAGCTAATATGGAAACATAGAATGTATCTATACAGCAGCATATAGGATATAGACCTTTAATGCATACCCGAAAAAGTGCACAACATGCATGTGTGCATCCTATGTTGTACAAAGGCCTAGGGTTACACAGACAGTAGGAAAAATAAGACGTTGTTGCAACCTGAAACATGTATGTTTTAATGGCGAGAGGTCTGTTTCACAATTTTTTAAACGTTGCCTTAGCTTCTATAAATGAAATGGGAATAGCTTCTTTCAATGGAATGAGAAGTGACTCAGTCAATTAGGCCTTTAATGCATACCTGACAAACTGTACAGAAGCTCATGTGCATCGTACGTTAAGTAGAGGATAGGGTTGAATCCATGTGGAGAGACAGTTGCAACTTCAGCTCATGTTTATTGGCAAGCAATATTTCAATAGTTCCAAGTCTATTGAGCCATAAATAAATTGGAGCAATACTTCCAAGTCTATTGAACCTATATTAAAGAAATTAAAGCAATATATGGGCACTGTTGAATCGAAACAGTATCCAACCATAAACATATAACATATATTATCCCGCGTATTAATAGCTGAATAACCTGGTAAATAAGCCTGGTCATGTTTATTCACTCAGCTAAACGACATTGAAGGGAGGTGGTATATTGGAAAGCAATTTAAATTCAAATCTTGCAATGGGTGTATCACCTGCAGCAATATTGAATGTTGGATAGCTGTAAGCACAGATACATAGATATGAGTAATTAAGGTTGTTAATTAGTTATGGTAAGATAGAGGACCATACTTTAACAGGTCACCTGAATCCATCAAAAATCTTTGTTGGTGGAGTTTTCACCGATTCCACAATGTCCAGTGAACCAACAATCTGGTTTAGTATCAAAAAGTGTCAGGTGATTCGCTAGTATCTAAATTAATAGGAATGTATGTTTAAGCCAATATGGTGGTATTTGATAAAAAGCAGTCAGCATAGTCATTCAGATCAAACAGTAGTAAAAAAAATGTTTCAAGTGGATATTAAGTCAATTCAACTGATACAAGAGTCCAAAATATTAGTAGCCTGCTTCATTTTCATTGAGTTGCCAATAGTTACAACAACATTTTCCAGTTGCAAGATCAGATCAATCTCTATTTTTACCTAGAACAAAATGAAATATAGAGAGATGACTGATCCCTGATCAATGCATTGACATCTAATCAGTCCAAAGAGCAAGGAGATCCGCCTCCTAGATAGGAGGTCCACTTGAGAGTTCTGTTCCTTGAAGATGTGGCAGAAAGAAATCGAATTGAATCATTCTTTATAGCTTGGATTTGCAAGAGCCAGTGGGATAGTGAGGGGACAGTTTCACTGCAAAGAAAAACAAGAGAGTTTTGTGTAAGATTCAAATTCACATGTTATTAAAATAATTGAAAATTTGCAGTTCCTTACTGAAATTATTCACTCAATTGTCAATTAAGAGGAAAGTGTAGTAATACAAAGAGAATTAATTGCTTTACATGCTGCTTCTCAAGGCCGGAATGACCTTTTGTGCTTTTCAGGCATGCAGATATAAATTAGAACATCAAATTATGTACAACACAAAGGCAATCTATGTATCGATCAGCTAATAAGGAAAATTAATGCACTGACAGAAGTGAAGAGCATGTTACAGATTGGGTGGGGATCAAGGTGTGATGCATGCCAGACCCGAGTTTTGATGAGCCTGTGCTACCGCAGTAATCATTTTTCTGAAATTGCATTTGAGAGAATGGATGATCAATAGCTTATACATATAAATATATTTGACCATCCGTTTTGAAATATCAAAATTGAGAAGGCTAACTTGAGAAGGATTTTTTTCATATTGATCATATTAGAAGCTACAATTGATTAACCACCACTACTGCTACTGATTCAAAACCTATGAAGTGAATAGGCATGTTTAGGAAGGCCTATCTGTTCGGGAAGGCATATAAGTCAAAGAATCTTATTGTTATATAACCTGTTTAATGTATAGCTTTATGGAGAGAAAATATATTAAAATGACAACCATCGTTGTATAAGGAACAGATTAGTGGAGATAGAGTTAGGCAGACTATCCAATAATCCAAAGTAGCAAGTTAAAGTAGGAGCACTGACTAGGAAGAAGGACAAATGTTGGACTTGTCCTAGATCCACCTGAAAATGTAGTGATCACCATCAGTTTGGAAAACTCAAAACCTTGACTTACAAACTCATTATAGCATCCATTACATTGAAGGTATTTAACCATCCAAGGAAGTTAAACACCTGAGTAGAAGAAGCAAGCAAGCTGCGCTATATTGATATGAGGCTATCATATTAGCAGAAGCCAAGCCACCAGAACTTAGACACGGAATTGTGCCCTGGACACATTTTATTCACAAGCAAGAAACAAAAAGCATGTCCTAGGCACATTTCCAAGAACCAGATTCAAAACAGCATGAAGAATTAGAGAAGTATAATTCTGAGAGAACATTTTTTCAGAGGCAGAAACATGCCCACCAACACTCAGTTGCATAAAAGACTTTTGTTCTTTAATCTTCTTTGCCGAGGAGAAGAAACCAGCATGGCATCCACCAAGTAGCAACAAAGAATGTGGAAGATGAACTGGACAGTCGAACAGAACATACACAAAATCTAGACGCATATACAGAGGAACCCACAAGTCCATACCCAGACCGATGTAGAGAGATCTGAACGTATTTCTATTTCCAGAACACAATATTTTGCGATATTTTAAAGAAAGTTCAGACACTGGTTTCAATTTCCAGTTAACAAGAATCGGAGTGTTGAGAACAACCTTATGCATACATGGACAATAGAAACACAAAAAAGAATAAATGCTCCTTGCTTACCTGCTGAGAAGCATCGCTTAGCTCATGTTCTAGATCCTGTAATTGTTTTCTCCTTTTCCAAAAAAACCTTGTCTTCCTCAACAAAAAGAGGCTTTACTCCTCCCCAATCCATTTTTCAGAGGCAGAAACACGCCCACCAACACTCAGTTGCATAAAAGACTTTTTTTCTCTAATATTCTTTGCCGAGGAGAAGAAACCAGCATGGCATCCACCAAGTAGGAACAAAGAATGTGGAAGATGAACTGGACAGTCGAACAGAACATACACAAAATCTAGACGCATATACAGAAGAACCCACTCAGCATACTGTTGAGGGCCCCGAAATCGGGTCGACAACAAGGGGGATACCCGCCCGGTCAGGAACCTGGTTGGCGACTCCATATCTGTTTGGTGTAGCGGGTCCTCTGGGGATGACGGGACCAGCTTCCCGATGTAAGGGATGTGCGTGAGTGTGTGTAGATTTTGATTATGTTGATTCTTGAAGCATTCTAAAAATAACTTTAAATCTAACTTATTCTTTAACTGCAAGCTGTTAGAATCAGAATAAAAATAACGTATATAACCTACGCTAACCCGGGATGAATCCTTCCCATCATGTGATCTAAAAAGATTTCATATGATAACTGGTAATGAAGATTATTCAGCAACCATATGAATATAAACCATTTGAAATAAACTATCCTGCATAAGAAGTTACACAGGACGGTTGTGGACTGCATATCACATGATAAATCATTTACATATCAGACATAAACGGATGATTCCACCGTACAAAAGTTCCAAATGGTAACCATAAATCTATATCATAACATGCAAATAATATCAGTTGTATATTACTTTAAGCAAATTAGCAGAAACTCGTCAAGAGATAAAAGTACCATTTATGATTCATTTCTACTCATAGCTTCAAGCAATACTGATCTACTTCTATTTACTCAAAACGCCTACTAAGAGTACAGAAATGCAACATCAGTAGCAGACATTAAAGATGCAAATATATATAAATCCGATCCTTCCATTCATCAAACCCTCCTCTGAGGTGCAGAAGTGCATGTTCTGAGGAAAAGTTCTTGACAAATTTCTGGACCCTTCTCCAATGCAATGAGAAGTGTTAAAATACTACTACCTAATCTTAATAATAGTATGTTTACAAAATTGAGGATACGGTTCTCAAATGACCACCCTTTTTCTAATTTAGCCAAAAAGGAAAAAAGCAACATTCTAAATGGAATTACTTCTGAATCTGGTCTCTGAAATTGCAGCTGTCAAGCATAGGCTTGAGAAGAGCAGGTTGGCTGATTTCTGTGCTTAGCTGAGCCGCGAAAACAACATCCATAAGAGCTGGCGCTACCTTCTCGGCCGCGTTCATGATGCATCTAACCGTCATGCATTGGCTGTGTGGCTTAACTAAGAAAGTCCAGTAACTTTCCCAATTTAGTTTAGCCAATGCTTGGATTGTTTTGCCGTTTGCCTGCTTTCTCTGTCTCCATTCTGCCTCCAGTTGCGATGTACTCGGTAGGTACCCCGGGGTGCTTTCTGAGATCAAATTAGCCTTATGTAAATTTTCATTTACACTGTCAATAAGGATACTCGCTTGTGTCGCTGCCGCCTCCGCCGCTTGCTCCGCCTGTGTAATTTGTTCGTCCCATTTGTTAAAGAGCAGCTCCTTATGATTTTCATTAATCTTGGGTGCTCCCGCTCTTTTCCCTTCCTCGTCATTTTGCCATGTTAGGTATTCTGTTACTCTTTTGTTGGCCTGGTCATAGTCGTTCCGCAATTCCACCATCTATACATGCCCTCCCATGTTGAGATACCTGCATCTTTATTGCATGCAGTATCTGTGTACAGGGGTGCCATCTCTTTGGTCTTCTCCCTTGCTTCTGAGCTTTGACCTTTGTTCTTCTTCCCCATTTCAGTTAGAGTTCCTATCTGATCTTGCCTTCACACTTTGCTCCTGCAGATTATGAGTAAAATGGAAAGATTGATCAGAAAGGTGATGGGAGAGTTTTAAATGCAAGGGATAACTCAGATACGCCACCTTACGTGAAACAAATTCGCATTAAGGCACGCGTCTTGATTCCACTTAATAACTGACAACTGATTTATTTCTATCATTAAAAGCGCATAATTCCAAATCAGGTGATAGTAAGTGTCTTCTCTTTGGGTGGTGTGCCCGAGGGATTCGTACTAGGGTGCTTTTAATGACCTGCCAACATACCCTTGCATGTCGCGCGATCGCAAACGGTATTGGTCGCAATATCGCAGATCGCAATGACTCATTGCCTGTTGATTTCGCCTACCTTACTTATGCGATATGCGACCTTGCGATCGCAATATCGCGAATTGGTAAGTTTGTGAGCTTTTCTTTATGGGCAAAACATGTTGCGATGCGATGTTGCGATTTAATACTGGGGTAGCGCGCACCTTGGTTGTTAGAAGGGAAATGAAAGCGATCTTCATTTGTTTTTGTGGTGTCACCTTAAAGATTTGTTTTCATGAACATAGTTTTAGGCTTAAGTCATTCAAGAAACCTTTTTCTAAGTGTGTGTTGGATCTTTTAGAATGAAATCTTTGTTTTTTTCACAATTCTTAACTAAGGGTCCCCATTTATTCCTAGTATCATGAATGATACTAGAAAAAGAAAAAAGGGGGGGGTTGTTGCTGGCCACAACAATCGGCGATTCACTTGGGAGAACCAGTTATCTCTGTCCTTTTTCTATTGACTTCTTCTGACTTCCTAAAAAAAATTTCTTAGAAATTTTGAACGTTATTATCAAAAGGTAAAACAAATGATACTTCAAAGCATCAATGACATTTTGCTTCAGCCCCATTGTATTTCGATTATTTGTATTCTCAGATTGTTCCCAGATTCAGGTCAGTCATTACTTGATCTTGTCAAAGTATAAAAATAAAGTGATCTCTGTGTATCAATCCTTTTCTAAGAATGCTCCTTTGTCGCAGGTAGAGCCACTGCTGCCAGCAGGCGTCCATAGCCTCGACAGGGTTACCAATTATCCATGAATGATCCTTTATCCTGCTTAAGATTATTTGCAACTATTTCAGAAAAACTTCCCTTCTTGATGCTTTTTCCTTTTTTATTCTCTAAAGAACAATGTCTTGACTTCGTGACCAAATCATGACATTGTCATTCACTTGATTTACACTTGTGCTAAACAAGCTGGCTCGTGATGAGACCCCTTGTCTCTTGATTGTAACAATCTCGAGTCATTGCCCTGTTTTGATAGACAGTTTTGGCAAAGTCAGCAAGTTATAATATCTGTGATTATGATAAGTCGGCTCGTGATGAGACCTCTCACTCTTTTGAGATATAGCAACCTTTCAGGTTGTTCTTCTGAATGTCGCGTTTCTCTTCAGCAGGGAGGAAATCAAATTCTCTTTCCTTAAGAAAGTTCTGGACGACAATAATAGGGCTGCTTTTGATAGTGGCTGTTTCCACAGAGAATCTTTATTTTAATAATGATATCTTTCATTGTACTGACCTAAAAAGAATTCTTTACTGAGATAGCCTTCCCGATTTTTGGAACTGAAACTATCATCATTGTTAAGTTAAAGTTCTATTGATAATAATGATCAAATTCTCACAAGATTTGTTGTGAATAGGAGCCGAAGTTTCAAAATCTTAAATAGAGATGAGGCTTCTTTAGTAAATGTCAAATGCTGTTTATTCAGAACAAACTTTATTTAAGGGAGGCAAACATTCTCTAGGGTTAGGTAAAGAATATATCTAACTTTGCCCATTGATTATTGAAAGCAAAACTACCAACCTAGCTAAACTACTCCTACTCCTATTCTAATTATATACAGGAAATAACTAGGTAATATGATATTTCCAATGGAACCAACGATTCATTATTACCCCTAGCCATATAGATTTTCCAAGTATTAGTAAAAAGAATTGAATCTCTCTTGGATTGAATTTGTTGGCTAGGGAATAAGAACTTATAAACTCAATTAGAAATCTGTCTGATTTTATTTTCTGATGAGAAATATTTTCTAACTGAGTGCCTATTGGATCATAGAAATTGGGATGGATCTCTTTTGTGATTTGGTGATCTTTCAATAGGATGGATAACAAGTCAAAATGTGAAATGGATTTTTTGGTCTCAATGGCTTGTAACCCATTGCTTGGTGTCATTGAGTTCTTAGCGATTTCGTTTGAAATGAAAGATCTTATGTGTAAATCGCTGAAATCTGATCTATCAAAAATTTGAAAATTTGAAAAGAGATTGGGTTTTGTACAACCTGAAAGTGAGTCAGAAAGAAAAGGTTGGGTATGTACATAAATTGTGGTATCGCACAACTGGGGATTTTTTGTGATCTTCTGCTTTTCACAAGAACTGGCCAAGTTTTGTGAATCAGGAACTGAGTTATGATTGCGAATAGGGATGAAAACTTCCTCTTGATATGAATCATAGATTGGAGTATCGTCTTGGATAGTAAAATTATTCAAATGAGCTTCTGCTTTGAGGTGGGGTTCAGGTGGTGTAATTCCTGATCTAAGATGTTCTTCATCATCTGACCCTAGTTGAGTTACTTGTGATAACTCATCATCATTATGATTGGCAAAGCAACTATCACAAATGACCTTACAATGTCCCCTAGGTTCTCCTTTTTCATTATATGTTTTCAGATGAGGGAGGTGAGGCAGCTCTCGTTCAATATGGATCAAAGGCTGTGTTAAAGTAGTCTCTTTATTTTGAAGACCCAATGATGGTTTGTTTGAATAACCCTCTGTTTCTGTTGAAATATACTTAACATTATGGGGGGAAAAATCATCATCACTAAAAACATTGGGGTAAAGAGAAAAATGCAAATCTGGAACAACGCATTTAACAGAATCAACTAAATCTCGTTCATCAGATTCATTATAAGCATCAGGTTTTAGATCATACCTTTTTGTGCCGATATTTTTCGAAAGAGAAACAGTAGGTGGATCTAACCTTGGCATTATCATTTGTTGGTTTGAAATGATATTGTCTGGCTCGATGTCGAAGTCATCTTCTGGTGCTAAGGTGTTTTTCCTTTCGGTATCTTCGCCTTTGTCTTCTGGTGTCAGAGCATGCAATACTCCTAAACTGAATTCTGCTTGATCAGGTGCAGGGGGTAGGAAATACTCATCATAGTCTGAAGATTCTTCATCTGTGAGCTCATCTTCGAGGTCATATTGTAGACATTTAAGATGAAATCGCATATTGAAATCCCTTACGAGTTCATCTTTTTTCCGCAGATAGTCGATTTCATCATATACCTGGTCGTATTCATAGCAATCAAATTCCAAGATGAAAATCCTAGCGAATTGGTCCCAACTGTGAACTGATGCAACTGGGAGGGTTCTGCACCATCTTCTAGCTTCCGCTGTGAATGTAAGAGTAAAAATCCTGCACAAAATGCCTTCGTCAATTTTTTGAATATCAGAACTCAAAACTCTTTGAATGAATTGCAGGGCGTGATGAAATGCAGAAGAATTATTCTTACCATTGAATTTTACCTGAGACAATAGCCTTACCACATCTGGTGGAGTGTTGGAAGAAGCAGGAACATGGATGCAACTCCAAATAGGAATTTTGTGAGTAGCCATCCTGTTTCGAGATTTATGATTAAAAACATTCCAATCAGGCGATGTGCTCAGGCCCTCCTTCTAGCGCCAAATATGTTGAGGGCCCCGAAATCGGGTCGACAACAAGGGGGATACCCGCCCGGTCAGGAACCTGGTTGGCGGCTCCGTATCCGTTTGGTGTAGCGAGTCCTCTGGGGATGACGGGACCAACTTCCCGATGTAAGGGATGTGCGTGAGTGTGTGTAGATTTTGATTATGTTGATTCTTGAAGCATTCTAAAACTAACTTTAAATCTAACTTATTCTTTAACTGCAAGCTGTTAGAATCAGAATAAAAATAACGTATATAACCTACGCTAACCCGGGATGAATCCTTCCCATCATGTGATCTAAAAAGATTTCATATGATAACTGGTAATGAAGATTATTCAGCAACCATATGAATATAAACCATTTGAAATAAACTATTCTGCATAAGAAGTTACACAGGACGGTTGTGGACTGCATATCACATGATAAATCATTTATATATCAGACATAAACGGATGATTCCACCGTACAAAAGTGCCAAATGGTAACCATAAATCTATATCATAACATGCAAATAATATCAGCTGTATATTACTTTAAGCAAACCAGCAGAAACTCGTCAAGAGATAAAAGTACCATTTATGATTCATTTCTACTCATAGCTTCAAGCAATACTGATCTACTTCTATTTACTCAAAACGCCTACTAAGAGTACAGAAATGCAACATCAGTAGCAGACATTAAAGATGCAAATATATATAAATCCGATCCTTCCATTCATCAAACCCTCCTCTGAGGTGCAGAAGTGCATGTTCTGAGGAAAAGTTCTTGACAAATTTCTGGACCCTTCTCCAATGCAATGAGAAGGGTTAAAATACTACTACCTAATCTTAATAATAGTATGTTTACAAAATTGAGGATACGGTTCTCAAATGACCGCCCTTTTTCTAATTTCGCCAAAAAGGAAAAAGCAACATTCTAAATGGAATTACTTCTGAATCTGGTCTCTGAAATTGCAGCTGTCAAGCATAGGCTTGAGAAGAGCAGGTTGGCTGATTTCTGTGCTTAGCTGAGCCGCGAAAACAACATCCATAAGAGCTGGCGCTACCTTCTCGGCTGCGTTCATGATGCATCTAACTGTCATGCATTGGCCGTGTGGCTTAACTAAGAAAGTCCAGTAACTTTCCCAATTTAGTTTAGCCAATGCTTGGATCGTTTTGTCGTTCGCCTGCTTTCTCTGTCTCCATTCTGCCTCCAGTTGCGATGTACTCGGTAGGTACCCCGGGGTGCTTTCTGAGATCAAATTAGCTTTATGTAAATTTTCATTTACACTGTCAATAAGGATACTCGCTTGTGTCGCTACCGCCTCCGTCGCTTGCTCCGCCTGTGTAATTTGTTCGTCCCATTTGTTAAAGAGCAGCTCCTTATGATTTTCATTAATCTTGGGTGCTCCCGCTCTTTTCCCTTCCTCGTCATTTTGCCATGTTAGGTATTCTGTTACTCTTTTGTTGGCCTGGTCATAGTCGTTCCGCAATTCCACCACCTATACATGCCCTCCCATGTTGAGATACCTGCATCTTTATTGCATGCAGTATCTGTGTACAGGGGTGCCATCTCTTTGGTCTTCTCCCTTGCTTCTGAGCTTTGAGCTTTGTTCTTCTTCCCCATTTCGGTTAGCGTTCCTATATGATATTGCCTTCACGCTTTGCTCCTGCAGATTATGAGTAAAATGGAAAGATTGATCAGAAAGGTGATGGGAGAGTTTTAAATGCAAGGGATAACTCAGATACGCCACCTTACGTGAAACAAATCCGCATTAAGGCACGCGTCTTGATTCCACTTAATAACTGACAACTGATTTATTTCTATCATTAAAAGCGCATAATTCCAAATCAGGTGATAGTAAGTGGCTTCTCTTTGGGTGGTGTGCCCGAGGGATTCGTACTAGGGTGCTTTTAATGACCTGCCAACATACCCTTGCATGTCGCGCGATCGCAAACGGTATTGGTCGCAATATCGCAGATCGCCATATCGCAGATCGCAATAACTCATTGCCTGTTGATTTCGCCTACCTCACTTATGCGATATGCGATCTTGCGATCGCAATATCGCAAATCGGTAAGTTTGTGAGCTTTTCTTTATGGGCAAAACATGTTGCGATGCGATGTTGCGATTTAATACTGGGGTAGCGCGCACCTTGGTTGTTAGAAGGGAAATGAAAGCGATCTTCATTTGTTTTTGTGGTGTCACCTTAAAGATTTGTTTTCATGAACATAGTTTTAGTCTTAAGTCATTCAAGAAACCTTTTTCTAAGTGTATGTTGGATCTTTTAGAATGAAATCTTTGTTTTTTTCACAATTCTTAACTAAGGGTCCCCATTTATTCCTAGTATCATGAATGATACTAGAAAAAGAATTAAAAAAGGGGGGGGTTGTTGCTGGCCACAACACATACCCAGACCGATGTAGAGAGATCTGAACGTATTTCTATTTCCAGAACACAATATTCTGCATTCTCACCAGTATATGAAAATGGCATGAAAAACTCCTCCCGTTAAACAATAAGGAGCTTTCTTTCTTTTCATTCCAACAGAAAATAAATGCCCAAAGGAAGAATAACTACAGGTATAACAGTAGCATGAAGATGGTAATCTGAACCATCAAAACATTCATCAGAGTTGTTTATTTTCAGCCCAACAGAAACTAAAATGCCCAGAAGAAGAGTTCTTATGTTCAAATAATAATAAAGACAGATATAACAATACCATGAAGATGGTATTCCAAGCTTCCACCAGATATGAACTCGTAGACTAGAGAAAGTCAAATCCTACAGAGGATAAAATATGTCAATCTGTACGGACAATGACATCCAAACTATCCAACAGAAAGCTGCTGTGTACATGGAAATCTCGTAAATTGTATGTAACGTCGGCAACGTCTTCGAGATATTTTTCATACGTCAGTCCTGTTAAGGATGGAAAAAGTTCGAGCAGCAAACTGTCCTTTAGGATGCACTTGTATTGAACATTTGCCTTTGTTTGGATAATGCAATTCAATTGCAAACTGCGTCGATATGTGGTTAGCTGTTTGCATGTGGAACAATTAAGTTGGTCCATGATAACTGTTCCAAATGTATCGGCGGGCAGAGAGCAATTGTTACAGATTATAACAAAGGGTTCTGCATGTATGCTTGCTATAGTCAGCATTCCTTTAACCTGGTCCATGTTTCAGTACAAGCCTAGCGTTAGATATTGTAATAAAAATGCTAAGAGGATGTTAAATGAACGAGCGTAATTTAGGAGAACAGGAAATAAAGATTTATAATATATATTTTGTGGAGTATGAAAGAACCTTTGTTGTTGAGGCAGGTAGTTTTCTCAGGTCTGCAAGTACCCTGTGTGAAGTGACGGCTGTAATGAATGTGGATCTGCAAGTTCGTAATGACCCACGTTCTTTGCCTCGGGCAAGATTTCGAAACAACATCATTGGTGCTTCTTGTTTCGAAATTTGTTGTTGGATGGATTTGAAAATTGGTTGAAATGTACTAAAAAGATGCACCTGCGTTGCAAAATGTACTAGTGT
The DNA here is from genome assembly GCA_031772625.1 of Pinus tabuliformis. Classification (NCBI taxonomy): domain Eukaryota; kingdom Viridiplantae; phylum Streptophyta; class Pinopsida; order Pinales; family Pinaceae; genus Pinus; species Pinus tabuliformis. The sequence continues at coordinate 99,829,964 of CM062819.1, read as the reverse complement.
TAAATGTAATTGCTTTTAAGTAAATGGTTACTTAAAATGTATAGATGATTTAAATGTTAAAAAGAATAAATGGTTGAATTTGTATATACCGTGGCTTTGTCTTTTTGAGCTGGGCCATCCTTGATAGTTAGGACATATTGACCAGCTATTTCTTTCACAGCTGTTACAAGGCCGGCTACTGTGCCGATTGCAAACGCAGCTGTTGTGTTGATGAGCTGGTTAATAGTCGTCATGGGAACAAATCTGTATTCCGTACAGATAGGTGAAATTGCTTCCAAGATGCTCTTCCCATGCAAAACAAGTATGCACGGACAGTCTCCATGGTCGTAAACTGTCTTGGGAGACACCTTGAAATCTGTAATACAGATTGCCTGGCCCACTACAAGTTTCGCTTCAGTAGCAGCAATCAGGCTGTGTGGTGTTGTAGGGAAAAGTATCCGATTCGGATGACCCTATCCCACTCTAAGGGTGATAGTACCTCAGCAACAACTGTAAAGAAAACTACTTAAGGTTTACTTCTTTATGAAAGCAAGAGAGAATGAAGAAATGCACTAACCGATGCCTTGCGCTTAATGTCGAATCCAAACTCTTCTCTTTGCTTGCTTGCTCCCAGCTCCTTGCTCTTTTACTGGCCCAGCTACAATGAGATCCTGTAAAATAACAAAGAAGGAAACTACAAGAAGCATGCAATCATAACTGATTCAAGGATTAGCATAAATCAAATATACAATTATCACAACACATCATTGAAACAAATGTATATAGAAGAACCTCAATAGCTTTTATTAATAGAAGAAGTAAAGTTCTGAGAGTGTTACAACCATTGAAGGCCCCAATCCAGCAACACCTCCCAGCAGAAAGAATTTCTCCTCTTCACCTCCTTCAAGCAATCACCCAATAGTTCTATAGTGAAACCAACAGCATATCATTACTTTGCACAAAATTCCAGCCTCTTGAGCTCATAGGGGAGAGCTTAATATATAGATGAATTGAGAAAGGATGAGTCAGCTTGCAACTGACGTGTAGCTGCCTTGTGTCCTCCCTCTCTTCAGTTGATCTTCAGTTCTTGAGTCCACTTGGAGAACTTTGCTTCCACTTGGAGAAACAGAGCCTCTGACTCATCACAAGGCGAAATCCCTGATCCAAGTGTCATTTTTGGAAGATTCCAGAGCAATGACTCAGTGTGCCACTTGTCCCATCTCGCTCAGCGCAGGTGGCCTTTGTTCCACTTGCTTTGCAACGCAGGTACACCATGGAGGAGTTGAGTTTCAGCGCAGAAGCCTAGTGGAGCACCTGCTTTGATTTCAAGATTGCTTGTTTTTGAGTGTTTTCAGGTGGAGAACTGATCTGAGAGCTGTTGGTTTGCTGACCTTGTTCCTCTAGGGGTAGGAACATCATGTTTAGGGACTTTGGATCCCTTGGATTATTGACAATTCATGCCTGATGCTGCAAGGCACAAAATTGTCTATAACAGATGCCCCCTAAAGTATGAGGTCGTTTATCGGGTGAAATGCTTTATTAGGAGGATCCGAAGTTCATTCAATCTGCTGAGAAGTGTCCTGTAATAAGATACAATACAATACATTATTTTTCATACTTTTTCATGATCTAGCTGAGGCGGGCATTCCCATGCTCAGCTTTATAAATTCATTTTGGTACATAGAACAGACGATCGTCTGATGGTAGACTGATAATTCTCTGCTGAAATTATCATCCTTTGAGAAGGATGATCATCTGCTGCAATGATGTACATATCAAATGTCTTTATATCCTGAATATATATCGCAGCCCGGATGGATGAAACTAGATCCGGGGTCTTCAATCTCTTCCGATCTTCACTCGATGTACAAGTCGATCCATGTGAGAATTTCTTGAAGTCGAACATGGAAAGACATCGCTTGATTACCGGTCAATGATGTAAACCGTTAACAAGCGCGAGAGGAATCACCGATAAGGATGATGACCCTCAAGGTACAACAGTACAATTCACATGGTGGGAATAAAGGACTTGGTGTCGACCACCATGCAAAATCTTCTGGTCGAAGGTCATTGATGTATACCTATTGCCGGAAGTGAGAAACTTGCCATTGAGGCATGCAAGCTTCAAAGTACTGAAGGGGTTGTTCCTAGATCAACTCCTTGGATAATGAGTTGATGTCGACAAGGAGCGATCCGTCAAAGGAGGGCCTTAATGAATCCCACATCAGTGACATGGAACGGAGCTAATGATTGTGATGAGGTGAAAACAAACTGTGATGTATGATTCAGGGTGGCGGTCATGAAATGGATGAAGGACAATGTATGGTAGTGGATGGGACACGGTTGACTCTTTGCAGAACAACTTCTCTTGAACATATAACGACACTGATGTGATGGATCGGTAGCATTACCCCAAATGTGGATGGTGTGGCGAGGACCATGGTGATGAGACCGGTGAATGAAACAACCCAACCCGATGTGATACGGAGGACAAAGTGTCATGTTCAAGAACGACTTGCTACCATTAAAGCTGTGAGGTTCTCCCAATTTTTCCCCAGTCATTGCTGACCAATACCTCTTTATTTTTGTCAAGCTTGAGGAGGATAACATATGCTTGTTCTATAACCTGCCCTTCGAGCAAGCCCATCGCTATGTTTTAACGAGCCTAGCGATAGGGAAACTCGTTCTCGTCTAAAGACAAGTTTGTCGCTATTTAATGAATTTAACGAGTCTAACGACAAGGATAACTCGGTCCTTTTCATTTTTAGAGAGTCTGAAAAGGTACATAAAGTCAACTGCAAAATTCCTTTTTCGTCATCTAATCCCTTAAGTCCGAAAAAGTATAAAACAATACAGAAGGGATGAATTTTCGATTGCTTTAACGAGCCGAACAAAACAAGCGCTCGATCTTTTTGTGCAATAATCCCTCAGGTCCAAAAAGATTAAAATCTAGAGGAGGGATAGCTCTTCCGGTCGCTTTAACGAGCTGGAAGGCCAAAACTCGGCAAACTTTTCATATTTTACGAGTCAGTGAAAAGAGCTCAAAGAAGACTCGTCTTTTGAGGAACGAGTGATAAACAGGGATAGCAGCAGATTCCAAGTACATGTTGGAATATTCCAATCATGGCAGTGTCACAAGGATGGCTAAGTGAAATCACTCTTCGCAGCTGTTCCTCAAAATGGGTAAACAAACATATGGAGATGAACGATTGGCCAAATGAATAGATGGAGGTGATGGCATATAAACACGACCAATGGCTTTTAATATGGCAGTCAAAGGTTACATTTCTCAAGGTTATTTACCGGTTCATTTTTTCTGGGTGAGCTTGAACTCTAGGGGAAGATTGCTCACAACTTATGTTTATTTTTTAACGAGCATGAACTATGTATTAAAACTGCTCGGATCTTGCATTTATTTTTTAACGAGCATGAACTGTGTGCTAAAACTGCTCGATTATACCAGTCATAATACAAGAAAAGCCTCAGGTGAGATAGCTATTTTTTAAGGAGCTTTATCTCACGTAGCTATGCTCCTATTTGGCAAGTTTTGACTTTTGCCCCACATCCTTTTTTCATGCTAGTTCGGAAACGACTAATCCAAAAAACAGATAAATAACCGCTCTTTGCTTGCACTCCAAAAGGTTTGCATGCCCCCAGGTATAAAATATAATTTCAAGGCTACCCCTCCTCTGTCCCACCTCCGTTTTTCTACTTGTCGTCTTGCTATATTTTTAACGATACTTGTCTTCTCGTTATTTTTCGGTGCCGATGGTACTTGTCTTCCCATCAGTTCACTTTTAGGTTTTTGCAAGATTGCAACAGATAAAACATTGGTGTTACGGAGGGAGGTTTGCCTCTTACTTATTATCCGAAAAATGGTTTTGTTTGCTGCCGCAAACTAAACTCTTTTTCCCGGCGATGTCTACCATTAGGTTACTAAAGATGGTGACCACTTGTTGCAGCAATAGAATCTCTTTCTTTGGAGGCTGCCCCTACTTATCCTTCAAAACATATGTTTTAATGGGTGAGGCTTGTCTTCAAAGATGGTTACTACTTGCTACCACAAATGGTCCCCTTCCTCGGTATCCTTATTATCTAGACAAGGGGAGCGAGAAGCTGATTATCTCACTCACATAACTTTGACAAAAGAACTTTCCTAGAACAACCCTCTCTTCCTTCTTTTGGACGAGGTACGGACTAGTCCCATTCTTCTGCGGAAATTAACTTTATACCCAAGGTTTCCTCTGCCCAAGGCAGGCCAGGGTGCATGCCCCCTGGGTCCCAGTTATATCTTTCCGAATCACTCGCATTCATCGGGAAGTAGAACCGGGGGTGGAGGCATTTCTTGAGTGAATAAGACGTTTAGGGTTGGTATTTGACTTTTTGCGATGCGAGATCCCGGAAATGAAAGTTGGTCTACGAGCTTGACCATCTTTCCTTCGTGTGGAAAACACATTACTCTAAAGAGTGAGGAGACTATAGCTCCCATGCAATATATATAGTCCCGTCCAAGGAGTAGGTTATAATCCAAGGGTCCTTGGACGACCATGACATTCATATGAACTGTCTTCTTCCTCAATGTAATGGGAACATTGGGGAGAATCCCTAATGGGCGACTGGTTCCTTTATCAAAACCCGATAGATTTCTCATCTCAGGTAAAAGCGCCGGGGAACCCAGTGCTTTCCAAGCAATAGAGGAAAGGATAATCACAGATGCCCCTTCATCAATGATAGTTCCAGCCATTACCATCCTATAGATTTGGACAATGATTCTGAATGGTATATTGGCTGGTAACCGGGGTCTGCCTAGTTGGTTCCAATCAAAGGACACAACTAGGTTGCTTGGTGGTGGGACCGAATACACGGCCGGATACGACCCTGACGATGTTCCTTCCTGCGATAAAGGAATGGGCGCATTGCCCTGATGCTCATCAGAGTCTGTGTTGATGAAAAGAATATGGACGGTGTCATCCTTATCCTCTTCAGTGAGGGTGTCATTTGAAGATGGGTCTTCAATGACGGAGTCATTTGAGGATGAAACCTCTGAAGGAAGAACCGGGTCAACTGCCGTTTCGACCTTTAGACTTTCGTCTGGTCTGGATTCAGCAGGTTCATTCTCAATGACCGACACTTCAGCTGACCACTTGAGCGGGCCAGCTGGATTTTCAACTATCGAGGGATTAGGCACGAGTTTTTGGTATCCAAGAGGAAGTCGTAACGGTGAAACCGGACGATCTTCCAAAACTCTCTTCGCCTCATCTAAGAATGGACATCGGTGGATGGCGTGATCGCCTTCACACAACATACAGGGTGATCTTGGTCTCCCTTTTCGTCCTTCACTCTCGCTAGTTGATGGACTGCAATCAACATGACTACCAGAGGTTGATGCTACCGGATCGTGCAACCTCGGGGACCAGTCCCTTAGTATCCGGGGAATACAAGGACAATCACGATGGAAGTGGGTCCCTTTGCAAATGACACATGGCGATTTAGGCCCGGTCGGTGCAGTGTGTGGATTTTTGTCAGATGTCTTTTGCTTGCCCCCAGTCGCCTTCGCCATAGGCCCCTTCTGCTTCTTTTCTTTCTTCTTCTTTTCCTTCTTCTCCATGGGAGGCTGACTTCTGCCGGCTCTACCTTGTGAAGATGAAGGATCAGAGGAAGAATTGTGAGAAGTGGAAGGCTGGTGGGCAGCTCTAGACTGGTCTGACTGTTGATTCGACTGCTCAGGATTTGTGGCGATTTGAACTACATTAGTTGAAAAGAGCCATACAGGTAGGCCAATTGTCAATCCTGGAAGTGACAATGTGGCCATATGAGGCGCACCAACATCTCCCCAAGAGGAGAAGGGATTGGGATTTCCACCAAGGTGACTTCCTTGGTTGGTGGGCTCCATACTTTTCAAATGAAAGATCAACGCGGGAATAACAGGTGATTATGTTCCGATTAAAATAAATTTTATTAACGACGCTTTAGACACAACTTTGCTTTTTCATGTTTTAAGAGTCGAGAAAAAGCTAAAGATGACTCTAGTCCCCTTCGATGTTTTAACGAGCCCGAAGTGACAAATGCTCGGATGGATTTTTTTAGTTATAGAGTTTGAAAAAGGCCAAAAGAAACTGCTCTGGAGTTCTAGGCAGAGGGTGTGCCAAACTTTTCGCGAAACTACAGAATACGTTTTACGGTACGGGTGGTCGATCTTCGTGAATGCTGTGTTCACTGCATCGCGATCAGTAGGGCGGCCGACACGGCTTCCTATGGATAAAGGCTTTGTTCCTATAGGGGTCTCCCAATATATACGCGACGGTACGTGGGAGCACAAGTCCGTATTAGTGCCACCGACTCTCAGGAGGAATCACCCACCTTCATAGAGATCGACAGTCACTACGTTTAACGACGCCAGAACACGTCTCTACCTAGACCTCTATGTGTTTGCGTTACGTTACAAAGCGTTGTTATGTAAATTGAATTTATTTTAATGTTGATCTTGCTTAGCAGTTTGCCTTTAAGGATCACCACGAGATGTATGTAACAAATTCCTGAATGCAGTCTAAGATGAGAAGCAAACTTTTCAATCTTTCAACTTTGAAAATCTTAACTACTGAGGAGAAGAAAGGAAAATCTTTTCACACAGATCATAGAGCACACACTAATGCAAAATTTCCTAAATCAGCATGCAAACAGTCAAATGCAAAATGCACAATGCATGTATTTTCTTTTCCCTTTCTTAATGTTGATGTATTACAAAAAGAAAGTTGTTACATAACTTTGATTTCGATTTAAAGCGAAAACAAACAAGCTTGTCCAAAATCAAAAGACACCTTAAGATTTACTTGTTTAATCACTGGAAATACATGAAATCAAACCATAATGACGAAAGTAAAAATACTAATCAATTATGGACAGCAAACAAGCTAACTCTTTAGACCAGCAAAATGCCTAACACAGGTTCAGATCTAAGAGGCCAAAGCAAGACTAGTTCACCTTCGTTATGGGAAATTGTAAATGATGTAAGAAATACAAAAGAACAAGTAAAATTTCGTTATATAACAGAGGCGGAATGATGGCAAGTAAGGTTGGTTTCAGAACAGGTACAAGACTGGTAACTGGCTGCAAAATCTATAGTGAAAACAGGCAAGAAAAAGGGAGGAAACCCCAAATGCACAAGGCAAAATTGGGCCAACGCAGGTGCTGCACAGCCAAACTGGCTCTCAGCGCAGGTAGCCCCTTCGGGACCTGCGTTGCAAAGTAGGTAGCCTGTGTACTACCTGCTTTGGAAAACGAAAGTTGCGTTTTCTCAGTTTCCGGGTCACAATTTTCTAAAAAATTCACAGTTTTTGCTCAAATCAGAAGCTATCAGTCAAGTACACACAAACGGATGACAAGGAAGATGAAAATCTATCACTAAGAGCTTACAAGGATCCTTGTAGATCAGCTCTCCAAATCATGAACATGCTCAGAAATGAGCTAGAGTAACTGCCCTCTACTTCGCTTTTGATATAGTCAAAAGCTTTTCGATTTGGTACTCTTTTGTTCAGGAAATGAATAGCAAAATACTACAAACAATCAAACAGATACGATCCCCAGCCGAGTCGCCAGTTTGTTGTAGGGAAAAGTATCTGATTCGGATGACCCTATCCCACTCTAAGGGTGATAGTACCTCAGCAACAACTGTAAAGAAAACTACTTAAGGTTTACTTCTTTATGAAAGCAAGAGAGAATGAAGAAATGCACTAACCGTTGCCTTGCGCTTAATGTCGAATCCAAAATCTTCTCTTTTCTTGCTTGCTCCCAGCTCCTTGCTCTTTTACTGGCCCAGCTACAATGAGATCCTGTAAAATAACAAAGAAGGAAACTACAAGAAGCATGCAATCATAACTGATTCAAGGATTAGCATAAATCAAATATACAATTATCACAACACATCATTGAAACAAATGTATATAGAAGAACCTCAATAGCTTTTATTAATAGAAGAAGTAAAGTTCTGAGAGTGTTACAACCATTGAAGGCCCCAATCCAGCAACACCTCCCAGCAGAAAGAATTTCTCCTCTTCACCTCCTTCAAGCAATCACCCAATAGTTCTATAGTGAAACCAACAGCATATCATTACTTTGCACAAAATTCCAGCCTCTTGAGCTCATAGGGGAGAGCTCAATATATAGATGAATTGAGAAAGGATGAGTCAGCTTGCAACTGACGTGTAGCTGCCTTGTGTCCTCCCTCTCTTCAGTTGATCTTCAGTTCTTGAGTCCACTTGGAGAACTTTGCTTCCACTTGGAGAAAAAAAGCCTCTGACTCATCACAAGGCGAAATCCCTGATCCAAGTGTCATTTTTGGAAGATTCCAGAGCAATGACTCAGTGTGCCACTTGTCCCATCTCGCTCAGCGCAGGTGGCCTTTGTTCCACTTGCTTTGCAACGCAGGTATACCATGGAGGAGTTGAGTTTCAGCACAGAAGCCTAGTGGAGCACCTGCTTTGATTTCAGGATTGCTTGTTTTTGAGTGTTTTCAGGTGGAGAACTAATCTGAGAGCTGTTGGTTTGCTGACCTTGTTCCTCTAGGGGTAGGAACATCATGTTTAGGGACTTTGGATCCCTTGGATTATTGACAATTCATGCCTGATGCTGCAAGGCACAAAATTGTCTATAACAGTGGCACATTTAGCGTGATTGTCATATTCCCTCTACTGTCCACTAGGTCAACACGTAACAATTCAATTCCGTGGACTTTGTCGACCAGTGTTTTGTATATTACTAGAATGTGGCCGTGAAAAGTTGTTCCCATTTTCAGCCCTTTCAACTCCTGTATTGTGATTGTTTTGCATAGTTGATGCTTAGCTGCTATCTCAGATGTACTTTCCTGTTTCTGCCTGTAGAACAATATTAAAGAATCTGAATTAACATTATGTTTGTACTACAAAACTTGATGTACTTTCCTGTTTCTGCCTGTAGAACAATATTGAAGAATCTGAATTAACATTATGTTTGTACTACAAAACTTGTAAGAATAGATTTGAAGGTTTTTTAGTTACTTTTTAGCAGTTTCTGAGACGTCACAAGTCTCTGAGAGGGAGCATGTCTCTGGAGCAGGTACTTCTTCGTGCTGTCTTTTCATATTAATTATCTGTTTATCAGTCTCTGATCTGAGAGGCAGCAAGGCTCTGGAGGAGTTACTTCTTCATGTTGTGTTTTCTTATTAGTTATTTGTATAACACGAGTACAAGCTATTAGGTCTACAAGCAAAACATGTTCCATGTAATAATAAATATGTACTCTATTAGGTCTACAAGCAAAATGTGTTCCATGTAATAATAAATCTGTGCATAACGTTATTCTATGTGTCGTTACATACCTAGATCAGTTAACGCAGAGTGTTGCAAGGGAGCTACAAGAAATAGACTTTTAGTATGGCCATTGGAGATTGATATTGCTCGGATAACACAACATTTGTTTGAACAGAGTGTTGCAAGCGAGCTACAAGAAATAGACTTTTAGTATGGCCATTGGAGATTGATATTGCTCGGATAACACAACATTTGTTTGAACAGGGAAATATGAAGTTTGCTTGAATATGAAGTTTAGCAAATTGTAGAGAAACTTGTGTATCAATGCTACTTTGATTTTGCTATACGCTAAAATTGATTTGTTCCAAGGGTCGTTAGAGCTGTAGTAGCACATAGAATATGCTGTGATCAGACCAATAAGCCCATGTTACATTTATTTCACACTGTTTCATAGGCAAAGTTGTCCAGATATGGTCTATTACTGTGTTTCGGTGCGGAGATAGTTTGCTTATTATTTCATGTAAGTTTTCCATTTCCATAAATTGTACACAGAGTTTGCTACGGGCTGTTTCTTGTTGTATGTCAATGTTGAAATCACCAACAACTAAAAAAACATAGTCAGTATATGTAGTTTGCGATTTTGCTTCCTGAATTATTTGCATTATCGTGGATACTTGTTCAAATGGTGCTGCATAAATGTTCATTAAACAAATTGGTCGTTGGAAGTACATGTCAATTAGGGTAAGCTCTGTTTTGTTCTTGCAAAATGTCTGTGTTGCTCTAATAGGTATTTTTTTGTTTATGCAAGTAAGAACTCCATGTGTAGAATGTGCAGCCGCAAAATTGAATGATAAGAATTCTTTGACTACTGGTGGAGTGTACAAATGAGTTTCTTGAAAACATAGAATCATGTTGTCCATTAAGTCATTGTGATGAATCACGTCACTAAGATGTGCACGTAGACTACGTGTGTTCAGGCTTGCAATCGATAAAACATCCTTGTTAACAGATTTCTTCTTTGCGAATTCTAGTTTCCATGCACCAATTGTTTCTAGCCGTGCCATCTCATTGATTATTTTGTTTTTGACATGGAAGTTTTGTTGTGTCAATTTGTTAATCAAGTATAGTGAGTCAATAGTTCAAACACGTGATAATGCAGTGTAGACTAGACCATGTTTTTGACACCAGTTGGGTCAAATGCAAGTTGATCCAACGTCAACCCTTGTGTTCGGTGTATTGTCCGCGCACAGGCTAATTGGATTGGAAATTGTTTTCGAATTGTAATTTGTAATTTGTTACGAGACATTGCTAGCGATTTTGCAATTCGAAAGATTGGTGTCCAATTTGGCAATATATTTATGTCGTATAGTTGTTTGAAGTTGCTTCTTTGTTGTTTCCCAATTTCTAGGTCTGAAAATTCTATCCAGACAATGTCAGGCCTGTTGTTATTAGATGAATAGGATTTGAAAATCCCTTCAACACCATTAACTAATCCATCATTTGTATTGTAATTTCCTACATATAGTTCAACTAACATATTCTGTTTAACTGTAATTGTTGATGGCAGTGCGATTGTTTTATCAAAAGCAAAATAACTCGACCCAGGAAGCTCGTAGTTGTCAATTGCAACGAGCATTATTTGTTCCCCCTTTGTTAGGGAAAGCATTTTCACATTGTGAATATGGACATCTTTGTTGCGATAGAAAATGTGTGGGAAAACTGGGCTTGAAGGTGGGATCCTATAGCAGTTATTGTTTACATAAGCAATATCTTCATCTGTTTGCATGTTTAATCTCATCCTATTTAGTACATCAATGAACAATGGGTCTTTTTGGCACATGGCTGTGTGCAGTTGATAACATTTTATTTTCTCTGGTTAGAAGTCATATGGAATTGTGTTTTTGTTGATTTTTGGGTTTTCAAAGATCAGGGAGTCTCTGACTGGGTTTGCCTGGTAAAGATCGCCGGAGAATATCGTGTCAACATTACCAAAGTATGAAGTTGGTGTGTGTAAGATTTGTCGCAGGCGCTTATCAATTTGATATAGTGTTGTTGCACCAACGAGCGATGCCTCATCTATGAGGAGTACACACAATTGTTGGAAATGCTTTGATAATGTGTCCAATTTTTCATTGTTTAGTGAGGGGCAATCTTCTTTGTTAAAGGGCAAATAGAATGCAGAATGCAATGTCACACCACCAGCATTGAAGGCAGCTTTTCCCGTGTATGCAGCGATTATTCCTATTAGTTGTGATGGGTTATAAGGCAATGCCACATTGTGTATGCGTACTAAGGATTGGAAGATTGCCTTGGCTGTGTGTGTCTTGCCTGTTCTTGCACCTCCTGTTAATAACAGGTAGATTAGCTCATCTGGTCTGTACAATTTCCTTGTTATAACATCAGTAACTATGCTTTCTTGTTCTGTGTTTAATTGTCGCATTAATTCATAGTACTCTATGTCTTCAAGTATACGTGGTTGTTTCACGATTTCATATGGCCTTGTAGATGGTAGAGCAAACTTCTTGCTATCTTGCAAATGTCCCAAGTCATTTTGGAAGTCGTAGTTTTCATATTTGTCATCTATCGATTTGTTAAATGTTATAGTTTCTGTTTCATTTGATTTCAAACTATCTATGTCAAATATTTCTCCAGTTTCTGTTTCTACTGTGTGCATTGCGTCATCTATGTCACCCCATGTAGTTGTTGTAGCAAATTTGAACTTCTGTTCATTTTGCTTGACTATTTCTTCGACCGCAACATATGCAGCTTGCCAACTTGTGTGATGTTGCTTAATTGCAGTTTCACTTCCTTGATAAGGATAGTATAACATTAATTACTCTCTACAGTGATTTTCAATGTCCTTGTATTTGTTATATCTAACAGATCGAATGACACATGGTCTACTTGATTTTCTGCGTTCTTGTCCTTTCTTTGTATAGCTAGATGCAAATTCTGCTAAGCATACATGTTCAATAGCGGTAGGTCGGAGAGCATAGTAGTGAGTAATTGATGGGCACATTATGTCTTCTGAGTCATCTGCTTCCTTTTGCAGGTCTTTTTGTCTTTTAAGAACAAATGCACGATCATCGACAGGAGATGTGTTAATAAATACACATTTCCGTGAACTAGAGTTTAGTGGGAGTGATAACACAATATGCACTGCTTGTTGTGCAGACATTTGTTGCAAGTTGACCAAAGCTTTCCCTAAAGAACTAATGGTATCTAGGATATCAGATTTTGTTTTCACATGATTGTCGCGTATGTTTTTAAATGTTCTTGTGAGTGTTTTATCTTCTTTTGTCATATAAGAACTGCAATACATTGCAGCTGCATATGAATCAAGTACAAATTGGGAATCAGTGTTTGCAATCCAAATTCCTGGAATATGTTTTGCGAAGTTGTTTGTCGAGGTGTCAACTGGGTTCCTTTGCAATAAGAGTGTTGTTCGATTTAGTGTACATTGGACAACATGTATGTATTCATTGTGTACTAGTCCAAGGTTGGCTAAAAAGCTATCAAATGTATCATTCTCACTGTATCTTGTGTTGTTTATTGCTTCGAAGATTAGCTTTGCATGTGCTTTTTTTTTATCACTATCGAATTCAAGAGGCTCAAGTATTTTTGTTACTTTCATTGGTGGTATTGGGAAATTAAATCTGCAATTAGAATTTGCACGCTTCCTACAACTTTTTGTGTGACAATGGTGTTGTAGAACTCTAAGTTCACTTGCAAGTAACAGTGAATTAGTTGACAAGTAATTGTCAACGAATTCTTCGACTTCAATATTTGTATTTTGACCGTAGATTGGTGCAGATTTTATCCATAGTAAGCCATGTTCATGTTCACTGCCCCGGTTTTGGAATTCAGTTACATAGAAGTGGTTAGTGAGCTCTCCATAATACTTGTGATCATGAGATATCAATTGATGTAATGCATCCCTCCTAGATCTATAGTAACGTACACAAGTAACAGGGTCGTTTCTTATTAATGAGCTAGCTTCATTTTCATCATGTTCACCTGTATTTGGTCTTCTAGTGTTTTGTTTTATGTGTCTCAATGCATGCATTAAAGGATCCCAAAGATGCTCCGCACTGCTAAAGGAAACAAAGAAAGTGGGCGGCCCTAGTTGTCGTATCATTGCATAGAGTTTGTTCCGTATTTGCTGGTGGTAGTCAGGTGAGGTACGAATTGTTTTTAGGTCCATGTACCCAATGTCAGAATTTAAAATACGATCTAGGTTTGGTTTTGACTTAACGTCTTTTGCAACTACTTTTCTACCTTTCAACTGCCCTTTTCTAATTCTAATCCACATTGTATTCAACACCTGATTTATGATAATGCGAATTGCTTTATAGAACAGGTTTGTAGTATGATAAGCAAAATCGTGACTTTTATGCAGCACTTCCCAGTGGCAAATCTTTTGATATGTAAAGTTTTTGGAGATGTCAGCTGGGCATTTGTTGCCATAGAAAAGCGATGGGAAACTCATTTCTTCTGAGTACTTATCTTTGAAGATTCCTAATGGCATGTATCCGGCAGCAGGTGCAATGTTAATTTGTTTATTTACAAGGTCATGGACAGTGTGTGCATCAATGAATCCATGGACCAATGTTTTTGTCGTTGGTTCATCGTTGTCTTGGTTATCATGTTCGCTATCTTCAGCGTCACTTGAACTTTCATATGCCTTTGGTTTTGTAGGAATGCCTCTTTCCAATTGTCATTTATGATAGCGTTCTCGAGCTTGTAAAGCATCCTTTTGCATAATTGTTTTAATGCTTTCATCACTTTGTGAACTCGAACTCGACCAAATGCATAAGCACTTTTGAATCTTAAACTCTTTTTGAGAACAACGGCAACCGTGTCAGTGTCTTTTATAGTTCGAGGCAATGCAGATTGGATTCTGGAAATGTTAGTGGGGACATTGATGACTCCTCCAGTTAAGCCCAGTTGCGACTTCTTATGTCGATGGCCCATTTCTTTTATTTGCAAGAAGGGTAATCTTAATGCGACTAGTCTTTCTTCTAGTTCAGTGAGTTCTGTCAGTGTTCTAGTGCCATTGTTTCTTCTTATCTGTTCAGGAACTGCATATTTAGCAATTGTTTCATGTTCAATTGCTTTTTTGCAATGTTTACAAATGTAGCAATTTTCAACACGAGATTTAACTTTCTCGAAACTAGTTGATAGTTTCCTAATCTTATTTTGTTTTGCTTGACATTCTTGTTTCACAAAGCAGATGTCTCTTTTGAAAAAAGTTGTTTCACATGATGAACAATTGAAAATAGGTGTGTCACTTACTTGTCTTTGATATATTTGATCAAACTCTGATAATTCTGGTAATTTTTTCATTGATCTTGATTGAATCGATAGGTCGGATTTTCCTGATTTCTTTGATTGTGCTGAACAATCCTTTGATGTTGTTGCAAATCGATTGTAGTCCATGTTTTCTATGACTATTTCTTGTTTCATTGTTGCTGTGTTGAATGCAAGTCTTATTTTCTGCGTTTTCGATTTTGTCCGGATAATGCCTTTAAGCAAATGCAAAGATAAGCTTTTTGTCTCTTTGCCTAATGAACAAGGGATTACAATTCCTGTTTGTGTGTTGTTTCTAATATGTTTTTTCAAGTTTCTAAGTGATCGAAATCTCAGTGTCTCAAATTTTACTTGGTTCGTTGATTGCACTGATAGATCCATTGATCTTCTTGCAGATGGGCTGTAGTCCATGTTTTCTATGACTATTTCTTGTTTCATTATTGTTGTGTTGAAGGCAAGTCTTATTTTCTGTGTTTTCAATTTTTTCCGAATGATGCCTTTAAGCAAACGCAAAGATAGACTTTTTGATTGTTTGTCTAATCGACAAGAAGTTACAATTTCTGTTTTTCTGTTGCTTCTAATATGTTCTTTCAAGTTTCTAAGTGATCGGAACCTCCGTGTGTCACTAGCATCTTTTGTGTGCGGTGTGTCACAAATATCTTCTGTTTTGTTTAGAATTACTTGTTGTTCGATTGTACTTCTGTTATATTGAATGCCTATGTTTTGCCTTTTCGGATTTTTCTGAGCAATGTCCTTAAGCACATGCTTGTTTAAGTGACAAGGTGGTTTTAATTTAGCTTCAATTGATTGACATTTTGTCTCAGGTTGTGGTTCAATATTGTTCTTTGAGGTATCGACTTGTTGTTGGAAGGTACAACGAATTGTAGGCTGCCTATGAACCAAAGGCTCGAAGTGCCCATTCAAAGGATCATCGTCATGGAACAGTATGTCACGAGTATTTGTTGTAATACCTGAATTGAAGTGAAAATACAGTCTCATCTTTGTTTTGGACCAAACCCTAATTGGAATTTTCAACCAGTTTGACAGCCAATGGATGCAGAAAATATCTCCCCATAGACCTCTAGATGCTGGGGGTATATTGTTTGAGGCAGATTTAGCCATTTTGTCTAAATAGATTTCACAGTTGCTAATGTTATGCATTTCTTTAAGTGAGGCTTCATGCAGTTCATGTTCAGAAGACCAAATTGCCTCACTATCTTGTTTTTTGAGATAGTTTCTAAAATATTCTATTGTTCCTTTCCTTAGCTCCACTGATGTGTATCGGAAATCTAGCAAAAGTTCTAAACTATCGAATAAACAGTCTCCAATTAGATATGAGAAATTGTCCACACGAAATAAGTGATGTTTTTGCAATACCAATTGCAACTTGTGTTTATGAGACATAGGTGTGTCACAAACATCTTCTGTGTTGTCTAGAACTACTTGTTGTTCCATTGTACTTCTGTTATATTGAATGCCTATGTTTTGCCTTTTCCGATTTTTCTGAGCAATGTCCTTAAGCACATGCTTGTTTAAGTGACAAGGTGGGTGTAATTTAGCTTCGATTGATTGACATTTTGTCTCACGTTGTGGTTCGATATTGTTCTTTGAGGTATCGACTTGTTGTTGGAAGGTACAACCAATTGTAGGCTGCCTATGAACCAAAGGCTCGAAGTGCCCATTCAAAGGGTCCTCGTCATGGAACAGTATGTCACTAGTATTTGTTGTAATACCTGAATTGAAGTGCAAATACACTCGCATCTTTGTTTTGGACCAAACCCTAATTGGAATTTTCAACCAGTTTGACAGCCAATGGATGCAGAAAATATCTCCCCATAGACCTCTAGATGCTAGGGGTATATTGTTTGAGGCACATCTAGCCATTTTGTCTAAATAGACTTCATGGTTGCTAATGTTATGCATTTCTTTAAGTGAGGCTTCATGCAGTTCATGTTCATAAGACAAAATTGCCTCACTATCTTGTTTTTTGAGACAGTCTCTAAAATATTATATTGTTCCTTTCCTTAGCTCCACTGATGTGTATCGGAAATCTAGCAAAAGTTCTAAACTATCGAATAAACACTCTCCAATTAGATATGAGAAATTGTCCACACGAAATAAGTGATGCTTTTGCAATACTGATTGCAACTTGTGTTTATCAGACATAGAAGACATGATGACGACTAAGTGTTCGATGCAATATTATGTTTACTGATGCAATGCAGTTACAACCAGAGAATCATAATAACAAGTTGAACAATGAAAATGATTATAGAACACGAAGTGATTGTGTGCACCTTTGGGACTGCAAATGTCTGCTAAGCTGCAGAGACTGCTTATGTCAGGTAGCATCCATTGCACAGGTTTGATACTGAACTTCAAAATATGACTGCCAAGATAAAGAAGAACGTAAATCCATTGATGCAATGCAATTACAACCACAGAATCATAATAGCAAGTTGAACAATGAAAATGAATATAGAACACGAAGTGATTGTGTGCACCTTTGGGATGAAGTTCAAAATATGACTGCCAAGATAAAAAAAGAACCTGCAGTCCCTGCTGTACGTTAGGATAAGTCACTGTAAATCCATTGATCAATCTATATCAACCCAATGCCCTTGTTCTAAACTATCGAATAAACAGTCTCCAATTAGATATGAGAAATTGTCCACACAAAATAAGTGATGCTTTTGCAATACTAATTGCAACTTGTGTTTATCATACATAGAAGACATGATGACGACTAAGTGTTCGATGCAATATTATGTTTACTGATGCAATGCAGTTACAACCAGAGAATCATAATAACAAGTTGAACAATGAAAATGATTATAGAACACGAAGTGATTGTGTGCACCTTTGGGACTGCAAATGTCTGCTACGGAGACTGATTATGTCAGGTAGCATCCACTGCACAGGTTTGATACTGAAATTCAAAATATGACTGCCAAGATAAATAAGAATGCCAGATGGCAGGGACTAATAACACCGTCTTCTTCTATTACTTCTCCAACACCAATAATCTTGAAAGTAGGCGTACCTTGGAAGACGATGTTCACCGAGTTCGTCTCGGTAGAAAAGAACGGAACAACTTTTACTGTTGGCGGATTCTGCGTAAAGGTGTTTGAAGCAGCCATCGAAACACTCAATTATACCGTCCATTACATCCCAGTTGGAGATGGGACTATTGAGCCTGACTACGACGATGATCTTATTCAAAAAATTCTAGAAAAGGTATATATGCATATATTGTTATAAAGCTGATGATCTCATTGTTACTATTGGCCACTCCATCGGCAAAATCCATCATTCATTAACAGAACAGTTTTAGAGAATCTAGTGGTTCTGCTGATCTCTTATCAACTGCTGATCTCTTATCAAAACAGGTAATTTTGTTGGGAATGGGTTTGCCCAATTTTACAAATAAAGGATAATCTAGTGGTATTTTATTATTTGATGTTTTGTTTTTTTGAATTTAGGTTTTTTTATCTATATTTTATTATTTTTTTGATGTTTTGTTTTTTTAGAATTTAGGTTTTTTTATCTATATTTTATTATTTTTTTGATGTTTTGTTTTTTAGAATTTAGATTTTTTTATCTATATTTTATTATTTTTTTGATGTTTTGTTTTTTAGAATTTAGGTTTTTTTATCTATATTGAACAACTAAGAAAATACTTTTACTAATAATCATATAGTAGAAATAAATTTTATCATACATTTCCAAACTAATTCATGAAAAAATAAACCACGCTAAATAATTCCAAAACTCATCTGTAAAACTTCTATTATATAATTACTACTCAAAATATTATTCTGTCTCTTTATTTTTCTTTACTATCTAGAGGCTTTAGCCAGAATGAATGAAGATAAAATTTCCAAAATCAACAATATCAAAAAGACTAGACATGGTATCTTTTGATTTTTATAAATAACAAAGATACCTGACGACTTATTTGATGGATGTTAATACAGAAACTTGACGTAGTTGTAGGAGACGTGACCATCACAGCAGACCGTTCTAAAGTAGTACTATTTACACAGCCATTCATGGATTCCGGACTACTGGCAGTAGTTCGACAGAGGAACGATTATATTATGTCAGGATTTTCATTTCTGAAGCCTTTTAGCGCTGGAATGCGGGTGCTAACACTTGGGTTCTTCGTCATTGGGGGAGTGGCGATCTATCTCTTAGAGCGCAAAAAGCATCCACAGTTCGAGCAGTCTAACCCTAACAGGCACTGTGGAAGCATATTATGGTAAGGAAACCTTGGTGGGCATGGCCCGCTTCATCATCATCGTTTATACTGAAATTATCTAAGCAAAATGTACATGAAATCCATTCCCCATCCTTTGAATAGCATTGTGAGTTTGACAATCTTTGTTTTGGTGCAGGTTCGGTTTTTCTACTTTGATCACGAATCAGAGTATGTTGTTCTCTTTCTATATCACAAATTTTATGATTGTGGTTTGTCTTATTCTGTGGGAAAGGTGTGTAGACTAATAGAATCTTATGTGTGCAATCTTAATATTGAATTGCGATGAACAGATGATGTTCGGACAGTCATGGGGCGCATAGTGGTTGTGGTCTGGCTTTTTGTGATTGGAATTCTGTATTCTTGCTATACAGCAAATTTATCGGCTATTCTAACAGCTCCACGTTTAGAACCAACCATTAAAGACGTCAACGGTGCGGTGGCAAGACAGGAGATAAAAATTGGATTCCAAAAAGGATCCTATGTTGCAAATTATTTGACACAAAATTTCAGAGTTGATAAGCGGAGACTGGTAGCCCTAAACACAGAAGCAGATTATTTTAAAGCTTTGTTTACTGGGGAGGTGGGTGCCATTATAGAGGAGCGTCAATGCATGAAATCACTAGTGGCAAAACACTGCAATACCCTCACCTTCGCTGGCCAAATGTTCATCACTAAAAATTGGGGATTTGTAAGTGATTCACAGATTGTCCAGTGATTCGATTTCAATTCAAAACACTCAACTATCTATGGAGATTTTTATTAATGACCAAACTTTCCTTCTATTTTCCATTTTTTAATAAATTTTTTTATACTGATAAGCTGTTTCGGGGTAGGTGTTTCATCGCAAGTATGATAAACTGGTGGAGAACATTTCTACCAGAATACTCCAATTATCAGACGATGGCACACTCAATACAATTCAGAAAGAATTTTTGCCCTATTATGATAGTGGAGATTGTAGTGAAGATTCTAAGGCGGGATCAGACAGTCAAATTCACGCTTACAACTTCTGGGGTCTCTTCCTTGTAGCAGGATTGGTATCCGTGATAGTATTATCGTTTTACATGCTGCGATGGAAATGCAACGATTCTGGAATACCCATACAAATTCCCGACCAGGGCTCATCCAGTAATGGCAGAGCTATGGAACTGATCCGAGGATTTCAATTTCCGAGGAGAACAAAATCACTCCATCCAAGTCAACGGCCCGCCATTTCTAATAGGGTTTCCCCGAGTTAAATTAGAGTTAACTTATGTTTAGAAAACCAGTTGGTCTGTAATCTATAATGTTAACGGATTAATTTCTTATTTATAGCGAAAAAAATTATTACAAAATTTTTGTAAATATTTATTTTTTTAATTCAAATTATTTTGTTCTGTAATCTATAATGTTAACGGAGTAATTTCTTCTTTAGAGCTAAAAATTTTATTACAAATTTTGTGTAAATACTTATTTGTTTAATTTAAATTATGAATAATAATGATAATTTAAAATGAAGTTATAATTTAATTTATTTTAAAAATATGTATTTTTGTCAATAGTGAAAGTATAAATTTTAATTTTAATTTTGATTATAATTTAATGTGATATATATATGAAATGATGATGATTAAAGTTGATTAGGATTTAATATAGTTTATGGGACATTAAGAAAGTAAGAGATTAATTGAGACTCTTTAATATTTTATTTTCATGGTGAAAAAATACTTTATTTTCATGGTGAAAAAGAAGGGAAATAGGTGTTCCTAAATCACTATAGTTTTCCTTAACAAGTCAAGAAGGTTGGTAGGGCGGTACATGTTTTAGAAATGAGAATGGAGATGAGTGCTTTTCATTTTCAACCCTCATCTCAAAGGTGACAAATTCTTTCATCCCAGGGTGTTTTGGGAATAGACCAACACTTGTTTCACTTTGAAGCTCAAGAATTAGTTATTATCATTGCAATGTTCATTCTTCTTAGCAATGGTCAAGATAGAAAGATAATTCCTGTTAGCAACAGTTGGGTTGATCACCTCCTTATAATATCTTAACTTCTTTTTCCCTCTAGCTCTTTATCATACCATAACTTATTCTTAAATTTGGAAATAATAGTAATTTTAATATTATCTTTATTCTCTAACATGATATGCTCCTTTATCCCATAATGGTATCCTTGTGCCATCCTTACTTGTACTCAAAGTGGAGATTTTGGTTAGAGTTAAAAGTAATTGTGGCGAACCTTTTAGTTTGAATATTGTAAAGCTTCTTTTTATACCTTAAATATTGAAACATAGTCATACTTTGAATGGAGAAAAAACTAATTTCAATAAAAAAAATAATAATAATAAAAAAATAAAGAATATTGAATATTAGTATTAATATTACATATAAATAAAACTAACCATCTATGCTTTAATGAATAATTTGTTTTTAATATTATATATTAATTTTTTTATTAAAAAAAGCACATAATTTAGAATTTAATAGGATTTTTTTTATTACATGTATATATTAATTGATTTATAAAAATTAAATTTATGGAGATTTGTTTGGAAAAAATAAAGAGCACATTATTTAGAATATTAAATTTAATGGGATTATTTTTATTACACTCTATCTTAATTAGTTTATAAGAACTAAACTTACGGAGACTTATTTCATGAATAATGATAATATATTTGAGAAAGTTTTCTCTATAAAGTTATTAACTAATCTGTTATGTTGGTTAGCTTTTAAAAACATGTTAAATTTATTTTAATTTTTTAATAATAAATATTTAAAACATTAAATATATTAAGTATAAATTTTTAATTGATTAAATAGAGTTAATTGTAATAAAGAAAAGTTAAATACTTGTGCATATATATAGAATATTATATATTTTTTGTAAACCTATAATTTTATATTTCATATCAAAAGCACAAAGTATATGATAAGTGTTGGTTTAGGCAAAGCCAAACCAATTTCTCTCTGAAAGTCAAACTAATTTCTTTGTGAGATGTCAAAATTATTATTTATTATTGACCATTACTAATCTCATTCTGCACACTAGATTTTTTACAATACTCTACGTAGTTAAGGAACTAGTGAGTGCAAACAGATAATGCACTAGAGAATAAATATATATATATATATAACCTATTACAAACTCATACAAGTCATATTCGTCTTGGCTTCCAAGCATCGATTTAAAATTCCATTAGCATTGGAGACTGGAATTTAACATCATCAAAGAAACCCAGATCGAAATACCTCAACTACAAGAGAGAAACATAATATATCGTTTTGTCACAACCCATACAAAAACTTTAGAGCCAAAATACCGTGTCCATAGAAATAAGTGATACCACATCTTATCCAAAGATGTGTTAAACAATTCAGAAAACCTTTTGAGCAATGCATACCATACACAGGCCAGCAACGCAGCCAACACGATGACACCATAGAAACAAAACTGTAGCCACCATTTCCCAATAACTCATAATGCATATATAATGCACCAATACCATAGTAGGCCATCCAAAAAATCCCATAATAAAGTAACCTTGACAAAATGAAAAACACAAGTACTTGTCATTAACACAATAATCATTATGAGAAGAGATCAATGTTATTAGCAGGAGGATCGGTGAGATCTCCCAATGCAAAATCACTCACAAAAAATCTCTCCACCCACACTAAATGAGAATCAACATTGTCTAGACAAAAACACAAATTTCAAAGCATCCTTTAGATATCTTCCAATAATGAGAAAACATTATAAGTTTCCGCCTATTTTTCCTTGAAGATGAGACGCATAAAAGTTGTGTTTGTTGGTTCAAAGCAAACAAACTCATAAAGTACAACCTTTTTTTCCAAAACATACCAAGATTTGGAAGCCATTTGCTTCCTCTCCCACCAATTCAGACTCTGAACAATAGGAGTGATCCCCTGCCTCCACACTTTCAAGGGCTATGAACTCCTTTTGTACCTAAGAGGAACATAATCAAAATTTGTGGTCTATTACCGTTCAAAATAGTAGGAGGCTTAAAAGGGGATCCTTAAAGGGAAAATTCTAGGCGAAGGGTAAAAAATGGAGACTTAGCCCACTGTCACCTCAGTTGAGGCTCCCTTCTATTTACGGACTTTCACCGATGGGAGGAGACCCGATATGTACAGAGTCACCAATGAAGGATAAGTCAAGGAATGGATATGAGTGACCCAAATAATCCCTTTCCTAGAAGAGCTTGAAGGATGGAGCTTTCTTGCTTCCTAAGCAAGGTACTATGTATATGTTGACATTGCTGGACCTGCCAACATTCAAAGGATCTCCCCGGTATGAAGTCCCAACTAGACCTCACACCATTTGGTGTAGGAGTCCCATCCGGTATGATGGCCCGGTTGCCATTATCTTAAAGATATTCCTTAGCTCTTGCTTGTCGGTACATGAGAGTGGTATACTTAGTCTTCAAATAAAGAGGTTCGTGCGTGTGGTGAGTGCTTAGTGTAACTTGTTTCTAAGTTCTTTCATTACAGAGGGAGAGGGTGAGAGTGAGTCTCAAGTCAAAAGGGAATAGTCCCAACTCAGTTAGAGACACACAACACAATAGGACATGCGCAACTTCCGACGGAGTAGTCCACATAGATGTAGCAATCACAAACAAAAAGTGAATAGATAACACGTACAACACCCAGTGGAATAGTCCACACGAGTGTGACAGTCATTATAAAAAGTTTACAAGAATGAATTTGTCAAGTGTATGACGGAGTAGTCGACACAAGCGAGACAATGTTAACAACTGATCCAACAAATTTATAATAGCATATGCACTACAACAACCGAAATAGTTCAACTATATTAGTCTAGCTTAAAGCAGCATGCATTACAAGAATCCAAAGAATAGTCTTACATATGAATACAATACATGCGTGAAAACTTGTTGGGTTGTTAACAGGCTTTGAAATTAAGCGAAAGTTCCAAGACACATTTGTACAACATACATCACTAACCCGGATAGCGAGGCATTGGAGCCACTTGTAGATCCTCAAAGAAAAGACTACAGACTCTCAAGGCTATGTGGAAGGAGCCAAGGTGAAAAGTATTTTGCATGTACAAATGAGGGTATATATAGCCAAGGGTGAAACTAACCCTTGTGACTCTTCGACTTCCCTCATGATTGTTCGACTTACATGACTCTTTAAATTCATCCGTGGGTATCTTGGACTTCCATGTTACATTATATTGATTACACAAGTATGACCCGAAGTAGTGATGTGGCCGAGGCGACTCATGACACAACTCAACATGACACTACTAGTATGCACATGCTAGCTGTGTTGTTCATATCAAGTTGTTGTGATGCTAAGTGATGAGTGTGATCGTGGTGTACCTAGTTTCACCTCTGCATGGCAGAGTGCATGGAGTCTTCAATGGTCTAGGTGTTCACTTTATGATTCATGCATGTGCATGTGTCTCCTTCGCTTCGTGTTTTCATCCAGCTGCGAGTAAGCCTTCTAGCATGTGCTCCTTGTTCATTCCGTTCATCGCCGCGCGATGTCTTATCCATGTACCTGTTCCTGCAATCACCCATGATGGGATGACATCAAATCAAGAAATACCCTAGTCTACCATAATGCATTTCCTTTCATTTCTGGGTGTAGGGGATCACGAGAGAGGACAAGGCTCTGAAACAATGCAGATCACGTGTCAGGTCGGGATGTGAGGCTTCGAGGCACTGTCGGGAAAAACTACACAGAGGTCACTAAGAGGCTGGGTTGAGCAGTCTGGGACAGTAATGACATCGACGGGATATAGCTTAGTTGGGAGGTCGAAATGCGCATTTTTTTCGGGGAAGGTAGTGTGGGCTATAGGAGGCATTGGCAGTGAAAATTATGCAAATTTCCCGAGGAGGCCAGGATCGGGCTGCAGGAGCTTGCTAGCCAGAACTACGCAGATCTGTGAGTAGTCAAGCTTGACATGTCTACGTAGTTTATGGCCTGAGCAGGGTTCTGAGTAGTAGGTGGAATTTCCATGCAAACTGGGTAATTTTCAGGAGGGGGGTTGATTGAAAAAACTACACAATTGTTAGAGACAGTGCAGTGACATGCAATCGGTGCTTGTCCCTCTTGTTTGTACAATTTATTCAGGAAGTGCAAGCAAGTAGGCTGGTAGCCTCTGCGCAATTTTTGAGATGAGTGCAACCCTGGGTCACTGCTCAGTCAAATTCTCCAGTTGACCAGTGGGAGGTTTCATGGATATGCTTGCGGGAAGCACATACTGAGACTTCTTGGGAAACTTCTGTGCTGTTCTGGGTGACAGTCAGCCAGGTTGATTCTAGGATTATGCAATGCAGAATACCTGGAGGGTAGCCTCAATATTTGCGCAGTTCTGGGCAACAGTGCTTGGTCACTGCGAGCTGAGACTGCGCAATGCATCTAAGTAGAGGTCTGACTGATGGAGTGTGTTCCAATCGACAGATTTTTGGAAAAAATGGTTAAGTGTGTGAGCGAGTGAACTCGTGTATACATGACCTTATGAACACACACTCAACATGAATCGATGACAAGGCACCTCAAACCAGAAGACAACATATGCTTAGTGTGACTGACTGTGGGACTGTCTAATGGTGAAAGCCACAAGTGCGACACATCAGATAGACCTTTGGACGACCATGATGACACTTGCGTGACAATGATTACAACATTATGTGTGAGTGCGATGGGTGTTTACATAGGGAACACAACTCATACACACAATGACAAACCTTCAACATCGCTAGAACAAGGTCGCAAGCATGACATAGTAATCAAAATTCTGAAGACCACACCTGGTCAAAGAAGCAAGAAGGAAGCAAGACATGTAAAGTAAACACATGAAATGACCTTTTGTGTTTGTGCACATGCATGTTACTGAGGACAGGATGATATGAAAATGACAAGCAGTCCTACAAACTCACCTAAGAGGTGTACTTCGAAAGGTGTTCTTTACTTACCATACTTACCCTCGAGATGATTATGTGTCTGATGGAGTTTACATGTAGTCATGATATTTTTCCATCACTTGGTCTCTTGGTCCTTCTCCTCAGGTCCTTGGGAGTGATCTCAGCATGTCACATTTTCCTGTAGTCACTAAGAGATAGATCAATGCAGTTTCAACGGGAAGTGACTACTCCCAGATTAAGGCCCTGGGAGGCCCATTTTTGTAGTTTCTACATGCAAGCCAAATAGGCTAGCTTAGACAACACTACACAGTTTTGAGGCACAGACATTACTGCGGGATGGGGTCATGGGAGGACACCTCTGCGCAATTTCTGAGTGCAGTGCAGCCCGAGTAGCTGAGAGGCAATAGTGTGCAATTTATGGATGCAAGGCACTGCTACGGGATGGGTTTCGGGAGGACACATCTACGCAGTTTCAAGTTGCAAGGAAGATTGAGCAACTGAGGGACAATATTTTGCAATTTCTAGAGACAGTGGGTTTCAGCTTGGGGAAAGACAGTAGAGGAAACCACTGCACAGTTTTGGATGCCAAGGGAAGCTTGGGTATCTGTGCACTGCACTTTTCTAGTAGGTAAGGGAGAAAGATTGAGGGTTGTAGAAGCAAAGTGCATAGTTCCAGGAAGATGGATGAGGCTAGGTTTCTCAGGAAATGGCTAAGCGTGATATCAATGAGACAGATGTAAATAATGATAAGACTCGACTATGATCACACACGAACACATAGTGATACAATGTAGACAATCCAAAATGAATAAAACACACTCTTCTTAATGCAACAACCTTCGTGACAAGAGCACATGAAGTGAGTGTTAAACATGTCTATGTGATGATGACAACTCATGCACGCATGCTTTCCCTTGAAGAAAAACAACATTTCCTTTGCATTACAAAAAAAAATCCCTATGCCCAAATATGACACATGCTGCATAAAGATGAGAACATGAACAATTGTTAAGATCAAGGAGGGGAGGCTTGAGATCATCAGCTTACCAACAAGTGACTAAGGATGATCGATAGCAGGATATAAGGTAGGCTCTGAAATTTGCATTCGAGCCAAAATGATGGAGGGTGGTTGTAGATGCTACAACATTGATGACACACTAGTAGAACTGCAACTCTATGTATGGACCTTGTTTCGTGGAAAGCGAATCTAAACCTTCCGAAATTATTATTCGATTCTTTGATCGTAATGGATTTCACACTAGCTTGTGTGAAATATGTAGTCCCTTCCATTCTCTTGATTGGTCAGCACACATTCCAAGCCAATTCAAATTAGTTGTTTTGATTGGGGATGAGGGGTATATTGATGCACAAGTAATATAACTGTCAGAGTTTAAGTTTCATCTCTATTGTCGCTTCGGTACTAGTATGCCTCGACAGTACCGCAACAGAGTCACGCAGGAACACAAGCATTGCCTCACTACCAGCAAGCCAAGTTAGTTCCCTGATGGAGTTATTTGTATCACCTCTCTACGCAGGAAGCCTTTCTCTTCTTTCACTTATTCATTTTCATTTTTTTCTAAGAAATGAATATATGCACTTATTTATTTTAGAGGCGGAAGAGGGATCCTGACTTATTGAGAGCATAAAAGGTTGATCCTTTAGAGAAGTATGTTATATATACCTCTGACATACTTTTTAAGGTTTTCCCCCTCAGCTTACTCTACCTGATTTAGTTGACAAGGGTTAACCCAAAAGAACCGATTAGAGTAGGCAGTACTAGTTAATAGTTCAAGTGTTGTGTTTTCACCAAGACTCACTCTGAATAGAACGTATTTTCCATCAAGGCATCATAGAGAAAAGAAAAAATCTCTTCATAAAGAGAGAGGACAATATATGTCCAAATGTTGATAGTTGTACAAGTCCTCTTATATTTTCCCAACTTTTCTCGAGAGCTAAACACGGTTTCATGTAAGGCTAACCTACAGACACGAGCAACTAAAGAAAGCAAAAAAAAATGAAGAAGTAAGATGAAAGCAAAACAAGTAAGCAAAGAAGGAAAGCAAACAAACCAAACCAAGTAAGTAAGCAAAGAAAACATGCAAACCAGAAATCAAAGAAAAGTAAGAAAGCAAACATTATTGCTACTCCTATGCTAAACAGTGCATGGGCCTACTCAAGTGAAGTGATGCTTCCATTGCAGCCACTGGCCCATTGGATGGCCCATGTTGGCGAAGGCATGGTAAACAAGAAAGATAGATCAGCGAAGACCAACACACTCTGAGTTCTAAAGAATCCACAGTAAAGAAAAGAGTGAATGCACAAGACAAACATTCTGCAGACTTAACATGGTGTTGTGACACACTACATTTAGATGATAAGCATATGGACTCTCTTGACTGTGACAGACAAGAAAAAGTGAGAAAGAGAGACAACTTACGCCTTGCAAGTGTGCTTTTTGTGTATGATTTCTCCAATGCATGAGCAATGGGATCATGTGATTCAGGTGAGGGAAGTGAAACCTGAGTTTTGGATGGATCTTCAATGCATACAGATGAGTGATGAGGAGCCTTGGGTGTTTCAAATATTTTCTGATCGGAAGTGGAACTAACCTCAAGATAGAAAGGTCGTCACATAACCATCATCTTAGGCTAAAGTGCCTCGACAGCTTGAGGGATTTCCACTTCGTCAATAGATAAATCATCGAAGACCAGTGGCTCAAAAATATTAACAATGAGTGAATCAACATCATGATCAAATGAGGAAGTACAAAGATCACAACAACCATGATTAGAAAATTCAAGATGTTTGTTGGCACCCTCATGATTTGATGAATCATGCAAGATGAGAAGCAAGGATGTTCACCCTCTTTGTTTTAAAAAATGACAGATGATAGATGATGGATTTTCAGAGGAAGATGTGTCCTCTCCATGATGTAATGATAGCCTGACATTCGGTGTGTCTTGTGAATGATCAGAAGTAGAGACATCTGGAGATGAGTTTTAACAGGGGAAATCAAAAGTGGCAGAATCACAAGAGATTTTAGGATAGAGTGGATGAGGTGTGGATGGAAGGGAGTCATCATTCACCATGGGTTCTTCTTCAGATTCCTACACACACTCATCACGAATGATAGCGTAGGTTGGCTACACAACACCAACTCCATCGACAACTTGATACTCGTTCACACAATATGTGGAGTCCGTAATGAGAGAACACAACACAGTATAGTCCAGAGGATCAATGGAATGTGGGGATAGAGGTTGAGGTAACAAGTCCACATGACAACTAGCAGGCTTGCAAGCCAAATATACATAGACATTGAGAGGAGGTGGGGTGGGAGGATGTGATAGTTCAATAGATGTGCGCGCACCTTCTCCCACATTTCACTGCAGAGCTAGAGATGTTTGATGAGAAGAGGACAAACAACCACTTGTGACAACGACCTCGTTTATCTTAGATTTGGCAGTTCTAACACTGAGGTATGCTGGGAGGGGTTCGAATGATTCTAAGAATTGTGGATTTTCGGATATGTAAAGAAGATACTTAAATCTTCCATCAAGAAATTCCCAATCAATTTCATCTTCAGGAAATAAGTACGCAATATTACAAAAGCGTGTGTGAAATTTCTCAACGGATTCATCAGGTTCTTTCCATAATTTTAGAATTTATTTATTGAGTTCTTTACGGTCAAAATGATGGAAAGCATGGTCTATCTCTATGATCAACTGAGTGAGAGAGTGAATAGAGTTATCGGGCAGCATGGCACACCATAGTCACGGGTTCCCTTGAAGTGTGTATGTGAACAATGAGAAGGTCATGTAATCTTCATGGACTTTATACTCATGACACGTAACTGTAAAGGAAATTATGTGCTCAAGCCAAGCCATTCCGCCTTCACCTTCATATGTGTGTTGTGACAAGGAATTCCAGAGCTCCTCCGAGATTTCAAAGTCGTTTCCATAAGACATACACTTCTGAGGAAGAATTCTATGGTTAGTTATGATAAGTATTCAAAGATTCCAAACAAATGTGAGGACTCAACTTGTCATCTGGACCTCCTTCTAGCACCAGAAATGTTGATGGTGTTGGACCTGCCAACATTTAGGGGATCTCCTCGGTATGCAGTCCTAACTACACCTCACACCATTTGGTGTAGGATTCCCATCTGATATGATGGCCCGGTTCCCATTATCTTAAAGATATGCCTTAGATCTTGCTTGTCAGCACATGAGAGTGGTATACTTAGTATTAAAACAACGAGGTTCGTGTGCCTGTGCCTGGCGAGTGCCTAGTGTAACTTGTGTTTAAGTTATTTCAATATAGAGGGAGAAGGTGAGAGTGAGTCTCAAGTCGAAAGGGAATAGTCCCAACTTAGTTAGAGACATACAACAAAGCAGGACATGTGCAACTTCTAGTGGAGTAGTCCACATAGATGCGACAGTCACAAACACAAAGTGAATAGATAGCACATACAATGCCCAACAGAATAGTCCACATGAGTGTGATAGTTCTTATACCAAATTTACAATCATGAATATGTCCAGTGTCTGATGCAGTATTCCACACAGGTGAGACAACGTTAACAACTGATACAACACATTTCCAATAGCATATGCACTAAAACAACCGAAATAGTTCAACTATCTTAGTATAGGTTAAAGAAACATGCATTACCAGCATCCAAATAATAGTATTACAAATGAATACAATAAATGTGTGAAAACGTTCTGGCCTGTTAACAGGCTTCTGAATTAAGTGAAAGTTCCAAGACACATCCATACACCATACATCACTAACCCCGATAGCGGGGCATTGGAGCCACTACTCGCTCCTCAAAGAAAAGACTATAGACTCTCAAGGCTATATGGGAGGAGCCAAGGTGAAAAGTATTTTGAATGTACAAATGAGGGGTATATATAGCCAAGGGTGAAACTGACCCTTGTGACTCTTCAACTTCCCTCATGACTGTTCGACTTACATGACTCTTCAAATTAGATGATTCTTTAACTTCATCCGTGGGTATCTTAGACTTCCATGTTACCTTACATTGATTACACAAGTATGACCCAAAGTAGTGATATGGCCGAGCCGACTCATGACACAACTCGACATGACTGTGATGGTATACACATGTTGGCTGTGTTGTTCACGTCGAGTTTTTGTGCTGCTGAGTCATGAGTGTGCTCGTGGCATACCATAGTTTCACCTCCACATGGCAGAGTGCATGGAGCCTTCAATGGTCTTGGTGTTCACTTAATGGTTCATGCATGTTTATGTGTCTCCTTCGCTTGCTACTCGGTATGCTTCGTGTATTCATCCAACCACGAACAAGCCTTTTAACATGTGCTCCTTGTTCATCCTATTCCTCATCACGCCATGTATTATCCATGTACCCGTTCTTGCAATCACTCATGACGAGATGACATCAAATCCATAAATCTCCTAGTCTACCATGATGCATTGCCTTTTGTTTATGGATGCAGGTGACCGAGAGAGGGGATAAGGCTCTGAAACAACATAGAGTAGATGTAAAGTTGAGATGTGAGGCTCCAAGGAACTGTTAGGAAAAAATGTGCAAAGGTCACTAAGAGGCTGGGTTGAGTAGTCCGAGGCAAAAGTGACATATGAGTGATCTAGCTAAGCTGGGAGGCAGAAATGCACAATTTTTTCAGGGAATGAAGTGTGGGTAACAAGAGGCACTAACAGTGAAAATTGCGCAGATTTCTAGAGGAGTTTGAGATCGAGCTGTGGGAGCGTGCTGTCCAGAACTGTGCAAATATGGGAAGTAGTCATGAAGGACATGTCTGTGCAATTTCTGGGCTAAGTAGGTTGTTAGGAAGCAGGTGGACTATTCATGAAAACTACGCATTTTTTCAGGAGGTGTGGCTAGCAGGCTGTGGGGGGGGATGACTGACAAAACTACGCAATTTCCAGAGATATTGCAGTGACAGGAAGGGGGTTCCTGTCCCTCTTGTCTGTGCAATTTATTCATGCTAACTAGTGGCTTCTGTGAAATTTTGGAGATGAGTGCAACCCTGGGTCATTGCTCAGTCGGATTCTCCAGTTGACCAGTGAGAGGCTTGATGGATAGGCTTGTAGGAAGCACAGACTAAAATGGCTTCCTCGAAAACTTTTTCATTGTTCTGGGTGGCAATCATCCATGTTAATTCCAGGATTGTGTAGTGCAGACTACTTAGAGGGTAGCCTCAAGCTCTGCGCAGTTGTTGGAAACAATGCTTGGTCACCAAGGGTTGAGACTGCGTAGTGTAGCTCAGTGGAGGTCCGACTCATGGAAGGTGGTCCATTCGACAAACTTTTGGAAAAAACGATTAAGTGTGTGAGTGAGTCAACTTGTGTATACATGACCTTGTGAAAACACATTCAACATGACTCAACGCCAAGGCACCTCGAACCACAAAACTACATGTGCTTAGTGTGACTAATTGTGGGACTGTCTAATGGTGAAAGTGACAAGTGTGACACTTCAGATATACCTTCAGACAACTGTCACGACAGTTCTTACAATATTTTGTGTGAGTGTGAAGGGTGTTTACATAGTAAACACAACTCATACACAAATAAAAACCTTCAACATCGCCAAAACAAGGTCACAAGCATGACATAGCAATCAACATGCTAAAGATGACAGTTGGTTAAACAAGAAAAAAGGAAGCAAGACATGTAGAGGAAACACAGGAAATTAATTTTTGTGTTTGTGCACATGCATGTTACTGAGGACTAGATGATATGAAAATGATAAGCAGTCCTACAAACTCAACTAAGAGGTGTACTTTGAAAGGTGTTATTTACTTACCGTACTTACCCTCGAGATGATAATGCATCTGATGAAGTTTGCATACGGTCCTGATAGTTTTCCATCACTTGGTCTCATGGTACTTCTCCTCAAATCCTTAGGAGTGATCTCAACATGTCACCTTTTCCTGTAGTCACTGAGAGATAGATCAACACAATTTCAGCTAGTAGCGACTGTTGCTAGAATGAGGCCCTGGGAGGCCCATTTGCATAGTTTCTACATGCAAGCTAGATAGGGAAGCTTGGAAAAAACTATCCAGTTTTGAGGCATAGGACACTTCTGCGGGATGGGGTCCTCGAAGGACACCTCTACTCAATTTATGAGTGCAGTGCATCCCAGGTAGGTGAAAGGCAATACTGCGATGTTTATGGATGCAAGGCACTGTTACGGGATGGGTTCCAAGAGGACACATCTGCGTAGTTTAAGGTTGCAA
Source organism: Pinus tabuliformis (assembly GCA_031772625.1). NCBI lineage: Eukaryota > Viridiplantae > Streptophyta > Pinopsida > Pinales > Pinaceae > Pinus > Pinus tabuliformis. Next base: position 99,796,984 of record CM062819.1, on the reverse strand, counting down.
GGTAGAATGAGTAGCTGAGGGACAATACTATGTAATTTTTAGAGACAACAGGTTCCAGCTAGGTTAAGATATTGGAGGAAACCACTGTGCAGTTTTGGATGCCTAGGGAGGTTGGGATCTCTATGCACTACGCATTTCCAGTAGGCAAGGGAGAAATCTCGAGGGTTGTAGATGCAAATTTCATAGTTCCAAGAAGCTGGATGAGGCAAGGTTGCTCAGGAAATGGATAAGAGTGAGATCAGTGACACAGATGTAAATAGTGATAGGACTTGACTATAATCACACACAAAGACATAGTGATAAGACATAGACCATCCAAAATAAATAAAACATACTATTCTTGATGCAAGAACCTTCATGACAAGAGTGCGTGAAGTGAGTGTGAAACATGTCTATGTGATTATGAAAACTCATGTGTGCATGCTTTCCCTTGAAGAAAAACAAAATTCCATTTGCATGACAAACAAAAATCCCTATGCCCAAAGATGACACGTACTACATAAATATGTGAACATGAACAACTCTTAAGATCAAGGAGGGGAAGCTTGAGATCATCAACTTACCAACAAGTGACCAAGGATGATCGATCGCAAGATCCAAGGTAGGCTCTGAAATTTACATGCGAGCCAAAATTTTGGAGGGTGGTTGTAGCCACTACAACACTATCCTAGGGAAAGGAAGGAAGGATTTGAGGGTTAGGTTTATGGGATATGACTTATGAAGGAGTATTCCAATCCCTAAAATCCTTGTTGCAATTGGTATCTCAGATGGTTATTGAAGGATTGTATTTTCAAAGGAACAAAACCACATGGACCAAGTGAACCTAGTCTAGGGTATGAGGAAGGAATATAACAACTGATGATGTTCTTTCCCTAGACAAGGTGATGGAAAGGATCAAAAGAATAATTTTCACTTAAAGGTGTTGGTTTGACGCTATGAGATACTAGCCTTGGGGATGTCACGACAAAGTTTGATCCCAGAGATAGGGCTTCGTTTTTCTGCCAACTCCACTGACAGAATGACTTAAAAATTGGAGGAGATCTTGAGGAAACACCAACGTAGGAGTCCCTAAGACATCAAACTTTTTGGAGGGCTATCTTTTCAGGAAAATGATGCCCTAGGTACCTCAACTTGGCTAGACCTGGAAGGAGGTGAAAGAATGTGATTTTTAGTGACCACCCTTGGTTGATGAGTGCCTTAATATTTGGGAGAATGGTTTCTATGATGAAAATGAGTAGGATTTCTTGATTCCCATTCAACGAGGCCTCAAGATTACTTCGTTATCCTTCTAGGTCAAGGAGAAGCAACCTTGCAGCTTTTATACTTCAATGTGCAAAGGAAATGCCTTATCAAGGTAAAATTATTTGATAGAATTACCCCTAGGATATTTCTCTCATATTACATGGTCCATACATTGAGAGATGCTATAATAGAGACAAATTCCACAATTTTAAGCAGTAAATGCATGCAATAATTAGCCCTAGAACAATGAAAATCCCAGTCCAACGTTGATCCGAATTGGATCCATGAAGAAGAGTTATCAGAGAACCATGACTATATCAGGTCAGGATAGGCTTCAAAGAATTAAGAGTAGCGATCAGAAACACCTCTAAACAGTGGCAGTTAGTAGCCAACGTGGAATGATGAGGACCTCGATGAAATCACGCTAATCGAGGCCCATGGAGACTACGCAGGAGGTGAAACTAGCCCCTGGGAAGCCCGAATCGGGAAAAGGCTTAGCGCTAATCACGCATTTCGGGCAAAACCCCTTGAGAAGGAGAGGTCCCAAGTGCTCGATCGCATGGGAGCCAGGAAAATCATGGGGAAAATGCTAAAGGCTAAGGCGGGACCCGCACTCCAAAATCCAGCGGTATTTATTGGGGGCACCCTTGGGTGGTAAGCAGATTTGGTGAAAACAGAGCGATTCCACTCAGTGCCCAACGCGTGGCAAGTGGAGGAGAGAGAAAATCGCCACTCATCGCGCACTAACAGTTGAGCAAGTCAACCACGCAAAATGTGCAAATGGCGTCGGATCTGGAGGCCCCAGATCTAACGGCTGAGATCGCGCCCGATGGGGAAACCGGAATTGACAAGGGAATAAGTCGTGATCTATAAGAATTTGAGGTCCAATTTGACTACCAAGGTGGCAGATGACTCATTCCACGATGCAACCGAAGAATTGAATCGACGAGGAAAAAGATGGTGCAATTCGTAGGAGGACAAATGGCCACTCCTTGTGAGCCTGATGATGACACCGAAACAGGGAACTCTAAGCGAAGCTGCAGTAGGCGATCCGACGGAAGTGGAAGGGGAATCGAATAGCCATGAGCTTGAATGGATTTAAAGCCATGAACAAACAAAGTAGAATATGGGAAGACAGAAGACGGAGAAAGAGAAGAAAGGAAAGAAGACAGAGAAAACGAAGAAAAGACAGTGAAGCAAAAAAAGCAGAAAGAAGACAGAGGGCCGAGCTGACCAAAGGCAGCGTCAAGCACCAGAGAGCTTGAGAGATTCAAGCCATCCCTGAGGGGATCTGTCAGGACTGAGCACCACACTGGGCTCCTTCCATTAAAGACCAGAGAGGTCAAAGAGCTGGTGAGGAAAAGAGTCTGTGCACTCTAGTGGCTTGGGGAATCCAAGAACCACCTTGCCAAGAAAATTCTGTTTCAGGAGACTCATACTGAGCTCCTTCATTGTAATTTTCTACTTTAAGACACAATAAAAGAAGGCCACCACTGAGAGCTAGACTGGATATGTAGCCCTGGAGGATAGGGTGAACTCCTTATTAAATTCTTGTGTACTTATAATTGCTTACTGTATTTCTCTACTGTTTTCCATTTCAAGTGTCTGTGTATTTGCAATCTGATCGATCCGTTGCCTAAATAACATAGACACACACCAGCAAGTGAGTCTGTAATACCTTCATTTAATAAATCTTTAACTGAGATCACTCATAGGGTGATTTTTAGATCAAGTGGTATGAGAGCTTTAGGCTGTAATGTTAGACAAGCTTGTGTTGGTTTAGCTGTTGAATGCTCACTAGATCAAAGCTCAAATTAGGAGAAGGAGAATTGGTCGAAACTAATCCTAAAATTGGGAGAGTCTATCCTCGGAAGACAATTTCAGAGGAAGGTTCTGTGGGGCTAGACCCTCAATTCATAGAAAGTTTCCTAGCTATAAAGTCCATGGTAGAAGAAATGTATAGGGACTTTAGAAAACATAAGGATGAAGACTCATCAGGCTCTAAACAAGACAAAGAAGAAGATGAGTCTCATTTCCATGACGACTCCAAAGGATAAGGGAAAGAGGAAAGATTCCTCGCCCCTCCTAATAGCCTTGTGCATAACAAGAAGGCATCTTTAATCAAGCTAGATGTTAAATTTGATTTGCCTATATATGATGGAGAGTTAAATGCAGAGAAGTTGGATAATTGGATTAGACAAATTGATGTTTATTGTAGAGTACAGAACATCAACTCAGACAAGAGCAAGATTCATCTGGCAAGCCTACGCCTAGGAGGCACTGCCTTGGTTTGGTGGGAAGGCAGAACCCAAGCCGATATGAAAAGACATGGCATGACTATCTCTGTCTGGAGTGAATTTGTTTCTGCAATCAAAAAGTAGTTTTGTCCATTGGCCTACATGCAACAAGCCATGATGAGTTGGCAAACTCTTCGGCAGTTGAAAGGGCAAAGTGTGCAAGGGTACACTCAAGAATTTAGAAAGAGAGCATTGATTCTAGGAATCTCATTAGACTCGCCAGAAACTCTGTTGAAGTACATTGGTGGTCTACACAGCTACATGAGGCATACCATCCTCATGTTTATTCCCACTAGTATAGATGAGGTATCTGTAAAATCTACTCATCTAGAAGCTAGAGGAAAGAATGGAAATCCAGAAGTTGGGGGACCATCCCAACCCACTGCAAGCAAGAGCAAGGAGAAAAGAAAGCAGAAGTGGAAAGCAAGGAAGGCTAATACTACACAGAAAAGCAAAGCTTCATGCACTCACTGTAAAAAGGATGGGCATGATGATGAGCATTGTTGGATTCTGCATCCAGAGCTGAGACCTAAGAAGTTCGAGGGCAAGAAGAAGAAGACTGTTGCAGCTATTCAGAAAGATTTGGGGTCAGACTTGAGAGATGAAACAACCATTGCAGCCACAGGTATAAAAGGTAAGAATTTTGAAGCATCTACTAGTAATTCTGCTCAATCTGTTATTGATGAAGAAAATGAGAGAAAAAGACATGAGCTTTTCCATATTTGAGTTGTTTCCAAGTATCAAAATATTGATACTTTGTTTGATAGTGGCTCACAAGTAAATTTAATTTTTGAAGCAATTGTAAAGAAATTGGGATTAGCAACTACACTTCACAAGAAACCATACCCATTAGGATGGTTGAATGATAAAGCACAACTACAAGTGACTAGACAGTGCAAACTCAAGTTTTCTTTTGGGTCAGCATTTGTAGATGAGGTCGAGTTAGACATAATTCCTTTGGATATATGTGAAATTGTTTTAGGAAGTCCTTACTTGTATGATAGAAAGGCTATTTTCTATAGAGCTAAGAACAAGTATCTACTTGTTAAATATGGAATCGAATACTTTGTAAGAGCTCATAAGCTCAAGAATAATTATACTCTCATAAACTCAGGGCAGATGAAAAGAATGATAAATTCATGCAAACAATTCTTACTGATGGTTGTAAAGGAAAAGAAACCTGATAAAACCAATGTATTTGAGGGCTGTAATGCTAAACAGCAAGCTGGTATAGAAAAGGTTGTTTTAGAGTATGATATCTTGTTTCAAGAACCTAAAGGTCTACCACCCAAAAAGGAAATAGTACATGATATTATTTTGCAGCAAGATGCTCCATTGCCTAATATTGGAATGTACAGGTTTCCTGATTTAGAGAATGCTGAAATCAAGAAGCAAGTGCAGGAGTTGCTGCTCGAGAAGGGGTTCATCAGGTCAGAGTTGCAGAACAAGATGCATGGAAGACTGCTTTCAAAACAACGCAGGGATTGTATGAGTGGTTGGTTATGCATTTTGGCTTAACTAATGCTCCTGCTACTTTCATGAGATTAATGAATGATGTACTCAGACCTTTTCTTGATGATTTTGTTATTGTGTATCTAGATGACATTATGATTTTTAGTAAAACGTGGGAAGAACACTTCAAGCATGTTAAGAAGACCTTAGATGTTTTGAAAAGAGAAAAAATTTATGTTAAACTCTCAAAATGTGAATTTGGCAAAACATCTCTGAATTATTTGGGTCATATAGTAGGGGGTGGTGAATTGAAAATAGATCCCTCTAAAGTGGTAGTCATTGTAAACTAGCCTAAACCCAAATCTGCTACAGAAATTAGAAGCTTCTTAGGAGTAGCATAGTATTGGAGGAAGTTCATTTCTAACTTTTCCTCAATTGCAACTCCCTTACATGCTTTAACAGGATTGAACAAGGTGTTTCAGTGGGGAGGCAAACATCAGAAAGCCTTCGACACCTTGAAAGAAAAGATTAGTACAACACCTGTACTAGCACTGCCTGATCTGCAAAGACCATTTAAGATCCAAACAGATGCCAGTGACTATGCCATGGGAGTAGTGTTGACACAGCATGGTAAACCCTTATAATATCATTATGAGACTTTTAATCCTGCAGTAGTTAACTATCCTACATATGACAAATATTTGTATGCATTAGTTCAGAGTGTGAAAAAGTGGAAACATTACTTAATGGGCAAAGAGACAGTAATACATACTGATCATTAACCACTTCAATATCTACACTCCCAAACTAAGTTGCAGCAATCAAGACATTACAGATGGATGGGTTTTCTACAACAGTTTCATTTAGTCATCAAATATAAAAAGGGCATACATAACAAAGTTGCAGACATGTTATCTAGACCCATTATAAATGCATCTACTATACTTAAGCATAATTCTGTGCTACATGAAAGCTACATTGAACAATATGCTCAAGATATATACTTTAGAGATGTATATGCAACTTTGAGTCAAGGCAAAAGAGTAGAAGAATTGGATTATCATGTAAAGGACCGACTCTTATACCATTGTGGGAAACTCTGCATTCCACAAACTGAGAGAGTAAAGATAATTAGAGAAGCACACACTTCTCTGATATCAGGTCACTTTGGGGTAAGTAAAACAGTTGCACAGCTGCAAAGATTTTGTTATTGGCCAAAAATGAATGAGACAGTTTCTAGATATGTAAGAGGGTGTACTATGTGTGCTAAAAGCAAGCCCAACAATAGAAAACTAGGCTTGTACACTCCATTACCAGTACCTTCTCACCCTTGGGAAAGTGTTTCCATGGATTTCGTTGGGGGACTACCTAAATCTAGAAAAGGTCATGATTATCTATATGTTGTTGTGGATAGGTTCAGAAAAATGTGTATTTTGATACCTTGTAATAAACAGATTACAGTTGAACAAACTGCAAAACTGTTCTTTGAACATGTATGGGTTCATTTTGGATTACCCACTTCTATTGTATCTGATCGAGACACCCGATTTGTGGGGAAGTTTTGGTCAAGTCTGTGGGAACTGATGGACACCAAACTAAAGAAAAGAACAACTTTTCATCCACAAACTGATGGCCAGACAGAAGTAGTTAATAGGACAGTGATCCAATTACTCAAAGGATATTACAACAAACATCCTAAGCTTTTGGATGAACATTTGTGTTATGTGCAGCATGCTTACAACAGAGCAAAACATTCTTCTACACAGAGATCTCCTTTTGAGACCTGTTTTGGTTTCACACCAAGGTCTCCTTTGGATTTTTTCTTTGGTAGAGATACCACAGTTGATGGACACAGTGATGTGGACAAGGTAACTAGGTTCATTGAACAAATCTAGGAAATCTACCAGGTAGTACAGGAATAGTTGGGAAAGAGCCAAGCCAAATACAAGGCTAGGCATGACAAGCATTGGATGGAGCATAGTTTTCAAGTTGGTGACCAGGTCTAGCTGTATATCAGCAAGGACAGGATGCAAGGTGAAGGTAAGAAGCTAAAGCCTATTAGGTATGGACTCTTCAAAATACTTGAGAAGATTGGTGAGAATGATTTTTGCCTTGATCTACCAACTTACATGCACATCTACTCAGTTGTAAATGCAGATTGCTTGAGATTGTTTGAACCCTCACTGATTGAGGATCCTGAAGAGAAAAGTCAGTTGCCTTCTATTGATGACCTTCTACCTGAATATCTTAATGAATTGCAGGAAGACACAGTGTTGGATAGGAAGGTGAGGACGACACGCAGAGGAGATGTTGAGTACCTCAGAGTAGGGCTCAAAGGTTCAAAGCAGAGCAATACAAAGTGGATTGAGATTGGACAAGTGAGACAACAGTACCCTCACTTAGTCGATGTTTGAAAACCAACTTTTGGTGGTCCAAAGCTTTTCAGTGGGAAGGCCGTGATCCGAATTGGATCCATGAAGAAGAGTTATCAGAGAACCATGACTGTATCAGGTCGGGACAGGCTTCAAATAATTAAGAGCAGCGATCAGAAACACCTCTAAATAGTGGCAGTTAGCAGCCAGCATGGAACAACGAGGACCTCAGTCAAAGCGCGCTGACCGAGGCCCATGGAGACTACGCAGGAGGTGAAACTAGCCCCTGGGAAGCTCGGATCGGGAAAAGGAGGTAGTTTTTGATGCGCATTGCTGGGAAAAACCACTAGAGAAGGAGAATCCCTGAGCACTCGATCACATGGGAGCTGGGAAAACCGTGGGGAAAAGGCTAAAGGCTAAGGCAGGACCCGCACTCCAAAAATCGGTGGTATTTATCGGGGGCACCCTTGGGCGGTAAGCAGATTTGGCGAAAACAAAGCGATTCCACTCAGCGCCTGATGCGTGGCAAGTGGAGGAGAGAGAAAACCGCCGCTCATCGCACGCTAATAGTCGAGCAAGTCAACCACGCGAAATGTACGAATGGCGTCGGATCTGGAGGCCCCAGATCTAACAGCTGAGATCATGCCCGATGGGGAAACCAGAATTGACAGGGGAATAAGCCACGATCTATAAGAATTTGAGGTTCGATTTGACTGCCAAGGTGGCAGAGGACTCATTCCATGATGTAACCAAAGAATTGAACCGACGAGGAAAAAGCTGGTGCAGTTCACAGGAGGACAAGTGGCCACTCCCTGTGAGCTTGATGATGACACCGAAACAGGGAACTCCAAGCGAAGTTGTAGCAGGCGATCCAACGGAAGTGGAAGGGGAATTGAACAACCATGAGCTCGAATGGCTTTAAAGCCATGAACAGACAAAGCAAAAGACGGGAAGACAGAAGATGGAGAAAGAGAAGAAAGGAAAGAAGACAGAGAAAATGAAGAAAAGACAGTGAAGCAAAAAAAGCAGAAAGAATACAGAAGGCTGAGCTGACCAAAGGTAGTGTCGAGCACCAGGGAGCTTGAGAGATTTAATCCATCCTTGAGGGGATCTGTCAGGACTGAGCACCACACTGGGCTCCTTCCATTAAAGACCAGAGAGGTCAAAGAGTTGGTCAGGAAAAGAGTCTGTGCACTCTAGTGGCTTAGGGAATCCAAGAACCACCCTGCCAAGCAAATTCTGTTTCATGAGACTCATATTGAGCTCCTTCATTGTAATGCTTTACTTTAAGACACAATAAAAGAAGGCCACCACTGAGAGCTGGATCGAAGATGTAGCCCTGGAGGATAGGGTGAACTCATTAAATTCTTGTGTTCTTATAATTGCTTACTGTATTTCTCTGCTGTTTTCCATTTCAAGTGTCTGTGTATTTGCAATCTAATCAATCCGTTGCCTAAATAACATAGACACACACCAGCATGTGAGTCTGTAATACCTTCATTTAATAAATCTTTAACTGAGATCACTCATAGGGTGATTTTCAGATTAAATGTATATGACAAAAGTAAACAAGAATAACATTAAAAATCATGTACTTACATGTAATAGAGTATATCCAGCCATTCACAATTGAAAAGAGAGAAGCTCCAAGAGAAGATAGACCAATATCTACACATCAAAATTGATCCATAAAGCTCCAATTCATCCTCTAGAAAAAGTGTGAAAATATCAAGAGAGAGAAGTGATCCAAACAATAGTGATGATGAGAAAATGAGCTCATCTCACTTGTATTTATTCACAAATTAGGAGTTTGAATTAGCCCCATTGGCCTACATAACTCCCAACAATAAAATAATGTTCTAATAATTCAACCTTTGGTGACAAGCCCACCAAACTAGCTCATAAATGAAAAAGTAAGCCTCCGAAGGGTTCAAATAATAATCTATGGATATCGTAGGACCTATTGGCTTAGGTGGGATGGACCCAGGTTCAAAGTATACTGTGCACCAACAAAACTTTCAACCACTGGCCCTCTTGACAACAACCTACAAGCAGATCATAGTCTCACCGAAGTGATTATGGGAGGTTGTAGAACCAGGTTTCTGTAGCCTGAGGGATAATGTTTTGTGGCACTATTATATTATTTTATGTTTAACACTTATCTACTACTTCACATTCATAAAAAACTTTTCACTTCTACATTACTTTGCAGAATTACAGTCATTACTTACACATATCATGAACATTCATAAACTTTACAATATTGAAAGAAAGTACAGATAATAAGAAAATAAACACATTCAGACACATATTTTATTGTGGTTCATCCCAATGTGGGAATACATCCACAAGAACTGTTTCTTATAATATATAATTTGTACAACAAACAATTCTTGACCTACACACTTAGTTGCAGGTTGTTTGCACACTCAATTGCAGACTTAGGCGTCTGCGCACTCAGCTGCAGAGCCTTTCCTTCACCACAAAACCCAATCACAAAGAATCAAACCATAAACACAGATTGGTTCTAATTATCACTGCCTTCCTTCTTTATTATTCATCCCTATATACTATTACATCGAGGGATTACATTGCTTCAATACCACATACCACATACCATGGTTTCAAAAATACAAGGGACCATGGTCCAAAACCCTTCAACTTTTACAATTATATGTTTAAACAAAAAGGGAGGGGCTTCACTATGAAGCCCTTATATGATGCGGTAGGTTCGTTGCATGGTCCTCGTTTGTTGTGTAGTCTACTTCACTTTGTACTGCTTGTTTTATCCCCAAAAATTGGCTTCCTTGCCCAAAATATGGCCAAGTTGGGTTGCGCCCAACAGGCCCCCAACACTCACCTGTGACTTGTCCCAAGTCACTTAGATGATGCGCCTCTGATGTTCTGTGTAATTTTGTTATAGGCTTGGTTGAACTATGGGAGCACTTCTGTCATCTGCTTATCCTCACTGTGTGCTTCCTCCAACAATGCTTCTGTTACATGATCATTAGTCTTCTGTAACAATGTTGCCTCCTTCTATCAAAGATCCCGAAGCTTCTCATCCACTGTCTAGGAGAGATGAAGTGCCTCATCTTACCAAGGCTGAGTTCTGTCTATCAATGCTTACTCATCCTTCTTCATCTCTTTGATCCTATTTTGCAGCTCCTTCACTTCACTGATCTTTGCTAGCTTCTGCGATATAAGCAATGTCTTTGTAACTGCTTGACTTGCCTCTAACTACTGATGTTTTTGCTGCATCTCCTCCTATAGTTTTTGAACATTTGGATCTTCCTACAGTGAAGTCCAAATCTTCATAATTTCATCTAGTAGCTTGCTATAGTCTACCAATGTTGTGGAGATATTAACTATGACTCTCTTTGAGTCAGCCTCCCTCTGAATTCTTAATTCTGGTGACATAGTTGGCTGCATTCTCATTCGCATCTCACTAATATGCATCTCATATTTAAATTGCACTTCAGAAATTTTATCGTTATATTCCTTGACTGCAAGGTTGAGCTTCACGACCTTGTTTTCTGTTGATTCCTCCTCACAGACATCCATGTTCAGAACTTTTCTACAGGTGGCTTCGATTACTTCTTTTAATTTTTGTTATTGTAGCTCTGCCTAATCATTTTCTTTGATTGCCTGGTGCAGTTGCTTCCTCAACACAACTCGTTCTTATTCTATCTAAATATTCAACCTTGAAGTGCATTGTTCGTGCTCCTTTAACTCATTTGCGATGCCTTGGTGTAATTCATGTAACACTGGAATGGGCAGTTCTGCCATGTTCATGTTAATGTGCTCCCAATACTTCGCATGCTGCCTAGCCTCGACAGAGTTGAACTGTAGAGCTGCGGTAGGTATTTGCATTATTCTCATCCCAAATATTGTTTCAATTAGCCTTTCTGGTTAGATTCCTTGAGTTAACTGCATTGGTTGAGTTAGCTGTACTGGTTCTTTGGATGCTTGTGTCAATAATTTTAGTTATGCTATACTTTGTTCGACACCAGTGAGGAGTGCATCGTAGCGATCCTCTATCTTGCTCCATGACTATGCGGTGACCTCCTAAACTTTCTCGCCAATCTCATCTAGGTCCCCATCAGTAAGGACCAGTGGCAGTGTGTCCTTAGACTTGTCCGCCTTATGTTTCTTCCAGCTACTTGGCGAAGCTCCAATCTGCATCTTTCTTTTCTCCACGACATATTTCTCTGCTTCTGCCTTCTCTATCTGCTTCATCGTATCTTCACCTCCCTTAGGATCTTCCTCATTGTGCTCCTCTCTGTGATGTTCTTCATCGTGGTGTTCCTCTTCCTCTTTATCTTCCTCAGATTCCTGTTGTTTATCTTTTCCACTTATTTTTCCATGGTGCGAAGTGTCTAGTTCTTCTTCCTCCATGTCCTTCCTCCATTAGAGTCATCCACTGTGCGGTCCACTTTTGTACCACTGCTGCCAAATCCTCCTCTTTGACCAAGTATGGCAATGTGTGTCATTTCCTCTTGATATCTCTGTGTGCTTGAATTTGCACCTTGTGGAAATCGGCCTTGAAGCTTGCCACCGGGCCGTACATTTTGTAGAGACTTGGCGATAGGTGCAGACACTGATTTACAATCATATGCAAATCCATCTGATATAAAATAAATAAATAAAATTCTCCTGGGCTCGCGAAGGCTGAGTATTATACCACAATGAAGCATACCTTGTAGCCTCACAAACATCTGTGGGCACCATGGGGAACTGTGTGTCCTTCGATGATCCCCACGCTAACATCGCAATAATTAAGACCAACTAGGAATAATGAAAAGGTGTACCTTTTTATTTACCTCGCAGTAGTAATCTAGGAATTATTTACACAAGTATGCATCCTAGTTGTACTGTACTCCTTTTTCACATTGCGCGGCTAAAGCTACCACCATCAGAAGGATTTCATTTGTGCAACACTTTTGCATGATTTTCCCAGCTAGAATATGTGCCATGATGCGGACTGCTAGGTCACTGATAGAGTTGATATCGTATCCCTTGTTTCCTCTCACCAACCTATACTTCTACTTCATGATGTCTACCAAGGTTCAGTCCTGGTCCTACTTGATGAACTCCTCCGCAGGGTTCCACCCTTGGTATGGCAACTTCGTGATTTTCCAAATCATCATTTCATCTATAGGGATTTTATGCCCCAACCATATGTTTCCATCATGAACTAGCACCAATAATTGGTGCACACATGATGTATTAGCTGAGCTCCTATCGAAGTGTGACACATTTAACATATTGAGAAGCCCTGACTACTTCAACCTATTTTCCCACCACTGTGGCTCTAATCTAGTCACTCCATTGTCTGTAAAATTTAGATGCAGAATTTTTCCTAACAACTCTCCTTCAAAGGGTACTTCTTCTAGAAAAAGTGGTGTGAATATCTCGTACTTCACATCTTTGACATCCTTTACCGTCTTTGCATTTGGATTTCTCGACGAGATATAAGATGGCATGGGTGAAATGAATATTGTGCTCCGTGCTTCCACCTTTATATCTTCTATCTCTTCTTCCTCAACATTGACTCACTTCAGTTTCTTCTGAGGTTTCACAGGTTTGGTAGGCTTCTTGTCATTCTTCATCTTGGTTCTTACTTCCTTGGGTTTCTTCTACCTCGATGATGTTTGCAGTTTCTATGGCAGCTTTGTTTTTGTTGCGGTTGATGCTTCTGCAGGTGTTTCAACTATTGGTGCAACTTCCATGACTTCAGACAATCCCTTCTCACAAAATGTCCACACAATCTCTTCCCAAGATCACTCAGACGACAATGCACTCTCTTGCAACTTCTTCGTACTATTACTCACTTGAGATTTTGATCAACAAATTTCTTGCTCTGAGTGATAATTGACTATTTATAACAATTCCTGCATTCAAACCTCATCATTAGATTTTATTTTGTCTTGGTTTTGTTCAGATTGTGTCATTAAATGCATATCTATCCCTAAATTATTTCGATATTTCATCTTAAATGTATATCCAACAATAAATTCTGCGGATCTGTCATCTTAAATACGACTTTATGCCTATCTTTTCCCTTTTAACGGTCATATTTTCACTTTTCCGATGAACTTCAACACATCCCTATTGTAGCACACCTCTATTTTATGTCGCGGTTACCTACAAACTTCAACATATTCTTGATTGTAGTGAACCTTTGTTTTACGTCATGGCTACCTACAAACTTTGACATGTTTTGTTTTACATCATGGCTACCTGTGAGATTTGACATATTCCTAATTGTAGTGAAGTACTTTCTTCATCGAAGATCTATATCTACAACATAGTTTATAGTCTAGTGTCCACTTTCAACTACATGTGACACTAAAAGTTTCCTTATTTCTTCTTTAGGGTGAAGCTGTAGGGACAAGGTTGTCCTTGTACAACTTCAATCTATTGCCATTCACTTTTCCTTGAATTAATTCTCCATTGCACTTCGCTAACTGCATTGTGCCTCCATCAGTAATATACTTAATCACATATGGGCCTAATCAATGTGTTTGGAGTTTCCGTGGAAATTTCAAAAACTTACTATCATAGAGGAGAAGAAGGTCTGCCACCTGAAACTTCTTTTTCTTAATGTGCCTATAATGCCAAGCCTTTTCTCTTGATTTTTTCACTTGTTTATGAAATCCTGCTACAAACCTACCTTCTTCTAGAGCTAGTAACTGAGACATACTTTCTTCCATAATGTCGAGGTCTGCCATATTTGTAAAATATGCAACTCTTAGGCTAGGGACAATATATTCCATGGTAATCATAATTTCTTTCCTATAAACCAACCTAAATGGTGTCTGACCTATCAATCTTTTGCATGTAGTCCTATAGGCCCATAATATTGTTGGAATTCTAAGATCCTAGTCATCCCTATTCAGATTACATACCTCGGTCAATGCATTTTCCAAAATTTTATTGAATGATTCCACAGGTACATTTACCTGAGGATGGTAGGGAGTTCTCTTCAAGTGGTAAAATTGAAATTCCTCAGTTAATGCTTCATTGGACTTATTCAAGAAATGTGTCCTTGGTCACTCATCAATATCCTTGGGCACCCAAATCTGGACAGTATGTATTCAAAAATGAACTTCACAGTAGTTTATGTGTTGCAATCCTTCACTGGCTGTGCTTCAGCCCACCTTGTCAAATAGTCAGTTGTAGTGATTATATACCTTGCACCAATCCTTTTCGCTGGTGGATTGATAGGTCCAACAAAATCAATAACCCATTTGTCAAAATCCTGCAAAGTTACTTATGGCACTAGTGGCATTTCATCTCTCCTTGAAGGTTTCCCTGTTCTTTGTAAAATATCGCAAGCTCGACAGAACTCCTTTTCATATTTGTGTAATGTATGCCACCATAGTCCCACTCTTAAAAATTTTTGTGCAGTGGATTTTCCTGCATAATGTCCACCAGCTGCGTCACTATGAGCTTTTGTTAAAATTATCTATCTTTTGTGCTCAGGGACATACCTGTGCAGTATTTCATCTGGTCCCATTTTATAAAAATATCTTGCTATCAGTGAAAAATTTGTTGCCTTAAACAACAACTATTTTTTCTTATGCATTAGTGTATTATGAATGATCCATCCCTGTGGTTAAGAATTGAATAATATCAGCGAAGTGATCATCTGTTACCCTGATTACAAACAATTATGCATCAACAAGATTATCCTCTGTATCCGTTGGTTCTTTTCCTGTATCTAACCTTGACAAATGATCACGTCCAACATTTAGTCTTCCTGGCTTAACAACAACTTCAAAGTCATACTACTAAAATAATAATAGCCACTTGCAATTTTTTCCTCCTAAAACAAGCTTATTGACTAGATACTTAGTGAAGAGTGATCTATGAACATCTTAAAATGTGCTCCCAGCAAATAATGTATGAATTTCTGCAATGCATATACGATAGCTAATCCTTCTCTTTCTGTAGTTGTATTGTTCTTCTCTACTTTGGATAGTTTCCTATTTTCAAAATCTATAGGGTGATTGATTTCTCCTGCACTAGGCTGTGACAATATCATTCCTAAAGCTATACATGAAGCATCCACATGAACATGAATTTCCTTCTTCCAATCTAGAAATACCAATATAGGTGTAGTTACCATCTTTTATTTTAGTGTGTCGAGGCTCTTTTGACATTCTTCATTCCATAAGAAGGTTATATCTTTCTTTAGAAATTTTTCCATATGCACAGTAATATGTGCATATCCTTTTATAAATTTTATGTAATACCTTGTATGTCCTAGTGTGGTGCAAAGATGCCTAACTGTCTTTGGTGGGGGTAAATTCACAATGATACCAATCTTCACAGGATCCACCACCAATCCTTGCTCGCAAACAATGTGTCCCTACAGTATACCAAAAGGTACAAAAAATATTCATTTCTTGATATTCAGATAAATATGTTACTGTTTGCATGTGTCGAGTATCAGTCTTGAGCTTGAAACATGTTTCTTCAATAATCCAAACAATGTCCAAACATCGAAGTATACTTCTAATAACTTGTGAATATATTATTTGAAAGCTGCAACCACTACTCTTGAAAATATGGCAGCGGCATTCTTCAGTCCAAAAGGCATTACTATATACTGATATGATCTCCATTCTGTAGGGAAGGTAGTCTTATGTCAATATTATGGTACGATTTTGATCTCATGGTATCCTAAAAATCCATCTGTGAATGAGTAGGTCTCTTTTCCTACTACATTATCCAACACTTCCTTTGTAAAGGGTGTAGGGAATGGATCATGCACACATGCATAATTTAATTTCCTTAGATCTACACAAATACTAATTTCCCCTTTAACCTTCTTTTCCTGGACCACCATAGGACTTACCGACTCTAATTCTTCCACACGTTCAATGATCCCTACTGCTGTCATTTTATCTAATTCTTCTTTCACCTTTTCCTTATATTTCAGATTCAATCTATAGGGTCTTTGCTTGACAAGATTCACATCAGGCTTCAAAGGAATCTTCATAACTCCCAAGTCTGAGAACTTAGTGGGGAATAATTCCTGGTATTCATGAAAAAGATCTGTCATTTTTCTAATTGTTTCTTCATCCCAGTAATCTCCTATCATTGCAAACTTCGGCTCATCTTCTGACCCTATATTCACCTTCTTTGTCTTTAATGGATTTGTTATATCAGGCATTTATATCTCAGGTCCATTCACTTCATGGTGGCCTTCAGATTTTTCTATGTCAATATTGCGAGGGTCTTCATCTTCTTCTGTAGTGATGTTATAACATTCTAGTACATTATGTAGCTGTGCAACCCAATCAGGCTGCCAAGTGAGTGGAATTTCATTCTCAAAAATATTCTTTTTAACTATCTGAAGGGATGAATCTATGTATGGACAATCATATTCAAATCTAAATGTCATTATAAATCCATAAACCATCTCTTCCCAGTTTGCAGTACCATGTCAAAGTTCTATTTCCAAGTACCAATTTTGAGGAATTGTCTCTAATGTATGGATGAACCCATGCACCCATTCCTCTTGTGGAATCTCCTTCCATGTTGTCATACATAGTTGAATGTGCTCTTTAGGATCATTTTGACCATCATATTTATCTGCCAACTTTGTTTCTACTTGACCAAACCTTACCCATATCAACCTTCAACATTCTTTCCAAGTTCCTATATTCTTCTTATGTGTACCCCACCATCTAGCAGGTGTAGGTATTAGGTCTAGATCTAGAGCTAACAATCTTTGGAATTTTGGTACCCGTTCTTGATATTTTTTAATAAAAGTGTTTATATTACCCAAGACATCATAAAAGGGTAAGTCACATACCTCAACTGTCATACATCAAACTTATTTAGTGACTCTTACACATCGCCTTGTAGACACTTCATCTAACCTGTTCTACCAATTTCCAATTCTTCTTCTAGATATGAAGTGTAGGAATTGTCTTTTTCCCAACCCAATTTTCCATCTGTAGTAGGGTTAATCCATTCCTCTTCTTTTTTTGTTATCTGGTAAATGTTTTTGATGTCAGTTGCGCTATACTCTTCTTTAATAGGTTCAGTATACCTTGCTCCTTCTAATGGATCTAATGGAACAATGAATCTCATATTGTTGCTTTCAAATATCATTTACCTCTTCTTTAAGTTGATTATAGACATGTTAGAAAATTCCCAATCCAATCCAAGTAATGCAAGATAGGGGTTACTATCATCCACAATTTCTATCACTTCAAAATGAGTGTTATTTTGCACCCCTTGAATATCTACTGTGACTCCTGATAGTCTTCCTAGAGGAAAGCTCTTTTGTTGATTCGCCATCTTTAGCTGAATAGGTGACCATTACAACTTTAGCTTACCCATCGATTCCCAGGTCTTCTTCGGCAAAACATTGACATTAGATCCTAAATCCAAAATAACACGATCCATGTCCTATCATCTGATCTGTGCGGTAAGCCTCATTTATTTTCTAGTCCTCTTCTTATGTCGATGTAGATTATTTACTGCGTGCATTTCACTTCATGGTACTTCTTTAGAAGTGCAAGAGTCTATCATTTCTTGCAACCCTTCTACAACTTTCTAGTTTCTTAACAACTTCATGCAAGATTGTGAAAAGGACTTCAAAATATCTGGATCCACTTCTTGTGTCGCAGTTATTCTTCTGTGCTACACACTAGAGGTTGAAGCCCCATCATCCATAAAGCTTTGCTTCTCTTCCATGAATACTTCTTTTTCCTTTTGAATATCAAACCTAGGGGATTTTTTAGTAGTCTTTATTACCCATGTATCTTTTACTTCATTCTTCCCATATGTTTTATCATTCCCCATATTATCTCCACTCCTTGTTACAATATTTATGTGAGGTTCATGGGTCCTTGGTTCCGCAGTCATCATTTGGATGTTTTTTGTCGGATGTTGGTTTCTTTTTTCTTGCATTTTTTCCATAAGTACTGAACACTCTCCAATAACATGATCAAAATATTTGAAATACTTACATGTCGTGGTAGGGTTCTGAAAGTATCTTGCAAAATGTCTCACTTGGCCGCAGTTATAGCAGATAATATGTCATCGTCCTCAACCATCTCCAACACCTAGACCAATACCTCGACCTTGATAGCCACCTTGACCATCGTGTTGTGCATGTTCATCATGTCAATGTTCTTCAACTTTCCTTCTACATGCATCGATAATTCGCTCTACCATTAATTCATAGGCTCAACAATTGTTGTAATCATGTCCCACTGATTTGCAGAACTTGCAATACAAGTTCCTTGGAGTCTATTGGTACTTCTGCAACAAATAACAATATTCTGGGTAGTTTTTGCCTCTAGTTTTACATATCTCACACCATAAGATAGATCTCACATTCAAGGGGTTTAAAGGGTTCAGTGCACTACTACCCATGTAGGTTCTGAAAAGAGGGCATTGTTCCTTAGAATTACCTTCTCCTTTACACTTTATACACCATACCTCCTCTTGGGCTTCCTTACTTTTCTTCATATCCTGTATCTGTAGAGTTAAATTTTCCAGCTGATTATGGATCTATTGTATACCCGCACTGATATCCCCTATGGGTGAAACTTCTAACCTCATTGCAAGTTCTAAGGACTCATCTTGAGTCTCTATCTTCTTTTGTGAAAAAGGCAATCTTATATGTGGAATTAGTGCAACTGCAAACCATTCCTTATGCTACTGTGGAGGTATTTCAAAGCTCACCTGATCCAATAAGATCTTGAATATCTAATAAAATTCCTAGATAGACTCAGTAGGCCTTTGTTTGATCTCTTTTAGTTCAGTAATACACTACAACTCATAATTCAGCTTCTTGAATTATTTTATCAACATTGTTCTAATTTATGAAAATGGTCTATTCTGATTGCTTGAATACTTCATGTACCATGTCAGCACTCTATCCTGGAATGTTGTGACAAGCCACACTTTCTTTATGTTCTCATCATGGACCTGCTTCATTGTCCATATTGCTTCACATAAGAACCATAATTTCTCTGGATCCTCTTATCTAGTTCCTTTAAAGACAGAGTGCTTAATATCATGGACCATAGTTCTACTTGGAGGGGGAGGGGTAGGGATAGGGGGATTGGGGGTAGGTGGGGTGGGGCGGTATGGGATTGGTAAAACCAAAAACACCTTGATTACTACTTGATTCTAACTTTAGAAAACTTTTAGGCTGGAAGGGTGAAAACTGCAGGGTTACTTTAGGGATTTCAGGACAGTTTTATTCACTTTCAGACTCACTTAACAAAGGACTATAGTCAGTTTCTATAAAATTATTTGGATCTTGGCCATGAGATCTCTTTCTGGTGTCTATTCTATACCTTTTTCTACTTCACGTTATTCCAGTCTCTTCTTTGGATCTTCTAAACATAAGTAACTAATAATCTGACTACATTCGTAAAATTCCTTTTTTCACACAACAACATCTTAATCTAGAGATTCAGAGATCTTAAAATCTTACCTTGCAGTCCTTTGAAAAATATTCGTTCTGATTCATTGTAGGACACAATCAAGTCTACCATGAACTTGGTAATGAATCCTCCCAAAATTCTATTGATCAAGAAATCAACAGCTCTTGAGATCATGTTGTTGGTGTCCTTGAGTCGATGTATTAATTCATGATTCCACTCTTTCGGTTTGTCTCCCTTAAACTCGTCTTTCTTTATGTCAATCTTGATACCCAGTCATATATTTCAACATGAAATGAACCAAAGAATATTTCATACTGATCTTCAAATATATACTTCTCCAACCACCTTTCAGTTGATAGACAAGGGTTTCTATCTTCTTTCTCTTGAAATTCACATTAATTTTGTTCTACCCCATCTTGGATTTCTTTCTTCGATAGAGGCCAAAACACAACCCTCAAACAGATCCTGATCCCGACAATGGAACCATATCTTGGCTTAGGTGGGATGGACCCAGGTTCAAAGTGTACTATGCATCAAAAAAACCCTCAACCACTAGCCCTCTCGGCAATGACCTGCAAGCAGATTGTAGTATCACCCGGAGTGATTATGGGAGGTTGTAGAACCAGGTTTCTACAACCTGAGGGATACTACACTATGGCACCATTATATTCTTTTATGTTTAACACTTATTTACTACTTTTCATTCATAAAACAATTTGCACTTCTACATTACTTTGCAAAATTACAGTCATTACCTACACATATCATAAACATTCATAAACTTTACAATATTGAAATAAAGTGCAGATAATAAGAAAATAAACACCTGTAGACACAAATTTTATAGTGGCTCATCCAAATGTGGGACTACATACATAAGAACTATTGCTTATAATATAGAATCTTTACAACAAACAGTTCTTGACCTACGCACTCAACTGCAGGTCGTCTGCACACTCAGCTATAGACTTAGGCTTTTGTGCACTCAACCATAGGGCCTTTCCTTTGCCACAAAACCCAATCACAAAGAATAAAACCATAAACATAGATTGGTTCTAAATTATCATTGCCTTCTTTATTATTCATCCCTATATACTATTACATCAAGGGAATACATCGCTTCAATACCACAGACCACATACCATAGTTTCCAAAATACAAGGGACTATGGTCCAAAAACAATTCAACTTTTACAATTATATGCTTAAAACAAAAGGGAGGGGATTTTCCATGAAGCCTTTATACGAAGCGGTAGGTTCATTGCATGGTCTACTTCACTTTATACTACGTGCTTTATCCCTAAAAGTAGGGTTCCTTGCCCAAAATATGGCCAAGTTGGGTTGCACCCAACAAGGCGTAATGAGGTCCATGGGTGCCACAATGAATAATAGGACCCTCAAAAGTAATGGACAAGGGGTTGGCCCCTTGTAATAACCCTTGGTGCTCCAAATGACATGTGGGGGAACACAAGTATCATCATGGGTCTCCAAACAAATCGAAGATGCTTGTAGACACTTGCAAGGGCTAGGATGATGGTGTAGGTCATGCCACATCATTGTGCAAGTCTCGGATCATCTTCCAAGTGTATGGTGTAAGTCTAGAGCCAACTAGGCATGATGGATTAGTTGCATCCTCCTCGTCCAATAAGTGAACCGCGAGAAATATCTGAATGGTTGTGGGGATCCATGGAGTACAATCTGCTATTGTGGAGGCCCATGTCTCTCAATTCTCATGCTACATGTGCCAATGTAGCCCTCTGGAGGATTAGGACCTATTATAGGGAGACCAAACCCAATATGGAAACCATTTGCAATCCTGCATAAGATCTAATGCGTCCCCTAGCCTTCCAGTATAACAAGTCATTAGAGAAACTGAGTAATGAGCTTACCTAATCATGGACCATAGGTGGGGAATTCATAATGGCTTGCCCTTCCATAATGGGCTTCTGGATGTGCCAATGTATGCTAAACTCCAAATGGAGTTAACCAATAATCCTATTAGGTGGTTTCTACTTCTAAAGGGGATAATATAGTCAAGGTACATCCATCAAAATGTGGTGGCATGTGGCAGATAGGTGAATCAAGTAGGGAATGAGAAGGGGAAATCCTGGGTCACAAGCTGGGGTACAAGGGTAGCTAATAAGAGAGAAGTCCACACTTGGGTTTATAATTTATAGGAGGGAGCAAGTACATGAGGTGCCTCAGCCTTGATTTTTCCACCCTTCTTTATATGCCTTTTGTCTTTTTATGATTTTCTTTGATTAATTGCTTGGAGCTCAAGGGGTAAGAGTATGATGTATAAGATATAATAGTGAATATCTCCTTTTAATGTGAGGTGATTCATTTCCCACGAGGGGTTGGGACAATCATGGGTTCCTATGTGATGAAGGATGTTCATAGAACTTGTAGGAATGAGGGTGATGGCCATGATGATGGGGTATAGCTCATGTATTGTATTTTTCTCACGTGCTATATGTATTTGTGGTGGTCATGTTTTTCATTTTAAGTTACATTTTCCTATTGAATGTGGCCATATATGATTTTATCTTTATTTTAGCTGCATCAACCTTTGGGCTTCATTCCAGGCCATGACCCAAGTTATGGGCAAGGGGAAGGGATAAGCTAACCCTATGTGGACCCAATGGAGGAATGTGGACACAAGCAGAAGAAATGATGAATGCGGTAATAATGAATGAAAGGGGGCTAATATAAGAAGATAAGGGAGAGGGACCACATAGCTAAAATCAGGGTTTCCTGTGAAATACCATCCCTGGAACCAGATGGTTAGTAAAAGAAATCCCACAGGACTAGATGTAGAAATTTTGACTATGGATTAACCTGATAATGCAATATAACTAAAGAAAAATACTTTAATCTACTTCTACAATCAAACTTGCGGAACCTTAATTGATTTGAGCAAGATCAAGCTGAACACATATAACCGGAGGAGGAATCAATGCACATGAAACACATAAGAATACTTAGGGGGAAGCCTCAGCTAAAAACCCCACTATCTGTATTATCATACAAGTTGGAAATATCTCAGAATTACACAAAGCTTTAGCTCTCACAGCTAGCCAGCTCTCAGTACAATCCTCACAGATGCTCATAGGCAAAATAGACTTCTCATAAGTCTTCCACACTGCCCTCCAAGCTCCTATTTCCTTGCGCTGTTTCTCCTGGGTGATCCTACTGTTACCAAGTGTAACACTGATCACTCACACTAATCTCATACCCTGTAAAACTGCACAATCCTCAAGGAATGAATTCCTTCTGCATGCATGAGTTTTTCTTATAGGAAAATTCATGCAAATGATAGTACATTGTCCCTGTCTTTAATCTCAACTGGGTCTTTCTCAGAATAGACATGCATGAGTTAATGATGAGAGAATCTTTAGTTATCTAGAGTACACTAATTGGATGCATGCATGCATTAACTGATTGAACTCACAATTAGTTCCTCAAACAATTTGGAACTAATCTAACTGGACTTAACTCAGTAAACTGAGCTAACTAATTACAACTCAAATATAACTCAACCTTATCTCCTTAATTAAGGGATAATCTCCTTAATTTAAGGGATAACTGTTGCATGACTTCAAAAAGACTTCTAACTTGAATTTCTCCAACTAATTAACTCAAGATGAATTAATTAATTATTTTTCAAGCAACTGGTGAGACTAAATTCGAATTTTAATTCTCAATTTTAATTCAAGGACAAATTAAAATTGGAATATTGTTGTTGCCACATTTCAACACTTCCTCTCAACAAGAAAGGGATTATTTGCCACCCCGATCCTGTCTGTATGGAACTCAAATTTACACTTTGACAATGCCTTTGTCAAAATTTCAGCATCTTTCTCCTCTATCGAAATATACTGCAGCAACATGATCCTCCTCGCTACACAGCCTCTGAGATGACGGTACCAGATATCGATGTGCTTGGACCTATCATGAAATACTGGATTCTTAGAGAGTTTGATACAACTCTGATTATCACAATAGATCATAGTTGGATCCATCCGCTGATCAAGTAAACGAACTAGGATCTTTTGCATCCAGATGGCGTCACATGCTGCTTAACTTGCAGCCATGTATTCAGCCTCTACCGAGCTGAGTGCAACTAACATCTGTTTCCTGCTTTACCAAGAAACTGCAGCTGACCTAAGGTTGAAAATCCCTCCTGATGTGCTCTTCCGATCTCATGGGCTCCCTTCCCAATCTGCATCAGTGAAGCCTTGTAGCTTCACTCCCTCTGTCTATCTATACCATAATCCATACTAAGATGTGCCTCTGAGGTATCTAAATTCACGCTTTGTTTCCTTCCAAAACATCGTGGTAGGCTGAACCATAGCTTGACTCATATGGTTCACATCATAGCACAAATCTGGTCGTGTGTTCACTAAATACATCAGTGAACCCACAAGCTACCTATACACAGTAGCATCTACTACTTCTCCTGAAGTAGCATCCTCCTTCCTCCAGTTACCTGCTAGAGGAGTCTGCATGGACTTGCACTTCTCCATGTGGAATCTCCTAAGTATCTCATTGGCATACTTGCCCTGAGGCACAAACAACTCCGCTTCCTTTTGCTACACTTCCATGCCAAGGAACTAATGCATGAGACCCATGTCTTTCATCTTGAATTCTCTTGCAAGGTCCTCCTTGCAAGACATGATCAACTAATCATCACCTGTCAATATAAGGTCATCAACATAAAATATAATGATCAATGGCTTAACTTTCACCATAATGTGGTATAGGTTCACATCCGCTTCAATATTTGTGAAGCCCAACCCAGTGAAGTAGTTGTCTATCCTAGTGTACCAAGCACAAGGTGCTTGCTTTAGCCCGTACAAATCTCTCTTGAGTCGGCACACATGCGACTCATGATCGAAGGTCTCAAAACCTTTCGACTGATCTATGTACACCTCTTCCTCAATATTTCCATTGAGGAATGTAGTCTTCACATCCATCTGATGGATCTTCCAACCCATTTGTGCTGATAGTGCCAACATCGATATGATAGATGAGTACCTTGCGATAGGAGCAAAAGTCTCATCATAGTCAATCCTCTCGACCGGTGAAAAACCACGGGCAACAAATCTTGCCTTGTGTTTATCCACACTACCATCAACAGCTTGCTTTACCTTGTAAAGCCAATGGGAACTCACAATTGACTTGTTATCTGGTCTCGAAAGCACGTCCAAAACACTGTTACGAACTATGGAGTCATACTCCTCCACCATAGCATCAACCCAAATCGGCTGTTGCACTACTTCCTCAAAGGAAGATGGTTTGGTCTCAACACATTCCCCAATAAGGGCCACGTATCCAGTGTACCTCTTAGGTGACCTCCTCTGTCTACGCTGAGAAGATGATTCTCCCACATTCTCTCTCGCATCTGACAACAATCTATCAGCTTCTCTTATGTGCTTACATCCATCTTTGGAAGACTCTACTTGAGTGGACGTCTCCACTTTTGGATCCTCTGCATGTGACTGCTCTGCATCAGTCTGAGGCTCCTCCTCCTTAGGAACCAACAGTTCCTCCACAGCCTATAGTTGGAGCTCCCTCTCAAGGGAAACTCGCATGGGCTTCTGCTCATCAAAATTGAGATCTTTACGAACCACTGTCCTCCGAATGGTAGGAAGATACACCTGATAGTTGTGGGTTGTATCAGTGTACCCCACAAGAATCCCCAACTCTACTGTCAGCTCAAGCTTCTTCCCTACATCATTTGTCACATGGCAATATACTGATCAGATAAAAATCCTGAAGTGACCCACATCTGGTCTCTTACCGAAGAAAGCTTCCTCTGGTGTCTTCATCCAAACTATGCGATGTGGGCTTATATTATGCAAATAGACCGCTATGTTGCATGCCTCAGCCCACAAATGAAGTGGTAGGCCTTGCTCATGCAACATCTCCCATGCTGCCCCAAAAATTGTTCTTTTCTTCCTCTCGGCCACCCCATTCTGCTGTGGGTTATGAGGTGTCGTCAACTCTCATTTAATTCCTTTCGCTGCACAGAAGTCCTTAAACTCTTGAGAGACATATTCTCCATCGTTGTCACTTCTCAAGGCCTTTATCTTCTTCCCTGACTCTTTCTCGACCAAAGATTTGAACTCACAAAACTTTGAGAAGGTTTGGTCCTTCTGCATGAAATAAATCCAACATTTACGAGAAAAATCATCAATGAAAATCACATAATACCTTTTCTTCACTGTGGATGCCATTGAGAATGGTCTACACAAATCAGTATGAACTCACTCTAATATCACTTCTGCTTGATTGTATCGATCATGAAAGGAAGACTTGGCATACTTTCCCAAGGTACAACCTTTGCATGTGTCAACTTTCTCAAGTTTACCTTTGGGAAGTCCTGTAGATATCTGCTGCATTATCTTCAAGGCCCCATGATGAAAATGGCCCAACCGCCTGTGCCACAACTTGCCAATGTCTTGGCTTTGCACCAATTCTTCTTCCGAACTCAATGCTGCACAATCATCTACCTCTAGTTTATAGAGATTCTTCACCCGAATCACAATCCTCTTGGTATGACTCGTGGCTATGTGTCTTAGGAATGCCTTTCCTTTACTGAAGACAAAATCGTAGCCTTTGTCCTCCAATATCGCGACCGATACCAAGTTCTTCTTCAGTTCAGGAACATACTTCACATCTATCAAGGTGAGAGGAGCTCCATGCTCCCTCTGAAAAACAATCGTGCCCACTCCTGAAACATTGTACTTTCCATCATCACCCATCTCTATGCGCATCTTCAGGTCTTTCTCCTCCAAGGTACTGAATAAAATTTTATTGCCAGTCATGTGGAATGAGGCTCCACTATCAAGATACCAAACACAACCCACCATCGATGACACCATGCATGCAATGAGGGTAAAGTACATTTTGAATTGAGAGGCTAATGCCCCACCTTCTGATCCTTTTGTGGATCCCTTCTTGGACTTCTTCGATGGGAAATTAGTTGCATAATGTCCCATCTCATGACAATTAAAGCATCTCACTTTAGACTTGTCACCCTTCTTCCCTCCATGAGAAGAATTCAATTTGGAATGGGAAGCCTTCCCCTTTCCTTTCCTTGCCTTACTTGCTAGGGCTAGATTTTATTCGTCATCATTCTTTGATGAAGAGCCATCTCATGTGCTCCTCTTGATCTCCTCCTGCATGAGATCCGACCACATTCGTTCCCAATTCGGTAGTTTCTCCCTTCCATTCATAGATTCCTTGTAGGTTTTAACCCCGTACAGAAATTACCTACATACGAATTCTAAAACAAAGAAAATAAGCAATGCGAGAGCATAACACATAAAACACATATACACAAAGATTTTCCCCTGGATCCCAAAACTGGGACTACCAGCTTGATTTTTCATTATATTCCTTTCAATGTTACAATACATATTTATACATGCCGAAGCATCCATCACGTCCAAAAAACATGTGCAAAAATCATGCACAAAACAATAGGTGGGTTCGCCCAACCTAACATAGGGTCCAAAACCAAAATTTTCCGGGGCGCTGCCCCGGACCCCATAAAGTGGGGTTACAGGTACCCCTCAAACCCCCTGTGACCTCCCCCCCTCTAATCCCCGATTAACTACGTGAGCTAGTTGTGTAAAGAATATAACACAACCCAACATTCTCCCACTTGTTGTTTTCTTTCCAGAGGGAGCCACAAGAGAGCTTAGTCATTTATCCAGCCCTGCAATGCCCATTGTTTCTCTACACCAAGAGAACTTCTCAGAGCTCACAGATTTTGTCAATGCATCTACATTATTCTTCAATGTGTCCACCTTTACTAGCAACATATTCTATCATATCCCTCACAAAGTGATACTGAACATCAATGTGCTTTGTCTCTGAATGATATGCAGGGTTCTTTGCCAAGAAAATTGTACTTTGGCTGTCACAGTCTATCCTTATAGCTTCATATACTAACCCCATATTTGAACACAATCTCTACAACTAAACTGCTTCCTTGCTTGCATGAGTGGCTGCCATGTATTCTGCCTCTGTAGTTGATAGTGCCACTACAGATTGTTTCTTACTCATCCAAATGACTGCACCTCCAAATAGGTTAAACACATACCCACTTGTAGATCTTCTTTGATCCAGATCTCCAGCCCAGTCTGCATCAACAAAGCCATGAATATCCAACACTCTATCCAATTCTGGTCTTCTTTGGTAGCACAAACCATAATCACTAGTGCCACGCAAATACCTGAAAACTTGCTTCACTGTTGTCCAATGCTCCTTTCCTAGTTTTGACACAAAACCTGCTCAATACTCCCACTGCATGTGCAATGTCTGGTCTAGTACAGACCATTGCATACATCAGGCTACCGACTGCACTTGCATATGGAACACGGGACATGTCCTCTTCCTCTTCTTGTGTCTTGGGACACTCTTCAGCAGATAACCTCACACCTACAGGAATAGGAACCTTCACCGGTTTACTATCCTGCATATTAAACCTCTGAAGTATTGTCTCGACATACTTCCTCTGGTTTAACCAGAGCTTCCTCTTTGCCTGATCTCTTTTAATTTCCATGCCCAAAATATAGTTTGCAGCACCAAGATCTTTCATGTCGAATTTGGAGGACAATTGGGTCTTCAAATCCTGGATAATTTCTTTGTCATTTCCAACCAACAACATATCATCCACATACAAGACCAGATAAATAACATGGTCACCAATTAATTTAAAATACACACAGTGATCTGCTTTGTTTCTGGTGAAGCCAAGTCCCCTTATAAATGTATCAAATTTCTGATACCACATCCTTGGTGACTGTTTTAACCCATATAGAGTCTTCTTTAACTTGCATACCAATTCTTTCTTACCCTTCACCGCAAAGCCTTCAGGTTGCTTCACGTAGATTTCCTCTTCCGGATCCTCGTGAAGAAACGCTGTCTTCACATCCCTTTGTTCTACCTCAAAATCAAAAGCAGCAGCAACAGATAAAAGTAATCTAATAGAAGTTACCTTGACAACAGGAGAAAAAATATCACCAAAATCAATTCCCAGCACTTGGGAATAACCTTTTGCTACCAACCGAGCTTTGTATTTCTCCAATTTTCCTTCTGCATTTGTCTTGTTTTTGAACACCCATTTGCTGCCAATAGGTTTCCTTCCAGCCGGAAACTCCACTAGATCCCAAGCCTCATTTTTGTGTAAAGATGCCATTTCATCAACCATGGCCTCTTTCCAAAGTTTTCCATCCTCTGAATCCACTGCTTCCTTCACAGTTCTGAGGTCATCATCAGTAACAGACAAAGAAAAATTTGAACAGAAAGCAGATGGACTATACCTTTTTGGCTTCCTTCTTTCTCGAACTGATCTCCTCACACCCGGAGTTTGTGGCTCTTCATCTTCTGATTCTTCCTCCTTTAGCTCAAACTATATCTTCTCAGGTTCCTTTGGTTGGACTTCATGTTTAATAACATCTTTCACCTCTCTGAACACCACATCTTGGCTGTACACAAGATTCTTTGTTACTGGGTTCCAAAGCTTATAACCCTTTAAACCATCCTTATACCCAATAAAGATGCACTTTTCATATTTACTATCCAACTTGGTTCATTTCTCCTTTGGAACATGTACATATGCATCACAACTAAATACCCTTAGATGTGAAAGAGAGGGTTTCTTACCAGTCCATACCTCTTCTAGAGTCTTATCCTCCAACACTGATGAAGGTGACCTGTTGACTAGGTAACATACAGTATCCACCGCCTCTGCCCAGAATTCCTGTCCTAACCCGGCACCACTGAGCATGCTTCTTGCCCTTTCCATCAATGTCTTGGTCATTCTTTCTGCAACTCCATTTTGCTGAGGTGTATATGGAGTAGTCTTTTGCTGTGATATACCACACTTCTTACAGAATTCTTAAAATTCCTTGCTGCAAAACTCTCCACCATTATCTGTCCTCAGCACCTTTATCTTCTTCTCTCTCTGATTTTCCACGAGAGCCTTAAATTCTTTAAACTTGTCAAAGACTTTAGATTTCTTCTTAAGGAAATATATCCATGTATTCCTTGAGAAGTCATCTATAAATGATACATAGTACATAGAATTACCAAGTGATGGAACGTTCACAGGTCCAAACACATCACTGTGCACAAGCTCTAATATCTGTTTCACCCTCTTACTACCAGAGGGGAAACTCACCCGATTCTGCTTCCCATATACACAATTTTCACAGAAATCAAAATCCAGAGAGCTATTACTCATACCTTCTACCATACCTTTACCATGAAGTATTCGAAGGCCTTTCTCTCCAATATGTCCAAGCCTTTGATGCCACAACATGGTCTTCTCTCCAGAGACCACTAGATTTTCTGCTCCACTTTCAGGAACCATAGAACTGTTGCACCCATCAACAACAGTGCTACCTTGCAGCTTGTATAGAGTTCCAATCCGAACTCCCCACATCAATACCAGTGCTCCTGAACCATTTTGCAGGTATCCTTCTTGAACATTGTTTTTACACTTGCATCATCCAACTTGCTTACAAAAATCAGATTTCTGGCCAATGCAGGAATATGCAGAACCCCTAGAAGTGTTCTAACCATTCCACCTTGAAACTTCAATTTTACTTTTCTGCGACCAATGATTCTAGCCTTCCTGTCATCCCCCAAGAAGACATCACCACCATCGTATTTCTCATACTCACAGAACCACTCTCTATGGGGAGTGAAGTGAAAGGATGCACCTGAGTCAATCCACCATGCCTCATGATCTACAGGTATACTTGAAGAAGCCAAGTACACATCCCCACCTTCATCTGAGGTGGTTTTTGCCTCCGCAGAAGGAGCATCATTAGATCCCTTTCCTTTTTTAGGAGCTTTAGATTTACAGTCCCTTTTGTAGTGCCCTTCCTTTCCGCATTTCTAGCACACCACCTTTACAGGTTTTCCTGGAGATTTAGATCTCCCACTCGATGACTTATTTTTGTTTCTGTTCTGGGACTGTCCTCATACAGACAAGGCATCACCATTCTGGCTCTCCTTATTTTTCCGTCTCATCTCCTCCGTCAGCAAGGATTAGACTATTTCATCAAACTACAAGGCAGTTGCATTGCTACCTATTGTAATAACTAGACTATCCCTCGAATCTGGTAGAAAACACAACAAACTGATGCACTTATCTTCATCTGAAATTTTAATATCAACAGATGCTAACTGACTTACCATAGTATTAAATGCATTCAGATGCTCTATCACTGAGTCTCCTTCTTTCATCCTCAGGTTATATAGATTTTTCCGCAAGAACAGTTTATTCACCAGAGACTTAGATTGGTACAAAGTCCCCAACTTGTCCCACAAAGCCTTCACCGTAGCTTCCCCTGATACATTCAACAATACTGAATCTGAGACACACAATAGTATTGTGCTCTTTGCCTTCCGATCCAACTTCTTCCATTCTTCATTGGACACTCCCGTTGGTTTAGTACCCGGATCTACCACGATCCACTGATCTTTATCCGCCAACAAATCCTCCATCTTGAGTTTCCACAACTCAAAAATCTGACCATTAAATTTCTCAATCTCTATCTTTCCACTTCTCACCATCTTCTTTCACCAACAAAATTGATCTCGCAGATCTCCCACTGAACAGGGTCTACCACAGGCCCGAGCGAAACCCCTCAGCAGCAAAGGCATCCCCTTGAAGCCAAAACAACTTTGATACCAAATTTAGGTTTTAACCTTGTACAGAAATTACCTGCATACAAATTCTAAAACACAGAAAATAAACAATGCGAGAGCATAACACATAAAACACATATACACAGAGATTTTCCCCTGGATCCCAAAACCGGGACTACCAGCTTGATTTTTCATTATATTCCTTTCAATGTTACAATACATATTTATACATTCTGAAGCATCCAATACCATGGACCGAAAACCATCGCGTCCAAAACCATGGACCGAAAACCATCGCGCCCAAAAAACATGTGTGAAAATCATGCACAAAACCATAGGTGGATCCGCCCAACCTAACATAGGGTCCAAAACCAAAATTTTCTGGGGCGCTGCTCCGGACCCCATAAAGTGGGGTTACGAGTACCCCTCAAACCCCCTGCGACCTCCCCCCCTCTAACCCCTGGTTAACTACGTGGGCTAGTCGTGGAAAGAATATAACACAACCCAACAGTCCTAGTAGCTATTCCAGCTCTTTGGAAGGTCGAGGAGAGCAAGGCTCACCATATCATCATCGGCAGTAGTTATTCCCACACAACCAAGCTCATCTCTACAGGGGGTAAGCCTATTCAGATACGTGGAAATAGTATCGCCCTTCTCCATCTTGATTTTCCGAACCTTATCCTTGAGCACCAATTTCCTTTGGTCGCTACTATTCTGGTAGAGGTCCTTCAATATCTTCCACATTGAAAACGGAGTATCCTTCCCATGGAGACTTGAGACAATATGGTCTCAAACTCCCTCTAGGATGATTCATCTCGCCTTTGCCACACACTTCTTCCACTCAGCCAAATCTTGTGCATTAGCTGCAGCTGGCTTTGGGATTTCTTGATCAATGAAATCCTTCAAGCCATTGTCTTCTAATACAACTTCCATTCTATCTTTACATGCTATATAATTCGAGTTGCCTTCCAAGGCATACTCAAGTCTCAATCCATAGAACACGATTGACCAACCTGAAGTATGAGATGAATTCGATTTGCACCTGCAACCTCAAACTTCAAACTTCGAATTCTCTTCTCAGTATACTCTTCACAGCTCCGACAACCTTTGTTCTGATACCATCTAGAAATTCTGACTGTGGATTAACCTGATAATGCAATATAGCTAAAGAAAAATACTTTAATATACTTCTACAATCAAACTTACAGAAACTTAATTGATTTGAGCAAGATCAGGCTGAACACATATAACTAGAAGAAGAATCAATGCACATGAAACAAAGAAGAATACTTAGGGGAAAGCCTTAGCTAAAAACCCCACTATCTATATTATCATAGAAGTTGGAAATATCTCATAATTACACAAAGCTTTAGCTCTCATAGCCAACCAGCGCTCAGTACAATCCTCAGAGATGCTCATAGGAAAAATATACTTCTCATAAGTCTTCCACACTGCCCTCCAAGCTCATATTTCCTTGCGCTGTTTCTCCTGGGTATCCTAATGTTACCAAGTATAACACTGATCACTCACACTGATATCACACCCTGTAAAACTGTGCAATCCTCAAGGAATGAATTCCTTCTGCATGCATGAGTTTTTATTATAGGAAAATTCATGCAACTGATAGTACACTGTCCTTCTCTTTAATCTCAACTGGGTCTTTCTCAGAATGGACATGCATGAGTTAATGATGAGACAATCTTCAGTTATCTGGAGTACACTAGTTGGATGCATGCATGCATTAACTGACTGAACTCACAATTAGTTCCTCAAACAATTTGGAACTAATCTGACTGGGCTTAACTCAATAAACTGATCTAACTAATTACAACTAAAATATAACTCAACCGTATCTCCTTAATTAAGGGATAATCTCCTTAATTTAAGGGATAGCTGTTGCATGACTTCAGAAAGACTCCTAACTTGAATTTCTACAACTGATTAACTCAAGGTGAATTAATTAATTATTTTTCAAGCAGCTGGTGAGACTAAATTCGAATTTTAATTCTCAATTTTAATTCAAGGACAAATTAAAATTGGAATATTCTTGTTGCCACATTTCAACACTAGAATCAAAGGTTAATTCATAAAAGGGATCTAGGGGACAAAATCGTAGAGGTAGTCCATTATTTTTGTTGAATCCCCCCATTAATCCATGCCCAGAAGTTTCCATGATAAGCAAACTACAATACTCAATTTCCAAGTGAGAAGGCATACGTTTAGATTCATGAGGCCCACCTTCAAACATACAATCATGGAAGATGGGTGAGGGATCACATGGCTGGCTCAAGTGGCAAAGAAATGACACAATGAACTAGCTGGTGACTGCAATGGGTTGTTGGTTTCCAACTGAATACCATCTTGGAGAGAACAGTTCTCCTAGGGATATTACCCACAAAATGGTGGGTAACATGGCCACCGAATCATAGAAAAATGGGTGCACCCTTTTATGTTCAATATTTCCTCTACCACCTCATCAGCTACTCATTCGATGCCTTGGAGCCATACGCACAAGTACAAATAAAAAATGAGGGAAACCACTAAAAATACCTTTTCTAATTAAAGAAGAGGAAGGAAAATGGGGAGTGCCTTGAATTCCATATCTATAGACAATAAGGTCATCAACCCAAAACCACTCCACAGGCCCAAAACCTAACAAGTTATCAAGCTTACTACACTAAACTTTCATTACCATATTTCTACATACAGGACTACAAAACGTGATGATAGAGCCCTGAAATGAAAAACATATACCCCTGCAATGACTTAGAAAATAGAGAAAAATCCAAAAAATAGTCCATTTGCAATTGAGTTAAGAAGTGAAATTGTTGAATAACATACTACAACATAAACCTACTAAGAAACCAATAAATATAAGCCCATAAAATCCAAATTATCCACCACAATAGAACATAGGTCACCCAGAACGTGTTATAACGAAGAAAGTGGTAGAATACCCACATGTAGAAAAACAAGTTGCGATGAAATATAATTACCAACCAAGTAAAAATCACCTAGACAAGAGAAAACTGGATGCATTTGAGCAACCAATTCCACCACCAAACTTGAACAACACACTCTCGATACACCACAAAGAAATGTAATAATAGGAATGCAAACTTAAAAAATGACCACCATACGCTAATTAGAAATAAGAAGAAACTGGAGTTGGAGGTCGAGGTCACACATAATTCCTTTCTCGTTGTCCGTCCATCACCCTGAGCCCACATTTAAAACACCAAGATATGCACATACTAACACTACTGCATTAACTCCTTACTACCATTTCCATCTGTTCTTAATACAAGTGCTATGGTGGGAACCTCTCCAAAACATCCATAACCACCATATGTATTATTATCACTTAGAGAAAACCCTGGTTGTGAGAAAAAATCTAAGGTAACTCCTAACCAATGTTATAGCTCCAAATCTTACCCTCGATATTTGTGATGCTGCATTTATGGCCTAGGGCAACCCCTCCTTCCAGACTTGGTCCAAATACTTAAAAAACAGTGTTTTACTCCCTGTACGTGACATTGCCCTGAGCTAAATGCGTGTGTACATGGGTCAGTGTATACCCAACCCGCGTATATGTCTTAAAACACTTAAAAAAATTAAATCTCCTTAATTTCGGGCGGAGATCACGGGTTTTACCTGTTGATTACCTATTAGTTCCCATGGCCCTAACTATTCCCAACGAATTCCCAACTAAAAGACTACTTTGGGAGAAGTATAAAAAGGCTTCAATGGGAAGGCCTTAAGGAGGAGAGAAGAAAGAGAATTACTCTATTGAGATTATCCCTGATCAAGTCTGAAGATCCCCGTGCTTCCAACGCTTCCCCCATCACAGGAAACCATTGTTTCCTTGAGTTTTGATGTCATTTCACTAGCTGAGATATCCTTGTGTGAGTCATGGAAGGAGCCTTTTGAAGACTTGGGATTGGACGGACCTGAAGGACGGTTCCGCTTGGAGCCAACAAGAGGAAGATTCAGGTGATATCATTCCTTGCTTTGGTTTAGTTATCTGCAATAAATAAACATTTGTCTTGTTCCCGAAATCAATCTTCTTTATGCATATGATGTTATTGTTATGGTTTACATATGAATAATGGTTTCAATGTATAATCAACCATATTTCAATAAGTTATGAAGTTGATTTCTATATGATACTTTGTCCATATATTGCTATGCTTCTTTGAATTGGCTTTCTTGCAGGTTCAAGGATCGAGAGGAACTCCAAGAGGGTTTGGACCCTGGCTGGATCTATCTGAACGAAGGACCCCCAGGTGCACCTCTCTTTGCATAGATTACTTATTTAAGTATAATTTCTGTGTGGAATGCTTGTCTTTTATTGTAGATAAACCCTCACTCTGCTAGGGTGTTTACCCAAAGCCCTAGGAGACTTAGTCCCTCAACAGAGTTGGCGACTCTGCTGGGGACAACAGTATTGTTGTTCCTAGTTTGGGTTAATTTAAGCCAATCAGGGCTTAGCCATTGGTTTTCTTGTTGTAACTGATTTGTCTGTTCCTGTAGGAACTCAGACTTTAAGTCTGAGAAGTTTCTTTAGACCTCTTTTTTGTTTTTTCTTGTGAACTATCATATACGTAGTTTTGTCAGGTTACAGTAGTGTATGTACGCAAGTTTCCCCATATGAACCCGCGTATACGTAGGTTTCTTTGGGTTGAATCGCATATACACGCAACCGTGTATTGACACAGTCGCGTATACCCTAATTTTCCTGGATTTTTTCAAGTCTTTCTGTCTCAGAAGATTTTTTTGCCGGTCTGAGTATTTCCTGAGCAGTCAAGATTTTGTTGTCAGTCTTTGGTTTTACAGCAAGTTTACGGTTTCGAATTCTCTCTTGTTGTGGAAAGTTTTGGTCTTGTTTTGTTTTGTTGCAAGTGTCATCATTTGTGTTTGAGCACATGAGATTTCTTTCTGAGAATCTTGGTTGTTCTGGTCTTCCAGAGCAGAAAGATTGGTTTCAATCTTTGTGACAAAATTTATCTTTGTGATCTTCTTGCTTTGTGTCAAAACTGCATCTTGTGGCCATTTTCTTTTGTCGCTTTTTGAAAGTTGTTGAGTGACGATTTTGAAAGTTGTCTTTCTTGGTCTTTTTGTCATTGTCAATAAGCTCTTTTTGTTGCTTTTTGGTCATTCAGGGCATCTTGAAACACCTATTTTGTTGAGTTTTCGCCCATTTTGAGTTGATAACTTGCAAAGTGTTTTTGTTGCCTATTTTTCAGTCTCAAAGTCTTCAATAGTATTTGGAGCGCTTTTGAAAAGTTATGTTTTTGCTTTTGTGAAAAAGAAAACTTCTTAAAAAAAATAAAAAAACTTGGTTGTTGCTTTCTTTTGCCTTGTTTTGATTTGGTTTCTTTTTGTGAATGAGAGTGCATTTTGTTTGT
The DNA here is from genome assembly GCA_031772625.1 of Pinus tabuliformis. Classification (NCBI taxonomy): domain Eukaryota; kingdom Viridiplantae; phylum Streptophyta; class Pinopsida; order Pinales; family Pinaceae; genus Pinus; species Pinus tabuliformis. The sequence goes on along the minus strand of CM062819.1, from coordinate 99,760,119 downwards.
CTTAAGATTTGCTTTTAGTGTTTGGATGAAAATTAACATTAGGAACTTATATTCTATCTAAACATCTAAGGTGGCTAATTAGAAGCAATAAACAATTTGCTTTCATTCTTTGTTTTAGAGTAATCTTAAGTTTTTTGCATCAGCATATACTCATTGCATTAGGGTAGTTTGTGCATTTTTTAGGGCATCCAATAGTTTTTGTTAGTTTTTGTGAGTGTGAAGCTTGTTGAAAGAAAAGAAAAGAGAAATTTATTTCTTTATTAGAAGTTCCTTAGAACCTGGTAGAAATTTCTTTTCATCGAAGAACGAAACAAGTGCATTTGCATATAGTTTGGTTTTTATTAATTTCTTTTGCGTCGACAAACACCACAAGTTTCACTTCCATTTATCCCTGTGACTTAAGAACAACCAATTTAAAAACAAGCGCTAAATAAAATATACTAGAACTTTTTTATATCATCAATTTAGACACACCAACAAGTTTTAGGATATTTAGGGCCTTGGATTAGGCGAGTGGAGAGAAAACTCTCCAAGGCCACTTTAAACTGTCAAACATAGAAGTCTGAATAGAGAGTGCAAATCCAATAGTGTTAGGGAGACCAGGAAAGCTCTGGATCTGGGAGTTAAGCATGAGGGTTTTTGAAGATAAGGAAGAGAGATACCCCCTCTCCTACTTGTCGGATCTTACCTCAAGACTGTTCCGCCTAGCTTCTGACATGAGTTGGTAACCTTAGTTGCTTATCCTAGGGATCTACACAGGTGGCTGCGGAGGGGAATCCCATGGCACCTGAGGTCGACGTTGTATCACTCTCAGCAGTACTTCTGGAGGGCACCCTTGCGAAGCTCGAGGGCTTGCATCGGCACAGGCTGTTGTTTGGAGGTCAGCGTAACTTCCTTTGATACCTTCATTGGTAGGCCTGGGCTGTCATTATCCCAGACTATCTTCGGAAGGCCCCTACTTCACTTTCTTGTATTTTGGTGTCCGGTCCTCATCACTCAGAGCGGAAATACTTGAAAGTTGTTTGACTGGCTGACATCTTTAGGGACATTTTTAGTGTGTGCTCTGTGCTCCTAGTTGGCCTAGCTTTCATTTTTCTTGAGTCTTTAATTAGATATTAATAAAAAATTCGAAGTGGCTGACCGACTGCCTAGACGGTCTCAAAGACTTCGTGGTCTTTCACCACCAAGATCAGAGCCTTCTCTTAGAAGGAGTAGGGGAAATACTGCCAGTGGTTTTCACCCCATGGCAGTCGACGTATCGGAGATTGATCCTCTGCTTGAGGGCATTAGTGTTCAAGATAGGCCTGGTACTTCCGTAGACCTAGAGAGGAACACCCAAGTTCTTTCTCGAATTCTCTTCCAATCGGAAGATAACATTGAGGTAGAAGAACTCCCAGAGTCGTTAGTGGCTCCGAATTATCCTCTATCTTCTAATTATCCAAATGTATTACTATACGTTGGGACTCTGACACATAGACCGTCAAGTCCAGGTCATTTCACGCACTTACCTTCGATGACCACGTCTGGAAGCATGGCATCTACCATGAGTGCTACAACCATTCAGACTCCAACATCAGTACAAGGGGGAGGAACTATTTCCATCCCCTCTGCATCCTTATTTGGGTCTATTACTGGCACCTCCTTAGTTGGGTCTACCTCCATTCTGTCTATGAGTGGAAATTCCCAAGCCAATGCATCTAGTTCTAGATTTTTCCCGTTTGGCACCCATTCTCAGGGTATTCCATCATCTCTGTTTAATTCCTCCACATCCATGATGAGTGGATCAGCTTCATTTCAGGGTTTTCCTTTTGGAAGCGGTCATATACCACATTCCAACCCGATGATAGGATCTATGCCTTTTTCTTCTATAGGTCAAGGCAGTAATCCCTTTCAAAGTTGGACTAACCCTACGATTAGTGGCATAGGAAATGGGAATCCATTTTTCGGCCAACAAGGGAATAGGCCGTACTCCACAGTTAGTTCATTTCGAAGTATTCCTCCCTTAGCTACCGCTTGGAATCCTTATCAGGGGTTATCGACTCCTTATAATTCTTTAGGAGGGAACTTCGCTGGTTATGGAGGTTTTTCGGCTGGAGTTGGTCAAACTCCGAATTTTGCTGGACCACAAGGATCACCTTTTGGTTCAGCGGGTTCTGCTAGTTACTTCGGGCAGCCTGGTGCCTTTCAAAATCCAGGCCAATCTTTTCAGAACTTTGGGAACTCCACCCAATCTGGGTGGAATCCCCAAGGTCCTCCCAGGCTTCCTTTTCTGGCAACCTTGAATTTGCTAGATCTCACAAAATTGACAAATGATCCAATCAGATACAATCCGGCCTGGCCTCCGGTCCCAACCAAACTCCCATCGGATATTCCAAAGTTTGAGGGGAAGGGCGGTGAAGACCCAGGCAACCATGTAACCACATTCCATTTGTGGTGCTCATCAAACTCCCTCATCGATGACTCAATTAGGTTGAGACTTTTTCAACACACCGTAACTGGCATTGCAGCTAAGTGGTATATAGAGTTGCCAAGGGGCAGCTTTACATCTTTCGCTGATTTGGCTAACATTTTCCTAAACCATTTGCAGTTGCCCGTCCGTTATGATGCCGGAACTGAATTTCTGGCCAATTTCCGTCAGGATACGGCAAATCACATCTATGATCATATTCAGGAATGGAGATGAAGAAAGAGGGTCATTAAATTCAAAATTCCTCCTGAATACCGTCTCGAATGGTTCTTGAAATCGTTACAACCTGAGATCTCCAAGGATGTCTCTCTTTCTGGAGTCTATTATGAAGAACAAGCTATTTTTCGGGCCCAACAGTTAGAATTGATTTACTCTCAGTCTAGGATTCTTCAGAAAATCTTGCCTGATGCTCCTAGGACTAAGGTTGATATAGCCAAATCGAAGCCAGGTCCCCATTGTTGGGTTGTGTTATATTCTTTCCATGACTAACGTACGTAGTGAACCGGGCGGTTAGAGGGGGGCCGGAGCCCCCCCTTCATTGCGTCGATTGCGTAGCGGGGGGCGAGTAGGCCCCCTCTACAGGGTCTGGGGCAACGCCCCGGGAAATTTTTTTTTTGGACCCTATATTAGGTTGGGCGAACCTACCTATGGTTTTCAGTCCATGGTTTTGGACGCGATGGTTTTCAGTCCATGGTATTGGATGCTTCGACATGTATATATATGTATTGTAACATTGAAAGGAATATAATGAAAAATCAAGTTGGTAGTCCCGGTTTTGGGATCCAGGGAAAGATCTCTGTGTATATGTGTTTTATGTGTTATGCTCTCACATTGTTTATTTTCTGTGTTTTAGAATTTGTATGCAGGTAATTTCTGTACGGGGTTAAAACCTACATTTGGTATCAGAGTTGTTTTGGCTTCAAGGGGATGCCTTTGTTGCTGAGGGGTTTCGCTTAGGCCTGTGGTAGACCTTGTTTAGTGGGAGATCTGCGAGATCGATTCTGGTGGTGAAAGAAGATGGCGAGCAGTGGAAAGATAGAGATCGAGAAATTTAATGGTTAGAGTTTTGGGTTGTGGAAACTCAAGATGGAGGATCTATTGATGGATAAAGATCAGTGGATCGTGGTAGATCCAGGTACTAAACCAATGAGAGTGTTCGATGAAGAATGGAAAAAGTTGGATCGGAAGGCAAAGAGCACAATACGATTGTGTGTCTCAGATTCAGTATTACTGAATGTATCAGGGGAAGCTACAGTGAAGGCTTTGTGTGACAAGTTAGGGACTTTGTACCAATCTAAGTCTTTGGTGAATAAACTATTCCTGCAGAAAAGGTTGTATAACCTGAGGATGAAAGATGGAGACTCGGTGACAGAGCATCTGAATGCATTTAATACTATGGTAAGTCAGTTAGCATCTGTTGATATTAAAATTTCAAATGAAGATAAGTGCATCAGTTTGTTGTGTTCTCTACCAGATTCATGGGATAGTCTGGTTATTGCAATAGGTAGCAATGCAACTGCCTTGCAGTTTGATGAAATAGTCTCAACCTTGCTGATGGAGGAGATGAGACGGAAAAATATGGAGAGCCAGAATGGTGATGCCTTGTCTGTATGAGGACGGTCCCAGAACAGAAACAAAAATAAGTCATTGAGTGGGAGATCTAAATCTCCAAGAAAACCTATAAAGGTGGTGTGTTGGAAATGCGGAAAGGAAGGCCACTTTAAAAGGGACTGTAAATCTAAAGCTCATGACAAAGGAAATGGATTTGATTAGGCTCCTTCTGCAGAGGCGAAAACCACCTCAGATGAAGGTGGGGATGTGTACTTGGATTCTTCAAGTACACATGTAGATCAAGAGGCATGGTTCATTGTCTCAGGTGCATCCTTTCACTTCACTCCCCATAGAGAGTGGTTCTGCGAGTATGAGAAATATGATGGTGGTAATGTCTTCTTGGGGGATGACAGGAAGGCTAGAATCGTTGGTCGTGGAAAAGTAAAGTTGAAGGTGGAAGGGTTAGAATGCTTCCAGGTGTTCTACATATTCCTACATTAGCTAGAAATCTAATTTCTGTAAGCAAGCTGGATGATGCAGGTACAAAAACAGTGTTTGAGAAGGATACCTACAAAATGGTTCAGGAAGCACTGGTATTGATGCAGGGAGTTCAGATTAGAACTTTGTACAAGCTGCAAGGTAGCACTGTTATTGATGGGTGCAACAGTTATGTGGTTCCTGAAAGTGGAGCAGAAAATCTAGTGGTCTCTAGAGAGAACACCATGTTGTTGCATCAAAGGCTTGGACATATTGGAGAGAAGGGCCTTGTAATACTTCATGGTAAAGGTATGGTAGAAGGTATGAGTAATAGCTCTCTGGATTTTGATTTTTTTGAAAATTGTGTATATGGGAAGCAAAATCGGGTGAGTTTCTCCTCTGGTAGTAAGAGGGCGAAACAGATATTAGAACTTGTGCACAGTGATGTGTTTGGACCTGTGAAGGTTCCATCACTGGGTAAGTCTGTGTACTATGTATCATTTATAGATGACTTCTCAAGGAATACATGGATATATTTCATTAAGAATAAATCTGAAGCCTTTGACAGGTTTAAAGAATTTAAGGCTCTCGTGGAAAATCAGACAGAGAAGAAGATAAGGGTGCTGAGGACAGATAATGGTGGAGAGTTTTGAAGCAAGGAACTTGAAGAATTCTGTAAGAAGTGTGGTATAGCATGACAGAAGACTAATCCATATACACCTCAGCAAATGGAGTTGCAGAAGGAATGAATAAGACGTTGATGGAAAGGGCAAGAAGCATGCTCAGTGGTGCCGGGTTAGGATAGGAATTCTGGGCAGAGGCGATGGATACTGCATGTTACCTGGTCAACAGGTCACCTACATCAGCATTGGAGGATAAGACTCCACAAGAGGTATGGAATGGTAAGAAACCCTCTCTTTCACATCTGAAGGTATTTGGATGTGATGCATATGTACATGTTCCAAACGAGAAACGAACCAAGTTGGATAGTAAATCTGAAAAGTGCATCTTTATTGGGTATAAGGATGGTTTAAAGGGGTATAACCTTTGGAACCCAGTTACATGGAAGGTTGTGTATAGCCAAGATGTGGTGTTTAGAGAGGTAAAAGATGTTATTAAACATGAAGTCCAACCAAAAGACCCTGAGAAGACAGAGTTTGAGATTAAGGAGGAAGAATCAAACTCTACAACAGAGGAGGAATCAGAAGATGAAGAGCCACAAACTTTGGGTGTGAGAAGATCAGTTCGAGAAAGAAGGCAACAAACTCTGGAAAGAGGCCATGGTTGATGAAATGACATCTTTGCACAAAAATGAGGCTTGGGATCTGGTGGAGTTGCCGGCTAGAAGGAAACCCATTGGTAGCAAATGGGTGTTCATGAAGAAGACAAATGTAGAAGGAAAGGTGGAGAAATACAAAGCTCGGTTGGTAGCAAAAGGTTATTCCTAGGTGTCGTGAATTGATTTTGGTGATATTTTTTCTCCTGTTGCCAAGGTAACTTCTATTAGGTTACTTTTATCTGTTACTACTACTTTTGATTTTGAGGTAGAACAAATGGATGTGAAGACAACATTTCTTCATGGGGATCTGGAAGAGGAGATCTACATGAAGCAACTTGAAGGCTTTGCGGTGAAGGGTAAGAAATAACTGGTATGCAAGTTAAAGAAGTTTTTGTATGGGTTAAAACAGTCACCAAGGATGTGGTATCAAAAATTTGATACATTTACATAGGGACTTGGCTTCACCAGAAGCAAAGAAGATCACTGTGTGTATTTTAAATTAATTGGTGACCGTGTTATTTATTTGGTCTTGTATGTGGATGATATGTTGCTAGTTGGAAATGACAAAGAAATTATCCATGATTTGAAGACCCAATTGTCCTCCAAATTCGACATGAAAGATCTTGGTGCTGCAAACTCTATTTTGGGCATGGAAATTAAAAGAGATCAGGAAAAGAGGAAGCTCTGGTTAAACCAGAGGAAGTATGTCGAGATGATACTACAGAGGTTTAATATGTAGGATACTAAACCGGCGAATGTTCCTATTCCTGTAGGTGTAAAGTTATCTACTAAATAGTGTCCCAAGACACAAGAAGAGGAAGAGGATATGTCTCATGTTCCATATGCAAGTGCAGTCGGTAGCCTGATGTATGCAATGGTCTGTACTAGACCAGACATTGCACATGCAGTGGGAGTATTGAGAAGGTTTATGTCAAAACCAGGGAAGGAGCACTGGAAAACAATGAAGCGGGTTTTCAGGTATTTGCGTGGCACTAGTGATTATGGTTTGTGCTACCAAGGAAGACTAGGATTGGATAGAGTGTTGGATATTCGTGGCTTTGTTGATGCAGACTAGGCTAGAGATTTGGATCAGAGAAGATCTACAAGTGGGTATGTGTTTAACCTATTTGGAGGTGCAGTGAGTTGGATGAGTAAGAAACAATCTGTAGTGGCACTATTAACTACAGAGGTAGAATACATGGCAGCCACTCATGCAAGCAAGGAAGTAGTTTGGTTATAGAGATTGTGTTAAAGTATGGTGTTAGTACAGGGAGCTATAAGGATATACTACGATATCCAAAGTGCAATGTTCTTGGCAAAGAACCCTGCTTATCATTCAAAGACAAAGCACATTAATGTTTAGTATCACTTTGTGAGGGATATGATAGAAGACAAAAAGGTGTTGCTGGTAAAGGTGGACACTTTGAAGAATACTGTAGATGCATTGAAAAAATCTATGAGCTCTGAGAAGTTCTCCTGGTGTAGAGAAACAATGGGCATTTCAGGGCTGGAAAAATGACTAAGCTCTCCTGTGGCCCCCTGTGGAAAGAAAACAACAAGTGGGAGAATATTGGGTTGTGTTATATTCTTTCAACGACTAACCTACGTAGTGAATCAGGGGGTTAGAGGGGGGCGGAGCCCCGCCTTTGTTGCACCGATTGTGTAGCAGGGGGGTCACAGGGGGGGTTTGAGAGGGGCAAGTAACCGCCCTCTACGGGGTTTGGGCAGCGCCCCGTGAATTTTTTTTTTTGGACCCTATATTAGGTTGGGAGAACCTACCTATGGTTTTTGGTCCATGGTTTTGGACGTGATTGTTTTCGGTCCATGGTATTGGATGCTTCGGCATGTATATATATGTATTGTGACATTGAAAGGAATATAATGAAAAATCAAGCTGGTAGTCCCGGTTTTGGGATCTAGTGGAAAATCTCTGTGTATATGTGTTTTATGTTTTATGCTCTCACATTATTTATTTTCTATGTTTTAGAATTCGTATGCAGGTAATTTTTGTACGGGGTTAAAACCTGCACCCATGCAGATGGTATTGTTGGATTAATAGACACCAATGTGGTGAACCTGTTGAGCCAATTGTAGCAGTTGTCTTTACAAAATGCTCCTACCAATCAGGTCACATCATTTAACCCTTCGCCTTCCCAACCCTCTTCCATTAACGCCGTCCAATCTTCTAATCCCAAAGAAAATCAAAATTCCAATGGGAATAAGAAAGGATGAGGTAAGAAGAAGAATCAAGATGGGAAGGCTGACACAAACAAACCTAGCAATAGTGCTGGTGAGGGTGGAAAGTAGTCCAAAACGAAAGTTAAGTTTCCATGCAAGTTATGCAATGGAGACCATTTGACTCATCTCTGCCCCAAAATTCAAGATGCTCAGCACTTGTTAGTGCAGCAAGGGTCTTCTAGCTCTCAAGCTATGTTAACCAACCCTTTTCCCCAAGGGCAGTAGTTGCTTGCTGGTGCAAACTCAAACCCTGGTACCTTTGCAGGGGGCAACTAGGAAGGGGATAAATCATCAAATGTTTTCATGATGGGTTCTCATGTTAATGTGGCCACTCGGTCACGTGATTATGGTGAAGCTAAAACATCCAAGGAAAAATCTGCTCCTGGAACTACCGACCGACTTCATATTGAGCGACCCTCTGTCAAGACTATACCTCGGATACTGAAAGGTTCCGCTAAACGCGCAACCATTAATCCTAATGCTAGGGCAGCACAGAACTACTCTATTGTAGAAGATCTGGCTTAGAGTCCATGCACTATGTCCGCTTTAGAGGTGCTCCAGTCGTGTCCATCTCAACGAAGTGCTTTGCTTTCGGTGATAGGGGCATTTGATCCAAATAATGCCTTAGTGCTCACTTTTGACATGCTTAATGTCAAAAAGCGACTTTCTCATCATATGGCTTTTCAAATTAAGTTTACTTATAGAAAAACTAATATTTTTTGAACAGTTGTAAATGAGGGAGATTCCACATGTGTAATGTCTATATCATGCTGGAAGGACATTGGATCCCCTTTGACTGTTCCTTCACCTACCCTCCTGACAGCATTTGATGGGCATTCTCATAGGCCACATGGGATTATCTTGGCCTTTCCTATATGTGTTGGGGGAAAGGTCGTTAATATCGAAGTAGAAGTCATTGATGCTAACCTAGATTACAATCTCCTCTTAGGACGGAACTGGATTTACGAAATGGATGTCGTTGTTTCGACTCTGTTTCATGTCATTTGCTTTCCTCATGAGGGGAAAATTGTCAAAGTTGATCAATTGGATTATTCTCTAGTTGATACTCGAGCAACTTCGGATTCTACTGTTCCCTCAGTGGATAACCCCCGTCCACCTATTGAGAATCTTGGAGTTGGGATGTATTCTTCATTGATGGGTACATTTGATTTTCCCTCTCCTATAGCTAGAATCAATGTCATTTCATCATCCAAAGAGTCTTTATAGGAAGAGTTCCTCCGAACTCGTTATTTTTTGGACCCTTGGACCTTGCCTTCGCCTATGACCACATTAGATGAAGGTCAAGTCAGTGGAATTGCATTTCTAATGTTTGCAACAAAGCTTAGATATCAATTTATCGTCAACTCTATGGACAACCATTCTACTCCTTTCTCTGAGGAGGAGTTAGATGGTGATGTGCCCCAGCTTGGACCCTTTATTCTACCTCCGCTATGGACTGCTTAGATACAGTTTTACTATTGGAAGAAGTAATCTTAGAAGCAATGACAGGTGTACATCGACCTTGGGAAGACTTACACCATCGTTCATATTTTCTTCCTCCATTGCAGGAAGTTGAATCTAGGTTCTCCAAGCTGTTTACTAGTGATGTTTGTATGGTATCAAATCCTTTGGCTCCAGCACACATTCGTGCCGAAGGTAATATGTCGGTGATTTCAAAAACTATACCTATAAACATCTCTAGGAACCCTAACGTGATCGAGAATCTCTTCTTTGGAGCCGAATGTTCCCCTGAAGAAATTCAAATTTACACTGACCATTTCAAATAGTTTCGAGATGTATTCGCTTGGTATTATGAAGAAATTCCTGGTATTGATCCATCCATAGTTCAACATGAGATCAAGATGTATGAAAATGCCAAGCTGATTCGGTAGAAGGTTCAACCGGTCAATCCTAGGAAAGCAGTAGCTATTAAAGCTGAAGTAGAGAAGTTGCTCAAGGCAGGTTTTATATACCTTGTTCCTCTTACGGATTAGGTTTCTAATCTAGTTCCAGTTGATAAAAAGCAAGGAACAATCTGAGTATGCATTGATTTTAGAGACCTAAACAATGCTTGTCTCAACGATAATCACCCCACGCCATTATTAATCAGATAATTAATGAATGTGTGGGTAATGAAATTTTCTCCTTCATGGATGGATTTTCCGATTATAATCAGATCTCTATCCGTCCTGAAGATCAGCATATGACAACTTTTATATGTCCCTGGGGTACCTTTTCATACAAAAAGATGCCTTTTGGTCTTAAAAATGTTGGAGCTACCTTCCAGTGGGCCATGTCATATGCTTTCCACGACATCAAGCATATCAGTGAAGCATACCTGGACGATTTAGCTGCTCGTTCTCGAAAGAGAATCGATCATCCTAGTCACCTTCGATTGGTTTTTGAAAGATGTCAATTTTACAAGATTCGGTTGAATCCCAATAAGTGAATTTTCGCAGTTACATTTGGTCGTTCATTAGGGTTCATTATGTCAACTGAAGGGATTCGAGTAGATCCCTTCAAGGTAGAGGCAATAATTCAGTTGCCTCCCCCATCCTCTATTCAACAACTTCAAAGTCTTCAGGGGAAGGCTAATTTCTTAAGAAGGTTTATAATGAATTATGCCAAGATCACTAAAGGGTTTATGTGTTTGCTACGGAAAGGAGTTCCATTTGTATGGGACGACTTTGCACAACGGTCGTTTGATGCCTTGAAGAAGGCATTAGTCTTTTCCCCGCTTTTGAGTCCACCGATTATGGTAGGGATTTCCTTTTATATCTCGCAGTTGTAGAATCAACCATAGGTATGGTTCTCGTTCAGGAAGATGATGCTCTCATAGAGCATGTGATTTATTAATGGAACCGAGGCTTGGTAGGTCCTGAACTTCGCTATTCTCCTATTGAAAAGTTGGCCTTGGCAGTTGTCTATGCTATCTAGCAGCTCCACCATTATATCTTGGTACGCAAAACTTTTGTCTTAGTGGTAGTAAATCCGTTCCAATTTGTCCTCAGTAGGTGAGTGATTGGAGGAAAATACAATCGATGGATCGTTATTTTACAAGAATTAAATCTCAAGTTCTTGTTTGCCAAGTCTAAGAAATCACTGGTTTTTGTGGAGTTAATTTCCAAGCTACCTTGTGGAGAGGATATTGTTTATGAGGAAATTTTTCCCGACGAACATTTATTCCTCATCTCTTCACAAGACCCTTGGTATGGAGATATCATTGTCTATCTCCAGACTTTGAAGTTTCCCTCTACTTTCTCTAAGGATGAACGTCGAAAATTACGTCACCTGGCTAAGAACTATGTCATCATTGGTGATACGCTATATCGCCGAGGGGTTGATTCGATCCTTAGGCATTGTTTAACCTTAGAGGAAGCAGAGTCTGTGCTCAATGATTGCCACAATGGAGCTTGTGGTGGTCATCTTTCAGGGCTTGCTACAACCCAACGTATCCTGCGTGCCGGCTACTTTTGGCCTTCACTCTTCAAAGATTGTGTTGAAGTAGTTAAACGTTGCCACCCTTGTCAAGTCTATACTCGGAAGATGCACACGCATCCAGCTCCTCTTTTCCCTGTTGTCACTGTCGGTCCTTTTACTAGTCGGTCCTTTTACTAAGTGGGGTATTGATTTTACTACTTATAATCCACCTTCAACAGTAAATCACAAGTACATTATAGTGGCTGTAGACTACTTCATGAAGTGGGTTGAGGCCATGCCCACTTATAAAAATGATAGTGAAATAGCAGGATTGTTCCTCTTCAATCAGATTATCTCAAGGTTCGGTATCCCGAGAGAGATTTTCACTGACCATGGCAGTCATTTCCAGAACCAACTAATGTATGAATTGGCTCTTAAATTGGGTTTCCAGCAGGAGCATTCATCTCTGTATTATCCTCAAGTGAATGGATAGGTCGAGGTTAAGAACAAAACCATTAAGACGATCCCGCAAAGGATGATCGACAAAAACCGGTCCAATTGGAATCTCATGTTGTATCCGGCTCTTTGGGCATACCGAACCTCGGTAAAGACTGCCATAGGTTTTATGCCCTTTCAGTTAGTTTACAGATTGGAATCTATATTTCCCATTGAATACGAAATTCCATCCCTTAAACTGGCTGTTGAGCTCCTCCCCGAGACTTCGAGTCTCGAAGAGCGCCTCCTTCATTTGGAACATCTTGATGAAAAATGTTGAGATGCCACTATAATTAATGAGGCTCATAAGAAAAGGGTTAAAACTCAGTACGATAAAGTTGTCCATCCTTGAGTTTTTTCTGAAGGCGACCTTTTCTTTGTTTATGACTAAGATAAATACGCCTAGGGGGCAGGCAAGTTCAAGCCTATGTGGTACAGTCCCTTTCTAGTTAAATGAGTTTTAGAAAAAGGGGCTTATGAGTTAGTCGATTTCGAAGGGAACAAGTTGGTAGATCCTCGAAATGGGCTCTACCTTAAGAAGTACTTTTCTTAGGTAGCGGCTAGGAAATGGCTTCTTTATATATTTTGTATTTTTATACATATCTCATCAGGGAGTTTTTGATATCAACACTTTTTGATCTGCTGTGGCAGGTGTTGATGGATGATTTGGTCTATTTTGGATTCGATGTTGGTTCTAGTCGGCACACTCGAATCCTCGCTTCCACAGCTTGGGTGATCTACTATCCAACTGGTTAGTTGATGGTTTCAAGGGGAGTATGCATTGGTCCTGCATCAAATAATATGGTTGAGTATACTACCATTATTAATCTACTATCTAAAGCTATTTCTTATGGAATTGATTCATTAGTAGTATATCTTGATTCACAGCTGATAGTGTCTCAATTAAATAACATTTATCGGGTTAGGGATCCATGTTTATATCGCCAATATTTAAGAGTGAGGTTGTTGCAAAGATCATTTGTTTATATTACTTATTTGCACATTCCAAGATCTCATAATTTGTTAGCAGATTCTATTGCTAATCAAGCTTTAGATTGGCATATCATTCATTCATCAACATAAAATAAAAAACATCAAAAATTCGAAACTATATCTATCTATATATATATATATATATATATATATATATATATATCATAAAACATCCTGAATGTACATAAGTGTGTCCAAAATAATATACAAAAATTGGGACTAAAATGCCCATAATCATGTCCAGACTATCTATGACCCGGCTCAAGATGAGCGGCCAAGTATGTGACTACAGCGTTAGCCACACGCCTAAGAGTCCGAACCCAGTCCCGTGGCATTCCAACCACGCGACGCTGCATGTCCACAGGGAGATCCTCTACCGCCACCATCGGTACTCGGTGAGTCAATCTCACCAAGTTCTGTTGAACTGTGTATAGGACCCACTATGTATCGACAAACGCCTCTTCGGCACCTCGGCTGCGACATCCATGCTGTGGGAAACCATCTGGTCGTACTGGCCCAATATCTGGAATATGATCATTACATTAGTCATTTGAATCCCATCAAAAATATTTTTAAGTTCATTTTCATATTTGAAAAATCATAAAAATCATAAAATCAATAAAATATTTGTTACCTATATCTCCCCATGCTGCGCCTGGTGGTAATGCCAGATCAGGATCTCCCCGGAAGTCCAAGATGGCATAGGGGAATCATCCATTGCGATGATTTTTTGGTCCCACCAAGGGAAGAAATCATTGTCAAAAGTTGTTCGTGGTACGTCCCCACCTCCTAGATGTTTCATCAGATCGTCCCACCTGCCCATCTGTGGATCTCGCGGGCTGCTAATCTGAATTGGTATTCTAGGGCGTAGTGGTGGGACCTTCTCAAAAAAATAAGGAGCAAAGAATAGTCCCATACCCAAAGTTTTTGGTCTGGCCCTTTTTGATAGATGATAACTGGCTCTTCAAGTTGGTGAGAAGAGGTGTACACTAATCAAATACTGTGGTGAGACAGTCTACAGCCAAGCTCATGGCAAGTCGTGAAGCCTGGTGTAAGGAGGCTGATCCATTCACTCTGGCTATAGTGAATAGGATGATCCTCAATGACAAACTCTCTACGTGCTTGATTGAAATCTGGCTTCCAATTTTTTCTGGATGGCCTGAGCAGTATATATGCACATAGTCCTCTATAGAAAGGCTACCTCGTGAACGGCTCGTAGAATGTACTACCTCTCCCCTCTGGGAAAGGCTTGTGATAAAGTAGATATCCTCAATATCTATCCACAATGGCATATGATCAATCACGAATGGATCGTCCTCAATACTCCAGTAGCGAATGAGCATTTCGATCAAGCAGGTATTTGCCTTCATATTTGGCATTTAACACATATTTCATTAAAATTGGAAATATTTTATTACAAGGACATCACTAGAATTGAGTTTTTTGGTTATTTTGAAATTCTAGATCCATTGTTTAATTCTAAATTTAATGAAATATGTGTTATTTTGAAATTTTTTAACAAACTGCATCCTCTCAAGGCATCCAAGGCCTATTGATCATTCATAACCTCATCATCAACAGTGGCATGCTCCCTTTCCCTCCAGGTGATTGTCATCCTGAGAAAAAAATAAGTTTGGACCGTTAGTTTTTTGTTTTGAAATCAAAACGGCATATACGCAGGTTTTTTTTATACTCAATCATGTCTAGGGCCTGCGTATATGCAAGTTGCATATAGCCAACCCACGTATATGCCGTGACAAACTTTTTTTGACATAAATTCAACGGTGAAACCTTAATTAAAATTCTTAAAAACAATCACAAATTGATGCAAGCTAAGTTTGGGGGTTACCTGATGATTTTGAGAAGATTTGAACAACCAGATTCGGCAAAAGGCAAGCTTGCTTCTTTTTCTCCACTCCTTGTGCTCTCAACTCAAACGGTAACAATGGTGAGTCAAAAAGTTATTTTATAGACTTTGAAAATGTCAATTTTTTTTCAAAATTTGATTTTTTTTCCCTCTCATGTATCTTTTAACTTGGGAGCTTGAATTGTTGAGAATAGGTTGTTTTTTTAGGACTTTTTGGACGCTTCTTCGAAGATTTCAAGTCGGTTCCATGACTGTTGACCCGTCATGGCAGGTATCGTTTACTTACTGGCATATAGTTTAGGGAAGCCATTCTTCTGTTGCATTTTTCATAACTAGCATCCATCTACTGATATACTTGCCATAGGGTCGATCCCATCGTGTCATTGTTAGGAAACCAACTTCACTCGCCGACTTTTTAAACTTTAACATGATGGTAGAGCCATCCTTTTCATGGGCATCGTAGTTAGCACTTCATTGACATTTGTTGCCCATGCTGCTTTATTTGAGTAGGCTCGGGAGTCCTCTTTAGTCTTGCCATGACTTACGCATTGAAGACTCATTCATCTTTACTTCTTCTCTTCATTTTGGCCTTATACCCTAGAGGCTCCTTCGTGTTGAGTTGTATTACTACATTGCATATTGACTATTTGCACCTTTTGGCCTTTAGCCAGCTTCACTTGGACTCGTGTTTAAGCCAACTGTTGAGCAAGTCATCTGCAAAATCAAACTTGCAGTCCCTTAACTTCAACAACTTGACACACTATGACCCGTGGAAGGAACACACCTTTGAGTGTCCTTGACCAGTTTTCGCCTCCCTGCATTGAGCATAGGATTGTTCCAACCCTAGGAACTAGATCATCTGCTTCACCGACACTCATTCTTTCCACTGTATTATAGCATTATTTTATTCTTTTTCAAGCTTAATGAAAAAGACAAAAAAAAATTATATATTCCAAAAAAGAGCGGGAACGGGACAATATTTCCATTTATTGTTGGCAGCTAGAGTTGTGTCGCCCTTGAACAAAGCACTCAAACAAAGTGTCTCCTCCATTTGGGTGGGATTTAGCTTGGCTTAGGTATGCCTTAACCTTGTTATTGAGTTAGTCCTCCTCCGATTGGTTATCTCTTCCAATCATATGGAGAGTTCGTTCATGCCTCCTGCATGACGAGCTTATACAAAGTTATCATATGCTGCCACAAAGTCATCATTTGAGTCGTGATTTTGTTCAAGGGAAGTAAGCCTGAGTTGGCCTCTCTGCGGTGTCTCTTGACTCATTTTTCAGTCGGCCATCCCTGATTGTCAGTGTCTTGTCTATCATCACATCAGTTATATTGGTCCTTTACTCGCGCCGGTTTGAGAAGGTCTCCATTGATTTCTTGCTGGCGGGTCTTGTCCTTATCGACGTCGATATCTTGCTCCGAGGACAGGCCTAGAGCCGCACCCTGGCCCTATTTTCATTATTGATAGGTCACCTTGTGCTCAACATTGATCAGTATCATAGGTCTTTGACTAAGTGGTTTCCCTTGTGTTCGACGTCAGCTTACATTATTACACATTGGGATTCGTGCAGTACCTTAGTTTCCATTTGACCCTATTGGTGGATACCTTGCCTCTGTGTCAGATTTCATTATTGGTTGGTTCCGAAGGTTTCTGTTGTGCGCTAGCTACATCTTGTGTATGCCGGAAACGTGCTTCGGTTGGGTTACTACATCTTTTTCGCCCGATTCCTTCTACATTATTGGCCTGCGGGTTACACTCATGCTAGATTGATGAAGGATGCCTTAATGACTTCCTTCTAGCAGATCTTTCCTTATCAACTATGACTCATTGCTCTGGGGAAAAGGTCTAGAGTCCATTTGGAAGTTGCTTGGGGTTTGCAGTCATCAGTGGCAGATCCTTCGCTATCGATAGTGGGAAACCATCATTGTCTCCTAATCGATAGATTCTTCCAGGTGTTCGACTTTAGATCATTTATTCGCATTTGTTAGATTGTACTGGGGTACCTTGACTCTCATTATTATTATTGGTGAGTAGTCTCGCATTTGTTAACGATATACATCACCAGTAATCAAATGCTTTCTCACATGGTTGACTTCAGCTCATTCATTCCCATTGTGTAGAAATGTACCACGGTGGTCGGTGAAGACCTTGGGTTGCATCAACATTCATTGGTTCACTTGACAGTTGCTCCTGTTGCTGCTAGTTGATACCATTCCACCTTATATGTTGCAGTCATTCATGGCAACATTTTATATGTTGTTACCCGAGGTTACAGTGTAGTATCATCTTATTCCATCATGTTCATTTGGTACTATTTGGATCAGTCTTTGACATTAGTGATCAGCTTCATCTTTCAGCTTCATTGATCTTCTTATATGTGATATTCAGACATGTACTTGTTCGATCATGATCAGATGATCCATTATGTATTTCCAGTCTCCTATACTTATATACTTAGTGGATCTGCTTGTGCTTGATATGTGGACATGCTTTACTTTCTTTGAGCATGGGTATGCCCACCTCAGATAGTGTTTCTTTCTGATCTCCTTTTGTGGCTTGGCAGGCTAAAATCTGGTGAAGTCCTTCTCAGTTTTTGACAGGTTTCCTTTCCATGTACTTAATACATTTCGGCCATCATGTACCCCTTCTGACCTCATATATTAGGGGGCATTTGTTATAGCTCCAAATCTCACCCTTGATATTTGTGATGCTGCATTTATGGCCTAGGGCAACCCCTCCTTCTAGACTTGGTCCAAATACTTAAAAAACAGTGTTTTACTCCCTGTATGCGACATTGCCCTGAGCTAAACGCGTGTGTACGCGGGTCAGTGTATACCCAACCCATGTATATGTCTTAAAACACTTAAAAAAATTAAATCTCCTTAATTTCGGGCGGAGATCATGGGTTTTACTTGTTGATTACCTATTAGTGCCCGTGGCCCCAACTGTTCCCAACAAATTCCCAACTAAAAAACTACTTTGGGAGAAGTATAAAAAGGCTTCAATGGGAAGGCCTTAAGGAGGAGAGAAGAGAGAGAATTACTCTACTGAGATTATCCCTGATCAAGTCTGAAGATCCCTGTGCTTCCAGCACTTCCCCCATCACAGGAAACCATTTTTTCCTTGAGTTTTGATGTCATTTCACTAGTTGAGATATCCTTGTGTGAGTCATGGAAGGAGCCTTTTGAAGACTTGGGATTGGACGGATCGGGAGGATAGTTCCACTTGGAGCCAGCAAGAGGAAGATTCAAGTGATATCATTCCTTGCTTTGTTTTAGTTATCTGCAATAAAGAAGCATTTGTCTTGTTCTCGAAATCAATCTTCTTTATGCATATGATGTTATTGTTATGGTTTACATATAAACAATTGTTTCAATGTATAATTAGTTGTCTTTCAATAAGTTATGAAGTTGATTTCTATATGATACTTTGTCCATATATTGCTATGCTTCTTTGAATTCACTGTCTTGCAGGTTCAAGGATCGAGAGGAACTCCAAGAGGGTTTGGACCCTGGCTGGATCTACCCGAATGAAGGACCCCCAGGTGCACCTCTCTTTGCATAGTTTTCTTATTTAAGTATCATGTCTGTGTCGAATTCTTGTATTTTACTGTATATAACCCCTCGCTCTGCTAGGGTGTTGAACCAAAGCCCTAGGGGACTTAGTCCCTCAACAACCAATCTCTTGGATTGAAAGTTAGCCCTTTCAATCCGAAGGGGGATCCCTTCTATAACTCAGTCAAAATGACTGGTTATGTATTCAACACATTGACTAGATCATATGTAGAGTGAGGGGTTTTGAAAAAAGGAGTTTGGTTGGGAAATAAAGACAATCCATTGGGCAATGGAGTTAGGCACATGAAATAACAAAGATCTGCAAGATGCTAGTTATATGGTCAATGATTGGCAAAGGCAAGGTAGACAACAATTTCTTAGACATCAATTTATCATTGTAGCCGAAAGTTGAAGGAAGGAAACAATCCACTATAGTTGGGCATACAAGATGAATCCAAAATAATATTTAGAGTACAGGGGCGATTATTGGCTTGATGGGATGTAATCCAAGTTCAAAGTTAGTTGTACCAACCAACAAAACCCTAAATTTCTGGCCCTTTTGGAAACAACCCGCGTAGTGCAGGATGTAGTCTCACTCAAACCAGTATTGGGTGATGACAAAACCAGATTTCTGCATCTAGAGGTCTGTGTGATGGGTTCCTTTGACTTCTAGGGCTTAGTTCTATCTTCATGAACCCTAATCTTTCCGACACAGATAATTACAGTAATTCACATAAACAACATCTATACCTTTGCGAAGGTTTTTAAACATTCATAATATCAATAAACCATACTAATCTACTACTTTCATGCATAAGATAAGAATTCATTCATATAATTTCAGATACAGAGCGAAAATACAAAAACTGCATAAGTAAATACAAATACATAGATACACAATTTATGGATCAAAATTGCCTTTATTAGATGTATTATTTCAAGTACAGACTCTTCTTCCCTCCAAACTCAGTTGCAAGGGCCCGCGTACTCAGCCTGCGGACTTACCAAGGTCTGCGCGCACTCAGCTACAGGAGCCTTCTCCTTTGCCTAAGGATAGGAAACAAACCTTCTTGCCTTAGCTTACTTGCCCATACAATGACCTTATATCAAAATTGAGTTACTTCGTAGACTCGCTATGACCCTTCTATATATATCCTTAGCTTTTACAATACCAAGCTCTGCAGACCTTGGCCAGGTCTCAAAACTTCTTATCTCCTAAAAACCTAAGGGACTAAATCCCCTTTGACTCTTATTACCTTCGCGCTCTGCTTCCACAAATCGTGGAGACTTTACAATTATACAAAAAGTAAGTACCAAAAGTTGACCCCAGGGGACCCTATCCCAAGAGGCCTGTTACACAGCATTTTGTCACTGTCACTATACTCCCTGTTCATTGATATTGGAGGACCTCTACAGTGAACCCTGCATGCTTTGCCTTCATGGAGAAACTCCCATTATGCCCCTCTTCATGAACAGATCATTTCCCTATTGCACCATTTCTCTTGAAACTTCTGTTTTGCCCAATTTGCAAGACTGGTGCTAATGACCTTTGTCTTCCCCGCACCAATGTGGAGAGATTAGAACTATTACCCATGCCGATTGGTGCGACTGAGCTGTATTCCAGTCGCATTGGTCCTGCTATGGAAAGATTTTTAAATTAGAGCTGAAGCTTCCATTTCTAGAAGCTTCGTAATGGAAGTCAGGTAAATGGTTTGGCCAGATGGGGTTGGGGATGACAGTTTGGGCTCCTTTCCCCTATAATGATGGAACTACCTCAAGGGATAAGTCCATCTCCCATGAGAAGAGGATCCATCTCCCATCCATCTTTCCTATATAAACCTGCCTTCTTCCCAAGCACAAACTAGTGACTAGTGTGAAAATTAGAGTTAGAGTTTTGGCTGAGTGTATATATACTAGACAAGCAAGCTATTACTAGTTGTAGCCATCTAGTTTTGTGAGGGAGAAGTGTGTTTGGTTTTGAGTGAATCCTAAATGGAAGAGTCTTTAAACTATTGTTGTTTGAAGCCATCACAAAGTGCTAGCAGAAGTGTGTGGGAACCTGGCCTTGTTAGAGGAACACTGCGACGTCAAGACAAATGGTTGTAATCTCTCTTTGAATATTAATATATGCCACGATCGATTGATTTCCTACATGTTTTATAATATTACATATTCGTGTCTTGATGCTTCTTGACTCATTAAGTAGGTTGAATTTCAATTTGTCTATTATTATGTTTGTGTGTTGTTGTTGTTCACTTGTTTCAGGAACTTGAAGAAGGAAGCGAGAGATTGCTGGAGTGAACAAGCGAGGACATCATCAAGGAGGATAAGTGACCAAGAGGTAGGCCCTCTTGATTGATTCTAACCTAAGTAAATATTCCATAGAATGTATCTGTTGTGGCTAGACCCATTATTGGGCTAGAGGAATTGGTTCGTGTCCGCACTTATAATTTTACTTCACCACAAATTGGCGACTTCATTAGGGAGATCCCATCTTTTTGTTTGTTTTAGATTTCATGATTTCATGGGAACTTTGCTAGTTTCGCATTTTCCCTTTGGTTCTGTTGCTCTTCTCCTGCTTACTGGCCTAAGTCTAAAATTCATAGTAGCAGATCTGGTCCCTGTTATGAAACCAGCTCACAAAAAGATAGAAAAGATAGATCAACGCCTTCGAAATAAGCCTCTTCGAGGGGGAAACCTCCTTTACATTACACAAATGAACAATTCTTGGATGATACAAATGACAAGAACTCCTTTCTATATATAGGAGTCTAAGGGGTCATAATATAATTAGAGTCGACATAACAATAATAATGTAAGGGCACAATAATAACAATAGTGGGCTTCTATGGGGCAAAATAATAATAATATGGGGACTACATGGGCACAATGATATAATAAGGGGTTGTACTAATAACAATAAGGTGTTACACTAGTAGTATAGGGACCTAACATGCCCCTCTCCTTCAAAAAGTGTTGTGCTCAACGCTTGAGTAGTTCTTGATGATTCTGTATAAAATACTTGTCTTCCCATGTGGAATATTCAGCAGGTAAGTTCTTCCACTTGATGAGATGCTCTGCAATTGTTCGATTTCGTAGTTGTCGGGTTCTTGTTTCTGTGACTGCTCCAGGTTCCAATATGATTTTTCCTTCCTCGTTAAGTTCTAGCAATATTGTTTGAACTTGGATCTTCTGCAACTTTTGAATGAGTGGCCACACTTCTTCGTCCTTCTTCCATTCATCCCTTGCTTCGTTTGTCCAATCTGGTTGGATAATAGAAATAGCACAAAACAATGCTTCCACATCCTCATCCTTTCTTGAGAGTGCATCTGCAACAACATTTTTATTCCCTTTCTTGTAGATGATTTCAAAGTCATAACCCAACATATTTTTGACCCATTTTTCTGTTCTTCTAAAGATAATCTTTGTTCTAAAAATTATTTAAGACTATCATGATCCATTTTTACCTTGAAGTGTCTTCCCATTAGGTAAGGTCGCCATTTCTTAAGTGCATGTAGTATTTCCAACATTTCCTTTTCATAAATAGCTTGCTTGAGATGTAGCCGTAAAAATACCCAATCGCATACATCAAAACTTCTTTCACTGCGATGTTGATTTGCCTGTTGTTTCATTTGATTCTGCACCAAATTGGTGTTATCCTTTAAAAGTTGGAAAACTTGTTATTGATGATTGATGTGATCTTTCACTACTTGAATCTTTTTCTTCTGGATACGTTCTTCTATCTTGAGAGTTTGAGGAGTGGTAATTTCTTCCAATGCATTACAAGATATGGTCGGATTCATTTCTTAATGTTCGATGTGATATTTCACTTCTTGAACATTTTTCTTCTTGATATGTCCTTCTATCTTGATAGATTGAGGAGTGGTAATTCTGGCCAATGCATTACAATATATGGTCGGATTAATTTCTTCTTTCTCGATGTGATCTTTCACTTCTTGAACCTTTTTCTTCTTGATATGTCCTTCTATCTTGAGAGTTTGATGAGTGGTAATTCTTGCCAATGCTTTACAAGATATGGTCGGATTCATTTCTTCTTTCTCTAGGGTTGGTTCCTGGTGTATATCCTCTTCTTTTGATGTTTCTTGATCCTTTTCTTCCTCCTCTTCACAATCAATGTAAAATAATTTCTTGTCAGCACACTTATGACCTTTAATGTATTTGTTATCACAATTGTAACAAAGTCCTTTTTCTCATTTTTCTTCCAATTGTTGTAGTGTCAACCTTGTATGTTGTAGAAGGCTAGGAGAAACAACAGTTCCATATTTATAGTTGTGAGGGGTAGACTTCCTTGTTGCCATAATTTTTCTTTCCACTTTTCTTGCCAACCTGAATGCCTTCTCCAATGAATCAGGTTCCCAAAGATGAACCTCATGTTGAATGTTATCCTTTAAAGTTCCTATGGAGACATCAATCCTTTGCTTCTCTGGAATATCATTTTCCCCTATATTCAACTTTTTAAAGTCCTTAATGTGCTCTGCCATTGAACACTTTTGTTTGAGATTTATCAATTGGCTAAAGAAGGTGTTTCTCTTTGTATCCTCATAATGTGCTATTATTTCCTCTGTGAAAATTGACCACGTAACAAGTGGTTTACGAGAACAAAGCCCTTTATACCATAAAATTTGATCCGGTTCTAAATATGAAGATGAAATACGTACCTTTTGTAATAGTTTCACCTCATGTAGATCAAAATATTGCTCCATCTGTAGTATCCAATTTACCGGATCCTTGCCATCAAACTTCCTCATATCGCCTTTTCTTGATTTTTTGAGCTCGATCTTGAAACGACTACAACTCTGTACTTGCAGATCTTTCAATTTTGAAATCACAACTTGTAGTATCCCTCTTCGTCCTCTTTCAAATGCCACTAGGCTTATCAAAATTGGATTCTCCAAGAAAGAGTTATGCACAATCTCCCACGATGACCTGATTATATACCTTTTCAGAAGAGCGAACTTGTATGAAGTGCCACGTGTCATTGTTTTGGCCTTCGGATCTGAAAAATATACACAAAAAACCACAGTCCTTCCTCTTTCTGCAACTTGTTACTAAATTTGAACCTAATGCTCATAGAGACAATTACGACGATTTTCCCCAGGTCACCTGTTTGGGATGTAATTCGGGAGCCTGCAAAAATGCTAAATGTCTTGGACTGTATATCCGAAAATAGAGTGAAACAAGATCTGAAATTAGGGCCCGAGATTCCCCATGATTTTGGCTCAAATGGGTTTTAATTTTAGAGTCTCAACCTTCATAGAAAACAAATTATAGCAAACATTCCACCATGACCTATTTGAGATGAAATTCTGGATCTTGTAAAAACCCTAACTTCCTCAGATCATATCTCCGAAAATTTAGTGAGACAAGATATAAAATTTAGACCTG
This sequence comes from Pinus tabuliformis, assembly GCA_031772625.1. Taxonomy (NCBI): domain Eukaryota; kingdom Viridiplantae; phylum Streptophyta; class Pinopsida; order Pinales; family Pinaceae; genus Pinus; species Pinus tabuliformis. The sequence goes on along the minus strand of CM062819.1, from coordinate 99,736,371 downwards.
AGGTTTAGACTGATTTCTTCTCAAATGGGTTTTTGTTTTAGATTTTGAAATTGTGTATCGAAAACGTTATAGCGAAAATTCCATGATGACCTATTTGGAGCAGCAAAACCCTAGAATCCAAAGCTCTGATACCAAATGTTATGAAACCAGCTCACAAAAAGATAGAAAAGATAGATCAACGCCTTCGAAATAAGCCTATTCTAGGGGGAAACCTCCTATACATTACACAAATGAAAAATTCTTGGATGATACAAATGACAAGGCCTCCTTTCTATATATAGGAGTCTAAGGGGTCATAATATAATCAGAGCCGACATAAGAATAATAATGTAAGGGCATAATAATAAAAATAGTGGGCTTCTATGGGGCACAATAATAACAATATGGGGACTAAATGGGCACAATAATATAATAAGGGGGTTGTATTAAAAATGCAATGTTCTATATTAAATAAAATGAAACCCACTAGTCAGCTCTATGAAAGAGAGTCTGAAGCAGGAGAGTCTGGCTCTACAGAACACTCTACATTGTTCATGTACATCACACATAATATAGTAATCATAGATTTAGGAAGGTTAGAACCATAACCTAAAAAATAGAAACTAATTCCTATCCTGAGGTCTCGTGAACCAACTCACTATTCTAAGATATTCTCCATTATCTCTAACGCTCCCCCTTAATGGAGAAGGGGTTCACAAATATGCCTAACATCTCCCTAAAGATTTCAAACTTGATTTTTCCAAGAGGCTTAGTGAAAATTTCGGCAACATTATCACATGTATTACAATATACCAAATGGATTTATTTTGATTGCACTTTCTCCCTGACAAAGTGGAACTGTGTATCAATGTGTTTAGTGTTTTTTTGAAACACCGGATTATTAGCAAGTTTGATTGAACTCTGATTGTCGCATCTGATTGTTGTTGCATCTTTCTGTTCTTCCCCAACATCCTGGAGAAGTATTCACAACCAAACTGCCTCACACTTTGCTGCACACATAGCTTGATACTCTGCTTCCACTGAAGACAAGGAAATTGTGTTTTGCTTCTTACTACTCCATGTAATCACCCCAGATCCAATGCTGCATGCATAGCCTGTTATGGATATGCAATCGTCTACATTTCTAGCCCAGTCTGAATCTGTACATCCTATCAATCTAACATCAGAGGAATCAGTATAAATAATACCATAATCTATAGTACCTTGTAGAGACCTCAAAACACTTTTCGCTGCATTCCAATGACTTTCAAGTGGCTTGGACATGTATTGACTTAGCACACTGACTACATAAGCCACTCTGTAGTTTGATGTTATGCTATAATAGTACTGCTTCAGGCTTACACTGATCCATCCTAAATATTTCTAGTAGTCCTTTGACATACTTTCCCTGGGATAGAAATGTTTTTCCTGAATCTCTCCAGATCTCAAGACCCAAACAATATCTTAGTTCACCAAGGTGTTTCATTTCGAACACCTGTGACATCTGTTGCTTGATTTCTTTGATTAGATAAGTAGCATCACCTGTAATAATCAAATCATCTACATACAAAGAAATCAACACTATGCGCCCTTGTTCATCTTGCATGGTATAAAGATTAGGGTCGTTTTTACTTCTGTTGTAGCCAAATTGTAGAAAAAATGAATCAATCTTTTCATACCAAGACCTGGGTGCTTGCTTTAGTCCATAAAGAGATTTCTTTAATCTACAGACTAAATGTTCTTTCCCTTTCTGGAAAAACCCTTCAGGTTGCTCTAAATAAACCTCCTCTTTCAATTCTCCATTTAAAAACACAGACTTTACATCTAATTGGTGAATCATCCAATGTTTCTTAGTAGCTAAAGCAATCAACATTCTGATGGTATTAAGTTTAGCTATAGGGGAAAAGGTTTCTTCATAGTCAATGACTTCTTTTTGTGAATACCCCTTTTCTACCAATCTAGCTTTTAATTTATCTATGATTCCATCTGCATTAATCTTGGGTTTATAAAACCATTTACAACCTATTGTTTATTTCCCTCTAGGAAGTTCAACTAGTTCCCAAGTGTTGTTCCTGATTATAGATTCATATTCCTATTCCATAGTTGTTCTCCATTCACTACATTCATTTGCTTCCTTATAACTAGAAGGTTCAGCAACATTCATCACACTAGTTATAAAAGCATTTTCCCTATATCTTGCAGGGAATTGAGCTTTCCTACCTGATCTCCTGAGTGGTGGGGTAGCTTCAAACCTTATCTGATCATCATTTTCTTTTTCTTCCCACTGTTGCTGCTACTGTTGTTGCTGTTGTATCTGCCGCTGTTGCTATTGTATCTATTTCTGTTGTTGTTCATCTTCTGCCTTTGTCTGCTGCTGATCCTGATTGTTTCCTGTTTCTTCACTTTCGTCTTCCACCAAGTACGGAATATCCCATTCCTCATTGTGCTTATCAGATTCTTCATCATCCTGCTCATGGAATATGACATTTATACTAAAAAAATCTTGTGAGTAGAGGGATTAAATAATCTATAAGCTTTATATTGTGAATAATACCCTATAAAGGTACATCTGATGGCTTTCGAATCTAGTTTTCTTCTGTCTTCCTTTGGAATATGGGAAAATGCTTTAGACCCAAATACTCTTAAATGTTTTACTGCAGGCTTAAATCCATATAGTGCTTCATAAGGAGTTTTAAACTCAAGACTCTTTGTAGGACTCTTATTTTCAAATAAACCACAGTATTCAATGCTTCAGCCCAAAAACCATTTGACGGATTCTTACCTTTCAGCATGCTTCTAGCGCATTTCACCAATGTTCTGTTCTTTCTTTCTGTTACTCCATTCTGCTGAGAAGTATGGGGTACTGTGAATTGATGTAAAATTCCATGGTATTTAAAATACTTGATAAGCTCATCCTTTCTGTATTCTCCCCCTTAATCGGAGCGGAGAATTTTTATCTGCTTCCCTGTTCGCTTTTCAATCATGTTTCTGAACTGGTTAAAGTATTGAAATGTGTGACTCTTCTTAGTTAAGAAATATACCCAAGAAAACTTTGTGCAGTCATCAATAAACAATAAAAAATATAGTGCACCTCCTAATGAATTTGTTTGCATGGGTCCACAAAGATTTGTGTGAACTAATTCAAGTATATCTCTCTGTTTCTTCTCTACTTGAACATGGAATTTGTCTCTATGCATATTTCCTAATGTAAATACATCACGGTCATTATGAACTTGTTTTAACATAGGAAGATCTCTTACCATTTCCTTTGTTAGACTCTCTCATAAAACAATAATAAATCCAAAAATAAATAAATTAATTAAATATTCCAAGTTAGGAATTTGTGCCTAACTCTTGGGTTGTTCCTCTAAGATAGGAGTTAGTTTAGGTAACTCCTATATTGGTGTGTCTGGTGAGAAATTATCTCAACCAAAGGAGAAATTATCTCAACCAAAGGTGTCTAAGATAGCATGCACTATCTTGAGAACACTTTCTCTCATCTATTTATTTGTAACACTATATTCAATTATTTTTGTAATGTGTAATGAGAGAGAATACCTGAGGAAGCATAAGGCTTCAGCCTTTTTCTGCCGATATTTTGTGTCTGATTTTTATATGTGTGCTTTTCTGTAATCTGTTGGAGTTAATTTCATTTTTATTATCCTTTTTCTAAAGTAACAACAAATCATTGTAGTTGATATGACCAAATCTCTGATGCCATAGCTCTTTTGTAGTCAAACCCGCTGCTGTTAAAGCTCGAACTGGTGCTGGTCTTACATCCAATTTGTACGGACCTCCTATTCGAATTCCTGTAGCAATAGTCTTCAAGCCATCTAACAGATCTTTAATATAGCAGTTACATTTAAAAAATTCCACTTTGAGATCTTGATCTATAATCATGGATACAGAAATCAAGTTCTTTGTTATACCGGGCACATACATAACATTATAAATTTGTCTTACATTACCATTAGGTAAAATGACAGAAATTTTCCCACATCCTTTGATATGATGACTTCTATCATCACTTAGATAGATTTGTGCTCCATCGTTGATTTCTTTAAAATCTTCAAACCATTGCTTGTTCCCTGTCATATGTGTTGATGCTCCCGAATCTACATACTAGATGTCTACATCAACATTCTCATGACGGTCTGCCATGAACAATCTAAAATTTTGCTCATGATTGTCATTCGCGAGATGACCTGCATGTCTTTTCTGCCTCTGATGTTCTTCATGATATTTCTTCCTGCACTCCCTAGCTATATGACCAAGTTTTCCGCAATAAAAAAATTTAATTACAGAGTTGTTTCTATTCAGATTCATACCTTGGGTCAGATTTGGTCTTTTCTGTGAGCTTCCTCTGTTTTGCTGTTGCAGATTTCCCTTTCCTTTGTAGAAGTTCTTTTCATCATCAATGCAAGATTGGAACTCTGGGGCTTCAGAGTCGATATTCTTTCTTCTTCTTGCATCAGTATTCCTGTCAGTTATTCAAACTTTGGGATTTTCTCTCTTGCATTTATCCCAGTGATGAACATTTGGTAGTCATCGGTCACACCATTCATGGTAATTGTTACAAGATCTGTATCTTCAACTGTATGACCAATGTCTGCCAATTTTTTCTTCAGATCTTTGATCCTTGCTATGAAGGTAGCAACTGTTTCATTCTCCTCCATCTTCAGGGATAAGATCTTGCTCTTCAGGAACAGAAGACGATTTGTATTCCTGATCTCATACAGATCCTTCAAAATTCCCCAAATTTCGCTTGTTGATTTACATTCTCTAATATGTGGTATGATGTAGTCTTTCACTGACATCTTCAACAGTGTCCTTGCTTTACCCTCACGCTTCTCCCAATCTGGGACTGAAGTTGATCCAACTGATGGCTTCTGCTCATCCCCATTTGCAATCATCCAAGCACTCTACACTTCTACCAGATCTTGAATTTCCAATTCACATAATTGGAGCCATCGAGCTTGTTATGCTCATTCAAACATGCTTCAAACATTTTATTATTCATCTTGGCGATTTAAAAAAGGTTCGACAAGTAAAAAATAATGTTAGATTTACCCGAGATCTGTGTCAAAGACGGAGATAGCTGATTTCCAATGTTGTTTGATCTCGCAGTTGTTGGAAATAATACTGAGAGGGGGGGTGAATCAGTCTTAGCAAGTCAATAATTTTTCATTTCCATAATCAGATATGTTACTTTAGTTAATGGAACTCGCGTGTATACGCAACTGTGTTTAACACAACTGGCGTATATCCTGCAAACTTATGATTCAATTAATTCATCATATATTGATCTCTAATTAGTGCATCAGAACGATATAAACAGTAACCAGGTGCAGTAAAAACAGAACAGACAATCACACACATGAACACAAGATATAAGGTGGAAACCCAATGTGGGTGAAAATCACCCACTGCAATTGTCTCTATATTGTTTTTAATAATAAGAAACTTCTTTTTACAATTTTTGTACTAGTTCAGTCTTATACCAGTAGGCAGGCTTCTACCTACAGAAGGCTACAACCTTCTCTTGTTCTCCAACTTCTCCTGGAAGGGAGCTACAACCCCCTAGCTCTTGTACTAGCTGATATGTTTACTAGTATGTAGGTGCTGGCCTACAGAAGGCTACAACCTTCTCTTTTCTTCTAGGGACCACGTTTCATAATTTTCAGACTGGATCCATCAATAACATCATTCAATAATCAAATATATCTACATCAACCAATCTCCTTTGCACCAACCACAACTAATTCAATCAATCACTTTGACAAACTTTCAATCTGATCTTTCATAATGCTGTAACCAAAATACAGTAACCAGAACCCAAGCCAGAACCCAGAACACTGCAACAATAAATAGAGGCAGCTAAAACATATTTTATAAGGTATACACTACTTCCATGTGTCGAACCTATGTGCATATGCTCTTTTCTCAAGGTGAACCTGTGTACGGATCTGCAAATCAAATTTAAGATGTATACACTTTTTTGATATGCAGATCCAGCATGTATACACACCTTTTCTAAAGTGAGCATGCATACAGATCTGTAAATGATGATTTAAACATTACAACAATTCCAGACTTCAGTTATACCCAGATCATCATATTTACAGACTACAACATGCGCTAGTTATTCAGATAAATGATCAAACCACATAAAGATACTTCACTTCAAGCCTTAAGATCTTGACCCATCATTAGATCTTATCCTTCATCAAGCGCTAAGATTCATCCTTGGTTCAAATCTAGCTATGCACCATAACCCAATAACCTGTATACTAGATCTTGCTCTTCATTAGATATTCAATACTTGAGTACTTTGGCCTAATGATCTTCCCCTCCTTTTATAGTCTTAGGCCTTACTCAATACCATGGACCAAAACCACTTAGGACCAATACCTTGGACCCAATACCTGGGGTCAATACCTCGGACTAGATACCTTGGACCAATACCATGGATCAAAATACCATGGACCAAATACCTTGGACCAAAACTTAGTTTTCCAAGATATACGCGCCTTGCATTCTATGAAAGTGCATGTGTATGTATACGCGACTTGTATATAGTGAACCCGCATGTATACGTGACTTGGCCAATGGTGAACCTGTGTATACCTCTCTTTCTTCATTCTAATTTGAACTTTGTGTTGTTAACCTGTTGAACTGTGATCTGTCATCTGAGTGAGTTGCCATCAAGGACAACACATGTGTCATAATGCCAACAATCTCCCCCTTTGGACTTGATGGCAACCCCAAGTCACTCTCCCCCTTTGTCATTAAGGGCAAAGGGTTATGCTCTCCCTGAGTACATGCTGAATTCTCTGATATGCTGAAGAGTGTTGGTTGAGCTCCATGATTGATTCCATGCTCCCTCTAAATATAAGCAAGGTCTGCAAAAAGATATTCTAAAAGAGGAACATGACTCTATACATACATCATAAATGACCTTACTATCACCAATGACTCATACATACATCCATCTCCCAACCAAGTGGGGATATACCAATTGTTTATAAATGTCAAAACAAGAAACAATACATCATCCATCCCATGCATAGTGGGGTAACAAATTAGGTCATTTCATGACCTTTTCATTAAAAGATATACATGACATATATAACAGAGACCAAATATTTTAAACAAGACCATGATATGCATCAGCAACTATCATTAGCAGCATCTGTCAATCAGCATACAGACCAACAACCATGTTCTCCCCCTGGACCTGTTCCACCTGAATCAAAAACAATTGCGTGAATCTGTACCAAGATCTTCTAAGATAATTCCAACAATGCATTATTAGAAGCATATGCTCCCCCTGAACCTGTGCCAGATGATCACTGTTAGATCTGATCATTTCATATAATAGAAGAGTTATCAAGGCATCATTATCAATCAGATATACATCAAGTTATCAACCACTTATGAGATCCAACATATTTCCACATGTCATCCATAGATTGTAACCATAATCAAGCAGATAAGATAATTCATTGAACCATATCAGACCCCTTTCTTCCTGAGTCTAGCCCACTGCTTTTCCTCAAACCAACATATACGTGACTATATCCACAGAAACCAGCGTATGTACGCAACTACGCTTCATGAAACTCGCGTATAACCACCTTTCTTTGAAACAGATAGGATTTAACAGTAGGATGATGCATCAACTACTCCTAGCTTCTGTCTGAGATATTCAAATGTCTCTCTGGGTAGTGGTTTGGTGAATATATCAGCAACCTATTCTTTGGAAGGAACATACTCCAATTTGACCTTTTGTTCAAGCACTTGTTCATGTAGAAAATGATACTTGATGGGTATGTGATTGGTCTTGGAATGCATGACTGGATTCTTTGAAATACCGATGGCACTTGTATTATCACATAGAATGGAGATGGGTGGAGTACATGTGATTTGAATGTCTTGAAATGTTTGCATCATCCAAAGGAGTTGTGTGTAGCAAGATGCAGCAGCCACATATTCTGCTTCAGCTGTTGATAATGCAATTGAAATTTTTTTCTTGCTGAACCAAGACACTAATCTGGAACCCATATAGAATGCACCACCACTAGTGTTTTTTCTGTCATCCACGCTTCCTGCCCAATCTGCATCTGTATATGCATGAAGTGTAAGATCTGTATCTCTAGGATACCATAAACCAAAATTCTGTGTTCCTTGAAGATATTTGAAAATCCTTTTGACTGCCTAAAGGTGTGATTCCTTTGGATTTGCTTGGAATCTTCAAAGTATTCCTACTGCATGCATGATGTATGGTTGGGTACCTGTTAGATAAAGCAGTCTACCAATCATGGATCTATAAGTTGGTTGATGTACTGTTGCTGATTCATCGTTTGTGCTGAGATTGCATCTTGTTACCATTGGGGTACATACTAGTTTAGAATCTTCCATGCCGTATTTTTTCAAGATCTGTTTGAGATATTTGGTTTGTGACAGAAAAATACCATCTTTTTTTTGTTGAACTTGTAAACCAAGAAAATATGTAAGCTCACCAGGTAGGGACATTTCAAATTCTTGCTGCATTACCGAAGAAAAATTCTGACTCATCGCTTCTTCATGGCTACCAAAAATGATATCATCAACATACACAACAAGTATTAGCAATTTATTATTGTCAATCTTTGTATATAGATTGCTATCAGCTGGTCCCTTTGAAAAACCTTGTTGATGAAGATATTTGTCAAGACGATAATACCAGGCCCTTGGAGCTTGTTTTAGACCATAGAGAGCCTTCCTGAGTCTAGATACAAGTTTTGCATCATTTCAAAGAATGAATCCGTCTGGTTGCTCAATATAGACTTCTTCTTCTAAGTCTCCCTTAAGAAAGGCAGATTTTACATCCATTTGGTATACTTTGAATTTCTAAAAACTAGAAAGAGTAAGGAACATTCTTATGGCTTCAAGTCTAGCAACAAGTGCAAAAGTTTCTTCAAAATCTATACCTTCTTGTTGAGAATATCCTTTACAAACGATTCTAGCCTTGTTTCTAATAACTTCTCCATTTTCATTCAGCTTGTTTTTGAATATCCATTTAGTTCCTATGATATTCTTATCATGAGGTATAGGAACTAATTCCCAAGTATTATTCTTTTCAATTTTCTCAAGTTCTTCATTCATGGCCTTGACCCAACATTTATCTTTACATGCTTCATTTACATTTTGAGGTTCGATGGAGGATAGCAATGCTAGATAGCTTGAAGCTTCTGTAATAGTTCCTCTTGTCTGCACACCTGCCTCTTTCTGTCCCAACATTTGAGTCTCTGGATGATTTTTCTGAACATACCTAGACGGAGTCTTTTCTTCTACCATTATCTCTTCTTTTGGTGCTTCATTGGTTTCTTCTTCAGAATTAGTCTGATTTGATGTGGGAGGATAATCCTCATCTTCTTCATAATCTTCGGTTTTTATTTGTTTTGGATTTTTGCATGCTTCATCAACGAAAACATCAATACTTTCAATAATATTCCCTAGCCTTTTATTATAACATTTATATCCTTTACTTTAGGAAGAGTAACCAAGGAGAATACCTTCATCCACTCTAGGTTCAAACTTACCAAGTTTTTCATCGGTTCTTTGATGTAACATTTGCTTACAAAAACTTTGAAGTATTTTACAGTAGGAATCTTACCATACCAAAGTTCATGTGGAGTTTGAGTGCTGTTTACCCGAACATTTTCTTGGTTAAGAATAGTGACGACAGCGAATCCAGTTTCACCCCAAAAGGTTGCAGGAGTTCCAGACTCATCTAGCATAGCACGAGCCATTTGTTGAATAGTTTTGTTCATCCTTTCTACCACTCCATTTTGCTGAGGATTCCTTGCGATGGAGAATTTCCTTTTTATTCCATGTTCTTCACAAATGTCAAAGAATTCATCTGAGGTAAATTCCCCTCCTCGATCAGATCTGAGGCATTTGATTTTGCGATCTGATTCATTTTCAACCAAAGCTTTGAAGGCTTTGAACTTTTCAAATGCTTCATCTTTATGCTTTAGAAGTCCTATCCAACACATTTTGGAAAAATCATCAATGAACAATATAAAGTATTCTTCTCCACAAGGTGACTTTTTCCTTGATGGTCCACATAAATCAGTATGAACAAGTTCAAGAGGCTTACTAGCTGATCCTTCCTTTTCAGGGAAGTGCGATTTGGTTTGCTTACCAAATTGACATGATTTGCATATTGTATTTTTTGGAATGCTGATATCAGGAAGATCACGAACAACCTGGAATCTGCATGCTTTTCTTATTTGAGAGAAACTTAGATGCCCCAATCTTCTGTGCCATAGCCAGTGTTCATCATTTTTGCTTAGATAGCATTGTTGTTGTCCTCCCTTGAGTATGTATAAGTTGTTTGGAGTTCTTATACCTTTGATCATGGTTTCTCCTATATCAAGCTCACGAAAAACACATCCATTTGATCGAAATACTACTTCATTTCCTTGATCACACATTTGACTGACACTCAACAGGTTATGCTTTAGACCATCAACATACATAACATTCCCAGCTTTAACTTTTTCTTTTAAGAGAATAGAACCTTTACCTTTTATGACAGCAGGAGTGTCATTTCCAAATGAGACCTTCTTTTCCTTTTCTAAGGCATTATATGAATGAAGTTTTTCTTTGTCACCTGTCATGTGTTTTGAGCATCCATTGTCGATGTACCACTGATTTTCTTGTCCTTCTGCATACAAGGCTATACCACATCTTTCTGTTTGTGGTTCTTTCTTTTTCCATATTTTGGGACTTAATGGAGTTTGCTCCTTCTGAGATGTTTGCCGAAATTTACTCCTGCATTCAGATTCTTCATGACCAAAGTTGTTGCAGATAGAGCATTCTATTTCATTTTCAAGAAGAGAAAATTTATTGTAGGACCTTTTCATGATCCCTGTCACATTCCTTTGATTTCGTGCTTCTCTAGTCATGATGGTCTTGTAAGAAACACATTGAGCAGCTTTGTGTCCAAAGTTATGACATGAAAAACATTGGCCATTAAAGAAGTTCCTGCGATTATTGAATCTACTGACCTGGTGATTGTAGTTTCTATTGATATTCATTCTTGAAGCAAATTGAGTATGATTTACCTAAGGTTGGTTGTAGCTTCTGTTCATCCTTGAAGTAAATTGAGCCTGATTTACCTAGTGATCTGCTTTATGCTTTTTTTGATGATTATCAAACTGTTCACTTCTCTTTGCTGCATCAAGATAGCTTTTAGTGGAGGCTGACGGCTTCTGTGCTTGAGATGCTTCTTAAGTATATCCAAGACCTGTCTTTATCAGAGGAGAATGCTGTAGTTTGATAATTTCATTTAAGGTTTCTGATCCTTTAGCAAATCTAAGATTGAGAGCTTTTGTTTTCTCAATATCCTTTCTTAGACCCACAATTTCACATTCTAGTTTTTCATTGTGTTTTTCTCTTTCAACAAGTTGGAATGTCAAAGTATCTATAATCATATTCTTTTCTTCTAAACAGATTTTTAGTTTAGAGATTTCTTCATAAAGGTCATCTTCATCTAGAGCATCTAAGAAATCATCATCTTCAAAAGCCATCAGAAGTCTATAGTCATTACTATTTTCATCTTCATCACTAATTGATAAACAATCGCTATCTTCATGCGTATAGTAGCTCTTCTTACTTACACTTTGTTTTCTATTCCATTTTGCAGATTCCTTACTTTGTTTTCTATTCCATTTTGCAGATTCCTTACCTTTATCAAACTTATCTTTATGAGGACATTTGGCAGCATAATGACCGACTCTTCCACAAGCAAAACATTTGAAAGGTAGTTTACCTCTGAATCTTCTAGAACCCCGTTGAAGGTTCTTGACAAAGTTTGCTTCTTCTTCTCCTTCTAAAATATGTCCTGATTCATTGAGTTCTTCTTTTCCTGAAGCTTTAAATGCGGCTTCTCTCATATCTGATGGACCTCCTTTTCTCATCTCAAAAGCAGTTAAGATTCCATGCAACTATGTCATAGTAATAGTCTGAAGATCCTGATTTTCTTCCATGGAAAATACTTTTGATTCAAACTTAGCAGACTAGGATCGTAAAACCTTTTCAACTAAGGTAACTTCTTTTATCTCTTCACCCAAATTATTCATGCAATTAACAATCTCATCTATACGTAAGAAGTAACTAGCTATACTTTCATCATTGTGCATTTTGAGAGTTTCATATTGAATTCTGAGAGTTTGCAGTTTTGCACGTTTTACCTGAGAGTCTCCTTCATAGCTTAGAATGATTTTGTCCCATATTTCTTTGGTGGATTTGAGCTGCATAACTTTGACAAATTTTGATTGTGATAGACTTCCCAATAATGTATTGACAACCTTGGCATTGGTTTCATATTGCTTTTTACCTGCCGCATCTGTAGGAATTGCTGATGGAAATGTATATCCTCCTTCCACGATTTCCCAGACATCTATTCCAAGAGATTGAAGATAGGCTGTGGTTCTTACCTTCCAATAAACGAAGTTGCTTCCATCAAAGATTGGTGGTCTGATGGATCCCTCTCTTTCTTGATTACTCATGATGATGGATCTTCCTTCAAGCAATCAAGCTTCTTTTGAAGGACCTGCTTTGATACCAATTGTTGGAAATAATACTCATAGGGGGGGTGAATCAGTATTAGCAAGTCAATAATTTTTCATTTCCATAATTAGATATGCTACTTCAGATAATGGAACTCGCGTGTATACACAATCGTGTTTAACACAACTAGCGTATATCCTGTAAACTTATGATTCAGTTAATTCATCATATGTTCATCTTTAATCAGTGCATCAGAACCATATAAATAGTAACCAGATGCAGTAAAAATAGAACAGACAATCACACACATGAACACAAGATATAAGGTGGAAACCCAATGTGGGTGAAAACCACCTACTGCAATCGTCTCTATCTTCTTTTTAATAATAAGTAACTTCTTTTTAAAAATTTTGTACTGGTACAGTCTTATACGAGTACGCAAGGCTTCTACCTGTAGAAAGCTACAACCTTCTCTCGTTCTCCAGCTTCTCCTAGAAGGCTACAACCTTCTCTTTTTTTCTAGGGACCATGTTTCATAAATTTTCAGACTAGATCCATCAATAACATCATTCAATCATCAAATATATCTACATCAACCTATCTCCTTTGCACCAACCACAACTGAATCAATCAATCACTTTGACAACCCTTCAATATGATCTTTCAAAATGCTGTAACCAAAATACAGTAACCAGAACCCAATCCAGAACCCAGAACACTGCAACAACAAACAGAGGCAGCTAAAACATATTTTATAAGGTATACTCTACTTCCGTGTGTCAAACCTGCGTGTATATGCTCTTTTATCAAGGCGAACCTGCGTATAGATCTACAAATCAAATTTAATATGTATACGTTGTTTTGATATGAGATCCAGCGTGTATACACTCCTTTTCTAAAGTGAACCTGCATACAGATCTGTAAATGATGATTTAAACATTACAACAATTCCAAACTTCAGTTATACCCAGATCATCATATCTACAGACTACAACATGTGCTAGTTATTTAGATAAATGATCAAACCACATAAATATAGTTCACTTCAAGCCTTAAGATCTTGATCCATCCTTAGATCTTATCCTTCATCAAGCACTAATGTTCATCCTTGGTTTAGAACCAGCTATGCACCATAACCCAATAACCTATATACTAGATCTTTCTCTTCATCAGATATTCAATACTTGAGTACTTTGGCCTAATGATCTTCCCCTCGTTTTATATTCTTAGGCCTTACTCAATACCATGGACCAAAACCACTTAGGACCAATACCTTGGACCCAATACCTGGGGTCAATATGTCGAACTAGATACCTTGGACCAATACCATGGATCAAAATACCATGGACCAAATACCTTGGACCTGTTATCACTCAGGTTGTTCCCCAAAAGTTGTGAGAAAAGGGAATACGGCCGAGGTAACCACAAACCAATCTTTTAGATGTAGGTTCTAGCCAAACTACATCCAGAGAGGGCTCTCTCTTTATAATTTAGCTTTGTTTTAGGTATATTAGGCTAGTTATGAAGTACAGGGGTTTGTTTGATTTTTGGATGGTGACTTTCAATGAAACAGGGGTGTAAATACGAGAAGTTTAGTCCATTGGGTTAATGGAGTCTATGAAGATAAACTGTTGGATATGGTTTCTTTGACAGAAGGAGGAACTATAGAGCAAGGTAATTAACCATGGAACAATTTTGTGAGCTGGAATCAGGTGAAACGGGGTCAAGGGGTGAAGGGCAACCAAGAATCCTTCATCATGTTGACCGAGGGAAAGTGGATGAATATTACCAGGGATCAGTTAAGAATTCCTTAGCTATTTTCAAGATGTAAGAACCAGGGAAACAGGAGCAATTAAGAATTCCTGCTTATGCTAATTCTGAAGAAAACATAAACAATAATAGATATTGAACACAGAGTACAGTTAAGAAAATTCTCAGTTATTATTTTTCCCTGTTATTAAGATCATGAACATAGATGATATAATAAAACACATAAACTGTAAAACATGAGTTAAAAAGACTTATTGATCCATGAAATAATTCGAAAATTCTACAACATAGTCCTCTGCCATCAATTCCATAACCAGAGAGTTTAGCAATAAAGCATTCTGGCAACCTTTTATTCAGAAGAGTTCTCAAAGTTGTAGCGAAGTTCCAGAAATGTATCACCAACCCCTAATACTTAGCTTGGGGAGGTATTTGTACCAAAATGTTTACAAAATATCTCAATGAGATAATATCTAGAAATAACTTTTTCCACCTACTCTACAGGAGGAGTAAATGATCTTGAAAATAGGGAGAAATGAATGCAGAAGTAAATGCTGCTATACTGGTCGTTTAGTTGGTAAGGTGTGTTGACTGTTTTCTCAGTGAGTCGGCTGGTGGATATTTCCGCTGATATTGCGCGTTGCTGTCCCAGCTCTCTCGGCTGCATTTGGACCATCTTTAATACGTTGTTGCTCCAGCTTGATTCTCGTCCCTTCTTGTTTTTCACTTTATGGTGCGTGACACAAACTTTTGATTTCCCAAAGATATAAAGAAATCAGAGATATGCCTACAGGATCTCTAGCATGCTTTGCCACCACTGGTCATCTGGTAATTGGTGTCTACGCATTTTTATTAGAGTTTCATCAGCATCCGTGTACCTGAAGAAAGTAGGTTGGACTGTGAAAAGATGTCTCACTTCATGCTCAATAAAAAACATATTTTCTAAATTGTCATACAGGCTTTATCCAGATGGGAGTGCCTTCTCTCTTGCAAAACTTGATGATGCTGTGACTTGATTATCCACATATGTATTCAACCTGTGAGCATAGTCTGCAAGTGGCTCACCAGGGAACAAGTTCAGCAGAAGTTTCCTCATCTCATGGAGGAGATCAACGCAATGGGGACCATTGCTTCCTAAGGGGGGAGGAATGATCCAGGTGGACTTGGCAGGTGGCCACCAATATCCACCTGGATCATTCCTCCCCCCTTAGGAAGCAATGGTCCCCATTGCGTTGAGCTCCTCCATGAGATGAGGAAACTTCTGCTGAACTTGTTCCCTGGTGAGCCACTTGCCCTGCTGAAGGAGTTGGCCTGCTTTGACAACTCGATACAGTTGGATATTCTGTTGGCGAGTGTTCTTGATCTGTGTGTCCATGATCTGATCAGTTGCAGCTTGTTCCATGCAATTTGGATTTAATTCTATGGGTTTGAGTTGTTCTGCAATGTCGGATGTGTCTAGCAATGGTGGAAAGTATGGCCGAAGGCGGTCCACATTGAACACTGGGTGCAGGCCAAGGAATGGGGGAATGCTGAGCTCAAATGCATTGTCTCCCATAGCCTTAGTAATGGTGTAAGGACCATATCAGAGTGGTCTCAATTTCCGATAGGCTCCAGTAAGGCGTTCCTTCTACAAATGCAACCAGACTTTGTCGCCCACCTGAAACTTGTGTGGCACCCGATGTTGATCATGTCGTTGCTTGTACTTGGCATTTGATTTCTCAAGAATGTCATGGACCTGCTGGCGAATATGTTGGATGCGCTCAACGAAGCTGGTGGCCTTATCTGTTTCGGACTGGACATGAGCTGAATTCATGTGAGTAGCTGCAAGTGGCATGGCCACATCAATGGGGCATAGTGGTTGGAATCCCAAGCCCACCTGAAAAGGGCTATGGCCAGTGGAGCTGTGAAGAGCTTGGTTGTAGCTGTGTTGAACATAGGGGAGGCTCTCGTCCCATGTGCATGGATGCTTTGAGTTATACATGCGCAGAATGTGCACAATCATCCTGTTGACAACCTCTGTCTAGCCATCAGTTTGAGGATGGAAGGCTGTGGACTTCGTGAGTTTGGTGTCCAGCATTGACCAGAGACTGGACCAAAATGTGCTGAGAAACCGACTGTCCCGATCTGAGATGATAGATTGTGGGATCCCAAAGTGTACCCACACTCGTTCAAAGAAGAGTTTAGCAGTGGCTTCTGCTGTGATATTCTTCTTGCAGGCCATCATAATGGCCATCTTCGAGAACCTGTCGACGACCACAAAAACACAGTCATTTCCATGCTTAGTAGAAGGAAGGCCTGACATGTAATCCATGGAGATGGATTCCCAAGGTCGACTAGGGGTAGGCAACGGGGTATAGAGGCCGTGCTTCTTAATGGTCGGTTTGGCAATGGCACAGGCAGTACATGATCAGATGTACTTCCCAACATCCTGTCGAAGATTCGGCCAATAGAAATAATTTTGCAGTACTGCCACTGTTTTCTCGACCCCGAAATGCCAAGTAGCCCGACTGTAGTGTGCTTCCCAAATCATCTTGGCACGCTCGCTTGAAGGAACACAAAGGTGACCGAGGTGGCATAATAGGGCATCCTGGAGGTGAAAATCTGCAACATGCCGACCCTCCAAGAGTGTCTGGTATGTGTGGCCGAATTCTGGGTTGCTTTTGTAGAGAAGTGGCCAATCAGAAGTCTCGTGCCCACAAGAGTTGAGCACGGTGGTTAGCGCCATGATCGGTGGTCGACTGAGGCAATCTGCAACATTATTGTTGCTGCCCTTTTTATACTTGATATTCAAGTGAAATTGTTGCAGGTATGTAGACCACTTCTGATGGCGATCATTCTGCAATTTCCCTTGGGTCTGTATGAACTGCAGAGGTCGGTGGTCTGTGTGGATGACCGTTTCCTTCCCCAAAATGTAATGCTTCCATTGTCAGCAGGCCTGTACAATGGAATACATCTCTTTATCATAAGTGGGGTACTTCTGGACTGTGTCTGAAAGTGTTTCTCTGTGATATGCCACTGGATGTCCATGTTGAGTAAGGACTGCCCCAATAGCATAGTCAGAGGCATCTGTCTCGACCTCAAATGGTTGTTGTAAATCTGGTAATGCGAGCACTGGTGTCGTGCAGAGGCGATCCTTCAACTCCCTAAATGCCTTCTGTTGAGATTCAGACCAAAAGAATTTTGCTTTCGCCCCGCCCTTGGTGACTTGACTCAAGGGCCAAGAAATATGAGAAAACCCCAACACAAATCTGCGGTAGAAGTTGGCAAGACCTAGAAAGTTGCGGAGCTCTGTTAGAGTGGTTGGAGAGGGGCAATCCCGAATGACTTGGATCTTGGCTGGATCGACATGCACCCCCTGTTCATCAATGATGTATCCCAGATACTGAACCTGGGTCATGCCAAAAGTGCATTTCTCCAAATTGGCACATAGCTTGTGTTGCCGCAGTGTTTGGAGAACCTGTCGGATGTGGTGGAGGTGCTCTTCCCAACTCTGGTTGAAGATCAGAATGTCATCCAAGTATACTACTACAAAGGAGTTGGTGAATGGCCGCAAGATGTCATCCATTAGCCTCATAAAGGTTGCGGGAGCATTCGTCAATCCGAAAGGCATGACCAACCATTCGAAGAGGCCCTCCTTGGATTTGAAGGCAGTCTTCCACACATCGGAGGGTTCGATTGGTACCTGGTGATATCCTGACTTCAGATCGATCTTGCTGAAATATTTCGCCCCCTTTAGTTGGTCTAGGAGGTCATCAATCTGCGGGATCGGGTACCTATTACGGACAGTGATCTTGTTCAGCGCCTGATAGTCAATACAGAGTCTCCACGTCGCATCCTTCTTCTGTACCAACACGATCGGACTCCCACAGGGCGATGAACTCGGACGGATGTGACCTTTCTGCAGGAGCTCCTGAATCTGCCTCTTGATTTCATTGTTCTCCAGAACGGAGCGCCGATAAATTGGTCCATTGGGTAGCAGCACACCTGGGGTCAGATCGATGGAGTGCTTGACTTGACAGTGCAGAGGAACCCCTGCCGGGGAGGTGAAGATGTCCTCGTACTCCTCCACAATCTTGTCCATCTGTAGTTGTCGTGCAGAGGGACCCCGTTTGGAGGCCACGGCCACTGTCTTCTTCTTTCCTTGAGGGCGTATCATCAGGAAAACAAATTTCCTGGTTTTGGAAATGATCTTACTGCATTGTTTTGCAGTAATCAAAGAGATGGCGGTAGGTGGTGCTACCTCTGGTATCCTGAACAACTTATTTCCCAATGTAATAATAACAGCACGGGGCCTTGATTCATACACAGCATGTCGCTTCCACAAGTATGGTTGTCCTAGTAATACATCACAAACTTCAAGGGGAGCAATGTCACACAATACCTCATCCATGAAGGGCTTGATGTTGTATGGAAGCCGACACTGCTGGCTCACGCGAAGATCTCGTCCTTGGTGAAGCCACCCAATGGTGTATGGTTGTGGATGTGCTGTGGTCGGTAAGCCCAACCGCTTCACGACCTCTGCTGAAATGAGGTTCTTTTGACTCCCGCTATCAACAATGAACTGTATTGGGGAGCCCTTTACCCACATCTGGGAGTGGAAGAGACGCTCCTCCTCCTCTAGATCTTCGGGTTCATTTTTCTGGATCTTTGCGGTAGCAACAGTGGCGTTGGGATCCGCATCAATGATTTGCTTCCCTTTTTCATACCCCTTATCGGGTTCTGACTCAGAGTCGGAACATGAATCTGATTCTGAAACCTTTAGATCAGCCACCAGTGACTGCTTGGCCCGACACTCACTTTTGTTGTGAGTGGAGCTCTTATGGAACTCGCACCATTTTCCAGTGTCCTTTCTCGTCTTCGCGACGCTGTTCTTTGCTTGCAGCTTCGACTGGTTGTCTTGGGCTGTCCCTCCTTGGCTTTGTCCTTTGTTCTGTGGTTTAGGGGCACCTTTCCCCTGCTTTGGATTCGTAGATCCAAAGTCTCGCTTCTTTTGTTTAAACTTTTGCTCGACCTTGATGGCATATCGGTATGTTGCGCCGAGCGAGGGGATGTTTAGGAATTGTATTTCTTCCTGGATGTACTTGTGCAGGCAGCCACGGTATTTGAGTATCAAATGTTGCTCTGAATCCTTGATACCCAACTTTGTGCGAAGGGTATGGAAAAGATTGGTGAACTCCGACACGTCTTGGTCCCTTCCCTGCCGCAGCATGGTCCACTTTATGTATTCATCCTCATAGCTTCCGACAGGGTAGTACTGCTCCTTGATGGCATCCCGGAACGAATCCCAGGTGGGTGCGGCTGAAAATAGTGAGCCAGTACTTTCATCCTTCTGCTCGCAGTAGGTTTCCCACCAGTCCTTGACGTGGGGGGCTGCTTTGAGAAGAGCAAAAACAATCTTTTCCCGACTCGAAAATTCATGAACAGAAAAATAACCCTCTAGCAGATTTAACCATTTATCTACGGCATCTGCGTCTATCTGACCCTCGAATATGGGGATTTCAAAATTAACTTGTACCTTAAAGGGTGTGGCGTTTCCAGAGTAGCTGCTGGAAGCCGATGCGTCGCTTCTGGGTAGCCGCTGAAGGATCTAGGCAAAGCTGTCCATCATCGCGTTCCGTTGTCGCTCGAGGGCTTCTTCGAGCAAGATTTTGATGGGATCTCCTGCCCCCTCATCTTTCTTCTCGTCCGCCATGGGAGGCCGTCGGGATTTGCGAGGCTAGTCTTGCAAAGGTTCAACCAGTTCAAGCCCTAACTCCTTATATCCCGACCTTGTTGGGGACATGCAAAGAAAAACAGAGAAAAAGCAGACCGCTCTGATACCACTAATCTGGATTTAAACAGGAACGCAACAGATTACAGAGACAACCATATACACAAAGATGCAGCGGAAATAATACTTCATTTCATTAATGGAAAATACTGAAATATGATTACAACCAGAAATGGAAATAAACCAGCTAGGGCGATGGTAGCTTATCTCTGAGAAGAGATGTGATGGCTACATGCCTCTGAACTGTGTTACAATGAGGCTCAAAGGCCTATTTATTGTTGAGAAACAATGGAAAACCCTTAACATTCCAAAACCTAACCCTAGGAGATGAAACGCCAAACTGTGGGCCCCGTTTGGGGTAAATTGGTACATCAACTTCCCAGGGTCGTAACTTTGGCATATGATCTCCGTTTGACACGTACAATAGCTCATTAGAAAGATCTATCCGAGCACTATCATTGTTGGAACGGGCAACATCGGTCCATTCCATGGACCCATGTTGCCCCCGGATTCCCCAAAAAACGTCGTTTAGGGCCTCAAAACGGCTCCGGAAGTTCAGGACCCGAAAAACTGCTAAAAATAGTAAGTTGTGCTACAATTAAGGAAACTAAAAATGCTGAGAAAGACAATGGTGGGGGTCCAGGTGGACTTGGCAGGTGGCCACCAATATCCACCTGGATCAAGTCATTGGTTAATAAACTGGGTAGACCCTTTTCCTCCAAAGCTGTAAACTTCTGTGTGAAAGCATTTATCTCCACTTGCATGTCCTGGCACTTCCTCTCCAGATTTTGTATGAAGTTCCTCATGGTCAGCACTCTTTTGACTGTTAAGATGGTGCTTGTCCTGTCCCTGATATCCAGTGCTACCAGCTCTTCCTTGGTGTGGGTGTTCAAAAACTGTATTAGCCTATTGGCCTGTTCGGGCATGTGTCCCAATAAATCCCTGGCCTTTTGAATTTCTCCTTGAGCTGCTGTTACCAAATCAATTTGCTCATGAATTATCTGTATGGATTTCCATATATCAGTGAGGGATTGGCCAATGTTGGCCCACAAAATACCCCTGATTTCTCCCAGAGGCTTGTCTAAGGAGAGGTCCTTTTCCAATGCCTTTACTTTATTCTCTAATGCTTTTACCTCCCTTGTTTTTTCTGCCACAGTCATTTTAGATTTGTCATAACTTATTTCCAACTTGGCCAATTTCTCTTTAGCATATTTTAATTGTGATACTCGGAGTCTTATATCTTCCATAGCCTTTATCAATTCCTCAGTGGTCATGGTAGTGGTTCTACCTGCTACTGTTGTTGCTGAAGTACTTGGTGCTATTGATGCTGAGACAGTAGGAGGGACTGCTGTTGTAACTGTAGGAGGAGTAGTTGTAACTATTGGAGCTATTTGAGATGGCTGGGAGGTCAACACTCCCTGCTTTTCCTGTAGTTCTTTCTCCAATTCCTGCTCTGTTTCTGCCAATCTCTCATTCATTTTCATTAGCAGGTCCATCATATCTTCCTGTGATTTCTGCTCAACAATATCTGTAGTTTGGGGATGCATAGTAATGGGCAGCTTGAGCTGTTTCCTGAGAGCTGCAGTGTCTTCTTTCTTCTTTTTTTTATTAATACTTTAATGCCTTTGGCATCCTTGGGATCATCTCCCAGCTCAATGATAATTTCTTCCAAGGATTTTATCCTGTTATCCTTGGCTAAAGAGGAAGCCTTTTCCAACTCTAATTGGGCAGAGGTATTGTTTAATGAATTCTGCAATTTGTGGGCCAATAATGCCTTATCTGCCAATGTGGAGTATACCATTTCTCCAGTTTGTTTATGAAACTCAATCTGGTCCATTGGATGAATGTCTTTGGCTAATACTTCCAGATTGGTCCTAATGTAATCAGAAGCTGATTGTGGCTGCTGCATTTTGGGCTTAAAGTGACTAAGAATCATCTTTCCTTCTTGAATGTAATATGCCGACATTAACCTTTGTTGACTTATGGGGGCCATCTTTACTAAGTGATTATAAAGTTGAATTCTTATTGGCTCATTCTTTGCCGTTATTTCAGTAAATGTCCTCTTAATGTCAGAGCCTTGCCTGCTTTGTGGCCTGGTAGAAGAGAATTCCACACTATGTTGTCTTCCGATCTCCTACCTATGTGAACTGGCCAATGTTTCTGTGACCGGGGATGTATCCTGGCTGACTACTCTTTCTTCCCTTAGACTGTCTGTGGTCTCCTGAATAAACTCCTCCTCTGATAGGGGGTTCAATCTCTGCCTTTTCTCCCCTGGTTGCTCTGCAGAACTGCTGATCGGTGTGTCTTCTTGCCTCTTTCCTCATTTAGAGGAGTTTGTAGTGTAGGGATTTCTGGGGCATTTGTCTAAGCTGGAGGAACCTGCCCCTGGCCTTGTTCCTTTGATGTAGCTGCTTGGTCTGTCATTATGTCCTGCTCTGAACCTATTACCTCCTTACCCTTTGCTGACCCTGTACTGGCTTTTTGTGTGGGCTACTGAGCAGTCCCGACAAAAGATGTATCACCTCCTATACGCTGAGGCAGCTTGAAGGATACCTGTCCAAAAGAGTCCAGGTCAAGTGTTTTTTCAAGCTCTTTCATGGCTTTCTCCAATTTTTCTTCCTCATTTATCTCTTCAACTAATGTGCCTTCTACTCATTCTTGTTAGTTAGCATACTGTTGAATTTCAGGGATATTGTGGTGAACATATGTTGTTAGTTTGTTTTTCACTTTTCTATAACTTATGAAATGATCGGGGTCATATGGTGCCCAATAGAAACTTTGTTTCAACTTAAGTTTCTCCCCTAAAATCTTGTCAGCCTCTTCCCAGGCTTCCCTTTTATTAAAGACAAATGGGCCCAATTGATTTCTTATTTTCAGCTGTGCCTTTTTCTTGGCAGCATAGAAATGAGTCAAATTTGAGCTAATAAATTTCCTGAAGTATTCCAGGGCAAACAATCTCATAGGCACATATTTTGGCAGTTTATAGGGGCACAGATCACAGCCATATATCCTTATCTCAGTGTGATTCTGGTAAAAGTACCAGTCACCTATACTGTAGCTTTTTGAGAGCTGTAAAATTTTCTTCATTTCACCAGAGAGTCTGGCAGGAGGAGTTGTCATCAATAAAGAAGAGGCTGGATGTATGAATAGGTCAATGAATTCACAATAAGTATAAGGGGAGTCACTAACACGGTGGAAGACTAAGGTCCAGAAGATTACAGACCTTCGCTCTCCTTTGAGATCCAATTTTCTAAGGGGAATTTGAAAACTATCTGGTTGATTGTACAACAGCAGATGATATATGTATGATGTGTATTTAAACACTCTTTCTCTGTCCAGGCTCATAAATTGCTCATGGATCTTATCAGCTATGAAGGTGGCATAATCATATTTGACAGCAGGGGGCTGTCCTGGAGTAAACATGGACAACAAAACTAAGGTAGTCTCATCAACATACTCACTGGTTTTAAATCCCAGGATGTAGGAAACCATGTCTACAATGAATTTTCCTGCTTCAGTGAACCAAGTATGCAGATAAGGAGGAGGTTGTTGGGGCTGGCAATTTGGTTTCATGAATAATTGAGCTATTCTGGTTATCTCTGAATTGGGTAGTTTGGCACCTTGGTCAAGCAAGAATCCCATGGAGAGAGGGGCCAGAGGCTGAGTGGGTTTGAAGTGTAGCATTTCATTTATGGATTCAGGGGTAATGTAAAATAAGACAGTCCCAGATGGAGCCATAACTGCTCTTTTAGTGGGGTCATAATTGGCACAGCATAAGTGGACGATATCAGGGAGCACATTTACTGAGGGGAGGTAGTACATGGGCATGTTGGACTCCCAAATTCCATAGACATCGGTATTGCTGCAGTAGCTATTCCTAATTTCACAAAAAGCTTGGAGGTGAGGCTTGTCACCAATTAAGTCATTAATCTAGAAATCTCTGTCAGCAAGGGGCAACCATTCCAATTCTTTGTGTGGTGCATTAAGGGGCGCAATATTGAGGGCGACAGGCGCAGGAGTTTCCATGTTTGCTCACTGTGTTTTTAGCTGTGGAAGTCGGGTTTTTTGCGGAAAATGGACAAAACAGCAGTGGTTCGGGTGAATTTTCTCAGAATTATAGGCAGATTTTAGCTTGCATTCAGATTTTTAGGTAAAATTTACAGAAGAAACACAAAACTATAGGTTCGGGAAGCGAAAATGGAGTAAATACCTGGTTTTGGAGGCGCACGAGAGCAGTTCGCAGGGTAATTGATGAGTAACAATAGGAGACTGGTCTTTTGCTGGTCGGGGTGGTGGACTGTGGCTCGCACAGCTACATTGAACGTGAATTTGTACGCAACGGATTTGTAATAACAATGAATAGAAATGAGCGAAAACAATAGTTTAACGGGATTTTTTAACAAAATTTGGCTTCGCGGGCTTTTGGCGCTTTTTTCGGGTGACGTCAGCATGACGTAATATTTGTCGTGTAGCGGGGTATGGTGGATGACGTGGCGAATGACATGGAGGTGAAGTGGCGGATGACGTGGGTGACGACGTGGGTGATGACGTCAGTGGGGGGAAGCGGGGGGCGGTAAATGGTATTATCCCGCACCGCTTTTGGACAAAAGTTGTTTCGGGCGGAGGGGTCGCGATAACACCGGGCGGGCGCCACATGTTTCTTGTACGGCAGCAAAACCGCCATTTTCCCGGACGCTAATCTTCGGCCATCGGAGGGGTTCCGATATTGTTGTGGGTCATCCGATGGGAAAGCCCGGATCGGACGGTTGATAGTGGATGGAGTTGGCAGAGGAGTATGGCGTGGGGACCCGCCATCAATTTAAAACATTTTTCAAAGGTTTGGGGGTTATTGTGGTTAATTGCGGGGAGGCTTAAGTGTTGATTAACCAAACGTTAGTCAAACCTGATAAATGCGCGTGCGGAGAGGGTTGTCCCTAAGGTTTTGGATTAACCTTGGACCCCCTAAAAAACATTAATATATGGCTATAATTAAGCCCAGGGTGGGATATTAAAAATTTCGGGGTTTTTATGTATTTACATAGTACAGGTATGGGGAGAACTATAGGGGTTTAATATAATAAGGTTAATGTGTCAATATGAAGGGTATTTTTAAACAAAAAGCGCTAAGTCGTAGAGTCAAAGACTGAGGCTTAGGGAAATAAGAGGGTGCTAAGTTATGAAGTTGGATAACTTATGATGATGTACCAATAGGACTTTTTACACAAGAAATGTGGCTTTATGTTTTAAGCAAAATGTTATTTTACTTAAACATTTTCATGAAATGGAGTATTCTTAGGAGTATTGAGCAGATCTCAACATCCTTGAGGGGAGGTTAGTAAATGTTTCTTGGAGAAATATGGAGGAAAATTAGTCATGCTTCATTTGTTTTGTAGCCACCTTGCCATGGCACTTATGATATCCATGAGATGAATCACCTTCAAGAGACAAAATTGCTTATAAATCTGCTTCTGCAATATCAAAACTACCTACCCAGTCTATCATACCTAACATTTTTTCTTCATTTTTCCTTGGGTGCATTTAAACTAGCAAACCCTTACTCTCTTCTTTTCTTTTAACTGCCCTCCTATCTAAGTCTGCCCTTATTTCTTCCAAGGGCTCAGATTTAGCTGTTGAGCACCTGTGCTTCTCTACCTAACTACTTATCTTCCAAGCTTGAACTGTTTGGACAAATCTTATTCTCTAGTTCTAAAACAAGAAATTTAAACATGGACTGGCTAGGATTAAGCTGTTTTGGCCATCCATCAATTGTGGCAAGAGTGAATTGATTGCACAGAAGTGAGATTATTTTGCAAAAATAGGACAATAGTGGCATTTTGGATTAGCACACTTTCCTGGTCTTTTCTTTGGGGTTCATTTTCTTTCTTTTTGACCAATTCATTCTTTTTGCCCTTTGATTTTTCTTTTAGAGCATACCCTCTTTTCATTTTTTAGATTTTTGATTCTTTCAAAATATGGAACCTTTGCAACATGGCAAGGATGAACATATTTGGCATTTCATCAGTCAATCATGAAATATGACACCTATTGGTATAGGAGCATAACACTGGCTCCACTTGGGGATGGCTTTTCCAGGTGAAAAGCCAAGAACAACAGGTCAGATGGCCTTATGTTCAATTCTTGCTGCATTCTGAAATTTCTCCTTGGCTGTAAATGACCAAACTGTACCCCTGGATGATATACACCTTTCTTCTAGCTCATTCAAACAAATGCAGCCCTATTTTGATAGTTTGTCTGAATTTTTGCCATCATCTTTCAGCTCCCAAGTATTCTTCTTCAATTCCTCTGATAAACTGAAAAGGTACTATAAAAAAGGTAGCACAGCTCCTTGACTTTTTCTCAAAAATTTCCTACATCTTATTCCCTATCTTATTGTTGTAATAAACTGCAGAAAATAAACACTCTTATGTACAAATTATAGTCCTGATATATCAACAAAGTGGATCAAAATAATTCTTGAGCATCCAACCATTGACTGGCCCATCTTCTACTTCTATACCATCCAGGCTTTTCAAAAAGTAGGTGTTGTTTCCTTATACAGCCTAAATAGCAAAAGGTCCTTTCCATAGGAAGTCAAACTTCCTATGTTTTCCTTTATCTTCCCTTCTAGAATCCCATTTCAGTACTCTGTCTCCTATGAAAAAATCCTCTGCCTTTGTCCTTTTGTCAAAAATCTTCTTAAGTTTTTCTTGTAGAATCTGAGACCTTTGATACACCTCTTCTCTAGTCTGCTGCAAATGAATAGTCTGATTGATTCTCCTCTGAATGTCATTGGGTTCTGCCTGCACTTCTTGCAGCAACTTTATCACAGGAATTCCCAAAGATGAAGGGAATATAGCCTCCATGCCATAAACCAACTCATAGGGGCTTGTTCCAATAGATCTTTTTGTAGTCAATCTGTCTGCCCAAAGTGCATTGATAAGCTTCTTATGCCAATTTTTCTTGTTTTCCTCCGACACTTTCTTAATGATATTGATTAAGATTTTATTGGATGATTCAGCTAGACCATTACCTTGAGGGTAATAGGCTGTGGAGTGGCCTAAGGTAATGTGGTATTTGTGGCAAAAATTGATCATTTTTTTGTATTTAAAAGCAGCAGCATTGTCGGTTATAATTTTTTCCGGACAGCCAAATCTAGACAGGATATTGGTTTCTAGGAATTGCATGATTATTGAATCATTGGCCTGTCTACAAGGGATGGATTCTATCCACTTGGTGAAGTAGTCTGTGGCAGTCAAAATCCATTTATGCTGGCGAGAAGAGGGAGGGTGAATTTCCCCAATGAAATCTAAACCCCATTATTGAAATGGTCTCTCAGTGGAAATTGGCTTTAGGGGTAAAGGTAACAGCTTTCTCTTGCCTTCAAAGGTTTGACATTTATGGAAAGAAACTACAGATTTTGTTATGAAACCAGCTCACAAAAAGATAGAAAAGAGAGATCCACGCCTTAGAATTCAGCCTCTTCGAGGGGGCAACCTCCTTTACATTACATAAATGAACAATTCTTGGATGATACAAATGACAAAACCTCCTTTCTATGTATAGGAGTCTAGGGAGTCACAATATAATCCAGCCGACCTAACAATAATAATATAAAGCCACAAAAATAACAATAGAGGGATTCTATGGGGCACAGAAATAACAATATGGGGGTAATAGGGGCACAACAATATAAATAAGGGGTATAACTACAATAGTAATGGGGTAATCACTAGTATTATAGGGACCCAACATGCCCCTCTCCTTCAAAAAAGTGTTGTCCTCAACGCTTGAGTAGTTCTGGATACTTCTGCATAAAATTCTCATCCTCCCATGTGGAATCTTCAGCGGATAAGTTCTTCCACTTGATAAGATACTCTGAAATTGATCGATTTCGTAGCTGTCGAGTTCTTGTTTCTGTGACTGCTTCCGGTTCCAATATAATTTTTCCTTCCTCGTCAAGTTCTGGCAATATTGTTTGAATTGGGAGCTTGTCACCTATAACCTTCTTTAAACATGAAACATGGAAAACTGGGTGCAATCGAGAAGCTGCAGGAAGCTCCAATTTGTATGCCATAGTACCAATCTTTTGCAACACCTTGTACGGACCATAATACTTTGGTGATAATTTATTATCCTTCTTAGCTTGCTTTAGGGACATTTGCTTATATGGTTGTAGCCGTAGGAATACCCAATCACCTACATCAAAACTTCTTTCACTGCGATGTTGATCTGCCTGTTGTTTCATTCTATTTTGTGCCAACACGAGGTTATCCTTTAAGAGTTGGAGGACTTGTTGTTGATGTTCGATGTGATGTTCCACTGCCTGAACCTTAGAATTTTCTCTTAAATATGATGTGATGGATGGTGGTTGATACCCATAAAGTGCCATAAATGGGGTCATTTTTGTTGCTGTATGGAAGGAAGTGTTATACCACCATTCAGCCAGAGGCAACCATTTGACCCATTGTGTCTGTTTATCAGATACAAAGCAACGAAGATATCCTTCCAAACATTTGTTTACTATCTCAGTTTGCCCATCAGATTGAGGATGATAAGATGAGCTATGAGCTAACTGAGTACCAAGACAAGAAAATAATTCTGTCCAAAAATTTCCAGTGAAAATGGGATCTCTGTCACTTACAATAATCTTTGGGTTTCCATGTAGCTTTTGAACTGTTTCCATAAATGCAGTAGAAACTGTACTGGCTTTAAATGGATGTGATAATGCACAAAAGTGTGCATACTTGGTAAGTCTGTCAACTACCACCATGATGACACTCTTTCCCTCAGACTTGGGTAAACCTGTGATAAAATCCATTGAAACCTCCTCCCAACGTTGGCTTGGAATGGATAAAGGTTGTAATAGACCCGGTGTCTTAATTGTTTCAACTTTATTTTGCTGGCAAACCAAACATTCCGCCACAAACTTTTGAATATCTGATTTAAGGCCATCCCAAAAAAATTCCTTCTTAACCCTGTGGTAAGTTTTTAAAAATCCTGAGTGCCCTCCTAAGGGAGAAGTGTGCAATTCCATAAGAATCTTTTGTTTTAGCTGGGAATTCTTACAGAGGTATAAGCGATCTTTGTACCATAACGAATCATTTTGCCAGCTAAATGTATCAGAAGTACTGGAATCTTGTTGTAGCTTTCGAATAAGTGCCCACACTTCTTCGTCATTCTTCCATTCCTCCCTTGCTTCGTTTATCCAATCTGGTTGGATAATAGAAATGGCACACAACAATGCTTCCACATCCTCATCCTTTCTTGAGAGTGCATCTGCCACCACATTTTGCTTCCCTTTTTTGTAGATGATTTCAAAGTCATAACCCAACATCTTTGTGACCCACTTTTGTTGCTCTTCAGAGGATAATCTTTGTTCTAAAAAGTATTTAAGGCTATCATGATCCGTTTTTACCTTGAAGTGTCTTCCCATTAGGTAGGGTCGCCATTTCTTAAGTGCATGGAGTATTGCCAACATTTCCTTCTCATAAATAGCTTTGCTTAAAAACTTTCCCTTGATTGGACGACTTTCAAAAGCAATGGGTCTTTCATCTTGCATTAGAACAACACCAATTCCATTTCCTGAAGCATCACATTCCACAATAAAGGTTTTTGTGAAGTCCGGTGTAGCTAAGACCGGTGCTTGGCACATTGCCTCTTTAAGATGTTCAAAGGCCTTTGTTGCTTCCGGAGTCCATGAAAATGAATCTTTCTTCAATAATGTTGTTAGAGGTGCTGCTATTCTCCCATAATTCTTAACAAACTTGCGATAATACCCTGTCAACCCAAGAAATCCTCGCAGATGCTTTATGGATGTGGGGATTTTCCATTCCTTAATGGCTTTAATTTTGCTAGGGTCTACCTTAACTCCTTCATGAGATACAATATGACCCAAATATTCCACCTCCTGGACTCCAAAGAAACATTTGGATCTTTTTGCATATAATTGTTTCTCCTCCAATAGTTGTAGCACCCTGTCAACATGTTCAACATGATCCTTCCAAGACTTGCTGTAGATTAGTATATCATCAAAAAATACTAACACAAATTTTCTAAGGAATGGTTTGAAAATTGAATTCATCAAACCTTGAAATGTTGAAGGTGCATTGGTAAGGCCAAAAGGCATGACCAAAAATTCATAATGACCCTCATGAGTTCTAAATGCCGTTTTCGGAATGTCTTCAATCTTCATTCTGATTTGATGATATCCTGAACGAAGATCCAACTTGGTGAAGTAAATTGATCCATGCAATTCATCCAGTAATTCATCAATAACAGGAATGGGGAACTTATCTTTAATAGTGAGCTTGTTGAGCTCCCTATAATCCGGACACATGCGCCATGATCCATCCTTCTTGTGCACCAATACTACTGGAGCTGAGAAAGAACTTTGACTCGGTTGAATTATACCAGCCTCTAGCATTTCTGCAACCATACGTTCAATTTCACTTTTTTGGACATAGGGATATCTGTACGGCCTGATGTTTGGAGGAACACTTCCTGGAATCAGATGAATAGCATGATCATGATCACGCATAGGTGGGAGACCTTTGGGAGTCTCAAATACCTTGGAATGATTGTCCAGGACTTTTTGGAGATCTGGAGAAATAGATGATTCCAATGTGGAAACATCTAGCGAACATAATTGTGCAATTACACCTCTTTGCTCCTTTTTTAGAAGCTTTGTCATGCCATTAGAGCTGATTATCTTTCCTGGTTTCCCTGCAATACCCCTTAATTCAACTTCCTTTCCTTCCACAGAAAATTTCATGAAAAGTTCTTGAAAATTAAAAGCTATTGTACCCAAGGATTGTAGCCATTGGACTCCTAGTACAACATCAGCACCTCCCATTGGAATGGAAAGCATTGGGCTAGTCAATACATATTCTCCCATGGATAGCTTGATATTATGGCACTTTCCAGAACAATTTATTGTTCCTCCATTTGCAATCATCACTTGACACTCTGGTGCTGGATATAGGAAGCAATTCAATTCTTTTGCTACCCTACAATGAATAAAATTGTGGGTGCTTCCTGAATCAATCAACACTATTACCTTTTTCTTCTTGATTTGTCCTTCTATCTTGATGGTTTGAGGAGTGGTAATTCCCGCCAATGCATTACAAGATATGGTCGGATTTATTTGTTCTTCATCTAGGCTTTGTTCCTGGAATATATCCTCTTCTTTTGACCTTTCTTGCTCCTTTTCTTCTTCCTCTTCACAATCTATGTAGAATAATTTCTTCTCAGCACACTTATGACCTTTTGTGTATTTGCTATCACAATTGTAACAAAGCCCTTTTGCTCTTTTTTCTTCCAATTGTTGTGGTGTCAACCTTGTAGGTTGTGGAAGACTATGGGCAACAACACTTCCGTCTTTATAGTTGTGAACGGTATGCTTCCTAGTTGCCATAATTTTGCTTTCCATTTTTCTTGCTAACCTGAATGCCTTCTCTAATGAATCAGGTTCCCAAAGGCGCACATCATGTTGGATATTATCCTTTAAAGACCCTATGAACACATCAATCCTATGCTCCTCTGGAATATCTTTTACCCTTATGTTCAATTTTTGGAACTCCTCAATGTGCTCCATTATTGAACCCTTTTGTTTGAGACTTATCAATTGGCTAAAAAAAGTGTTGCTTTTTGTATCCTCATAATGTGCTATCAATTCTTCCGTAAAAATTGCCCAAGTGATAAATTGTTTACGAGAACAAAGCCATTGATACCATACAAACTGATTTGGTTCCAAATATAAAGTTGCCATACGTACCTTTTGTGTGTTTTGCACATTATTGAGATCGAAGAATTGCTCCATCTGTAATATCCATGTGGCGGGATCCTTGCCATCAAACTTCCTCATATCGATTTTTGGAACATGGTGAGTCTTCGATCCAACATTAGAGTCTATGGAATCATGATTAACATTTCTTTTGTTCTCATCATGAGTTTCCTTTACTACCTTTTCACCATTAGTGACCCTTTCTTGTAGCAACTTCTTCAATTCATCCATCTTATCATCCATGCCATCAAATTTAGCGTCAATCTTAGCTTCCATGCCATCCATCTTAGCTTCCATTCCCCTTATCTTAGATTCCACGCCATTTACCTTAGATTCCACGCCACTTATCTTAGCTTCTGTTAGCTTTTGTGAGCGTGACATTTGTTGCACTTGTTCTTGTAATTTTGATATATCATGTAGCATTTCTTCCTCTTCTTCATGAGTCATGCTAGAGCTTTCAGGTTCCTTACTAGGTGTTTGCATTTTCTTTCCTCGGGGCATCAGTTACCGATAATAATGTTTTACTATGCCCTTTGAATTCCGTTAAACCAAGCTTACACAAAAATTAAAAAAAACTACACACCTTTTTTCACTTTATAGAAGCCTGATATTGAATCTGATGTATCTCTGTAATTTCGGATCATCCAATTCTGAAATTGCTACCTGTAGTAGCCTTCTGCGTCCTCTTTCCAATGCCACAAGTCTGAGCCAAATTGGATTCTCCAAGGAAGAGTTATGTGAAATCTCCCACAGTGACTTGCTTTTAGACTAGTTCAGTAGAGCGAACTTGTACGACGTGCCACGAGTCACTGTTTCAACCTTTGAATCTGAAATACACGCACAAGAAACTACAGTTTGTCCTCTTTCTGTACCTTTTTACGAAATTTCAATCCGATCCTCAGAGAGAGAGTTATGACGATTTTCCCCAGGTCACCTGTTTTGAATGTAATTCAGGAGTCTGCAAAAAGACCAACTTCCTCAGATCATATCTCCGACAATATCGCGAGAAAAGCTCTGAAATTTGGACCCAAGGTTTAGCGCCAATTCTTCTCAAATGGGTTTTTTTTGTGACTTCTGAAACGTCACAGAAAAAATGTTATAGCGAAAATGCCACGATGACCTGTTTGGAGCAGCGAAACCCTAGAATCCAAAGCTCTGATACCAAATGTTATGAAACCAGCTCACAAAAAGATAGAAAAGAGAGATCCACGCCTTAGAATTCAGCCTCTTCGAGGGGGCAACCTCCTTTACATTACATAAATGAACAATTCTTGGATGATACAAATGACAAAACCTCCTTTCTATATATAGGAGTCTAGGGAGTCACAATATAATCCAGCCGACCTAACAATAATAATATAAAGCCACAAAAATAACAATATGGGGGTAATAGGGGCACAACAATATAAATAAGGGGTATAACTACAATAGTAATGGGGTAATCACTAGTATTATAGGGACCCAACAAATTTCTTTACATCAGCAAATAGGGAGGGCCAATAAAAACCAGCCCTTAGGATCTTATCAGCAGTTGACTTCCAGTACAAATGTCCACCACAGTCCCCTACATGAAATTCTTTCAGCACTTTGTCAGTTTCATCCTTTGTTAAGAAGATTAGTAAAATTCCTTCATGATTTTTCCAAAATAGCACATTATCTATAATACAAAATTTTGAAGCTTTCATTTTTAGAAATCTCTTTTTAGTTTTGGATAACCCTGGAGGAGCCTGCAGGTTTAACAATACATAAACTGTATCAGCATACCAAGGTGATTGTAAAAAGGCTTGATTGATCTGTGGAGTCGCCATCTCCTCTTCGTTATCCAGTTCATTGATGTCAAGGGCTTGAAAGTTGGTTTCAGTCATAAGTTTAGCTAATCCTTGTCCTTTTATCAGCTTTGTTGGTTTGATTTCAATGTCATATTCCAAAATGTTAGCTATCCATTTTCCTCTTTTGCCTTCAATTCCTTCTTGAGTTAGAATATCCTTGACCACAGTATTTGGTACATAAGCTATTACATGAGAGTATAAGATATAAACCCTGAAATCCTTGATGGCTTTTACCAGTGCATAGGCCTGTTTTTCCATGATTTGATATTTTAAAGGTGCATCTCTAAGCGCTTTGCTGAAAAAGGCAATGGGTTTTTCACATCCTTGGTCATTTTTCTGTAATAGGACAACAGCAATAGTATGTTCAGATGCAAAAGAAAATATTATGAAGTCTCTGTCAAATTTAGGGCTTGTGAGGACTGGTGTTTTGGTTAAAGCTATTTTGATTTCTTCAAAGGCTTGCTTGGCTTCTATTTTCCACTTGACTTTGGAATCTTTCTTCAGTATGTTATTCAACAATCTTATTAGTTCAGCCAGGTTGGGTATGAATCTTCTTAGAAAATTGATTTTCCCTAGGAAAGCTTGAAGCTCTTTGATATTTCTAGGGTGAGGAACTTGCAGAATATCTTGTATTCTATCCAGGTCAATTCTAATGCCATCTTTTGAGATTATGTGACCTAACAGTTTGCCCTCTTCTAGGCCAAATAATGATTTCTTTGGGTTTAGTGATATGCCATATTTTCTGCAAATTAAAAACACTTGCCTAAGGTGCTCTAGGTGCTTTTGGTCTGATTTGGAAAATGCAGTAAGGTCATCAAGATATATAACTAGAAAATCATGAATCTCTTTTGCAAAGGCTATGTCCATGGCTCGTTGAAATGTTGCCCCTGTATTCTTAAGTCCAAAAGACATTTTTACATACTTGAAAGTTCCCCAAGGCGTTGTAAAAGCAGTCTTACCTTGATCATCAGGATGAACTAGGATCTGATTAAAGCCTGAGAATCCATCTAGCAGTGAAATTCTAGAAGCTCCCACTACTCTTTGTAAAATGTGATCCATCTTGGGTAAGGGGTAATGATCTTTTAAAGAGACTTTATTCAGATTTCTCAAATCAACACACAGTCTTATTTCTCCTGTTTTCTTCCTAGTGGGCACTAAGTTTGAGATCCATTCTGAAAATCTGATAGGATCAATTATTCCAGCTTCGTACATTCTTTTGAATTCCTTTTCAATAAGGGGAAGGAGGATAGGATTGACCCTTCTAAGTTTTTGCTTGAAAGGTTTTTTATTTTCTTTTAAGGGTATTGTATGCTGGATCACAGAAGTGTCATAGGACTTAAGATCTTCATAGGTCCATGCAAAAACATCTTGAAATTCTTTGAAAAGTTCAATATATTTCAACTTTTGGATAGGTGGCAGTGTTTTGGATAGTTTTATCATCTTAGGACTTTCTGCAGTTCCTATATTACAGTCCTCAATTTCTGCATTTAATGGCTGCATTTTTGGCTTTCTTGGAATATCATTAGAGTCGAAGATATCCTCCAGAGGAGTCAAGCCTGTGGGTAAAATATTATTCGTTAATTCAATTACTTCAGAGTCTCCTTCAACAATTTGATCAAAGTCTATTTGTTTCAGCTCTTGTAATTCTTTGCTGGTAAAGTTTGTTGGATGTAATATTTGATTTGTTGTTTCAGCTGAAATGTGTTTCTCAATTTTGTCTATTTGATCAGTTTCACAAATGGAGCATGTGTCTATATTTGTAATGGAAAATTATTCTTTTAAGGTGAGGAAATTATTGAACTGAGTGTCACTGTCAAACACTTGCCAATTTTTTACATTGTCTGGAACAGTCAGCCTGTATTTAATTTCAGCAGTAAAATGATGATTAAGTTCAAATGGCAGTTTACAAGTGCTGGCAAATGTTTCCAAACTGTAAGCATGCAAATTGTGGTTTCTTGGAATTTTGGTAAGCTGTGATTCTAGAAAGGTATTGAGTATTTCAATTGCTGCCCCTCTATAAGCTCTTAACCTAAGATCATTTGTGACAAAGTTCCCTTTCATTTGCTGAACAACCAAATCAGAGTCTCCTAAAATTGATATCCTAGTTGCCCCTAGACTTTTAATCAGTTTGAGTCCTAGTAGAAGGGCTTCATATTCAGCCATGTTATTTGTACATCTAAAATTTAGCCTGTATGCATGTCCTTCAGCATGATCATTTTGCATGTTATGTATCCAAATCCCTGCCCCTGCTCCTAGTTTATTAACTGATCCATCAAACTCTAAGTACCATAGGATTTCTTGACTACAGCTAGCATCAGGAGTTTTAGAAACTTGCTTGGTGGGCAGATTTGGATTTACAAACTCATATGGTTTCCCTTGTGTGTCTGTTGTATCAATTATTTCAGCAATTTCTAGATCTTGAGCAATGGATTCTTCATTTATGCTTCTTCCTTGTGCTGATTCTAGAACCCTGTCATCAGTTTTGGGACAAATTTCAGCATTGTATAGGATGAAAGAGTCCATATCAGAATGCATGGAATAAATGGGGAAATTTTGGGGTTTCTCTTGACTGCTGACCACATATTTCATCAATGTTTCCTGGTACAATCTCTTTGGCTGGCCAAAGACTGAAATGGTGGCATAAGACATGTCCAATTGTAGAGATCCCTGGAGCTTTGCACCCCAAGATCTGGACAAAAGCATTCCATATTTTGGTGGGATATCAGCTACCACCACATCCATTAAAATTATCTTGGCAGGGTATTGGACTAGAGATACACATAAATCTTTAATTAGGCCTAGACATCTGACCTGGCTAGAATCAAAAGAGAACAAGTCCTTGTATGGCCTGGTGATATCTAGGTCCAATTTTTTCATCACCACTTAGGCATTAGATTATGGGAAGCTCCCGAATCAAACATTGCATTGTGAAGTACTTTGTCATGAATGTTTAGACTTACATAAAATCGAGGAATTCCTCCATCTACTATTTTGCCATTTGCTTCAGGGCCAAAAATTAATTCTGGCTAGTCATCTAGGACGTTCACTGCATTCCTATTCTCTGAAATTTGAAGTGACCTGCTGATTTGTTCTCTATAGACATCATGTTTAGCCAACTCAGATAGTGGAATGGCTATTTTTAACTTGCCTATTTCGGTTTCTAGGTTGAAAGGTTTTTCTATTTGAATTCTTGCATTTTGGGCAGCAAGCTTTTCTTTTTCTGTTGTGTTTTCAATGTTTTTTCCTTTATCAAGAGTGCTGTTATGAACTGAATCTGCTTTAAAATTAATTTCAGGAGATTCCTTTGCATTTTCTTTGGGAGGAAAGGAGGTGGATGGCTGACTATTTGATGGCTGTAAGTCTGATATGTCCTCAACCGTGGGCTCTTTTGGGTTGAGGTCTTTTCTAGCAGGGAGTTCTATAGGGGAAGTTTTATCCTTTGCTTTTTTAGGCTGCTTGGTATCTTTGTGCTTGTTGGTTTCAGGGACATCTATTGTTCTGCTCCTTAATTTGTATTGTTTATGAACCTCATAGACAGCTGCATCATAGCCTTCTCTGAAATCAAATGATTCTCCCGATTTGGTTTGAAATTGATTAAAGGTGTTAGCTTCTTGATCATCCTGGGTCAAAAAAATTTGTTGTTCACTGTTTAGACCCATTAAATTAATCTGAGTATCCTCTATTGGCTCACTAGAGGTTGAAGCTTCAGCATAGTTTTCCTGGAATGGAGGTCTAATGTTTTGGTCAGGACCAGCTTTTCCAGTATTAGGATTCTGATTCTTCCTGAAGTTTGGATTTCTTCCGGTGTTGCTTGGTTGACCATCCCAAGAGGATTTCCTCTCAATTGTTTCTACCCTATCACCCAGTCTATCCATTCCTTTGATAATTGCATCTAGTTTTTGTTCAAATGCAGAAGGTTCTTCTTTGAAAGGAGTCCTTCTTTCAGCTCTAGCTCGAGCTCTTTTAGAGATCAAATTGGCCTCTACACTGACAGCTATACTTTGCATGTCTTCTAAGCTTGGAGGAGCTCTTTCCCTCAGCTGATATGCCATATCAGAATCAAATCCATCAGGGAATTTGATCAAGGCCAAGTCTGGTGGAGGTCTAAGATTATGAGGAATAGCATTGTACACATTATTGAATCTGGCACAGTAGTCTTGGACAGTTTCTTGTGGGCCCCTTTTCAAGCTTTCATATTCTGATAGGATGTGTAATGGGTCCTTCTTCTTTTCCCATTTGTTCAAAAAGGTTTGATAAAGGGCATCTGGGTCAACAATAGTGTTTACAGGAAGTGCCCTAAACCAGGTCCTTACATCATCGGTTAAACTCTGAACAAATTTTTTCATTCTGACATCATTATCATTAATTTCATAATTTTCAAAATAATCCATCATTTTCTTAGTATGTTGTTGTGCTGTGTAGGTGCCAGTACCATCAAAATAGGTAATCTTTCTTTGATAATCTTGAGGCATAGCACCAGGATTTGCAGGAAACTGTAAGGGAGCATATCTGTTTGCCATATTTACAGGTATAAATGGGACAGCTGGAATAACAGGGATAACAGCTGAGATATATGCAGTGAATGGGGGAGTGGAAGAGGTGTTTTGAAGTGCTGATGGTGAACTAGGTGAAGCAACAGTAATGGCAGAAAAGACTTGTGATTTTCCAGCAGTAAACTCAATTTGGATAGAGTTCTGCTGAGGTGTGTCAAGGTTTAAATCAACATAATTTTCTTGATTGTGTTGGCTTCTAAGGTTCTTAGGGATCAAATTAGGATTTTCAAAAATAGCTGGAGGATTTGGATCTAGATTTGCTCTAGTGTAATGGATTTTATTTTTTCGAGCTAGCTTCTAAATATATTTTTGGTATTTTCTGGAAGTATTTGAAGAACACAGCTTTTAACAATGTCTTTCTAGGAAATTTTGAATTGTGAAGGTCCTGAATTTTCCTGAAGATTTTTTGAAAACAAAAAGGGGACTGATCAAATTTTTGAGACAATTTTTCAAAGCCTAAAACTAAACTGGAGATATACTGAAGTAGCGTTTATCTACTCCTGTAATTACATAGAAAAAACAGTTTCAAAGGCTACCTGGCTAACTTCAGGCTCCATCTGTAGCTTTAGAAAATAAATAGCAGTAACAAACAGTCATTCAGTTCCCCAGTTGAGTCGCCAATAATGTTATCACTCAGGTTGTTTCCCAAAAGTTGTGAGAAAAAGGAATACAGCCGAGGTAACCACAAACCAATCTTTTAGATGCAGGTTCTAGCCAAACTACATCTAGAGAGGGCTCTCTCTTTATAATTTAGCTTTGTTTTTAGGTATATTAGGCTAGTTATGAAGTACAGGGGTTTGTTTGATTTTTGGATGGTGACTTTCAATGAAACAGAGGTTTAAATACAAGAAGTTCAGTCCATTGGGTTAATGGATTCTATGAAGATAAACAGCTGGATATGGTTTCTTTGACAGAAGGAGGAACTACAGAGCAAGGTAATTAACCATGGAACAATTTGTAAGCTGGAATCAGGTGAAATGGGGTCAGGGGGTGAAGGGCAACTAAGAATCCTTCATCATGCTGACAGAGGGAAAGTGGATGAATATTACCAGGGAGCAGTTAAGAATTCCTTAGCTATATTCAAGATGTAAGAACCAGGGAAACAGGAGCAATTAAGAATTCCTGCTTATGCTAATTCTGAAGAAAACATAAACAATAATAGAGATTGAACACAGAGTACAGTTAAGAAAGTTCTGAGTTATTCTTTTTCCCTGTTATTAAGATCATGAACATAGATGATATAATAAAACACAGAAACTGTAAAACATGAGTTAAAAAGACTTATTGATCCATGAAATAATTCGAGAATTCTGCAACATAGTCCTCTGCCATCAATTCCATAACCAGAGAGTTTAGCAATAAAGCATTCCAGCAACCTTTTATTCAGAAGAGTTCTCAAAGTTACAACGCAGTTCCAGAAATGTATCACCAACCCCTAATACTTAGCTTGGGGAGGTATTTGTAACAAAATGTTTACAAAATATCTCAATGAGATAATATCTAGCAATAACTTTTTCCACCTACTCTACAGGAGGAGTAAATGATCTTGAAAACAGGGAGAAATGAATGCAGAAGTAAATGCTGTTGTGCTGGCCGCTTAGTTGGTAAGGTGCGTTGACTGTTTGCTCAGTGAGTCGGCCGGTGGATATTTCCGCTGATATTGCGCGCTGTTGTCCCGGCTCTCTCGGCTGCATCTGGACCATCTTTAATATGTTGTTGCTCTCCAGCTTGATTCTCGTCCCTTCCTGTTTTTCACTTTATGGTGCGTGACACGAACTTTTGATTTCCCAAAGATATAAAGAAATCAGAGATATGCCTACAGGATCTCTAACATGCTTTGCCACCACTGGTCATCTGGTAATTGGTGTCTATGCATTTTTATTAGAGTTTCATCAGCATCCGTGTACCTGAAGAAAGTAGGCTGGACTGTGAAAAGATGTCTCACTTCATGCTCAATAAAAAACAGATTTTCTAAATTGTCATACAGGCTCTGTCCAGATGGGAGTGCCTTCTCTCCTGCAGAACTTGATGATGCTGTGACTTGATTATCCACATATGTATTCAACCTGTGAGCATAGTCTACATGTGTCATCAGTCTATAGTCATTGGTTAATAAACTGGGCAGACCCTTTTCCTCCAAAGCTGTAAACTTCTGTGTGAAAGCATTTATCTCCACTTGCATGTCCTGGCACTTCCTCTCCAGATTTTGTATGAAGTTCCTCATAGTCAACACTCTTTTGACTATTAGGATGGTGCTTGTCCTGTCCCTGATATCCAGTGCTACTAGCTCTTCCTTGGTGTGGGTGTTCAAAAATTGTATTAGCCTATTGGCCTGTTCGGGCATGTGTCCCAATAAATCCCTGGCCTTTTGAATTTCTCCTTGAGCTGTTGTTACCAAATCAATCTGCTCATGAATTATCTGTATGGATTTCCATATATCAGTGAGGGATTGGCCAATGTTGGCCCACAAAATGCCCCTGATTTCTCCCAGAGGCTTGTCTAAGGAGAGGTCCTTTTCCAATGCCTTTACTTTATTCTCTAATGCTTTTACCTCCCTTGTTTTTTCTGCCACAGTCATTTTAGATTTGTCATAACTTATTTCCAACTTGGCCAATTTCTCTTTAGCATCTTTTAATTCTGATACTTGGAGTCTTAGATCTTCCATAGCCTTTATCAATTCCTCAGTGGTCATGGTAGTGCTGCTGCCTGCTGCTGTTGTTGCTGAAGTACTTGGTGTTGTTGATGCCGGGACAGTAGGAGGGACTGTTGTTGTAACTGTAGGAGGAGCAGTTGTAACTATTGGAGCTATTTGAGATGGCTGGGAGGTCGACACTCCCTGCTTTTCCTGTAGTGCTTTCTCTAATGCCTGCTCTGTTTTTACCAATCTCTCATTCATTTTCATTAGCAGGTCCATCATATCTTCCTGTGATTTCTGCTCAACAATCTCTGTAGTTTGGGGATGCATAGTAATGGGCAGCTTGAGCTGTTTCCTGAGAGCTGCAATGTCTTCTTCCTTCTTTTTTATTAATGCTTTAATGCCTTTGGCATCCTTGGGATCATGTCCCAGCTCAATGATAATTTCTTCCAAGGATTTTATCCTGTTATCCTTGGCTAAAGAGGAAGCCTTTTCCAACTCTAATTGGGCAGAGGTATTATTTAATGAATTCTGCAATTTGTGGGCCAATAATGCCTTATCTTCCAATGTGGAGTATACCATTTCTCCAGTTTGTTTATGCAACTCAATCTGGTCCATTGGATGAATGTCTTTGGCTAATACTTCCATATTTGTCCTGATGTAATCAACAGCTGACTGTGGCTGCTGCATTTTGGGCTTAAAGTGACTAAGAATCATCTTTCCTTCTTGAATATCATATGCCGACATTAACCTTTGTTGATTTGTGGGGGCCATCTTCAGTAAGTGATTATAAAGTTGAATTCTTATTGGCTCATTCTTTGCCTTTATTTCAGTAAATGTCCTCTTAATGTCAAAGCCTTGCTTGCTTTGTGGCCTGGCAGAA
Organism: Pinus tabuliformis; assembly: GCA_031772625.1. Taxonomy (NCBI): domain Eukaryota; kingdom Viridiplantae; phylum Streptophyta; class Pinopsida; order Pinales; family Pinaceae; genus Pinus; species Pinus tabuliformis. The sequence goes on along the minus strand of CM062819.1, from coordinate 99,694,612 downwards.
GAGAATTCCACACTATGTTGTCTTCCGATCTCCTGCCTGTGTGAACTGGCCGATGTTTCTGTGACTGGGGATGTATCCTGGTTGACTACTCTTTCTTCCCTTAGACTGTCTATGGTCTCCTGAATAAACTCTTCGTCTGATAGGGGGTTCGATCTCTGCCTTTTCTCCCCTGGTTGCTCTGTAGAACCGCTAATCGGTGTGTCTTCTTGCCTGTCCCTTTTCTTGCCTCTTTCCTCATTTAGAGGAGTTTGTAGTGTAGGGATTTCTGGGGCCTTTGTCTGAGCTGGAGGAACCTGTCCCTGGCCTTGTTCCTTTGATGTAGCTGGTTGGTTTGTCATTATGTCCTGCTCTGAACCTATTACCTCCTTACCCTTTACTGACTCTGTACTAGCTTTTTGTGTGGGCTGCTGAGAAATCCCGGCAAAAGATGTATCACCTCCTGTACACTGAGGCAGCTTGAAGGATACCTATCCAAAAGAGTCCAGGTCAAGTGTTTTTTCAAGCTCTTTCATGGCTTTTTCCAATTTTTCTTCCTCAGTAATCTCTTCAACTAATGTGCCTTCTACCCATTCTTGTTGGTTAGCATACTGTTGAATTTCAGGGATCTTGTGGTGAACATATGCTGTTAGCTTGTTTTTCACTTTTCTATAACTTATGAAATGATCGGGGTCATATGGTGCCCAATAAAAACTTTGTTTCAACTTAAGTTGCTCCCCTAAAATCTTGTCAGCCTCTTCCCAGGCTTCCCTTTTATTGAAGACAAACGGGCCCAATTGATTTCTTATTTTCAGCTGTGCCTTTTTCTTGGCAGCATAGAAATGAGTCAAATCTGAGCTAATAAATTGCCTGAAGTATTCCAGGGCAAACAGTCTCATAGGCACATATTTTGGCAGTTTATAGGGGCACAACTCACAGCCATATATCTTGATCTCAGTGTGATTCTGGTAAAAGTACCAGTCACCTATACTGTAGCTTTTTGAGAGCTGTAAAATTTTCTGCATTTCACCAGAGAGTCTGGCAGGAGGAGTTGTCATCAATAAAGAAGAGGCTGGATGTATGAACAGGTCAATGAATTCACAATAAGTATAAGGGGAGTCACTAACACGGTGGAAGACTGAGGTCTAGAAGATTACAGACCTTCACTCTCCTTTGAGATCCAATTTTCTAAGGGGAATTTGAAAACTATCTGGTTGATTGTACAACAACAGATGATATATGTATGATGTGTATTTAAACACTCTTTCTCTGTCCAGGCTCATGAATTTCTCATGGATCTTATCAGCTATGAAGGTGGCATAATCATATTTGATAGTAGGGGGATGTCCTAGGGTAAACATGGACAACAAAACTAAGGTAGTCTCATCAACATATTCACTGGTTTTAAATCCTAGGATGTAGGAAACCATGTCTACAATGAATTTTCCTGCTTCAGTGAACCAAGTATGCAGATAAGGAGGAGGTTGTTGGGGCTGGCAATTTGGTTTCATGAATAATTGAGCTATTCTAGTTATCTCTGAATTGGGCAGTTTGGCACCTTGGTCAAGCAAGAATCCCATGGAGAGAGGGGCCAGAGGCTGAGTGGGTTTAAAGTGTAGCATTTCATTTATGGATTCAGTGGTTATGTAAAATAAGACAGTCCCAGATGGAGCCATAACTGCTCTTTTAGTGGTGTCATAATTGGCATAGCATAAGTGGACGATATCAGGGAGCACATTTATTGATGGGAGGTAGTACATGGGCATGTTGGACTCCCAAATTCCATAGACATCGGTATTGCTGCGGTAGCTATTCCTAATTTCACAAAAAGCTTGGAGGTGAGGCTTGTCACCAATTAAGTCATTAATCTAGAAATCTCTGTCAGCAAGGGGCAACCATTCCAATTCTTTGTGTGGTGCATTGAGGGGCGCAATATTGAGGGCGACAGGCACAGGAGTTTCCATGTTTGCTCACTGTGTTTTTAGCTGTGGAAGTCAGGTTTTTTGCGGAAAATGGACAAAACAACGGTGGTTCGGGTGAATTTTCTCAGAATTATAGGCGGATTTTAGCTTGCATTCAGCTTTTTAGGTAAAATTTACAGAAGAAACACAAAACTATAGGTTCGGGAAGCGGAAATGGAGTAAATACCTGGTTTTGGAGGCACACGAGAGCAGTTCGTAGGGTAATTGACGAGTAACAACAGGAGACTGGTCTTTTGCTGGTCGGGGTGGTGGACTGTGGCTCGCGCAACTACATTGAACGTGAATTTGTACGCAACGGCTTTGTAATAACAATGAATAGAAATGAGCGAAAACGACAGTTTTACGGGCTTTTGGTGCTTTTTTGGGGTGATGTCAACATGATGTAATATTTGTCGTGTAGCGGGGTATGGCGGATGACGTGGCGGATGACATGGAGGGGAAGTGGCAGATGACGTGGGTGATGACGTCAGCAGGGGGAAGCGGGGGGCGGTAAATGGTATTATCCCGCACTGCTTTTGGACAAAAGCTATTTCGGGCAGAGGGGTCACGATAACACCGGGCGGGCGCCACGTGTTTCTTGTACGGCAGCAAAACCGCCATTTTCCCGAACACTAATCTTTGGCCATCGGAGGGGTTCCGATATTGCTGTGGGTCATCCGATGGGAAAGCCCAGATCGGATGGTCGATAGTGGATGGAGTTGGCGGAGGAGTATGGCGTGGGGACCCGCCATCAATTTAAAACATTTTTCAAAGGTTTCGGGGTTATTGTGGTTGATTGCGGGGAGGCTTAAGTGTTGATTAACCAAACGTTAATCAAACCTGATAAATGTGCGTGCAGAGAGGGTTGTCCATAAGGTTTCGGATAAACCTTGGACCCCCTTAAAAACATTAATATATGGCTATAATTAAGCCTAGGGCGGGATATTAAAAATTTCGGGGTTTTTATGTATTTACATAGTACGGGTATGGGGAGAACTATAGGGGTTTAATATAATAAAGTTAATGTGTCAATATGAAGGGTATTTTTGAACAAAACACGCTAAGTCATAGAGTCAAAGACTTAGGCTTAGGGAAATAAGAGGGTGCTAAGTTATGAAGTTGGATAACTTATGATGATGGACCAATATGACTTTTTACACAAGAAATGTGGCTTTATGTTTTAAGCAAAATGTTATTTTACTTAAAAAATTTCATGAAATGGAGTATTCTTAGGAGTATTGAGCATATCTCAACATCCTTGAGGGGAGGTTAGTAAATGTTTCTTGGAGAAATATGGAGGAAAATTAGTCATGCTTCATTTGTTTTGTAGCCACCTTGCCATGGCACTTATGATATCCATGAGATGAATCACCTTCAAGAGACAAAATTGCTTATAAATCTGCTTCTGCAATATCAAAACTACCTACCTGGCCTATCATACCTAACATTTTTTCTTCATTTTTCCTTGGGTGCATTTAAACTAGCAAACCCTTACTCTCTTCTTTTCTTTTAACTGCCCTCCTATCTAAGTCTGCCCTTATTTCTTCCAAGGGCTCAGATTTAGCTGTTGAGCACCTGTGCTTCTCTACCTAACTACTTATCTGCCAAGCTTGAACTGTTTGGACAGATCTTATTCTCTAGTTCTAAAACAAGAAATTTAAACATGGACTGGCTAGGATTAAGCTGTTTTGGCCATCCATCAACTGTGGCAAGAGTGAACTGATTGCACACAAGTGAGATTCTTTTGCAAAAATAGGACAGTAGTGGCATTTTGGATTAGCACACTTTCCTGGTCTTTTCTTTGGGGTTCATTTTCTTTCTTTTTGACCAATTCATTCTTTTTTCCCTTTGATTTTTCTTTTAGAGCATACCCTCTTTTCATTTTTTAAATTTTTGATTCTTTCAAAATATGGAACCTTTGCAGCATGGCAAGGATGAACATATTTGGCATTTCATCAGTCAATCATGAAATATGACACCTATTGGTATAGGAGCATAACAGGACCAAAACTTAGTTTTCCAAGATATATGCGCCTTGCATTCTGTGAAAGTGTGTGTGTACGTATACGTGACTTGTATATAGTGAACTTGCATGCATACGCGACTTGGCCAATGGTGATCCCATGTATACTTCTCTTTCTTCATTCTGATCTGAACTTTGTGTTGTTAACCTACTGAACTGTGATCTATCATCTGAGTGAGTTGCCATCAAGGACAACACCTGTGTAATAATGCCAATAACAGCACACTCGCAGATCACCATGGCTTCCTTCACGGCCTCCAAATAGCCTTCTGTTGTCATCATTTTCCAGGACACAGCCTTCTCTTGACCTCCATGCAACCCCTCACTTGTTTTCTCAGTCGATGCAAGGTAGCACCATGGACTTGCGAAGGTCTTTGTGCATGTACACTTGATATCTACGATGATCAACCAAATGAAAACGCGCAGAAAGGTGGGATCATCACGTTTGTGCACCTAAAACCTATGACAATTTCGATTCAGTTGCGCCCTCCACTCAGCGTACAGGTTCCTCGGCCCTGACGCTATGACACCATGTTAAAAATGCAATGTTTTGTATGAAATAAAATGAAACCCATTGGTCAGCTCTATGAAAGAGAGTCTGAACCAGGAGATTCTAGCTTTATAGAATGCTCTACGTTGTTCATGTACATCACACATTATATAGTAATCACAGATTTAGGGAAGTTAGAACCATAACCTAAAAAATAGAGACTAATTCCTATCTTGAAGTCTTGTGAACCAACTCACTATTCTAAGATATTATTCATTATCTCTAATAGGTTGTACTAATAACAATAACGGGTTACACTAGTAGTATAGGGACCTAACCATACCTGTTTTGATTTTTTAAAATTTTTCCTTAGTTCCCTCGGACAATGCATTTAATCCGTTGACAATCGCGTCGATCAACGTGAATTGCGAAGGAACAATTGCGCTGACCAACCTCTGGTGCTTGTTGTCAGTTAGGCAATCGCACCGATCCCTGTAAGTGAAGATTAGGGTTAGGCCCCAATCTTGGCTAGTGTGTTCTGCTCTTGTGTTTTTTACCACATGGGTCTTTTTTACCATTTTCTCCCTAACTAGAGAGCTTCATTTAGCTTAGTTTGTGTGCTTGCTTGGTTTAACCCACCCTCTAATGTGTTAAGTCTGGACCTGTGTGAAGTTATTTTTTATTTTTTCTTTGAATCCCTCGATCAACGCTAGTTGTCAACTAGGCAGTCATGTCGATCAGGCCATCAGTGCTAGTTGTAGTACTGGTCAGTCGTACTGGTCATGCCTATCGGTGCTAGTTGTCAGTTAGGCAGTGACACCGGTCTCAGGGGTAACAAAAATTAGAATTTCTCCCATTCCAGTGCCAGTGTGTCTTGATCCTCAGAATCTCTTCTTTCGCCAGAGGTGACTAGGATGTTTTGTTTGTTTCATTTTCAATTGAATGAGTGAAAAAGTCTCGTTTGTTCTCTTATTTCAAGTGTATCTTTTCTCTTTCCATCCATAGATTACATTTCTTGGTTTCTCGATTGAAGCATTTATGTGTTTGGATGGTTTGACTCAAAGAAGAAGTTGTTTCTAGTTTCATTATCATGCTTTGGATTTGATTTATTATTTTCTGTTTTGAATTGTGAAAATTTTCATTTAAAGTGCTTTATGTGAAAGATTCATTTTGCATTTTATGAAAAGAGAACATCATTCTAGTTTATTTAACCGAAAATATTACATTTGCGGCGGTATTGAGAAGCTAGAATTACATCATCATAAGAATTGGAAATGAAATGAAACTTCTTATGTTGTTATAGGAAGATTAAGTGCATTTAGGAGATTTATTAGTGAAAGATTTCATTCTTTGATTGTGTCATTGATTGTGTTCTCTCTATCCCTCAATTAGTGTTAACTTTCATTGAAGAAATACTTCTTTTCTCATATAGCTGCATATAGGAGTTTTCAGATAACAACGGTAGGGCCTTATAATTGAAACCTAATTCAAGATAAACCATTAAAATTTATTGAGTTAACCTAAGGAAGCATTGAAACTTAACGCTGACATTTAGTGGTCTAGAATAGAGTTGTGTTGTGACATCTTCAAACCTAGCAGCTGTCGTTCGCTTTAGCACTAGACAACGCTAGTACGGATTTGTGCTCCCCGTACTGTCGAGTATATAATGGGAGACCCCTCTAGGCTGCAATCCTTTATCCATAGGAAGCCGAGTCAGCCACCTTGCAGACATGATACACCGAACATAGCATTCGGGGAGATTGCCTGCTCGTGCTTCTTGGTTCATCGGTAGGTATTCTGCAGTTCATGGTTTCCTAGAAATCCTGTTTACCTAGATCATCTAGAGCAATCATTTTTGATCTTTACTAACTCTTTAAATTTGAAAATATCATTCAAGCACTTGTCCTTTCGAGCTCGTTTCCAATCGAAAGTGATAGAGTCACCTTTCATCCTTTTCTCGACTCTTAAAACATGAAAAGGCAAAGTTTTGTTTCAGTGTCTTAAAATTAACTTCCCACGAAATATTCTTGGTAAAAGTTATCTTCCTTATTAATTCTTTAGATTCGATTCCAATGGCAACTTTTCTAGAGTCTACCAGTCAAGGGTTCCCCTTGGATGGGAATCCTGGTCCTTTTCCTTCTTTTGGGAATGCTGGTGCTCCTTATGTGGAAACATTGTCCCTCCTTGGGTTAACCATTAGTTTACCTATTTGGTTATTTTCGACCTCGGTGGTCTCGAGTGTCCCAACTCTTGGCCCACTATCTCCTTCTTTCGAATCACGTCACGATGATTCTAAGGTTGACCCCTTGCCTTCTTCCCCCATTTTTTCACCCTCTTCTTCTACTTCGCTTGGTGAAAGTTTGAAATCTAGTAACTAGGAGGCTAAGAAGAAGAAGAAGAAGAAGACAAAGAAGAAGAAGTCAGATAAGTGAGAGGCCAACCGTGCAGCTTTTACTCCAAATGCACCCCCCGTCGACAAACCTTTTGATCCTTCATGGAAGGTAAAATTCCCTTACAGGTTGTGTAAGGGTGACCATCTCCTTCGAGACTATCCTGGCATTCCCAGAGTCTTAGAGGTATGGTCTCAAAACCTGAACTAACCATCCCCATCGACCTCTGGGGATAATGTCGATGCTGCACCCTTGGTTAGTGATGGTAAGAAGAAAGGGAAGATTAGATTCCCCTATAGGTTATGTGAAGGAGAGAATATTCTTCACCTTTGTCCTCTTATGGATAAAGCTTCCAAAGTTTTGGAAAACCTTACAGCTCCTCAACCCCAACTTCCTGTTGGTTATCAGAGGCTTTCTTCTAACCCTCTCCTAGTTGGTAAAGAGATTGACTTGGATTCATCTCTTGCCCATCCTTCTCTTCCTAAGCATGACTCTCTTATGTCTATTCCTGACCAACCATTGGTCGAAAAGAGTGTCGACTTGGCTCTACCTTCAGTTGTTCACTATGTTCCCGAAGAGAGTAGTGATCATACTACTCATTTTCTTCTCATTTCCTCAGATTCTCATGAATCGAAGAGTGACCCTCCTATCCCGGTTGTTCAGGAGAGTCCTTCTCCTATTCCTGTACAACATGGGGGAGATCATATGATACTGTTGGGTCCCTATAATACTAGTGATTACCCCATTAATATTGTAGTTGTATCCCTTAATAATATTGTTGTGCCCCTATTGTCCCCATATTGTTATTACTGTGCCCCATAGAATCCCTCTATTGTTATTTTTGTGGCTTTATATTATTATTGTTAGGTCGACTGGATTATATTGTGACTCCTTAGACTCCTATATATAGAATGGAGGTTTTGTCATTTGTATCATCCAAGAATTGTTCATTTATGTAATGTAAAGGAGGTTGACCCCTCAAAGAGGCTGAATTGTAAGGAGTTGATATATCTTTTCTATCTTTTCTTGAGCTGGTTTCATAACATTTGGTATCAGAGCTTTGGATTCTAGGATTTCACTGCTCCAAACAGGTCGTCATGGAATTTTAACTATAAATTTTTTTCTGCGACGTTTCAAAAACTAAAAAAAAACCCATTTGAGAAGAAATCGCGCTGAATCTTGGGTCCAAATGTCAGAGCTTGTCGCACTATATTTGTGGAGATATGATCTAAGGAAGTTGCTCTTTTTGCAGACTCCTGAATTACATTCCAAACAAGTGACCTGGGGAAAATCATCATAACTTTCTCTCTGAGCATCGAATTGAAATTTTGTAAGAAGTTATAGAAAGAGGACAAATTGTAGTTTCTTTTCTATATTTTTTAGAGCCAAAGGTTGAGACAGTGACTCGTGGCACATTGTACAAGTTCGCTCTACTGAACTAGTCTATAATCAGGTCATATTGGGAGATTGTGCATAACTCTTCCTCGGAGAATCCAATTTGGATCAGACTGGTGGCATTGGAAAGAGGACACAGAGGGCTACTACAAATCGCAATTTCAGAACTGGATGATCCAAAATTGTAGAGATACATCAGATTCAATATCAAGCTTCTACAAAGTGAAAAAAGGTGTGTAGTTTTTTTTAAATTTTTGCATAATCTTGGTTTGAAAAATTAGTTTGAATCGGTAATTGATGCCCTGAGGAAAAAAAATGCAAACACCTAGTAAGCAACCTGAAAGCTCTAGCATGACTCATGAAGAAGAGGAAGAAATGCAACATGATATATCAAAATTACGAGACCAAGTGCAACAAGTGTCACTTGCACAAAAAGCAACAGAATCTAAGATGGATGGTTTAAGGAAAGATGTAGAAGCTAAGATGGATGGTTTAAAGAAAGGTGTAGAAGCTAAGATGGATTATTTAAAGAGAGGCATAGAAGCTAAGATGGATGGCATGGAAGCTAAGATGAATGGCATGGATGCTAAAATTGATGGCATGGATGATAAGATGGAAGAATTGAAGATAAATATGAATAAGTTGCTACAAGAAATGGTCACTAATGGTGAAAGGGTAGTAAAGGAAACTCATGATGAAAACAAAAGAAATGTTAATCATGATTCCATAGACTCTAATGTGGGATCAAAGACCCACCATATTCCAAAAATCGATATGAGGAAGTTTGATGGCAAGGATCCCGCAACATGGATATTACAGATGGAGCAATTTTTCGATCTCAATAATGTGCAAAACACACAAAAGGTACGTGTTGCAACTTTATATTTGGAACCAAATCAGTTTGTATGGTATCAATGACTTTGCTCTCGTAAACAAATTATCACTTGGGCAATTTTTACAGAAGAATTGACAGCACATTATGAGGATACAAAATGCAACACTTTTTTTAGCCAATTGATAAGTCTCAAACAAAAGGGCTCAATAATGGAGCACATTGAGGAGTTTCAAAAATTGAACATAAGGGTAAAAAATATTCCAGAGGAGCATAGGATTGATGTGTTCATAGGAACTTTAAAGGATAATATCCAACATGATGTTTGCCTTTGGGAACCTGATTCATTAGAGAAGGCATTCAGGTTAGCAAGAAAAATGGAAAGCAAAATTATGGCAACCAGGAAGCATACCACTCACAACTATAAAGATGGAAGTGTTGTTGCCCCTAGTCTTCCACAACCTATAAGGTTGACACCACAACAATTGGAAGAAAAAAGAGCAAAAGGGCTTTGTTATAGTTGTGATAGCAAATACACTAAAGGTCATAAGTGTGCTGAGAAGAAATTATTCTACATAGATTGTGAAGAGGAAGAAGAAAAGGAGCAAGAAAGTTCAAAAGAAGAGGATATACTCCAGGAACAAAGCCTAGATAAAGAAGAAATGAATCCGACCATATCTTGTAATGCATTGGCGGGAATTACCACTCCTCAAACCATCAAGATAAAAGGACAAATCAAGAAGAAAAAGGTAATAGTGTTGATTGATTCAGAAAGTACCCACAATTTTATTCATTGTAAGGTAGCAAAAGAATTGAATTGCTTCTTATATCCAGCACCAGAGTGTCAAGTGATGGTTGCAAATGGAGGAACAATAAATTGCTCTGGAAAGTGCCATAATATCAAGCTATCCATGGGAGAATATGTATTGACTAGCCCAATGCTTTCCATTACAATGGGAGGTGTTGATGTTGTACTAGGAGTCCAATGGCTACAATCCTTGAGTACAATAGCTTTTAATTTTCATGAAATTTTCTGTGGAAGGAAAGGAAGTTGAATTAAGGGGTATTGTAGGGAAACTAGGAAAGATAATCAGCTCTAACGGTATGACAAAGCTTCTAAAAAAGGAACAAAGAGGTGTAATTGCACAATTATGTTCGCTAGATGTTTCCACATTGGAATCATCTATTTCTCCAGATCTCCAAAAAGTCTTGGACAATCATTCCAAGGTATTTGAGACTCCAAAGGTCTCCCACCTATTCATGATCATGATCATGCTATTCATCTGATTCCAGGAAGTGTTCCTCCAAACATCAGGCCGTACAGATATCCCTATGCCCAAAAGAGTGAAATTGAACGTATGGTTGCAGAAATGCTAGAGGTTGGTATAATTCAACCGAGTCAAAGTTCTTTCTCTGCTCCAGTAGTATTGGTGCACAAGAAGGATGGATCATGGCGCATGTGTCCAGATTATAGGGAGCTCAACAAGCTCACTATTAAAGATAAGTTTCCCATTCCTGTCATTGATGAATTACTGGATGAATTGCATGGATCAATTTACTTCACCAAGTTGGATCTTCGTTTAGGATATCATCAAATCAGAATGAAGACTGAAGACATTCCGAAAACAACATTTAGAACTCATGAGGGTCATTATGAATTTTTGGTCATGCCTTTTGGCCTTACCAATGCACCTTCAACATTTCAAGGTTTGATGAATTCCATTTTCAAACCATTCCTTAAAAAATTTGTGTTAGTATTTTTTGATGATATACTAATCTACAGCAAGTCTTGGAAGGATCATGTTGAACATGTTGACAGGGTGCTACAACTATTGGAGGAGAAACAATTATATGCAAAAAGATCCAAATGTTTCTTTGGAGTACAAGAGGTGGAATATCTGGGTCATATTGTATCTCATGAAGGAGTTAAGGTAGACCCTAGCAAAATTAAAGCCATTAAGGAATGGAAAATCCCCACATCCATAAAGCATCTGTGAGGATTTCTCAGGTTGACAGGGTATTATCGCAAGTTTGTTAAGAATTATGGGAGAATAGCAGCACCTCTAACAACATTATTGAAGAAAGATGCATTTTCATGGACTCCAGAAGCAACAAAGGTCTTCGAACATCTTAAAGAGGCAATGTGCCAAGCACCGGTCTTAGCTACAACAGACTTCACAAAAACCTTTATTGTGGAATGTGATGCTTCAGGAAATGGAATTGGTGCTGTTTTAATGCAAGATGAAAGACCCATTGCTTTTGAAAGTCGTCCAATCAAGGGAAAGTTTTTACAAAAAGCTATTTATGAGAAGGAAATGTTGGCAATACTCCATGCACTTAAGAAATGGCGACCCTACCTAATGGGAAGACACTTCAAGGTAAAAACGGATCATGATAGCCTTAAATACTTTTTAGAACAAAGATTATCCTCTGAAGAGCAACAAAAGTGGGTCACAAAGATGTTGGGTTATGACTTTGAAATCATCTACAAAAAAGGGAAGCAAAATGTGGTGGCAGATGCACTCTCAAGAAAGGATGAGGATGTGGAAGCATTGTTGTGCACCATTTCTATTATCCAACCAGATTGGATAAATGAAGCAAGGGAGGAATGGAAGAATGAAGAAGAAGTGTGGGCACTTATTCGAAAGTTACAACAAGATTCCAGTACGTCTGATACATTTAGCTGGCAAAATGATTCGTTATGGTACAAAGATCGCTTATACCTCTGTAAGAATTCCCAGCTAAAACAAAAGATTCTTATGGAATTGCACACTTCTCCCTTAGGAGGGCACTCAGGATTTTTAAAAACTTACCACAGGGTTAAGAAGGAATTTTTTTGGGATGGCCTTAAATCATATATTCAAAAGTTTGTGGTGGAATGTTTGGTTTGCCAACAAAATAAAGTTGAAACAATTAAGACACCGGGTCTATTACAACCTTTATCCATTCCAAGCCAACGTTGGGAGGAGGTTTCAATGGATTTTATCACAGGTTTACCCAAGTCTGAGGGAAAGAGTGTCATCATGGTGGTAGTTGACAGACTTACCAAGTATGCACACTTTTGTGCATTATCACATCCATTTAAAGCTAGTACAGTTTCTACTGCATTTATGGAAACAATTCAAAAGCTACATGGAAACCCAAAGATTATTGTAAGTGACAGAGATCCCATTTTCACTGGAAATTTTTGGACAGAATTATTTTCTTGTCTTGGTACTCAGTTAGCTCATAGCTCATCTTATCATCCTCAATCTGATGGGCAAACTGAGATAGTAAACAAATGTTTGGAAGGATATCTTCGTTGCTTTGTATCTGATAAACAGACACAATGGGTCAAATGGTTGCCTCTGGCTGAATGGTGGTATAACACTTCCTTCCATACAACAACAAAAATGACCCCATTTATGGCACTTTATGGATATCAGCCACCATCCATCACATCATATTTAAGAGAAAATTCTAAGGTTCAAGCAGTGGAACATCACATCGAACATCAACAACAAGTCCTTCAACTCTTAAAGGATAACCTCGTGTTGGCACAGAATAGAATGAAACAACAGGCAGATCAACATCAAAGTGAAAGAAGTTTTGATGTAGGTGATTGGGTATTCCTACGGCTACAAAAATATAAGAAAATGTCCCTCAAGCAAGCTAAGAAGGATAATAAATTATCACCAAAGTATTATGGTCCTTACAAGGTGTTGCAAAAGATTGGTACTATGGCATACAAATTGGAGCTTCCTGCAGCTTCTCGATTGCACCCAGTTTTCCATGTTTCATGTTTAAAGAAGGTTATAGGCGACAAGCTCCTAGTTCAAACAATATTGCCGGAACTTGACGAGGAAGGAAACATTATATTGGAACCATAAGCAGTCATAGAAACAAGAACTCGACAGTTACGAAATTGATCAATTTCAGAGTATCTTATCAAGTGGAAGAACTTATCCGTTGAAGATTCTGCATGGGAGGATGAGATTTTTATACAGAAGCATCTAGAACTACTCAAGCATTGAGGACAACACTTTTTTGAAGGAAAGGGGCATGTTGGGTCCTTATAATACTAGTGATTACCCCATTACTATTGTAGTTGTATCCCTTACTAATATTGTTGTGCCCCTATTGTCCCCATATTGTTATTACTGTGCCCCATAGAATCCCTCTATTGTTATTTTTGTGGCTTTATATTATTATTGTTAGGTCGGCTGGGTTATATTGTGACTCCTTAGACTCCTATATATAGAAAGGAGGTTTTGTCATTTGTATCATCCAAGAATTGTTCATTTATGTAACGTAAAGGAGGTTGCCCCCTCGAAGAGGCTGGATTCTATGGCGTTGATATATCTTTTCTATCTTTTCTTGAGCTGGTTTCATAAAAGATACCCCCACCAAGTAGTTTTGTCATCTTTTTCGATTGGGGTCCATTGACTACTTTCCGCCTCCCATCTTATGTGCCTTTCTAGATCATAGTACAAGCCTATAATATGGTAGTACCTAACACTATATTAGATGAAGGCACGTCTGTTAGCATCATGTCTTCTACTACTTCGCAAGCTTTGGGTTGCCCACATCTTGTGCCTGTCACCCAGAATCTTTTTTCTTTCAATGGAGGAACTAGTCAACCCTTAGGGATCCTTCCGAAGTTCCCTATTACTTTGGGAGGAAAGACCATCTATATAGACGTGATGGTAGTCCAAGGTCCCTTAGATTTCAATCTTCTCCTTGGACACAACTATGTTTATTTCATGGGAGCTCTTGTTTCTTTGCTTTTTCATGTGGTTTGTTTTCCGCATGAAGGGAGAATAGTGACCATTGATCAATTGTCATTCATTGGTCACTAGGCACCTCCTTTGCAACCATCATCCCCTATCGGCTCTTGTTTGCAAGAAGTACCTTCCCCACCACAGGTCAATTATGTGGCTACCCGTTCCATCTCCACATTTGCTGATGATGAAATAGATGGTATAGTACATTATGTACTGGGGGCATTGGAACTTGATCTGTCTTTGGTACCAAATGACATGTATTCCTCCTGGAGCGTGGTTCTTTCATCTATTGAAGACCTCTTGGGAGCCATGTTCTCGTATGGTTCATGAATAGATGTACGAGGATAGTTCTTTTTTTGTGTCAACCTCATTAAAAAATGAAACAAAGGGGCAAGGATAGTTCTTTGTCTTGTGTCAACCTCGTTAAAAATGAAACAAGGAGTCATGAGGATAGTTCCTGGTCTTGTGTAAACCTCATTAAAAAATGAAACAAGGGTGTGAGCATAGTTCTTTGTCTTGTGTCAAGCTCGTTAAAAAATGAAACAAGAGTCTCGAGGATAGTTCTTTTACTGTGTCAACCTCATTAAAAAATGAAGCACCTCCCTTTTCCAAATTGAGTTTTCGATTAAGATCTTGTACAATCCCAGTAGAGTCTTTCCAAGATCTCAAAAGTGAACCTTCATTCCTCCAACCTAGTTGACTAAAGTGAAGCTTGGGGGGCATGTACCTCAATTTGAGTCATTATGCCGGGGGCATGCGAAATTATAGCAAGCATAGTTTTTCATTTCAAGCTTGTGTAAAAATGAACCCATGCCCAATTTACATCTTGTGATTTCCATTTTTATCAGCTTATTTATGCTAGATGAGCCTTGGTTGTTTCATTCCATCGCCACCATCTCTTTGGCCGATCATATTCTTTCACTTGGTTGTGTTTCCTTACCCAAGGGACCACAACGATGAGTGGTTTTGTTAGCTAACATCTTGACCATTATATGTTTTCAGTAGTTCCTCCATTTTTAGAACCAGTCGCTACCCTTTATACCACTTGTTCCTCCAAGACGAGTCACCTTTAAGCTCTTTCTTGACTCGTAAAAAATGAAAATATTGCCGAGTATTTTTTCCCTTTCTGACTCGTTAAAGAGAATAAAACAGGGGGTCCACTTTCAGATCTTTTCTGACCCTTTAAAAATGAAAATATGGCTGAGCCCTTATCGTTTCGAACTTGTTAACTAATGAAAAACATCGTGCGCCCAGTATAAGTTTACCCCTTTTTTGGGCTAGGAGGCAGTATTTCCGAAAAAGGTACTCCTTGACTGAAATGGTCAAGTGGTTCTCTCAAGTATTATTTTCTACCTTTTCGGGCTCGAGAGACAAAAATGTATGAAAAGGGACAATGTGGAGTTTTCTTTTACGTGTGTTTTTCAAACTCTCTAAGCATGAAAAAGATACTGAGTTACACCTTTTTTGGACTTGTTAAACTATTAAACAATGTCAGATTCGTCACCATGATGAACACGAGCTTCTCCTTCCTAGGGCTTGTTAAACTTACTAGGTCGGATTCATCCGAAGGATGAACTTACAGTGCAAGCATATGCTATCCCCTTCAAGCTTGTGATTAAGAAATAATTGGGGTACTCGCCAGAAATGGTGGGGGGGAAATTTGGAAATCTATCGAGTTGTGTCGGCAGCTTACTCTTGAACATGACACTCTTTGCTTCGTGTTGGGTTGGGATATCCTCCTTTGTATCATTGACCTTCCTCGGTTTGGGCCATTCAATTTTTCCTTCCATTTGATCTCTTTCACATCATCATTACCACCGATCCTATGTATCGAAAAGCTGCCAAACTTCCAGTTGTGTCATTGATATGTTCATGAGTTGTTCTTCTGCAGTTACACTTACCTCTGTTTCTCTATATCATCCAAAATCATTTTGCATCCTCTTGTCTCATGTCGATGATGTGGGATTCATTATGGCCCTCCTTCGACACGGTCACTTTTCATCAACATCAACTCATTATTTGGGAAGTTGATCGAGAGACTCCCTTCCAGTACCTTAGAGCTTGCATGCCCTAATGGCAAGTTCTTTGCACTCGATGTTCACATCATTGGATTTTGATCGAGTGATTTCATGGGTGTTTGACTTCAGTTCCTGTATTCACATTTCGTGAATTGTGTTGATAGTACCTTGAGAGCCATTGTCATTATTGGTGGTTTCTCTCGCGCTTGTTAACAGTTTACATCATTGACTGGTAATCAAGTGACTTTCTAGCATGCTGAACGTCAACACATCTATTCAAATGTTAGAATATGTACTTTGAATGGGTCATGTTGGAGCGCAAGACCCTGGACTCAGATTACAAAAAGTCCAGGTTGCAAAGTAATGTGACATGGTTTTGATGATATGCATATCTCTTTCATATGGCTGGCTGCGACCAGACCATGAGTTATCATATGTGATCCTTCTCATTACTAGATGGCTGTGACCATACCTTGGTTTCATTATGATCCTCCTTGATGGATGGTTGTGCCCATGCCTGGATCCATTTACATGATCATTCTCTGGATGGATGCATCCATGCCATGATTCATGTATCATTTGGTAGAGATCTCAGTTTATGTATATGTATCTGTACTTGCTTGTAGGCTTTCCGATGGCGGACCAGTTCCCTGCACTAATTTACAAAGCGTTTCATCCCTCACTCCAGCTCGGCCTTCATGCCTTAGGGGGCATCTGTTACATAACATTTTGTCATTGTCCCTGTACTCCCCATTCCTTGATCCTAAAGGACCTCTACAGCAAACCCCACATGCTTTTCTTTCATGGAGAAAATCCCATTATGTCCCTCTTCATGAGCAGATCATTTCCCTTTCGCACCATTTCCTCTGAAACTTCTGTTTTGCCCAATTTACAAGACTAGCGCTAATGACCTTTGTATTCCCTGCACCGGTGTGCAGAGATTGGTAGTATTCCCCATGCCGATTGGTGCGACTGAGCTGTGTTCTAGTCACACCGGTCCTATTATGGAATGTTTTTTAAATTAGAGATGAAGCTTCCATCTCTAGAAGCTTCGTAACGAAAGTTTGGTAAATGGTTTGGCCAGATGGGGTCAAGGATGATAGTTTGGGCTCCTTTCCCCTAAAATGATGGAACTACCTCAAGCGATAAGTCCTTCTCCCATGAGAAGAGTATCCATCTCCCTTCCATCTTTCCTATATAGATCTCCCTTCTTCCCAAGCACAAACTAGTGACTAGTGTAAAAATCAGAGTTAGAGTTTTGGCTGAGTGTATATTTACTAGACAAGCAAGTTATTACTATTTGTAGCCATCTATTTGTGTGAGGGAGAAGTTTGTTTGGTTTGGAGTGAAGCCTAAAGGGAAGAGTCTTTAAACTATTGTTGTTTGAAGCCATCATGAAGTGCTAGCAGAAGTATGTGGGAACCTGGTCTTGTTAGAGGAAGATTGCGACGTCAAGATGAATGGTTGTAATCTCTCTTTGAATATTAATATATGCAACTATTGATTGATTTCCTACATGTTTTGTAATATTACATATTTGTGTCTTGGTGCTTCTTGACTCATTAAGTAGGTTGAATTGCAATTTTTCTATTATTATGTTTGTGTGTTGTTGTTGTTCACTTGTTTTAGGAACTTGAAGAAGGAAGCGAGAGATTGTTGGAGGGAGAAAGCGAGGACATCATCAAGAAGGATAAGCGACCAAGAGGTAGCCCCTCTTGCTTGATTCTAACCTAAGGAAATATTCCATAGAATTTATATGTAGATCGACCCATTATTGGGCTAGAGTAATTCGTTCGTGTCTGCACTTATAATTTTACTTCACCACAAGGCCCCCAACACAATTTCGTGAGTCGTCCTCGAGTCACTTTGCTGGTGCTTTGATCTTCGCCTGGAGTTTCCGAAACTCCAACTTCAAAACCTGTAGATTAGTTGTTCCCTATGTAGTAGCCTATTGTAGTTCCCTGACCAATTTTTCGATAGTTGCGCCTTCCACCGAGAGGCCCATACAATGATCCTCTATCAAAATTGAGTTGCTTCCTCGACTTGCTATGAACCTTCCATATATATCCTTAAATTTTAAAATACCATGGTCCGCAGACCATGGGTGGGTCTCAAAACTTCTTTTCTCCTAACAACCTAAGGGAATAAAGCCCCTTTGACTGCTATTACCTTCAGGCTCCGCTTCCAAAAATTGCAGAGACTTTACAATTATACAAAAATAAGTACCAAAAATTGACCACAAGGGACTCGAAGGTGTATTGTAGGGTGTGCGATGATTGTCAGATGGTGTGGAGACCATCGCGAAGGGATGAGTTTCCATTAAATCTGCAAATAACCTTACAGGTATTCGATAAATGGGCAATCGACTTTGTGGGTCCAATTCAGCTACCAGGGAAAAATACCAGGGCGTGATACATTATTATAGAAATTGAATACTTGACACGATGGCCAGAGGAACAACTAGTCAAGGATTGTAGTGCAACTACTGCTGTGAAGTTCATGTTTGTGTTTATTGTGTCCCGGTTTGGTTGCCTTAAAATTTTAATGAGTGATAGGGGCACACACTTCTTAAACGAAACTATTGTTGCGATGCTTGAGGAATTCCAGGTATATCATCAGAAGAGTACACCCTATCACCCTCAAGCTAATGGTACAGTAGAAGCCTTCAAAAAAATCTTGGAGAGTGCTTTGACAAAGGTTTGCAACGTGAAATAGAATGACTAGGATGTGTGCATACCAATAGTCCTTTGGGCGTATAAGACCACTTGTAAAAATTTGACATGCCAAACCCCTTTCTGACTCGTATATTGGTAGGAGGCTGTAATGCCCACGGAATACATTGTGCCAAGTCTACAGATTGCAACTTTAACATATATGGTTGATCATGATACTATGGAGGAGCGTCTTGTGCAGTCGGTAGAATTGGAAGAAGATCACTTTCTAGTAGGATTTCATCAACAGGTGCAAAATGATCGTGAAAAGGCATGGCATGATCGCCATTTAAAACAACGCACCTTACAAATTAATGACTTGGTTTTGTTGTATGACAACAAATTTACAAAATTCCTTGGAAAGTTTCAAATGCATTGGCTGGGACCCAAACCTAACCCTTTTGTATCACAACCTTCTCTGTCCAAGGCAAAAAATAAGAAATAGAAGAAACCTTAGCAGGTCCCAATGAGGCAGTCACC
The DNA here is from genome assembly GCA_031772625.1 of Pinus tabuliformis. Taxonomy (NCBI): domain Eukaryota; kingdom Viridiplantae; phylum Streptophyta; class Pinopsida; order Pinales; family Pinaceae; genus Pinus; species Pinus tabuliformis. The sequence goes on along the minus strand of CM062819.1, from coordinate 99,675,573 downwards.
ATGGAAAAACCCCACGGAAGTTCGCCAGAAGGGGAAGATGGATCGGTCACAACAACCGATAGAGTCGAGGGATTTGAGGGAAGAAGAACTACGTGGAGGCATTGAGGAGATTGATGCTGAGGAGGGTGAGCCAATGACTCAACTACCGAAGTATATCCCACCACGCAAGGCCATAGCCAAAGTGCCTAAAAATCTAGACAATGCAAAATTCATGGTGACTACACTGCTATTGTCGAAGAAGGTGGTGTTTTAGGGCACGTCATTAGCCCACATATTGACCCTAAAAATGGAGGATTGGGACTTAGGGGATCACGAGAAGTTACCTCAGTTGGCGCCAACCAAATGCCTATCCAAGATATATTATGTAGAATCAGAGTTTACGCGGTTGGAACCGATGAAGTGGGTCACTCGTGTTGGGGCCGTGAGTCTCCTGAACATGTTTTAGATGCCGCATTTCAGTCACATCATCATAAACATCATTTGTGTCTGACCATTTCTTACATTGGTACACGATGGGTGTCTCTGGCTTGGAGAACCTATCCTAATCACAGACATGCTGATCCACCAGATCACCTTGCTTCCATATCAAGGCGTGGAGCCAACAGAGGCATTTGGGGGAAAAACACAAGGGAAGAAACTTGCGAACCGAATGAAGAGCGAGTTTTTCCTCATAAAGAAGTCATGCGGATATTCTATCAGTTCAATCATCGATCCTGTGGTGCAGTTTTTTGCGCAGATATTGGCATGCAAGATCATGAGCAATTGCTATGCAGACGAAGTTTTGGCCCCCGTCATTTCTTTGGCTACACAGTGCACCAAAGGAGTCCAATATATCTGGGCTCAATACCTGTGTAAGGAATTATTGGAGAAATCTAAGGAGACTCAGGATGAGGGCAAGGTGTTTCATTATTTCTAGTTGTTGTTGTTGATTGCTTTGGTGGTGTGGCGGACGCCTGAGGACAGTCAATTTCCTCAGCATGAGTCGGACCTCTCGGAGGCAGCGAAGTTTGCTTTGCTCTGGGCTACAAAGGACCCTCTGCGAGTCATCTAAGAAAAATATATTATGGGTCCTATTTAAAATGAATTTGTAGACAATGATTAGCCGGAGGCTGAGGCTGTCACTCACACTTTACGCCCAGTATGAGCCCTTCAGTGAAGAAGATTTCTAGAACCTGCATGTTCGTGCTAGGAGGGATCCCCAGAATACATTGCACAAGTTGTAATACTTGGTGGCTGAGAAATACGTAGCAAAGATCATGGGAAAGTGGCCACTTGAATGGCTAACCCCATTAGATGCGGGCACAGGTACAAGCGTGGCTATAGAGGATACCACCGTGCAGATGATAGCAACAGAAAAATAGAAGGAAGCACAAAAGGTTACCACCTGAGAGAAAGTTGTGCAACAGAAAGAGGTTGGTGATAGAGAAAAGGAAGTGACAGAAAAAGAACATGTAGCACACACAACGAAAACATCACTGACCATCATCGATGTTGAAGAGTCTGATGTAAAAAAAAACATTAGAACAAGAATAAATAGAGGAAGAAGAGGGAGGGGGCACAGGGCACCCCCTTCATGGTAAAGAAGTGACAAAAGTGGACATCTATGGGGCCGTGAAAGAAATATAAGTATGATCGAGCAGCCGAGGCAACACCTTTAGTACTTACTCAGGGGGACTTGGATCAGATTGATGATTTGGTATGGGACACCATGACTGACCTTTGGACCGATTTCGAGGGACAATACCAGTTGGTGCTAGGAAAGGTTCAACAAGACCTGTGCAAGTTATAGGTCCAAACAGGTAGAGTATAGGTGAGCGTGAGACGGGCAAGCAAGGTGCAAGTGAGCACGTTTGTTCTAGATATGGACTAGAATTTGGATCTCTATGTAATTCAGCTACTAGATGGAGGCCTCCATGCTGAGACAGAAGACACCAACATCTACCGATTGTAGATCAAGAATATGGGCCTCAACCTCATGGCACTCCCTATCCAGACCTTTCATGAGATTCACCAGGGGGTATACGATGAATTGAGAGTTAGGGAGCAGTGTACACTGCTGGTTATTAGTGAAGTGAAAATAAAAAACCAACAGATCTTTGAAGAGAAGGTGCAGGTGCTAAAGGAGAAAGAGGAAATCACCACTCGAAGCCAGCAATTAGAAGCAACCATTACACAGGCTTGTAATGAGCTGTCGGAACTTAACAATTCGGCTGAAGAAGCCTTCGCAGAGAAGAGCCAAAAGCTAGTCGTGGCAGTAAAAGAGTCTAGGGGTGAAATCAACCAAGTTCGGTTTGAACTAAAGTTACAAATATCAGAGCTCCAATTGAAACTATAGCCTAGGACTCCTCCAGAGGTTCGAGAGCAGCGCAAAGCTATTATCAAAGAGGGAATGACCACTTTAGAAGACACAATCAAGGACTACACTGAGCTATTTGAGCAGGCCATGGAGTTATGGACTTCACTGCAGGAGGAAACGACTCTACAGAAGATTGGCGTGGACATCTGGGAGAAACAGAGGCAATTCGATGAAATCTGATGAATTGCACGAACATTGGCGCTAGTACAACAGTTCACGCAGTTGCAGGAAGGCAAGCTGATACAAAATGAGATTGATTAATTGCACTAAAAGGAAGAAATTATAGCTACATGAACAAAGCCATGGACAGATGAGGCCAAGTAGTTGACTCTATCAGTACAGAGTAAACTTAAGGGCATGCAACAGACTCAAAGGACCATGGTCCTCACGGTGGAAGGCCCAACTACCGAAAAATTGGTCAAGGAAGTACAACAGGTTGCTACACATGGAATAGCTGATTTGTAGGTTTTGAAGTTGGATTTTAACAAACTTCAAGTGAATATCGAAGCACCAGCCGAGCGAATCGAGGATGAGTCACGAAATTGTGTTGGGGCCTGTTGGGAGAGGGTCCCCTGGGGTCAAACTTTGGTACTTACTTTTTGTACAAATGTAAAGTCTCCGTGATTTGAGGAAGCGGAGCGTGAATATAATAAGGATCAAAGGGGCTTTAGTCCCTTAGGTTGTTAAGATAAGGAGTTTTGAGACCTACCCATGATCTGTGGACCATGGTATTTTAAAATAAAAGGATATATATAGAAGGATCATAGCTAGTCTAGGAGGTAACTCATTGATAGAAGATCATTCTATGGGAAAGTAAGCTAAGGAAGGGAAATCTATTTCTTGTACTTAGGCAAAGGGGAATGCTCTTAAAGCTGAGTGTGCAGAGACCTTGGTAAGTCCGCAGGCTGAGTACACGGGCCCTTGTAGCTGAGTACGCAGGGAAGAAGAATCTATACTTAAAATAAGACATCTAATAAGGATAGTTTTGATTCATAAATTGTGTATCTGTGTATCTGTATTTACTTATGTAGTTTTTATATTTTCGCTCTGTATCTAAAATTAAATGAATGAATTCCTATCTGATGCATGGAAGTAGTAGATAAATATGATTTAATTATGTTATGAATGCTTAAATACCTTCGCAAAGGTATAGATGTTGTTTATGTGAATTAATGTAATTATCTGTGTCGAAAGGGTTGGGGTTCACAAAGACAGAAATAAGCCCTAGAAGCCACAAGAACCCATCATATAGACCTCTGGATGCAGAAACCTAGTTCTTTCATCCCCCAATACTTCTTTGGTTGAGACTGCAGCCTGCGCTACATGGGTTGTTGCCGAAAGGGCCAAAAATTTAGGGCTTTGTTGGTTGGCACAGATAACTTTCAACCTGGGTTAGGGCCCATCGAGCCAATATTGATAAATATTTTAGTACTATTGAAATAGAGTATTGAAACATTATGATTCATTTGTCTCTACTAAAATACTGAATCTGAAACATTAATTGAATTAACAACGAAAGGAAAAACAATCACATAGAAGAAAAAGCGGACAGGAAATTGTTGGCACAAGAATCTTTAAATCAAAGAATAAGTATGTATAGTATTACAGTTTCAATTTAAAAATATGAAGAATAAAAAACCCAACCATCTTGAAAACCCAACCTCTGTTACATTACATAGCTCCACTTTACAAGAAATTTGCAGACTCTACAAGTTTCTCCTTCATACTTAATTACAAACTGCTAAAAATAAAAAAAATAAAGCGTATCACTCAAACACATGCAAAAAAAAATCTTTCCAATACTATATGCATATAAATATCATGTTTTTTTTCGATTCATGGCTAGAGATAAGGATTAGAAAGTCAAAGTTGATGAGGTGGCATCCAAGTCAACAACTATCCATGAGCTTTTTCCTCACGAATTCCTGAAAAATAGGGTGCAATTATCCCTTCGAAAATGAAAAAAAAACATGATAGTTGTTAGAAACTGGAGAGAGCTATTTTTAAATGGGTCTGTTATGGACAAAAACCTCTTTTGGTTTTGTAAAATTCGTTCTCATTTGTTTGGAAAGAGTGCCCGAAATTACTGTGTTGTACAGGAAAAAACAAAGTTTTCACTCACCATTTTTTACAAAAATGTGTTGTTACTCCGATTATCAGTGCATTTTACTTATTTTATTTTCAAACACATGATAGTTCTTACACTCTCATTGTCAGAACTTTAATCCTATTTTTTACAATTTGATGTTGACACTCTCGTTGTCAGCTCTTTAACACTGTTTTTGACAAATTGGTACTCACACTAAAACTACTAGTGCTTTTAAAAAACTAACAACTAAAATTGTGATAATAGCTAGTTTCATGGGGATGTTTTTAATCATAGATGACAAAAGTAACCTGTATAGACTAGAGGCCTGATCCATTAAGATGATCCCAACTCAACAAATGCGTCTTGCAACCTGCACTTATTCTGCAACTGAAAACCAAACTGTAATCCAAACTAAATTGTACAATACATTGTAAACTGAAACTAAAAAATGCAGCAAACTGAAAATGTACATGCTGAAAGAGATGCTTTCCAGATACTCAACAATGGAGTAATTTTGGGCTACCCTAACATTAGGATTGATAGTCGCGCGTTTAGCGGAACCTTTCGGTATCCGTGGTATATTCTCGACAGAGGGTCGCTCAATATGAAGTGGGTTGGTAGTTTCGGGAACTGATTTATCCTTGGATGTTTTAGTTTCACCGTAATCACATGACCAAGTGGCCACATGGACATTAGAACCCATCATGAAAACATTTGATGATTTATCCCCTTCCTGGTTGCCCCCTGCAGAGGTACCAGGATTTGAATTTGCGCCAGCAAGCATTTGCTGCCCTTGGGGAAAAGGGTTGGTTAACACAGCTTGAGAGCTAGAAGTCCCTTGCTACCCTAACAAGCACTGAGCGTCTTGAATCTTTGGGCAGAGATGAGTTAAATGGTCTCCACTGCATAGCTTGCATGGAAACTTGACTTTCTTTCTAGACTCATTTCCACCACCACCAACATTATTGCCAGGTTTATTTGCGTCAGTCTTCCCATCTTGACTCTTTTTCTTACCTCGTCCTTTCTTTTTCCCATTGGAATTTTGATTTCCTTTGGGGTTGGAAGATTGGATGGCATTAACAGAAGAGGGTTGAGAAGACGAAGGGTTAGACGATGTGACCTGATTGTTAGGAGCAGTTTGTAAAGACAACTGCTGCAATTGGCTCAACAGGTTCACTGCATTTGTGTCTACGGATCCAATGATACCATCTGCATGGGGACCTGGCTTCGACTTGGCTATATCAACCTTAGTCCCAGGAGCATCAAGCAAGATTTTTTGTAGAATCCCAGACTGAGAGTAAATCAATTCTAACTGCTGGGCTCTAAAAATAGCTTGCTCCTCAGAATAGACTCCGGATAGAGAGACATCCTTAGAGATTTCAGGTTGTAAGGATTTCAAAAACCATTCGAGACGATATTCCAGAGGAATTTCGGCTTTAATGAGCCTCTTTCTCCATCTCCATTCCTGAATATGATTAGAAATGTGAGTTGCCGTATCCTAACGAAAATTGGCCAGAATTTCAGTTCCGGCATCATAACGGACGGGCAACTAGAAATGATTTAGGAAAATATTAGCCAAATCAGCGAAAGATGTAAAGCTGCCCCCTGGCAACTCTATATACCACTTGGCTGCATTACCAGTTAAGGTGCATTGAAAAAGTCTCAACCTAACCGAGTCATCGATAAAGGAGTTTGATGAGCACCACAAATGGAATGTGGTTACATGGTCGCCCGAATCTTCACCGCCCTTCCCTTCAAACTTTGGAATGTCCGAAGGGATTTTGGTTGGGACCGGAGGCCAGGCTGGATTGTATTTGATTGGATTGTTTGTTAATTTCATGAGATCTGGAAAATTCAAAGTTGCCAGAAAAGGAAGCTTAGGAGGACCCTGGGGATTCCACCCAGACTAGGCGGGGTTCCCAAAGTTCTAAAAAGATTGGCCTGGATTTTGAAAGGCACCAGGATGCCCGAAGTAACCAGTTGAACCAGTTGAACCAAAAGGTGAACCTTGTGATCCAGAAAAACTCAGAGTTTGATGAACTCTGGCCGAAAAACCTCCATAACCAGTGAAGCTCCCTCCTAAAGGATTATAAGGAGTCGATAACCCCTGATAAAGATTCCAAGTAGAAGCTAAGGGAGGAATACTTCGAAACAAACTAACTCTGGAGTATGACCTATTCCCTTGTTGGCCAAAAAATGGATTCCCAGTTCCTATGCCACTAACCGTAGGGTTAGTCCAACCTTGAAAGGGATTGCTACCTTGTCTTGTAGAAGAAAAAGGCATAGATCCTATTGTCGGGTTGGAATGTGGTATATGACCACTTCCAAAAGGAAAACCCTGAAATGAAGCCGACCCACCCATCATGGATGTGGAGGCACTAAATGGAACTGATGGAATACCCTATGAATGGGTGCCAAATGGGAAGAATCCAGAACTAGATGCATTGGCTTGGGAATTTCCACTCGTAGAAGGAATGGAGGTAGACCCAACTAAGTATGTGCTAGCAAAATATCCAAATAAAGATGCAGAGGGGATGGAAATAGTTCCTCCCCCTTGTACTAATGTTGGAGTCTGCATGGTTGTAGCACTTCTGGTAGAAGCCATGCTTCCAGTGGTGGTCATCGAAGGTGAGTGCGTAATATGACCTGAACTTGAAGGTCTATGCATCAGAGTCCCAACGTATTTTAATACGTTTGGATGGTTATACAATAGAGGAGAATTCAGAGCCGCTAACGACTCTGGGAGTTCTTCTACCTCTATGTTATCTTCCAATTGAAAGAGAACTCGAGAAAGAACTGGAGTGTTCCTTTCTAGTTCTGTGGAAGTACTAGGCCTATCCTGAACACTAATGCCCCTGAGGGGAGGATCAATCCCCGATGCGTCAGCTGCCATGGGATGAAACCCACCGGCAATATTACCTCTGCGCCTTCTAGGAGAAGGCTCTAAACTTGGTGGTGAAAGACCACGAAGTCTTCGAGATCGTCTAGGCGATCGGTCAGCCACTTTGAATTTTTTTATTAAGATCTAATTAAAGACTCAAGAAAAAATGAAAGCTACGCTAACTAAGAGCACAGAGAACACACTAAAAAGTCCCTTAAAGATGTCAGCCAGTCAAACAAATTTTAAATATTTCCGCTCTAAGTGATGAGGACCGGACACCAAAATACAAGAAAGTGACGTAAGGGGCCTTCCAAAGATAGTTTGGGATAATGATGGCCCAGTCCTACCAACGAAGGTAACAGAGGAAGTTACGCTGACCTCGTAACAACAGCCTACACCGGTGCAAGCCCCCAAGCTTCGCAAGGGTGCCCTCTAGTAGTACTGTTGAGAGTGATACAACGTAGACCTCAGGTGCCATGAGATTCCCCTCCGCAGCCACCTATGTAGATCCCTAGGAGAAGCAACTAAGGTTACCAACTCATGTCAGAAGCCAGGTGGAATAGTCTTGAGGTAAGATCTGACAAGTAGGAGAGGGGGTATCTCTCTTCCTAATGCTATTGGATTTGCACCTACTATTTAGACTCCTATGTTTGACAGTTTAAATGGCCTTTGAGAGTTTTCTCTCCACACGCCTAATCCAAGGCCCTAAAATATCCTAAAACTTGTTGGTCTGTCGAAATTGACAATTATGAAAAAGTTCTAGTGTATTTTAATTAGCGCTTGTTTTTAAATGGGTTGTTCTTAAGTCAAGGGATAAGCGGAAATGAAACTTGTGGTGTTTTGACACAAAAGAAATTAATAAAAACCAAACTATATGCAAATGCACTCGTTTTGTTCTTCGATGAAAGAAATTTGTACTAGGTTTTGAGGAACTTCTAAGAAAGAAATAAATTTTTCTTTTCTTTTCTTTTACTCAAGCTTCACACTCACAAAAATTAACAAAACTATGGATGCCCTAAAATATGCACAAATTTATCCTAATGCAATGAGTACATGCTGATGCAAAACTTAAGACTACTCTAAATCAAAGAATGAAAGTAACTTGTTTATCAATTCTAATTAGCCACTTAAGATGTTTAGATAGAATATAAGTTGCTAATGCTCATTTTCGTCCAAACACTAAAAGAAAATTTCAAGACAAACAAAAATGCACTTTCACTCGCAAAAAAGAAACTAAATCAAAACAAGGCCAAAGAAAGCAAAAACCAAGTTTTCAAGAAGTTTTCTTCAAAAGAAAAAACAAAAATGACTTTTCAAAAGTGCTCCAAATACTATTGAGAACTTTGAGACTGAAGAATAAGCAACCAAAACACTTTGCAAGTTATCAACTCAAAATTGGAGAAAACTCAACAAAATAGGTGTTTCAAAATGTTCTCAACAATCAAAAAGTAGCAAAAAAGAGCTTGGTGACAACGATCAAAAGATCAAGAAAGAAAACTCTCAAAATAGTCACACAACAACTTTCAAAAATCAAGAAAAGTAAATGACCACAAAGTGTGGTTTTGACAAAAAGCAAGAAGATCACAAAGATAAAGTTTGCCACAAATATTGAAAACAATATTTCTGCTCTGGAAGACTAGAACAACCAATATTCTTAGAGAGAAATCTCATGTGCTCAAACCCAAATGATGACACTTGCAACCAAACAAAACAAGACCAAAACTTTCCACAAATGGAGGGAATTCGAAACAAGAAACTTGCTGTAAAAACAGAGACTGACAACCAAACTTGATTGCTCAGGAGGCACTCAGACCAGAAAACAAATTTACTGAACAAGAAAGATTTGCAAAAATCTTGGGAAATTAGGGTATACGTGATTGTGTCAATGCACAACTACGTGTATGCGCTATTCAGCCCAAGGAAACCTGCGTATACACGAGTTCACTTGAGGAAACTTGCGTATATACACCTTTGTAACCTGGCAAAATTGTGTATATAATAGTTCACAAGAAAAAGCAAAAAAGGGGTCTAAAGAAAATGTTCAGATTTAAAGTCTGAGTTCCTATAGGAACAAACAACTCAGTCACAGAAAGAAAATCAAAGGTTGAGCCTTGATTGGCTTAAATTAAACCAAACTAGGAACAACAATACTATTGTCCCTAGTGGAGTCGCCAGTTCTATTGAGGGAAAAAGTCCCCTAGGGTCTTGGGTCAATACCCTAGCAGAGCGAGGGTTATCTACAATGAAAAACAAACGTTCCACACAGTCATGATACTAATATAAGAAAACTACATGAAGGGAGGTGCACCCGGGGGTCCTTCATTCGGGTAGATCCAGCCAGGGTCCAAACCCTCTTGGAATTCCTTTCGATCCTTTAACCTACAAAACAACCAATTCAAAGAAGCATAGTAGTATATGGACCAAGCATCATAAGGAAATCAACTTCATAGCATATTGAAAGGTAGTTAGTTATACAATTGAAACAACCATTCATATGTAAATTATAACATTAATATCATAAGCATGAAGAAGATTAATATCAGGAACAAGACAAGTGTTTCTTTTATTGTCGATAACTAAAATACAGTAAGGAATTATTTCACCTGAGTCTTCCTTTCGCAGGCTCCAAGTGGAACTGTCCTCTAGATTTGTCCAATCTCAAGCCTTCAACAAACTCCTTCCATTACTCACTCAAGGATATCTCAACTAATGGAAAGACATCATAACTCAAGGAAACAAGGGTTTCCTATAAAGGGGGAAGTGCTGGAAGCACTAGGATCTTCAGACCTGATCAGGGATAATCTCAGCAGAGTGATTTTTCTCTCTGTTCTCTCCTCCTTAGGCCTTCCCATTGAAGCCTTTTTATACTTCTCCCAAAGTAGTGTTTTAGTTGGGAATTCGTTGGGAATAGTTGGGCCATGGACACTAATAGGTAATCAATAGGTAAAACCTATGATCTCCGCCCAAAATTAAGGAGATTTAATTTTTTTAAGTGTTTTAAGACATATACGTGGGTTGGGTATACACAGACCTGCGTACACACGCGTTTAGCTTAGGGCAATGTCGCGTATAGGGAGTAAAACACAGTGTTTTAAGTTTTTGGACCAGGTCTGGAAGGAGGGGTTGCCCTAGGCCATGAGTGCAACATCAAAAACATGAAGAGTGAGATTTGGAGCTATAACAATCACATCTACGTACTCTAAACTGCTAAAAGAATTATTGGATTAAATGATACAAAAATTCCAATGTAACTAGTCAAGTAGCTGCTCAAATAATGTAGCTCCTTGGTTATCCTTCAACAAAATGAAAACTGAAAAATATAAGGGAAATGGCAACTCATGATGGATCTGTTGGTTGTGGATCCTTATTATCTTCCTTATTCAAAGGTATTACCATATTGGACCTTAGTTCCTAATGGGCTAGAAACACTGCCTGTTTAATCACTGCAAGGGGGGTCAAAGGGGGATGATGGCGATTTTATGAGCCCCTCCCCCCGCCTGCAGGGGTTCAGGGACAACACCCCCAAAACTAAAAATAAATGTGAAATTTCCTTGTAAAATATTGTAATTTTGTCAATCTGAGCCGTTCATTAGGAAAATGATCTGAATGTAGAGGTTATGTTTAATTTAGGGTTTTTTCCTTGCAAGGAAACCCCTCGCTATATATGAGGGAATTATATTGTAGCTGTGTATGTGTGTGTATTCTGAGTGAGAAAGTGAGAGAATATTGTGTGAGAGAGAAGAGGAAATTACATTAGATCTGTTGTAGGTTGTATCTCTTCATTTTGTTGGGTAATATAAAGATAGGACTAGTTGTTTCTCCGTAGATATAACCCAAATTGGGTGATTGATGTATATATGTGTCTCTCTTGTTTTATATGTGTTAGTGTTTATACAATATTTTATGTGTACCATTACTCTATAATATATAATTTTCTAACAATTGGTATTAGGGTCGAATGTTTATTTGGATGATAAACTCACAAGAGAGAAGGGTTCCTCGTTCGAGTAGGAGAAATGGCGAAAGATGGTGGGTTTAAGGTTAAGAAATTTAACATCCATAACTACTAGCTATGGAAGATGCAAAAGGAATATTATTTGTATTAGAAAGATATGTACCTACTATTGAGCGAAAAAGTAATTAAGTGGATGATTATGACAAACACAGAATGGGAGATTCTCAACACAAATGCACTTGGAATAATATAGTTGTGCTTGGTGGCATTGATAGCCTTTAATATTTCAAAGGAAACGACAACAGAGGATTTAATGACGACATTGGCCAATCTATATAAAAAATTCTTTGCCTCAAACAAGGTATTTCTTATGAAGCATTTATTTAATATGAAGATGTCAGAAGGTGGATCTGTTGTTGATCATTGAAATGACTTTAAGACAATTATCAATTAGTTAAGTTCTGTAGGGGTAAATTGTGATGATGAAGTTAGGGCTATGTTATTTCTGTCCTCATTTCTAGACAGTTGGAATGGTTTAGTTATGGCCATTAGTAACTCTGTCTCTAGATATAGTACTTTAAAGTTTGATGATGTTGTTGGTGCAATCCTTAGTTAGGAAATGTGATGGAAAAGCTTTGGTGAGACATCAAGTAATGCTTTGACTGCATAGACCATGGGAAGAAAAATGCAAAGAGGAAAGAGCCCAGGATATCATAGTAACTCAAGGAAAGGTAGATCCAAGTCGATAACAGGGATAGTGTGCGCGAAATGCAAGAAAAAGGACACTTGAAGAAAGACTGTAAGTCTCAAAAGGTAAAAGAAGGAGACACACAACAAGAAAAAATTCATGAAGAAAATGTGATAGGTGATGTGTTGCAATATTCTTTGATTATTTCATTAGATAATATTATTGATACCTGGATGGTAGATTCAGGGGCCTCATTCTATGCCACACCTGATAGGAAACATTTTCATGATTATGTTCAAGGAGATTTTGGACATGTTCGTTTAGGTGATGATAAACCCTGTAAAATCATTAGAGTGGGTAAAGTTTTGCATAAAAAAATAGAATGCAAACAAATGGCTATTAAAGGAGGTAAGGGATGTTCCATATCTGAAGAAAATCGAATTTCAACATGGCAGTTAGGAGGTGAAGGTTGTGTAACTACTTTTATAGATAAAACCTGGAAATTCACTACAGGAGCAATGATATTTCTAATTTTGTTAATGATTTAACCTCTACAGGAGAAAACAAAACATTTTGGCATCATAAACTCGGGCACATGAGTGAGAAGGGGATGCAAATTATTCACTAGAGAAATTTTTTACCAAGTTTGAAGCATGTTGATTTAGATTTTTGTGAGAATTGTGTCTATGGAAAATAGAAGAGAGTCAAATTTCTCAGAGATGGGAAAGAAAAGAAGTGTGAAAAAATAGAGCTTCTGCATACAGATGTATGGGTACCTTCTCAGGTATCATTTCTCAGTGGCTCTCGCTATTATGTTACTTTTATTGATGATGCAACCAGGAAAACCTAGATTTATTGTATTCAAAATAAATCTAATGTATTTTATACTTTCTAAAAATCGAAAGCTTCGGTTGAGACTGAGACAGGAAAAAGGTTAAAGTGTCTTAGTGGCATACAATGGAGGCGAATATTGTAGCAAATAGTTTTATAAGTACTGTTTAGAGCATGGAATTCATAGAGAGAAGACAGTTCTAGGAACACCACAGGAAAATGGTCTAAGAGAAAGGATGAATAGGACAATCATGGAGCGTGCAAGGTGCATGAGATTGCGTGCAGGATTGCCTTTACAATTTTGAGTAGATGTTGTAGATACTGTAGTTTATCTAATAAATAGAGGTCTTTAAGTTCCCTTGATGGTGGTATTCCAGAGGAGGCATGGACAGGTAAAAAGGTAAACTACTCATTTTTAAAGACTTTCAGTTGTGAAGCCTTTGTCCACATTAATAAATATAATAGAACAAAGCTTGAGGAAAAATCAAACAAATGTACCTTTATTGGATATGGTGTTATTGCTTTTTGTTATCACTTATATGATTATGAAAATCACAAAATCATTACGAGTATGTTAGCCTCCTGTTGCAATAGGGTATCATTTTTCATGATTGACATTTTTACATGCCAAATATCTCATACTTTGCAAGCTGCAGTGTTCCATATTTCCAGAAGATACCATGAGACTGTGCTTGTCCAAATTCCACTGCTGTATTCCAATTTTGATGAGTTGTTCCAGTTTTGAAGAGTTTCATTTAAGGGAGGTCCAAACAGTCTAATCTTGGTCTCCCTAGGTTTCAATTTCCTGTTTTAGAATATAGAGAATGCATCTGTCCAAACAGTTTAATCTTGGTCAGATTTGTAGATAGGTAGAGAATCAAAGGGACCCAACTGTTTAATCTAGGCCCTGGCAGAAATAAGTGCAGATTTAGATAGGAAACATTCAAAAGAAAAATTGTAAATCTGGATCTGCAAGTCTAAGTGCACCCAAATCAAAAGAAGAAAAAATGTTAGGAAAGTAGGCTGGGTAGGTAGCTGTGTGGTTACAGAATGGTGATTTATGACCAATTTTGTGTTCCAAAGTGTTATATCTATTCAGATCACAGTGCAGGCAGTTTTGCATTCAAAGGAGCTCAAAGGTGAACATCACTAACTCCCCTTTCTTCTAATTCCCCAAGTCACTTACTAACTCCCCAAAGAGGTCAAGATCTGCTTGATTCCTCTTAGTTTCATCATCATCCATATCAGTGGCCTTGGTGAAGATCTACTTCACTCAAGGATTCCATTTCTGTACCAATTCCTTTTCCCCAAATTTAGCCTAAGGTCCCCTACCTTAGTGCCTGCTTATCATTTCCATATTAACTACTGACTCTAGTATATAACTCCCTATCAGTTTTACCCCTTCCCCTACTAAAACTATGTACATAAAACTCCCCTATGTAAATATCCCCACCCTGGCAATATAGCCATATTTTTATATATAAGTCTGGGAGAAAATGGTCCATCTGGGGTTGTTTTTAGCCCATCTGAGTCATAACAGGGATTAATCTGACACCTGGTCAGACTAATAACCTCTCCCCTAGCCCTAAAACCCTGAAAAAACCCATTTCCACCCTTATCCTAATTTTTTGTGCATAAATCGTTAAATCCCCGCTCATAAACCCTTGAAAAACCCATATTTTACCCCTAAACCAAAGTTTCATTCACAAAAAACATACCTCGCCGCTTATTAACCACCTAAACCCACTAAACTATAGTTTTTACCCCCGCCGCGCTATATTTAAATGATAATATCCCTTGTATATTCCCGCCCTAACCCGCCGTCGCCTCGTCCTTCCCGCCAGCCGTCCGATCATCCTGCGCCCAGATCAACGGCTGGCGGGCCGTCCCATCCCCGAACCGCCCGAAGGTTAGCGTCCGGGAGATGGGCGGTATTGTTGCCGTACCTCCGCCACGCGTCACCTCTTGGGCTGTGGCGGAGCCCCTTTTGACAAAACCACCCTTCCACAAAGGCGGTGCTCCACAAAACCGTTTACCGCCCTCTCCCTTGTGACGTAAGCCCCACGTCACCTGCCGTGTCACCCCCCTGCCCAGTCATCGTGACACATCATCCGCCTGCATGGCCTCCTACCACTATACTGCTGAGTCACCTGCCACATGTCCTGCCACCATGTCCCTGTCACCGTACATGCCACGTCACCATTCGTACATGATGACATCATCTGCTGACGTCATCCCGCCACGTCATCATGCTGACGTCATCACTGATGTCACCCACCGTACGAAGTCCCATCCGCTAACGTCATGCTGACGTCATCAGCACGTTTTGGCGCGAAGGGCGAAAATCGCACTCTGGAGCCCCGGGATCAGTTTTTGAGGTAGTTTTTGATGAGCGATTTGCGCGATTTTCGCCTAGCGCAAATCGCTCATCGCTAGATAAATTAGGCCAAAATGGGGAATCTTTAAGGAATCTTTTCATCACACAGCCCCCAGGAAGCCCAGAAGGCACGAAAGGACCCGTTTTCTGCGCGAAAGCATGCCGAAAGGAGCAGAAGACAGCCCTAGAGGAAACAAAGGCCGAACAGCGGCCATTAATTTGTGATTAGACCCACAACACATCACAACAGCAACCTAGATTTTGTCAAAGAGTATCAGAGGAAGAAGAAGAGCCAAAGAGTATCAGCCGAAGATTTTTTAGGGGCTCAAAGCACCTGCACATTAATGAGTCCCTCAGAAAAGTCATGTCAGGAGGCGTAAGCCCATCCCAGCCCTCAAATCACAGTTAAAGCTTTAAATGCAAGCAGACAGCAAGGAAGCAGAAACCCATACACATTTATTTCAGAAGACACTGCACCAAGCCACCAAGGACAACATAAATTATTCATTTTTGATACGGCCGCCCTCAGCGCAGCCCGAGTTATTTCATGCATTTATTTCTGGTAGATTTAGGTCAATAAATAATTTTTTATGATCTGATTAGGTCAAGATGTAATAAAGAAACTCTGTAGATAGTTTTGCCCTATTTATATCGCCCTCTGTATAGTTTTAAGAGTTGGTCAATTGAGAATTTCACTAGAGACTCGCACTGTATACCTGAGTTTTTCTATAATCAAAGATTGCCGAAAGCTTGGAGAGCGAACTGTCTGTTGTAAATGAATGTTTTGGAGACTGAAGATGGAATTCTTGTGCCGCAGCCTGAAGCAATAAGTGCATCTCACCTCTGTTTTATTGTTTTCCACTATCTAAATAGCAGGAAGAAAGAATAGCCTAGAATTAGTTTAAATACTCTCTATGCTCAATTTCTGCTATTTCTTTATGTTTTCCTCTGAATGAATTGGTTATGAATATGAATTCCTCCTGGCTCATGTTTACCCCAATTCACCTGTGTTAGCCAATTATCTAGGGATTCTTTACTGCCCCTAGGTAGTGCTCTGTTGCCTCCCTCTGTTAAGCTGATTGAGAGATTCTTAACTGCCTCTCAATACTTAGCATTTCATTCCATCACTCAAACCTGAAATATCGTTTCACGCTCAGTTATCTTGCTCCATTTTCCCTCACTGTTATCAAGGAAACGCACCAGTAGTTTTTCTCCTCGACTCCATGCCCAATGGTTTGAAACCCTCAGACTATGCTCTGCCTCTCTACCTGAAAAGTCAATTTTCCCGCCAAAACAAAACAAAAAACCTTTTGAACTGAAGACCTAGCCTAAAATCCTTTTTCATCAAAGCTAAATCTAAAAGAGAGAGCCCTCTCTGATTGCAGGTGGGCTAGAACCTGCAATCCAAAGTTGGTTTGTGGTTACCTCGGCCGTATCCCTTACTACAACCTGGGGACAACCTGAGTGATAACATAATGGCGACTCCACTGGGTACTTTCCTCAGTTAATTTCATGAAGAAGGTTGGAAATCCCTGGAAAAGTCGATTTTCTAATTGCTGTATATTTCTTAAAACTACAGATGAAGCCTGAATGTCAGCCAGGAAGCCTTTGAAACTGTTTTTGTTTTACATTAACAGAAGTAGATAAAAGCTACTTCAGTCAATATTCATGTTAGTTTTAAGATATACACAGCCATTCCAAAATCTGATCATCCCTTATTAGTTACAAAAAAATATTCCCATAAAAATACCCAAAAAACATTCAGAAGCTGGCTCCCAAGAAGAATCCACGATATATAAGATCAAACCCAGATCCAGATCCTCCAGCTATTTTTGAAAACCCTAACATAATCCCAAAAATCCCGAGGAAGCAAGAAAGACAGGAAAATTTTGCTGATTTGAGTCCTGAAACAGCTTACCCTAGCTCTGTTCCAACTCCTGTCAAGGTTTTATTCCGGTCTACCCCTGCTTCCCCTAGTTCATCATCCACACCTCTAAGCACTCCTTCCACACCTTCATTCACTGCACATATTCCCATTACCACTACTGTTGTTTCCACCGTTCCAGTTGCTCCTGTTATCCCAGCTGTTCCTGTTGTTCCATTTATCCCCGTTGTTCCTGTAATCCCTGCGAATATGGCTAATAGATATGCACCCCTGCAATTACCTGCTAATGCTGGGGCTTTACCTCAAGATTACCAATCAAAAATTACATATTTTGATTCCACTGGTCCTTTCACAGCCATTCAGCATACCAAAAAGATGCAAGATTATTTTGAAAACTACGAAATAGATGATGACAGCGTGAGAATGAGAATCTTTGTTCAGAGTCTAACAGGTGATGTAAGAACTTGGTTCAGATCACTTGCAACAAATTCCATAACCACCCCTGATGAGCTTTACCAATCTTTTACCAACAGATGGGAGAAAAAGAAAGACCCCTTGCACATATTAGCTGAATACGATACAATTAAACGAGGTCCTCAAGAGACCGTTTTGGAGTACTGTGCAAGATTCAACAATGTCTATAATGCAATACCACAGAACTTAAGGCCTCCACCTGACCTTGCCTTGTACAAATTCCTGGATGGTTTCGATCCAGATATGGCATATCAGTTAAAAGAAAGAGCTTCTGCAACCCTTGCAGACACACAAAATGTTGCCGTGACCGTAGAAGCCAACTTAATCGCCAAGAGAAACAGAGCTAGAATGGAAAGGAGAACCGCCTTTAAGGAAGAACCCTCAGCCTTTGACCAGAAGCTTGACGCTATTATCGATGGCCTGCAAAGACTGGGAGAAAGAGTAGAAAATGTGGAGAGAAAAGCGTCCTGGGAAGGACAACAGTCCAATACCATAAGGAACCCAAATTTCATAAAAACACAGAACACAAATGCTGGCAGACCTACTCCAGACCATGACATTAGACCCCCTTTTCAAGATAACTATATCGAAGGGTCCACCTCTACTCAACCCATAGAAGACTCTCACATGAATCTAATGGATCTAAAGGGTGAGCATCAAACTTTCCTGACACAAGAAGACCAAAATGAGCATGACTGTAACGAATTTCAGAGCAAAACTGGTGAGTCTTTTGACTTTAAATAGGGTTATGATACTACTGTGTATGAAGTACACAAATAATATAAACTCAGAACCAGGACCATTGAAATTCCTGAGCCTAGCAAGACAAAGGATGGCAAACAACCCAACAAGAGCAAAAAAAAAACTGTTATAACACAACTGGCTGATGCAACTGTGTCAAACCCGCAACAAGTGACTGTAGAAGACATAACAGACACACAGCCTTCCGTTCAACAGACTCTGCCACCTCCTTCCTCAAAAGAAAATTCAAACAGCATCCCAAAAAGCATTCCGGAAGCTGTAAAACCGCAAACAAAAATTTCCCATAACGCTGAAAAACAAGAGCAGATCGCTGATAATTCAAATGAAAAAGAAAAAACTGCCATTAGCAACACCAAGATTCCATTGGAAAAGCCTTTTAACTTAGAGGCAGAAATAGGAAAACTCAAGATAGCCATTCCTCTTTCAGAACTGGCTAAACATGATGTATATAGGCAACAGATTCAAAGATCACTTCAAATTCCAGAAAACAAAGATGATGTAAATGTTTTGGATGATTCCCCTGAACTGCTATTTGGTCCAGAAGTCAACGGAAAATCAACACAAGGACCTGTCCCACCCTTTTATATCAGTTTGCATATACATGACAAAGTTTTGCACAATGCTATGTTTGACTCAGGGGCATCACACAATCTGATGCCCAAAGCAGTTATGGAAAAACTGAACCTTGATATCACAAGACCTTACAAAGATCTGCACTCATTTGACTCAAGTCAAGTGAAATGTTTAGGCCTCATCAAAGACCTGTGTGTCTCCTTAGTTCAATACCCCAACAAGACCATCCTCATGGATGTAGTGGTGGTTGACATCCCACCAAAATACGGTATGCTCCTATCAAGATCATGGGGAGCAAAGCTTCAAGGATCCCTTGGATTAGACCTTTCCTACGCTACTATTTCATTCTTTGGGCAACCAAAGAGACTGTACAGAGAAACGCTGATGAAATATGTAGTGAGTAGTGAAAGTAAGCCTGAAAATTTTCCCATTTACTCAATACATTCTGACATGGATTTCTTTATTTTTTTTAATGATGATGCAAACTCTCCAATTGATGATCAGACTTTGGCTCTAAAACAACAAACACACATCAATGAAGAATCAACTGCACATACTCATGAGACTGTCACAACAGTTAACGCAACCAGCATGTTAGAAGAACATCTCCAAACAGAAATTTTAAATCTGCCCAATCCTGAAACAACTCAATCTCTTAATACAAACCATAAGCCAGAAATCACATGGTATTTAGAGTTTGATGGTTCTGTTAACAAGTTAGGAGCAGGGGCAGGTGTCTGGATTCACAACACATATAACAACCATGCAGAAGGACATGCCTACAGACTGAATTTCAAATGCACAAATAACATGGCAGAGTATGAGGCTCTGCTGTTAGGCCTTAAACTGCTGAAAACTCTAGGAGCTGTAAAAGTGTCTATCTTAGGTGACTCTGATTTGATAATACAGCAGATGAAAGGTAACTTTGTTACCAATGATAACAGAATGAGAGCCTATAGGACTACTGCTACTAACATACTCCAGGCATTCGCTGAATTCAAGCTTGACAAGATTTCAAGAAATCACAACATTCATGCACACATCCTAGCCACTTTTGCAAGTATGTGCAAGCTTCCTTTCGACCCAAACTATCACTTCACAGCTGAAATAAAACATAGGCCCACTGTCCCGAATAACATCAGAGATTGGCAAGTGTTCGAGAACAATGTCCAGATTAACAATTTTCTCACCCTTGATTATGAATTTTCAAATATCAATATTGACATGGATGCTATGACAGATCCAGAACAACAAACAGATGAAGATCAGTAGGCTGTAATGATTGCAACAGCCAAACAAATCCTGAGACCGACTATTTTTGACAAAGAAAACATAGAGCAGCTGAAACAAACACAGGTAGAAGAAATAGACAAAACAGAGGCAGAAATCATTGAGTTGAAAGATAACTTTTTTCCTGTCGGACTAACCCCACTAGAAGACATGTTTGACGCCAATGACGTCCCTAGAAAACCAAAATTGCAGCCGATAAACACTCAAATAGAAAAGCACAACATAGGGACAGCAGAAAATCCAAAAATGATCAAACTGTCCAAAAATCTGCCCCCTGATCAGAAGCCCAAGTACATTGACCTATTCAAAGAATTCCAAGATGTATTTGCTTGGAGCTATGAAGATTTGAAATCCTATGACACTTCTGTGATTCAGCACACAATTCCCTTAAAACCCAACCAGAAACCCTTCAAGCAGAAACTTAGAAGAATTAATCCCATGCTTCTTCCCCCGATTGAAAAAGAAGTAAAGAGGATGTATGAAGCAGGCATAATAACACCTATCAGATTTTCTGAGTGGGTGTCCAATCTCGTTCCTACAAGGAAAAAGACAGGTGAAATCAGACTTTGTGTAGATCTCAGAAATTTAAACCAAGTCTCCTTAAAAGACCACTATCCTTTGCCCAAAATGGACCACATATTGCAGAGAGTAGTGGGAGCCTCTAGAATCTCTTTGCTAGATGGTTTTTCAGGTTTCAACCAAATACTTGTTCACCCAGACGACCAAGACAAAACTGCTTTTACCACACCATGGGGAACATTTAAGTATGTAAAGATGCCATTTGGACTTAAAAACGCTGGTGCTACATTTCAACGACCAATGGATATTGCGTTTGCTAAAGAAATACATGACTTCTTAGTTGTTTATCTCAATGACTTAACCCCATTCTCCAAATCTGATAAAGAACACCTCAAGCACCTTAGGCAAATTTTCATGACATGCAGGAAGTATGGCATTTCCTTGAATCCCAAAAAATCTCTCTTTGGCCTTGAAGAAGGCAAATTACTCGGCCACATCATATCAAAAGATGGGATCAAAATTGATCCTGAAAGAATACAAGCCATCCTCCAAATTCCACATCCGAGAAACATAAAAGAGCTACAAGCATTCCTTGGGAAGATCAACTTTTTGAGAAGATTTATTCCAAATCTAGCTGAATTAATAAGACTATTAAGAAACATGCTAAAGAAGGATGCCAAGGTAAGATGGTCCCTTGAAACCAAGCAAGCATTTGAGAGTATCAAAACTGCATTAACCCAAACCCCTGTTCTAACAAGCCCACAATTTGACAAAGATTTTATCATATTTTCATTTGCATCAGATCACACAATAGCCGATGTCCTGCTGCAAAAGGATGAGCAGGGATCTGAAAAGCCAATTGCTTTTTTCAGCCGAGCCTTAAGAGATGCCCCTCTGAAGTACCCAATAATGGAAAAACACGCCTACGCACTTGTCAAGGCCATCAAGGATTTTAGAGTGTACATACTATATTCACACGTGATTGCCTATGTCCCACACGCTGCTGTTAAAGACATATTGACCCAAGAAGGATTAGAAGGAAAAAGAGGTAAGTGGATCGCAAGTATCCTCGAATATGACATTGAAATAAAGCCAACCAAGCTGATAAAGGGACAAGGCTTAGCTAAACTCATGTCCGAAACTAACTTTCAGGCCTTAGACATTAACCAGCTGGACAATGAACCGGAGCTGGCGACTCCACAGATCAGTGAAATATTTCTGCAATGCCCCTGGTACACTAATATATGCTTTTTATTGTTAAACCTGTGTGCTCCCCCAGGATTGTCCAGGACGAAGAAAAGATTTTTAAAAATGAAGGCTTTGAGGTTTTGTGTTATAGATGGTGCATTATTTTGGAGAAATCATGAAGGTATATTGCTTAACTGTTTAACCATGAATGAAACTAACAATGTCATGAAAGAATTCCATGCAGGTGATTGCGAAGGACATCTTTACTGGAAGTCCACAGCAGATAAAATTTTAAGAGATGGTTTCTATTGGCCCACTCTTTTTGCAGATGTAAAAAAGTTTTCCATGTCATGTCACAAGTGCCAAATCTTTGAGGGTAAAAGAAAGTTGTTGCCCCTCCCTTTAAAACCAATCTCCACCGAAAAGCCTTTTCAACAATGGGGTCTTGACTTCATTGGAGAAATCCATCCCTCTTCTTTAGGCCAACACAAATGGATCCTAACAGCCACCAATTATTTCACTAAGTGGGTTGAAGCCATTCCCTGTAGGCAAGCCAATGATACCATCATTATCCAATTCCTTGAGTGCAATATCCTTTCTAGATTTGGCTGCCCCGAGAAAATCATCACCGACAACGCCGCTGTCTTTAAGTCCAAAAAGATGATCAATTTCTGTCACAAGTTTCATATCACCCTAGGCCACTCTACAGCTTATTACCCTCAAGGTAATGGCTTGGCAGAATCTTCAAACAAAAGCCTCATCAAAAGGGAATATACAAGGGATATTCTCATTTAAATATAGCGCTAAGGTAGGGGACCTTAGGCTAAATTTGGGGAAAAAGAAGGCGCGAAAGGACCCATTTTCTGCGCGGAGGCATGCCGAAAGGAGTAGAAGACAGCCCTAGAGGAAATAGAGGCCGAACAGCGGCCATTAATTTGTGATTAGACCCACAACACATCACAGCAGCAGCCCAGATTTTGTCAAAGAGTATCAGAGGAAGAAGAAGAGCCAAAGAGTATCAGCCGAAGATTTTTTAGGGGCTCGAAGCACCTGCACATTAATGAGTCCCTCAGAAAAGTCAAGTCAGGAGGCGTAAGCCCATCCCAACCCTCAAATCACAGTTAAAGCTTTAAATGCAAGCAGACAGCAAGGAAGCAGAAACCCATACACATTTATTTCAGAAGACACTGCACCAAGCCACCAAGGACAACATAAATTATTCATTTTTGATACGGTCGCCCTCAGCGCAGCCCGAGTTATTTCATGCATTTATTTCTGGTAGATTTAGGTCAATAAATAATATTTTATGACCTGATTAGGTCAAGATGTAATAAAGAAACTCTGTATATAGTTTTGCCCTATTTATACCGCCCTCTGTATAGTTTTAAGGGTTGGTCAATTGAGAATTTCACTAGAGACTCGCACTGTATACCTGAGTTTTTCTATAATCAAAGATTGCCAAAAGCTTGGAGAGCGAACTGTCTATTGTAAATGAATGTTTTGGAGACTGAAGATGGAATTCTTGTGTCGCAGCCTGAAGCAATAAGTGCATCTCACCTCTGTTTTATTGTTTTCCACTATCTAAATAGCAAGAAGAAAGAATAGCCTAGAATTAGTTTAAATACTGTCTATGCTCAATTTCTGCTATTTCTTTATGTTTTCCTCTGAATGAATTGGTTATGAATATGAATTCCTCCTGGCTCATGTTTACCCCAATTCACCTGTGTTAGCCAATTATCTAGGGATTCTTTACTGCCCCTAGGTAGCACTCTGTTGCCTCCCTCTGTTAAGCTGATTGAGAGATTCTTAACTGCCTCTCAATACTTAGCATTTCATTCCATCACTCAAACCTGAAATATCGTTTCACACTCAGTTATCTTGCTCCATTTTCCCTCACTGTTATCAAGGAAACGCACCAGTAGTTTTTCTCCTCGACTCCACGCCCAATGGTTTGAAACCCTCAGACTATGCTCTGCCTCTCTACTTGAAAAATCAATTTTCCCACCAAAACAAAACAAAAAACCTTTTGAACTGAAGACCTAGCCTAAAATCCTTTTTCAACAAAGCTAAATCTAAAAGAGAGAGCCCTCTCTGATTGCAGGTGGGCTAGAACCTGCAATCCAAAGTTGGTTTGTGGTTACCTCGGTCGTATCCCTTACTCGAACCTAGGGACAACCTGAGTGATAACAGAGTAGAGATGTCATATTCAATGAAAGGGTCTTTTACATGGATTAGATGCAGGAAAAGAAACAAGAAAAAGAAAACAACGAATACACAGTGCTTGAAGAGATCGCAAAAAAAGTAAAGGTGTGTGAAAATCATAATTATCAACAACCACAACAACAACAAACACCGTAAACACCAAAAAGTGGTTTTAGAAGATTTACTAGGATAATTAGACCCCCTGAACGATACTCTCCTTCATTATATTATGTATTGTTGATTTATTCTAGTGAACCAGAGTGTTATGAAGAAGAAATGCAACTAGAAAACAAGAAGAAGTGGGAGCTAGCCATTAAAGAAGAGATGGACTCCTTGGTACATAACAAAACTTGGGACTTAGTGAGGTTGCCTACAGGTAAAACAACATTGTAGAATAAATGGGTTTATAGGTTGAAGGAAGAAGATGGGGGTAGAAAAGGTATAAATCTAGGCTTAAGGTGAAGGGCTTTGCACAAAAGAAAGGTATAGAATTTGATTGAATGTTTTCTCTTGTTGTTAAAATGACTTCAATCAGAACTATTTTAAGTCTAGTAGCAGAAAAATATTTTTCATCTTGAACAGTTAGATGTAAATACAACCTTTCTCCAAGGGTATTTGGAGGAAGAGATCTATATGCAATAGATGCAAGGATATGAGCTCAAAGGGAAGGAGAAACTAGTGTGCAGGTTGAAGAAGATCTTGTATGGCTTAGAACAGGCTCCTAGGTAGTGGTATTTAAATTTTGACAGGTTTATATCTGAATAAGTTTATACTTAATGTCACTCTGATCATTGTGTTTATCTCGAAAGGAAAAACGATGGGAGCTATATTATATTTCTATTGTATGTAGATGACATGCCTGTTGCAGGGTCTAACATGCAGGAAATCACTGTGCTCAAAGGAAAATTGGCAAATTCATTTGCAATGAAGGATTTGGGTGCTGCAAAACAAATCCTTGGTATGAGAATAGCTAGAGACAAGAAAAATCACAAATTAACATTGTCTTAGAGTGAGTAGATACAAAAGGTGGTGGAAAGATTTAATATGCAGAATGAAAAGCCAGTAAGTACACCTTTGGCTAGCCATTTTAAACTAAGTAAGGAGACATGTCCCAAGACTCAGGAAGAGATGGATTATATGTCTAAAGTTCCATTTGCATCAACAGTTGGAAGCTTAATGTATGCAATGGTCCACACAAGGCCTGATATTTCACGTGCAGTGGGAGTTGTAAGCAAGTACATGAACAATCTAGGAAAATAACATTGGATCGTAGTGAAGTGGATTCTCAGGTATCTGAGAGATACCACAAATCAAGCATTATGCTTTGGTGGTTCAAATATTGCTCTACAGGTATATTTTGATGCATATATGGCAGGTGACAGAGACAACAAGAGAAGGGCCACAGGGTCTATGTTTATTGTATGTGGAACAACTCCCAGTTGGGTTTAAAAAATGCAAAGTGTTCTTGCACTTTCAATGAAGGAGGTTGATTTTGTTGTTGCTACAAAGGCTAGAAAAGAAATGATTTGGTTGCAAGGGTTTATGGATGAATTAGGTAAGAGGCAGGAGATGGGTGGGTTATATAGTGACAACCAAAGTTCCATTATTATTGAAAAGAACTTAGGATTTCATTATAAAACTAAACATGTACAACTCAAGTACCATTTCATACGGTCAGTGTTGGAAGATGGAAAGTTGAAGCTAGAAAATATACATGCTAGCCAGAATCATGCCAATATGTTAACAAAAGTTGTAACCAGGGAGGAATTGAGATTCTCCTTGGTTTCTACTGGTCTTCAAGTATGATGATGAAGATGAGAACCAGGTCCAAAGTGGAATCATTGTCCAGCTATTGAAGCAACGGTGGAGTTACTATAATCAGTCTCGAAGTGGGATATTATTGGCTATGGAGCTTGATTATATTCTTTATTCAGAGGTATCATCGTTTTTTACCCTAGTTCCTAACGAGGCGGAAACTTCACCGATTTAATCATGATCAGGGGGGGTGCCAACAATTTTATGAGCCCCTCTTCCCCCCCCCTGTCACACGGAATTGGTCAAGGGTGCGGACACGACTGACCTTCCTAGAAGTCTAAGACGTTCTAATGACAAACAAGACAAAATGGAGTGATCTTTCTCTAAATACACCTTTTACAACATGAAAACTACAAGTGTTTAGGCTTACCTTATTCCAAAACGCTGTTGTTGAAGTCCGTTCTTGACGATCCGGATGAGCTCCTCCTTCAAGTCAATTCCTGCAACCACAAACAATCAAACAATTACCAAGCACTTGCATTTCATATAATAAAACATATATTCAACATGCAGACCAAGGAACACATGAAATAACTCATTAACACAAGCTATTGAGAAAAATAAACCAGTTTGTATTAATAACGAAACAAAGAAACTCTTACAACCTGGCCTTGGTGTTGTGCAAGTTCCTCCCAGGGTCCATCAAGGGTTTTCCTCTACTTTGACAAAGCTCACCCTCTCCCAAGTAGAATCAAGTGAAGACAATCTCTCCTCACAAAGGCTCTAATGGAAGACCTAAATCCTGCAGCATTTACCCAAAGAAAATGTATAGCTCCAACCTCCTCTCCTTCTGGCTCAATGCCTTTATTTATAGTGCTGTAAAGAGGTTATTCAGGTCCACTATCAATGGGATCATCCCCCTCTTTGGGTGGGATAGCTCCCTTATTGATGGGATAAGTTCCCCCTTAATAGAGATACATGAACCAACTGGAGGCGCATCCATTTCATCAAACCGACCTCTAGAATGTTCTAGAAGTAACCACAAGTAACTTTTTCAAGATAAAACTCGCGCATTTTGCCTTTTACAGAGGGACACACCTGTCCCTTAACATACAGAGCGTCCATGGACGCAGATTTTGTGAACAAGGTCAGCGTCCCCGCAGGTAAGGCTAGAGAGAACCTGCGACCCCAGAGATAAACATAGTTTTTACAAGACTTTCTCTCTTCTTTGAGTTTGAGATGGATAACAGAGGCATGAGACTTGCCTAAGAGGGTAGCATGACTGTTGATTTGAGCCATACTAACTGTAAGTAGTCAAGGTGACATTTTTTAGTGTAACAGATTGCCCCCTAAAGTGCGAAGCCTGGAATAGAGTAGGGTTTTGTAATTCTAGGAAGGGTGAAGCGCTTTATCATTTCAAGGATTGCCTTGTGGATGGCCTGGTTGGAACCTGCAATTTTCAACACAAAATACATGGATAAGATTATATCATCACTGAGGTAGGCATTCCCATACTCAGATTCAAAACTTTAACTAATGGACTAACTATTCTGATACAGGAATGATCTTGCAGTACATCATTTTTATAGACTTTTGTAGACACAGTATGGACGCAGCCATCTGTTTATGATTAGTCTACATAGATAATGAATACAAAACTCCTCGCAGCCTGGATGGTAGAAACTAGATCCAGGGTCTTCACTTCTACTTCCCGAATTGGTACGATTCTAGCATGTGATTAAATGATTCGATGTCGAACATGTTAGAAACCACTTGATTACCAGTCAATGATGTAAACTGTTAACAAGCGTGAGAGAAACCACCAGTAATGTCAATGGTCCTCAAAGTACCAAGCACAACCCGTGAAATGTGAATAGATGTTTTGATGTCGAACACTTCACGGAATCCTTTGATCGAAAGTCAATGATGTAAACTGACGTCAAAGGCGAGAAACCTGCCATTGATGCATGCAGACTTCAAGGTACTGTCGATTCCTAAGTCATCTTTCTAGATAATGTGTCGATGTCGATAGAAAGCGACCCGTTGCAGGCAAGCCCGCAACACGAAATCATTGTTCAAGTTGAAGAAATGTTGCTGTAAGGACTGACTCAGGGATGGTCAAATGGATGACAAGTATTTTGCAGATGAAAGTTTTTGCTTGCAGACCTCTTGAACACATAACGACACAACAGATGGCTTGGTGACGAATAACTCAAAGTTAATCCCCGGAACCCGGTTAAAGACTTTCAAAGTGGTTTGGTCAACTGTGAGGTAAAAGATTTCCCAACCCAGGTGAATGAAAAGTGTCGTGTTCAAGAGTGGTAATAAAGTTTCTTTTGAGACAAAAGGTGACAAACAGGTTCATTCTTCTCTCTTTTCCCCCACCATTTCTGGCAAGTACCTCTTTATTTTTAACAAGCTTGAGGAGGATAACATATGCTTGATTATAAGCTCATCCTTCGGACGAGTCCAACCTAGTTTAAATTCGAACCCTAGGAAGGAGTGGTTCGTTCCTGTTTGTAATTGAACAGGTCCTCTACTGTAAAAGTTTAACGAGCCCAGTATAGGAGAAACTCGGCGTTTTTCAATTTTAGAGAGTCTGAAAAAACTAAAGGAGACTCCACGTTGAACTTTTTCGTATATTTGTGTCCCTCAAGCCCGAAAAAGTATAAAATAATACCTGGGGGAACCGCTTGATCTTGCGACCAAGGAGTACTTTCATAATAGTGTCGTTAACCTGAAAAGTAAAAAGCGATCAAGGACACGTCGTTTTATTTCCTTATCGAGTTTGAAACGACAAAAACCCGGCAATCTTTTCCTGATTTTGCGGTCAGAAAAGAGCTAAAAGGGGACCGTCTTTTAATTCCGTTTTAACGAGTGAAAAAGAAACACTCGGCGATCTTTTCATGTTTTAGGAGTCAGAAAAGGGCTTAAAAGATGACTCTGATATTTTTGTTTGTGAAAAATTACAATTTCCCTCGAAATCCCTTTGTCCTGCACAAAAGCGACACATTACTCATACCTGTTTAAAATAGGCAAAAATACATTCAAAAACATCTTTTCATGGTAAAAAATGAACTAATTCATCCAAAAAACCTATAAAAAGACCTTTTACCATGTCATTTTTACCGTTTCACTGTTGAGGTTGAAAAAGGAGCTTTTGACAAGAAACTTCCCGTGGTCGCTGCGGAAAATCTGACCGTCGGAATCGAACGCCGTCTCATCCAGGTATTTTACACATCCTACTCTGCATTTCTATCCGTTTAGAATCAATTTTTAGGTTTTAGTTTCATTTTTTGGGGGGGTTTTGGTTTTGGAATGCGCCTCTCGGCGGACGCAGGTGCCCTTCGGGTGACCTGCGTCCCCCGACTTTTTCTCATACGGGAAAACGGTCGGAAGACGCAGCCCGCCTTCAGGCCAGCTGCGTCCGGGCGCCCTGTGCTACAAAGCCGGGGTGCGTCCTCCGAGAAACGCGCATTTCAAAACCCCAACTCTCTCAAAAAACCACCAAAAATTCCCAAATCAATTTCTAATTGCTATTTTTGATATGCAGGGCATTAATCATGTTAGACTGGAGAGAAAGAGAGCATGTAGAGGAAGATGAAGCTGCAATAAATCATCAACCTTCCCTGGATGCCCTAAGAGCATGCGGATTATACAAATATTGGACCATACCGGGCATGAGGGGCCAGGTAAGATTCTTGGAATGGCTGGTTGAGCGATGGAACGTACAAGAACAATGCTTTTACATAGGAGGGCACCAGCTCGAGATAGAGCCCTCGGATGTATACTTTCTCACTGGCTTGCCAAACAGAGGTGAGCAACTCAGTCTTGCGGGGACTAGGCCGGGTGGCCAATCCCTTGATAGTCTCCGCGAGGATTGGTGCACACGTGGGGCTCACCATTCAAAAGGCATAGAGATAAAACACATCACTCTACCGGAACTCAAAGTCATAGCGTTCACGGTTACCAGAATTTGCGGCGCGGCCGCTTTACACATTGCTTCCGGATCCCAAATGCGGATGGCAATTGACTGTTACCAAGGCACCATTTTCAACTGGTGTGAAGCTGTGTCGGCTCATATGAAGAGCCAACTGACCAAGGCAAAGAACGGACGACTAAAGACTTTTGGATATGGGCCTATAGTCGTGAGCTTTGCCTTGGAGAGAATTCCAATGCTGATCCCTCAGCAACTCACTGTTGATATCTTGGGTCCTCGGCAGCCAAAGCTGATACGATGGGTTGCGGTGATGGCCCGGCATCCTGACGAGGGCGCGACAGTAGTTCGATTCTCAGATAGTTATTTTGACTGGTTAGAGGGCCAGCTTTTTGTGATACAGGACTTTCCGTATGCCGGAATGGATTTCAGAGGTGATCCGGACATGGTTCTTCCACAGGGAGAACAATGGGACGACAGAGGTACTTTTTATTTTCACAAGTTTTCTAATTATGTATTTTTTGTATTTTTTATATATATCGTCTCAAAACTAATAGTAAACTTTTTCAAAATGCAGATGTTGGTCCACAGCGTCCAGCCAACCTCCGGCCTTATGATAGACTACATCCAGCTGCACCGGTACCGGCCCCACAGGATGCGACAGCAGAAGTACTAGCTGAGTTGGAGCATGATCTAGAGCGTCTCACGGCAGATATACCTGAGACTACTATGGACGACATTCCTATCAGGCTTCAGCGCTTCGTAGTCGCGGTCCCTGGACCGTTTAGGAGATTTTTGCGTAAGGTAGCCCGCGCAGTGGTGTCGTACAGAGAGCACCACCAGTGATTGACTAGTCACTTTTGTAGTCACATGTGACATTTTTGACTTTTTGTACTATCATTTTGCCGATCATAAGGTGTTTTAAACCTATGATCGAAGACGATGTATATATTTTTGACACACTTCTATCTATATATATATCACTATTACCGGCTTATCTTGTTTAACATATGTGATGAAATGTTTTTAAATTTACTTGCATGATTATCGTAAATGTCTGTCCAACATTCGAGAAGCAATTGCATCTGCTAATGTATTCAAAGACCTTGGAATATGTTGATATTCAATGTAATCAAATTCACGTTCCAAGAGACGCACTCTCAAAAACAACCTTAATAACACAGGATTTCTAATGGCATAAACTCTATTAAGCTGTAATACAACAAGTTCAGAATCTAACCTCACTATCAAACGTCGAATTCCAAATGAAATAGATTCGGATAATAATTCAACCACTGCACTGTATTCTGCAATGTTATTCGTTGTTTGACCGAGGCTTACCCCATGCATAGAAACTAACTCGTCAGAGGGCGAATAGATAACCCAAGCTGCGGAAGAGATATTCCGTGTATTACGACAAGCACCATCAGCAAATCCAATGTATGTTTGGAGAGGCGTCGACATCTACAATATCAAGAGTAAAACCAAGATAAGCCAGAATAATGACGAAAAACCACACTCGCTAAGCTAAGCACACTGACTAAACTAACACACTTGCTAGCTAGAAAGGAAATCTAACCTATCTAAAAATTTCTCCATACCCATCATTTTAAGCATAATACCTCTTTAGGTAAAGTCCATTTCTGGGTTTACCCAAAGAGTCCCCATCAAAATCAACTAACTCATAAGCCCCTTTTGCTAGCTTTCGCTTTACAATGTAGGGCCCATGCCACATGGGAACGAATTTTCCGGCACCTAGCTTATCGTTAGCTTGATCATATAATAGTACTAGGTCTCCTTCCGAAAAACTTCGAGGGGTTACATTTTTATCGTACTGAGCTTTCATTCGTTTCGCGTGAGTCTCGATAGCTAAAGTAGCGTCACGTCGAGTCTCATCTAATTTAGCCAAGTATAATAACCGTTTCTCCTCTTCGGAAGTAGCTGGAAGTAATTCGACAGCCATTTGAAGTGATGGGATTTCGCATTCAATAGGTAACACAGCTTCTAAGCCATAAACTAGCTGGAAAGGGGTGAAACCTGTTGAATTTTTCACTGAAGTTCGATATGCCCATAGCGCCGAAAATAACATGTTATGCCAATTCGTTCGATGGATACCAATGATCCGTCGAATCATGATGACTAGAACTTTGTTGATTGACTCAACCAAACCGTTGGCTTGCGGATAATAAGGAGTAGAGCTATCGTGGCGCAAACCAAGCTGGCTTGTAAGCTCAGTCATCATGACGTTTCGAAAATGGCTCCCATGGTCAGTAATGATTGCTTGTGGGACACCAAACCTAGTTATGATATGATTGAATACGAAAACTGCAGCTGTCTTGCCGCTTGCGTCGAATGTAGGCATCGCCTCGGCCCATTTTGTAAAATAATCAACCGCGAGGATGATATACGCATGCCCCCCGGCCGAGTGAGGGTTACAAGTAATAAAGTCAATGCCCCATTTGGCGAATGGACCAGCGGCAATTATAGGGTGGAGAGGAGCAGGTGGAGCGCGCATCTTTCGATCAAACACTTGACAGTTGTGGCATTTTCTGACGGCAAGGATACAATCTTTAAACATAGACGGCCAGAAATAGCCAGCGCGCAACACCTTCTGAGCTGTGGCATACCCAGACATATGACCGCCACATGCTCCAGAGTGACAATCATTCAAAACTCTCTCAGCCTCTTCGTGAGTTAAACAACGTCGAAAAACTAAGTCTGCCCCCCGGCGATAAAGTGTATCTCCAATAATTCTGTATTGCTGGGATCGAAACCGAATTTTTC
This sequence comes from Pinus tabuliformis, assembly GCA_031772625.1. NCBI lineage: Eukaryota > Viridiplantae > Streptophyta > Pinopsida > Pinales > Pinaceae > Pinus > Pinus tabuliformis. The sequence goes on along the minus strand of CM062819.1, from coordinate 99,643,027 downwards.
GACGGTCTTCCTTGGAAGCTTCAGGCCGAAAGGTTTGGGTTTGGAGATAGATGATTATATCCCCATACCACGGATCTAAAGTGCTAATAAGAAACAAAGATTCGTCCGCAATGGACTCCTCTGCCACAGTCTCTGTGTCAGCACTCGGGAAATCACACATCAATTCCGCAAAAACTAAAGATTTCTTAGACTTGGACTTCTCGAACTCCAAGTCGAACTCTTGCAGGATAACAATCCATTTAGAGTACTTGCCCCCTAGCAGTTGTTTTGTCAAAATATAAATCATAGGGTTGCAATCCGAAATAACTGTAGTTTTGCGGAGAAGAATGTAGTGACGAAAACGCTGGACAGCTTGAACGGCTGCCAGGGCCAATTTCTCCACATGCGAATATTTTAACTCAGTGGGATTTAAGGTTCTACTAAGATAATATATCACATGCTCTGCTTTGAATTCATCTTCTTGAACTAACACCATTCCAATGGTGGAATGCGAAGCTGCGAGGTATAAGAAGTAGTCCTGGTTGTAGTTGGGAGGATGCAATAACGGTGCATGGGTCAACGCGTGTTTAAGTGCATCAAAAGATTGTTGGGCAATCTCGTCCCAAAAGAATTGTGCGTTCTGTTTCAACAACCGTGTAAAACCTTTAGTGACCTCGGCGTAGTTTGGGATGAATCGGCGTAAAAAGTTCGCTTTCCCTTGCAAACTTTGGAGTTGGCGCAAACTCGAAGGAGGAGGCAATTTGATGATAGCCTCGACTTTCGAGGGATCGACGCGAATGCCGGCTTTTGAAACAACAAATCCCAGCAATCGACCTGTTTCTATACAGAAAACACACTTGTGGGGATTCAACCGAATTCGATAATGCCTACACCTCATAAAGATTGCTCGTAGGTGGACAAGGTGATCAGCTCGATGTAAAGAATGAGCAGGCAAATCATCGAGATAGGGTTGCACAATGTGCTTGATGTCATGAAATGCATAAGACATCGCCCGTTGAAAAGTAGCGCCGGCATTCTTAAGCCCAAAAGGTAATTTGCAATAAGCAAATGTCCCCCATGGACAAATGAATGCCGTTTTTGGTTGATCGGCAGGTAGAATATTGATTTGATTATAGCCTGAGAAACCATCCATGAAGGAAAACATCTCACTTCCGGCACAATCATCAATAATTTGATCGATATAAGGCGTAGGATAGTTGTCTTTTGGACAAGCTCGATTGATATCCCTATAGTCGATACAGATTCTTATTGTTCCTTGTTTTTTATTGACGGGAACAATATTCGATACCCAATCCGTTAACGGGATCGGATAAATGAAACCTGCTTTCAACAGCTTTTCGACTTCTGCTTTAATCGCAGCCGCTTTTCGAGGGTGAATCTGACGCAACCGTTGCCGAATGGGTTTAGCATCCGGGTAGGTTTTGATTTCATGAACAACAATGGCAGGATCAATTCCCGGCATTTCCTCGTAAGACCAGGCAAACACGTCGCGGAATTCTTGGAATAGGGCCTTGTAAGTTTGGATTTCTTCTTCAGTACATGCGGCACCTATATGAATGTTCTCCTCGATTCCGGGCTTCACTGAAATATCAATGGGAATAGTACGAGAAATATTCCCTAAATTCAGCTCTGAATCAGAATGTTTCGTTGGATCCTGAGCGTCTTTGACATATTCAGCGGTAAAGATAGATGAAAAATCATTTTCAAATGCATCATCCTTAGGTAAAAACGAAGATCTGTGATGGAGATCTTCCCATGGTAGATCATCTACACTTAGGATTTCGCGAAGTTGTTCGTCAGATGACACTTCTTCGGGAAACGTTATCCGTTCTAAGGGTGAGGTGAAAAGTGACTCTTCACTGACCACATTCATTTGGTCGGTTTCGGTTGAATGAAAGTCGGTAAAAGACATAAGAGCTTCATAAGCAATCTCATACGGACTCAACGGCATAACATCACCGAGTGAGTCTAGCTCAGAGTCAGAGGGAACATACCAAGGATCATCATAAATAATGTTTTCTGACGTGATCATATGAATTGTTGCAAACGAAGGGTCTGCATTGAGTGGAGGGAGAGGAAAAGTTCCCAGTAAACCGGAATCCTTAACTAAACCTACACCAATGTCCCTATAAGGGATTGTCGTTTTACCAACATGCTGGATAGTTTCTGAAGAGGTTGGGTCGGATGAAAAGTATGTCAGCTGATCAATAGTCACGATCTTACCGTTATGTGGAAACTTAATGACTCTGAAGACCGATGAAACGACCGCTGTCATAGCATATGACCAACTTCGACCCAAAAGAAGGTTGTAGTCTAGAGGGGCATCAACCACTTCCACATCCAGACTAACGGTTTTACCTTCGACCCCTATAGGCAATTCTTGTAGAATACCAAACGGACGGAACCCACGGCCATCAAAGGCCTTAAGGATGGTGGGGGATTGGTTCAACGAAGGAGAACCAAGCGATCTCCAACATTGAATCGACATAATACACGTAGAAGCTCCCTCATCAATCACAGTCCGATGAATAGGCCTGTTTTTGACTATCACTGGAATTTGGAAAGCCATTTGATGGGGGAGACGCGGTGTACTATTTTCTAGATCAAAGATCATTAGGTTCGGGTCCTGAACATCGACAGCTCCAATAGCCGACAAAAGCAATTTTCGTTGCGCTGGACATGATTGCAGCACTTCGAGTGCCGACATTGCTGAAGGTGAAACAGCTAAGTCTTCAACAATGTTGTAATTCTGGGCTGCTCTCGCATGTGGATTGAAAGCAGACCTTCGAAGTACACCCTTGGCGGGCGGCTTAATCACTAAGTCTGGGTTAGGTTTTTCGATCTGTAGTGGATCGGAACCAGGAGCTGAGGTTGATGGGTTAGAGTGAGAAGATTCTGCTTCCTTACCATCAACAGGAGCCTTACTACCATAATCTTGCGATCGAGTCGCAATCCTGACATGAGACATCATCAAAATGGGTTCTTCACTGGCATTCGAAGAAGAACCTATCATCTTATTCTCCTGCTCTGGAAATGGATTTTTTAACACAGCAGGAGTGGGAGAACCTTTGACTATTTTCACTACCTCGGCCCGATGAGGGCAGTCTCTCGTAAAATGATCTTCTTCACAAATAAGACAAGGATATCGAGGTTTGCGCTTTTCGTCATTGGTTTCCGACTTTTCCGTTTTCTCCTTTGGAGCCTTGTCTGCTTTAGCCTTCTTCTTTCCTTTCTTCTTTCCACCGTTTTTTGATTTGGCCGTAGATGACTCTACAGCGTGAATGTCGGCGGTAAGTTCAGGAGGAGAAGACTCTCCTGTCGGAGAATCAGGCAAAGTGATAATTGGAGTATTGGAGGCCTTGGAAGACTTCTTCTTACTCTTCGTAGTCACGATACCGATCATACCATCAGCGGCATGAGATCCCGAAGGAGCAGCAGCGATTTGGTTTGACTTTGGAAGATCCGGAATTTTCTCGTGTAACGTACCCGACTGAGTGTAAACTAAGTCAAGGTATTGTGCCTGAGCAATGACTTGCTCCTCAGTAACTACTCCGGCCTTAGCTACATCTTCAGTAATTCTTGGTAATAATGATTTGACAAACCATTCAGCTAAGATTTGGTCCGGGATAAAAACTTTCACTAATCTTCTTCGACGTCTCCACTCATGGATGTGATCAGAAATGTACGTGGATGTCGATTGTTTTAGCGAAGTTAATAATTCTGTACCATTATCGTATCTGACTGGTAACTGAAAATGAGTTAAGAACGAGGTAGCTAACTGGCTAAAGTTGTAAAAAGAGGCCCGTGGTAACTCAATGTACCACTTGGCTGCGAGACCAATGAGTGTACGCTGGAAAAGACGTAAGCGGATGGAATCATCTGAGATGGAATTTGATGCACACCAGAGGTGGTAAGTCATCACGTGATTAGACGGATCCTCTCCAGACTTACCTTCGAACTTGGGTATATCGCTGGGCAACTTATTTGGCATTGGCGGCCAGAACTGAAGATATTGAATTGGATCGTTCGTTAGGCGCGTCAAGTCGGGTAAATCTAAAGTCGCAATAAACGGTAACTGCCGGTTAGGATCTCTAAAACTCTGAGTCACAATACCAGCCCCAGGAGGAGGATATCCAGGATAACTAGGAACAGGAGTCGCATTTGGGATATTATATCCTCCTGGAAAACCAGGATTAACCGGACCGTACTGGGGTTGCTGAGGTTGTTGATAAGTGTACCCAGGATACGGTTGATACTGGTAAACCGGTTGTTGGGCAGCTTGCCCAGGTTGATACTGTCCCTGGTACGGAGGTTGAACAAATTGAGGTTGAGTAGTAACAACCGTACTTGTACCAGGTTGGCCTGCAGGCATCTGGACTGTGGTTTGAACCGTGGGTCCAGACAACGGTACAGATGTCTGAGGAGTGGTTACAGGGACAGTAGAAACCGGAGCTGCCGATACTCCAGAAGTAAGCATGGTAGATGAAGCGGTAGTTGCTGCAGCCGTGTGAGGTGGAGTACCAGGTGCAATTGGCGGCTGAGTAACTACAGAAGTTACAGGGGTCTGAACACTTGACTGGACAGGTTGCGGTTGCTGGGGTGGACCAGGAACTGCAGGTTGTCCTGCTTGAGGTACCGACTGTATACTTGGTTGCGACATCTGTTGACCCTGTGACGGATCCCATGTTAACATTCCAGGGTATTGACTCGTAACAGGTTGAGGATACTGAGATCCATAGCCGTATTGAGGATAGGGTTGATAACTGTAAGGTGCAGTCCCATATGATTGCCCTTGAGGTGGTTGATAACCTTGACCAGGGTATTGACCCGTAGGTTGATAACCTTGAGGTAAATACGAATACTGGGGTTGACCTTGACCTTGAGGTTGGTATCCTTGAGGTTGATACCCTTGGGGTTGATACCCTTGGGGTTGCCATCCTTGAGGTTGATATTGATACTGAGGTTGACTTTGGGGTACATATTGAGGCTGGGGTTGATACCCTTGGGGTTGATACCCTTGAGGTTGCCCCCCAGTCACGAATGAAGTACCTTGAGGTTGCCCCCCAGGCATTAACGAAGGTTGCCCCCCAGGCGGTAATTGGCCACCTTGAGGTTGGTTAATGGGAGTTGAACCTGACATCATATAAACGTCACCTATACTCAATGGTACATTACCACTGTTTCCAACTAATAACCCATGATCAACGGGTTGAGGAGATGCTCCCGCAAAGGTACCAGAAAGTGATTGATACCCAGTAGGAACAGAAGGACCGCCATGTAAAAATGATTCAGGACTTTGTGAAAACACAGATGACTGACCAGACATATTTACAGGAGAATGAATTCCTCTAGGTGGAACCGGAGTACGAGGTGTAGAAAAACCTACTGAGTTGTCTAAAAAATTGGTTAATGCAAGGTACCAAGATTCACTTCTAGGAGGACTGTAAAAGATGGATTCACGCTCCCTTAGATCAAGGGTAATTAGATCTTCAGAATCAGAAACGCCTATTTCTTCCTCTGGAACAAGTTCTTCTATAGCAATTAATCCAACAGGAAGATTTTCGGTGATAATTCTTTCTATTCTTGGTGAATCAGGAACACTAGGAGTTGGAGTAACAGGTTCTGAAATTTCAGGTTCTTCGCCTGTTTCACTGGCAGATGAAAAACTACCAGCAAGCTCGGAAACTGTAACAGCTTCGGGATTGTAACCTGTTTCTAAACTTTGGTAATCTGGATGGACTACCAAGGAAGATTCTCCTTCTTCAGGTGATCCTACTCTACTGCCACTAGGAGGAGTTACAAGGACCTTTAACCCTTCTAAATGACCCGGAATGTCTTCAGGAGATTCACCCCGCGATTTACGGAGTTTTCTTAACAAATCTATTCCGGTAACAATCTCAGGAGACTTGCCCCGAAGTCTACGGGACTGTCTCGGTAATTCCGCCACAATTAAAGATTTTAACTACAACACACGAAAACAAAGTAAAAAATTTCAAATCAAACCACCTAAAGTCTTCTAAAGAACCAAACAAATTTGAAGCACACGCCTAAATAATCTAGAGCGTCAAACCACACACAAACAGTAGTCTTCCGGACCAAAAGCGCTAGTTGGTGATTAGGCCCAACCTCGCAGGATTCAGTACAGAAATGGTGGGTGGAACAGTTACCCCGGCAACCTGCTTAATGAATAGACTGGACCAAGTTCCTCCACTTTAACCGTCTCGAAGTGAAGCGAACCCCCCAGAAAATCCAAGTGAGTATAACCGACGTCTGCTCCAGGTACAGTGGGACCTTCCCTCCACCGTCACCTTGGGTAGAATCCTAGATATTATGGCCACTAAGGTTACCAATCACAACAATTACACCTGGGGGAACAGTCTAAACTCCGACAGCACGCAAGGGCAGAGTAGCAAGCTCCAATCCCCTTACCGGCTCCTTGACAACAATCCAAGGTTTACCGATAAGTGACCCCTGGCTCCTCGACAATGGTTAATCCGAGGTTTACCGTTTGTAATACGTACTGCCTGGCGTCGTTCCCAACGAGGGAGGAATGATCCCCTCACTGGTTCGGACACGAGCTCGTGCTTCTCCTTTAAGAGGAGCTTTCCCAGAATGTAACTGAAACAATTGGATTTGTTCTACTCAAGATAGACTATCTGTTTGGTTTTGTAGTCTTGGAGAGTTAAGTACTCACCTACTCCAAGACCCTAGCCTAAGCTATGTTGGTGCTTCAGAGCCCTAGAAAAATAAAGATTACTAGATTGATTTTAATTTAAGCGTTACTTTTAAGGTTGTTTCTTAAGTCAAAAGGTGATGGAAGTGAAACCAGTGGTGTGTTGACTCGACTCGAAACCACTACAAAATGCACCTAGAATGATTTATCCACTACTTTACTTTTTCGATGAATTGCTTAACTAAAAAGTTGAGAGAATGCAATCTTTATAAAAGCAACTTCTTAATTGAAGACAATCAAAGAAACAATTCGTTTTTCTTTTCCAAGCATAAAAACATAACCTCTCTTTACATGCACGAAAAAACTCTTTTCTTCTTTCAAAAACAAAAAGCTACTTGAAACAAGACTTTTTAAGAAGATGTTTTTGTATTTTTCTTTTAATAAAGCAAATAAATCTAATATAACCAAAAATCAATCTTAACAACTCTTAAAATCTATGAAAATGCACTCATAAGCAAACTAAAGGCAAATTTACTCTAAGCAATCTTAACGAGGCCAAAACTAACAATGATTATTTCTAAGGTGTTTTACTTGATCACAATCAAATCAAGGACTAGCTTATTGCAGAACCAAAAACTAGTCAAAACAAAACTCTAATCTTTTTGTTCTTTTTGTAAAATGGAAATCAATACTTTATAAACAAGCAATTCGAAATTTGACCCAAAACAACTCAAATGGCAAGTTGCTCACAAAAGGAGACTTTACGACAGGCCCGACTTCTAAGAAGGTTGACTAACCAGAGAGATCTAAGGCTGGACAACTTTCTACTATCAAAGTCACTACAAAGCCTTTCCAAAAATCAAACCCTAGGTCTAAACTTCGTTGAAAACCACTAAAACACTCAAAGCTCACAAAACAAGTTCAGGTGAAAATTCTTGACAGGGTACTAAAGGATCTGGGCAGAAAACACTAAGGAAAAACAAAATCTAAAAGCAATTTAAAGCAAAAATGGAATTTTCTTAAGTTTACAGGAAGACGCAGGCAACCCGTTGTCACAGGTGCGGCCCCGCTCTGTGCAGACGGCAACAGCGCGTCCAAAGACGCACTGTGCAGTACTCAGAGGGTGCGTCCTTCTGGAAAAATGAAGAAAAACCAAATCTAACTAAATCTAAAGCTAAGCCACCCAAATACTAATTCTCACAGTCAAAAACCAGAAAATAAAAATGATTTTCTCAAAGCAAAGTTCATATAAAGGAAAAGACTCTCTCATTAATGGATTCCCCAGTGGAGTCGCCAATTTGTCACACGGAATTGTCAAGGGTGCGGACACGACTGACCTTCCTAGAAGTCTAAGACATTCTAATGACAAACAAGACAAAATGGAGTGATCTTTCTCTAAATACACCTTTTACAACATGAAAACTACAAGTGTTTAGGCTTACCTTATTCCAAAACGCTGTTGTTGAAGTCCGTTCTTGACGATCCGGATGAGCTCCTCCTTCAAGTCAATTCCTGCAACCACAAACAATCAAACAATTACCAAGCACTTGCATTTCATATAATAAAACATATATTCAACATGCAGACCAAGGAACACATGAAATAACTCATTAACACAAGCTATTGAGAAAAATAAACCAGTTTGTATTAATAACGAAACAAAGAAACTCTTACAACCTGGCCTTGGTGTTGTGCAAGTTCCTCCCAGGGTCCATCAAGGGTTTTCCTCTACTTTGACAAAGCTCACCCTCTCCCAAGTAGAATCAAGTGAAGACAATCTCTCCTCACAAAGGCTCTAATGGAAGACCTAAATCCTGCAGCATTTACCCAAAGAAAATGTATAGCTCCAACCTCCTCTCCTTCTGGCTCAATGCCTTTATTTATAGTGCTGTAAAGAGGTTATTCAGGTCCACTATCAATGGGATCATCCCCCTCTTTGGGTGGGATAGCTCCCTTATTGATGGGATAAGTTCCCCCTTAATAGAGATACATGAACCAACTGGAGGCGCATCCATTTCATCAAACCGACCTCTAGAATGTTCTAGAAGTAACCACAAGTAACTTTTTCAAGATAAAACTCGCGCATTTTGCCTTTTCCAGAGGGACGCACCTGTCCCTTAACATACAGAGCGTCCATGGACGCAGATTTTGTGAATAAGGTCAGCGTCCCCGCAGGTAAGGCTAGAGAGAACCTGCGACCCCAGAGATAAACATAGTTTTTACAAGACTTTCTCTCTTCTTTGAGTTTGAGATGGATAACAGAGGCATGAGACTTGCCTAAGAGGGTAGCATGACTGTTGAGTTGAGCCATACTAACTGTAAGTAGTCAAGGTGACATTTTTTAGTGTAACACCCCCCCCAACGGGGGTTTGGGGAAATGCTCCTGAAGCTTAAAATAGATGTAAAATTTCCTTGTAAAATATTGTAATTTCATAGTCAATTTGAGTCATTCATTAGGCAGATGATCTGATGATAGAAGTTATGTTTAATTTAGGGTTTTTTCACTAGAAGGAAACCCATTACTATATATGAGGGAATCGCATTTTGATTGTGTATATGTGTGTATTTTGAGTGAGAAAGAGAGAGGAGGCTGTGTGAGCGCGAAGATGAAATTACAGTGGATCTGTTGTAGGTTGTATCTCTTAATTTTGTTGGATAATATAAAGGAAGGACTAGCTGTTTCTCCATGGACATATCCCAAATTGGGTGAACCATCCATATCTATGCCTTTCTTGTTTTATATGTTTTATGTGTTTATGTTTCTACAATATTTTATGTGTACCATTGCTCTATAATACATAAGTTTCTAACGGGATCTTGTCTCCATAGTGAAAACATGGTTGGACACAAAAGCTAAAAAACCCTCCATATAGGTAGCTATGGGACCATAAAAGACATGAATGCCATAGTTTATTTGTTGATATTCAAGGCACTCTACAATCTGATTGTTATGGTTGGTCTATTCATGTGTCGTCTTTATGTCAAACCATTGTTCTAACTGTGAATTGTCAAATTCTTGTTCAAAAACAAAACATTCTTCAATCAGAAAATCATAGGGCAACACTATATCCTCTTGTTTTGGCAGGAAAAGGTTTTCAAAAGGCATATTTTGACAGTGAAAATTGTGGGACTGAATTTGAGCCTCTAAATTTTCAAGTTCTTTCTCAATTTTGTCAGCAAATGCTTCTAAGAAATGAATCTTATCCTCGAAAGAACATTTGCATGAATGTAAATACATAGGTAAAAACCTTGAAAAAGATGCATCAATCTGATCATCATCAAAATTGTCCCAATATTCCTTAAAACATTCAATAGAAATAGGATTTGAGACATACCTTGTCATCTTGATTGATTAGGCAACTAGATCTGTAGTTCAAGCTCTGAATTCTTCAGACAATGGAGTTGCCATGAAAGTTCTGACTTCTGGAATCTGACAATGGAGTCACTAGGTGAATGATGTACAACTCAATGGTGTATGAATGTTGTTCACCATTAACAATCAGATCTAGATATTGTCATTTTCCTAGGGAAAAATTCACTTTCGCTCCCCGACAACGACGCAAAAATCTTAACACTTAGAGAAAATCCTGGTTGCGGGAAAAATTGCAAGGTAACCTCTAACCAATATTTTGGATTGAAATCTAGCTTGTTCAATCTAAAGGGGGGTCATTCTATAACTCAAGAAAAATGACTGGTTATGTTTTCAGCACATTGACTATATCATATGTAGAGTGAGGGGTTTTGAAAAGAAGAGTTTGTCTGGGAAATAAACACAATCCATTTGGTGATGGAGTCAGACACATGAAATAACAAAGATCTACAAGATGTTGGTTATATGGTAAATGATTGGCAAAGGCAAGGGAGGCAACAATTTCTTAGACATCAATTTATCGTTACAGCTAAAAGTTGAAGGAAGGAAAAAATCCACTACAATTGGGCGTAGAAGATGAATCCAAAAGAAGATATAGAGGACAAGGCTGATAAATATCTTATTAATATTGAAACAGAGCAATGATGAATTCTTATTCATTTGTCTCTACTCAAATACTGAAGCTAGAACATTAAATGAATTAACAGAGAAAGGAAAAACAACCATAGAAGAAAAATCTTACAAGAAATTGATTGCACAAGAATATTTGCATCAAAGAATAAGTACGTATGATCTTACAGTCTAAATTAATAAAAATATCAAGAATACAAAGCCCAATCGTCTTCAGAACTCAACCTCTATTACATTAGATAGCCTTTCTTTATAACAAAATTTCAAACTCTAACAAGTTTGTCCTTCATACTTAATTACAAATTGCTAAAAATAAAAAAGATAAAGTGTATCTCTCAAATACATGCACATATATTTCCAAGCCTATATACATCTAAATATCGTATTGTTGCTGGAGTCATGGCTGGAGATAAGGATCAGAAATTCAAATTTTATGAGGTGGCATCCAAGTCAACAACTATCCATGAGCTTTTTCCTCAAAAATTCATGAAAAATAGGGTCTAGTGATCCCTTCAAAACTCCAAAACCTTGATAGGTGTTAGAAAACCAAGAGAGTTTTTTTTAGATGGGTTCGTTAGAGAGAAAAAAATATTTTGGTTTTGTAAAATTCCTTCTCATTTGTTTGGAAAGCGTACCTAAAATTACTGTGTTGTACAAGAAGAAACATAGTTTTAACTGACCATTTTATACAAAAATGCGTTGCCACTCTCGTTGTCAGCACATTTTCCTTTTTTCATTTTTAAACACACGATAATGCTGATACTCTTATTGTCAGCACTTTAACCTTGTTTATTACAAATAAGCATTGACACTCTCGTTGTCAGCGCTTTAACATTATTTTTTAAAAATTGGCACTGACACTGAAACTGTCAACGCTTTCTAAAACTAACAACTAAAATTGTGATAACAACTGGCTTCACGGGGATTTTTTCGATCATAGATGGCAAAAAGAACCCCTATAGACCAAAGGCTTGATCTATTGGGCTGATCCCAACTCAACAACTGCGACTTGTAACCTGGACTTATTCTCTAACTAAAAACCAAATTGTAATCCAAACTAAATTTTACATTACACTGTAAACTAAAGCTAAAAAATGCAGCAAACTGAAAATGCACATGCTAAAAGATATGCCCTTTTGGCAAGAACCTGCGTAACATAGGCTACAGTCTCACCCAAGGCAGTATTGGGGGATGCTAGAACTAGGTTTCTGCATCCAAAAGGCTATGTGATGAGGGGTTAAGGTGTTTCTTCAGTTTCAGGTCTGATCTTACCTTTGTGAACGCTTATCTGTGAAATTTCTAAACTTACAATGATTTTCAGTTAAATAGAGTTATTAACTTCGCATAAACATCTAATTATGCATAAAATCACATATAATAGTAGATCTAGATCTTCGCAAAGAAGTAAATATGAAAATACAGGCAACTACCATTCAAGTGTGTGTCAATATAGAGAACATTTAAGTATACAAATTGAACGTAGAGTTGCTTCAAATATTATTTATTACTTCAGGTCCTCCTTATACAAACATTCCAAACCCTATGCACACAGCTTCAGGGGCCCACGGACTTTGTTGCAGACTTACCAAGGTCCCCACGCACTCAGCTATAGGAGCCTTCCCCTTCACCAAAAATACAAAAAATATCGTATAGAATTAGAACATATCAAAATCCCATCCTCTTGATTGACTTCTTAGACTCCGGAAAACACCCTTTTATAAATTTTTTTCCGATTACAATACCATGGTCTGCAAACCATGGTTGGATCTCAAAAAAATACAAAAAATAAGGGGCTTTGACCTTCCTAAGCCCCTTGACTCCTAGTGACCTCCACTACTCATGCTCTGCTCCTCAAAATGCAAAGACTTACAATATTTTAACAAAACTTGGCCTAGGGGACCTAGTCCCAACAAGCTATTTTTTGTTCAAATTTTTCTTTATCTTTTACTGATGACGATCCCAAAACTGTCAAGGAAGCAATAGATTCAGAGGATGGAAAACTCTGGAAATAGGCCATGGTTGATGAAATGGCATCTTTACAAAAAAATTAGGTTTGGGATCTGGTGGAGTTGCCAGCTGGAAGGAAACCCATTGGCAGCAAATGGGTTTTTAAGAAGAAGATGAATGCAAAAGACAAGGTGCAGAAATACAAAGCTCGGTTGGTAGAAAAAGGTTATTCCCAGGTGACGGGAATTTATTTTGGTGATATTTTTTCTCCTGTTGCAAAGGTAGCTTCTATTATATTACTTTTATCTGTTGTTGCTGCTTTTGATTTTGAGGTAGAACAGATGGATGTGAAGACAACATTTCTTCACGGGGATCTAGAAGAAGAGCCCTACATGAAGCAACTTGAAGACTTTGTAGTGAAGGGAAAGAAAGAACTGGCATGTAGGTTAAAGAAGTCTTTGTATGGGTTAAAACAGTCACCAAGGATGGGGTATCAGAAATTTGATACATATATACAAGGACTTGGCTTCACCAGAAGCAAAGTAAACCATTGTTTGTATTTTAAATTAATTGGTGACCATGTTATTTATTTTGTCTTGTATGTCAATGATATGTTGGTGATTGGAAATAACAAAGAAATTATCCAGGAATTGAAGATCCAATTGGCCTCCCAATTAGACATGAAATATCTTGGTGCTGGAAACTATATTTTGGGCATGGAAATTAAACAAGATTAGGAAACAAGGTAGCTTTGGTTAAACCAGAGGAAGTATGTCAAGACAATATTCCAGAGGTTTAATATGTAGGATAGTAAACCAATGATGGATCCTATTCTTGTCAATGTAAAGTTATCTCCTGAACAATGTCCCAAGACACATGAAGATGAAGAGGACATGTCCGTGTTCCATATGCAAGTGCAGTCGGTAGCTTGATATATGCAATGGTCTATACTAGATTAGACATTGCACATGTAGTGGTAGTATTGAGCAGGTTTATTTCAAAATGGGGGAAGGAGCATTGGACAACAGTTAAGCGGGTTTTTGGGTATTTTCATGGCACTAGTGATTATGGTGTGTGCTACCAAGGAAGACCAGGGTGGACATCTGTGGATTTGTTGATGCGACTGGGGTGGATATCTGGATCAGAGAAGATCTATAATTTAGTATGTGATTAACCTATTTGGAGGTATATTTAGTTGGATGAGAAAGAGACAATCTATAGGTGCACTTTCAACTACAGAGGCATAATACATGTTAGCCGCTCATGCAAGCAAGGAAGCAGTTTGATTGTAGAGATTGTGTTCAAGTATGGGGTTAGTAAAACGAGCTATAAGGATAGAGTGTGATAGGAAAAGTGTAATTTTCTTGGCAAAGAACCCTACTTATCATTCAAAGACAAAGCACATTGATGTTCAGTATCACTTTGTCAAGGATATGGTTGAGGACCAAAAGGTGTTGTTGGGAAAGTGTGGACACTTTGAATAATACTACAGATGCATTGATAAAGTCTATGAGCACTGAGAAGTTCTCTTAGTGTAGAGAAACACTGGGCATTGCAGGGCTAGACCAATGACTAATCTCTCCTGTGGCCCCTATGGAAATAAAACAAGAAGTGGGAGAATATTGGGTGTGTGTTATATTATTTCCATGACTAAGGCTACCTATTCTTTGTGTTAGGTGTAGCGGGGGCTTAAAGGAGGGGGGGGGGGTGGCATCCCACCTTATAGGGGATTTGAGGGGGGCGGTAGCCTCCCTCTATGGGGTTCGAGGCAGCACCACGGTGAAAATTCTTTTGGACCCTATATTAGGTGGATGGGCCTACCTATGGTTTTGTGCATGGTTTTCACACATGGTTTTAGGCATGATGGTTTTCTGCCCATGGTATTTTGTAGATTTGGTAAAGGGAACTACACTTATGTTCTAATCTAGGGTTAATGGATTGGGGTCTATGGATTCTTCCGCATGTATATATGTTTTGTAACATTGAAAGAAATATAATGAAAAATCAATCTCGTAGTCCCGATTTTGGGATCTAGGGGAAAATATCTATGTATATCTATTTTATGTTTTATGCTCTTTCTGTTGTTTATTTTCTATTTTTAGAATTCATATGCAAGTCATTTCTGTATGGGGTTAAAGCCTACAAAACATTCAACCTATTACTAATCAAACTATTTCAGAAACTTAAAGTAAACAATAATGAGTTACAGTAAATTTCACTCCATTTCTTCCCTAGCAAACAAATTTGTAAAAAAAACAAATTTCTTTGTGTTGAACCTCTTTTCTTTTTGTTTTCAACACACAGCATGCCTCCTTCTGCGTTCTGGTTAATGATAATGCCATCAGTATATTTTCCTTCCTCCCATTTTGTGTGTTTGTTTCCCATTGTAGCCTTCCCTCACAGTGTTGCCTTCTGGCTAAGGCAGCCTCCAATGCTCACATTGCCCATGGGTCACGTTGCCTCTAAGGTTAAGCTTTCCTTCTGGTACTGCGTCTTCCTAACATTGTTGCATTTTCCCTACACTGCTACTGAAAACTCCATGTTTCCTCCCAAGGCTTGCCTCAAGGCTCCATTCCTCCACCATCAATGCTTCCACTCTCCCCTCCCCCCCCTCCACTAGCAACACTACCACTATTCTCTTTTATGTATTTTTTTAAACAGTCAAAATAATTACAATGAAATTTCCTTCACCACTCATATTTGGAGAAACAGAATCATATAGTTTCAACTATACGAGAATCTCATTCTGGAGTGATTCCATGAAAGTTTGTTTTAATTCAGGTGAGATTCCTTCTTGAATTTTGCTTCTCAAGAGAGTAAATCGATTAGGTGTTCCAATGTTCATTCTCACCCTCAAAATTGAATCATAAATCATGTTATTAGTGCATTTAGGTATATAAATCTCAACAAATAAAATGATCCGGAATTAAATAGGAACGTAAAAAATTACAGAGATAACCATAAACACAAATATGCAGTGGAAATAATACTTCATTTCATTAATGTAAAATACTGAAATATGCTTACAAACAGTAATGGAAATAAACTAGCAAGGGTGATGGTAGCTTATCTCAGAGAAGAGATGTGGTGGCTACATGCCTCTGAACTGTGTTACAATGAGGCTCGAAGGCTTATTTATTGTTGAGAAACAATGGAAAACCCTTAACATTCCAAAACCTAACCCTAGAAGATGAAACACCAAACTATGGGCCCCGTTTGGGTTGGTACATCAACTTCCCGGGGTCATAACTTTGGCATACAATCTTCGTTTGACGCGTACAATAGCTCGTTAGAAAGATCTATTCAAGCACTAGCCCCCAAATTTCTCAAAAAACGCCGTTTAGGGCCTCAAAATGGCTCCGGAAGTTCAGGACCCGAAAAACTGCTAAAAATAGTAAATTGTGCTACAATTAAGGAAAATGAAAAGCTGAAAGAAACCATGGTGGGGGTCCACATGGACTTGGCAGGTGGCCACCAATATCCACCTGGATCATTCCTCCCCCCTTAGGAAGCAATGGTCCCCATTGCATTGAGTTCCTCCATGAGATGAGGAAACTTCTGCTGAACTTGGTCCCTGGTGAGCCACTTGCCCTGGTGAAGGAGTTGGCCTGCTTTGACAACTCGATACAATTGGATGTTCTGCTAGCGAGTGTGCTTGATCTATGTGTCCATGATCCGATCAGTTGCAGCTTGTTCCATGCAATCTGGATTTAACTCTGTGGGTGTGAGTTGTTCTGCAATGTCGGATGTGTCTAGTAATGGTGGAAAGTATGGTCAAAGGCGGTCCACATTGAACACTGGGTGCAGACCAAGGAATGGGGGAATGTTGAGCTCAAATGCATTGTCTCCCACAAACTTGGTAATGGTGTAAGGACCATATTAGAGTGGTCTGAGTTTCCGATAGGCTCCGGTAAGGCATTCCTTTTGTAAATGCAACCAGACTTTGTCGCCCACCTGAAACTTGTGTGGCACCCGATGTTGATCATGTCGCTGCTTGTACTTGGCATTTGATTTCTCCAGAATGTCATGGACTTGCTGGCGAATATGTTGGATGTGTTCAATGAAGCTATTTTCCTTATTTGTTTTGGACTGGACATGAGCTGAACCTGCGTGAGTAGCTGCAAATGGCATGGCCACATCAATGGGACATAGTGGTTGGAATCCTAAGCCCACCTGAAAAGGGTTGTGGCCAGTTGAGCTATGGAGAGCCCGGTTATAGCTGTGCTGAACATAGGGGAGGCTCTCGTCCCATGTGCGTGGATGCTTTGAGTTGTACATGCGTAGAATGTGTACAATCATCCTGTTGACAACCTCTGTTTGGCCATCAGTTTGAGGATGGAAGGCTGTGGACTTAGTGAGTTTGGTGTCCAGCATCGACCAGAGATTGGACCAAAATGTATTGAGGAACCTGCTATCCCGATCTGAGATGATAGACTGTGGGATCCCAAAGTGCACCCACACTCGTTCAAAGAAGAGTTTAGCAGTGGCTTCTGCTGTGATATTCTTCTTGCAGGCCGCCATAATAGCCATCTTCGAGAACCTGTCGACGACCACAAAAACACAGTCATTCCCATGCTTAGTGGAAGGAAGGCTTGACATGTAATCCATGGAGATGGATTCCCAAGGTCGACTAAGGGTAGGCAGCGGGGTATAGAGGCCTTGCTTCTTGATGGTCAGTTTGGCAATGGCACAGGCAGTACATGATCTGATGTACTTCCCGACATCCTGTCGATGATTCGGCCAATAGAAATACTTTTGCAGTATTGCCACCGTTTTCTCGACCCCGAAATGCCCAACAGCCCGACTGTAGTGTGCTTCCCAAATCATCTTGGCACGCTCGCTTGAAGGAGCACAAAGGTGACCTACGTGGCATAACAGGGCATCCTGGAGGTGAAAGTCTGGAACCTGCTGACCCTCCAAGAGTGTCTGGTATGTGTGGCCAAGTTCTGGGTTGCTTTTGTAGAGAAGTGGCCAATCAGAAGTCTCGTGCCCACAAGAGTTGAGTACGGTGGCTAACGCCATGATCGGTGGTCAACTGAGGCAATCTGCAACATTATTGGTGTTGCCCTTCTTATACTTGATATTCAAATGGAACTATTGCAGGTATGTAGACCACTTCTGATGGTGATCATTTTGCAATTTTCCTTGGGTCTGTATGAACTATAGGGGTCGGAGGTCTGTGTGGATGACCGTTTCCTTCCCCAAAATGTAATGCTTCCATTGTCGGCAGGCCTGCACAATGGAATACATCTCTTTATCATAAGTGGGATACTTCTGGACTGTGTTTGAAAGTGTTTCACTGTGATATGCCACTGGATGCCCGTGTTGAGTAAGGACTACCCCAATAGCATAGTCAGAGGCATCTGTCTCGACCTCAAATGGTTGTTGTAAATCTGGTAATGCGAGCATTGGTGTCGTGCAGAGGAAATATTTCAACTCTATGAATGCCTTTTGTTGAGATTCAGACCAAAAGAATTTTTCTTTCACTCCTCCCTTCGTGACATGACTCAAGGGCCAAGTGATATGAGAAAACCCCAACACGAAACTCTGGTAGAAGTTGGCAAGACCTAGAAAGCTGCGAAGCTCTGTCAGAGTGGTTGGAGATGGCCAATCCCGAATGACTTGGATCTTGGATGGATCCACATGCACCCCCTGTTCATCAATAATGTATCCCAGATACTGAACCTGGGTCATGCCAAAAGTGCATTTCTCCAAATTGGCATATAGCTTGTGTTGCCGTAGTGTTTGGAGAACCTGTCGGATGTGGTGGAGGTGCTCTTCCCAACTCTGGCTGAAGATCAGAATATCATCCAAGTATACCACTACAAATGAGTTGGTGAATGGCCGCAAGATGTCATCCATTAGCCTCATGAAGGTTGCAGGAACATTCATCAACCCGAAAGGCATAACCAACCATTCGAAAAGGCCCTCCTTGGCTTTGAATGTAGTCTTCCACACATCAGAGGGTTTGATTAGTACCTGGTGATATCCTGACTTCAGATCAATCTTGTTGAAATATTTTGCCCCTTTTAATTGGTCCAGGAGGTCATCAATCCGCGGGATCGGGTACCTATTACGGACAGTGATCTTTTTCAGTGCTCGATAGTCAATACAGAGTCTCCAAGTCCCATCTTTCTTCTGTACCAACATGATCGGGCTCCCACAACGCGAGGAACTCGGACGGATGTGACCTTTCTGCAACAGCTCCTGAATCTACCTCTTGATTTCATCATTCTCCAGAATGGAGCGTCGATAAATTGGTCCATTGGGTAGCGGTGCACCCGGGGTCAGATCGATGGAGTGCTTGACCTAACAGTGCAAAGGAACCCCTGCGAGGGAGCTGAAGATGTCCTCATACTCCTCCATGACCTTGTCCATCTGTAGTTGTCATGCGGAGGGGCCCTATCTAGAGGCCGTGGCCACCATCTTCTTCTTTCCTTGAGGGTGTATCATCAGGAAAACAAATTTCCCGGTTTTGGAAATGAGCTTACTACATTGTTTTGCAGTAATCAAAGAGATGGCGGTAGGCGGTGCTACCTCTGGTATCCTGTACAACTTATTTCCCAATGTAATAATAATAGCACGGGGCCTTGATTCATACACAACATGTTGCTTCCACAAGTATGGTTGCCCTAATAATACATCACAAACTTCAAGGGGAGCAATGTCACACAATACCTCATCCGTGAAGGGCTTAATGTTGTATGGAAGGCGACACTGCTGGCTCACGAGAAGATCCCGTCCTTGGTGAAGCCACCCGATGGTGTATGGTTGTGGATGCGTTGTGGTCGGTAAGCCCAACCGCTTCACGACCTCTGCCGAAATGAGGTTCTTTTGGCTCTCGCTATCAACAATGAACTGTAGCAGGGAGCCCTTTACCCACATCTAGGAGTGGAAGAGACGCTCCTCCTCCTCTGGATCTTCGGGTTCATTTTTCTGGATCTTGGCAGTAGCAACAGTGGCGTTGGGATCCGCATCAATGATCTATGTCCCTTTGTCATTCCCCTTGTCGGGTTCTGACTCAGAGTCAGAACATGCATCTGATTCTGAAACCTTTAGCTCAGCCACCAGTGACTGCTTGGCCCGACACTCACTTGTGTTGTGAGTGGAGCTCTTATGGAACTCACACCATTTTCCCGTGTCCTTTTTTGGCTTTGCGGCACTGTTCTTTTCTTGCAGCTTTGGCGGGTTGTCTTGGACTGCCCCACCTTGGCTTTGTCCTTTGTTCTGCGGTTTAGGGGCACCTTTCCCTTGCTTCAGATTCATAGATCCAAAGTCTCGCTTCTTTTGTTTAAACTTCTGCTCGACCTTGACGACATATCGGTAAGCTGTGCCGAGTGAGGAGATGTTCAGGAATTCTATTTCTTCTTGGATTTACTTGTGTAGGTAGCCACGGTATTTGAGTATCAAATGCCGCTTCGAATCCTTGATACCCAACTTTTTGCGAAGGGTATGGAAAATATTGGTGAACTCCGGCACGTCTTGGTCCCTTCCCTGCCGCAGCGTGGTCCACTTTATGTATTCATCCTCATAGCTTCCGACAGGGTAGTATTGCTCCTTGATGGCATCCTAGAACGAATTCCAGGAGGTGTGGCTAAAAATAGTGAGCCGATATTTTCATCCTTTTGCTCGCAGTAGGTTTCCCACTAGTCCTTGACGTGGGGGGTTGCTTTGAGAAGAGCGAAAACAATCTTTTCCTGACTCGAAAATTCATGAACAGAAAAATAACCCTCTAGCAGATTTAACCATTTATCTACAGCATCTGCATCTATCTGACCCTCGAATATGGGCATTTCAAAATTAACTTGTACCTTAAAGGGCGTGGCGTTTCCAGAGTAGCTGCTGGAAGCCAATGCGTCGCTTTTGGGTAGCCGCTGAAGGATCTAGGAAAAGCTGTCCATCATCGCGTTCCATTGTCGCTCGAGGGATTCTTCGAGCAATATTTTGATAGGATCTCCTGCCCCCTCATCTTTCTTCTCATCTACCATGGGAGGCCGTCGGGATTTGTGAGGCTGGTCTTGCAAAGGTTCGACCAGTTCAAGCCCTAACTCCTTATATCCCGACCTCATTGGGGACATGCAAAGAAAAATAGAGAAAAAGTAGACCGCTCTAATACCACTGATCCGGACTTAAATAGGAACGCAACAAATTACAGAGATAACCATAAACACAGATATGCAGCGGAAATAATACTTCATTTCATTAAAGTAAAACACTGAAATATGCTTACAAACAGTAATGGAAATAAACTAGCTAGGGCGATGGTAGCTTATCTCTGAGAAGAGATGTGGTGGCTACATGCCTCTAAACTGTGTTACAATGAGGCTCGAAGGCCTATTTATTGTTGAGAAACAATGGAAAACCCTTAACATTCTAAAACCTAACCCTAGAAGATGAAACACGAAACTGTGGGCCCCATTTGGGTAAATTGGTACATCAACTTCCCGGGGTCGTAACTTTGGCATACGATCTCCGTTTGACACGCACAATAGCTCGTTAGAAAGATCTATTCGAGCACTACCACTTTGGGAATGGACTCATGCTGCCCCTAGATTTCTCAAAAAATGTCGTTTAGGGCCTCAAAACGGCTCCGGAAGTTCAGGACCCGAAAAACTGCTAAAAATAGTAAATTGTGCTACAATTAAGGAAACTGAAAAGCTGAAAGAAACCATGGTGGGGGTCCACGTGGACTTGGCGGGTGGCCACCAATACCCACCTAGATCATAAAATGAGAAAACAAACAACAATTGCATGGAAGTTGATTGGGTATAGGCAGCTCGGAGAGGGTCGATGTTTTAGAGACAACATGGAGGATTGTAACGCCATGCATCGTGAAGGTATTACGTCATGGAAGTTTTAAAAACACAAGCCAACGTGGAGGGTTGAAGAGTTCACCATCATGGAGGTTGAGACTATATTAATTATATTAACATATTAACAATAATATGTATTAAGTCATGCTAACAAATATATATATATATATATATATATATATATATATATATATATATATATATATATATATATATATATATATATATATATATATATATATATATATATATATATATATATATATATGTATTCACAATGTCATGGGAATGTCATTTGAGGTGAAGGCCAAAGCAAGACTCAACAAGCAACTTAGGGAGAATAATCACTGTAAGAAGCTGCAATAAAAATTAATAAAAATTTCAAAGGAATGCACCTAGATTTCGTGTGCCAAATAAAACACCGAGACAATTCAATGTTAAGGATAAGGTGACCAAAAAGGAGATGGTAAAGGTGAATCTAATTGAGTTACAAAGGAAATTCTATCGAGAAAACCAAATGCAAAACTGTGAGGCGATATGACAAAATGAGACCAGTGATGCAAGCATTGCTCTGAGGAGAGGAATAATAACGTGTATTGACCTAAGTGTCATCATGTGGGAAAGGGGCCATATAGTGGAAAATGACACTTTACACAAATGTAATAAAAACCAAAAGGAAACCTGAAGCGAAATGAGAAGCAAACTACATGAAAGGTCCCCATATATTATTAGAAAAATATCGGGGTCATTAAGGGAATTTTAAGGTCTAAAATGGGCCTCCTAATAAAAACGTAGAACCGAAATAAAATTTATAAGAACCAAAGGATTTAAGATGATGATGTCAACCATGGGGGATGATACACCATTTTTGGAGCAAAAAAGTAAAAATATTAAAAAATAATAAATAAAACTACTTTTTTCAACTTATATTTTCAACTTATCTCCCTAAGGTTTTACTCAAATTTCGAGTGGGAGTACTTATTAGATGAAAAATTTGATTCCTCATCCAATGAGTACCCATGTTTCATACTTTCAATGGACCATGCTACACAAAAAATGAGAAATACATGAAAAAAAGTGATTGCAATCATGTTTTCCATGTATATCTCATTTTTTGTGTAGAAGGGTATAATGAAAGTATGCAACATGGGTACTCGTTGGATGAGGAATCAAATTTTTCATCCAATGAGTGTTTTCACTCAAAATTTGAGTAAACCCACAGGGAGATAATTTGAAAATATGGGTTGAAAAAATAGCTTTTTCTTTTTTCCCTCTAAAATTTGATGATGTAATCTAATCTTATTTTATTATTTCCACTATTATTTTATAAATTCCTTAGGAGGCCCATTTTAGACATCAAAATTCCCCTAATGGTTGTGGCTACAAAACTTAGTGACGCACGAGAGAGAAACAATTATCTCTGGTTAGGATTAGATAGAAGTTGTCCCAAAATATTTGTATCTTATACCATTCGCAAGAGTCCCACATAAGACTGGAATAAAACAGAGTAAGCACAAAATGATCAGATTACTTGAATGCCTAGTTCCAAAATAATGAATCCAAGGAAAGGGGATATTCTTTATTTAAAATATAACTATACTAATCAATAGTGAAAATAGTTAGGAAGTCACTTAAATATTAGCGAACATTTGATATAATGTTATCCCTTTACATGACATTGCTTCCCTTCCAACAAGCTTGGACAGTACCCCAATGAGGTTGTCATGGTACCATACTAGTATGGCCCGACTGCCAATGAGCGTCCATAGCCCCAACAAGTTTACTTATACTTCCTGTACATTTGCGCTTTCAAATTTCCTTTGACCACCGTTTCGATCATAGTTTATAGAATTTCTTTTAATATTTTCTTGTTTTGCAATTAGGTGAAGAAAGTGGGGTGGTACATGAGGATATGTATTGAGAGACAGATGGAAATCTATTAAATATTGACCTCACTAGACCTATTTGCATCTACCAAAGTAGAGTATTTTATATATGTGGAGGGGAATGAGAGGGATTCAAAATTTGTACTGATGACAATTCGTTCATCTATTAAAATGGGCTCAAACTACTTAAACCAAGACTCTATGTTCCCCATGATGAATGATTAAGATGTGAGAAGTAGGAAACTTATATCTAGTTATAAATAGAGAGTGAGGATTTCTCCCATGCAGATCAACTGATATTGTCATTTGAAATAATGTTCCTCCATATAACAAGTTGAAAAAAAACCATAAGAGGACATATACACAAGAAAAAGTAAAACGAACAAACAAAAAGGAAACGAGACTAAGGAAAATCAAAATCAAATGGTTAAGCTTAAAAGGGTGACTAGACAAGATAAAGAAACAAAAATATCGAAATCATGTTTGCATAGGTTGAGATGGTGATACATGTGTCTTGTCGAGCTGTGATGAATAAAGCTTTCCCAAATGTTGACTATGGTGCAATCATGTTTACAAACTTGTTTATGATGTTATCATCAAGATATTCATATTTATTCAAAATAAGCTTGTTAAAGAGAAAAAACTAAAGATCAAGCTTAACATGAAATAAAAATAATGATGAATATGATGATTAAAGCCCAAATCCTCTATTATTACCTTATTTAATAACCTAGAATTAAAGAAAATTAAACTAATTCTAATCCTACTATATACACTATACGAAATTTGCATCGGGAAAAACGGTCAAGTATATGTATATTTCCAATGCAGCCATCTCATCAGTTTTGTCCCTGCAATCAAATATATAACATGCATTAGTAAAGGCAGTAGAACAAAACTATAAGAAACAAAAACACAACTATGCACATCTAACCTTAAGAAGTTAAAAGAAAACAAATTATGTATATCAACCTTCGCTTGAAATGATTTGTCTAAGAAAACTTCAAAAGGATCATAGAAATAAGGGTGAATACTTGATACCTCTTGAAGATCATTCCAACGAGAAGAAACTAATAGGCTTAGTTCAGATGGTATACCTTTAGATGTTGCACCCTGTTGAAATATGTCAGTATTATATACATTATCTAATCTATTGTTATCAAAATCACAAGGAGAACTAGAAGACCTTGCATTATGAAAGCAAGGCAAAGAGATTTTATCGTGACAAGCTTCCATAGGATTATGAATATGAAGATCATGGGAAACCTGATGATCATGTACATAAAAAGATATAATGTTGTGTTTATCTATAGGAGACAATAAAAAAGTAGAAAATCAATCTATCGATAGATGTGAATGAAAATCCCTATGTCGAAGGTATCTCATCATCGAAATATTTGTCATATATGACCTCCCTTTCCTGAAATTGGTGTAAGTGATCTGATCCAGAAGAATTAAAAAAGTGATAGAAAAGTGATAGAAAATCATCAAGGATGGATAAAGATTCCTTCTCACAAGAAATTTGGTCCTCAAAGAAAATTGAATTTGTAGAAGGCAGGTTCTAGTCAGAAAGATTTGTGATATCACTATGGTTTGTACTATGATTTGTGAAAATGTCTGGATATAAAAGATAATGAACTCCATATTATATTGTATTATGCACATCCATAGGATTTGCCTCATCATGGATATGTTGATTAGTATGGATTGAAGGTAGATCTTCTATTATAATTGAGTCTGATTTCAAAAGAAGATTATCAGATTGTTCATGATTAAGTTCTTGAGGTTTAATAATTCTTGATGATATAGAATGAGATTGATTAGAATGTTCAACAGGTTTAAGAAAGAAATAAAGAACATATTTTTTTTTATGTGTGTGATCTATTAGAATTACTGGAAGAAGATACAAGGAATTGAAAACATTGTAATAAATAATCTTGAAATTGGATATCTTTAAGGGGAAATCTAAAACAAAGAGATGTATAGATATTATAAAATTCATTAATCGATTCATTCTCCTGCATTGTAAGAGTTTCTATGTCAAAACACAACTTGTCATATTCATAAAATTGATGTGATGAAAGAAAAGTTTCAACAAAGTGTTCACAAGAATGTATAGATTTGTTTGGAAGTGAAGTATACCTTCCTCTAATTCGACCTTCAAATGTGAGAGCAAATAACTTACAGATCTCATTATCACAAGTGATATTAAAGGAATTGAATTTGACTAAAAATTGTGAAACATGATATTTGATTGCTCTGCGTTCGGAAAAATGGAGGACGAGGATTTCTGACAAAACCCTCTACGGCACAGAGCAAGAGGTAGCAGGTCTTCAGAAACAAGCCGCAACACTGCAAGCACGGATCTAGCTGATCTGATAGAAACAACCCATGAACATTCAGATGGGGGAGGCCATAGGGCCTCCCCCTACAGGCCATAATATTGGAAACAGGCCACTCGGGAACGAAAATGAATAGCCCTCAACTGAGTGTGTGGAACAGCCACCGCTCCAGCCTGAGCAACAGGAGGACGTGGAAGAAGAGGCAGATCTGAACAACGGAAAGGAGAACACCTCTGCAGTTCCTGAAGAACCAAATAAGGCAACATCTTCCTCATGCAAGCCCATTGCAGTGGAACGCCCCAAGATTGATCTACCCAGCCACAAAATCAATGCTCAGATCTAATATATGAAAGATCATGTTCTTATAGGTAAATTCATAGGCTTCTGGCTAACTGAGAAAGCCCTGCAAGGATGGATAGCCTCAAAATGGAAACCCAAAGGGCATGTTTCCCTACAGCTAGGCCCCAAAGGTTTTTTCATGACCGTCTTTA
Organism: Pinus tabuliformis; assembly: GCA_031772625.1. NCBI lineage: Eukaryota > Viridiplantae > Streptophyta > Pinopsida > Pinales > Pinaceae > Pinus > Pinus tabuliformis. The sequence goes on along the minus strand of CM062819.1, from coordinate 99,616,875 downwards.
ACTGTATTGAAGACCGAAACCGCATTCTAGATGGAGGACCCTATTTCTTCAATGCCGCGGGTCTATATCTATGAGATTGGATAGAAAGATTCAACCCAGACAAGGAAGACTTCAGTTGGGCACCAGTGTGGATTCACATGTACTCCTTACCTTTGGAATACTGGGATGAAGAATCACTCCAAGCTATTGGCAATGGGCTAGGAGAGTTCATAAAGACTGCAGAGGAAACAAAGCTCTGTCGGTACACATCATATGCTCGCATATGCGTTTACATGCGACTTGGAAAAGCTCTCCCAGATTCGGTAAGCCTCCTTCATGATGACTTTGAATGGATTCAACCCATAGATTATGAACATGTGCCCTTTAGATGCAGGAAATGCCACGCTCATGGACATTTGTTCTGAGACTATCCATTAAATGCCTCTCCTAAACCTTCAGACCATGTGGAAAAATCTGACTCTGAAGGGTTCACCAAGGTTGCCAATAGAAAGAAGCATACCAAAAAATCCCCCCACGGACCAAAAAACGCAATGCCAACCTTCGCTGCACCATCCACCAGCAATAGTTTTGACCTTCTATCAAACCTAGATATGCCAGAATCCGATCCTTCCAAAATGGTTAAGACAACCTCCGTGCCAACCACCAAGCCTTATGTCGTACCCATTCCTAATGATTTGAGTCAACCACCCTTGGAGACTGACTCCGTTCAGCAACCTGCAGATTCTCAACATATCCCTCTCCAAGATAAAAACAAAGCTCTCTGGTCAGCAAAAGGAATGGACATTGACAATGTTCTGACAGACCCATTCAAAACAATCCACCACATGGATGAGAGTAATCAACAAAGTCACATGGAAGAAGAACCAGAGAGCTTCGATCTAGGAGACCTAGACATCTTTGGTCTAGAACAAGCTTGCAAAAAGAAAGAGTTCGACAAAATACCAGACAGGCAGCTCAAAAATCTGGAAGTGGTACTATCACGAGTACACCAGCACAGAACCTTGGGCATACAGCAAGGAAGCAGCTGGGAAGGGAAACACACCACCAAAGATGGAAAGAAAAGAGGAAGAAAGACAGACTTACAGTGCACAATCCTCATTGGGGAAATGCTAGTGGAGTCCGGCAGGTGCTCCAAGCTGACTAAATACTATAGATCATTACCAACTGGTCAACCATGAAGCTCATCTCATGGAATGTTCGAGGACTCAACAGTCTCGGGAAATACAGGATGATAAAAAACATGATACAACATGAAAAACCCCATATTCTCTTCATGCAGGAAACAAAATGTAACAACAACACATTAGATTCTATTTTATCCAAAGCCTGGTCGGGATGCCAAACAGTTATGGTAGATGCAACTGGTGCATCGGGAGGGCTTGCTATAGCCTGGAGTACGCAAAACATTTCACTCATAGACTTCCATGTCTCACATCATTTCATCCAGGCCACTTTTCACATCATAGGAACCAACATACATGGTCATTTAACAAATGTATACTTCCCTCAAGATTCTATGCAAAAGAATGCGCTGCTAAAAACGCTGGAAACTCTCAATTCCACATGGAATCATCCACTCTGGATCACAGGGGGAGACTTCAATATGATTACCAGATTGGAGGGAAAAAAAGGAGGCAGAATGAAATTGGATAATGAAAGCAGAAGCTTCAAAGAATACATACAAAACAATTGGCTAATAGACCTACCATTTGATAATGGTCTTTTCACATGGAATAATAAAAGGTTAGGCTCTCAACAAATAACCTCTAGGCTAGACAGATTCCTCATCTCAGATAACTCAGTACATTTGGGAGGTAACATTACTGCTTCCATACTCCCCATAACAGGCTCAGATCACTGGCCCATTTCCCTTCAGTGGACAAGACCTGGAAACTCAAATAGGAAACCTTTCAGATTTGAAACATTCTGGCTCACCCACCCAGATTTCAAAAATATAGTCAAATTTTCTTGGGATAACTTTACTCCATCTGGAGGATCAACCATGTATCAATTCCAACAACGGCTAAAGCATCTCAAAAAGAAAATCAAGCACGGGAATCACAGTACCTTCGGCAATATATTTCAAGGTCAAAAAATGCTCAAGCAAAGCATGACAGAGCTACAACAGAAGATCATTGAAGGTGGAAGAACTGAGGCATTGATAATTCAAGAACAAGTTCTTCTCACACAATTAGAAGAAAGAAGGAAACAAGAGGAAATGCTCTGGAAACAAAAATCAAGAATCAGATGGTTAAAAGAAGGGGAAAGAAACACCAAATTCTTTCATCGCACTACTATCTAGAGAAGAATGAATAACACCATTGCACATCTTCAGAATCCTCAGGGAGAACGAATGGAGAAACATGAAGACATTGAGAAAGAGCTCATCAACCACTTCAAAATGGCACATCAAGAGCCGCCAACAGGAAGACAGCCTGCTATAAACAAAATACTCAAGCATATTCCAAAAATCATCACAGAAGATCACAATTAGCTCTTACTGCGACTGGTTACTATGATGGAAGTAGAATCAGCTTCAGCTCAACTGAAAGATGGGAAAGCTCCTGGACCTGATGGCTTCACCTCTAACTTCTACCATCACTTTTGGGATCTAATCAAAGAGGAAGTTTGGAAGGTGGTAGAAGAATCAAGAACTATGCATTGGCTACTTCCTTCTCTTAATGCAACATTCATAGCTCTCATCCCCAAAGAAGATCAGCCAAGTACTCCAGAGAAGTTCAGGCCCATTGCTCTTTGCAATGTCATATACAAAATCATTTCGAAGGTCATCGCCAACCGTCTCAAACTACTTCTTCCTCTCCTCATTTCGCCAGAACAATCAGGCTATGTAGAAGGCCGTCAAATTCTGGATGGCATCATCTTGACTCATGAAATCATCAATTCCTTAAAAAGAAACAAACAAGCAGGTATGCTTCTTAAAATTGATCTTTCTAAAGCTTTCAACAAATTAAGTTGGACTTACATAAAACAAATGCTTTCTACCTTCGGCTTTAGTCCGACTTGGGTCAGATGGGCTACAAATCTCATATCATCTCCCATCTACTCTATCTTACTTAATGGTGTCCCCTCAAATCCCTACTCCCTTTCCAGAGGAATACGCCAAGGTGACCCTTTATCTCCCTTCCTTTTTATCCTAATGGTAGAAGGTATGGGGCACCTTATAAAGCATGCTGTTCACTCCCATGACCTCAGAGGCATCTCTGCCCATGGAACCTTTACCATCACTCATCAAGAATTTGTTGATGACAATATGTTGTTTGGACATCCCTCCGTTCATGAAGCTCATGATTTCAAAACCTTGCTAAATACCTTCTCTATGGCCTTAGGAACCACTATAAATACTGCAAAATCTCAAATATTCTTTCTCCATACTCCCCCTGCCACCCAAAGAAACATTGCCAGAATTATTGGCTTCTCACAAGCCAAACTGCCATCTAAATACCTAGGCACTCCTCTAATAGATACGACCTTAAAGCATGCTTCCTGGAAGCATCTCCTAGAGAAAATTGAAAGCTGACTATCATCTTGGACTTACAGAGCTCTTAACATGGCAAGTAGGCTCATTTTGATAAAGGCAATTCTACAATCTATGCCTCTCTATCTTTTCTTCGTTCTTGCAGCATCGAAATGAGTAATCAAAAGGATCAAAGACTTGCAATGCGACTTTCTATGGGGCTCCACAGGGCAAAACCGCAAATGGGCGCTAGTAAAATGGGCAACAATATGCACACCAAAAAAGCAGGGAGGACTAGGATTTCGAGACCCTCAACACAACAATACTTTAATGGGAGCAAGAATATGGTGGGAATGGATGTCAAGCCCACATAAACCATGGGCCCAACTATGGACTGAAAAATATGCGAATAATCGTCTGCGAGAAGAGATAATCAGAATCATAAACATAGACACAGGCTCACTAATCTGGAATGCAACAAAACAACATAAAGAGTTAATACAATAGCATAGCTTCTAGGAGATACATGATGGAAGAACTGCGCGTTTTTGGGTTGACTCATGGCAACAGCAGCCCAAAATATTAGAAGTCCTCCCTCCTCAAAATCTTGAAGGTAATAACATCAACCAAAATGAACATGTCTCACAGCACTGGACTCAAGATATTAATCAAGGCTTCAGACAATGGAAACCAACTGAACAGATAATACATCAAGAAACAGAAGATTACCACAAAGATTTGCACAAGGAACTCACTAGCAGGAAAATAAGATGTACAAATGAAAAAGATGTTTTGAGATGGGGTTACACTCCAAGGGGAACATACACAACAAAAGAAGCATATAAGCTGATGCTCCAAACACAGGAACCAACAGATCATGCCTGGGCTCGCCTATGGATTACTGGAATATGGCCCAAAGTCTCCACCTTCACTTGGCTACTTTATCATCAGAGAATACTAACTTGGGACAATCTAATCAAAAGAGGATTCCAGGGACCCTCATATTGTCCTAACTGCAAGGAACAAGGAGAAACTATTCAGCATCTTATGGATTCTTTCCACATGGCCAACCAATTATGGGAAAAACCTACCTTTAGGTGTCAGTGACCTTACAGAATTACGGGGGATATCAAAAGTACCATTCACAATTGGGCCCCTGATCCCTACAATAGCAAGCTTTTAAACACTCTCTGGACAACACTCCCAGGCTTCCTCTTATGGACAATATGGAAGGAAAGAAACAAAAGAATTTTCAAAAATCAAAGCACTCCATTGGAAATCATCTGGAACAATCTTTGCCAGAACATTCAAGAAACCCTGGCACTACGACAATGGAACGCAGAGGACCTCCCCACTCAGGCACATGAACAAAGTATTTGGGACAACTGGTAATTACGGATCCCACAGGCTCAAAATGATCACAACAAAGCAACCATTATCAACAAGCAGCCCTCACAATGGAATCCCCCTCCCACAACTGTGATCAAACTAAATTTTGATGGGGCCTTGAAAGGCAACCCAAGCAAAGTTGGACATGGAGGAATATTGAAAAATCATGAAGGAAAACCTCTTCTTTTATATTTTGGTTCAATTGGATGGGACACAAATAATTCAGTAGAACTGGAAGGACTATGGCAAGGTATGAATTTAGCGCATCAACGTAACTTCCATCCTATTATAATAGAAGGGGACTCTCAAATCCTCATAAATATGGTTACCCAAATACAAATGGGAACCTCGGCCTCAAGAGTAGCCACCAGCTAGAGACTACCGGCTCGGCTCGCACTAATAGAGCAGTGGATGAAAAATAGAAGAGCCACCACTTTCATTCACGTCAAGACAGAGAACAACAAGGTTGCAGATCTTCTGGCAAACATAGGAGTTGAACGTGATCAGATACTCCAATTAGGAGCCATAAACATTTTAAATGATCAAACTTAAATACAAGCATGCACTGACCTGGTGCACAAGGAAGCACAACTCCCAAATGCGGGTGCGCACAACAGATATTAAGAGGGAGGCAGAACAGGATGGCAAGTGGCCCTGCCACACGGCCTTCCGTAACCCTACACTCCAATCTATAAACTGTATTAATGCCGGCCATAAATGGCATTTACGTTGGCGCTGCCTTCAACCCGCCTGCATCTACCTGCCTTAGCTCAACGCAATGGTGACCTCTGGTGAAATTAACTCCACTGCCCCTGTCTCTTATCCTCTGCCTCTGCAATGCCAATGTCCCCAGGCTGCAGCAGCTCCATGCTCTCGCACCGCCACGGGTAGGCGATGTAGCATCCTCTGTTGCACTGATCTTGGCCCGGGACTTCATTATACTCAAAGCCTGCTCTGCAATCTCATCCTCCATTCGGCGTCTATAGCTAATCCTTCCTCTGGGCCAAACTCTGAACCTTCTGCACCCTCTCAGCACTCTAAGTCGTCTACCTGCAGACAGTCTCATACCCCTGGTATCAACATGACCAGAACTCACCATAGAATGCGTAGTCGCAGAGGCAGCAGCAGAGGCAGATTGCCTCGCTCTCCTCCGTCTCCGGCCTCTGAAACCACCTCCTCTACGGCTCATTTGACTTCAGGCCACTACCCAAATATGCGTAGTGGCAGAGGCCGCTCATGGCCTCTCCGCCTCCATCCGACGCACTCTGCTTCACCTCCCAGTGGAATTCCCTCCATTCCACAGTCGCCCCTCCACTCAGCTCAATTCGTCTACTGTTGTTCCTTAAACCAGCCCATGATCACTGCCACCATTTCCATCACCTTTCACGAGGAGATGCAAACTACAGAAGGTGGTCGCCACTCAAGCGCGACGCCTGCTAGAGCCGAGAGGAGCACACATTCCATTACCTCCAACGAAGGGGAGCAGGCCACAGAAGGTGGATGCCAAACCGACGCTGCACCAGCCATGGTCAAGGAGAGCACACTCTGCGCTCAGCTGAAGCAGGACACTCCTCCTCCACAGAAGGATCAGAACAATCAAGCCGACGAAGACATGGATAGATGTTTTGTTGTGGAGGCACACCAGGTGAAGCAGGATGAGGACACGAGGGCATCGCAGACGGCAGAAGACGACACGGATGATTACAGATGCTTCATTGTTGAGGAACACCCGTCGCCTCCGCGTCACACATGATCGGCCACACACCTTGCCACGTGTCCACGAGACTCAGGTTCTGGGAATCAGGATTATGTTTTCTATGGTTTTTTGTTTTGGGAAAACTGTTGTCATATGGCTACGTGGATGATTTTTGTTTTTTGTTTTTGAAAAACTGGTTAACTTCTACACGTAATTGTTGGTTTCCCCTATGTGGGCAGCAAGATAACTCATGCAATCTTATTTTTGAACTGGACTGGTTTCCCATTTTGGGCAGTCCAAACCCTGTTTTGTTGATTATTGCCCTAAACTATGGCAAGGACATGCAAAGGCCAAAGCCTCAGTGTATTATTATTTTACAGTAATAGAATTTAGCTTAATTTAGAAAAAAAAAATTGTGAAACATGATCGACAAGTGTCACGCAACTCTCACCATCATAAGTTGGTCTAATTATAGACATGATAGGTTTCTTGAGAAAACCTCTTGTAGGTTCAAGTGTGCTAAATGCATGACCCAAAGGATGAGCCATGATAAACAAGATAAAATTTCACACAGATAGAAATATGTGTCCCTCCTTCTAGCGCCAAAAGCATTGATGCTTGGAAATGTCCTAGCTCAACACGTGAGAAATTTCCTAGATTCCCAATTAGACTCTTGTCCATTGTGATGGCAATCCTAATTGGTTGAAATGGGTTTCGAATTACCCGTGTCATAGGACTAGCCTAAGTTAACCTAGTCTATTCTAGCTAAAAAAGTATGTACAATATGCATAAGAATGACCTTCAATATGCTTATGAGTGATGGTTATTCGAGAATAACATACCGAAGGGAAAATGAGTCATCTGTACGATAATGTTTAGGTGAGATGATCCTTAATGAATTGATTGAAATGACAGCTCAGTCTAGCCACTATGAAGCTTTCTCCTATGCAAGGAGTCTTGAAATATATGATGCAAACGAACATAAAAGGAAATCTATCTTGGCTAAGCACAAGATAACCTCGTCCTTAGTCAAGAGCTAAAATTGTTCTAATTGGAAGGGAGAAGAACTGTGTTTGATCTTAAAATGAAGATTCACTCGCAAATCCCAAAGAAATTTAAATATCTAGGAATGTCTTTAGCACAAATGCAACTAAGGTGACCTTGCTAGATAACTACCAAAATGACCTTAATCACATACTTAAGATCAAACATATATTGAGTTAATTCTAAATTTTATATAAGTAGAGAGAATAATCTTCTCCACTTAATACAAGGAATAACTAAGGAAAAAATTGTAAAGACAAATAAATAATTATTTATCTTACAAATAAATCTTATTTAACTCATTTCTCTCAAATTTAACCTGGCCAATTCGTAAAAGTAAGTTAAAGGATTAGCTTAACTTCTTAAAATTTGACACGGTCCATACAATTATTACATGAATATGAAAATCAGAAGGTCCAAAAATAACAGCCCTTTTGTTATTTTATAAAAGATGCATATTAAAGCAACATAGAACACCATGTAAATGAATATGTATATTATATATATTATTTGTATTATATATAATATATATGTATTACCAATGATCTTGAATAAATCATCTAACAAAACCCATGGCATTCAAAAAAATAAGGCAACCTCCAAGGCTCACCCTGCCTCGAAGGCTACACTTTCCTTCGGGTACTCCGTCTTCCTAACACTGCCACTCCCCCCTCCTCCACCAGCAACGCTGCCACTGTTCTGTTTTATGTACCTTTTTAAACAGTCAAAATAATTACAATGAAACTTCGCTCACCACTTATCTTTAGAGAAAGAGAATCGTATAGTTTCAACTATGTGAGCATCTCATTCTGGTTTGATTCCATGAAATTTTGTTTTAATTGAGGTGAGATTCCTGCTCGAATTTCGCTCCTCAAGAGAATAAATCGATTAGGCGTTCCAATGTCCATTCTCACCTGCAAAACCGAATCATAAATCATGTTGTTAGTTCATTTAGGTATAAAAATCTCACCAAATAAAATGAGAAAACCAACAACCATAATGTGGAAGTCGAGTGGGTATAGGGTCGATGTTTTAGAGCCAATGTGGAGGATTATAATGACATGCATCGTCAAGGTATTACGTCATGGAGGGTTCGTGGAGGTCGACATTATATTGATCATTTTGTTGAGCGTAATACTCCCATCTCCTTTCTATCAAATTTGTTTCGTTTGGAATGTTTTCTTTACGCCTTAAAAACTTTGAGTTATTCCCTTAGGTGTTTGCACCGAATAATCACTTGTTTGTTGCTTTTCTTTTTATTTTTATTTTATTATATTTTGTTGTTATAAAATAAACACATACAAAGTCACACCATGTACATAATATTAAATATAACATATTATATAAAATGACAAATAATTATAAAGTTTATTAATATGAATTAATAATTTTAATAAAGATCATATTAATAATAATATATATTAAAGTCATGCTAACAAATATTTTATATATATATTCCTAAGGTTATGGGAATCTCATTTGAGGTGAAGGTCAAAGCAAGACTCAACAAGAAAATTAGGGAGAATAGTCATTGCAACAAGGTGCCATAAAAAATAATCAAATTTTCAAAGGAATGCACCTCGATTTCGTGTGCCAAATAAAACATCGAGATCATTCGACGTTAAGAATAAGGTGACCCAAAAGGAGATGGTAAAGGTGAAGCCAATTGAGGTGTGAAGGAAATGCTATCAAGCAAACCAAATGTCAAAATTGTGAGGCAATATGAAAAAATGATACGAGTGATGCAAGCATTGCTATGAGGAGAGGAATAATAACATGTATTGAAATAAGTGTCGTCATGTGAGAAAATGGCCATACAACGGAAATTGACACTTTACACGAATGTAATCAAAACCAAATGGAAACCTGAAGTGAAATGAGAAGTAAATTACATGAAGGATCCCCATTTCTTATTAGAAAAATATGGGGGTGTTGTGGCTACAACAATTCATCATCAAGTTTCTGAGTTCTACACCTTCTTTGATCAGTAATAGGTTGTCCCTTGTTGGGGGTTCCTTGATTCTAGAATTTAAGGAAAAATAGAAGGAATCCCAAAGCTTCCTCTTCCAGAAGCTTCTTGGAGTTGTTATAATCATTGACCTTGGATAAGAACTTTGAATCTTATTTGATCCTACCTTGGAGATTTCACCTCTTATCCCTTGAGTTCATCCTTCCATCAAGAGTGGATCTCAAGCCTAGATTCGTAAATGGATAATAATTCCTAAACTACCATCCTCTCCTATATATTTAATGCCATCCACAAGCTAGGTTTGGCAATTGGAAACTAATCATACCCTCATATTGTTTCTTTGATGATAAGAGATTTATCATTTCCATGCATAAGGATGACCTTGAGGTGTGCATTGTGACAAGGAAGGATAAGTCAACTTGGGGAGATCTCTACAAGATCAGCTTCTACTTTTTGTTGTAATGTATCTCCCTTTTGATTTTAATAAAAGATTATATCATTTTCCTATATGTGTTATGTTATGTTTACATTCATATATTTCAATGCTATGTTGATCCATTAAATAGAGTGATTGAATAATGCTACACAGATGTCGTAGATCTCCGTCTTGTGTTGATTGTTTGTGCATGTTCCAATTATAGCAATCAGAGATATGGTTGGAGCTTACAAGCCAAGAGGAGAGAAGTGCTTTTGACAGATCACAAGTAAGCATACTTCCATTCTCCAATTCCTCTAAGCTAAACTTTATTGTCTTTGCTTTATGTTGTTGTAGACCAGGGAACTAGGTCTAGGGAAAATACATTTATATGTAGTCGTCGATTTCATACAACAAGAAAGAACAAATTTCTCACTTTGGGAAATGATCTTACTACAATTCTTAGTAGAGATCAAAGAGATGGTGGTACATGAGACTACCTATTGTATCCTTTATAACTTATTTTCCAAAGTGAAAATAAGAGTGTGAGGCCTGGATTCATACAAAGAATAAGATTCCACAAGGATGGTTGGCCTAATAAGACATAAAAAACTTCAAGAGGACAAACATCACACAATACCTAATCCTTAAAGGGCTTGATGTTATAGGGAAGGCGAAACTGCTGGATAATGTGGAGATCTCGCCCTTGGTGGAGCCACCAGATGGTATACGACTGCTGGTGTTGTGTGGTTCATAGGCCCAATTTCTTCATAGCCATTGGTGAAAAGCGGTTATTTTGGCTCCCACTGTCAATAATGAATTGCAACTGAGAACCCTTTACCCATATTTGTGAGTGGAAGAGATGCTCCCCCTCCTCTGGATATTTGAGGTTAGTCTTCTGGACCTTGGTGGTGGAAATAGTGGCCTAGGTTTTGTATCAATAATTTGCCTCCCCTTATCAATCCCCTTGTCAGGTTATGGCTCAGAATCATAGCATGCACCAGACTCTGAAGCTTTCATCTCGACCACCAATGACTTCCTGACATGACACTCATTTGTCTTGCAAGTGGGGCTCTTGTTGAACTCACACCATTTTCTTGTGCCCTTCTTTGTCTTTGTGGCAACATTCTTTGCCTATGGCTTCAATGGGTTATTATTGGTCTCTCCACCTTGGATTTTTCCTTTGTTCTGTGATGTAGGGACGCTCCTTCCCAGCTTCTAATTCATAGATCCAAATACACACTTCTTTTGTTTAAAATTTTGTTTAATGTTGGCATCATATCAATATGTTGTATGAAGTGAAGAGATGTCTAGGAACTACATTTATTCTTGAATGTATTTGTGTATATAGCCACGGTCCTTGAGCACTAAACGTCGCTTAGAGTCTTTGATACCCAACTTTGTGTGTAGAGTATGAAAAATATTTGTCACCTCATGGACATCTTGGTCCCTTTGTTGTCGTAGTGTGGTCCACTATATGTACTTGTCCTCAGAGCTCCCCATGGGGAAACATTATTCATTTTCAGCACCTTGAAAAAAGTTCCAAGAGGGGAAGGTTATAAATAAAAACGGTTCCTTGGCCCTTTTCTCACATTAATTTTCCCACCAGTCCTCGACATGGGGGTCAACCTTAAGCAGTGAAAAAGTAATCGTTTCCCTATCATAAAAACAATTGACTGAAAATTAACCTTCCAACCGTTTCAACAATTTATCTACAACATATCCATCTATTTGACCTTCAAATATAGGGATATCAAAGTTCACTTATACCTTGAAGGTGGCGAAGCCTCCGAAGTGACTGTTGGATGAATATGCGTCGTTAATGGGTGTTACACAGTAATTTATCACTGCCTTCCTGTCAGTCACCCTGCTGTGTCCAGAAGTCACAATCACTAAGTGTTTGATCCCTGAACTGGCTTAAAACCCATTTTTCCAAAGTTTTGTGCATCAGCGCGTCTGTTCCTAAAATAACTGCGATGACCAGCGCCTCACAGTGTATCTCGTGCGCTGCCATCGCGGAAGAACATCACTTTTCCGCGATGACGCACAGCGCGGCTTTCCCGTGTTCTTCCGCGCTGACATGACTTGTTCAGTTATTGTTATGTGCTGACAGCGCGGCAGTCTCCATATAATCCGCGCTGATCCAGTTTGGGCGAATTTGTTCAAACAACCAGCCTTCCAGATCTCTCCAGGCTTGGTTGTTAGCTTTGTGAATATCGACTCCCTTCTATGGCATGTCTGTTCGACCCTTTGCAACAACTCCCCTTGAAGATAAGCTCATCCTTCCACCTTTTTAGGAGACTCCTTCTCCTATATAAACTTCCACCATTACCATGAGCAGCTAGTTAGAAACTAGTGGGAACTAGCTAGACTTAGCTTGGATTGTACAGAGCTTGTAGTGCTCAGATTACTGCTATAGGTTTGGTGTGTTAGGAGTGGAAGTGATTGATTGCTTGGGGAAGTTTGTTTGTGACATTTGTGTGAGAGAGAGAGATTTGTTTGTCTTGGGAGAACCATCCTCAAAGGTGAATGCTTGAGATACATGCTGACTGATCCCTCCTGAGAAGTTTATCGACGTCAGAACATTTGGTTGTACTCTTCTCTATTCTGATTAATAATAGATGACTGCTATTATTGTTCCATTCTCGTTTGTTTATGCAATGGATAAATGTGAATTATGTCTTTTCTGACTGGCATATAGTTACTTTTACTAGATTTCAAGCTTGCGTTTGCCTTCTCTTCGTGTGTGCAGGTGTCCGTTCGCAGGGATCGCGGAGGACTGTGACCAGCCGAAGCGAAGGAGCGGAGGAGACATCTCTTCGTCCAACGACAGCGCAGGAATCCAAGTAGGTGCTCTTTACTTCTTGTTTAATTGTAACTAGGAACATGTGTGGCAGCATTGTGTGATTGTTGCTAGACCCCTATTGGGCTAGTAGGGATCGCCTCTATCCGTAGAGGGGATTTACCTCTCCAACAATTTGGCGACTCCGCTGGGGATCAGCCTTTTTGTCTCTTGAGTCCACTTTTGTGTTTGGCTTTGATTGATCTCTTTTCGAGTTTTTGGGATTGTCTTTTTGCTTATGAACTTTCTGGGCGTTTCTGGGAAGCATTTTTATCATTGAAAAGCTCCTGCCTTTGGTTTGGGAAGTTTTATTTCGGTTTTCCTTGTTTTTTGCTCTCAGCGCGTTTTATTTCGGAACAGTCGCGCTGACATCGCGACTCTGTTCTTTGGTTTTCTCTTCATCGTGCCTGTACGTCTAACAGCCGCGCTGACCTCGTTTTCAAGGGCAGCGCGCTTTATTCGTGTTCTTCCGCGCTGACATCGCGCCCACTCTTCTTTGTGATTTTGGTCGTCGCGTCTGTGTGCCTTATATCCGCGCTGACCTCGTTTCTTCTAGGGCAGCGCGCCTTTTCCCTGACTTTCCGCGCTGACGTCGCAAAGTTGCTGAAGGCCTCCCCCTGTCAGCGCCAAGTTGCTGAAGGCTACCCGCGTTGAGCCTGAAAAACTCATTTTTGTCCAAATTGACCTCCTAAACCTCTTGCTGTGACTTTCCCTTCTTCTCCCCACTTGTCTGATGACTTGTTTTTCACTCTCTGAACTTTGAACTGTTTGATTACGGAGCTCAACTCCATAGGGTTTCGTTTTGCTTGGTTTTGAGTTTGCAAACAACTTCCCTTCTAGCTGCTTGGTTCGTGTTTTCATCCTTACTTTTGCGATTACTGGATTGTGTTTGGGTCTCTAATTGACTGGTTGCGACTCTGGTTCGTCGGATGTTTGCTTTTCTCTATTGATTTCGCACTCTGAACCCTAGGACATCTAGTGGCCGTGTGTGTGTCAAGCCTCCCGTGAGGATCCCTGTTTGCTTGATTGACCAGCTCGTTCTAGACTCGTTTTCGCATTTTTTCAGTGATTGTCAGAGTGTATTGGATTGTGCTTCCAAGTGGTCTTTTTCGCTTCCTCCTTGCTTGCGATCCTTGCTTGTTTTGCAGAGCTTCGATCACATAGCTCGTGCATTGCCTTGTTTCCTTTTGATTTCGAGACTTCGGTTGAGTGTTTTTGGGAACTTTGTGTGCTCTCATTAAGCAGTTTACTTGGTGTTCAGGTTCCTCCAAATTCCTTTAGGTGTTTTATGTCACTAAAAAGAAAACGAATTAGTAGCTTGCTTTAAAATTCGAAAAGGAAAAGAACATTTCATTGATTTGCATTTTCAAAAGAAAAGTTTCCTTTCCTCGCTTTAGTTGCATTTAGTTGCTTGTTTGTTTGTATTCGTTTTGTTTAAAAAATTCTTTGCTCTCTCGTAGCTAGAATTCATCGAACGAAACGAAATTCTTTTGCATATAGATTGCATCTAAGTAATTGTGAGCGAACATACGATAGAGCCTGAAATCGAAACTTAATCTCAAGATCAACTATAAAATGAACCGAATGAATCTAAAAACGCATTGGAACTAAACGCAAACATCTAGAGGTCTAGGTTAGAGATGTGTTCCGACGTCTTTAAACATAGTCACTGTTGTTTCACATTACGGTTGGGTGATTCCTCCTTCTGTGACTCGATAGTGGTCTAACACGGACTGTGCTCCCACGTACCGTCGCGTATATAGGGAGACCCCACTAGGCTTTTATCCTTGATCCATAGGAAGCCGAGTCTGCCGCCTTACGATTCGCAATGCAGTGAACACAACATTCACGAAGATTGACCACCCGTACCCTAAAAAGTATTCTGTGGTTTTGCGAAAAGTCTGGCACACCTTTTACCTAGAATCTCCAGAGCAGTCACTTTTGATCCTTTTCGGACTCCCTAAATGAAAAGGTGCCTGTGAGCGTCTTGTCACTTCGTGCTCATTAAACATTCGAAGGAGGCTGGAGTCATCTTTTCGTCCTTTTCTCGACTCTTGAAACATGAAAAGGTCAAGTTTGGTTCCTGTGTCTTAAAAGTTTATTTGGCCACGATAACATCACCTGGTTAGATCTTGTGTGCATTAGCTTGAGTAGGTTTCGTTTTCGTTTGCTATGGCAACTTTTCCAGGATTCACTAACCCAGGTTCCCCCTCTGATGGGAACCCAGGACAATTCCCTCCTCTTGGGAATGTTGGTGCTCCGTATATGGCGACGTTGTCCCTACCAGGGTTAACTGTCGGGTTGCCTGTGTGGTTGTTTTCAACCTCTTTGGTCCCTACCGTATCGGCTGTTAGTCCATCAGTCCCTCCACCTGAACGACATCATGTTGATCCTAAGGTGGATCTCTCCCCTTCGACGCCTACTTCTACGTCGTCCTCTTGTACTTCGCCTGGTGAAATTCTCGATGAAAGTAACCAGGTGGCTAAGAAGAAGAAGAGGAAGACCAAGAAGAAGAAGTCCCCTAAGGGAGAGCCTACACACACAGTTCCCCTCCTAAGTCCAGCTATTCACTCCAGTACACCTGAAGTCGGGTCACCTTCTGCTCCTCCGCGGAAGGTTAAGTTTCCTTGTCGATTATGCAGGGAGGACCATCTGCTTCGTGATTGTCCTGGCATTCCCAGGGTATTAGAAGTTTGGTCCCATGATCCGGCCTGCCCTTCATCGTCCGCTGAAGATCATGGCGATGCTACCTTATCAGCTGGGAATGGTAAGGAGAAAGGGAAGATTCGAATCCCCTGTAAACTTTGTGAAGGCAATCATCCCCTTCACCTTTGTCCACTCATGGATAAAGCCTCCAGTGTTATGGAAAGTCTTACAGCTCCCTCACCCCAATTCCCCGTTGGATATCAACGTCTCTCTGCAGCTGTAGATCGCGCCCCTGTTCACAAAGAGATCGCTTCAGATTCCCCTTTTGTCCAGGCCCCTCTCCTCGAACCTGGCTGTTCCCAGTCTGTTCCAGACCCGCCGTTGGTCGGAAAGGGTGTTGATTCGAGTTCACCTCCTCTCAACCACTCTGTTTTGGAAGAGCAAAATTCTCATGTTCTGCTCGTCTCGTCAGATTCTCCTGAGTATGATGATGGTTCTCCTATTGCAACCTCTCCGGAGAATTCAGATTCGGTCCTTTCCGAGCAGGGGAGCAACCATATGGTTCCCCCACCAAGTAGTTCGGTCATTTCCTTCGATTGGAGTCATTTGACTGCCCCTCCTCTCCCATCCCATGTGCCTTTCTGGGTCACCGCCTATGCTTGCAATAAGGCGCTGCCTGGCACTGTGTTAGATGAAGGAGCATCGGTTAGTCTTATGCCCGTTACTACTTGGCGAGCTTTGGGTTCCCCATCGCTTGTACCTGTCGCACCGCATCTCACCGCGTTCGACGGCGGAACGAGCCAGCTGTTAGGGATCCTTCCACAGTTTCCTATCACTTTGGGAGGCAAGACTGTCTATATCGACGTCTCGGTTACCCAAGGTTCTTTAGACTTCAGTCTTCTCCTTGGTCGTGACTTTGTGTATGCCATGGGAGCCCTTGTTTCTTCACTTTTCCGTGTGGTTTGTTTTCCACACGATGGAAGAATCGTGACGTTCGATCAATTATCGTTCGTTCGTCCACAAGCCCCTCCGGCGCACTCATCCTTCCCTCCTGGCTTTCATCCACAAGTTGCATCTGCCTCGCCGCAAATCAACTATGTGGCCACCTACCCTGTGCCCGTATCCAGCAATGTCGCCATCGTGCATAGTGTCCTGGGGGCATTGGATCCTGACTTCCGAGATATTGACCTCCCACCGGGAGCGCCACTCTTGGAAGCCCCGACTTCCTATTCATTATGATGAAGTTCGGGTGGAGCATAGTTCTTTTCCGGTGTCAAGCTCCTTAAAAAATGAAACTGGGTCTGGTTGGAGCATAGTTCCTTTCCGGTGTCAAGCTCCTTAAAAAATGAATCTGGATCTGGCCGAGGATAGTTTTGATCTTGTGGCGACCTCGTTAAAAAACGAAACAAGGTGGTCGGAGCATAGTTCACTTTCCTATGTCAAGCTCCCTAAAAAATGAAATTGGGCTTGGTCGGAGCATAGTTCGCTTTCCTGTGTCAAGCTCCTTAAAAAATGCAACAAGGAGTCGAGCATAGTTCCTGATCTTGTGTCAAGCTCGTTAAAAATGAAACAAGGGTTATGAGGATAGTTCTTGTGCTGTGTCAACCTCATTAAAAAATGAAACACCTCCCTTTCCAAATCGAGTCTTTCCTAGATCTCGAGAGTGAACCTTCATTCCATCCACTTTGTTGAATGCAATGAAGCTTGGGGGGCATGTACCTCGTTTTGCGTCATTATGCTGGGGGCATGCGAACTTATAACAAGCATAGTTTTTCGTTTCAAGCTTGTGTAAACATGAAACCGAATCCAAGCAAAGTTCTTCACGGTTCAAGCTTGTGTAAAAATGAACCCATACCCGATTTACATCTCGTGATTGCCATTTTTATCCGCTGAATTCTGCTAGATGAGCCTTGGTTGTTTCATTCCATCGCCACCATCTCTTTGGCCGATCATATGCTCTCACTTGGTTCTTTATCCTTTCCTGAGGAACCGCAGCGATGAGTGGTTTTATTAGCCAGCCTCTTGACCATTACACGTTTTGAGCAGTTCCACCATTGCCGGAACCAGTTGCTACCTTTTATACCACTCGTTCCTCTAGGACGAGTCGCCTTTAAGCTCTTTTCTGACTCGTAAAATATGAAAAGATTGCCGAGTATTTTTCCCTTTTTGACTCGTTAAAGAGAATAAAAATGGAGGTCTTCTTTCAGCTCTTTCCCGACCGTTTAAACTAAAGAGATTGCCGGGTGTTTGTCGTTTCGCACTCGTTATTGGCTCCAAAACGACGTGCTTCTGACTGCTTTTTTACTTTTTCGGGTCGAAGAACACTATTTACGAAAAGTATTCCTCGATCGTAATGGTCGGGCGGTTCTTTCGAGCATAGTTTTATACTTTTTCGGGCTCGAGAGACACAACTGTACGAAAAAGGACCCCCCTGGAGTCTTCTTTTTTTCTGTCTTTTCAGGCTCTCTAAACAAGAAAAGACGCTGAGTTTTTCCTTTGTCAGGCTCGTTAAACATTTGATGACATCGAATATTGTCAAGCTTGTCATCCAAAAATAACCGGGGTACCTGCCAGAAATGGTGGGGAAAATGGAACCGTAATCATAGTCGTGTCGGCAGTACGTCACTCTTGAACATGGCACTCCGCTGTTTCGTGTCTGGGTGGGGTCATCTCATCTCGTTTTCACTAGCCTCCATGGGTTTGGGATATTCTATTTGACCTCTCATCTGTTCATTGCCGTCATCATCTTATCCGCTGCTCATTTGATGTCAAGTACTGCCAAATCCATTATAGTGCCGTTATATGTTCAAGAGAAGTTGTCCTCTGCCCCAATGCAACCTCGTTCGCTATCTCGTCGCAAATCATTATATCTCTGTCTCGTGTCGATGATGTGGGAATCATCATGGCCCACCTTCGATCAAGGCCACTTCTCGTCGACTTCAACTCATTATCCGAGAAAGTGACTTACAGACTCCTTCCAGGTGCCTTGGAGCATGCATGCCTCAATGGCAGGTTCCTCGTGTTCGACGCGAGGTTTACATCATTGGCCTCTGATCGAATGATTCCGTGGGTGTTCGACACCAGCTCATTGATTCACATGCCGCGGATTGTACCTTTAGTACCTTGAGGACCATTGTCATTATTGGTGGTACCTCTCGCGTCTGTTAACGGTTCTCATCATTGGCCGGTAATCAGACGATGTTCATGCATGTTCGACTCCAACCCCTGTATTCACATGTGTGGACTTGTACTCTGTTCGGGTCGAGATGGAGCGCAAGACCCTGGATCCTTGCTCACTGTGGTCCAGGTTGCGATTTTGTGGATAATCATTACATGACTTATTGATGGATGGCTGCGCCCATACCTGAGTCTTCATGGATGGCTGCGACCATACCTTATCATCATTCTGGTCTCTTTAGCTGGGTGGCTGCGTCCATACCCTAGACCATTCTCGCATGTCTTTTGGATGGCTGCGCCCATGCCTAGACTGCATGTATTTGATTGTCAGAGATTGTCGGTACTTCCTGGTGGTGTTCCAGTTCGGCGTGTGTTGTAAAGCATTTCACCCCTCCCACTCTCTCGGTCTTCATGCTTTAGGGGGCATCTGTTACACAGTAATTTATCACTGCCTTCCTGTCAGTCACCCTGCTGTGTCCAGAAGTCACAATCACTAAGTGTTTGATCCCTGAACTGGCTTAAAACCCATTTTTTCAAAGTTTTGTGCATCAGCGCATCTGTTCCTAAAATAACCGCGATGACCAGCGCCTCACAGTGTATCTCGTGCGCTGCCATCGCGGAAGAACATCACTTTTCCGCGATGACGCACAGCGCGGCTTTCCCGTGTTCTTCCGCGCTGACATGACTTGTTCAGTTATTGTTATGTGCTGACAGCGCGGCAGTCTCCATATAATCCGCGCTGATCCAGTTTGGGCGAATTTGTTCAAACAACCAGCCTTCCAGATCTCTCCAGGCTTGGTTGTTAGCTTTGTGAATATCGACTCCCTTCTATGGCATGTCTGTTCAACCCTTTGCAACAACTCCCCTTGAAGATAAGCTCATCCTTCCACCTTTTTAGGAGACTCCTTCTCCTATATAAACTTCCACCATTACCATGAGCAGCTAGTTAGAAACTAGTGGGAACTAGCTAGACTTAGCTTGGATTGTACAGAGCTTGTAGTGCTCAGATTACTGCTATAGGTTTGGTGTGTTAGGAGTGGAAGTGATTGATTGCTTGGGGAAGTTTGTTTGTGACATTTGTGTGAGAGAGAGAGAGTTGTTTGTCTTGGGAGAACCATCCTCAAAGGTGAATGCTTGAGATACATGCTGACTGATCCCTCCTGAGAAGTTTATCGACGTCAGAACATTTGGTTGTACTCTTCTCTATTCTGATTAATAATAGATGACTGCTATTATTGTTCCATTCTCGTTTGTTTATGCAATGGATAAATGTGAATTATGTCTTTTCTGACTGGCATATAGTTACTTTTACTAGATTTCACGCTTGCGTTTGCCTTCTCTTCGTGTGTGCAGGTGTCCGTTCGCGGGGATCGCGGAGGACTGTGACCAGCCGAAGCGAAGGAGCGGAGGAGACATCTCTTCGTCCAACGACAGCGCAGGAATCCAAGTAGGTGCTCTTTACTTCTTGTTTAATTGTAACTAGGAACATGCGTGGCAGCATTGTGTGATTGTTGCTAGACCCCTATTGGGCAAGTAGGGATCGCCTCTATCCGTAGAGGGGATTTACCTCTCCAACAATTTGGCGACTCCGCTGGGGATCAGCCTTTTTGTCTCTTGAGTCCACTTTTGTGTTTGGCTTTGATTGATCTCTTTTCGAGTTTTTGGGATTGTCTTTTTGCTTATGAACTTTCTGGGCGTTTCTGGGAAGCATTTTTATCATTGAAAAGCTCCTGCCTTTGGTTTGGGAAGTTTTATTTCAGTTTTCCTTGTTTTTTGCTCTCAGCGCGTTTTATTTTGGAACAGTCGCGCTGACATCGCAACTCTGTTCTTTGGTTTTCTCTTTATCGCGCCTGTACATCTAACAGCCGCGCTGACCTTGTTTTCAAGGGCAGCGCGCTTTATTCGTGTTCTTCCGCGCTGACATCGCGCCCACTCTTCTTTGTGATTTTGGTCGTCGCCTCTGTGTGCCTTATATCCGCGCTGACCTCGTTTCTTCTAGGGCAGCGCGCCTTTTCCCTGAATTTCCGCGCTGACGTCGCAAAGTTGCTGAAGGCCTCCCCCTGTCAGCGCCAAGTTGCTGAAGGCTACCCGCGCTGAGCCTGAAAAACTCATTTTTGTCCAAATTGACCTCCTAAACCTCTTGCTGTGACTTTCCCTTCTTCTCCCCACTTGTCTGATGACTTGTTTTTCACTCTCTGAACTTTGAACTATTTGATTACGGAGCTCAACTCCATAGGGTTTCGTTTTACTTGGTTTTGAGTTTGCAAACAACTTCCCTTCTAGCTGCTTGGTTCGTGTTTTCATCCTTACTTTTGCGATTACTGGATTGTGTTTGGGTCTCTAATTGACTGGTTGCGACTCTGGTCCGTCGGATGTTTGCTTTTCTCTATTGATTTCGCACTCTGAACCCTAGGACATCTAGTGGCCGTGTGTGTGTCAAGCCTCCCGTGAGGATCCCTGTTTGCTTGATTGACCAGCTCGTTCTAGACTCGTTTTCACATTTTTTCAGTGATTGTCAGAGTGTATTGGATTGTGCTTCCAAGTGGTCTTTTTCGCTTCCTCCTTGCTTGCGATCCTTGCTTGTTTTGCAGAGCTTCGATCACATAGCTCGTGCATTGCCTTGTTTCCTTTTGATTTCGAGACTTCAGTTGAGTGTTTTTGGGAACTTTGTGTGCTCTCATCAAGCCGTTTACTTGGTGTTCAGGTTCCTCCAAATTCCTTTAGGTGTTTTATGTCACTAAAAAGAAAACGAATTAGTAGCTTGCTTTAAAATTCGCAAAGGAAAAGAACATTTCATTGATTTGCATTTTCAAAAGAAAAGTTTCCTTTCCTCGCTTTAGTTGCATTTAGCTGCTTGTTTGTTTGTATTCGTTTTGTTTAAAAAATTCTTTGCTCTCTCGTAGCTAGAATTCATCGAACGAAACGAAATTCTTTTGCATATAGATTGCATCTAAGTAATTGTGAGCGAACATACGATAGAGCCTGAAATCGAAACTTAATCTCAAGATCAACTATAAAATGAACCGAATGAATCTAAAAACGCATTGGAACTAAACGCAAACATCTAGAGGTCTAGGTTAGAGACGTGTTCCGACGTCTTTAAACATAGTCACTATTGTTTCACATTACGGTTGGGTGATTCCTCCTTCTGTGACTCGATAGTGGTCTAACACGGACTGTGCTCCCACGTACCGTCGCGTATATAGGGAGACCCCACTAGGCTTTTATCCTTGATCCATAGGAAGCCGAGTCTGCCGCCTTACGATTCGCAATGCAGTGAACACAGCATTCACGAAGATTGACCACCCGTACCCTAAAAAGTATTCTGTGGTTTTGCGAAAAGTCTGGCACACCTTTTACCTAGAATCTCCAGAGCAGTCACTTTTGATCCTTTTCGGACTCCCTAAATGAAAAGGTGCCTGTGAGCGTCTTGTCACTTCGTGCTCATTAAACATTCGAAGGAGGCTGGAGTCATCTTTTCGTCCTTTTCTCGACTCTTGAAACATGAAAAGGTCAAGTTTGGTTCCTGTGTCTTAAAAGTTTATTTGGCCACGATAACATCACCTGGTTAGATCTTGTGTGCGTTAGCTTGAGTAGGTTTCGTTTTCGTTTGCTATGGCAACTTTTCCAGGATTCACTAACCCAGGTTCCCCCTCTGATGGGAACCCAGGACAATTCCCTCCTCTTGGGAATGTTGGTGCTCCGTATATGGCGACGTTGTCCCTACCAGGGTTAACTGTCGGGTTGCCTGTGTGGTTGTTTTCAACCTCTTTGGTCCCTACCGTATCGGCTGTTAGTCCATCAGTCCCTCCACCTGAACGACATCATGTTGATCCTAAGGTGGATCTCTCCCCTTCGACGCCTACTTCTACGTCGTCCTCTTGTACTTCGCCTGGTGAAATTCTCGATGAAAGTAACCAGGTGGCTAAGAAGAAGAAGAGGAAGACCAAGAAGAAGAAGTCCCCTAAGGGAGAGCCTACACACACAGTTCCCCTCCTAAGTCCAGCTATTCACTCCAGTACACTGTTACACTAAAAAATGTCACCTTGACTACTTACAGTTAGTATGGCTCAAATCAACAGTCATGCTACCCTCTTAGGCAAGTCTATGCCTCTGTTATCCATCTCAAACTCAAAATAGAGAGAAAGTCTTGTAAAAATCATGTTTATCTCTGGGGTCGCAGGTTCTCTCTAGTCTTACCTGCGGGGACGCGGACCTTGTTCACAAAAACTGCGTCCATGGACGCTCTGTATGTAAAGGGACAGGTGCGTCCCTCTGTAAAAGACAAAATGCACGAGTTTTATCTTGAAAAAGTTACTTGTGGTTACTTCTAGAACATTCTAGAGGTCGGTTTGATGAAATGGATGCGCCTCCAGTTGGTTCATGTATCTCTATTAAGGGGAGTCTTATCCCATCAATAAGGGAGCTATCCCACCCAAAGAGGGGGATGATCCCATTGATGGTGGACCAGAATAACCTCTTTACAGCACTATAAATAAAGGCATTGAGCCAGGAGGAAAGGAGGTTGGAGCTATACATTTTCTTTGGGTAAATGCTGCAGGATTTAGGTCTTCCATTAGAGCCTTTGTGAGGAGAGATTGTCTTCACTTGATTCTACTTGGGAGAGGGTGAGCTTTGTCAAAGAAGAGGAAAACCCTTGATGGACCCTGGGAGGAACTTGCACAACACCAAGGCCAGGTTGTAAGAGTTTCTTTGTTTCGTTATTAATACAAACTGGTTTATTTTTCTCAATAGCTTATGTTAATGAGTTATTTCATGTGTTCCTTGGTCTGCATGTTGGATATATGTTTTACTATATGAAATGCAAGTGCTTGGTAATTGTTTGATTGTTTGTGGTTGCAGGAATTGACTTGAAAGAGGCGCTCATCCGGATCGTCAAGAACGGACTTCAACAACAGCGTTTTGGAATAAGGTAAGCCTAAACACTTGTAGTTTTCATGTTATGAAAGGTGTATTTAGAGAAAGATCACTCCTTTTTTGTCTTGTTTGTCATTAGAATGTCTTAGACTTCTAGGAAGGTCAGTCGTGTCCGCACCCTTGACAGTTTCCGTGTGACATACACCTGAAGTCGGGTCACCTTCTGCTCCTCCGCGGAAGGTTAAGTTTCCTTGTCGATTATGCAGGGAGGACCATCTGCTTCGTGATTGTCCTGGCATTCCCAGGGTATTAGAAGTTTGGTCCCATGATCCGGCCTGCCCTTCATCGTCCGCTGAAGATCATGGCGATGCTACCTTATCAGCTGGGAATGGTAAGGAGAAAGGGAAGATTCGAATCCCCTGTAAACTTTGTGAAGGCAATCATCCCCTTCACCTTTGTCCACTCATGGATAAAGCCTCCAGTGTTATGGAAAGTCTTACAGCTCCCTCACCCCAATTCCCCGTTGGATATCAACGTCTCTCTGCAGCTGTAGATCGCGCCCCTGTTCACAAAGAGATCGCTTCAGATTCCCCTTTTGTCCAGGCCCCTCTCCTCGAACCTGGCTGTTCCCAGTCTGTTCCAGACCCGCCGTTGGTCGGAAAGGGTGTTGATTCGAGTTCAGCTCCTCTCAACCACTCTATTTCGGAAGAGAAAAATTCTCATGTTCTGCTCGTCTCGTCAGATTCTCCTGAGTATGATGATGGTTCTCCTATTGCAACCTCTCCAGAGAATTCAGATTCGGTCCTTTCCGAGCAGGGGAGCAACCATATGGTTCCCCCACCAAGTAGTTCGTTCATTTCCTTCGATTGGAGTCATTTGACTGCCCCTCCTCTCCCATCCCATGTGCCTTTCTGGGTCACCGCCTATGCTTGCAATAAGGCGCTGCCTGGCACTGTGTTAGATGAAGGAGCATCGGTTAGTCTTATGCCCGTTAATACTTGGCGAGCTTTGGGTTCCCCATCGCTTGTACCTGTCGCACCGCATCTCACCGCGTTCGACGGCGGAACGAGCCAGCCGTTAGGGATCCTTCCACAGTTTCCTATCACTTTGGGAGGCAAGACTGTCTATATCGACGTCTCAGTTACCCAAGGTTCTTTAGACTTCAGTTTTCTCCTTGGTCGTGACTTTGTGTATGCCATGGGAGCCCTTGTTTCTTCACTTTTCCGTGTGGTTTGTTTTCCACACGATGGAAGAATCGTGACGTTCGATCAATTATCGTTCGTTCGTCCACAAGCCCCTCCGGCGCACTCATCCTTCCCTCCTGGCTTTCATCCACAAGTTGCATCTGCCTCGCCGCAAATCAACTATGTGGCCACCTACCCTGTGCCCGTATCCAGCAATGTCGCCATCGTGCATAGTGTCCTGGGGGCATTGGATCCTGACTTCCGAGATATTGACCTCCCACCGGGAGCGCCACTCTTGGAAGCCCCGACTTCCTATTCATTATGATGAAGTTCGGGTGGAGCATAGTTCTTTTCCGATGTCAAGCTCCTTAAAAAATGAAACTGGGTCTGGTTGGAGCATAGTTCCTTTCCAGTGTCAAGCTCCTTAAAAAATGAAACTGGATCTGGCCGAGGATAGTTTTGATCTTGTGGCGACCTCGTTAAAAAACGAAACAAGGTGGTCGGAGCATAGTTCACTTTCCTATGTCAAGCTCCCTAAAAAATGAAATTGGGCTTGGTCGGAGCATAGTTCGCTTTCCTGTGTCAAGCTCCTTAAAAAATGCAACAAGGAGTCGAGCATAGTTCCTGATCTTGTGTCAAGCTCGTTAAAAATGAAACAAGGGTTATGAGGATAGTTCTTGTGCTGTGTCAACCTCATTAAAAAATGAAACACCTCCCTTTCCAAATCGAGTCTTTCCTAGATCTCGAGAGTGAACCTTCATTCCATCCACTTTGTTGAATGCAATGAAGCTTGGGGGGCATGTACCTCGTTTTGCGTCATTATGCTGGGGGCATGCGAACTTATAACAAGCATAGTTTTTCATTTCAAGCTTGTGTAAACATGAAACCGAATCCAAGCAAAGTTCTTCACGGTTCAAGCTTGTGTAAAAATGAACCCATACCCGATTTACATCTCGTGATTGCCATTTTTATCCGCTGAATTCTGCTAGATGAGCCTTGGTTGTTTCATTCCATCGCCACCATCTCTTTGGCCGATCATATGCTCTCACTTGGTTCTTTATCCTTTCCTGAGGAACCGCAGCGATGAGTGGTTTTATTAGCCAGCCTCTTGACCATTACACGTTTTGAGCAGTTCCACCATTGCCGGAACCAGTTGCTACCTTTTATACCACTCGTTCCTCTAGGACGAGTCGCCTTTAAGCTCTTTTCTGACTCGTAAAATATGAAAAGATTGCCGAGTATTTTTCCCTTTTTGACTCGTTAAAGAGAATAAAAATGGAGGTCTTCTTTCAGCTCTTTCCCGACCGTTTAAACTAAAGAGATTGCCGGGTGTTTGTCGTTTCGCACTCGTTATTGGCTCCAAAACGACGTGCTTCTGACTGCTTTTTTACTTTTTCGGGTCGAAGAACACTATTTACGAAAAGTATTCCTCGATCGTAATGGTCGGGCGGTTCTTTCGAGCATAGTTTTATACTTTTTCGGGCTCGAGAGACACAACTGTACGAAAAAGGACCCCCCTGGAGTCTTCTTTTTTGCTGTCTTTTCAGGCTCTCTAAACAAGAAAAGACGCCGAGTTTTTCCTTTGTCAGGCTCGTTAAACATTTGATGACATCGGATATTGTCGAAATGACGCTCCTCAAGCAGATGATATCCCCGTCAAGCTTGTCATCCAAAAATAACCGGGGTACCTGCCAGAAATGGTGGGGAAAATGGAACCGTAATCATAGTCGTGTCGGCAGTACGTCACTCTTGAACATGGCACTCCGCTGTTTCGTGTCTGGGTGGGGTCATCTCATCTCGTTTTCACTAGCCTCCATGGGTTTGGGATATTCTATTTGACCTCTCATCTGTTCATTGCCGTCATCATCTTATCCGCTGCTCATTTGATGTCAAGTACTGCCAAATCCATTATAGTGCCGTTATATGTTCAAGAGAAGTTGTCCTCTGCCCCAATGCAACCTCGTTCGCTATCTCGTCGCAAATCATTATATCTCTGTCTCGTGTCGATGATGTGGGAATCATCATGGCCCACCTTCGATCAAGGCCACTTCTCGTCGACTTCAACTCATTATCCGAGAAAGTGACTTAGAGACTCCTTCCAGGTGCCTTGGAGCCTGCATGCCTCAATGGCAGGTTCCTCGTGTTCGACGCGAGGTTTACATCATTGGCCTCCGATCGAATGATTCCGTGGGTGTTCGACACCAGCTCATTGATTCACATGCCGCGGATTGTACCTATAGTACCTTGAGGACCATTGTCATTATTGGTGGTACCTCTCGCGTCTGTTAACGGTTCTCATCATTGGCCGGTAATCAACGATGTTCATGCATGTTCGACTCCAACCCCTGTATTCACATGTGTGGACTTGTACTCTGTTCGGGTCGAGATGGAGCGCAAGACCCTGGATCCTTGCTCACTGTGGTCCAGGTTGCGATTTTGTGGATAATCATTACATGACTTATTGATGGATGGCTGCGCCCATACCTGAGTCTTCATGGATGGCTGCGACCATACCTTATCATCATTCTGGTCTCTTTAGCTGGGTGGCTGCGTCCATACCCTAGACCATTCTCGCATGTCTTTTGGATGGCTGCGCCCATGCCTAGACTGCATGTATTTGATTGTCAGAGATTGTCGGTACTTCCTGGTGGTGTTCCAGTTCGGCGTGTGTTGTAAAGCATTTCACCCCTCCCACTCTCTCGGTCTTCATGCTTTAGGGGGCATCTGTTACACAGTAATTTATCACTGCCTTCCTGTCAGTCACCCTGCTGTGTCCAGAAGTCACAATCACTAAGTGTTTGATCCCTGAACTGGCTTAAAACCCATTTTTCCAAAGTTTTGTGCATCAGCGCGTCTGTTCCTAAAATAACCGCGATGACCAGCGCCTCACAGTGTATCTCGTGCGCTGCCATCGCGGAAGAACATCACTTTTCCGCGATGACGCACAGCGCGGCTTTCCCGTGTTCTTCCGCGCTGACATGACTTGTTCAGTTATTGTTATGTGCTGACAGCGCGGCAGTCTCCATATAATCCGCGCTGATCCAGTTTGGGCGAATTTGTTCAAACAACCAGCCTTCCAGATCTCTCCAGGCTTGGTTGTTAGCTTTGTGAATATCGACTCCCTTCTATGGCATGTCTGTTCGACCCTTTGCAACAACTCCCCTTGAAGATAAGCTCATCCTTCCACCTTTTTAGGAGACTCCTTCTCCTATATAAACTTCCACCATTACCATGAGCAGCTAGTTAGAAACTAGTGGGAACTAGCTAGACTTAGCTTGGATTGTACAGAGCTTGTAGTGCTCAGATTACTGCTATAGGTTTGGTGTGTTAGGAGTGGAAGTGATTGATTGCTTGGGGAAGTTTGTTTGTGACATTTGTGTGAGAGAGAGAGAGTTGTTTGTCTTGGGAGAACCATCCTCAAAGGTGAATGCTTGAGATACATGCTGACTGATCCCTCCTGAGAAGTTTATCGACGTCAGAACATTTGGTTGTACTCTTCTCTATTCTGATTAATAATAGATGACTGCTATTATTGTTCCATTCTCGTTTGTTTATGCAATGGATAAATGTGAATTATGTCTTTTCTGACTGGCATATAGTTACTTTTACTAGATTTCACGCTTGCGTTTGCCTTCTCTTCGTGTGTGCAGGTGTCCGTTCGCGGGGATCGCGGAGGACTGTGACCAGCCGAAGCGAAGGAGCGAAGGAGACATCTCTTCGTCCAACGACAGCGCAGGAATCCAAGTAGGTGCTCTTTACTTCTTGTTTAATTGTAACTAGGAACATGCGTGGCAGCATTGTGTGATTGTTGCTAGACCCCTATTGGGCTAGTAGGGATCGCCTCTATCCGTAGAGGGGATTTACCTCTCCAACAATTTGGCGACTCCGCTGGGGATCAGCCTTTTTGTCTCTTGAGTCCACTTTTGTGTTTGGCTTTGATTGATCTCTTTTCGAGTTTTTGGGATTGTCTTTTTGCTTATGAACTTTCTGGGCGTTTCTGGGAAGCATTTTTATCATTGAAAAGCTCCTGCCTTTGGTTTGGGAAGTTTTATTTCGGTTTTCCTTGTTTTTTGCTCTCAGCGCGTTTTATTTCGGAACAGTCGCGCTGACATCGCGACTCTGTTCTTTGGTTTTCTCTTCATCGCGCCTGTACGTCTAACAGCCGCGCTGACCTCGTTTTCAAGGGCAGCGCGCTTTATTCGTGTTCTTCCGCGCTGACATCGCGCCCACTCTTCTTTGTGATTTTGGTCGTCGCGTCTGTGTGCCTTATATCCGCGCTGACCTCGTTTCTTCTAGGGCAGCGCGCCTTTTCCCTGACTTTCCGCGCTGACGTCGCAAAGTTGCTGAAGGCCTCCCCCTGTCAGCGCCAAGTTGCTGAAGGCTACCCGCGCTGAGCCTGAAAAACTCATTTTTGTCCAAATTGACCTCCTAAACCTCTTGCTGTGACTTTCCCTTCTTCTCCCCACTTGTCTGATGAATTTTTTTTCACTCTCTGAACTTTGAACTGTTTGATTACGGAGCTCAACTCCATAGGGTTTCGTTTTGCTTGGTTTTGATTTTGCAAACAACTTCCCTTCTAGCTGCTTGGTTCGTGTTTTCATCCTTACTTTTGCGATTACTGGATTGTGTTTGGGTCTCTAATTGACTGGTTGCGACTCTGGTCCGTCGGATGTTTGCTTTTCTCTATTGATTTCGCACTCTGAACCCTAGGACATCTAGTGGCCGTGTGTGTGTCAAGCCTCCCGTGAGGATCCCTGTTTGCTTGATTGACCAGCTCGTTCTAGACTCGTTTTCACATTTTTTCAGTGATTGTCAGAGTGTATTGGATTGTGCTTCCAAGTGGTCTTTTTCGCTTCCTCCTTGCTTGCGATCCTTGCTTGTTTTGCAGAGCTTCGATCACATAGCTCGTGCATTGCCTTGTTTCCTTTTGATTTCGAGACTTCGGTTGAGTGTTTTTGGGAACTTTGTGTGCTCTCATTAAGCAGTTTACTTGGTGTTCAGGTTCCTCCAAATTCCTTTAGGTGTTTTATGTCACCAAAAAGAAAAAGAATTAGTAGCTTGCTTTAAAATTCGAAAAGGAAAAGAACATTTCATTGATTTGCATTTTCAAAAGAAAAGTTTATTTTCCTCGCTTTAGTTGCATTTAGCTGCTTGTTTGTTTGTATTCGTTTTGTTTAAAAAATTCTTTGCTCTCTCGTAGCTAGAATTCATCGAACGAAACGAAATTCTTTTGCATATAGATTGCATCTAAGTAATTGTGAGCGAACATATGATAGAGCCTGAAATCGAAACTTAATCTCAAGATCAACTATAAAATGAACCGAATGAATCTAAAAACGCATTGGAACTAAACGCAAACATCTAGAGGTCTAGGTTAGAGACGTGTTCCGACGTCTTTAAACATAGTCACTGTTGTTTCACATTACGGTTGGGTGATTCCTCCTTCTGTGACTCGATAGTGGTCTAACACGGACTGTGCTCCCACGTACCGTCGCGTATATAGGGAGACCCCACTAGGCTTTTATCCTTGATCCATAGGAAGCCGAGTCTGCCGCCTTACGATTCGCAATGCAGTGAACACAGCATTCACGAAGATTGACCACCCGTACCCTAAAAAGTATTCTGTGGTTTTGCGAAAAGTCTGGCACACCTTTTACCTAGAATCTCCAGAGCAGTCACTTTTGATCCTTTTCGGACTCCCTAAATGAAAAGGTGCCTGTGAGCGTCTTGTCACTTCGTGCTCATTAAACATTCGAAGGAGGCTGGAGTCATCTTTTCGTCCTTTTCTCGACTCTTGAAACATGAAAAGGTCAAGTTTGGTTCCTGTGTCTTAAAAGTTTATTTGGCCACGATAACATCACCTGGTTAGATCTTGTGTGCGTTAGCTTGAGTAGGTTTCGTTTTCGTTTGCTATGGCAACTTTTCCAGGATTCACTAACCCAGGTTCCCCCTCTGATGGGAACCCAGGACAATTCCCTCCTCTTGGGAATGTTGGTGCTCCGTATATGGCGACGTTGTCCCTACCAGGGTTAACTGTCGGGTTGCCTGTGTGGTTGTTTTCAACCTCTTTGGTCCCTACCGTATCGGCTGTTAGTCCATCAGTCCCTCCACCTGAACGACATCATGTTGATCCTAAGGTGGATCTCTCCCCTTCGACGCCTACTTCTACGTCGTCCTCTTGTACTTCGCCTGGTGAAATTCTCGATGAAAGTAACCAGGTGGCTAAGAAGAAGAAGAGGAAGACCAAGAAGAAGAAGTCCCCTAAGGGAGAGCCTACACACACAGTTCCCCTCCTAAGTCCAGCTATTCACTCCAGTACACCTGAAGTCGGGTCACCTTCTGCTCCTCCGCGGAAGGTTAAGTTTCCTTGTCGATTATGCAGGGAGGACCATCTGCTTCGTGACTGTCCTGGCATTCCCAGGGTATTAGAAGTTTGGTCCCATGATCCGGCCTGCCCTTCATCGTCCGCTGAAGATCATGGCGATGCTACCTTATCAGCTGGGAATGGTAAGGAGAAAGGGAAGATTCGAATCCCCTGTAAACTTTGTGAAGGAAATCATCCCCTTCACCTTTGTCCACTCATGGATAAAGCCTCCAGTGTTATGGAAAGTCTTACAGCTCCCTCACCCCAATTCCCCGTTGGATATCAACGTCTCTCTGCAGCTGTAGATCGCGCCCCTGTTCACAAAGAGATCGCTTCAGATTCCCCTTTTGTCCAGGCCCCTCTCCTCGAACCTGGCTGTTCCCAGTCTGTTCCAGACCCGCCGTTGGTCGGAAAGGGTGTTGATTCGAGTTCAGCTCCTCTCAACCACTCTATTTCGGAAGAGCAAAATTCTCATGTTCTGCTCGTCTCGTCAGATTCTCCTGAGTATGATGATGGTTCTCCTATTGCAACCTCTCCGGAGAATTCAGATTCGGTCCTTTCCGAGCAGGGGAGCAACCATATGGTTCCCCCACCAAGTAGTTCGGTCATTTCCTTCGATTGGAGTCATTTGACTGCCCCTCCTCTCCCATCCCATGTGCCTTTCTGGGTCACCGCCTATGCTTGCAATAAGGCGCTGCCTGGCACTGTGTTAGATGAAGGAGCATCGGTTAGTCTTATGCCCGTTACTACTTGGCGAGCTTTGGGTTCCCCATCGCTTGTACCTGTCGCACCGCATCTCACCGCGTTCGACGGCGGAACGAGCCAGCCGTTAGGGATCCTTCCACAGTTTCCTATCACTTTGGGAGGCAAGACTGTCTATATCGACGTCTCGGTTACCCAAGGTTCTTTAGACTTCAGTCTTCTCCTTGGTCGTGACTTTGTGTATGCCATGGGAGCCCTTGTTTCTTCACTTTTCCGTGTGGTTTGTTTTCCACACGATGGAAGAATCGTGACGTTCGATCAATTATCGTTCGTTCGTCCACAAGCCCCTCCGGCGCACTCATCCTTCCCTCCTGGCTTTCATCCACAAGTTGCATCTGCCTCGCCGCAAATCAACTATGTGGCCACCTACCCTGTGCCCGTATCCAGCAATGTCGCCATCGTGCATAGTGTCCTGGGGGCATTGGATCCTGACTTCCGAGATATTGACCTCCCACCGGGAGCGCCACTCTTGGAAGCCCCGACTTCCTATTCATTATGATGAAGTTCGGGTGGAGCATAGTTCTTTTCCGGTGTCAAGCTCCTTAAAAAATGAAACTGGGTCTGGTTGGAGCATAGTTCCTTTCCGGTGTCAAGCTCCTTAAAAAATGAAACTGGATCTGGCCGAGGATAGTTTTGATCTTGTGGCGACCTCGTTAAAAAACGAAACAAGGTGGTCGGAGCATAGTTCACTTTCCTATGTCAAGCTCCCTAAAAAATGAAATTGGGCTTGGTCGGAGCATAGTTCGCTTTCCTGTGTCAAGCTCCTTAAAAAATGCAACAAGGAGTCGAGCATAGTTCCTGATCTTGTGTCAAGCTCGTTAAAAATGAAACAAGGGTTATGAGGATAGTTCTTGTGCTGTGTCAACCTCATTAAAAAATGAAACACCTCCCTTTCCAAATCGAGTCTTTCCTAGATCTCGAGAGTGAACCTTCATTCCATCCACTTTGTTGAATGCAATGAAGCTTGGGGGGCATGTACCTCGTTTTGCGTCATTATGCTGGGGGCATGCGAACTTATAACAAGCATAGTTTTTCGTTTCAAGCTTGTGTAAACATGAAACCGAATCCAAGCAAAGTTCTTCACGGTTCAAGCTTGTGTAAAAATGAACCCATACCCGATTTACATCTCGTGATTGCCATTTTTATCCGCTGAATTCTGCTAGATGAGCCTTGGTTGTTTCATTCCATCGCCACCATCTCTTTGGCCGATCATATGCTCTCACTTGGTTCTTTATCCTTTCCTGAGGAACCGCAGCGATGAGTGGTTTTATTAGCCAGCCTCTTGACCATTACACGTTTTGAGCAGTTCCACCATTGCCGGAACCAGTTGCTACCTTTTATACCACTCGTTCCTCTAGGACGAGTCGCCTTTAAGCTCTTTTCTGACTCGTAAAATATGAAAAGATTGCCGAGTATTTTTCCCTTTTTGACTCGTTAAAGAGAATAAAAATGGAGGTCTTCTTTCAGCTCTTTCCCGACCGTTTAAACTAAAGAGATTGCCGGGTGTTTGTCGTTTCGCACTCGTTATTGGCTCCAAAACGACGTGCTTCTGACTGCTTTTTTACTTTTTCGGGTCGAAGAACACTATTTACGAAAAGTATTCCTCGATCGTAATGGTCGGGCGGTTCTTTCGAGCATAGTTTTATACTTTTTCGGGCTCGAGAGACACAACTGTACGAAAAAGGACCCCCCTGGAGTCTTCTTTTTTGCTGTCTTTTCAGGCTCTCTAAACAAGAAAAGACGCCGAGTTTTTCCTTTGTCAGGCTCGTTAAACATTTGATGATATCGGATATTGTCGAAATGACGCTCCTCAAGCATATGCTATCCCCATCAAGCTTGTCATCCAAAAATAACTGGGGTACCTGCCAGAAATGGTGGGGAAAATGGAACCGTAATCATAGTCGTGTCGGCAGTACGTCACTCTTGAACATGGCACTCCGCTGTTTCGTGTCTAGGTGGGGTCATCTCATCTCGTTTTCACTAGCCTCCATGGGTTTGGGATATTCTATTTGACCTCTCATCTGTTCATTGCCGTCATCATCTTATCCGCTGCTCATTTGATGTCAAGTACTGCCAAATCCATTATAGTGCCGTTATATGTTCAAGAGAAGTTGTCCTCTGCCCCAATGCAACCTCGTTCGCTATCTCGTCGCAAATCATTATATCTCTGTCTCGTGTCGATGATGTGGGAATCATCATGGCCCACCTTCGATCAAGGCCACTTCTCGTCGACTTCAACTCATTATCCGAGAAAGTGACTTAGAGACTCCTTCCAGGTGCCTTGGAGCCTGCATGCCTCAATGGCAGGTTCCTCGTGTTCGACGCGAGGTTTACATCATTGGCCTCCGATCGAATGATTCCGTGGGTGTTCGACACCAGCTCATTGATTCACATGCCGCGGATTGTACCTATAGTACCTTGAGGACCATTGTCATTATTGGTGGTACCTCTCGCGTCTGTTAACGGTTCTCATCATTGGCCGGTAATCAGACGATGTTCATGCATGTTCGACTCCAACCCCTGTATTCACATGTGTGGACTTGTACTCTGTTCGGGTCGAGATGGAGCGCAAGACCCTGGATCCTTGCTCACTGTGGTCCAGGTTGCGATTTTGTGGATAATCATTACATGACTTATTGATGGATGGCTGCGCCCATACCTGAGTCTTCATGGATGGCTGCGACCATACCTTATCATCATTCTGGTCTCTTTAGCTGGGTGGCTGCGTCCATACCCTAGACCATTCTCGCATGTCTTTTGGATGGCTGCGCCCATGCCTAGACTGCATGTATTTGATTGTCAGAGATTGTCGGTACTTCCTGGTGGTGTTCCAGTTCGGCGTGTGTTGTAAAGCATTTCACCCCTCCCACTCTCTCGGTCTTCATGCTTTAGGGGGCATCTGTTACACAGTAATTTATCACTGCCTTCCTGTCAGTCACCCTGCTGTGTCCAGAAGTCACAATCACTAAGTGTTTGATCCCTGAACTGGCTTAAAACCCATTTTTCCAAAGTTTTGTGCATCAGCGCGTCTGTTCCTAAAATAACCGCGATGACCAGCGCCTCACAGTGTATCTCGTGCGCTGCCATCGCGGAAGAACATCACTTTTCCGCGATGACGCACAGCGCGGCTTTCCCGTGTTCTTCCGCGCTGACATGACTTGTTCAGTTATTGTTATGTGCTGACAGCGCGGCAGTCTCCATATAATCCGCGCTGATCCAGTTTGGGCGAATTTGTTCAAACAACCAGCCTTCCAGATCTCTCCAGGCTTGGTTGTTAGCTTTGTGAATATCGACTCCCTTCTATGGCATGTCTGTTCGACCCTTTGCAACAACTCCCCTTGAAGATAAGCTCATCCTTCCACCTTTTTAGGAGACTCCTTCTCCTATATAAACTTCCACCATTACCATGAGCAGCTAGTTAGAAACTAGTGGGAACTAGCTAGACTTAGCTTGGATTGTACAGAGCTTGTAGTGCTCAGATTACTGCTATAGGTTTGGTGTGTTAGGAGTGGAAGTGATTGATTGCTTGGGGAAGTTTGTTTGTGACATTTGTGTGAGAGAGAGAGAGTTGTTTGTCTTGGGAGAACCATCCTCAAAGGTGAATGCTTGAGATACATGCTGACTGATCCCTCCTGAGAAGTTTATCGACGTCAGAACATTTGGTTGTACTCTTCTCTATTCTGATTAATAATAGATGACTGCTATTATTGTTCCATTCTCGTTTGTTTATGCAATGGATAAATGTGAATTATGTCTTTTCTGACTGGCATATAGTTACTTTTACTAGATTTCACGCTTGCGTTTGCCTTCTCTTCGTGTGTGCAGGTGTCCGTTCGCGGGGATCGCGGAGGACTGTGACCAGCCGAAGCGAAGGAGCGGAGGAGACATCTCTTCGTCCAACGACAGCGCAGGAATCCAAGTAGGTGCTCTTTACTTCTTGTTTAATTGTAACTAGGAACATGCGTGGCAGCATTGTGTGATTGTTGCTAGACCCCTATTGGGCTAGTAGGGATCGCCTCTATCCGTAGAGGGGATTTACCTCTCCAACAATTTGGCGACTCCGCTGGGGATCAGCCTTTTTGTCTCTTGAGTCCACTTTTGTGTTTGGCTTTGATTGATCTCTTTTCGAGTTTTTGGGATTGTCTTTTTGCTTATGAACTTTCTGGGCGTTTCTGGGAAGCATTTTTATCATTGAAAAGCTCCTGCCTTTGGTTTGGGAAGTTTTATTTCGGTTTTCCTTGTTTTTTGCTCTCAGCGCGTTTTATTTCGGAACAGTCGCGCTGACATCGCGACTCTGTTCTTTGGTTTTCTCTTCATCGCGCCTGTACGTCTAACAGCCGCGCTGACCTCGTTTTCAAGGGCAGCGCGCTTTATTCGTGTTCTTCCGCGCTGACATCGCGCCCACTCTTCTTTGTGATTTTGGTCGTCGCGTCTGTGTGCCTTATATCCGCGCTGACCTCGTTTCTTCTAGGGCAGCGCGCCTTTTCCCTGACTTTCCGCGCTGACGTCGCAAAGTTGCTGAAGGCCTCCCCCTGTCAGCGCCAAGTTGCTGAAGGCTACCCGCGCTGAGCCTGAAAAACTCTTTTTGTCCAAATTGTCCTCCTGAACCTCTTGCTGTGACTTTCCCTTCTTCTCCCCACTTGTCTGATGACTTGTTTTTCACTCTCTGAACTTTGAACTGTTTGATTACGGAGCTCAACTCCATAGGGTTTCGTTTTGCTTGGTTTTGAGTTTGCAAACAACTTCCCTTCTAGCTGCTTGGTTCGTGTTTTCATCCTTACTTTTGCGATTACTGGATTGTGTTTGGGTCTCTAATTGACTGGTTGCGACTCTGGTCCGTCGGATGTTTGCTTTTCTCTATTGATTTCGCACTCTGAACCCTAGGACATCTAGTGGCCGTGTGTGTGTCAAGCCTCCCGTGAGGATCCCTGTTTGCTTGATTGACCAGCTCGTTCTAGACTCGTTTTCGCATTTTTTCAGTGATTGTCAGAGTGTATTGGATTGTGCTTCCAAGTGGTCTTTTTCGCTTCCTCCTTGCTTGCGATCCTTGCTTGTTTTGCAGAGCTTCGATCACATAGCTCGTGCATTGCCTTGTTTCCTTTTGATTTCGAGACTTCGGTTGAGTGTTTTTGGGAACTTTGTGTGCTCTCATTAAGCAGTTTACTTGGTGTTCAGGTTCCTCCAAATTCCTTTAGGTGTTTTATGTCACTAAAAAGAAAACGAATTAGTAGCTTGCTTTAAAATTCGAAAAGGAAAAGAACATTTCATTGATTTGCATTTTCAAAAGAAAAGTTTCCTTTCCTCGCTTTAGTTGCATTTAGCTGCTTGTTTGTTTGTATTCGTTTTGTTTAAAAAATTCTTTGCTCTCTCGTAGCTAGAATTCATCGAACGAAACGAAATTCTTTTGCATATAGATTGCATCTAAGTAATTGTGAGCGAACATACGATAGAGCCTGAAATCGAAACTTAATCTCAAGATCAACTATAAAATGAACCGAATGAATCTAAAAACGCATTGGAACTAAACGCAAACATCTAGAGGTCTAGGTTAGAGACGTGTTCCGACGTCTTTAAACATAGTCACTGTTGTTTCACATTACGGTTGGGTGATTCCTCCTTCTGTGACTCGATAGTGGTCTAACACGGACTGTGCTCCCACGTACCGTCGCGTATATAGGGAGACCCCACTAGGCTTTTATCCTTGATCCATAGGAAGCCGAGTCTGCCGCCTTACGATTCGCAATGCAGTGAACACAGCATTCACGAAGATTGACCACCCGTACCCTAAAAAGTATTCTGTGGTTTTGCGAAAAGTCTGGCACACCTTTTACCTAGAATCTCCAGAGCAGTCACTTTTGATCCTTTTCGGACTCCCTAAATGAAAAGGTGCCTGTGAGCGTCTTGTCACTTCGTGCTCATTAAACATTCGAAGGAGACTGGAGTCATCTTTTCGTCCTTTTCTCGACTCTTGAAACATGAAAAGGTCAAGTTTGGTTCCTGTGTCTTAAAAGTTTATTTGGCCACGATAACATCACCTGGTTAGATCTTGTGTGCGTTAGCTTGAGTAGGTTTCGTTTTCGTTTGCTATGGCAACTTTTCCAGGATTCACTAACCCAGGTTCCCCTCTGATGGGAACCCAGGACAATTCCCTCCTCTTGGGAATGTTGGTGCTCCGTATATGGCGACGTTGTCCCTACCAGGGTTAACTGTCGGGTTGCCTGTGTGGTTGTTTTCAACCTCTTTGGTCCCTACCGTATCGGCTGTTAGTCCATCAGTCCCTCCACCTGAACGACATCATGTTGATCCTAAGGTGGATCTCTCCCCTTCGACGCCTACTTCTACGTCGTCCTCTTGTACTTCGCCTGGTGAAATTCTCGATGAAAGTAACCAGGTGGCTAAGAAGAAGAAGAGGAAGACCAAGAAGAAGAAGTCCCCTAAGGGAGAGCCTACACACACAGTTCCCCTCCTAAGTCCAGCTATTCACTCCAGTACACCCGAAGTCGGGTCACCTTCTGCTCCTCCGCGGAAGGTTAAGTTTCCTTGTCGATTATGCAGGGAGGACCATCTGCTTCGTGATTGTCCTGGCATTCCCAGGGTATTAGAAGTTTGGTCCCATGATCCGGCCTGCCCTTCATCGTCCGCTGAAGATCATGGCGATGCTACCTTATCAATTGGGAATGGTAAGGGAAAAGGGAAGATTCGAATCCCTTGTCGACTTTGTGAAGGAAAACATCCCCTTCACCTTTGTCCACTCATGGATAAAGCCTCCAGTGTTATGGAAAGTCTTACAGCTCCCTCACCCCAATTCCCCGTTGGATATCAACGTCTCTCTGCAGCTGTAGATCGCGCCCCTGTTCACAAAGAGATCGCTTCAGATTCCCCTTTTGTCCAGGCCCCTCTCCTCGAACCTGGCTGTTCCCAGTCTGTTCCAGACCCGCCGTTGGTCGGAAAGGGTGTTGATTCGAGTTCAGCTCCTCTCAACCACTCTGTTTCGGAAGAGCAAAATTCTCATGTTCTGCTCGTCTCATCAGATTCTCCTGAGTATGATGATGGTTCTCCTATTGCAACCTCTCCGGAGAATTCAGATTCAGTCCTTTCCGAGCAGGGGAGCAACCATATGGTTCCCCCACCAAGTAGTTCGGTCATTTCCTTCGATT
Source organism: Pinus tabuliformis (assembly GCA_031772625.1). NCBI lineage: Eukaryota > Viridiplantae > Streptophyta > Pinopsida > Pinales > Pinaceae > Pinus > Pinus tabuliformis. Next base: position 99,577,877 of record CM062819.1, on the reverse strand, counting down.
GGAGTCATTTGACTGCCCCTCCTCTCCCATCCCATGTGCCTTTCTGGGTCACCGCCTATGCTTGCAATAAGGCGCTGCCTGGCACTGTGTTAGATGAAGGAGCATCGGTTAGTCTTATGCCCGTTACTACTTGGCGAGCTTTGGGTTCCCCATCGCTTGTACCTGTCGCACCGCATCTCACCGCGTTCGACGGCGGAACGAGCCAGCCGTTAGGGATCCTTCCACAGTTTCCTATCACTTTGGGAGGCAAGACTGTCTATATCGACGTCTCGGTTACCCAAGGTTCTTTAGACTTCAGTCTTCTCCTTGGTCGTGACTTTGTGTATGCCATGGGAGCCCTTGTTTCTTCACTTTTCCGTGTGGTTTGTTTTCCACACGATGGAAGAATCGTGACGTTCGATCAATTATCGTTCGTTCGTCCACAAGCCCCTCCGGCGCACTCATCCTTCCCTCCTGGCTTTTATCCACAAGTTGCATCTGCCTCGCCTCAAATCAACTATGTGGCCACCTACCCTGTGCCCGTATCCAGCAATGTCGCCATCGTGCATAGTGTCCTGGGGGCATTGGATCCTGACTTCCGAGATATTGACCTCCCACCGGGGGCGCCACTCTTAGAAGCCCCGACTTCCTATTCATTATGATGAAGTTCGGGTGGAGCATAGTTCTTTTCCGGTGTCAAGCTCCATAAAAAATGAAACTGGGTCTGGTTGGAGCATAGTTCCTTTCCAGTGTCAAGCTCCTTAAAAAATGAAACTGGATCTGGCCGAGGATAGTTTTGATCTTGTGGCGACCTCGTTAAAAAACGAAACAAGGTGGTCGGAGCATAGTTCACTTTCCTATGTCAAGCTCCCTAAAAAATGAAATTGGGCTTGGTCGGAGCATAGTTCGCTTTCCTGTGTCAAGCTCCTTAAAAAATGCAACAAGGAGTCGAGCATAGTTCCTGATCTTGTGTCAAGCTCGTTAAAAATGAAACAAGGGTTATGAGGATAGTTCTTGTGCTGTGTCAACCTCATTAAAAAATGAAACACCTCCCTTTCCAAATCGAGTCTTTCCTAGATCTCGAGAGTGAACCTTCATTCCATCCACTTTGTTGAATGCAATGAAGCTTGGGGGGCATGTACCTCGTTTTGCGTCATTATGCTGGGGGCATGCGAACTTATAACAAGCATAGTTTTTCGTTTCAAGCTTGTGTAAACATGAAACCGAATCCAAGCAAAGTTCTTCACGGTTCAAGCTTGTGTAAAAATGAACCCATACCCGATTTACATCTCGTGATTGCCATTTTTATCCGCTGAATTCTGCTAGATGAGCCTTGGTTGTTTCATTCCATCGCCACCATCTCTTTGGCCGATCATATGCTCTCACTTGGTTCTTTATCCTTTCCTGAGGAACCGCAGCGATGAGTGGTTTTATTAGCCAGCCTCTTGACCATTACACGTTTTGAGCAGTTCCACCATTGCCGGAACCAGTTGCTACCTTTTATACCACTCGTTCCTCTAGGACGAGTCGCCTTTAAGCTCTTTTCTGACTCGTAAAATATGAAAAGATTGCCGAGTATTTTTCCCTTTTTGACTCGTTAAAGAGAATAAAAATGGAGGTCTTCTTTCAGCTCTTTCCCGACCGTTTAAACTAAAGAGATTGCCGGGTGTTTGTCGTTTCGCACTCGTTATTGGCTCCAAAACGACGTGCTTCTGACTGCTTTTTTACTTTTTCGGGTCGAAGAACACTATTTACGAAAAGTATTCCTCGATCGTAATGGTCGGGCGGTTCTTTCGAGCATAGTTTTATACTTTTTCGGGCTCGAGAGACACAACTGTACGAAAAAGGACCCCCCTGGAGTCTTCTTTTTTGCTGTCTTTTCAGGCTCTCTAAACAAGAAAAGACGCCGAGTTTTTCCTTTGTCAGGCTCGTTAAACATTTGATGACATCGGATATTGTCGAAATGACGCTCCTCAAGCATATGCTATCCCCGTCAAGCTTGTCATCCAAAAATAACTGGGGTACCTGCCAGAAATGGTGGGGAAAATGGAACCGTAATCATAGTCGTGTCGGCAGTACGTCACTCTTGAACATGGCACTCCGCTGTTTCGTGTCTGGGTGGGGTCATCTCATCTCGTTTTCACTAGCCTCCATGGGTTTGGGATATTCTATTTGACCTCTCATCTGTTCATTGCCGTCATCATCTTATCCGCTGCTCATTTGATGTCAAGTACTGCCAAATCCATTATAGTGCCGTTATATGTTCAAGAGAAGTTGTCCTCTGCCCCAATGCAACCTCGTTCGCTATCTCGTCGCAAATCATTATATCTCTGTCTCGTGTCGATGATGTGGGAATCATCATGGCCCACCTTCGATCAAGGCCACTTCTCGTCGACTTCAACTCATTATCCGAGAAAGTGACTTAGAGACTCCTTCCAGGTGCCTTGGAGCCTGCATGCCTCAATGGCAGGTTCCTCGTGTTCGACGCGAGGTTTACATCATTGGCCTCCGATCGAATGATTCCGTGGGTGTTCGACACCAGCTCATTGATTCACATGCCGCGGATTGTACCTATAGTACCTTGAGGACCATTGTCATTATTGGTGGTACCTCTCGCGTCTGTTAACGGTTCTCATCATTGGCCGGTAATCAGACGATGTTCATGCATGTTCGACTCCAACCCCTGTATTCACATGTGTGGACTTGTACTCTGTTCGGGTCGAGATGGAGCGCAAGACCCTGGATCCTTGCTCACTGTGGTCCAGGTTGCGATTTTGTGGATAATCATTACATGACTTATTGATGGATGGCTGCGCCCATACCTGAGTCTTCATGGATGGCTGCGACCATACCTTATCATCATTCTGGTCTCTTTAGCTGGGTGGCTGCGTCCATACCCTAGACCATTCTCGCATGTCTTTTGGATGGCTGCGCCCATGCCTAGACTGCATGTATTTGATTGTCAGAGATTTCGGTACTTCCTGGTGGTGTTCCAGTTCGGCGTGTGTTGTAAAGCATTTCACCCCTCCCACTCTCTCGGTCTTCATGCTTTAGGGGGCATCTGTTACACAGTAATTTATCACTGCCTTCCTGTCAGTCACCCTGCTGTGTCCAGAAGTCACAATCACTAAGTGTTTGATCCCTGAACTGGCTTAAAACCCATTTTTCCAAAGTTTTGTGCATCAGCGCGTCTGTTCCTAAAATAACCGCGATGACCAGCGCCTCACAGTGTATCTCGTGCGCTGCCATCGCGGAAGAACATCACTTTTCCGCGATGACGCACAGCGCGGCTTTCCCGTGTTCTTCCGCGCTGACATGACTTGTTCAGTTATTGTTATGTGCTGACAGCGCGGCAGTCTCCATATAATCCGCGCTGATCCAGTTTGGGCGAATTTGTTCAAACAACCAGCCTTCCAGATCTCTCCAGGCTTGGTTGTTAGCTTTGTGAATATCGACTCCCTTCTATGGCATGTCTGTTCGACCCTTTGCAACAACTCCCCTTGAAGATAAGCTCATCCTTCCACCTTTTTAGGAGACTCCTTCTCCTATATAAACTTCCACCATTACCATGAGCAGCTAGTTAGAAACTAGTGGGAACTAGCTAGACTTAGCTTGGATTGTACAGAGCTTGTAGTGCTCAGATTACTGCTATAGGTTTGGTGTGTTAGGAGTGGAAGTGATTGATTGCTTGGGGAAGTTTGTTTGTGACATTTGTGTGAGAGAGAGAGAGTTGTTTGTCTTGGGAGAACCATCCTCAAAGGTGAATGCTTGAGATACATGCTGACTGATCCCTCCTGAGAAGTTTATCGACGTCAGAACATTTGGTTGTACTCTTCTCTATTCTGATTAATAATAGATGACTGCTATTATTGTTCCATTCTCGTTTGTTTATGCAATGGATAAATGTGAATTATGTCTTTTCTGACTGGCATATAGTTACTTTTACTAGATTTCACGCTTGCGTTTGCCTTCTCTCGTGTGTGCAGGTGTCCGTTCGCGGGGATCGCGGAGGACTGTGACCAGCCGAAGCGAAGGAGCGAGGAGACATCTCTTCGTCCAACGACAGCGCAGGAATCCAAGTAGGTGCTCTTTACTTCTTGTTTAATTGTAACTAGGAACATGCGTGGCAGCATTGTGTGATTGTTGCTAGACCCCTATTGGGCTAGTAGGGATCGCCTCTATCCGTAGAGGGGATTTACCTCTCCAACAATTTGGCACTCATGTTGATCCTAAGGTGGATCTCTCCCCTTCGACGCCTACTTCTACGTCGTCCTCTTGTACTTCGCCTGGTGAAATTCTCGATGAAAGTAACCAGGTGGCTAAGAAGAAGAAGAGGAAGACCAAGAAGAAGAAGTCCCCTAAGGGAGAGCCTACACACACAGTTCCCCTCCTAAGTCCAGCTATTCACTCCAGTACACCTGAAGTCGGGTCACCTTCTGCTCCTCCGCGGAAGGTTAAGTTTCCTTGTCGATTATGCAGGGAGGACCATCTGCTTCGTGATTGTCCTGGCATTCCCAGGTATTAGAAGTTTGGTCCCATGATCCGGCCTGCCCTTCATCGTCCGCTGAAGATCATGGCGATGCTACCTCATCAGCTGGGAATGGTAAGGAGAAAGGGAAGATTCGAATCCCCTGTAAACTTTGTGAAGGCAATCATCCCCTTCACCTTTGTCCACTCATGGATAAAGCCTCCAGTGTTATGGAAAGTCTTACAGCTCCCTCACCCCAATTCCCCGTTGGATATCAACGTCTCTCTGCAGCTGTAGATCGCGCCCCTGTTCACAAAGAGATCGCTTCAGATTCCCCTTTTGTCCAGGCCCCTCTCCTCGAACCTGGCTGTTCCCAGTCTGTTCCAGACCCGCCGTTGGTCGGAAAGGGTGTTGATTCGAGTTCACCTCCTCTCAACCACTCTGTTTCGGAAGAGCAAAATTCTCATGTTCTGCTCGTCTCGTCAGATTCTCCTGAGTATGATGATGGTTCTCCTTTTGCAACCTCTCTGGAGAATTCAGATTCGGTCCTTTCCGAGCAGGGGAGCAACCATATGGTTCCCCCACCAAGTAGTTCGGTCATTTCCTTCGATTGGAGTCATTTGACTGCCCCTCCTCTCCCATCCCATGTGCCTTTCTGGGTCACCACCTATGCTTGCAATAAGGCGCTGCCTGGCACTGTGTTAGATGAAGGAGCATCGGTTAGTCTTATGCCCGTTACTACTTGGCGAGCTTTGGGTTCCCCATCGCTTGTACCTGTCGCACCGCATCTCACCGCGTTCGACGGCGGAACGAGCCAGCCGTTAGGGATCCTTCCACAGTTTCCTATCACTTTGGGAGGCAAGACTGTCTATATCGACGTCTCGGTTACCCAAGGTTCTTTAGACTTCAGTCTTCTCCTTGGTCGTGACTTTGTGTATGCCATGGGAGCCCTTGGTTCTTCACTTTTCCGTGTGGTTTGTTTTCCACACGATGGAAGAATCGTGACGTTCGATCAATTATCGTTCGTTCTTCCACAAGCCCCTCCGGCGCACTCATCCTTCCCTCCTGGCTTTCATCCACAAGTTGCATCTGCCTCGCCGCAAATCAACTATGTGGCCACCTACCCTGTGCCCGTATCCAGCAATGTCGCCATCGTGCATAATGTCCTGGGGGCATTGGATCCTGACTTCCGAGATATTGACCTCCCACCGGGAGCGCCACTCTTGGAAGCCCCGACTTCCTATTCATTATGATGAAGTTCGGGTGGAGCATAGTTCTTTTCCGATGTCAAGCTCCTTAAAAAATGAAACTGGGTCTGGTTGGAGCATAGTTCCTTTCCGGTGTCAAGCTCCTTAAAAAATGAAACTGGATCTGGCCGAGGATAGTTTTGATCTTGTGGCGACCTCGTTAAAAAACGAAACAAGGTGGTCGGAGCATAGTTCACTTTCCTATGTCAAGCTCCCTAAAAAATGAAATTGGGCTTGGTCGGAGCATAGTTCGCTTTCCTGTGTCAAGCTCCTTAAAAAATGCAACAAGGAGTCGAGCATAGTTCCTGATCTTGTGTCAAGCTCGTTAAAAATGAAACAAGGGTTATGACGATAGTTCTTGTGCTGTCTCAACCTCATTAAAAAATGAAACACCTCCCTTTCCAAATCGAGTCTTTCCTAGATCTCGAGAGTGAACCTTCATTCCATCCACTTTGTTGAATGCAATGAAGCTTGGGGGGCATGTACCTCGTTTTGCGTCATTATGCTGGGGGCATGCGAACTTATAACAAGCATAGTTTTTCGTTTCTAGCTTGTGTAAACATGAAACCGAATCCAAGCAAAGTTCTTCACGGTTCAAGCTTGTGTAAAAATGAACCCATACCCGATTTACATCTCGTGATTGCCATTTTTATCCGCTGAATTATGCTAGATGAGCCTTGGTTGTTTCATTCCATCGCCACCATCTCTTTGGCCGATCATATGCTCTCACTTGGTTCTTTATCCTTTCCTGAGGAACCGCAGCGATGAGTGGTTTTATTAGCCAGCCTCTTGACCATTACACGTTTTGAGCAGTTCCACCATTGCCGGAACCAGTTGCTACCTTTTATACCACTCGTTCCTCTAGGACGAGTCGCCTTTAAGCTCTTTTCTGACTCGTAAAATATGAAAAGATTGCCGAGTATTTTTCCCTTTTTGACTCGTTAAAGAGAATAAAAATGGAGGTCTTCTTTCAGCTCTTTCCCGACCGTTTAAACTAAAGAGATTGCCGGGTGTTTGTCGTTTCGCACTCGTTATTGGCTCCAAAACGACGTGCTTCTGACTGCTTTTTTACTTTTTCGGGTCGAAGAACACTATTTACGAAAAGTATTCCTCGATCGTAATGGTCGGGCGGTTCTTTCGAGCATAGTTTTATACTTTTTCGGGCTCGAGAGACACAACTGTACGAAAAAGGACCCCCCTGGAGTCTTCTTTTTTGCTGTCTTTTCAGGCTCTCTAAACAAGAAAAGACGCCGAGTTTTTCCTTTGTCAGGCTCGTTAAACATTTGATGACATCGGATATTGTCGAAATGACGCTCCTCAAGCAGATGCTATCCCCGTCAAGCTTGTCATCCAAAAATAACCGGGGTACCCGCCAGAAATGGTGGGGAAAATGGAACCGTAATCATAGTCGTGTCGGCAGTACGTCACTCTTGAACATGGCACTCCGCTGTTTCGTGTCTGGGTGGGGTCAGCTCATCTCGTTTTCACTAGCCTCCATGGGTTTGGGATATTCTATTTGACCTCTCATCTGTTCATTGCCGTCATCATCTTATCCGCTGCTCATTTGATGTCAAGTACTGCCAAATCCATTATAGTGCCGTTATATATTCAAGAGAAGTTGTCCTCTGCCCCAATGCAACCTCGTTCGCTATCTCGTCGCAAATCATTATATCTCTGTCTCGTGTCGATGATGTGGGAATCATCATGGCCCACCTTCGATCAAGGCCACTTCTCGTCGACTTCAACTCATTATCCGAGAAAGTGACTTAGAGACTCCTTCCAGGTGCCTTGGAGCCTGCATGCCTCAATGGCAGGTTCCTCGTGTTCGACGCGAGGTTTACATCATTGGCCTCCGATCGAATGATTCCGTGGGTGTTCGACACCAGCTCATTGATTCACATGCCGCGGATTTTACCTATAGTACCTTGAGGACCATTGTCATTATTGGTGGTACCTCTCGCGTCTGTTAACGGTTCTCATCATTGGCCGGTAATCAGACGATGTTCATGCATGTTCGACTCCAACCCCTGTATTCACATGTGTGGACTTGTACTCTGTTCGGGTCGAGATGGAGCGCAAGACCCTGGATCCTTGCTCACTGTGGTCCAGGTTGCGATTTTGTGGATAATCATTACATGACTTATTGATGGATGGCTGCGCCCATACCTGAGTCTTCATGGATGGCTGCGACCATACCTTATCATCATTCTGGTCTCTTTAGCTGGGTGGTTGCGTCCATACCCTAGACCATTCTCGCATGTCTTTTGGATGGCTGCGCCCATGCCTAGACTGCATGTATTTGATTGTCAGAGATTGTCGGTACTTCCTGGTGGTGTTCCAGTTCGGCGTGTGTTGTAAAGCATTTCACCCCTCCCACTCTCTCAGTCTTCATGCTTTAGGGGGCATCTGTTACACAGTAATTTATCACTGCCTTCCTGTCAGTCACCCTGCTGTGTCCAGAAGTCACAATCACTAAGTGTTTGATCCCTGAACTGGCTTAAAACCCATTTTTCCAAAGTTTTGTGCATCAGCGCGTCTGTTCCTAAAATAACCGCGATGACCAGCGCCTCACAGTGTATCTCGTGCGCTGCCATCGCGGAAGAACATCACTTTTCCGCGATGACGCACAGCGCGGCTTTCCCGTGTTCTTCCGCGCTGACATGACTTGTTCAGTTATTGTTATGTGCTGACAGTGCGGCAGTCTCCATATAATCCGCGCTGATCCAGTTTGGGCGAATTTGTTCAAACAACGAGCCTTCCAGATCTCTCCAGGCTTGGTTGTTAGCTTTGTGAATATCGACTCCCTTCTATGGCATGTCTGTTCGACCCTTTGCAACAACTCCCCTTGAAGATAAGCTCATCCTTCCACCTTTTTAGGAGACTCCTTCTCCTATATAAACTTCCACGATTACCATGAGCAGCTAGTTAGAAACTAGTGGGAACTAGCTAGACTTAGCTTGGATTGTACAGAGCTTGTAGTGCTCAGATTACTGCTATAGGTTTGGTGTGTTAGGAGTGGAAGTGATTGATTGCTTGGGGAAGTTTGTTTGTGACATTTGTGTGAGAGAGAGAGAGTTGTTTGTCTTGGAGAACCATCCTCAAAGGTGAATGCTTGAGATACATGCTGACTGATCCCTCCTGAGAAGTTTATCGACGTCAGAACATTTGGTTGTACTCTTCTCTATTCTGATTAATAATAGATGACTGCTATTATTGTTCCATTGTCGTTTGTTTATGCAATGGATAAATGTGAATTATGTCTTTTCTGACTGGCATATAGTTACTTTTACTAGATTTCACGCTTGCGTTTGCCTTCTCTTCGTGTGTGCAGGTGTCCGTTCGCGGGGATCGCGGAGGACTGTGACCAGCCGAAGCGAAGGAGCGGAGGAGACATCTCTTCGTCCAACGACAGCGCAGGAATCCAAGTAGGTGCTCTTTACTTCTTGTTTAATTGTAACTAGGAACATGCGTGGCAGCATTGTGTGATTGTTGCTAGACCCCTATTGGGCTAGTAGGGATCGCCTCTATCCGTAGAGGGGATTTACCTCTCCAACAATGGGCATCTACCAAAGGATCTCGGAAAATTTGTCCATCATCTTGTTCCTTTGTCGCTCAAGGGATTCTTCAAGCAATAGTTTGTTAGGATATCCTTCTCCCTCATATTTATTTTCTTCTACCATGGGAGGTCATCGTTGTTGGTGAGGATGGTCTTGCAAAGGCTCAAATGATTCAAGTCCCAACACTTTATACCCCATCCTTGTTGGGGCATGTACAAAAAAACAGAGAAAGATCATACCACTTTGATACCAGTGATCCACATTTATGAAGGAACAAAATGAAATACATATATAAACAGAAACACATACGTACAATGAAAAAAAAACTTTAATTCATTAACAACAAAGTACTGAAAATTGTTTACATGGCAAATATAAATAAACTAGCTCAAGCCATGGTAACTTATCTCTGATAAGGGATGTGGTGGATACATACCTTCTGAAATGTGTTACAATGATTCTCAAAGGTCTATTTATTATTCAGAAAAAATGGAAAACCCTAAACATTCAAAAATGTAACCCTAGGAGATGAAGTTCCAAAAGCTTGTGGGACCTGTTGGGGTAAATTGGTACATCAATTTCCCAGGGTCGTAACTTTGGCATATAATCTTTGTTCGATCTGTACGATACCTTGTAAGAAATATATATATGAGGACTACAACTTTCAATTACAAATCGTTGCCTTAGCTTATCCATTTTCCCATTTTCCAAAAAAAATGTTGTTTAGGGCCTCAAAATGGCTTTGAAAGTTCAAGACCAAAAAAACAACCAAAAATAGTAAACTATGCTATAATTAAGGAAACTGAAAGAAACAATGGTGGGGGTCCAAGTGGAATAGGCTGGTGGCCACCAATATACACCTAGATTAGTGCTCCCCCCTTAGGAAGCAATGGTCCCTATTACAATGAGTGCCTCCATGAGATGGAGAAACTTCTGTTGAACTTGGTTCCTATTGAGCCACTTTCCTTGGTAGAGGAATTGGCTTACTTTGACAACTCGATATAGTTGGATCTTCTATTGGAGAATGTTCTTGATCTGCATGTCCATGATCCAATCCATTTTTTTTTGTTCCATAAAGTGTGGGTTTAGCTTTGTTGTTGTTAGTTGTTATGCAATGTTTGATATGTCTAGAAAAGGTGGAAAGTATGGTCGAAGGCAGTCCACATTGAACACTAGGTGTAGGCAAAGGAGTGGGGGAATTATAATCTCGAAAGAATTATCTCCCACATTCTTGGTGATGGTGTAAGGCTTGTATTGGAGTGGTATGAGCTTCTGATGGACTCTGGCAAGGCGTTCTTTCTACAAATTCAACCAAACTCTTTCACCCTCTTAAAACATGTGTGCCACCCAATGCTAATCATGTTGTTGCTTGTACTTGGAATTTGACTTATCCACGATGTCATGCACCTCCTAGAAGATGTGTCGGACGTGTTCCATTAAATAATTTCCTTTATCAGCCTCAGATTGTAAATGTGTGGATTATGTCTTTTTATTCGCATGAAGAATGACAACATCAATCAGACACAATGGTTGAAATCCCAGACACACTTGAAAAGGATGGCAACTAGTCAATTTATGGAGAGCTTTGTTATAATTATGTTTCACATAAGTAAGGTTTTCCTCCTAGGTTCATGGATTCTTGGAGTTATACATGCATAGCATGTGTATTATCATTCTGTTGACACCCTCTATTTGGTCATTAGTCTCAGGATGGAATGTAGTCAACTTGGTGAGCTTAGTGTCCAATAATTTATAGAGGCTCAACCAAAATGTGCTTAAGAAACCCGTTATTTTGATATGAAATAATTATCTATGGCATCCTAAAGTGTACCCATACTCGTTAAAAGATGATTTTGGTAGTGTCGTTTGTTATGATACTCTTCTTGCAAGCCGCCTATATAGCCATCTTAGAAAATTTGTCCATGACGACAAATACACAATAATTACCATGCTTGGTAGAAGGGAGGCCCAATAGATAGTCCATGTATATGGATTCCCTGGGTTGGATGGGAGAAGGAAAGCGAGTGTACAAAATATTCTTCTTGATGGTTGGCTTGGTGATGATATAGGAAATGCAAGATCTGAAATATTTTCCGACATCCTATCAGATTTTTTTCCACTAAAAATACTTTTGTAGTATGGACACAATTTTCTCCACACCAAAGTTTCTTGTGACCTGACGCTACTGTGCCTCCCAACTCATCTTGGCACACTCACTTGAAGGAACCCAAAGGTGGCTCAGGTAGCATAATAATGCATCCTAGAGGCAGAAATATGAAACTTGCTTGTCATCCACTAGCATCTGGTATGTGGTGGTGGACTTTGGATCATTTTTTAGAACTGTGGCCATTTGGAGTGTTGGGTGTGCTATATTCTTTGCATAACTACTCACACATATGGGGTTCACGGAAACACCCAAGGAATTTTTTTTGGCCCTATAATAGGTGGGTGGACCTACTTATGGTGTTGTGCATGGTTTTTTCACAAGGTTTTTGGCATGATGGTTTTCTGCCCATGGTATTTTGTAGATCGGTCAAGGGAACTCGGTTATGTTATAATCCAGGGTTAATGGATTGGGGTTTATGAATGATTTGACATGTATATATATGTATTGTAACATTGAAAGCAACATAAAGAAAAATCAATCTGGTAGTCTTGGTTTTGGGATTTAGGGGAAAATCTCCGTGTATTTGTTTTATGTTCTCATCATTGTATATTTTCTATTTTAAGAATTATTTTGTAGGTTATTTTTATACAAGGTTAAAACCTACATTTGGTATCAAAGTTGTTTCATCTTGAAGGGGATGCCTTTGCTACTGAGGGGTTTTTCTCGGGCCTATGGTAGACCCTGTTCAATGGGAGATCTACAAGTTTGATTCTTGTGGTGAAAGAAGATGACGGGCAATGGAAAGATAGATATCAGAAAATTTAATGGTCAGAGTTTTAAGTTGTGGAAGCTCAAGATGGAGTATCTATTGGTGGATAAATATCAGTGGATCGTACAAGATTTGGGTACTAAACCAATGGCAATGTCAACAGAATACTGGGAGAAGTTGGATCAAAAGGAAAAGAGCACAATACAGTTGTGTATCTTAGATTCGGTATTGTTGAATGTTTCAGGGGAAGTTATGACAAAGGATTTGTGGGTCAAGCTAGGGAATTTGTACCAATCTAAATATCTGGTGAACAAATTGTTCCTGTGGAAAAAGATGTATAACTTGAGGATGAAGGACGGAGGCTTAGTGACAAAGCATCTAAACGTCTTTAATATTGTGGTAAGCCAATTTTCACATCTTTATATAAAAATTTCAGACAAAGATAAGCACATCAGTTTGTTGTTTTCTTTAACATATTCATGGGATAGTGTAGTTGTTACAATATGTAGCAATACAACTACCTTGAATTTTGATGAAATAGTCTCATCCTTGATGTCGAAGGAGTTGAAATGAAAAATATGGAGAGTCAAATGAAGATGCCTTGTCTTTACAAGGATGCTCCTAGAACAAAAATAAAAATAAGTCCTCGAGTGCGAGATCTAAATCTAGAGGGAGATATAAATCTCTAGGAAAGGTAGTAAAGGTATGTTGGAAATGCAGAAAGGAAGGGCACTACAAAAAGGACTGTAGATCTAAAGCTACTAATAAAGGAAAGGGATATGATGATTCTCCTTTTGCAGAGGAATAACCCACCTCAGATGAAGGTGGGGATGTGTACTTGGCTTCTTCTTCAAGTACAAATGAAGATCATCAGGCATGGTTGATTGACTCGGGTGCATCGTTTAACTTCACTCCCCATAGGGAGTGGTTCTGTGAGTATGAGAAATATGATGGTGGTGATGTCTTTTTAGGGGATGATAGGAAGGCCAGAATCATAAAACGTAGAAAATTCAAGCTGAAGTTGCAAGGTGGAAGGATTATAACACTTCATGGTGTTCTGGATATTCCTGCAATGGCCAGAAATCTGATATCTGTAAGCAATATGGATGATGCAAGTGCAAAAACAATGTTTAAGAAATATACATATAAGATGGTTCAAGGGGCACTATATTAACGCATGGATTTCAGATTGGAATTCTATACAAGCTTCTGGGTAGCACTATTATTGATGGGTGCAACATTTTTGTGCTTCGTAAAAGTGGAGCAGAAAACGAGGTGGTCTCTGGAGAAAAGACCATGTTATGGCATCAAAGGCTTGGACATGTTGGAGAGAAGGGCCTATTGAATGGCAATGGTATGGTAGAAGGTATGTCTAATTTCTCTCTAGATTTTGATTTTTGTGAACATTGTGTATATGGGAACTAGAATCAGGTGAGTTTCCCCTCTAGTGCTAAGAGGGAAAAAGGGATATTAGAGCTTGTGCATAGTGATGTGTTTGGCCCTATGTCAGTTTCATCACTAGGTAAGTCTATGTATTATGTATCCTTTATAGATGACTTCTCAAGGAATAAATGGATATATTTTCTCAGGAAGAAATATGAATTCTTTGACAGGATTAAAGAATTAAAGGCTCTAGTGGAAAATTAGACAGAGAAGAAGATCAAGGTGTTGAGGACAGATTGATGAGCCTCAATATTGCAACAACTCCCAAGACTACCAACTTTACTTTATCAACTTGGAGTTTCATACAAACTTAGAGGTGATAGTGATATATACACAATAGATGCATTATTCTATTCATGCCACCCTCAACTGGGTCACTTGATCATTAGGGTTCTATACCATTCCTCTACTGAACTGAAAGGAGTCCAACTACTAAAAGTAGAATGTGAAGTCTAGTCCTAGTGGAAAGGAATTAAATGATTTTACACTCAGAAGATGAAAGCTATCAACTTGTAAATGCTATGAAATGACACCAACCTTATGCTACTTTGCAGAAAGAAAAATATGCTAACTTTCACTCAGTCATCTAGCTGTCAAGGTTGCTTGAAAACATAATATTATTCTACTGTTTCATAATTCAAGAATGCATACATTGACTATCTAATTCACACTTGCTGGAGTAAATAAAGTTTTAATTGCTAAATTTAGAAATCAAAGAACTAATGAATCTGATCTTGCAGGAAGGAAAAGGAGTGAAAGGATAGGTATAGGTGGCACTTCTGGTCATGGATTCCAAGCTGAGGGGTGGAACTACTCCTAAACTTGCCTAAGCTATCATTGCAGGTCAAAACTGGGTCAAAACATACTACTATATGTGAGCTACAAGATGTTTCTACATGATGTCCTATCCTGCTACAAGATATCTTGAAATGCTACAGGATGGTCTCTGAGTGGTTTTGGAGAGTAAGAATTGTGATATGAAGTGTTGGAATGGTGCATGGCAGCTGGGGATAGTGTGGGGAAGGTGATCCCTTTGGCAAAGCCTAGTACTTCAAGGAGGTCGGTTTTGGCTGAGATGGCTTGCTCATGGTGACCTAGAAACAGAGGTTTGGAACATGGGTTGAAATGCATCAATAGAAGGGGGAGAGGACCTAAATGGAGCTAGTGGAAAGGATCATTTCCTATAGATCAACAGTCCTGGCATAAGACCTGCACTTATTACTTTTCATTTGCAAACTGTTTTATGTCAATATGGAAAAGATGAATTGAATTTGAAAAAAAACTAATCTAACTGTTGCTAAGAACTTGATTGATGAACTGAAATATCTTCTAAGCTATAGAAATCAGGAGAAGCAAAATAAAAAGTGTAACTCTTTCCAAGAATCATAAACAACTATATAACTAATGCTACAACTTGACTGATGCAATTGACAATAAATCAAACTTTGTTTTTGGGCTGTGAGTGTGGAGTCCTCTAATCATGATCCCATGAGGGAAATGAGATAGGGGTCACTGTCACAATTTTTTTTTATGTGTTCTACTCTATTGCAGTGCAACAACTAATTTATCGTCTAAGCTAATGGAAGAATGAATAAACCAACAACTTAATCAATATTTTAAAATAAAATAGACATGAATAAAATGCAACAACTATTCAGCATTCTAGCCTAAGAATATAGATACAAGAGAGGAACTTCTACTGCTAGGGTTGGGCCCTAACCCAAGAGCTTCAGCCCTCTGAGTCAACTCAGTGCTAGATCAAAACAAAACTTATCATTATCATTCAAAACGTAGCAAATACATCCTAACAATAACATTCAAATGTGCTTCAACTAAACGGCCTCTTCGCTACATTAAAAATTCAAATCCTAATGAGTCTCTTAGCTGGTTTATTTATACAAACATGGAGCAACCAACAACACCTTAGAAAACATAGATATTTTCCTCACTAACTCGAGAATAGGTGAACCTAACTCTTCCTTGACTTGCACTAGCTCGACTACCAATGAAGTCAGCCTTCTTGGCTACCAATGACACCGAATTGATCAGATAAAGAGGTGGATCTTTGAATAATTTGAGGAATTAAAGAGGTGGACCATCCCCTAGAATATCTCTTTCTTGTATACTCCAAGTTCCTGCACTCAAATCATCTCAAAAGTGCTCCAATTCTTGCATTTAACACACAATAGGCCACATGACATAGTAACACATCTTTACTCCTCACACTAAGCATAATATAACAAAAATTATAGATAAATGAGAGAAAATGTTAATTTAATAACCTAGAGGATTCCGTTGTGACCCATATAATATACCTATTGATGAGCCTCATCATCACCCTCTTACTAAAATTGTTACTCATCCTCTGAGCAACCTAGTCATCTATGTCCATGTCCTTCATGGCCCTGGTGGCCTCTCTAACATCCCAAGCTTCTATAGATGGTGTCTCTTCCTAAGGATAGAAGCCTACATTTTTCTCTATTTCTTCCCATTGCTTATTTTCCTCTTCTTCCTTCCTCCCCTGTTGTAAACCCAATAGCAAAGGTGGACAGAGTTTAAGTCCAAGCCAGTTGATCTTCTGTCTTTGTATTTCCTTCTTTTACATGGGTGTTCTATCTAATGCAATTCTCAATCTCTCAAGAGAATGATACTCCCTAATATAAAGACTATGTGGTATGGTATTCCATATTCTTTGAAATTATTGTTGGCTCTTTGTCCCCAACAACCTTAGAGTTTCCTCAAAATGGGAGATGGCATGCTCTTGGGTGGCAAGGTATTTAGGTGCCAACTTAGCATCATTGGAAATGATGTTGTGATTACTAATCACATCCATGGAATTTACTTTCTCTGCCCTAATGTAGAGGGTTTCTCTTTCCTCTTTTATCAATACCCTCTTCACCTCCTCAGTCGTGGCCTCCTCATGACTCTTCTAATATACAAGAGAAATCAATTGCAAGTCTCCCAATTTGGAATTCGGATCCCAAACATTCAGGCTAGTTAAGGTGAGGTTGTATAGGTAGAATTTAGCTAATTTGGCTATATCTTCAGGGCTACTCTTATCACACAACTCAATGAACTTCTCATAGTCCTAGAATGGCATGGTCCCATGTTGTGATATTGTCTTAATCTGGAACTACAACCATTAGTATTTGAGGAAAAGTGTATAGGATTTGGGTGGCTGTCTACATTGAAGTGCCTTCATGGAGTGGCTTTCCATTTTAGCTAATTGGGTCACCTTTTCTTGCTGTTTTTTTCCTCAACCATGTTTTTTCTACTTGCAACTGCATTCTCATTGTGTACTCTCTATCCCTTAACTCACTCAATTATTTTCCCATTTCTAAGAGCTTTTCCTCCATAAGGCCCACATCTTCCACTTTCTTGGACTTGGAAATTTGCATCCATCTATGTGTCCTTCCTCTTTCTTCCTCAAGTTCAAAGAAGATAGGGACTGCAAATTTCTGTGGTATCACTCTTCCTCCTTCGATGAACTTGTAATAGGAGCTCAAATTGGGATGTGGACTACGCTCTTGTAGCTCTTGAAAATCTGTCTCAAAGATTCTTGGGGAAGATTCCCCCTCCTATAACTATTGTGTTGCCTCTTTCCCCTATTTCTTCCCCTTATACTCTTCCTATAACATTGTTTGTGTTTCCTATAGAAGACCTTTCCATTTTTGTTGGAGTGTGATAGGTTCCTTGGGCTGCTTATAGGAGGTTGACCTAGTGACATGCCTTCTTACATAGGTGATGGGAGTCTTTGAGATGGCTCTAGGAGATGTGCCTTTCTCAACTTTCATCTCAATGGCCTCTAGCTCCTCTCTTTTACTTGGTGATTCCTCAATTATAATGGGGGTATTTATGGGAGCTTGAGGTTTCCCTTGTTTAATTCTAGTGCTTTTCATTGTTTGAATTAGAGGGGCGTTTGCCTCTACCTTTTCTTCTTAAGTTTGATTTGTGTGCTCAAGGTAGCTTGGAAAGAAACTGCCTCCTTTTCAGGGTGCTCAGGAGACATACTTCTCTGCTTTGGGGGTATTTCCTCTTCTCAAGTTTTAGTGGTTTTCTCTGAGCTTGTTTCTTCCTGCTTCTCCTCCTCTTCTTCTTCATGTTTTTCTTCTTCCACCTCTTCATTTTTCTATGTTTCTTCCTATGTTTTATCTGCCTCTATCTCTTCTTCCTCTATTTATTCTGGCCCTTCCTCCTCTTCTTATTTTTCTTCTTATTATTCTACCCCTTATCCTCCAAGTGAAAGGACCTAAGTTTCAAGGAATCCTTCTTTGTCCATGTATCTGAATATGGACCAGAGGATAGTAACTCTTAAGTTATTCAAATCATCTTCCAATATTAATTTGATGAGGCCATGGTGTCCTAAGTGTTTTGTTTTTCCTTCTTTCACCTTCTAGCTCATGTCCATGATGGATTGTAGGAGGAAATAAGGCACACTGAGTCTTTGGGATGTAGGAAATCTTTCTCGAAATCTCAGTTCATGGAGCAGTCTGAACTGGTAGCCATAGACTACACTTAGTCTTCCTTCACAAGAGATGAACTTAAGGATGTGGTAGGCCACCTCATCCTAGGGATAGGGGAGGCTCTCCCTTCTAACTCCATTTTTATCTTCAATTGGTTGTTCATCATCAATGAAGAAATTATTCTTATCAAGGGAATTTATGGATTTTTCCTCTTTTCTCCACTATGCCCCTAGGGGAAGTGTTGTCACCCTGCTAATCAGCTCAGGAGTAATGGTAATGGATAATCCTCTCACCACAATGGTAGCACTGGTTCTCCCTTGAGGGTTTAGGGCCATGGAAAACTCATAAGTGATATCATCATCATATCCTTTGAGCAACTCAAAGAAACCTAACCATTGATTCCTCTTGAAAATGTATACTACAGGGGGATGAAGGTGAAGTCTCTTAGTATTTGTAGGTTCTCTTTTATTGAACCCCCCTCCCATATTATTCTTTTCTTTTAATTAGGTGTAGGAGGGTTTTTCTATGGTAGCCCCAATATGAAATCAAAGGGAAGAGAGTGGTAGAACCTCTAATTGATGACAATTACGTGTATCCCTTGTATTTTATAGAAAAAAACTTCTTTTAATCCATAAGATGGTTGTAATTGCTAAGTGAGTACAAGGTTCTCTTGCATGTAAATCATGAACAGAAGAATGAGAGGGCCACTTACTTTTCACTATTGGGCCTGGTCTAATGACAATTGAAGACCAAATTGACCATAGGAAGTGTATTTTAACCCTTGGAGGCTTCCTATATCTTCATGTAGCCTCTGCACTTCCTATGGCTTCATGTAGCCTCTGCCCTTCCTATAGCTAGTGTAGCCTTTGCCCTTCATGTAGTTGTTTCCTGTAGGACTGAAAGAGTAAGCTTCTATTCTCTCAATCGCTTCCCAAGCTCAACCCTACCTTAATGGATTTCGAAATGAGTGAAAATGCAAGGAATTTTGAGCTTTATGCTATTTGTGGCTAGGGCTCGGAGCATTGTGATGGTTGGCAGTGGTACAAGTTTTCCTCATTTAGACCGTTGGCCCACCTTGGGTGATCATTCTCTCGAGCCTCATAATTAACACCCACTCCCTCTTAACTGATTCTGACTTCCCTCTTAACTGATTTGACTAATGTGACACTCCTACGTTGCATGATGACTAATGGATCACTTTTTGTTCACTAGCTGAGGGTGGCCAAGTTAACTGGCCACCTCCAGCTTATAAAAAAACATTTCCTTCGACATTCATACATTTTTCATTATTTTAAACCTAGGGAGAAGCTTAGAGGTTACCATACCTATGCCTACTTGGTGCTCAATCGAAACATGCTAAAGTACTAGACCTCTTGTGCTGTTGCTCAGGAAGTCATCTTGTTGTCCCTTTTTCCTGTGTATACTTTATGTGCTCCTATGTATTTTCTTGTTGATTTTGTTCATGGGTTCAAGTGATTTTCTCATATCCTAGGTGTTTCTACTATTGTGGAGTCCTGCTTGGAATTGCAAGGTGTTCTAGGATGGTGGTACCATCCCCTCAATTTGGATGGGAAGAAGAATTAGGTTTCAGGTTTATCATCATAGTGGCACAGGCTGCTATAGGAGATCCTGTAGCAAACCCTTTTTTCTTCTTTTCCAAGGGATTTTCTTTAGAGGAGTGGTGAGAAGGAGTGTAGGGGTTGAAGGATGAAGTTAGAGTCTTGGTAGTGGAAACAAAGGATACGTCCTCTATGTTTCTTTTTAGATTTTGTTTTTTTTAATGAAACAGGGCTTAGGGGTGGCTTTAAGAAATGGTGGTTTTTTTGGACCAGGGATGCATGGAGGATGGGTGAGTGGTCAGATCGAGGTGAGAGGACTCTGTTGAGCCTGAGGTAGGCCATGCTTGACGATTTTTGTATCAAGGCCTCATTCCTACATAATTTCAAAACATCCTATAGTGCTACAGGATATTCTTGTAGCGGTTACACGACATCGTGTAGAAAACCATAGAGGGCCTAAAAATGGATTTTTGGGGCCCAAGGATGGGTGAGAGTGGAAAGGACATGGTTTCCATGGATGTTATGGAGTAGATGGAGGGAAAAATGGAATGGAAATAGAGCATGTTGTCCCTGGAATTTTGCAGCTTTCCACTATCCTCAAAACTTGTAAAATCATAGAAACTATTTATGGACAGGATGTAGATCCCTATGATGGCATTCTTCTTTGTTTTTAGGGAAACACAGGTTGCCTCAAGGGAAGTTTTCAACCTGCCTATCTGCCCTGGGCACCTGAAGGGAGGTTTTCACCCAATTATCTTTTTGTTTTCTTTTTTTTTCACTCTTGGGATGCCTCAAAGAGGTTTTCATCCGAAGAGTTGACCTCAGATGCCTCATGGAGGTTTTTATCTAGGCCTCTTATTATTATTACTATTGTTTTTTTTCTCTTTTTATTTCACAAACAAAAATAGTGTTTAGGGATGCAGTGACTTGGAAGTTAGGACACTCCCAATCACATTCACCTCCTTGCTGATGGTGTTAATGAACTCTTCCTTCGACAAAGGATTCCTATAAACCCTCAATTTGTAGCCATTTAAAAGAAAGGGAATCCATTCCGCATCAATGGTCCTAATCTAAACAACTCCATTGTCATTGCATTTATCTATCAGGTATGGGCCCAACCACCTTTTCATCAATTTTCCTTTGAAATCCTTGAACTTAGAGTCATATAACAGAGCCGAATATCCTTCTTGAAAGACCTTGGGCCTGATAATCTTATCATGCAAGACCTTTCTTTGCAATTGAATAATTTCAGCGTGTATGAGGGCTTGCATTCTAAATTCATCCAAAGCATTTGAATTGAGAAACCTCTCCTGCTATGCCTTTGTAACATCTAAATCCAATTGTGTTTCCATTATTAAGGTATTGCATTCAAACTCAATGGAGAGGAGAGCCTTCTTTCCATAGACAAATTGATAAGGGGTGAAACCAGTAGTGGTCCTCCAAGTGGTATTGTAGGCCCAAGTGGCCTCCACTAATCTGTCTACCCAATGCTTTTCGCTACTACTCACAACCTTGGTGAGGATGCCTTCCAATTCCCTATTGGTGACTTATACTTGTCCATTGGCCTCACGATGATAGGAAGTAGATTTTCTGTGCTTGATATGATGTTGCCTTATCAAATTATTGATAAGATGTGATGTGAATTTATTTCCCTGATCAGTGACTAGCTCTCTGGGGTACCCAAATTTGTAGAACACATTCTCCCTTGGGAACTCAGCCACTTTCTCCTCTGTTGATACCTTGACAACTTTTTTCTCAGCCCACTTTTTCAAATAGTTAGTGCATACAATTATGTACTTTTTCTGCCCCGAGGATGGATTAATTGGTCCAATGAAATCCATTGCCCACTTGTCAAATGGCTCTAAATCCACCTAAGCTTATAAGGGAATTTCACCCATTGGAGTTGGTTTCTCCATCCTATGGTACTGATCAAATTGACTCGTGTATATTCTTGCATCTTGGTGGAGAGACGACCAGTAGTAGATAGCTCATAGAACCTTCAAAGTTGTCCTCTTAGCAACAAATGACCTCCACAAGGACTATCATGACAAGCTAAGAGGATGTCAAAGACCTCCTCTTCCCTGACACGTCTCCTCAAGATTTGATGCAGTCCCATCTTGAAGATATTTCCCCCACTCCAAGTGAAAGGGGCACTCTTCTTTACTATTCTACTCTTCTCCCTGGATGACATATTTGGGGGAAACTCTACAGCAACTAGGTGGTTATCTATGTCAAAACACCATGGAGAGAGAAATGAAATAGAAAATAAGTGTTCAGCTAGTAGCTAATCATGAACCATCCCTTCGTCACCTATAGGCAAAGCAAGTCTAGCCAAAAAATTGCAACTGCATTTTCTTTACCCATCTTTTCAATGTTAGTTAGATCCAACTACTGTAGTAAAAGAAACCATCTAATAATTCTAGCATTCACGTCAGGATTTTTCATTAAGTACTTGATAGTTGCATGGTCAGTATGCACAAAGGTTTGATATCCAGTGATGTAGTGTCTGAACGTATTCAGAGAGTGGACAACAACTAGGAGTTCCTTCTTGGTTACAGTGTAATTCAATTTAGCCTTAGACAATTTTTTACTAATGAAGTAAATGGCATAAGGAAATTTTTCATCTATCTGGCCTAGGGATGCTCCTACAGCTTTGTCAGATGCATCAGCATGGATGTGGAAAGGAAGAGCCCAATTTGGGCCTCTAAGTATGGGTGTAGTAGTCAATTTGTCTTTCAAGATCTCTAGGGCCTCTTGGAAACTATCTGACTAGCAAAATTCAGAGTCCTTGGCCAGAAATCCAAACAATGGTGAGGCTACTTTGTTGAAGTCTTTGATAAACCTCCTATAATATCTAGCCAGGCCCAAGAAACTCCTAACATCCCTATGCTTTTGAGGAGTAGGGACCCTTTTTATGATGGAAATTTTGTTTGGGTCCACTTGTATTCCCTCTTGAGATATTGAATGGCCCAAGATAGTCCCTGCATTCATCAAGAATTTACACTTCTTAGGACTAAGAGAGAGGTTCATTTCAATGCACTTATTTAGGAATTTCCTAAGGTTAGAGAGAGCCTCCAAGAAGTCACACCCATAGGGAGTGAAATCATCCATGTATATCTCTATAGAGTCATGGACTAGTTCAACAAAGATGCTCAAAAATTCCCTTTCAAAAGTGGCAAGGGCATTACATAATCCAAAAGGAAATACCCTATAAGGAAAGGTAGCCCAAGGACAAGTGAATGTGTTTTTATCCTGGTCCTCTGGGCTGATATGGATCTGACTGTAACCACAAAACCCATCCAGGAAAGAGAAGAAATTATTTCCTATAAGACCATCCAACACTTGATCAATGAAAGGTAGAGAGAAATGGTATTTTTTAGTGGCTTTGTTCAATTCTCTGTAATCCACAAAGATCCTCCATTTTCCATTTTTCTTTGGGACCAAAACCAAAGGATACACCTACTCACTATCTAAGATGGGGTAAATGAGGGTTGGGTTCATCCTCCTCTCAGGTTAGCCCACTGGTTTGAATCCTTCATTGATGTAGATGCAATTAGTACATACTAAAGGATGCACTCCCTTTATTTCTCTATAGCTCTAGGCAAAGGAATCTAAGTGCTCTCTCAGCATGTCACACAATGTCTTTGCTTGATTGGATGAGAGAAAGGGGTTGATATTCAAGGATTTAGATGGACCAAATTATACCATTTGGACATGTGTAGGACTTGGGTCCACCAGATATAACTTGGTCCAAGGATTACACTCAGATTCCTTCACAAGCTCATCAAGAGGCATGGTGTTGGGGGACTGGTTCTGGATGATTTGGTCAATGAGGGCATCTTCATCAGGTCCCACCCCACCTATAATATCATCTAGGGTACAAATTAGATGGGATGTGGTATGATACACTTCATATTCCTCCTCCTCTTCCAACCATAGGGGTAATTCATGAGTAAGGGATGGTTGAGCAGGAGGGTACAATACCAACTGTTTGGACAAATGCCCATTCTTAATGATCATGTTTCTAGATCTACAACTTATGTAATCATCATCTGTGGCTAGCCATGGTCTTCCAAGGATGACAGGATAACCATTGATTTTATTTTTTTTGGGTTGGATAACTAAGAAATCAGTAGGATACTCCCAGGAATCAATAGAGAACATTAAATCTTCAAGAACTCCCTCAAGAGGCATTGTGAACCTATCTGGAAGTTGAATCATTTTCGTGGTATTTCTCAAAGATCCTTGGAGGTTTATCTTGGGCATCGTTTCCTTAGTTGTCACATTGATGATAGCAACAAGATCAATCAAGGTGTGGGTGACAATGATGCAATAAATGTGCACATCTACCACAGGACTTCCAGGGTCTAGATGCTTTGAGAAAATCACTCTCCCCAGCATTAGATCAAAAAATTAACCAATGACATTCATGGTAAGGGTGTCTTTCTTTCTCCTCCCTAGATTTTTGTAGCATTTTTCCTTTACAAGATTGTTGTAGATGGGAACATCCGTGATAGCTTGGAGGAATGGGATTTTAACAGACAAAATTTTCAATTCTCCCATAAGTTCAGTCTCTTCTGGGGTGTGCTAGTTAGAATGGATTAATATTTCAGGAAAAGGAGCTGGATTGGTTTTAGGATCACTCTCTTCCTTTTCCTCTTCAAGCTCCTCAGGTGGAGATGGAAGTTGGTTATCTAGGAGAACTCTTCCAGACCTGAGGTTTATTTCTTGAATAACCATAGCATAGGTAGGGTAATATATATCTCCACTATAGACCTGTTGTCCCTTCTTGTTTTTCCAATTTGGATTTGGTTGAGCAGGTGTTGTGGGGAAAAATGCCTATGCAGGACGATCCTATCCACCTAAGGTGTGACAGTGCCTTAGCAACAAACAGAGACAACTATTCTAGTATTCTTCCTTTATGAATTAAGAATGAAGAGAGATGGATAGACTAACCGGTGTCTTCCGTTTGTCCCTTGATCCAGTTTCTCTTCTCTTGGAGAGTTCCCAGCTACTTGCCTTCTCGCTCGCCCAGCTTCAACAGGTTTCTGCAAGATCACAAGAGAAGAACGCTACACAAGACATAGATTCATATTCATAACTAGTTCAGGATTAGTAGTAAACTAAACATACTAATGTAATCATACATCAAAGATACATCAGTATATAGGAGAAACCAAGATAGCTTTATTGATGAATAACAAGGTTCAGGAAGAGATACAACCCACAGGGCTCCAATCCAGTATCTCCTTCCCAGCAAAATGGAATTCCTATCTTCACCTCCCTTCAAAGCATTAAGCACCCAATGGTTCCAATCTCAAACCAACAACAATTCTTTGCAATAACAAAATTCCAGCCTCTAGATCTCATGGAGGAGAGATCCATATATAGATGTTTGGAGAGAGGATGAGTCAGCTTGAGATCTGACTAGTGTCCTCTCCCTCTGTCAGTTCTTGATTCCACTTGGAGGTTCTTGCTTCCACTTGGAGATTTTGGAACCTCTTACTCATCATAGTCGAATTCCCTGAGGCAAGTGTCATTTTGGAA
The DNA here is from genome assembly GCA_031772625.1 of Pinus tabuliformis. Taxonomy (NCBI): domain Eukaryota; kingdom Viridiplantae; phylum Streptophyta; class Pinopsida; order Pinales; family Pinaceae; genus Pinus; species Pinus tabuliformis. Next base: position 99,552,738 of record CM062819.1, on the reverse strand, counting down.
GCTTCCTGGGTTTTGACACCTTGTGGAATGAACTTGCCACATGTCCACTCTCGCTCAGCACAGGTAGCCAGTGTTGGCTTTGACATTCAGCATAGGTAGCCAGTGTTGCCTTTGACATTCAGCGCAGACAGCCAGTGGAGCCACTGACATGAACCTGAATTGACTTGTTTTTGAGCAGTTTCTGGTGGAGAAGTTCTGTGAATTGCTGTGGTTTGTTAGCCTTGTTTCTCTAGGGGTAGGAACAACATGTTTAGGGACTTTGGATCCCTTAGATTATGGACATTTCATGCTCAATGCTGTAAGGCACAAAAATGTCTATAACAGTTGCCCCCTAAAGTATGAGGCCGTTTATCGGGTGAAATGCTTTATCCAGGAGGGTCCGAAGTTCATCCAATGCTGGGAGGAGACCTGTAATAAGATAAAATACAATACATTATTTTTCATACTGCTTTCATGATCTAGCTGAGGCGGGCATACTCATGCTCAGCTTTATAAATTCATTTTTCTGTATATAGAACAGACAATCGTCTGATGGTAGACTGATAATTTTGATGAAATTATCATCCTTTGAGTAGGATGATCATCTGCTGCAATGATGTACATGTCAAATGTCTTTATCTTTCCTGAATATATATCGCAGCCCAGATGGATGAAACTAGATCCGGGGTCTTCAAACTCATTCGATCTTCACTCTAAGTACAAGTCGATCCATGTGAGAAATGTTCTGAAGTCGAACATGGAAAGACATCGCTTGATTACCGGTCAATGAGGTAAACCGTTAACAAGCGCGAGAGGAATCACCGATAATGATAATGACCCTCAAGGTACTGCAATACAATTCACGTGGTGTGAATAAAGGACTTGGCGTCGAACACCATGCAAAATCTTTCGGTCGAAGGTCATTGATGTATACCTGTCGCCGGAAGTGAGAAACTTGCCATTGAGGCATGCAAGCTTCAAAGTACTGAAGGGGTTGTTCCTAGATCAACTTCTTGGATAATGAGCTGATGTCGACAAGAAGCGATCCGTCAAAGGAGGGCCTTAATGTATCCCACATCAGTGACATGGAACAGAGCTAATGATTTTGATGGAGGTGAAAATGATCTGTGACATATGATTCAGGGTGGCGGTCATGAAAGGATGAAGGATAATGTATGGCAGTGGATGGGACACGGTTGACTTTTCTGAATGACTTCTCTTGAACATATGGCGACACTGATGCGATGGATCGGTAGCATTACCCCAAATATGGATGGTATGGCGAGACCATGGTGATGTGACCGGTGAATGAAATAACCCAACCCGATTGTGGTACGGAGGAAAAGTGTCATGTTCAAGAGTGACTTGCTACCATCAAAGTTTTCTTTAGTTTCTCCCAATTTTTCCCCAGTCATTGCTGACCAGTACCTCTTTATTTTTGTCAAGCTTGAGGAGGATAACATATGCTTGTTCTATAACCTGCCCTTCGGGCAAGCCCATCGCTATGTTTTAACGAGCCTAGCGATAGTGAAACTCGTTCTCGTCTAAAGACAAGTTTGTCGCTATTTAGTGATTTTAACGAGTCTAATGACAAGGATAACTCGGTCCTTTTCATTTTTAGAGAGTCTGAAAAGGTACATAAAGTTAACTCCAAAATTCCTTTTTCGTCATCTAATCCCTTTAGTCCGAAAAAGTATAAAACAATACAGAAGGGATGAGTTTTCGATAGTTTTAACGAGTCGAACAAAACAAGCACTCGATCTTTTTGTGCAATAATCCCTTAGGTCCAAAAACATTAAAATCTAGAGGAGGGATAGCACTTCCTGTCGCTTTAACGAGCTGGAAGGCCAAAACTCGGCAATCTTTTCATATTTTACGAGTCAGTTGAAAAGAGCTTAAAGAAGACTCGTCTTTTGAGGAACGAGTGATAAAATGGGTTAGCAGCTGATTCCAGGTACAAGTTGGAATTTTCCAATCACGGCAGTGTCACAAGGATGGCTAGTGAAATCACTCTTCGCAGCTGTTCCTCAAAATGGGTAAACAATCATATGGAGGTGAACGATCGACCAAATGAAAAGTGGAGGTGACGGTGCAAACACGACCAAGGCTTTAATGGCGGATAATGTTACATTCACAGATGGTTATTTACCAGGAATTGGTTCATTTTTATTTTAAAATGAGCTTAAACGCTGGTGGAAACACTTGCTCATTGCTTATGTTTATTTTTTAACGAGCATGAAGTCCACGTTAAAACTGCTCGGATCTTGCATTTATTTTTTAACGAGCATGAACTGTATGCTAAAACTACTCGAATAACCCAGTCATATGATAAGAGTGTCTCATTGAGATTCTATTTTTTATGGAGCTTCATCTCACGAAGCTTTGCCCTGGATCCTTTCGTTATGAAAGTTCGGAAACGACTAATCCTACGAGTTTAAAGGGTTAGACCTACAGGTTTAATGGGAGGACCTAAAAATTTAAAAAATAAATAGCCGCCCCTTGCTTGCACTCCAAAAGGTTTGCATGCCCCCAGGCATAAAGTATGATTTCAAGGTTACCTCTACTTCATTTCCGCCAAAACATTTGTTTTAACGAGAGAGGCTTACCTCTTTCAGGTTACCCAAAGATTGTCTCGTTAATCTTTCAAACAAAACACTTCTTCGGCAAGGTCTACCGAAATAGACAAAGGTGAGCGACGTAGCCCGCCAACTCACATAACTTTGACAAAAGAATCTTATTCTAGAATAACCCTCTTCTTAGACGGACGGGGTACAGACTAGTCATATTCTCCCGCGGAAACCTACTCTATACCCAAAGTTTCCCTGCGGAAGCAGACCAGGATGCATGCCCCCTGGGTTCCAGTCATATCCTCCCAGATTACTCGCGCTCATCAGGAGGACGGACCGTGGGTTGAGACACTTCTTGCGTGAAGAGACCATTTAGGGTTGGTATATGACTATATGCGATGCGTGATCCAGGAAATGAAAGTTGGTCCATGAGCTTGACCACTCTTCCTTCGTGCGGAAAACACATTACTCTAAAGAGTGAGGAGACGAGGGCTCCCATGCAATATATATAGTCTCGTCGAAGGAGTAGGTTATAATCCAAGGGTCCTTGAACGACCATCACGTTCATTTGAACGATCTTCCCTTTCAATGTGATGGGCACATTGGGGAGGATCCCTAAAGGTCGACTGGTTCCTTTATCAAAGCCTGATAGATTTCTCATTTCAGGCAAAAGCGTTGGCGAACCAAGCGCTTTCCAAGCAATAGAGGAAAGGATACTCACAGATGCCTCCTCATCAATAATAGTGCCAGCCATCACCATTCTGTATATTTGAACGATAATTCTGAATGGTATACTGGCTGGCAACCGGGGTCTGCCTAGTTGGTTCCAGTCGAACGAGACAACTAGGTTGCTTGGTGGTGGGACCGAATAGACGGCCGGATATTGCTCTGACGAAATTCCTTCCTGCGATAAAGGAATGGGTGCATTGCGCCCGTGTTCGTCGGAGTCAGTGTTGATGAAGAGAATTTGGACGGTGTCGTCTTTATTCTCCTCTATGATGGCATCATTCGAAGATAGAGCCTCTGAAGACAAAACCGGGTCAACTGCCGTCTCAACCTTTTGACTTTCGTCAGGTATGGATTCAGACGGTTCATCTTCAATGATAGGTGCTTCGGCTGACCATCTGAGTGGGCCAGCCGGGTTCTCAACTAGCAAAGGACTTGGCAGGAGTTTTTGATATCCAGGAGGAAGTTGCGCTCGTAAAATCGGGCGATCTTCCAAAACTATTTTGGCCTCGTCTAAGAAGGGACAACAGTGGATGGCATGATTGCCTTCACACAGTTTGCAGGGAAATCTAGCTTTCCCTCTCTGTCCTAGGGCTTCACTTCCACTAGTTGATGGTGAGTTGTCAACATGGCTATCAGAGGTCGACGCCACCGAATTGTGCAAACGGGGAGACCAGTCCCTTAGTATCCGAGGGATGCAGGGACAATCTCTGTGGAAGTGGTCTCCCTTACATATGACACATGGCGATTTAGGCCTGGTCAGTGCTGTGTGTGGATTTTTGTCAGACGACACTTGTTTGCCCCCAGTCGCTTTTGGCTCCTTCTTCTTCTTCTCTTTCTTCTTCTTTTCCTTCTTCTCCTTAGGAACTCGGTTTTTTGTTTTACCAGTTCCGTCAAGCAAAGAGGAAGGAGGAGAGGAAGAATTATATGAAGTCGAAGACTGGTGGGCAACTCTGGTCTGGTCTAACTGTTGACTCGACTGTTCAGGAATAGTGGTGTTCTGAATGACATTGGTTGAAAAGAGCCAGACCGGCAGGCCAATTGTCAGTCCTGGAAGCAACAATGTGGCCATATGGGGCGCACCAACATCTCCCCAAGAGGAGACGGGACTAGGATTTCCACCAAGGGGAATTCCTTGGTTGGTGGGCTCCATCCTTTCAACCTAAAGATCAACGCAGGAATAAAGGGTGATTGTTCCATTTAAAATAATTTTTTAACGACGCTTTAGACACAACTTGCTTTTTCACTTTTAAAGAGTCGAGAAAAAGCTAAAGATGACTCTAGTTTCCTTCGATGTTTTAACGAGCCCGAAGTGACAAATGCTCGAATGGACTTTTTTTGTTATAGAGTCTGAAAAAGGCCAAAAGGAACTGCTCTGGAGTTCTAGGCAGAGGGTGTGCCAAACTTTTCGCAAAACCGCAGAATACTTTTTAGGGTACGGGCGGTCGATCTTCCTGAATGCCGTGTTCAGTGCATTGCGATCAGTAGGGCGGCCGACACGGCTTCCTAAGGATAAAGGTTTTATGTTAGGGTCCTACCCTAACCCCCTTATTTATGTCATGGGATCACGTCATAGTCAATAAAGCCCATATTAATATTTGTAAGTGGTTAACCCGCAATTAATGACGGGACCACAGTTAGTTGCAAATGGGCGGTAGTATTAGTTAGATGGTAAATGGGCGGTAGTATTAGATAGATGGTATTAATAAAACCCACGATATTGACTCGTGGTATTGCATCTATGAGTCATATATAAAGGATAGAGACTCCCTGCGAGGAGCATTGTGTCTTGTTTTGTAATCGAGCTCTGCTCTATTGGAGGTTGCCCCCTCGAAGAGGCCTGCGAACATTTCTCTCTGAATAATAAACTCATTGCTATTCTGTGTTCTGGGTATATTTTCTTCGCATATTCTGTGTTCTCGGTATCTTTTCTTCGCAAATTCTATGTTTTGGTATCGCTTCGTAGGTTAAGAGCATAACAAGTGGTATCAGAGCACTTTTCAGGGCTCGGTGGGATCTCCAAATTTTAGCAAATTGTTTTTAGGCTAGAGACGTGTTCCGGCGTATTTAAACCACGGGATCTGTCGTTAAGCGCATAAACCTGCGGATTTGGGGAGGCATGCACGCAGGAAATACAAGAGGTGGTCACGTCTATTGGACTCCCTTGTAACCCCTATGGGTACCCCTTCGAGTAGTAGCGCATTAGACAGAACCGCGCACGGACTGTCTTCCACTTACCCTCTGGGTATATAGGAAGCCCCCTAGCTCCCTTGAAACCTCGCCATAGATAAACCTTCGGCCGTCTTGTGGCTACAGTACACTGAGAAGAGCACTCGGAGAGATTACTCGCCCGTACAATAGGGTAGTTGGGTTGTACGGCTAAGGGTACGGTCGATCCTCCTTAGTTAGAGCCCTGAAACATTGGGTCGAGTACTACTGTCAGACCCTTATGTATATTGCGATCTGTAGCACCTGACACTCCACAAGACCTTAGTTCCCTTTCTATCGGGGGTTCACACATCACCTATTCCAGATCAGCAGCAGAAGTTGTTCCACCATTCAGATCTCTCAGATCCACCAGATCGGATATTCCAGATCAGCAGCAGCAGTTGTTCCACCATTTAGATCTCTCAGATCCACCAGATCGGATATTCCAGATCAGCAGCAGCACCAGATCGGAGTAGTTGTGAAGGGTTCCTGTACCTGGATATAATTTTCGCAGGACTTTTGGCGGCATTGACATTTTGAGGATTTGGCGACTGCAGTATTGATCAGGAAGGAGTAAAACTCCGTTAGGAGTTTTCCAAAAAAAAAAAAAGTTTGAGATCTTCCGGGACGCTTATTGGTGACCTAGCCCATCAGTATCAGGACGACGAGCTGAGCAAGGTGGTACCATTCAATTTCTTAGTAAAAATTTTTAGGCAGTCCCAATTTTTCATCAGGTTGGTGTATGGTAGAAACTCGCGCTCAAGCGATGGCCAATGAAAGGATTGAAAAAATTGAAAACCATATGGAGACCCTCCAAAATGCTATGACCAAGATCGAACATGAGCTTCACGGAATGAGTAGCTTCATACAACTTGAGCTCAAAGGAATGAGTACCCAGATACAGCAGGCATTCCCAAAAGGCAAGGAGCCAGCCCACGAGGAGGAGTATAATGGCCATAACTACCATGAGGGTGAGTCTAGCCACTCTCCTCACATTTGGCACTCCCGTCCACCACCCAGTCAGCGTCCTCCCAAGTTGGATATGCAGAAATTTGATGGTTCTCGCACGTCAGCGTGGCTAGCACAAATGGAGCAGTATTTCCAATTGAATCATATCACAGATGAGGGGACTAAACTTATGGTGGGCACCATGTACTTGGACAATGAAAGATGGCAATGGAAGGAATGGCATCAACGCTGCAATGGACATTTTCAGAATTGGGCCCAATTTGCCAAAACTCTCCGCAGTCGCTTTGAACAGGAAGACTCTTTTTTGGGGCATCTCACTAAGCTTCGACAGACGGGTACAGTGGAGGAATATATGACTGCTTTTGAAGCTTTAGCCTTCCGCACTAAGGGTCTCACAGATGAGTTCTACATGGAATGCTTTATCAGCGGTCTTAAAAAAGCCATCAAAGCTCAGGTTCTACTCCACCACCCCCCCACATGGACCGAGGCTTGCCAGGTAGCCCGTAAGGTGGAACGTGCATTAACAGCCCAATCCAGCCGCCCCAACTTCCCCGCTAAAGGTCGTCCCTCACAGGCTCCCAATATGACCCAGACACTTAAGATTCAAAAGGTGTCACCTGCAGAAATGGCCGAAAGAAGGAAGCAAGGACTATGTTACTACTGTGATGAAAAATATTCCCCGGGTCATAAATGCAAAGAGCACAAGTTTTTTCAAATAGATGCCACTGACTACAGCTCCACCGAGGAAGATCCACCACTTGAGGAACTAGAGGCGACCGAAGAAGATAACCAATAGGAGATGGTATCTGATGAACCAATGATTTCACTACATGCATTGGCAGGAATTTCTTCCCCTCAAACTCTCAAAATCAGGGGTTCTCTTAAACATCGCCCAGTAATAGTCTTGATTGATAGTGGAAGTACCCATAATTTCATCCACCAAAAGATCGCTGAAGCAGCACATTGTTTTGTCAGGGCAGTTTCTAACTTCCAAGTCCAGATTACAGATGGGGGCACAATGAAATGTGAAGGTCGTTGTGAAAATGTCAAAATTCAAATGGGCGATTATCAATTGAAAACCCACATGTTTGCAATACACATGGGGGGTTGCGACATTGTCCTCGGTGCGGAATGGCTCCGCACTCTTGGGCCAATCACAATGGATTTCCAGGAGTTATATATGAGTTTTAAGCAGAACGACTCCACACATACCCTCCGTGGACTACAGGCGGGAGCCCCCTCTATCATAAGCTCGCATAGGATGGAAAAATTGTTAAAAAAGGGCCATTATGGAGTGGTAGCTCAATTTAATGCCATCCAGGTAGTAGACACCATGTCTTCGCCAATTCATCCTGAGATGCAACAGATTTTAAATAAACATCGGACGGTCTTTGACAAACCTCATGAACTTCCACCCTCGCGAGGGGAACATGATCATAGCATCACATTGGTTCCAGGGGCCCAACCCCCAAATGTGCGGCCATACAGACATCCGTTCACCCAAAAGAATGAAATAGAAAAGATCATCAAGGAATTGTTGGAAGCAGGTGTCATTCGTCCCAGCATTAGTCCTTATTCATCTCCAGTCGTCATGGTCCTTAAGAAAGATGGGGAGTGGCGGATGTGTCCAGACTTCAGGGCCCTCAATAAGTTAATAGTCAAAGATAAATTTCCCATCCCAGTGGTTGACGATTTGCTGGACGAACTCAATGGGGCTCAATTCTTCACTAAATTGGATCTTCGCTCAGGCTACCACCAAATTCGCATGAAGGAAGTCGACATTCCCAAGACAGCTTTCAGAACTCATGAAGGCCATTATGAGTTCTTGGTCATGCCATTTGGTCTCAGTAATGCCCCCTCTACTTTTCAGAGACTTATGAATCACCTCCTCAAACCATATCTCAGAAAATTTGTCTTGGTCTTCTTCGATGACATCCTCATCTATAGTGGCACTTGGGCGGCACATCTTCAACATGTAGATATCCTCTTGCAACTGCTCTGCACGCATAAACTATTTGTCAAAATGTCTAAGTGTGCATTTGGCGTGGAAGAAGTGGAGTATTTAGGCCACATTGTGGGGCGAGAAGGTGTCAAGGTGGATCCCAAAAAGATCCAGGCAATGCAAGAATGGCCTCAACCTAAGACCTTGAAAAGCTTGAGAGGATTTTTGGGTCTCACAGGCTATTATCGTAAATTTGTCCGCAACTATGGCCGCATAGCGAAGCCCCTGATGCAACTACTAAAGAAAAATTCCTTCTTCTGGAACGAAGAAGCACAACAGGCATTTACCGCTCTCAAAACCGCCATGTGTTCCACTCCGGTCTTAGCACTACCAGACTTCACCAAATCATTTGTCATTGAATCTGATGCTTCGGGAACAGGTATTGGAGCAGTCTTAATGCAGGAAGGGCGACCATTGGCCTTCACCAGCCAACAACTAAGTGGGAAGAACTTGGGCCAATCTACCTATGAGAAGGAAATGATGGCCATCTTACATGCAGTTGAGACCTGGCGACCCTACTTGTTGGGGCGACGTTTCCAAATCCGCACAGATCATCACAGTCTTAAATATTTTTTGGAGCAACGCCTATCTTCCCCCCAACAAAATAAATGGTTAGCCAAAATGCTGGGATATGATTATGAGATCATTTACAAGAAAGGGAAAGACAACAGAGTAGCAGATGCATTGTCGCGCCAATTTGAGGAAGAAAGTACTCTGCTCGCAATATCCCTCCCCATTCCAGACTGGATTGAAGAGGCTCGCAGGGAATGGTTTTCACATCTAGGGCTCTCCTAACTCATTTCTCAATTACAGGCAGATCCTAATTCCAGCAAGGGCTACTCATGGCAGAATGATATTCTTCGCTACAAGGACAGAGTCGTCATATCACCAACATCCACCCTCAAAAGTCGCATTTTGGCAGAATTGCATTCATCTCCCATTCCAGGACATTCGGGCTTTCAGAAGACATACGCTCGCACCAGAAGATCATTTTTTTGGGCCGGCATGAAACAGGACATCCTTACTTTTGTAGCAGAATGTGACGTCTGTCAACGCCACAAAGGGGAAACCGTCAACACACCAGGCACATTACAACCATTGCCCGTTCCGGCGTCAATTTGGATGGAGGTCTCCATGGATTTCATTATAGGTCTTCCAAAGTCAGGGAACAAATCAGTCATCATGGTGGTTGTGGACCGATTGTCGAAGTATGCTCATTTTTGCGCCCTACCCCAACCATTAACACCCACTTTGGTTGCTCAAACTTTCATGGATCAAATCTTCAAATTGCATGGCATGCCCACTTCTATTGTGTCCGACCGCGACCCAATATTCACCAGTAATTTTTGGCAGGAGTTCTTCAGAATACAAGGCACTCAACTCAAACTCAGTACTTCATATCATCCGCAAACAGATGGTCAAACCAAAGCTGTCAACAAATGTCTAGAAACCTACCTTAGGTGTTTCACTTCAGAAAAACAACACCTTTGGGTACAGTGGTTACCTCTGGCGGAATGGTGGTATAACACCAACTATCATGCCACCACCAAAATGACTCCCTATGAAGCAATCTATGGACAACTTCCGCCGTCCCCTACTTCTTATCTCACGAGGTGCTCCAAAGTACAAGACGTGGATCAACTCTTACAACACCGTGCAACCATGCTTGCCCACCTGCGCGGGAATCTTCATCAAGCTCAGAACCGTATGAAGCAACAGGCTGACCAACATCGCTCAGAGCGCCAATTTCAAGAAGGGGATCAGGTCTTTTTGAAGCTGCAACCATATAAGCAAACATCACTCAAAGACAAGGGCTGTCAAAAGCTCTCTCCAAAATTCTACGGACCATATCAAGTACTTCAGCGCATTGGAGAAGTGGCTTACAAGTTGGCTTTGCCACCTACAGCAAAAATCCACCCAGTTTTCCATGTATCGTGCCTCAAGAAAGTGATTGGAGACAATTGCCGAGTTCAAACCAGTCTACCTGAATTGGATGAAGAAGGATCAATCTGGCTTCAACCTGAACAGGTTCTAGACACACGAGACAAGCACCTGCGCGGCCGCATGATTAAGGAGGTCCTCGTCAAATGGAAAGACACCTCGCCGGAAGATGCAACTTGGGAACCAGTCGCTATTCTTCAGCAGTTTCCGCAGCTTCAGCCTTGAGGACAAGGCTAGTCTTAAGGGGGAGGGCATGTTAGGGTCCCACCCTAACCCCCTTATTTATGTCATGGGATCACGTCATAGTCAATAAAGCCCATATTAATATTTGTAAGTGGTTAACCCGCAATTAATGACGGGACCACAGTTAGTTGCAAATGGGCGGTAGTATTAGTTAGATGGTAAATGGGCGGTAGTATTAGATAGATGGTATTAATAAAACCCACGATATTGGCTCGTGGTATTGCATCTATGAGTCATATATAAAGGATAGAGACTCCCTGCGAGGAGCATTGTGTCTTGTTTTGTAATCGAGCTCTGCTCTATTGGAGGTTGCCCCCTCGAAGAGGCCTGTGAACATTTCTCTCTGAATAATAAAATCATTGCTATTCTGTGTTCTGGGTATATTTTCTTCGCATATTCTGTGTTCTCGGTATCTTTTCTTCGCAAATTCTATGTTTTGGTATCGCTTCGCAGGTTAAGAGCATAACATTTTTTGCCTATAGGGGTCTCCCAATATATACGCGACGGTACGTGGAAGCATAATCCGTACTGGCGCTATCGTCCCTCAGGAGGAATCACCCACCTTCAACGAGATCGACAGTCACCAGGCTTTACGACGCCGGAACACGTCTCTAGCCTAGACCTCTATGTTGTGCGCTATGTTGCAAAGTGTTGTTAAGTTCATTCAGTTTATTTTAAGTTGATCTTTTTAGAAGTTTGCCTTTCTGGATCACCACGAGATGTATGATACAATTCCTAAATGCAGTCTAAAGATGATAAGCAAGCTTTATATCTTTTCAACTTTGAAAATCCTAGCTACTAAGGGAAAAGAAAGACACCATCTTTTCTCAAAGAGCAATCAGCACACTCTAATGCACTTTTCCTAAATCAAACATGCAAACTATCAAGATGCAAATGCACAATGCAGGTGTTTGTTTTCCGCTTTCTTAGTATTGATGCCTACAAAGAAATCTTTTTGTACAACTTTGAATTTGCTTTTAAATGACAAACACAAACAATTTTACTTTTTCGAAATCAGAAAGGGTAGAAGAGAATACAACACTTTACGACTTTCGAAATGAACACTTGTTTCGACACTTAAAAGAGACAAACTCAAACCAATAAGCAAAAGAAAATGTATAATCAACTGTAAACAGCCAATGAACTCTCTCCTAAGATCACAATCGACAGATCTGAATTAAGGGCTACAGGATGATTATTTCACTCATGCAAAGGAAAACTGTAAATGACGCCACAAACACATAAAAACACTCACAGTCTTTTTGTACAAAAGGAGGCGGAATTTAAGCAGAGAAAAGGAGTTATCAGACTGGTACCTATGCTGGTTACAGGCTGCAAAAATCAGAGATCAAAACAGGGCAACACAGAGCAGAGAACCCCAGCTGCACAAGGCCAAACTGGATCAGCGCAACCTCAACACAGGGGTTTTGACATTCAACGCAGGTAGCCTTCATGGGACTTGTGTTGAAATGCAGAACCTCTTCACAGGGGTCGCGCTGAAAGAGAAACGAGAGTTTCTCATTGGGTTCTGGGTCACAGATTGCTGATTAATCAATGGTTTTAGGCCAAATAAAAGCAACAAGCAAGGTACAATCAAAGGGATGCTTTGAGGGAGTACTAAGATCTATCACAAAGGATCATCAAATCATTTGTGAGTCCATTGTTCAGATCATAGACAAATCCAGTGATTGGATCAAAGCAGCAACTGTCTACTTTGCAACTGAGAATAGCAGATGCAGTTCGATTGTTGCTGTTGAGTCTATGAAACAAACAATGATAGAGACACAAATAAAATGACTAAAACAAATCTCCCCAGTATGGTCGCCAATTTGTTGTGGGGAAAAATGCCTATGCAGGACGATCCTATCCACCTAAGGTGTGACAGTGCCTTAGCAACAAACAGAGACAGCTATTCTAGTATTCTTCCTTTATGAATTAAGAATGAAGAGAGATGGATAGACTAACCGGTGTCTTCCGTTTGTCCCTCGATCCAGTTTCTCTTCTCTTGGAGAGTTCCCAGTTACTTGTCTTCTCGCTCGCCTAGCTTCGACAGGTTTCTGTAAGATCACAAGAGAAGAACGCTACACAAGACATAGATTCATATTCATAACTAGTTCAGGATTAGAAGTAAACTAAACATACTAATGCAATCATACATCAAAGATACATCAGTATATAGGAGAAACCAAGATAGCTTTATTGATGAATAACAAGGTTCAAGAAGAGATACAACCCAGAGGGCTCCAATCCAGCATCTCCTTCCCAGCAAAATGGAATTCCTATCTTCACCTCCCTTCAAAGCATTAAGCACCCAATGGTTCCAATCTCAAACCAACATCAATTCTTTGCAATAACAAAATTCCAGCCTCTAGATCTCATGGAGGAGAGATCCATATATATATGTTTGGAGAGAGGATGAGTCAGCTTGAGATCTGACTAGTGTCCTCTCCCTCTGTCAGTTCTTGATTCCACTTGGAGGTTCTTGCTTCCACTTGGAGATTTTGGAACCTCTTACTCATCATAGTCGAATTCCCTGAGGCAAGTGTCATTTTGGAAGCTTCATGGGTTTTGACACCTTGTGGAATGAAATTGCCACATGTCCACTCTCGCTCAGTGCAAGTAGCCAGTGTTGGCTTTGACATTCAGTGCAGGTAGCCAGTGTTGGCTTTGACATTCAGCGCAGATAGCCAGTGGAGCCACTGACATGATCCTGAATTGACTTGTTTTTGAGCAGTTTCTGGTGGAGAACTTCTGTGAATTGCTGTGGTTTGTTAGCCTTGTTCCTCTAGGGGTAGGAACAACATGTTTAGGGACTTTGGATCCCTTAGATTATGGACATTTCATGCTCAATGTTGTAAGGCACAAAAATGTCTATAACATCAGGCATGTAGGGTTTCTTAGGTGGAGCAGGATGAATGAGATGTGGTTGAGATAGAGGCAGAGGCAATAAATAAGGGTGTTGGTTGAATTGAGGCCTCCAACCTTGTGATGGGGGATTCTACAAGGCGGTTTTTGTCAAAAACGAGCCATATAACAAAGACCTCTTCCATTTTATTCACAATTGTCATCAATTGGAATATTTGACTAGATATTTACAACCTATTTTTATAGATTTAAATATTTAATGATTTCCTGTTTTAGAGATTATTTTGTGGCATAGATTCCGAGAAACTGGAAATGAATTTCCAAAATTTGAGAGAGTTTTTTGTTAAGAATGATCTTATCTACAAAACCTCTTTCAGTTTTGTAACAAGTGTTGTGGTTCAAGAGATACGAGTTCATCGTTGACACCTATTCTCAGAAATTCGGTCCAAATTCAATGTAACTGATTCTATCTTTAGGGAGATGTTTTAGCTCAACTCCCGTAGTACAGGGATGAGCTAATTGTATATATTTTATGAATTTCAGAGTGTAAAGGGTTCAAATTTTTGCAGCAGAGTGAGGCTGCCTTGGACTGCACAAAGTTTCTTCTGAATATTATTTTTAATGGAGCAGTTTCTGTCTTTTAGATTTGGGATCCATCATGGTGTTTAATGGCCAGCATGTGTTTGTTTTTCTTATAAATTCACTTACATGCTTTGTTTTTTATGCTAATTCTTGTTACAACATTATCTAGGGGAACTGTTAGGAATCAATCCACGCACTATGCTCCTTTCGCAATGATTTTGCTGTTAAATGTAGTGGTTATCTTTGCAGAATCCATCCTTTGTTAGATGCTCTGTTGAGTAACCCAGTGTTTCTTTTTCTTCTAAAGTTGCCACTGTAGATCCATACCTTGATTGATGCCTACACTGCAATGGGCTTTCTCCTCTTTCCTTCTCTCATTTACACCTTTTATCTGGCTGAGCATTGCACTTACTTTGCCCCAAGTTTGCCGACAGAAACTAGCCTCGATTCCATAGCCCAATGGTCCCTTCACTTGATGTTTTCGACCCAAAATTTTCAATCAAATCCCCGTACTTCATAGCTAGCCTAAGATTCACTTATTGCAGCCACATTTTGTTGGCAAAGAGAGAGCTCTCTCTAGTCTGGCAAGGCTAGATGGCAGATCGAAAGCTTGGTCTGTTGTTACCTCAGAATTTCCTCTTCTCAGCCTTGAGGTTCATTCTGAGTGCTAATATAAAGAAGAATGTGAAGTCTAGTCCTAGTGCAGAGAAAGTAAATGCTTTTACACTCAGAAGATGAAAGTTTTCAACTTGTAAATGCTATGAAATGACACTAATATTATGCTACTTTGCAGAAAGGAAACTATGCTAACTTGCACTCAATCATCTAGCTATCAGGGTTGCTTGAAAATAGAAGAATTTTCTACCATTTCATAATTCAAGAATTCATGCATTGACTATCTAATTCACACTTGCAGAGTAAATAAAGTTCTAATTGTTAAATTCAAAAATCAAAGAACTAATGTTATCTGATCTTGCAGGAAGGAAAAGGAGTGAAAGGACTGGTCTAGGTGGCACTTCTAGTCATGGAGTCCAATTTGAGTGGTGGAACTACTCCTAAACTAGGATAAGATATCATTATAGGTCAAAACAGACTACGTCAAGTGAGCAAGAGGATGTTGGTACAGGATGTCCTGTACTACTATAGGATATCTTGAAATACTACAGGAAGTTGGCTGAGGGGTTTTGGAGAGTAAGAATGGTGATATGAAATGTTGGAAGGGTGTATGACAACTGCGAACAGTGTGGGGAAGGTGATCTTCACCCTTGGCCAAGCCCAATAGTTCAAGGAGGCTGGGTTTGGATGAGATGGATTCCTCATGGTGACCTGGAAACAGAGGTTTGGAACATGGGTTGGCATGCATCAAGAGAAGGGGGAGAGGACCTAAAAGGAGCTGGTGGAAATGATTCTTGCTTGTAAATCAAATGTCCTAGCATAACACCCGCACTTAATAATTTTCATTTGAAAATTATTTTATGTCAATATGGAAAAGATGAATTGAATTTGAAAACCAAAACTAATCTAATTGCTGCTAAGAACTTGATTAATGAACCAAAATATCTTCTAAGCTACAACAATCAATAGAAGCAAAATAACAAGTGCGACACTTTCCAATAAATCATGAACAAATATCTAACTAATGCTACAACTTGACTGATGTAATTGAGAATAAATCAAACTATGCTTTTGGGTTGTGAGTGTGGGGTCCTATAATCATGATCCCATGAGAGAGATGATATAAGGGTCACTATCACAAGATTTTTCATGTATTCTACTCTATTTCACTACAACAACTAATTTATCCTTTAAGCTAATGTAATCATGAATAAACCAACAACTTAATCAATCTTTTAAGATAAAAGAGGCATGAAAAAAATGTAACAACTAATCAACAATCTAGCCTAAGAATATAGATACAAGAGAGGAACATCTGCTGCTAGGGTTGGGCCCTAACCTAAGAGCTTCAACCCTATGATTCAAATCAGTGCTGGATCAAAACAAAACTTCCCATTATCATTCAAAAATTGCAAAATACATCATAACAATAACAGTCAAATGTGCTTCAACTTAATGGCCTCTTGGTTATTGCTAGGACAGGGTCCCCTGGGGTAAATTTTGTCATTAATTTTTTTGTAATTGTAAAGTCTTTGTATTTTGTGGGAGGCGAGCGCGAAGGTCACAGGAGTCAAAATGGGCTTAGTCCCTTATTTTTTAATAATATAAGAGGTTTTGTGACCCGCCCATGGTTCGCTAACCATGGTATTGTAAAAGAGAATGATATATATAAAGGAGTAATAACAAGTCTAAGAGATCATCACATAATAGAAAATCAATTGTATGGGCAAGTAAGTATGAGGCAGGGAAGTCTTATCCTGTAATTAGGTGAAGGGGAAGGCTCCTATTGCTATGTGTGTAGATACCTTGGTAAGTCCATAGGCTTAGTGCGTGGGGCCCTACAGCTGTGTGAATAGGGAAGAAGAATCTGTAACAGAAAAGATTATGTCAATAATGATTGTTTTTGAAGCTATAATTGTCTATCTGTGAATTTGTATTTACTTATGTAGTTTCCCTATTTTCCCTATGTTATCTGAATTTGGATGAATGAATGTTTAATTGATGCATGAAAGTAGTATAGCATCTCATTTAATTGATGTTATAAATTTTTAAAGCTCTTCGCAAAGGGTTATATTATGTTTCTGCAAGTTACTGGGATTATCTGTATCTTAAGAGTTAGGGTTTGCAAAGATCGGAATAAGCCCTAAGAACCACAACAGCCCATGACAATGACCTTTGAATGCAAAAACCTAGTTTTTTCATCCCCCAATACTGCTTCGGGTGAGACTACAGCTTGCGCTACGTGGGTTGTTACCAAAAGGGCCAATAGTTTAGGGTTTTGTTGGTTAGCGTAGCTAACTCTGAACTTGGGTCAGGTCCCCTTAAGGCAAAAAATGGTTTCATTATTGGGACTGGGATCTATTTGAGAGATGTGTGATAAGTGTTTCCCCACTATGAAAGAGATCGAAAAGTGGATATATTAGAAAATGGACGCATTTGTAGGCCATGAAAACAAGAAAATTCGCTGGTCAAAGGAAGAGTGGTTGAATAAATAGCTATTCATAGATGAACATGAGATATTATTCTGCTCTTTTCTATGTGAATTAAATGAGTGATTTTCTAAATTCGAAGATAGTGAGGGTGTGTGGAAGCTTGACAACCCTATTTTGTGGACCCTAGAACTAGTGAAGCTCTTAGAGGCTTTAGAAAACAAAATCGTGTGGGTTGTTGATTACTGGATCGATAGTATTCTAGGAGGATTCATTATCGAGTTCACGATTGATACGCCCACTAGTTACAGCGAAGCGGAGCACAGGTTTTTCAAGGGGCCAAGAGGTAAGTACCTGAAATCCTTGAAAACCTAGATTAAAATGTTATTGTGCAAACAGTGGGTTATGCCTTTGAATTGATGTTTGAGGCTACGTGAAGTGGGAGAAAAATCAGAAGGAACCTAGATTTGGGTGCTGAATATATTCTGTTGTTGGGATCATCTGGTAGTGATGACCAAAGAAATATTTGGAAGACACCATGAGGTGTGCTGCAGACTGAGTCAGCGTATCGCAAGGATACCACATCCATCCACTGCACCTCCATCTCCAGCTCTACCTCCATCACAAAACATGGTGAATGCGATGAAGATGCCTGTGTTTAAGGGTTTGGGGACAGAAGACCCTAAACAATTCTGATTTGTAGCATATGTTGTATGGAAGGCATAACAGATTATAGACAATGACATGAAGAAAGCGCACCTAGTTAAAATGCTACTGTTGAGGTATAAAAGGTGTCTTTTGAACTCCTATTTATCCTACATTAATTATCAATCCTGGTACATTTTTTTATTTCAAGAGTGTACTCAGCCTGAGGTGGGCAATTTATTTCAAGAGTAATGTTTTCTAATTTGCAGTACAGTGCTAAATACAAGAGTAAATGGATGCTTGAAATAAAATCTAATTGCAATCAAAAGAAACTTAATGCTATGGAACTTAAATCATTCACTCAGAAGACTACAAAAAATTATCAATCAAGGATGTTGTAGTGATAACTCTTTCCTCTGTCAACTGATATAAATGAAATCAAATGTAAACAAGATCCACAATCTGAGAACTTAGACAGCGATAACCAATGTCCTTTACAGTTGTTGATCTTACACTCCACACTAAAGCAATTCATTGGACATGATAGATCACTAATGCTGCTAACAGAAATGTAGTAAAAATGCTCTTTGCAAAATACTTAAAAGCAAAAACAAATACTTGCAGGAAAGAAATAACATCTATCTAGTATGAGTTAACATCAATGCTAACTTAATAGAAATGAACAACAAAGCTAAATTAATGGAAATGAACAACAAAGCTAAATTAATGGAAATGAACAAAAAAATTAAATGAACAACAATCTGTAATGAACGACAGAGTCCGAAGTGAACAATGAAGCTTTATAACTAGAATGAACATCATAGCAATTTAAGTTGCAAAGGATAATAATCTCATTATGATAGGAAGGGAACAACAACATGATTCAATCACAACTTATGCAATAAAATGATTCCATAAATTATTAGAACTTGTAAAGACAAGAAACTATAAACAAATGTGATTCAAGGAAATGAAAAGTAAATCAAACCATCACATGACTAGAACTGTAAAATAATGGTACAGATAGCAAGTGGATCCACCAAGGCCGGGCCCTTAACCGTTAGTGAAGCACCACCAGGCTAATTCAGTAGGAAGTAATGGAACGACAATTGATTTATGTATTAATCATGCATAAAAAGTTTACAAGTAATCGTACTCTGTTTTAACCAACAAGAGTCGATGATCAAAGTAACAGCACAACAGTAAGTTCTGCAATATGATAATACATGCCCCCCTGGGCTACAAACGATGTCCCTTTTTATAATTGCCAGGTGGATATATCAAGAGTACAGATAAGTTCTAAAGCAGCAATCCCTCAAGATCAAAGTATCCTGAGGGATTCACTCTCTCTTTGATTTCCAGTTTATCATTTTGTCTTCTTGTGCTGGTGTTGTGCTTTCCCTTTCTTCTCCTGGATTATGCACTCCGATCTTGCTTTCCTTGTCTGGATACGGCTTCCTAGGGAAGGGACAATAGTTGCTTCTGCTTTGTCTTTTCCTCCTGAATAGTGGTTTTCCATTTCCTTCATTTTCCGTATAGAAAAAGACAATAATCAATTATTTTGTATCAATCACAAATCTCCTTAATTCTACCATAATTCTTTAACATATTACCATTTTAGAATGTAAAGGAGTTATGATTCAAAGGAAAAGATAAGGAAATAAATGGCAAATGCATACCTTTTCCATCGCTCAACACACCCCCCTGCTTACCCTTTTTCATGCCCTCATGAAAACCATGTAATTTACATGCAAGGCAGTTAGGAAATAGGCTGGAGAGGGATTTTCATGAAGTGGTCTAAAACCATGATGTGTAGCTAAAACTTAAAAAATGCGCCCTGTCTGCCCTTCAGGTAATTCATAGATGGCCTTATATTCTACTGCAGGATACCAGATAATAGGGCTTCGAAATCTACAACCTAGCCAATATGGTCCTTCCCTCAAGATGAGGTTACCATAGGTAACCAGGCGATCGACAACTAACTTAAAATTTTTGTAATTGAATGGCTCTCTGTCCTGAATATTCTGATTGGAAGTCTTCCATCAGAGTTTAGCTACTGCTACGGCATGGTCTTTGATAGACAGGAAATATTCTACCCCTTGCTGGACAATGTCTTTATGGATGGGTCCCAATGTCTGGATCACACCCTCCTTTTTCATTAGGCTTTTATGCTTAATCCACAATTGTAATGGGTTTTTCGGTTCACCCCTAACCCAAAGGTCTAAACTGTTTTCTTATCTCTGAAAGGCGTTATCAGCCTTGACCCACTTTAACTGGTTGGTAGCAAACGAAATGAATGCTTGAAATTGGATATCTCCCACAAAAGGACTAGGATTCTTCTCCATTTCCTCTTCCAAGATAAAATTATGCAAATAAAATTCACAGAGTAAATGCTGAACTTTGACTCCATAGTGTTTACAACAATTTATAAAATCATCAACAATTTTCAATTCTATAGGTTTCCCTGCCTTAACAACTTTAATTTTTAATTGCAAATATCTTTCTAATAAAAACAAAGCATAATTTTTGGCAGGGGCCCTACATGCTAGGACATCTGTATATAGAGAATAGAGAATATCCATTTGACTCCTTACTATTTTTAGTCTATTTGTTACCTTTTCGACTTTTTCCTCTGCCCTCCGACATTTATCGAAGGCCTCACTCTCTGATGCATTGATGTTCTTTACTTGTCGCTATAATTTTTGATATTTTTCCTGAGGAACAGTCTCTTCTATGAGCTTTTCTATAGTCTGTTGAGCCTGTGCCAGATCCTCTTGGAGTTTTACTACCCTAGGGTCATTGTCCGTCGAAACACTTTTGGGTTGAAGATTTACTTGGATCTTCTTATTGCAACATCTGGTTCCTACAGTCTGTGTCCCTTTATCATAAACTTTCTGGTTGGTTGTGACACTAGAGGACAATGTCTCTGTCTGGATGTCCTTATTACAGATTGGTGTATCTTCTATTTGGGTCGTTGCGTCTGTAACAACCGCATGCTGTTCCTTGCTATCCTGAATGGATATGGGCTCAACTTGAGTCCCCATGGCCTTTATTTTATGGGGTTTTGTTCGAGTGGCTGCATCTCTTGTTCTTGGGGTTCTTTTTGAGATTTTCCCATTTTTAGGGCCCTTATCTACTGTCTGAGTTGTTTTATTACATTTAGTAGCCTTTGCTGTTCCTTTCGCAACCTCTTGATTTCATTCATCTTCTTCTTCTTTTTCTTGGGAGGAACAATTGTTTCCTTCACTGGACTTGGCTGCTCAGCTAGGTTTTGTTCTTCAGGGACTGTGCCCTCACCCTGGCTTGTTTCCATATTTTCTGTTTGGAACACTTCTTTAGTGTTAGCTTTATCCCGATTAGGTTCCTCAGGGGAGGTAACCTGGTTTGATTTTCCACTTCCCGAGTGGCTTCTGCTTCTTCTTCTTCCTCATCATTCATTTCCTCAGATGCACTCTTACTGTGAGCAAAGTGTTCCTGTGGCTATGCTTCTTTTTCTTCCTCATCATACATCTCCTTGGATGCACTCTTACTGTGAGCAGATTTTTCCTGTGATTGTGCTTCTTCTTCTTCTTCTTCTTTGTCATTCATCTCCTCGGATGCACTCTTACTATGAGCAAAGTGTTCCTGTGATTTCCCTGCCTCAATATTGAGGTTGAGCAGGCTCTGGGGTTGAATATACTCACCCATATTGGCCAAAAATTGGGCCAATTCGCCTTCCTGCAATGGACTTTGTAGTGGACTTGCACCAGAGCGCTCAGTTTCTTCCTCCAATTCTTCTTCCACGTTTTCCCCTCCTTCAAGTTGTGGGGGTTGCTCATCCTCAAATCCCTGTATTTCTAAGGGTTGGCTACTATTATCTTGGAGATCTCCCAATATTCCCCTTCTTCTCCTCAATCTAGAGGGCTGTCTGCGTTTCTATGGTCTAGCTGATGTGCTGGTGGTTCTTTTTCTTTTTGGGGCTGGTAAGGCCAATCCCCCATCTATTGAAAATACCAATTCTTCCCAACTAGTCTTCTGTTGAGCAAGGCTATAACTGACTATTAATCAAATTAAACCATGATGATTTACTACCATTTCTGTATGACATGATTTCCTTATGCTCTGAGCGGCGTCATGCAATAAAGAAATTAAATATGCAGGAAAATTTACAACACATTTCTGTCTTAATACTGCTAATCATTTGAGATGGCGTGGTCTTATCACATCCTTTCTCCCATCGCATGTGATGTAGCTTTGTACTATTCTAGCTAATTCTACCCACGGTTCTCCTAGGGTTGCAGGCAGGACTCCTTTTCCTTTGACGGTAAGGTTCTGTCCTTCGTCTCGAAAGATAGCTATGGCCTCTTGAAGTCTCACTTTTTTTTGGGTACATATTGATCCAACAGCTGGTAGTCCATATACTTCAGCAATTACCGCATCTATTACTGTTATTTTCCTTCCCCTCACCATGGAACGATCTTCCTACAAATTTTGCAGAAATTTGATGGCCACCGTTTCATGGGACTAGTGTAGTCGGGTCAGGTAGGCAATCCATCTTGTCTCTCTAGAATTTTTTGTGCAGCGTCAGAAATTATTAGCACTTGCAATTCGCTGCATATTGCTCTGCCTCCCATTTTGTCTAAGCTTAGCACGCTGTTAATTTTTTTCAAAACCCAGAAATGACAATGGAATAGGTACAACTGTGCATATTGGGAAATATCATTACCATTAAACTTGCTATTTCCGAGATCTAATGGAGTCGTAGTACCTCCAAATAAGGAATTGAAACATCTACTAGTGTATTTTGGAGGTCACTCGCACCCCCCTGAAATATGATAGGTCGTCCTCGACCGGCAAATGGAGGAGCAACGTACCTGATGACAATCGTATAGTAAAAAAAGGAACAGCATATATATCCATGACATGATTGCAAAAAGTAGCGAATTACTGAAATCGAAGCTTATGATGAAAATCATGAATAGATATGGAAATGCTATGAAATGATGTGAAAAATAGGGAAGAGGACAACTGTCGTAAGTAAAAATTCTTATGCGGTCATTATCCACTTTAACCATTATGATTGATTTTCAAACAATATTTCATGTGTAAAAGGTTCGAAAGGATTTTAAAGCATAATTTTATTTGAAATCAAGATAAAGATATAAGAAAATGGTTTATAATGACTATTGATGTGTTAGAAATATGACTTCAATACCATCAACAGAGCTCTGTTGCCCACAGGTGTTCATAACCTTGACAAAGTTGCTTTTTCACCCTTGGAACCATAATCCTTTATGTATGCCTAGGAAAGTGCTTTGTGATGTCAGAATGGAGGTCATTTTGCTGGCTTGGTAACCAGATGAATCACAAGGTCATTCACCAGGAAGGAGTGTAAGGTGGGCAAGTCGGCTCATGATGAGACCTCCTGTTCCAAGGACTTTTTTATTTTTCTGATGTGCCTCTTGGATCATAACCCTGGTGTGGTGGCCATAGTGGGAATGCCACTTCACTGCTTCCTTATGATCATGGTAGGCTGGCTCTTGATGAGACCCCCTATCCTTCATCTAAAAAATCATAGAATTGCTAGTAATCATATCTATCTATATATATATATATATATATATATATATATATATATATATAGATATATATATATATATATATATATATTATTTTTTTTCTTTTTCTTTTATATAGCACTTTCCTATTTATATACAGAGGATGGCTCAACACTCCTTAAGAGTAGGGATGGTGGAAGAAGTTTGAACATCTCAATAGAGGAAAATATGCCCTTATTCTTATTCAATAATAATGATCAAAGAGAATTATGAAGATTAGGGAAGAACCAACATGATAAAAGTAATCAATCAAATTAGTTTTAGTGAAAATAAAGACAAAAAAGTGATATAAATAGTTGTGTCCTTTCCTCTTTTTTCTTATCGATGCAAAGCAATTTCTCTAAAGATAACGATTTTTCTTTGGTTTGTTGATTTTAGTATCCTCTAGTTTTTGTATCCTTGCATAAATTTATATCTATGCCTTGAAGGGATCATGAACAGTGAACCATCATTCACAAAAATTCTCTAAATGATGTTTTTTAAGAAACACATACAAAAAAATGCACTCAAAAAGTGTTGTTCCTTAGATGGAACAATTGTTGTTCCTTAAGAGGAACAACAAAAAGAACATCTGCACACCAAACTGCAGTTCCTTTAAGAGGAACAACAAACAAAAGAAAAATATACAGTCAAAACTGTTGTTCCTTAAGAGGAACAATAGCTGTTCCTTAAGCGGAACAACAAATAAAGAAAGCGCGAAATAAAATACTGATCCTTCAGTGGAACAGCCTAAGAACATTCCAAATCGAAACTATTGTTCCTTTAGAAGGAATGGAAAAAAATAAAAAAATGCGAAGGGTTTGTTCCTTTAAAAGAAACAACAAAAACAATTTGGCGGAAGTGCTATTCCTTTAAGAGGAACAACAAAAACAATCTGGCGGAAGTCTTTTTCCTTTAAAAGGAACAACAAGAACAATCCGGCGGAAGTGCTGTTCCTTTAAGAGGAACAAAAAAAACAATCTGGCGGAAGTGTTGTTCCTTTAAGAGGAACAACAAAAACAATTTGGCGGAAGTGTTGTTCCTTTAAGAGGAACAACAAAAACAATCTGGCGGAAGTGTTGTTCCTTTAAGAGGAACAACAAAAATGCAAGCGAGAGTGTTGTTCCTTAAGAGGAATGGCTATTGTTCCTTAAAAGGGATGGTAGCTGTTCCTTCAAAAGGGACAGCAAAAATAAGCACGGAGGAATGTTGTTCCTTTAAAAGGAACAACAAAAATAAACATGTAGAAGTGCTATTCCTTTAAAAGAAATAGCAAAAATAAACACGCAAAAGTGTTGTTCCTTTAAGAGGAACAAAAAAAATAAACAGAGAGAAGTGTTGTACCTTTAAAATGAACAGCAAAAATAAACACGCAAATGTGATGTTCCTTAAGAGGAATGGCTGTTGTTCCTTTAAGAGGAACAATAGTTGTTCCTTTAAAAGGAATAACAAAAATAAACAAGGGTGCGGAAATGTTGATCCTTCAAAGGAATAGCAGCTATTCCTTTAGAGGAACAACGATTGTTCCTTTGAAAGGAACAGAAAATATTGTGAAATACGTAGAAATGTTGTTCCTAAAGAGGAACGCCTACTGTTCCTTTAGAGGAACAACAACTGTTCCTTTAAAAGGAACAGCAAACAAATGTAAGCACTCAAAACTGTTGTTCCTTAAGAGGAACGACGATTGTTCCTTCGAAGGAACAACAACTTTTCCTTAAGAGGAACAACAATAAAAATTTGTAAATAAACAGTGTATACAGGCAAAATTAAAGAGAAAAATTTATATAAAAAATTCAGAAACAAAAGAATTATTCAGTGAACTACTGCTGAGGAGGGGTTATCTTCCTCAGCAAGAATCTACATAGTGGAATCTTCCCGTAATTTCTGGTAAAAGGATTCCCAAGTGAGCGGTTTGTGGTAAAGTAGCACTCGATGACCGTTTTCTTTGAACGAATGTCTAGATCCATCAATGGTAGTCAATGTAATGGTACCATTTTCGTGCACTTTCTGTATCTCATAAAGCCCAAGCCATCGTGTCTGGAGTTTTCCTGGGAAATCCTAAAACCTGGAATCATATAGGAGTGCCCAATCTCCTTTGTGGAAGATTTTCTCGAATTCTATTGGAAAGATGGGTTATTTTCCAAATACTAGTTGATATGGTGAATGGAAGGTGGTATTTATGCACATTGGTCGGTATCCCCACAAGGCCTCTGGCAATCTTGAAGCCCAATCATGCCTGTGTGATGCAACTGTTTTTGTCAATATTGCTTCTATCACTTTATTCATGCTCTCTACTTGGCCATTTGCCTGTGGGTGGTACGGGGTGGTTATTTTGTGCCGAATGTGGTAATTTTTTAATGTTGCAGCGATTTTATTACCTACAAATTGCAGTCCTCCATCTGTGATTATGTCCCTCGGGAGGCCATATCGCACAAATATTTGGAAAAGGAAATGTATTACAAAATCCTCTGTAGCTCTTGGAAGTGCCTCTGCTTCCACCCATTTGGTAACATACTCAGTTGCTACTAGAATGTATGTTTTCTGATTTGATGATGGGTTAATAAGACCAATAAAATCGAGCGCCCAATATTCAAATGGCTCGATTACTAACTATGGATTTAAAGGCATTTCATCGGACTGTCCAGGGCATCCCGCTCTTTGGCAACTATCACAGGCATGGACAAATTTCTTAGCATCTTTAAAGATTTTAGGCCAGTAATAGCCTGTTTGTAAAACCTTGTGACCAGTCCTGTGGTTTGCGAAATGTCCGCCATAGGGTCTGTCATGGCAAGCTTTCAGAATGTCAAATATTTCAGCTTCGCAAATGCATCTTCTAATGTGCATATCTGCCCCTGTATGAAATAGGTAGCCCCCAATCCAAGAAAATTGGGTGCTGCGCTACACTATCTTTTTCTGTTCATTGGGCGTTAGATTTTTGGGTAATTTACCTACTGCTAAATAATTTGCAACATCAGCGTACCATGTTGTTTTGATAGTAATAGCAAACAAATGTTCATCTGAGAATTGATCTTTGACTGCTGTTGTGTCCACTAGCTTTGGCATTCGTGAGAGAAAATCAGCTACAGGATTCTCTTTTCCAGGTCAATCCTTTATTGTGATGTCAAATTCCTGCAATAAAATCAACCATCTTGTTACTCTACCATTTGTAATAGGTTTATTTGCTAAGTATTTTATGGCAGAGTGATCTATATATAAAACTATAGGATACCCAGTTATATAATGTCTAAACTTATTTACAGCGTGTATTACAGCTAAAAAATCTTTTTCAGTTACAATATAGTTTAGTTCAGCATGAGATAGATTCTTGCTAATATAATAAATTGCATATGTCTTTTTATCTTCTTCCTACCCAAGGACTACTCCAATAGCTGTGTTTGAAGCATCTAATGAAATTTGGAATGGTATATCCCAATTCGAGCCCCTTAGGACAGGGGCTGTCGATACAAGCTTTTTCAAATCCTCAAAAGTACGATCACACTTATCTATCCAAATGAAATCAACATTCCCAGTTAGTGCGTATAGAGGTGCAGCTATTTGAGAAAAATGCTCGATGAATCTCCTATAATATCCAGAAAATCCCAGAAAACTGCGTACCTCTGGTTGTGTGGTAGGAGTAGGTATTAACATAATTATCTGAATCTTAGACAGATCTACCTGTATTCCAACTGCTAAGATATAATGACCTAGGATGAGTCCCTTGATCATCATCATATGACACTTTTCATGGCTCAAGCAAACCCTGGTGGCAATACATCTTTGCAACACCTTTTTCCAATGTGTCTAGTGCTGGCTCAAAATCATCTCCATATGGTGTGAAGTCATCCATATATACTTTGAGCCCTTCATTTATTAAATCTGAAAAGATGTTGAGGATGGCCCTCTAAAATGTGGTAGGGGCATTGCATAGGCCAAAGTGTAGGACTCTATAAGCAAGTGTTCCCCAAGGACATGTAAAAGTAGTTTTAACCTGGTCTTTAGGGGCAATCTGGATCTGATTATATCCACTAAAGCCATCTAAGAAAGAAAAGAATTTCTTTCCTGCTAACATGTCTAATACCTTATCAATGAATGGAAGGGGAAAGTGGTCTTTTTGGGTTGCTTTGTTTAATTCTCTGTAGTCTGCACATATCCTCCACTTTCCATTCTTATTTGGCACCACTACTAGTGGAGAGACCCACTTGCTGTCAGATATTGGGTAAATAAAGTTTACATCTAAAAGTTTTTGTAATTCAGCTTTCACAATATCCTTAAGATGAGGGTTTAGTCTCCGTTGGGGTTGGTGAACGGGTCTAGCATCCTTTTCTGTATAAATGTGGTGCATACACAGCTGGGGATCAATTCCTTTCATGTCCAGGTAATCCCATGCAAAAGCTTCCTTGTATTTTCTCAGTAGTTGGACCAACTTTTCTTCTTGTTTAGGAGTCAGGTTTTTGTTAATGTTCAAGGTTTTTCCTGGCTCAATCTCTATAGTTTTGCTGTTTGAAATATAGGTAGTAGATATTGATTGATCATGAGTGTCTTTGAGGGGATCTTCTTCTAGTTCGTTATCAAATGTTGCCTCTATCATGTGACATTGTACATGGGATCTGGTTTCTGGTTGGTTAATGAAATTATTAATGATGTCATCCTCTATTTGGTCTTTAAATTCGAGGGCATCTTCTATGGTTAAAGGTGATCTAATGTTTTCTGTGAGATATGATATAGGTTGTTTGTTAGTTTTCATTATTGTTAGGCTTGGCTGGGCTGGAGGGTATAAAGCTAAATTCTTGACATTACTCCCTCTAGTTCTAGTCATACTGCCTTGTCGACAGCCAATGTAAGCATTAGTAGTTGCTAGCCAAGGTCTACCTAAGATTAAAGGGTGTCCATCTAGCTGGTTTTTGGGATTAATTATCAGAAAGTCTGTAGGGTATTCCCAGGAGTCTACAGAGACCATTACATCATGTAGTGTGCCTTCTGGTCTGACTACCGATCGGTCAGCCAACTCCAATAAGGTTGTGGTTGGATCTAATGATGTAATGCCAAGTTTTTGACAAGTGGTGGTTGTTAAAATATTAATTGCAGCTCCTAAATCAACTAAGGCATTTGGAAAGGAGTGTCCATTGATTTGCACTGTAACTATAGGATTCCCTGGGTCCTCATATTTTACGGGTGCCTCTCTTCCTGATAGTAAGTCAGATAGGGTGACGACTACTTGGATGGTTCGGTTACTTGTTATTATCCTCTTTGGCTTTTTTATACATAACTCTTTGATGGTTTTTGCGTAGATCGCGATATCTTGGATAGCTTGGAGGAGTGGGATCTTTATACACAAATTTCTTAGTTCTACCAAAGGATCAAAGTTAGGATGTTCTATTGGGCATGGTATGCTTAGTCGTTCTGGGAATGGGGGAGAAGAAGTGGTTGCTTGGTCATGAGTTTGTTGTCTAACCACATCCTCTTCTTGTAGTGGTTGTTCTAAAGGTAATGGATTTTCAACTTGAGCATTTTTATCTCCCTCAATTTCTATTATGCGCCTAGACCTTAATTGAAGGTCGTTGCACTCCCTTAACTTGGTTTCTAGTTCTGGTGCTTCGATTATTTGAACAGATTGAACCGGTCTATTATTAGGGTTTGGGTTGGGTTGGGTTGGGAGTTGCGGTCTTAAGTTGGTCTAAGGATTTTGTTGCAATGTATATGGTGCTGGGAGTGTAGGTTGAGGGAGACAAATCGTTCTAGCTGGCTGATTCATAGGTCTTTTCTAGTTCGATTGCCAGGTTTGACTCTACAAGGTGGAGGGTGACCATTGTGTTGGATATGCATTATTTTGCCAAAATGGTGGACAGTAAGGGAAGTTTGGCCAATTGGTTTGATTTGTTTGATTTGGCCATGGTGATGTAGGAAATGGCTGTTGTGACCAGCTGGGGAAAGGTGGTTGATTTTGCCACATTCCATTATATTGTTGAGCATTATACTGAGGAGACTGAAAAGAAGAGGATGGATCACTGGGTATACCTGTTTGTCATGGCTGCCATTGACGGCACTGATTGAGTAGGTACACTAGTTCTGATTCTTCTTCCACCTCCTTGTAGACTGCTTTCAGGCCCGGGAGTGAGGGGAAATTTTCTGTGGAGTGGTCTTTTGTGCAAATGGCACAGACTTGGACTACATCTAGTGGGCACTCTTTATGGCTGTGTTTCTTTCTACATCTAGGGCAGAATATTGCCAAATTTTGCTCTGCTTCTGCTTGCTTTTGTTTAGCCTACATAATGTCGAGTTGCATTGTCAGAGTCCCTAGAATATTGGTTTTGAAGTCTTCGAGTAGATTCCTAATTTCTGCACGGGCTACACCTCCACTGGAGATCTTGTTGTCCCTTGTGATTATGTCACGTTCTGCTGGTTTTAGCCTTGTACTACCTCTCGAACTCCTGATACATAAATCAATAATGCCAGCAAAACTTTCCTGATATATGTCACCTTTTCCCATAATGTTTAATGTTTGAACCCATTGTTCCTTCATCCCTTTAATTAATGTAGTTTTTAACACATTGTTAGGTAAGGGTAAAGATGCATAAGGAGATCTCTGGAGATTGTATTGAAAGCGTTCTACATATTCCTCCAATGTTTCATTAGGCCTAGCTGTCATTTGAAATATTTCATCCTTTAATTCTCTAGACCTACAATAATCCTGATATTTCTTTAGAAAATCCCCTTTCATCTGATCCCAGTCATTTATAACACCTCCACCTAACCCCATAAACCATCGTAAAGCTGCTCCTTTTAATGTGGAGGGAAATAGTTTTAGCTTTTGGGGATCGGTGGTATAGTCATACCCCCGGCATAATACATCGAATTCAAATAGAAATGCATCTAGATCTTCCGATGTTAGGCCATGGAATGTAGGAATATGCTAGAGAGGAATGGCCTTCATAGGTGCATTAACTGCAGTATCTACAATGGGATATTGCAGTGTGGAGGTTTGAGGTGTTTGTTGGTTCTGGGCCATTTGATCAAATATGTGCCAATATCCTTCTGGGATTCATAGAGACGTATTCCTAGGTTGACTAGAAGGAGTAGGAATGGCCTTAATAGCACTTCCTTGGTCTGGGATAATGAGTTTTCCTTGCTGAACGATTATCTGGGGGGATTTTGGCTTTTCAGGTTCTTCAACTTTGTTTTGGATGATCTTGATAGCACTTCCCTTATCTGGGTTGCTTAGTGTTTGAACTACTCCAAGAGGGGATCTTGGTTCTTCTATTTCCCTTGTTTCTTCCTCCTTCACAGAGATTACTAGACTTCCCTTCTTGTAAAGAAATTGCGCGAGAATTCTCAATTTCTGGAAAATCTTGCTCAGTTTCTTCTGTTCGGATATGTACCTTAGTAAAGGCTATAGATGGTGATTCTGTGGCCCGAAGGGAGCTAGTAGGTTGTCTAGAAGCAACTTTTCTAGGGCCTACTAATGGATGAGATTCTGCTTTCTTGATGATATCATCTATAAAGGTCGATTGGCCAAGGGTCACTGGTCCCTTAGCTTTATCAAGTTCGGGTAGTGGTTTTGGATTCTTTTCAAGCTTTTTCTGCTTAGTCATACAACTCAAATACTTATTTCTACCCCAAGTAATCAAAAAATATGCAGGAAAGCGGATGGGGGAGCAGGGTTGTTACATGCTCCGTACATAGGTTCCTACCTTCCGTTTTTAATACCCAATTCTCTCCTAGCAGGCACATTATCAAATGAACACTACTCTTCTAAAAAAACAAATGGCTACACTCTCCCCGGCAATGGCGCCAAAATGTTGAGGTATAGAAGGTGTCTTTTGAACTCCTATTTATCCTACATTAATTATCAATCCAGGTACGATTTTTTATTTCAAGAGTGTACTTAGTCTAAGGCGGGAAATTTATTTTAAGAGTAATGTTTTCTAATTTGCAGTACAATGCTAAATACAAGAGTAAACGGATGCTTGAAATAAAATCTAATTGCAATCAATAGAAACTTAATGCTCTAGAACTTAGATCATTCACTTAGAAAACTACAAAAATTTATTAGTCAAGGATGCAGTAGTCATAACTCTTTCCTCTGTCAACTGATATAAATGAAATCAAATATAAACAAGATCCACAATCTGAGAACTTAGACAGCGATAGCCAATGTCCTTTACAGTTGTTGATCTTACACTCCACACTAAAGCAATTAACTGGAAATGATAGATCACTAATGCTGCTAATAGAAATGTAGTAAAACTGCTCTTTGAAAAATACTTAAAAGCAAAACCAAATACTTGCAGGAAAGAAATAACACCTATCTAGTATGAATGAATAACAATGCTAACTTAATAGAAATGAACAACAAAGCTAAATTAATGGAAATGAATAGCAAATATAAATTAATGGAAATGAATAGCAAAACTAAATGAACGACAGAGTCCGAAGTGAACAACGAAGCTTTATATCTAGAATGAATAGCATAACAATTTATGTTGCAAAGGATAATAATCTCGTTATGATAGGAAGGGAACAACAATGCAATTCAATCACAGC
Source organism: Pinus tabuliformis (assembly GCA_031772625.1). NCBI lineage: Eukaryota > Viridiplantae > Streptophyta > Pinopsida > Pinales > Pinaceae > Pinus > Pinus tabuliformis. The sequence goes on along the minus strand of CM062819.1, from coordinate 99,520,850 downwards.
TTATGCAATAAAATGATTCCATAAAGTATTAGAACTTGTAAAGACAGGAAACTGTAAAGCAATGCGATTCAAGGAAATGAAAAGTAAATCAAACCATCACACGACTGGAACTGTAAAATAATGGTACAGATAGCAAGTGGATCCACCAGGGCTGGGCCCTTAGCCGCTAGTGAAGCACCGCCGGGCTAATTCAGTAGGAAGGAATGGAATGACAACTGATTTATGTATTAATCATGTATAAAAAGTTTACAAGCAATCGTACTCTGTTTTAACCAACAAGAGTCGATGATCAAAGTAACAACACAACAGTAAGTTCTGCAAAATGATAATACATGCCCCCCTGGGCTACAAGTGTTGTCCCTTTTTATAATGGCCAGGTGGATATATCAAGAGTACAGATAAGTTCTGAAGCAGCGATCCCTTAGGATCAAAGGATCCTAAGGGATTCACTCTATCTTTGATTTCCAGTTTATCGTTTTGTCTTCTTGTGTTGATGCTACACTTTCCCTTTCTTCTCCTGGATTATGTGCTCTGATCTTGATCTCCTTGTATGGATACGGCTTCCTGGGGAAGGGAAAACAATTGCTTCTACTTTGCCTTTTCCTCTCGAATAGTGGTTTTCCATTTCCTTCATTTTCCGTATAGAAAGAGACAATAATTAGTTATTTTGTATCAATCACAAATCTCCTTAATTCTACCATAATTCTTTAACATATTACCATTTTAGAATGTAGAGTTATGATTCAAAGGAAAAGATAAAGAAATAAATGGCAAATGCATACCTTTTCCATCGCTCAACAGCTACAAGACAAAGTGATGAGCTGGTATATCAAGGTTTGTTAGGGTAAACCCAATGTGACTATTCTGGAAACACAACAAACGTTGAACAATGAGTTCAAGAAGCCTAAATCGCAAGCCCAGTAAATGATAGAGTTCAAAGAGATCCAACATAGGTTAAATGAGTCTACATGGGACCTTAATCAAAGACTAAAATGTCTGATTCAGTAGGGAAATATGAGGATCGCCGATGATCAACACAGAGATTGGTAGATTTCTTCATTATTGCCTTATCTAAAATTACCACTGTCTAAATAGAAAATAGGAACGTGAGTTGAAGCCTTGAAGATTTCCATGATATTGGAGGCTTCACCCATGGAGGATACAAATCTGGGGGTGCAATAGATTTAGTCATAGCTGGATAGCTTACATATGAAATTGCAAAGCCTCAGAAAGGGAAAAGAAGTCTATTCAGAGGTGCGCACAGAAGTCTGGTTCTTGAAATGTGAAGGGCATGGTCATGATAAGGACCATTGCCCAATCTATCATAATTATCTTATAGGGGGAGGCATTGTCCCCCTGAAGCCAGAAAATACTGCTAGGCCAAGTGCAAGAGTAGCATTATGGTGTACTATTTGTCAAATTTCTGTGAAGCACGCAATGGATAATTGTCATCTTCTACAAAAGTTTGTATGGACACCACAACACTTTTTCTCACTTTCTACAAATTTGTAGGTCACAATGAGTGCAACTGTTGAAGTTGTGAACTAATGATGGAGCAGACCCATATGTATAGGATGTAGGAAAAAGATGGGCCTTAATATTAGGGCACAACTGCAGCGTGCAGAGGATTTCATGTTGAGGAAGAGGGTGAGGAGGAGGAGCTGGAAGGGGTCATCGTCAGATAATTTATTACAATTGTGGATAAGCAGGTCATTTGACATGTGACTATCAAAATCCAACACAACCCTCTTGTTAGTACTGTAGGTAGTTTGACCATGTCATAGAATATTTCCCGATACTTATAACGAAGATGCAAGAAAACAAGACTCAAACCTAGCAGCCTACACAGAATATCCAAATTATGTAGCTGAAGCCTCACAAATATGAGCCTAGTGTTAATATCATTACGTGAAGTAGTATCTCTACTAGAGAAGACAAGGGGACACAACCAGAAGTTGAGGGATGGGTACGCAAGGCTGCTAAAAAATAAGTTGGATTCAATTTAAGAACAGCAAAGGAAACCTTTATGGAGGTTAAGAAGAGCTTCGTGGAATCTTCTACATCAGGAAGTCAAGGAAAATGAGGAGGAAGCGATAAGATGCAGGACATATACCCTTCATTGCTAGAGACATTTTTGAAGACTTGCATGGAGCTTCTATGGGATAGGAATGCAATAGAGGGGTTACAAGAACTAATAAATAACTATTCGGGTAAAAATAAACCTCTACCGAAACAGGGTGCAGTACGTAATGTGGGCAAAAGAAAGAAGCGAACCGATCATGAGATGAGACTGACTACGCAAATTGGAGAGTACGAAATGGATCAGGTAATTCTTGATCAAGGATCTGATGCAAACATTTTTCCAAAGAAAACTTGGGAGAGAATGTGTTGGAAATACTGAGGGGGGGGTGAATCAATATTTCTTTTTTATTGTTCTAGTTATTACCAAAAGCATCTATATATATATATATATAGAACACATAAATCAGCAACTAGAATTAATTCTTTTATTGAACACAACACAGTGCAATGAAATAAATACAATATAAGTATATATCTGATTGTGATTAGTCGCCAAGCTCCAACTTGGACTTCGGTGAGGCTCCAACCTCTAGAGCACCAACTCTGTTTTGCAGTGGTTCAGCACTTAGGAGAACCTACCCCTAATGACTTCAATCCTATCCAGTTTTGAGGCTCCAACCTCTTGGGCTCCAACCCAACCTTGGTATAAACTACTATGCTTCTAATCTATGTTCAGCTTAGGTTCTCCTTCATTCCTACTCTCCTACCTCTGCTGCCTCTATTGCTTCTATTTCCTTTACTGCCTATGTTACTTCTACTGCCTCTACTACCTCTGCTGCTTCTGCTACCTCACACTCTGGTTCTTCACCACAACAACAACAACTATAGTTCTTTGTTTTTACTGTTTTATTCATTCCCATACCTCTGTCCATTTGTTTCCGCTTACACCACCTCTTAGGCTTCCTCCTCGGTCGCTATGGCTTCCTCTGCACTGTGCAAGTTCACTGACTTTCTGGGGACACTTAGATTCATTATACAGGTCGAAACGATCCACGGAGAACACATATTCTTGTTTTATTGTAATAGTGCTCCTTTAGGAAATTATTGTGCGCATACACAGAGTTCTTTCAGTTAAACGGAGATGTTTTGTCCCGGTCGGAATCATAATCACTATGATTCACCCCTTTCAACTCACATTCAGCCTTCTGAACCATCAGAACATACATCATAAGCCATTCAGCTTAAAACACCCCGCACAAGCCAAAAATTCCATTACACAGAGAATATGAGAAAAACAATCAAACAGACTAAAAGGCCGACTTGAGGAAATATTACAATCCCACCTATTCCTGTATCGGGTCCATAGTGAAATATCAATCAATGCTTTAGACTTCCAGAGGTCCTTTATACATCAAGACCATGGCATCTATGATGGTTGATGACCGATCCTCTACTAGAATCGATATTATATTAAGCCATGTTATAATGTTTAATCGGGTCCCCATGCTTTATCACAATCGGCGCTTGTAGTCAAACAACCCTCTGTATAGCATTGTGATGGGTGAATGTGATATGGTATTAAACCATAGTAAATATGCCCATCGGGTTCGCAGCCTTATCGCAATCAACACTTTCATGTGGAAAGGCTTTACGGCTTGCAATCTACGACGGATGCGATAATGCATTAAGTCATATTACACTGTCGCGGCGGGTCCACATACTTTATCACAATCAGAGGTTTTAGTGTGGCAGGGCCTTAACCATTTTCTCCTCTGTATGCCTAACATGCCGATGCGATATGAGGTGCTAGACCTGATAGGATCGCAAAACTCTTGAGCATATATTTTCAAAGTCCGTAATCTGCCTCCGACAGTTTATTTGCCCTATACTTAAGTCTTCCACCCCAATGGTATATTGTGTGCATATTTGTTAAAAATGAACTATGCCTTTTCCGTTCCGATAGTGTAAACACCATACTGCTATGTTTTGGCCTCTATTTGTACTAAATGCATATATATATGGTTTTGCGCCTCCAATAGTGTAAAAAATACATATGTATGATATATGTCGCCGATGGGTAAATACATGAGCTAGAGGCATATTGCCACTCCCGATAGTATAATGTGCCATAGATACACAGTTTGCCTGCCGATAGTGTTAAGCCTATATATATGGGTTTTTACGATCATGCTAACATATATATATATATATCTATATATATATCTATATATATATATATATATATATATATATATATATATATATATATATATATATATATATATATATATATATATATATATATATATATATATATATATATATATATATATATATATATATATGAATTCTACTCCCGAGGGTGTTAAACGTATATATAAATGGGTTTTATGCCGCCGATAGTGTATATAGCCCTATTTATATATGTGTTTATGAGTTTTGGCATATATGGCTCCCTATGGCCCTATTTATTTCCTCTGTGGCTCCGATGGCTCCCGATGACCCTATCTGCTTCCTCTGTGGCCCTATCTATTGTTAAACGCATGCATATAAGCTCTTCAATGGCTCTGTTTCTCTGTTTCCTCTGTTTTCTCTATGTGCTCCTCTTCTTTGGCATATATATATGACATATACATATGTGGCTCTGTATCCTCTTCTTCGCTCCTCCAATAGCTCTATTTTCTCCTCTTGGCTCCTCCAATAGCTCTGTTTGCTCCTCAAATATTTCCATAATGACAATCTATGTCCAACAATCTCCCCCTTTGACATCAATGGCAAAGGAATTCATACAGACTCCCCTTGTCAAACTGCTCCCCCTGTCCTGCTACATATTTATGAATGAAATTGAGTGATGATAAAGATATAACCCCCATCTTTTGACGCAGATGTTCGAATGTTTCTCGAGGAAGAGGTTTTGTTATGAAACCAGTTCACAAAAAGATAGAAAAGATAGATCAACGCCTTAGAATTCAGCCTCTTCGAGGGGGCAACCTCCTTTACACTACACAAATGAATGATTCTTTGATGATTCAAATGACGAAACATCCTTTCTATATATAGGAGTCTAAGGAGTCACAATATAAGCCAATCAACCTAACAATAATAATATAAAGGCACAAAAATAACAATAGAGGGATTCTATGGGGGATAGTAATAACAATATGGGGACAATAGGGGCACAACAATATTAATAAGGGACACAACTACAATAGTAATGGGGTAATCACTAGTATTATAGGGACGTAAAATGCCCCTCTCCTTCAAAAAAGTGTTGTCCTCAACGCTTGAGTAGTTTTGGATGCTTCTGTATAAAATTCTCATCCTCCCATGTGGAATCTTCAATGGATAAGTTCTTCCACTTGATGAGATACTCCGAAATTGATAGATTTCGTAGCTGTTGAGTTCTTGTTTCTGTGACTGCTTCCAGTTCCAATATAATTTTTCCTTCCTCGTCAAGTTCTGGCAATATTGTTTGAACTGGGAGCTTGTTTCCTATAACCTTCTTTAAACATGAAACATGGAAAATTGGGTGTACTCGAGAAGCTGCAGGAAGCTCCAATTTGTATGCCATAGTACCAATCTTTTGCAACACCTTGTATGGACCATAATACTTTGGTGATAATTTATTATCATTCTTATCTTGCTTGAGGGACATTTGTTTATATGGTTGTAACCGTAGGAATACCCAATCACCTACATCAAAACTTCTTTCCCTGTGATGATGATCTGTCTATTGTTTCATTCTATTCTGCACCAACACTAGGTTATCCTTTAAGAGTTGGAGGACTTGTTGTTGATGCTCGATGTGATGTTCCACTGCTTGAACCTTAGAATTTTCTCTTAAATATGATGTGATGGATGGTGGCTGATATCCATAAAGTGCCATAAATGGGGTCATTTTTGTTGCTGTATGGAAGGAAGTGTTATACCACCATTCAGTGAGAGGCAACCATTTGACCCATTGTGTCTGTTTATCAGATACAAAGCAACGAAGATATCCTTCCAAACATTTGTTTACTATCTCAGTTTTCCCATCAGATTGAGGATGATAAGATGATCTATGAGCTAACTGAGTACCAAGACAAGAAAATAATTCTATCCAAAAATTTCTAGTGAAAATGGGATCTTTGTCACTTACAATAATCTTTGGGTTTCCATGTAGCTTTTGAATTGTTTCCATAAATGTAGTAGAAACTGTACTGGCTTTAAATGGATGTGATAATGCACAAAAGTGTGCATACTTGGTAAGTTTGTCAACTACCACCATGATGACACTCTTTCCCTCAGACTTGGGTAAACTTGTGATAAAATCCATTGAAACCTCCTCCCAACGTTGGTTTGGAATGGATAAAGGTTGTAATAGACCCGGGGTCTTAATTGTTTCAACTTTATTTTTTTGGAAAACCAAACATTCCGCCACAAAATTTTGAATATCCGATTTAAGGCCATCCCAAAAAAATTCCTTCTTAACCCTATGGTAAGATTTTTAAAAATCCGGAGTGCCCTCCTAAGGGAGAAGTGTTCAATTCCATAAGAATCTTTTGTTTGAGTTGGGAATTCTTAGAGAGGTATAAGCGATCTTTGTACCATAATGAATCATTTTTCCAGCTAAATGTATCATATGTAGTGGAATATTGTTGTAACTTTCGAATAAGTGCCCACACTTCTTCATCATTCTTCCATTCCTCCCTTGCTTCATTTATCCAATCTGGTTGGTTAATAGAAATGGCGCACAACAATGCTTCCACATCCTCATCCTTTCTTGAGAGTGCATCTGCCACCACATTTTGCTTCCCTTTTTTGTAGATGATTTCAATGTAATAACCCAACATCTTTGTGACCCACTTTTGTTTCTCTTCAAAGGATAATCTTTGTTCTAAAAAGTATTTAAGGCTATCATGATCTGTTTTTACCTTGAACTGTCTTCCCATTAGGTAGGGTCACCATTTCTTAAGTGCATGTAGTATTGCCAACATTTCCTTCTCATAAATAGCGTTGTTTAAAAACTTTCCCTTGATTGGATGACTTTCAAAAGCAATGGGTCTTTCATCTTGCATTAAAACAACACCAAGTCCATTTCCTGAAGCATCACATTCCACAATAAAGGTTTTTGTGAAGTCCGATGTAGCTAAGAGCAGTGCTTGGCACATTGCCTCTTTAAGATGTTCGAAGGCCTTTGTTGCTTCTGGAGTCCATGAAAATGCACCTTTCTTCAATAATTTTGTTAGAGGTGTTGCTATTCTCCCATAATTCTTAACAAACTTGCGATAATACCCTATCAACCTGAGAAATCCTCGCAGACACTTTATGGATGTGGGGATTTTCAATTCCTTAATGGCTTTAATTTTGCTAAGCTCTACCTTAACTTCTTCATGAGATACAATATGACCCAGATATTCCACCTCTTGTACTCCAAAGAAACATTTGGATCTTTTTGCATATAATTGCTTCTCCTCCAATAGTTGTAGCACCCTGTCAACATGTTCAACATGATCCTTCCAAGACTTGCTGTAGATTAGTATATCATCAAAAAATACTAACACAAATTTTCTAAGGAAGGGTTTGAAAATGGAACTCATCAAACCTTAAATTGTAGAAGGTGAACTGGTAAGGCCAAAAGGCATGACCAAAAATTCATAATGACCCTCATGAGTTCTAAATCCTATTTTCGGAATGTCTTCAATCTTCATTCTGATTTGATGATATCCTGAGCGAAGATCCAACTTGGTGAAGTAAATTGATCCATGCAATTCATCCAGTAATTCATCAATGACAGGAATGGGAAACTTATCTTTAATAGTGAGCTTATTGAGCTCCCTATAATCCGGACACATGCGTCATGATCCATCCTTCTTGTGCACCAATACTACTGGAGCAGAGAAAGAACTTTGACTAGGTTGAATTATACCAGCCTCTAGCATTTCTGCAACCATATGTTCAATTTCACTCTTTTGGGCATAAGGATATCTGTAGAGCCTAATGTTTGGAGGAACACATCCTGGAATCAAATGAATAGCAAAAATAGGTGGGAGACCATTGGGAGTCTCAAATACCTTGGAATGATTGTCCAAGACTTTTTGGAGATCTAGAGAAATAGATGATTTCTATGTGGGAACATCTAGCGAACATAATTGTGCAATTACACCTCTTTGTTCCTTTTTTAGAAGCTTTGTCATACCGTTAGAGCTGATTATCTTTCCCAGTTCCCTGCAATACCCCTTAATTAAACTTCCTTTCCTTCCTCAGAAAATTTCATGAAAAGTTCTTGAAAATTAAAAGCTATTGTACCCAAGGATTGTAGCCATTAGACTCCTAGTACAACATCAACACCTCCCATTGGAATGGAAAGCATTGGGCTAGTAAATAAATATTCTCCCATGGATAGCTTGATATTATGGAACTTTCCAGAGCAATTTATCGTTCCTCCATTTGCAAACATCACTTGACACTCTGGTGCTAGATATAGGAAGCAATTCAATTCTTTTACTATCTTACAATGAATAAAATTGTGGGTACTTCCTGAATCAATCAACAGTATTACCTTTTTATTCGTGATTTGTCCTTCTATCTTGATGGTTTGAGGAGTGGTAATTCTAGCCAATGCATTACAAGATATGGTCGGATTCATTTATTCTTTATCTAGGCTTTGTTCTTGGAGTATATCCTCTTCTTTTGACCTTTCTTGCTCCTTTTCTTCTTCCTCTTCACAATGTAGAATAATTTCTTCTCAGCATACTTATGACCTTTAGTGTATTTTCTATCACAACTATAACAAAGCCCTTTTTCTCTTTTTTCTTCCAATTGTTGTGGTGTCAACCTTATAGGTTGTGGAAGACTAGGGGCAAAAACACTTCCATCTTTATAGTTGTGAGTGGTATGCTTCCTGGTTGCCATAATTTTGCTTGCTAACCTGAATGCCTTCTCTAATGAATCAGGTTCCCAAAGCCAAACATCATGTTGGATATTATCCTTTAAATTCCATATGAACACATCAATCCTATGCTCCTCTGGAATATTTTTACCCTTATGTTCAATTTTTGGAACTCCTCAATGTGCTCCATTATTGAACCCTTTTGTTTGAGACTTTTCAATTCGCTAAAAAAAGTGTTGCTTTTTGTATCCTCATAATGTGCTGTCAATTCTTTCGTAAAAATTTCCCAAGTGATAATTTGTTTACAAGAGCAAAGCCAATGATACCATACAAACTGATTTGGTTCCAAATATAAAGTTGCTATACGTACCTTTTGTGTGTTTTGCACATTATTGAGATCGAAAAATTGCTCCATCTGTAATATCCATGTTGCGGGATCCTTGCCATCAAACTTCCTCGTATCGATTTTTGGAATATGGTGGGTCTTTGATCCAACATTAGAGTCTATGAAATCATGATTAACATTTCTTTTGTCCGCATCATGAGTTTCCTTTACTACCCTTTCACCATTAGTAAGTATTTCTTGTAGAAAATTTGTCAAATCTGTCTTCAAATATGCCATGTTTGTCTTCAAATTTATCTTCAAATCCTCCATCTTATCTTCGACGCCATTCATCTTAGCTTCCACACCCTTTATCTTAGATTCCACACCATTTATCTTAGCTTCTGTTAGCTTTTGTGAGAGTGACATTTGTTGCACTTGGTCTTGTAATTTTGATATATCATGTAGCATTTCTTCCTCTTCTTCATGAGTCATGCTACAAATTTCAGGTTACTTACTAGGTGTTTTCATTTTCTTTCCTCGGGGCATCAGTTACCAATAATAATGCTCTACTATGCCCTTTGAATTCCTTCAAAATAATTTTTCAAACCAAGCTTAAGCAAAAATTTAAAAAAATATACACACCTTTTTTCACTTTGTAGGAGCTTGATATTGCCTTTGATGTACCTCTGTAATTTTAGACCATCCAATTTTGAAATTGCGACCTGCAGTAGCCCTCTATGTCCTCTTTCTAATTCCACCAGTCTTATTCAAATTGTATTCTCCAAGGAAGAGTTATGCCAAATCTCCCATAGTGACCTGATTATAGACTAGTTCAGTATAGCGAACTTGTACGACGTGCCACGTGTCCCTGTTTTGACCTTTGGCTCTGAAAAATATATACAAGAAACTACAGTCCATCGTATTTCTATACCTTCTTACAAAATTTCAATCCGATGCTCAAATAGAAAGTTATGACGATTTTCTCGAGGTCACCTATTTGGAATGTAATTCAGGAGTTTGCAAAAAGACCAACTTCCTCACATCATATCTTTGCAAATATAGCACGAAAATCTCTGAAATTCAGACCTGAGTTTCAGTACGATTTTGTCTCGAATGGGTTTTTTTTCGCTTCTTAAACATTGCAGAAAAAAGTTATAGCCAAAATTCCACGATGACCTATTTGGAGCAGCGAAACCCTAGAATCCAAAGCTCTAAAACCAAATGTTATGAAGCCAGCTCACAAAAAGATAGAAAAGATAGATCAACGCCTTAGAATTCAGCCTCTTCAAGGGTGAAACCACCTTTACATTAAAAAAATGAATGATTCTTTGACGATTCAAATGACAAAACCTTTTTTTTTATATATAGGAGTCTAAGGAGTCACAATATAACCCAGCCGACCTAACAATAATAATATAAAGGCACAAAAATAACAATAGAGGGATTCTATGGGGCATAGTAATAACAATATGAGGACAATAGGGGCACAACAATATTAATAAGGGATACAACTACAATAGTAATGGGGTAATCACTAGTATTATAGGGACCTAACAAGTTTTGTGAAAATATCAGCTATCTGCTCCTTAGTACTGATATATTCTAGGATGATGTTTTGTTCAACTACTTTCTCACGGAGGAAATGATACTTGATTGGTATGTGTTTGGTCCTTGAGTGCATCACTGGATTTTTGTTGAGACTGATAGCACTTGTGTTGTCACAGTAGATGGTAATCGGTTGATCTGTACATATGTTGACATCTTTTAGAGCTTCCTTCATCCATAGTATCTGAGTACAATAGTCCATTGCAGCAATATACTCTACTTCAACTGTGGATAATGATATAGATGACTATTTTTTACTGAGCCATGATACTAAACAGTCTCCTAGGAAGAACACATTTCCACTAGTACTTTTCCAATCATCTATACTTCCAGCCCAATCAACATCGATGTACGTAGTTACAGTCAGTGTTGAGCTCTTTGGGTACCAAAGACAGAAATCAGAAGTTCCTTTCAGGTATTTGAGAATTCTTTTTACAGCTAATAAATGGGATTGTTTGGGAGCAGATTGAAATCTTCCTGTTAACACCCAGGTTGTTCCCTATGACTCCCAAGGGAATACGGCCGGGGTAACCACTAACCAACCTTTGGATTACAGCTTCTAGCCAAACTGTAATCAGAGAGGGCTCTCTCTTTAAGTTTTAGCTTCGTTCATGTATGAATTTTAGGCTAGTTATGATGTTCAGGAGTTGTTTTTTGTATTTGGTTGGAGAATGTTTCAGTCAAAACGTGTATGTTCTTACCAGGATGTTATATATCATTGGGCAATGGAGTCAGTGGTCCTTTAGTTGTTTTGAGGTGCTGTGTGATGCTGTAGTGATGCTGCAGAGCCAGGTTAGTGTCTGAGGAAAAACATTCATAATAGTGATAGAGTGGGGTGTATCCAGTTTATGCAAGGCAATTAAGAATCTTACAGTAAACTGCTGGTGAAAGACAGTGAGAATATTATCCTAGAAGCAATGAAGAGTTTCTAGGTAACATTCATACATATAGAATTAATAGCCACATGAGCAGTTAAGAATTCACGTCCACTGTTAATTCTGAAGACAAACATTTACAGCAGTAAAAATTGAGTACAAGGTGTAGTAAAACAAATCCTGCACTATTCTTTTTCTTTACTGCTAGTTTAGTGCAACATGAATATAATTTGATAAACATACGAAAGACAAGAACAGAGATTGAGGAAAACTTGTTATTTCATCAGACAGCACAGGAATTTTGCATCAACACTTGTCGTTTCATCCAGACATCAAATATTTCAGGAAATCACTGAGCTAATCCAGCTCTTTGTATTAGGTAATCCAGAAAGTATACCATACATCTTCTCAGAGAAAAATTACCAACCCCTTATGTGTTACTAAGGGAAGTATATATACAAAATTTTACATGTAAAATATCAGAGAATGAGTTAATGTGTCATTTATGTTATTCCAACTCCTGGAGCGTAGTAGCTGAGGGAGTGAATGCTGCAATAACTCTTTAGTGCCTCAGCTGTCAAACTGGTCAGAAGACATTGACTTTATGGCTATTGGAGTCGGCTAGAGGTGTGTTGTCAAAAACTTGCGTTTTTCCTTATCTTCTGGGCTAGCTGTCGCTGTCTATGTGCTGAGTCACCTTTCAGCCGCTTTTAATGCTGACTTTATCATGTTGTTTTTCTTGTAGTGACCTGGAGCTGGCAGTGACCGAGCAACTAAGGCTACCATGGCAGAATTTGAAGCATTGCTTGCCACCAATCCTCCTTTGGCATTTGATGTCTCCGAATCTTTATCAAGGTCTCATCGGCTTCTGTATATCTATAGAAGTTAGGAGGAGTTTCAAACAGATGATTTACTTCATTCTCAATAAAGAACAGGCCGTCTAGTTTATCATACAAGCTTTGTCCTGTGGGAGGCCCTGTTTGCTCAGATGTACTGCCAGATGCAGTAATCTGATTTTCAATGTAGGTTGCCATTCTGTTGGTGAATTGATCTCGGGAGATCAATCTTCCTGTACTACTTAGGAGGCTGGGCGGTCCCTTTGCTTGCAACACTGCCATCTTGATTTTATATTCTTCTACATTAGCTTGTATCTCATGGCACTTCCTTTCCACTGTTTGTACGAAATTCCTGAGAGTTAGTACCTTCTTGACAGTGAGGACAGCCTCTGTTCTGTTGGGAATGCCTATGGCTGCCGGCTTCTCTTTTTCTTGCCTATTCAAAAAGTCTATCATTCTGTTTGCTTGCTCAGGCCTGTCTCCCAGTGTTGTTTTGGCCTTTTGAATTTCTGCTTGTGCTTGGCCTAATAAGTCCATCCGCTCATGTATTGTTTTAATTGATCTCCATTGTTGAGTGATGGATTGGCCAATTTTGGCTCATAGAATCCTTTTTATGTCAGCCATGGCAGTCTCTAGATTCAGCTCTTTCTCTAGGGCCTTTATCTTGTCTTTTAGGGTCTTTATTTCTCTGCCCTGCTCTGCCACAGTCATCTTTGATTTGTCATACTTGGCCTCTAATTCTGCCAATTTTTCTTTGGCCTTCTTCATTTCATTTGCCTGGAGCTCCATTTCTTTGATGGCCTTGGTCAACTCTTCTACACTTGCGCTGGCATCTGGAGCTGTTGTTGTTGTCGTTGCTTCTGTTGTGGGGGCCACTGCTGCTCCTGTAGTTGTTGCTACTGCTGAAGTAGTTGGAGGAGCTTGGGATGTGGATTATCCCTGCTTGGCTTGTAATGCCCCTTCAAGCTCTTTCTCCAACTCAAGGACCTTCTGGTTTAGCTGCATTATAAGGTCCAGCTGGTCCTCAACCTGCTTTTCTTTCTGTAGCTCTGCTGTCTGAGGATGTTCTGTAGGCAGCAGCTTTAACCTCTTCTTTAGTGCATTGAGGTCCTCCTCCTTCTTCTTCATAAGGGCCCTTACACCCTTCGGATCACTAGGATCATGCCCTAGATCAATTATGATGTCCTCAAGTGATTTTATTCTATTATCTTTGGCCAAAGAGGACATTCTCTCAAAATCCAACTGTGTGTTGGTATTTTTTAGTGACTCTTTTAGCTCATGGGCCATGGTTGCTTTCTCTACCAGGGTTGAATAGACCATTTCTCCAGTCTGTTTGTCGAGTTCAATCTGGTCCACGGGATTGATGTCCCTGGCTAGGACCTCCATCCTTGTCTTCACAAAATCTGCAGCTGACTTAGGCTGCGGCACTGTAGGTTTAAAGTGACTGAGGAGCATTTTTTCCTCTTTAATGTCATATACTGACATTAGTCTTTCTTGCTGGGCTGGTGTTGCATCCAAAAATTGTTTATAGACCTCTACCCTTAGCAGGTCATTCTGAGCCTTTATTTCTTTGAAAGAAGCCTTAGTGCTCTTGGGCTTCTTGCTCTGCTGGGAAGAGGAGGACACCTCCAAACCGAGTTGCAATCCTTGCTCCTGCTGAAAGGAGCTTGTCCCTGTGTGCTGGCTGCCCTCCCTGTCTTTCCTTGAACTGTCAAGGAATTCATCAGTGATGTCTTCCACTTCTGGGGAATCAGCTCTTGGCCTCTTGGTCTGGGGTTGTTGGGAGGATCCACTAGCAGGAGTGAACTCTTCTCTGGCTCTTTTCGTACCCCTTTCTTCATGTGCTGGGGTCTGCAAGCTTGGAGTAGTCAATGGCTCAGTCTGTGGAGGTGGATTTTTCCTTACTGGAGCTGCTGGCAGCTCCGTTTGTGGCAGGACAGTCTGCTCTTGCTGCTGCTCTGTTTGCTGCCCTGGTTGCTGCTCATTTGAAGGAGCAGGCTTTTCTTTCACTGTTTCTTCTTCAGCCCCCATTATGCCTTTACCTTTGTCTGAAGCCTGTGCTGATGTGGATGGTGCCTGTGTGGCTGGTGCAGTCCTTGTGGCCGAGGTCCCTTCTCCTGCTGAGTGAGGTCGTTTGAAGGGTACTTGTTGCATAGAATCTAAGTCAAGCATCTTTTCCAATTCCCTGACATTCTTCAGCATAGTCTCTTCTTCAGTTAATTTTTCAATTAAAGTGTCCTGCTGCCATTCTTGCTGGTTGGCATATTTTTCAATGTGGGGATATTTGCAATGCTTATAGCCTATTAGCCTGTACTTGACTCTCCTAGCCGTGATGAAGCCTTCAGGGTCATAAGGAACCCACCGAAAACTATATGACAACTTGTATTTGTCTTTGAGGATGAGGTCAGCATCTTCCCATCCTTCTTTTTTATTCATAATGAAGGGGCCCAAGTGGTGTTTGAACTTGAGACGGGCTTTCTTTCTGGAGCTGTGGAAGTGGGTTAGGTCACACTGAATCAACTGCCTATAATATTCCAAGGCAAATATCCTCATGGGCACATACTTTGGGAGTCTGTATGGACAGAGCTCACAGCCATAAACTCTGATGACTGTGTGATCCTCATATAGGTACCAATCACCTATTTTATATTTCTTGGAAAGCTGCAGAGCTTTCTGTATCTCAATTGATATTCTAGGAGGAGGGGACCTCATCAACAGGCAAGAGACAGGGTATACAAATTGGTCAATAAATTCACAATAGGTGTAGGGTGAATTTGGGACTTTGTGATAGACCGATGTCCAAAAGATCACAGATCTTCTTTCCCCTCTGTAATCTAGCTTCTTGATGTAGCAAGGAAAAACTTCAGACAGATAGTACATGAAAAGGTGGTAAATATAGGCTGAGTACTTGAAGACACCCTGTCTGTCCACTTTGCTCAACTGATCATGAATCTTGTTAGCAATGAACTTGGCAAAGTTATATTTGCGGGCAGGGGGTTGGCCTGGGCTGTAAGCAGATAGCAATACCAGCATTGTTTCATCCACATGCTCACTGGTTCTGTATCCCAACACATAAGCAATCATGTCTAGCAACAGTCTACCCACCTCAGTAAAAAAGACATCCAAGTAGGGAGGTGGTCCTGCAGGCTGGCTTTCAGGTCTCATAAATGTCCCGGTGACCTTCTGAATCTCCTCATTAGTCATCTTGGCACCAGTGTCCAGCAGATAATTCATGGAGAATGGGAACAGCAGCTCAGTTTGATCAAAATGGAGCATCTTATTGATGGTTTCAGGATTGATGTGAGAGAGGATGCTCCCAGATGGAGACTTAATGGCTCTTTGTTGTACATCATAGTTTTCAGCACAAAGGCGAATGACCTCAGGAAAAACATTTACAGAGGGCAGGCAGTAGTATGGGAGATTTGATTCCCATATCCCATATGTATCCTTGCCATTTAAATAGTCCTCTCTTAGCTGCCTGAAGGTCTGCAAGAAGTCCCTGTTACCCACAAAGTCTTCAATGAGATAGTCCCTGTCAGCAAGAGGCAAGGACTCCAGGTCTTTATTTGGTGGATTTAATGGAGCAACATTGAGGGTTGATGGTGCAGGGGCAGCCATTGTATGATTTTATTTTGAAAGATACAAGTGCAATGGTTTGCAAAGCTCTTAAGAGCTTAAATGATAGGCCAACTATAAACAAAGTCTGAAATGTTTTTATAGTGGAAAGGCAAGCTTGGCGAGCCTGCTTCTGCAGTTTTTTTGGTAAATTCACAGGGATTGTGAAGTGCTAGGGGTAATTTGCAGAGGGTATGCGAGGATTACTTAGGAAAACAGGTGCAGTTGGTCTACACCCGGCAAAAAGGAACAATGTCGGGCACCTCGGGGATGAATTTCACAGCTTTGACCTGCAAATTGACTGTTTCAATGTCGAATTATAGAGTTGGGGCAATGCAGGTTACCTTATCTCTCATTCAAGTAGCAGACTATGCTTAAGTGTGGAATTTGATAGGTATTTTAATGGTGAATTTATAGACAAATGGTATGCATGGGCGAAAATGGGGAATTACGGTGAATACCTTGATGAAACGCTTAGAAAGCTTGCGGGCCGAACTGTGAAGGTTGAATTGATGAACTGGAACGGTTGCAATTTCGACTTTAGAGGTCTGGAGGCACTTTGGCAGTGAACCAGCTGCAACGGTTATGTCTTCTTTTGCGTGAAAATGACATAAAAACGGCTCAAAACGAGATTTTAACGACAAATTCGGAAAAATTAGGCGATTGGCGCTTTTTTTGCCAATGACGTCAGCATGACGTCATGGCAGGCCCGGGTATGGGGGTGACGTGGCTGCTGAGGTGTAGGCTAGGGTGGCAGGACATGGTAGCAGGTGGATAAGGTGGCAGGGCTACGTGGAGGGCCACACGACGCTGGGGCGGGGAAGGGCGCTACGTCATGATGACGTATGCACGACGTAAGGGGGAGGTGGTAATGGGAGGGTGGTAAGCGGGTTCCCCGCACCACCTTTGGGCAAAAGCAGTATCGGGGAGGGGGGCTCCGAACAACCCCGCTGCCTTCCACGCGTCCCTTGTACGGGGTGGAAAACCACTTTCCCCGGATGCTAAAGGTCGGCAGCTCCAGGTTTAAAAATACCCGCCCACCGTTGGATCGTGGGTGGCGGATGATCGACGACTGGCGGGACCTCCGACAGATCGTGCAAGTTGGGGGGTCCCGCCGGCATAATAAAATATTTGTTTTAATATTTGGGTGGAAAACTTTGGGTTTGAGGGTTTTTTGGGTATTTTCGATATTTTTGGGTTTTTCAAGGGTTTTTTATAAGGGAAAGGGGTTAAGAGTGGGTTTAGCAGGGGGAAAGGGATTTTTTATGGATTTTTTGAGTAGAGGGAAGGTGGGGGCTTAGGGGAAAGGTTATCACTCCAACCAGAGGTTGAAGCAATCCCATTACAGGGTTGACCATAGTCCCTGTTGGACCAAAGTCTCCCTAAACAACTTATTTAGCTATAGTGCTAAAAGGGAAGATATTTTTATAATGTTAGGGGTTTATACACCATGGTGTTATAATAGTAGGGAAAGGGTAGTTGAGGGGATTTAGATAATAGAGGTTAGAGGTTAATATGGATGAAAAAGGTGAATGAGGGGTGAAAACACTAAGTTTATTTGAAAATCACTTAGTTTTAAGAGTAGATCAAAATGAAAAGATTTTTACACAGGAAATGTGGCTTTTAAAGGCATAAGAACCAGCATAAATCCTCAATTTCTTCCATGAATCTTAATAGATGAAGGGATGTCAGTAAGGAAAGTGGAAGGGGAAACAGGGAAGTTAGACATGCTCCTTTGCTTTACTGCATCATAATAGAGAAGAAGACCTTCTGAAACCATTGATTTTCCTTTGTAAAATAGATTAGCACACATTCAATTGTAAGGCATGACATTTCTGCAACCCCATCTGCCTACCCATCTACTTGCCTAGCATTTTTGTTTCTTCTTGGAGGGTGCACTTAGGCTTGCAGACCCTTATTTGCCTTTGCTTTTCTTTGGCTTTTTCCTTTTGATTTTTTATCTAATTCTACCCTTATTGCTTCCAAGGTCCCAGATTAAGCAGTTGGGAGCCTTACTTTCTCTACCTAAGCTACTTGTCTGCCAAGATTTAACAGTTTGGACAGACTTCTTTCTCTATTCTACAACTGAAAATTTAAAATATGGCATGATCCAAATTAGGCTGTTGGACCATCCATCAAAATTGAGTCCACATCAAGCAATATACACACCTTGTCTTCTCATGGAAATATGGGATCTTTTCATCGTCAAAGCAGAGCATATTTGGAACTTTCTTTGCCAATCATGAAATATGAAACCTATTGGTATAGGTAGCTAACAGTGGCTCCACATGGGGATGGTCTTTCATTTGAAAAACCAAGAACAGCAGGTCAGGATGCCTTGCCCCTTGACTGCTTTTATCAAAACTTGAAGTATGCTGCTTTGAAATACCAAAATTGTGATCTTCCTTTAGTTGGTAGATCTCTGAACCTATTTGCCTTTTGCTAATAGTTAAGAAAACTTGAGAAACTGCATTTTTACATCTTAGCTAAAAATAATATATACATCTGAATATGTACAAGGGAGACTCAGGTTGCATTTATGGGCAGTAGTCAAAATAGTGCTTCAGCATCCTGCCATTCACAGGACCTTCATCCAAGTCAGTTTCATTTAGACTTTTAAGGAAATAAGTATTGTTTCCTTGCACTGCTTGGACAGCAAATGGTCCTCTCCAAAGGGAATCAAATTTTCCATGTTTTCCTTTATCTTCCCTTCTTGAATCCCATTTGAGGACTTTGTCTCCAATGCTGAAATCTTCTGCCTTAGTTCTTCTGTCAAAGGCCTTCTTCAATTTTTCTTGTAAAACTTGAACTCTGCTGTAGACTTGATCTCTAGTTTGCTGCAGACATATGATTTGATTGATCCTTCTTTGCATATCATTTGGTTCAGCTTGGCTTTCTTGAAGAAGTTTCATAACATGAACTCCTAGTGATGAAGGGAATTTGGCTTCTAATCCATAAACCAACTCATATGGGCTTGTCCCAATTGATCTTTTGGTTGTTAGTCTATCAGCCCATAAGGCATTCACAAGCTTCTTATGCCAATTCTTCTTATTTTCTTCCAGCACTTTCTTTATGATGTTTACTAGGCTTTTATTTGATGATTCAGCCAGGCCGTTTCCTTGGGGATAATATGCAGTAGAATGGCCCAAGGTTATGTGAAATTTGTGGCAGAAATTTACCATCTTCTTAGATCTAAAAGCGGCAGCATTGTCCGTTATTATTTTGTCAGGGCAGCCAAATCTAGCCAATATGTTATTCTCCAAGAGCTGAATGATTATTGAATCATTTGCTTGTCTGCATGGAGCAGCTTCAATCCACTTAGTGAAATAGTCTGTAGCTGTTAGAATCCATCTGTGCTGGCCTGAGGATGAGGGATGAATTTCCCCAATGAAATCCAAGCCCCATTGTTGAAAAGGTCTTTCCGTTGCAATAGGTCTTAAAGGAAGTGGTAGTAACTTTCTCTTTCCCTCAAACACTTGGCATTTGTGACAAGAGGTGGTGAATTTCTTGACATCAGAGAAAACAGTGGGCCAATAGTAACCAGCTCTCAGTATTTTGTCCACAGTGGACTTCCAATACAAGTGTCCACCACAGTCCCCTGCATGAAATTCTTTCATGATATTGTCAGTTTCAGTTTCAATTAAGCAGTTCAGCAATATCCCTTCATGGTTTTTCCAAAGCAAATTTCCATCCATAACACAAAATCTTGAGGTTTTCATTTTTAAGAACCTACACTTAGTTCTGGATAATCCTGGGGGAGCACACAGGTTTTGTAACACATAACAGATATCAGAATACCAGGGGGATTGTTCAAAGGCTACATTGATCTTTGGAGTTGCCAACTCTGGTTCACTGTCCAGCTGGTTGATGTCTAGGGCTTGGAAGTTTGCTTCTGTCATTAATTTGGCCAAACCTTGCCCTTTTATCAGTTTTGTAGGTTTTATTTCAATATCAAATTCCAGGATGTTGGCAATCCACTTTCCTCTTCTGCCTTCTAAATTTTCTTGAGTGAGTATGTCCTTTACAATAGGGCTTGGCACATAAGCTATGACATGGGAATAAAGGATGTAAATCCTAAAATCTTTAATGGCCTTGACCAACACATAGGCTTGCTTTTCCATGATTTGATATTGCAGCGGTGCATCTCTGAGGGCTCTACTAAAGAAAGCAATGGGCTTCTCATTTCCTTGATCATCTTTCTGTAACAAAACAACAACAATAGTATGCTGGGAGGCAAAAGAGAAAATGATGAATTCTTTATCAAATTGAGGATTTGTTAAGACTGGGGTTTGAGTAAGGGCCAATTTTATACCTTCAAAGGCTTGATTTGCTTCAACTGGCCATTTCACTTTCGAATCTTTCTTTAGCATGTTATTTAGTAATCTGATCAGTTCTGCTAAGTTTGGGATAAACCTTCTTAAGAAGTTGATCTTTCCCAAGAATGCTTGCAATTCTTTGATATTCTTTGGGTGGGGCATTTGTAAGATAGCTTGTATCCTATCTGGGTCAATTCTTATGCCATCCTTTGAGATAATATGTCCTAGCAGCTTACCCTCTTCCAAACCAAATAGAGATTTCTTGGGATTCAAGGAAATTCCATATTTCCTACATGTTAAGAAAATCTGCCTTAAGTGTTTCAAATGTTCTTGGTCAGATTTTGAGAAAGGTGTGAGGTCATCTAAGTAAATGACTAAAAAGTCATGAATCTCCTTTGCAAAAGCAATATCCATTGCTCTTTGAAATGTTGCCCCTGCATTTTTCAATCCAAAAGGCATTTTTACATATTTGAAAGTTCCCCATGGGGTTGTAAATGTCGTTTTGTCTTGATCATCAGGGTGTACCAGGATTTGATTAAATCCTGAGAATCCATCAAGTAATGAGATCCTTGAGGCCCCTACCACTCTTTGGAGAATGTGATCCATCTTGGGTAAGGGATAATTGTCTTTGAGGGATACTTGGTTCAGATTTCTTAGGTCCACACAAAGCCTTATTTCACCAGTTTTCTTCCTTGTAGGTACCAAATTCGAAATCCAATCAGAAAACCTGATTGGTGCTATGATGCCAGCTTTGAACATTTTTTGCAATTCTTTTTCAATTGAAGGAAGGAGCATGGGATTGATCCTTCTCAATTTCTGCTTGAATGGCTTTTGATTGGGCTTGAGAGGGATAGTATGCTGGATAACAGAGGTATCGTGGGACTTTAGATCCTCATAGCCCCATGCAAAGACATCTTGAAACTCCTTAAAAAGGTCAATATATTTAGGTTTTTGATCAGGAGGTAAAGATGCAGACAATTTTATTATTTTGGGTTTGTCAATAGTACGAATGTTGCATTCTTCAATGGCTGCATTTAAGGGTTGCATTTTTGGCTTTCTAGGGATATCATTTGAATCAAAGATGTCCTCTAATGGAGTTAGGCCTGTTGGAAGAAAATTGTCTTTCAGCTCTATGATTTCAGTTTCAGCATTGGCCACTTCTTCACAACTGATTTGTTTAATTTGCTGAATGTTTTCCTTGTTGAAAACTGTTGGATGTAGTATTTTTTTTGCTGTTCTAGGTGATATTGGATGGTTATTCTGCTCAAACTGTATTTTTGATTGACTTGCTCTCTCAGTCTCAATATTTAATCCTGCAAATTCTTGTTGCAAAGTTAAAAAATTGTTTATTTGCGTATCATCTTCAAATACTTGCCAATCTTTGACATTGTTTGGAATGGAGGGTCTGTGTTTTATCTCAGCTATAAAACAATTGTTGGGTTCCAAAGGTAGTTTGTAGGTACTCGCAAATGTGGCCAGACTATGAGCATGCAGATTGTGGGTTCTAGGAATTTTAGTGATTTGGTATTCAGTGAAAGAGTTTAGTAATTCAACAACAGCAGACCTATAAGACCTCAATCTTTTGTCATTGGTGATAAAATTTTCCTTTACTTGTTGGATGACTAAATTTGAATCTCCCATGATTGAAACCCTTGTAGCTTGTAAGGACTTTACTAGCTTGAGGCCTAGTAAAAGAGCTTCATATTCTGCCATGTTATTAGTACATCTGAAGTTTAATCTATAAGCTCTGCCTTCTGCATGAGTGTTTTCTTTGTTGTGTATCCAAACTCCAGCTCCTGCCCCTAATTTGTTTACTGACCCATCAAATTCAAGGAACCATAAGATAATTTGTACTAGGGGAGAGTTGATGACCTCTTTGTGTACTGGAAAGGCAAGTTGAAGTTCTGACTTATCATCTGATTTGTTTTCTAGGACAGTTTCATCACTTGATTGAATCTGTTTGATTTCTGGAGCAGGTTTGTTTGATGATGGTTTAACCATTGTCTCTTGGGTAACGATTTGATCATTAGTGTTCTCCTCTTGTATGAGTGTCTTTGTTTCAACGTTATTGTTTGAGAGAGTTGTATTGTCATTGAAGAGAATGTAAGAGTCTATGTCTGAATGGACAACATATATGGGAAAGTTTTGGGGTTTTTCTTCACTGCTGACCATGTATTTCATTAGTGTTTCTCTGTATAGTCTTTTTGGTTGCCCAAAAACAGAGATGGTGGCATATGACATGTCTAATTGCAGGGAACCTTGGAGTTTAGCTCCCCATGACCTTGATAACAACATACCATACTTGGGTGGGATATCAGCAACTACAGCATCCATTAGAATGGTTTTATTTGGATACTAAACAAGAGACACACATAAATCTTTTATGAGACCTAAATACTTGACTTGGCTGGAGTCAAAGGAAAACAGGTCCTTATATGGTCTTGTTATATCTAGATTCAATCTTTCCATGACTGCTTTTGGCATGAGGTTGTGAGAAGCACCTGAGTCAAACATTGCATTATGTAATATTTTATCATGAATATGTAAGCTGACATAAAAAGGTAGTATCCCTGTGACTACGGTTTTTCCATCCACTTCTGGGCCAAACAGAAACTCTGGGGTGTCATCCAACACATTGAAATCATCTTTGTTGTTGGTAAGTTGAAGAGACTTCTTGATATGTTGTTTATATATGTCATGCTTGGCTAGTTTTGAGAGAGGAATTGCTATCTTTAATTTGCCGAGTTCAGTTTCTAGGTCAAAGGGTTTTTCAACTTGGGTCTTAGGGTTATGTATTACAGTCCTTTCCTTGTTCACTAACTCTTCTTCCTGATTTTTATCCTGATCTTGAGGCTTGTCCTTCTTACTCATCTCTTGAGGAATGGCATTTGGATTAGGGAAAGAGGAAGATGTAGCCATAGGCTGGTTTTTTAAGGAAATTGGTTCAGTGACCTCTTCAATAGTTACTTCTTTTGCAGGTGAAATTGTTTTGTCATTGGGTTCCGTGACTATAGTTCTTTTAGGCTGCTGGTTATCCTTTATCTTTTCAGGTTGATTTACATTCACAGTTCTGCTCCTTAGCTTGTACTGTTTATGGACTTCATAAACAACTGTATCATAGCCTTGTTTAAAGTCAAATGATTCACCTGATTTGGTTTGGAACAGCTTGATTTCATCATCCTCATGATCTTCTTATGTCAAGAAAACTTGACTTTCACCATCCAAACCCATTAAATTAATGTGAGGATCTTCATTGGGTTCGGTTGATGTGGAAGTTTCAGCATAATTTTCTTGAAAAGGGTGCTTTATGTCTGGATCAGCATTAGCCTTGCCAACATTTGGATTTTGAGTTCTCCTAAAATTTGGATTTCTGGCAGGGTTATTTTGGGGTGCTTCCCATGATGATTTTCTTTCCACTGATTCCACTCTATCACCCAATCTCTTCATACCATTGAGTATTGCATCCAGCTTTTGATCAAAAGCTGAGGGCTCCTCTTTGAAGATGGTTCTCTTTTCTAACCTTGCTCGGTTTCTTTTAGCAATCAGGTTGGCTTCCACTGTGACAGCAACCTTTTGGGCATCTGCAAGAGTTTCAGGAGCTCTTTCCTTCAACTGATAGGCCATATCAGGATCAAAACCATCAGGAAATTTTTACAGGGCCAAATCAGGAGGAGGTCTTAAATTCTGTGGGATTGCATTATATACATTGTTGAACCTAGCACAATACTCTAAGACAGTTTCTTGAGGACCTCGTTTGATTGTGTCATATTCTCCGAGTATGTGCAGGGGATCTTTCTTTTTCTCCCATCTATTAGTAAAAACTTGATAAAGCTCATCAGGAGTTGTGATGGAATTTGCGTTCAGGGATCTAAACCAAGTTCTTACATCACCAGTCAGGCTTTGAACAAACATTCTCATTCTCACACTGTCATCATCTATTTCATAGTTCTCAAAATGGTCTTGCATCCTTCTAGCATGCTGAATAGCTGTGAAAGGGCCAGTGGAGTCAAAATATGAGATTTTAGACTGATAATCTTGAGGTAAAGTTGCAGCATTAGCAGGTAACTGCAAAGGTGCATACTTATTGGCCATATTTATAGGGCTTAAGGGGTTGATAGGGATAAATGGGACAACAGGGATAACAGGTATGACAAGGTTTATGGGAGGGGCAGAAACTAGGATGTTGGTTAAAGGAGTATGTGCAGTGGATGAAGGTGTGAAAGGAGGGCTTTGAGATGTAGAAGGGGAACTGGGGGAATCAAGGGTAGATCGAAATAGAACCTTGATTGGAGTTGGAACAGGGTTCGGATGAACTGTCTCAAGACTTGATTCAACAAGAGTTTGCTGTCCCTGCTGCTTCCTAATGATCTTTGGGATTGTGTTAGGATTTTCAAAAATAGCTAGTGGTTCTGGGTCAGGGTTTGACCTAGTGTATCTAGTTTTCCTTTTTGGAGCCAGCTTCTAAACTTCTTTTTGGTATTTTGTAGGATATTTTGTGTCTACAGAGGCCAGACAAGATTTTGAACTTACTGTGTATTTTCCAAAGCTAGCAGCAAAGGGAATGGGCAGCTTTCAAGAGATAAACATAAATTAGAAAATCTTGAGGACTCCCCAGTGGAGTCGCCAATTATGTTAACACCCAGGTTGTTCCCTATGACTCCCAAGGGAATACGGCCGGGGTAACCACTAACCAACCTTTGGATTACAGCTTCTAGCCAAACTGTAATAAGAGAGGGCTCTCTCTTTAAGTTTTAGCTTCATTCATGTATGAATTTTAGGCTAGTTATGATGTTCAGGAGTTGTTTTTTGTATTTGGTTGGAGAATGTTTCAGTCAAAACGTGTATGTTCTTACCATGATGTTATATATCATTGGGCAATGGAGTCAGTGGTCCTTTAGTTGTTTTGAGGTGCTGTGTGATGCTGTAGTGATGCTGCAGAGCCAGGTTAGTGTCTGAGGAAAAACGTTCATAATAGTGATAGAGTGGGGTGTATCCAGTTTATGCAAGGCAATTAAGAATCTTACAGTAAACTGTTGGTGAAAGACAGTGAGAATATTGTCCTAGAAGCAATGAAGAGTTTCTAGGTAACATTCATACATATAGAATTAATAGCCACATGAGCAGTTAAGAATTCACGTCCATTGTTAATTCTGAAGACAAACATTTACAGTAGTAAAAATTGAGTACAAGGTGTAGTAAAACAAATCCTGCACTATTCTTTTTCTTTACTGCTAGTTTAGTGCAACATGAATATAATTTGATAAACATATGAAAGACAAGAACAGAGATTGAGGAAAACTTGTTATTTCATCAGACAGCACAGGAATTCTGCATCAACACTTGTAGTTTCATCCAGACATCAAATATTTCAGGAAATCACTGAGCTAATCCAACTCTTTGTATTAGGCAATCCAGAAAGTATACCATACATCTTCTCAGAGAAAAATTACCAACCCCTTATGCATTACTAAGGGAAGTATATATACAAAATTTTACATGTAAAATATCAGAGAATGAGTTAATGTCTCATTTATGTTATTCCAACTCCTAGAGCGTAGTAGCTGAGGGAGTGAATGCTGCAATAACTCTTTAGTGCCTCAGCTGTCAAACTGGTCAGAAGACATTGACTTTATGGCTGTTGGAGTCGGCTGGAGGTGTGCTGTCAAAAACTTGCGTTTTTCCTTATCTTCTGGGCTAGCTGTCGCTGTCTATGTGCTGAGTCACCTTTCAGCCGCTTTTAATGCTGACTTTATCATGCTGTTTGTCTTGTAGTGACCTAGAGCTGGCAGTGACCGAGAAACTAAGGCTACCGTGGCAGAATTTGAAGCATTGCTTGCCAGCAATCCTCCTTTGGCATTTGATGTCTCCGAATCTTTATCAAGGTCTCATCGGCTTCTGTATATCTATAGAAATTAGGAGGAGTTTCAAACAAATGATTTACTTCATTCTCAATAAAGAATGGGCCGTCCAGTTTATCATACAAGCTTTGTCCTGTGGGAGGCCCTGTTTGCTCAGATGTACTGCCTGATGCAGTAATCTGATTTTCAATGTAGGTTGCCATTCTGTTGGTGAATTGATCTCGGGAGATCAATCTTCCTGTACTACTTAGGAGGCTGGGCAGTCCCTTTGCTTGCAACACTGCCATCTTGATTTTATATTCTTCTACATCAGCTTGTATCTCATGGCACTTCCTTTCCACTGTTTGTACGAAATTCCTGAGAGTTAGTACCTTCTTGACAGTGAGGACAACCTCTGTTCTGTTGGGAATGCCTATGGCTACCAGTTCCTCTTTTTCTTGCCTATTCAAAAAGTCTATCATTCTGTTTGCTTGCTCAGGCCTGTCTCCCAGTGTTGTTTTGGCCTTTTGGATTTCTGCTTGTGCTTGGCCTAATAAGTCCATCTGCTCATGTATTGTTTTAATTGATCTCCATTGTTGAGTGATGGATTGGCCAATTTTGGCCCATAGAATCCTTTTTATGTCGGCCATGGAAGTCTCTAGATTCAGCTCTTTCTCTAGGGCCTTTATCTTGTCTTTTAGGGTCTTTATTTCTCTGCCCTGCTCTGCCACAGTCATCTTTGATTTGTCATACTTGGCCTCTAATTCTGCCAATTTTTCTTTGGCCTTCTTTATTTCATTTGCCTGGAGCTCCATTTGTTTGATGGCCTTGGTCAACATTTCTACACTTGCGTTGGTATCTGGAGCTGTTGTTGTTGTTGTTGTTTCAGTTGTGGGGGCCACTATTGCTCCTGTAGTTGTTGCTGCTGCTGAAGTAGTTGGAGGAGCTTGGGATGTGGATTCTCCCTGCTTGGCTTGTAATGCCCCTTCAAGCTCTTTCTCCAACTCAAGGACCTTCTGGTTTAGCTGCATTATAAGGTCCAGTTGGTCCTCAACCTGCTTTTCTTTCTGTAGCTCTGCTGTCTGAGGATGTTCTGTAGGCAGCAGCTTTAACCTCTTCTTTAGTGCATTGAGGTCCTCCTCCTTCTTCTTCATAAGGGCCCTTACACCCTTTGGATCACTAGGATCATGCCCTAGATCAATTATGATGTCCTCAAGTGATTTTATTCTATTATCTTTGGCCAAGGAGGACATTCTCTCAAAATCCAACTGTGTGTTGGTATTTTTTAGTGACTCTTTTAGCTCATGGGCCATGGTTGCCTTCTCTACCAGGGTTGCATAGACCATTTCTCCAGTCTGTTTGTGGAGTTCAATCTGGTCCATGGGATGGATGTCCCTGGCTAGGACCTCCATCCTTGTCTTCACTAAATCTGCAGCTGACTTAGGCTGCGGCACTGTAGGTTTAAAGTGACTGAGGAGCATTTTTTCCTCTTTAATGTCATATACTGACATTAGTCTTTCTTGCTGGGCTGGTGTTGCATCCAAAAATTGTTTATAGACCTCTACCCTTAGCAGGTCATTCTGAGCCTTTATTTCTTTGAAAGAAGCCTTAGTGCTCTTGGGCTTCTTGCTCTGCTGGGAAGAGGAGGACACCTCCAAACCGAGTTGCAATCCTTGCTCCTGCTGAAAGGAGCTTGTCCCTGTGTGCTGGCTGCCCTCCTTGTCTTTCCTTGAACTGTCAAGGAATTCATCAGTGATGTCTTCCACTTCTGGGGAATCAGCTCTTGGCCTCTTGGTCTGGGGTTGTTGGGAGGATCCACTAGCAGGAGTGAACTCTTCTCTGGCTCTTTTCGTACCCCTTTCTTCATGTGCTGGGTTCTGCAAGCTTGGAGCAGTCAATGGCTCAGTCTGTGGAGGTGGAGTTTGCCTTACTGGAGCTGCTGGCAGCTCCGTTTGTGGTAGGACAGTCTTCTCTTGCTGCTGCTCTGTTTGCTGCCCTGGTTGCTGCTCATTTGAAGGAGCAGGCTTTTCTTTCACTGTTTCTTCTTCAGCCCCCATTATGCCTTTACCTTTATCTGTAGCCGGTGTTGATGTGGACGGTGCCTGTGTGGCTGGTGCAGTCCTTGTGGCCGAGGTCCCTTCTCCTACTGAGTGAGGTCGTTTGAAGGGTACCTGTTGCACAGAATCTAAGTCAAGCATCTTTTCCAATTCCCTGACATTCTTCAGCATAGTCTCTTCTTCAGTTAATTTTTCAATTAAAGTGTCCTGCTGCCATTCTTGCTGGTTGGCATATTTTTCAATGTGGGGATATTTGCAATGCTTATAGCCTATTAGCCTGTATTTGACTCTCCTAGCCGTGATGAAGCCTTCAGGGTCATAAGGAACCCACCGAAAACTATATGACAACTTGTATTTGTCTTTGAGGATGAGGTCAGCATCTTCCCATCCTTCGTTTTTATTCATAATGAAGGGGCCCAAGTGGTGTTTGAACTTGAGATGGGCTTTCTTTCTGGAGCTGTGGAAGTGGGTTAGGTCACACTGAATCAACTGCCTATAATATTCCAAGGCAAATATCCTCATGGGTACATACTTTGGGAGTCTGTATGGACAGATCTCACAGCCATAAACTCTGATGACTGTGTGATCCTCATATAGGTACCAATCACCTATTTTATATTTCTTGGAAAGCTGCAGAGCTTTCTGTATCTCAATTGATATTCTAGGAGGAGGGGACCTCATCAACAGGCAAGAGACAGGGTATACAAATTGGTCAATAAATTCACAATAGGTGTAGGGTGAATTTGGGACTTTGTGGTAGACCGATGTCCAAAAGATCACAGATCTTCTTTCCCCTATGTAATCTAGCTTCTTGATGTAGCAAGGAAAAACTTCAGACTGATAGTACATGAAAAGGTGGTAAATATAGGCTGAGTACTTGAAGACACCCTGTCTGTCCACTTTGCTCAACTGATCATGAATCTTGTTAGCAATGAACTTGGCAAAGTTATATTTGTGGGCAGGGGGTTGGCCTGGGCTGTAAGCAGATAGCAATACCAACATTGTTTCATCCACATGCTCACTGGTTCTGTATCCCAACACATAAGCAATCATGTCTAGCAACAGTCTGCCCACCTCAGTAAAAAAGACATCCAAGTAGGGAGGTGGTCCTGCAGGCTGGCTTTCAGGTCTCATAAATGTCCTGGTGACCTTCTGAATCTCCTCATTAGTCATCTTGGCACCAGTGTCCAGCAGATAATTCATGGAGAATGGGAACAACAACTCAGTTTGATCAAAATGGAGCATCTTATTGATGGTTTTAGGATTGATGTGAAAGAGGATTCTCCCAGATGGAGACTTAATGGCTCTTTGCTGTACATCATAGTTTTCAGCACAAAGGCGAATGACCTCAGGAAAAACATTTACAGAGGGCAGGTAGTAGTATGGGAGATTTGATTCCCATATCCCATATGTATCCTTGCCATTTAAATAGTCCTCTCTTAGCTGCCTGAAGGTCTGCAAGAAGTCCCTGTAACCCACAAAGTCTTCAATGAGATAGTCCCTGTCAGCAAGAGGCAAGGACTCCGGGTCTTTATTTGGTGGATTTAATGGAGAAACATTGAGGGCTGATGGTGCAGGGGTAGCCATTGTATGATTTGATTTTGAAAGATACAAGTGCAATGGTTTGCAAAGCTCTTAAGAGCTTAAATGATAGGCCAACTGTAGACAAAGTCTGAAATGTTTTTATAGTGGAAAGGCAAGCTTGGCGAGCCTGCTTCTGCAGTTTTTTTGGTAAATTCACAAGGATTGTGAACTGCTAGGGGTAAT
This sequence comes from Pinus tabuliformis, assembly GCA_031772625.1. Classification (NCBI taxonomy): domain Eukaryota; kingdom Viridiplantae; phylum Streptophyta; class Pinopsida; order Pinales; family Pinaceae; genus Pinus; species Pinus tabuliformis. The sequence continues at coordinate 99,490,724 of CM062819.1, read as the reverse complement.
TTGCAGAGGGTATGCGAGGATTACTTAGGAAAACAGGTGCAGCTGGTGTACACCCGGCAAAAGGGAACAATGCCGGGCACCTCGGGGATGAATTTCACAGCTTTGACCCGCAAATTGACTGTTTCAATGTCGAATTATAGAGCTGGGGCAATGCAGGTTACCTTATCTCTCATTCAAGTAGCAGACTATGCTTAAGTGTGGAATTTGACAGGTATTTTAATGGTGAATTTACAGACAAATGGTATGCATGGGCGAAAATGGGGAATTACGGTGAATACCTGGATGAAACGCTTAGAAAGCCTGCGGGCCGAACTGTGAAGGTTGAATTGATGAATTGGAACGGTTGCAATTTCGACTTTGGAGGTCTGGAGGCACTTTGGCAGTGAACCAGCTGCAACGGTTATGTCTTCTTTTGCGCGAAAATGACCTAAAAACGGCTCAAAACGAGATTTTACGACAAATTCAGAAAAATTAGGCGATTGGCGCTTTTTCTGCCAATGACATCAGCATGACGTCATGGTAGGCCCGGGTACGGGGGTGACGTGGCTGCTGAGGTGTAGGCCAGGGTGGCAGGACATGGTGGCAGGTGGATAAGGTGGCAGGGCTACGTGGAGGGCCACACGACGCTGGGGCGGGGAAGGGCGCTACGTCATGATGACGTATGCATGACGTAAGGGGGAGGTGGTAATGGGAGTGTGGTAAGCGGGTTCCCCGCACCACCTTTGGGAAAAAGCGGTATCGGGGAGGGGGGCTCCGAACAACCCCGCTGCCTGCCACGCATCCCTTGTACGGGGCGGAAAACCACTTTCCCCGGACGCTAAAGGTCGGCAGCTCCAGGTTTAAAAATACCCGCCCACCGTTGGATCGTGGGTGGCGGATGATCGACGGCTGGCGGGACCTCCGACAGATCGTGCAAGTTGGGGGGTCCCGCCGGCATAATAAAATATTTGTTTTAATATTTTGGGCGGAAAACTTTGGGTTTGAGGGTTTTTTGGGTATTTTCGGGATTTTTGCGTTTTTCAAGGGTTTTTTATAAGGGAAAGGGGTTAAGAGTGGGTTTAGCAGGGGGAAAGGGATTTTTTATGGATTTTTTGAGTAGAGGGAAGGTGGGGGCTTAGGGGAAAGGTTATCACTCCAACCAGAGGTTGAAGCAATCCCATTACAGTGTTGACCATAGTCCCTGTTGGACCAAAGTCTCCCTAAACAACTTTTTTAGCTATAGTGCTAAAAGGGAAGATATTTTTATAATGTTAGGGGTTTATACACCATGGTGTTATAATAGTAGGGAAAGGGTAGTTGAGGGGATTTAGATAATAGAGGTTAGAGGTGTTACACTAAAAAATGTCACCTTGACTACTTACAGTTAGTATGGCTCAAATCAACAGTCATGCTACCCTCTTAGGCAAGTCTCATGCCTCTGTTATCCATCTCAAACTCAAAGAAGAGAGAAAGTCTTGTAAAAATTATGTTTATCTCTGGGGTCGCAGGTTCTCTCTAGTCTTACCTGCGGGGACGCGGACCTTGTTCATAAAAACTGCGTCCATGGACGCTCTGTATGTAAAGGGACAGGTGCGTCCCTCTGTAAAAGACAAAATGCGCGAGTTTTATCTTGAAAAAGTTACTTGTGGTTACTTCTAGAACATTCTAGAGGTCGGTTTGATGAAATGGATGCGCCTCCAGTTGGTTCATGTATCTCTATTAAGGGGAAGCTTATCCCATCAATAAGGGAGCTATCCCACCCAAAGAGGGGGATGATCCCATTGATGGTGGACCTGAATAACCTCTTTACAGCACTATAAATAAAGGCATTGAGCCAGAAGGAGAGGAGGTTGGAGCTATACATTTTCTTTGGGTAAATGCTGCAGGATTTAGGTCTTCCATTAGAGCCTTTGTGAGGAGAGATTGCCTTCACTTGATTCTACTTGGGAGAGGGTGAGCTTTGTCAAAGTAGAGGAAAACCCTTGATGGACCCTGGGAGGAACTTGCACAACACCAAGGCCAGGTTGTAAGAGTTTCTTTGTTTCGTTATTAATACAAACTGGTTTATTTTTCTCAATAGCTTGTGTTAATGAGTTATTTCATGTGTTCCTTGGTCTGCATGTTGGATATATGTTTTATTATATGAAATGCAAGTGCTTCGTAATTGTTTGATTGTTTGTGGTTGCAGGAATTGACTTGAAGGAGGAGCTCATCCGGATCGTCAAGAACGAACTTCAACAACAGCGTTTTGGAATAAGGTAAGCCTAAACACTTGTAGTTTTCATGTTATAAAAGGTGTATTTAGAGAAAGATCACTCCTTTTTGTCTTGTTTGTCATTAGAATGTCTTAGACTTCTAGGAAGGTCAGTCGTGTCCGCACCCTTGACAGATTCCGTGTGACAAATTGGCGACTCCGCTGGGGAATCCATTAATGAGAGAGTCTTTTCCTTTATATGAACTTTGCTTTGAGAAAATCATTTTTATTTTCTGGTTTTTGACTGTGAGAATGAGTATTTGGGTGGCTTAGCTTTAGATTTAGTTAGATTTGGTTTTTCTTCATTTTTCCAAACGGACGCACCCTCTTAGTACTGTACAGTGCGTCTTTGGACGCGCTGTTGCCGTCTGCACAGAGCGGGGCCGCACCTGTGACAACGGGTTGCCTGCGTCTTCCTGTAAAACTTAAGAAAATTCCATTTTTGCTTTAATTTGCTTTTAGATTTTGTTTTTCCTTAGTGTTTTCTGCCCAGATCCTTTAGTACCCTGTCAAGAATTTTCACCTAAACTAGTTTTGTGAGCTTTGAGTGTTTTAGTGGTTTTCAACGAAGTTTCGACCTAGGGTTTGATTTTTGGAAAGGCTTTGTAGTGACTTTGATAGTAGAAAGTTTTCCAGCCTTAGATCTCTCTGGTTAGTCAACCTTCTTAGAAGTCGGGCCTGTCGTAAAGTCTCCTTTTGTGAACAACTTGCCATTTGAGTTGTTTTGGGTCAAATTTCGAATTACTTGTTTATAAAGTATTGATTTCCATTTTACAAAACGAACAAAAAGATTAGAATTTTGTTTTGGCTAGTTTTTGATTCTGCAATAAGCTAGCCCTTGATTTGATTGTGATCAAGTAAAACACCTTAGAAATAATCATTGTTAGTTTTGACCTCGTTAAGATTGCTTAGAGTAAATTTACCTTTATTTTGCTTATGAGTGCATTTTCATAGATTTTAAGAGTTGTTAAGATTGATTTTTTGTTTACATTAGATTTACTTGTTTTATTAAAAGAAAAATACAAAAACATCTTCTTAAAAAGTCTTGTTTCAAGTAGCTTTTTGTTTTCGAAAGAAGAAAAGAGTTTTTCGTGCATGTAAAGAGAAGTTATGTTTTTATGCTTGGAAAAGACAAACGAATTGTTTCTTTGATTGTCTTCAATTAAGAAGTTGTTTTTATAAAGATTGCATTCTCTCAACTTTTTAGTTAAGCAATTCATCGAAAAAGTAAAGTAGTGGATAAATCATTCTAGGTGCATTTTGTAGTGGTTTCAAGTCGAGTCAACACACCACTAGTTTCACTTCCATCACCTTTTGACTTAAGAAACAACCTTAAAAGTAACGCTTAAATTAAAATCAATCTAGTAATCTTTATTTTTCTAGATCAGCTGACATACTTTTCATCCGACCCAACCTCTTTAGAAACTATCCAGCATGTCGGTAAAACGACAATCCCTTATAGGGACATTGGTGTAGGTTTAGTTAAGGATTCCGGTTTACTGGGAACTTTTCCTCTCCCTCCACTCAATGCAGACCCTTCGTTCGCAAAAATTCATATGATCACGTCAGAAAACATTATTTATGATGATCCTTGGTATGTTCCCTCTGACTCTGAGCTAGACTCACTCGGTGATGTTATGCCGTTGAGTCCGTATGAGATTGCTTATGAAGCTCTTATGTCTTTTACCGACTTTCATTCAACCGACCAAATGAATGTGGTCAGTGAAGAGTCACGTTTCACCTCACCCTTAGAACGGATAATGTTTCCCGAGGAAGTGTCATCTGACGAACAACTTCGCGAAATCCTAAGTGTAGATGATCTACCATGGGAAGATCTCCATCACAGATCTTCGTTTTTACCTAAGGATGATGCATTTGAAAATGATTTTTCATCTATCTTTACCGCTGAATATGTCAAAGACGCTCAGGATCCAACGAAACATTCTGATTCAGAGCTGAATTTAGGGAATATTTCTCGTACAATTCCCATTGATATTTCAGTGAAACCCGGAATCGAGGAGAACATTCATATAGGTGCCGCATGTACTGAAACAGAAATCCAAACTTACAAGGCCCTATTCCAAGAATTCCGCGACGTGTTTGCCTGGTCTTACGAGGAAATGCCGGGAATTGATCCTGCCATTGTTGTTCATGAAATCAAAACCTACCCGGATGCTAAACCCATTCGGCAACGGTTGCATCAGATTCACCCTCGGAAAGCGGCTGCAATCAAAGCAGAAGTCGAAAAGCTGTTGAAAGCAGGTTTCATTTATCCGATCCCGTTAACGGATTGGGTATCGAATATTGTTCCCGTCAATAAAAAACAAGGAACAATAAGAATTTGTATCGACTATAGGGATATCAATCGAGCTTGTCCAAAAGACAACTATCCTACGCCTTATATCGATCAAATCATTGATGATTGTGCCGGAAGTGAGATGTTTTCCTTCATGGATGGTTTCTCAGGCTATAATCAAATCAATATTCTACCTGCCGATCAACCAAAAACGGCATTCATTTGTCCATGGGGGACATTTGCTTATTGCAAATTACCTTTTGGACTTAAGAATGCCGGGGCCACTTTTCAATGGGCGATGTCTTATGCATTTCATGACATCAAGCACATTGTGCAACCCTATCTCGATGATTTGCCTGCTCATTCTTTACAACGAGCTGATCACCTTGTCCACCTACGAGCAATCTTTATGAGGTGTAGGCATTATCGAATTCGGTTGAATCCCCACAAGTGTGTTTTCTGTATAGAAACAGGTCGATTGCTGGGATTTGTTGTTTCAAAAACCGGCATTCGCGTCGATCCCTCGAAAGTCGAGGCTATCATCAAATTGCCTCCTCCTTCGAGTTTACGCCAACTCCAAAGTTTGCAAGGGAAAGCAAACTTTTTACGCCGATTCATCCCGAACTACGCCGAGGTCACTAAAGGTTTTACACGGTTGTTGAAACAGAACGCACAATTCTTTTGGGACGAGATTGCCCAACAATCTTTTGATGCACTGAAACACGCGTTGACCCATGCACCGTTATTGCATCCTCCCAACTACAACCAGGACTACTTCTTATACCTCGCAGCTTCGCATTCCACCATTGGAATGGTGTTAGTTCAAGAGGATGAATTCAAAGCAGAGCATGTGATATATTATCTTAGTAGAACCTTAAACCCCACTGAGTTAAAATATTCGCATGTGGAGAAATTGGCCCTGGCAGCCGTTCAAGCTGTCCAGCGTTTCCGTCACTACATTCTTCTCCGTAAGACTACAGTTATTTCGGATTGCAACCCTATGATTTATATTTTGACAAAACAACTGCTAGGGGGCAAGTACTCTAAATGGATTGTTATCCTGCAAGAGTTCGACTTGGAGTTCGAGAAGTCCAAGTCTAAGAAATCTTTAGTTTTTGCGGAATTAATGTGTGATTTCCCGAGTGCTGACACAAAGACTGTGGCAGAGGAGTCCATCGTGGACGAATCTTTGTTTCTTATTAGCACTTTAGATCCGTGGTATGGGGATATAATCATCTATCTCCAAACCCAAACCTTTCGGCCTGAAGCTTCCAAGGAAGACCGTCGAAAAATTCGGTTTCGATCCCAGCAATACAGAATTATTGGAGATACACTTTATCGCCGGGGGGCAGACTTAGTTTTTCGACGTTGTTTAACTCACGAAGAGGCTGAGAGAGTTTTGAATGACTGTCACTCTGGAGCATGTGGCGGTCATATGTCTGGGTATGCCACAGCTCAGAAGGTGTTGCGCGCTGGCTATTTCTGGCCGTCTATGTTTAAAGATTGTATCCTTGCTGTCAGAACATGCCACAACTGTCAAGTATTTGATCGAAAGATGCGCGCTCCACCTGCTCCTCTCCACCCTATAATTGCCGCTGGTCCATTCGCCAAATGGGGCATTGACTTTATTACTTGTAACCCTCACTCGGCCGGGGGGCATGCGTATATCATCCTCGCGGTTGATTATTTTACAAAATGGGCCGAGGCGATGCCTACATTCGACGCAAGCGGCAAGACAGCTGCAGTTTTCGTATTCAATCATATCATAACTAGGTTTGGTGTCCCACAAGCAATCATTACTGACCATGGGAGCCATTTTCGAAATGTCATGATGACTGAGCTTACAAGCCAGCTTGGTTTGCGCCACGATAGCTCTACTCCTTATTATCCGCAAGCCAACGGTTTGGTTGAGTCAATCAACAAAGTTCTAGTCATCATGATTCGACGGATCATTGGTATCCATCGAACGAATTAGCATAACATGTTATTTTCGGCGCTATGGGCATATCGAACTTCAGTGAAAAATTCAACAGGTTTCACCCCTTTCCAGCTAGTTTATGGCTTAGAAGCTGTGTTACCTATTGAATGCGAAATCCCATCACTTCAAATGGCTGTCGAATTACTTCCAGCTACTTCCGCAGAGGAGAAACGGTTATTATACTTGGCTAAATTAGATGAGACTCGACGTGACGCTACTTTAGCTATCGAGACTCACGCGAAACGAATGAAAGCTCAGTACGATAAAAATGTAACCCCTCGAAGTTTTTCGGAAGGAGACCTAGTATTATTATATGATCAAGCTAACGATAAGCTAGGTGCCGGAAAGTTCGTTCCCATGTGGCATGGGCCCTACATTGTAAAGCGCAAGCTAGCAAAAGGGGCTTATGAGTTAGTTGATTTTGATGGGGACTCTTTGGGTAAACCCAGAAATGGACTTTACCTAAAGAGGTATTATGCTTAAAATGATGGGTATGGAGAAATTTTTAGATAGGTTAGATTTTCTTTCTAGCTAGCAAGTGTGTTAGTTTAGTCAGTGTGCTTAGCTTAGCAAGTGTGGTTTTTCGTCATTATTTTGGCTCATCTTGGTTTTACTCTTGATATTGTAGATGTCGACGCCTCTCCAAACATACATTGGATTTGCTGATGGTGCTTGTCGTAGTACACGGAATATCTCTTCCGCAGCTTGGGTTATCTATTCGCCCTCTGACAAGTTAGTTTCTATGCATGGGGTAAGCCTCGGTCAAACAACGAATAACATTGCAGAATACAGTGCAGTGGTTGAATTATTATCCGAATCTATTTCATTTGGAATTCGACGTTTGATAGTGAGGTTAGATTCTGAACTTGTTGTATTACAGCTTAATAGAGTTTATGCCATTAGAAATCCTGTGTTATTAAGGTTGTTTCTGAGAGTGCGTCTCTTGGAACGTGAATTTGATTACATTGAATATCAACATATTCCAAGGTCTTTGAATACATTAGCAGATGCAATTGCTTCTCGAATGTTGGACAGACATTTACAATAATCATGCAAGTAAATTTAAAAACATTTCATCATATATGTTAAACAAGATAAGCCGGTAATAGTGATATATATAGATAGAAGTGTGTCAAAAAATCTATACATCGTCTTCGATCATAGGTTTAAAACACCTTATGATCGGCAAAATGATAGTACAAAAAATCAAAATGTCACATGTGACTACAAAAGTGACTAGTCAATCACTGGTGGTGCTCTCTGTACGACACCACTGCGCGGGCTACCTTACGCAAAAAACTCCTAAACGGTCCAGGGACCGCGACTACGAAGCGCTGAAGCCTCATAGGAATATCATCCATAGTAGTCTCAGGTATATCTGCCGTGAGACGCTCTAGATCATGCTCCAAATCAGCTAGTACTTCTGCTGTCGCATCCTGTGGGGCCGGTACCGGTGCAGCTAGATGTAGTCTATCATAAGGCCGGAGGTTGGCTGGACGCTGTGGGCCAACATCTGCATTTTGAAAGATTTACTATTAGTTTTGAGACGATATATATAAAAAATACAAAAAATACATAATTAGAAAACTTGTGAAAATAAAAAGTACCTCTGTCGTCCCATTGTTCTCCCTGTGGAAGAACCATGTCCGGATCACCTCTGAAATCTGTTCCGGCATACGGAAAATCCTGTATCACAAAAAGCTGGCCCTCTAACCAGTCAAAATAACTATCTGAGAATCGAACTACTGTCGCGCCCTCGTCAGGATGCCGGGCCATCACCGCAACCCATCGTATCAGCTTTGGCTGCTGGGGACCCAAGATATCAACAGTGAGTTGCTGAGGGATCAGCATTGGAATTCTCTCCAAGGCAAAGCTCACGACTATAGGCCCATATCCAAAAGTCTTTAGTCGTCCGTTCCTTGCCTTGGTCAGTTGGCTCTTCATATGAGCCGACACAGCTTCACACCAGTTGAAAATGGTGCCTCGGTAACAGTCAATTGCCATCCGCATTTGGGATCCGGAAGCAATGTGTAAAGCGGCCGCGCCGCAAATTCTGGTAACCGTGAACGCTATGACTTTGAGTTCCGGCAGAGTGATGTGTTTTATCTCTATGCCTTTTGAATGGTGAGCTCCAGGTGTGCACCAAGTCTCGCGGAGACTATCAAGGGATTGGCCACCCGGCCTAGTCCCCGCAAGACTGAGTTGCTCACCTCTGTTTGGCAAGCCAGTGAGAAAGTATACATCCGAGGGCTCTATCTCGAGCTGGTGCCCTCCTATGTAAAAGCATTGTTCTTGTACGTTCCATCGCTCAACCAGCCATTCTAAGAATCTTACCTGGCCCCTCATGCCCGGTATGGTCCAATATTTGTATAATCCGCATGCTCTTAGGGCATCCAGGGAAGGTTGATGATTTATTGCAGCTTCATCTTCCTCTACATGCTCTCTTTCTCTCCAGTCTAACATGATTAATGCCCTGCATATCAAAAATAGCATTAGAAATTAATTTGGGAATTTTTGGTGCTTTTTTGAGAGAGTTGGGGTTTTGAAATGCGCGTTTCTCGGAGGACGCACCCCGGCTTTGTCGCACAGGGCGCCCGGACGCATCTGGCCTGAAGGCGGGCTGCGTCTTCCGACCGTTTTCCCGTATGAGAAAAAGTCGGGGGACGCAGGTCACCCAAAGGGCACCTGCGTCCGCCGAGAAGCGCATTCCAAAACCAAAACCCCCCCAAAAAATGAAACTAAAACCTAAAAATTGATTCTAAACGGATAGAAATGCAGAGTAGGATGTGTAAAATACCTGGATGAGACGGCGTTCGATTCCAACGGTCAGATTTTCCGCAGCGACCACGGGACGTTTTCTTGTCAAAAGCCCTTTTTTCAACCTCAACAATGAAACGGTAAAAATGACATGGTAAAAGGTCTTTTTATAGGTTTTTTGGATGAATTAGTTCATTTTTTACCATGAAAAGATGTTTTTGAATGTATTTTTGCCTATTTTAAACAGGTATGAGTAATGTGTCGCTTTTGTGCAGGACAAAGGGATTTCGAGGGAAATTGTAATTTTTCACAAACAAAATTTCAGAGTCATCTTTTAAGCCCTTTTCTGACTCCTAAAAAATGAAAAGATCGCCGAGTGTTTCTTTTTCACTCGTTAAAACGGAATTAAAGGACGGTCCCCTTTTAGCTCTTTTCTGACCGCAAAATCAGGAAAAGATTGCCGGGTTTTTGTCGTTTCGAACTCGATAAGGAAATAAAACGACGTGTCCTTGATCGCTTTTTACTTTTCAGGTTAACGACACTACTATGAAAGTACTCCTTGGTCGTAAGATCAAGCGGTTCCCCCAGGTATTATTTTATACTTTTTCGGGCTTGAGGGACACAAATATACGAAAAAGTTCAACGTGGAGTCTCCTTTAGTTTTTTCAGACTCTCTAAAAATGAAAAATGCCGAGTTTCTCCTATACTGGGCTCGTTAAATTTTTACAGTAGAGGACCTGTTCAATTACAAACAGGAACGAACCATTCCTTCCTAGGGTTCGAATTTAAACTAGGTTGGACTCGTCCGAAGGATGAGCTTATAATCAAGCATATGTTATCCTCCTCAAGCTTGTTAAAAATAAAGAGGTACTTGCCAGAAATGGTGGGGGAAAAAAGAGAAGAATGAACCTACTTGTCATCTTTTGTTTCAGAAGAAACTTTATTACCGCTCTTGAACACGACACTTTTCATTCACCTGGGTTGGGAAATCTTTTACCTCACAGTTGACCAAGTCACTTTGAAAGTCTTTAACCGGGTTTCGGGGATTAACTTTGAGTTATTCGTCACCAAGCCATCTGTTGTGTCGTTATGTGTTCAAGAGGTCTGCAAGCAAAAACTTTCATCTACAAAATACTTGTCATCCATTTGACCATCCCTGAGTCAGTCCTTACAGCAACATTTCTTCAACTTGAACAATGATTTCGTGTTGCGGGCTTGCCTGCAACGGGTCGCTTTCTATCGACATCGACACATTATCTAGAAAGATGACTTAGGAATCGACAGTACCTTGAAGTCTGCATGCATCAATGGCAGGTTTCTCGCCTTTGACGTCAGTTTACATCATTGACTTTCGATCAGAGGATTCCGTGAAGTGTTCGACATCAAAACATCTATTCACATTTCACGGGTTGTGCTTGGTACTTTGGGGACCATTGACATTACTGGTGGTTTCTCTCACGCTTGTTAACAGTTTACATCATTGACTGGTAATCAAGTGGTTTCTACCATGTTCGACATCGAATCATTTAATCACATGGCTAGAATCGTACCAATTCGAGAAGTAGAAGTGAAGACCCTGGATCTAGTTTCTACCATCCAGGCTGCGAGGAGTTTTGTATTCATTATCTATGTAGGCTAATCATAAACAGATGGCTGCGTCCATACTGTGTCTACAAAAGTCTATAAAAATGATGTACTGCAAGATCATTCCTGTATCAGAATAGTTAGTCCATTAGTTAAGGTTTTGAATCTGAGTATGGGAATGCCTACCTCAGTGATGATATAATCTTATCCATGTATTTTGTGTTGAAAATTGCAGGTTCCAACCAGGCCATCCACAAGGCAATCCTTGAAATGATAAAGCGCTTCACCCTTCCTAGAATTACAAAACCCTATTCTATTTCAGGCTTCGCACTTTAGGGGGCAATCTGTTACACTAAAAAATGTCACCTTGACTACTTACAGTTAGTATGGCTCAAATCAACAGTCATGCTACCCTCTTAGGCAAGTCTCATGCCTCTGTTATCCATCTCAAACTCAAAGAAGAGAGAAAGTCTTGTAAAAATTATGTTTATCTCTGGGGTCGCAGGTTCTCTCTAGTCTTACCTGCGGGGACGCGGACCTTGTTCATAAAAACTGCGTCCATGGACGCTCTGTATGTAAAGGGACAGGTGCGTCCCTCTGTAAAAGACAAAATGCGCGAGTTTTATCTTGAAAAAGTTACTTGTGGTTACTTCTAGAACATTCTAGAGGTCGGTTTGATGAAATGGATGCGCCTCCAGTTGGTTCATGTATCTCTATTAAGGGGAAGATTATCCCATCAATAAGGGAGCTATCCCACCCAAAGAGGGGGATGATCCCATTGATGGTGGACCTGAATAACCTCTTTACAGCACTATAAATAAAGGCATTGAGCCAGAAGGAGAGGAGGTTGGAGCTATACATTTTCTTTGGGTAAATGCTGCAGGATTTAGGTCTTCCATTAGAGCCTTTGTGAGGAGAGATTGTCTTCACTTGATTCTACTTGGGAGAGGGTGAGCTTTGTCAAAGTAGAGGAAAACCCTTGATGGACCCTGGGAGGAACTTGCACAACACCAAGGCCAGGTTGTAAGAGTTTCTTTGTTTCGTTATTAATACAAACTGGTTTATTTTTCTCAATAGCTTGTGTTAATGAGTTATTTCATGTGTTCCTTGGTCTGCATGTTGGATATATGTTTTATTATATGAAATGCAAGTGCTTGGTAATTGTTTGATTGTTTGTGGTTGCAGGAATTGACTTGAAGGAGGAGCTCATCCGGATCGTCAAGAACGGACTTCAACAACAGCGTTTTGGAATAAGGTAAGCCTAAACACTTGTAGTTTTCATGTTATAAAAGGTGTATTTAGAGAAAGATCACTCCTTTTTGTCTTGTTTGTCATTAGAATGTCTTAGACTTCTAGGAAGGTCAGTCGTGTCCGCACCCTTGACAGATTCCGTGTGACAAGAGGTTAATATGGATGAAAAAGGTGAATGAGGGGTGAAAACACTAAGTTTATTTGAAAATCACTTAGTTTTAAGAGTAGATCAAAATGAAAAGATTTTTACACAGGAAATGTGGCTTTTAAAGGCATAAGAACCAGCATAAATCCTCAATTTCTTCCATGAATCTTAATAGATGAAGGGATGTCAGTAAGGAAAGTGGAAGGGGAAACAGGGAAGTTAGACATGCTCCTTTGCTTTACTGCATCATAATAGAGAAGAAGACCTTCTGAAACCATTGATTTTCCTTTGTAAAATAGATTAGCACACATTCAATTGTAAGGCATGACATTTCTGCAACCCCATCTGCCTACCCATCTACTTGCCTAGCATTTTTGTTTCTTCTTGGAGGGTGCACTTAGGCTTGCAGACCCTTATTTTCCTTTGCTTTTCTTTGGCTTTTTCCTTTTGATTTTTTATCTAATTCTACCCTTATTGCTTCCAAGGTCCCAGATTAAGCAGTTGGGAGCCTTACTTTCTCTACCTAAGCTACTTGTCTACCAAGATTTAACAGTTTGGACAGACTTCTTTCTCTATTCTACAACTGAAAATTTAAAATATGGCATGATCCAGATTAGGCTGTTGGACCATCCATCAAAATTGAGTCCACATCAAGCAATATACACACCTTGTCTTCTCATGGAAATATGGGATCTTTTCATCGTCAAAGCAGAGCATATTTGGAACTTTCTTTGCCAATCATGAAATATGAAACCTATTGGTATAGGTAGCTAACACTTCCCACCATTCCTACTGCTTGCATTATGTCTGGTATTGTAGCTGTTAAGTATATAAGGGCCCCAATCATTGACATGTAATGAGTTGCATCTACTAGAGGGGAGTCATCATCTTTGCTCAATTTGCAGTTTGTGGTCATAGGTGTGCTCATGGGTGCACAGTCCTCCATTCCATATTTTTTGAGCATGTCTTTTAGATATTTGGTTTGAGATATACACAATCCTGATTTGGTTTGAGATACTTGAAGTCCAAGGAAGTGAGACAACTCACCTATCATTGACATCTCAAACTCTTTTGACATTTTTTGAGAAAATTCATGGCTCATTTCATCATTACTACTAGCAAAAGTCATATCATCGACATAAACAAGAGTAACTAGTAACTTACCTTCATCTGCGTTTATGTATAGATAAATTCTAGCCACTCCCTTTTTGAAGCCTTGTTGTTGTAGATAGTGATCCAATCTTGCATACCAAGCTCTAGGAGCTTGTTCCAACCCATATAAAGCCTTTTTCAACTTACAGACTAAGTCCTTTCTTGTTGTTAGATCAAACCATTCTGGCTGCTCCATGTAGACTTCCTCCTTGAGTTCCCCATTTAGAAATGCTAATCTCACGTCCATTTGATAGATTTTGAATCCTTTTGAGCAAGAAAATGATAAGAACATCCTGATAGCTTCCATATGGGCTACTGGTGAAAATGTCTCTTCAAAGTCAATTCCTTCAATTTTTGAATAGCCTTTGCAAACAAGCCTTGCCTTGTTTCTGATAACCTGTCCTTCGTCATTCATTTTATTTTTGGACACCCATTTGGTTCCTATTATGTTTTTGTCCTTTGGACGAGGTACCAGCTCCCATGTCTTTTTCTTCTCATTTTTGGACATTTCTTCTTCCATGGCTTTTACCCAATGAGGATCCTTACTTGCTTCTGCAAATGTTTTTGGTTCTATCATAGATAGAAGGGCAATGACTTTTCTCTTGGGTGTAATTGTTATCCTTCTTCGTGTCTACACACCTTCATCTCTGTCACCAATAATCTACTCTTCTGGATTATCTCTTTGGACATACTTCATCTTTGAAGAGGTATGAGGTGGTTCTCTTTCCTCTTCTTCTTCTTCCTCATCTATTTCTTCTTCTTTAGGTTCTTCTTCTTGAATGAGGAAATCGTCTTCATGTTCTTCAGTTTCCTTTTCTGGAAGATCTTCATCAACCTTTACATCAATTCTTTGCACTATCTTCTTCAGTCGATAATTGTAGCACTTGTAAACCTTGCTCCGTGAAGAGTATCCAAGAAATATCCCTTCATCAACTCGAGAATCAAACTTTCTTGGTGAGCCATCATTGATTTTTATGAAGCACTTGCTTCCAAAGATCTTGAAGTACTTCACTGAAGCAAGTCTTCCTTTCCATAACTCATAAGGAGTTTTTTCACAATTGGGACTTAATTGAGTTCGATTCAATGTATAGACAACTATTTCTACTGCTTCTCTCCAGAATTTAGGCTGCAAGTCTGCTGCTAATAGCATTGTTTTTGCCATTTATTGGACTATTTGGTTTCTTCTTTCAACTACCCCATTTTGCTGAGGTGTTATGGCAGTAGAGAATTCCCTTTTAAGTCCATGAATATTACAGAACTCACTAAATTCATTTGATGTGAATTCTCCTCCTTTGTCTGTTCTGAGGCACTTAATTTTTGAATCTTTTCCATTTCCTACAAGGATTTTAGATTCTTAAAATGCTCAAAAATTTCAGATTTATACTTTATAAAATATATCCACATCATTCTAGTATAGTCATCAACAAATAACACAAATTACCTTTCTCCTTGGAGTGCCTCATTTCTAGTTGGTCCACACACATTAGCATGAATGATCTCCAAGGGCTTCGATGTAGAGAGCTCCTTTGTCTTGTGGCTGGTTTTGGTTTGCTTTCCATGTTGACATGGACCACATACTCCTTGATTTGGTTTGAACAACCTTGGGATGTCTCGTACAGCTTTGATCTTGTTGATATTGATCAGATTTTTGAAGCTTGTATGTCCAAGTCGCTTATGCCACAACCAACTTTCATCTGTCTGACTCAGGTAGCATTTATTTTCTTGAATCTTGTTCAGAATGTAAATGTTGTCTGGTGTTCTCACCCCTTTTGCCACTAGTTCCCCTGAGGCGGAGTTCCTTATTTCACAGTCTTTGGTGCTGAAGACAACCTTATGTCCTTGATCACAAATTTGGCTGACACTCAGGAGGTTGTGTTTGAGTCCGTCAACTAGTAGAGAATCTTGAGCTTTTCCTTTTCCATTGATCGGAGTAGCAGTTCATTTTCCTGCAATTCTGCCAGATCCGCTTCCAAAGGACACATTCCCTTCCTTTTTTCCTAGTGAGACAAACTTCCTTTTGTCTCCTGTCATGTGTCTGGAGCATCCACTATCCACAAACCAATTGTTTCCATTATTTTGAGCATATAGAGCCAGGTTGCATTTATCCATGTTGGAGTTATTACTACTTGTCTTCCTTCCTTTGAGTGGCCAGTCTTGTTCATAGTGTCCATTATAGTAGCAGAAAGAGCAAATTAGATCAAATTTGGTCAAGGGATCAAATGAATTGAAGGTTTTGATTTGTCCCTGCCTTCTGGGGGCATTTGAATTGATTATTCAGTCCTTTAGCTTTGGCATTTCACCTCTCCGAGCCATGCAATGTCTGGCTTGATGACCGAAGTTTTTACAATGAAAACAGTATCCAAGATGTTAGAAAATTATATATTACAGAGCAATAGAACACATAAAATGTTGCAGAAATATAAACACAGAAAATGCATAAAACAAGAGAGACACAGATATATGTGGTTCACCTAGTTTGGGCTACATCCACCCCGAATAGCCAGTCCTTCCTTTTTATTATCCAGCAAAATGAAGAGACACAACCTACAACAGATCCGCTGTAATATCCTCTGTTTTCTCTCACAGTCTCACCTATCTATTTCTCGCTCTAAGAATACACATCTATACCATAGCCTCAATACAATACCCTCATACAAAGAGAGGGGTTGCCTTCTAGGGAAAAAAAACCCTAAACTAAACATAAATTCTACCATCAGATCATCCGCCTAATGAACAACCCAGATTGACTAGAAATTACTATACTTTTACAAGGCAAATTTACATCTATTTTTAGCTACGGGGGCGCTGCCCCTGAAACCCCTGCCAGGGGACTGTTGGTCCCTGGACCCCCCAGCCGGGGGGTATCGGCCCCCCCAAACCCCCGCGAGGGGGACAAGTCCCCCCCACACGCCCCCCCGCCGCGTTGAGGGGTGTACAATCTTCATGGGTTATACATCCGGCTGAAACAAGACCTCTAAATTAGGATGATAATCATGCTCCACACCCAACACAAGAAATATGCTTTTGTACCTATTGAAGTAGCCACGATTTGAGTCGATTTTCTTCCTGGGAATTACTTCTCCCTCATTCTTTGGATTTGAGATGGGCCCTTGGTGGAGTACATGTTTGTATTTGCTGTAGTGTCCATGATTCGACTCCACGTTATTATTTTGAATAATTCTCTCTTCATTCTTTGGATCTGGGATGCACTTTTGATAACATACTTTTTCTTCTTTTGGATTGCAAGAAAGTGCATCAGATTGAGGATTCTCCTTTGAAACCTATTCCAGACTTGTCATGTTGAGGTTTTTGATTTTTTAGAATAGTCTTAAGTATTTGAGAGCTTTTACAGTCCCTTTTAATTTGCTCCAACTACTTTCTCAGAGACACTATTTCGACCTCACGTTCTTCACAAGTCTCTTCTTTTTCTTTAAGCTTTGCTTCCAAGAGATCTTCTCTCCTTCTTGTTTCCTCATTTTCCACTTTGAGAGAAATGATTTTGTTCCGTAGTTTCTCATTTTCTTCAATGGTGCTTATTAACAGTTCATCTACATTTCCTTCCAGCCCTGATTCATCATCATCTGCGAGTGCCATGAATAATGTTTCTTGGCTTTCATCATGGTCACTTTCCTCATCTGATTTCTTTTTTATGACCATAAACTCATCCTCATCAGACTCATCTTTCTTAGAGATAAACTTCTTCTTATTGAACCCTTTATTTTTGTGTGCCATTCTATTATAATTTCCTTCATCATCACTGGCATGTTTATGAGGACATTTTGCTACATAATGACCTATTTTTCCACATTTAAAATAGATAAGGGGGTACTTGCCTTTAAGCTTAGATCCTTTCTTCAGATTTCGTACAAATTGAACCAATTCGGATTCCACATCTGACTCATCACTACAGTCATTCCTTTCTTTCCCGTTCTTTGACTTTGAGGCCTTGAATGTTAAATATTTGGAGCTTTGGCCACCTTTCCTCATTTCATAGGTAGGGAGAATTCCATGGAGTTCATCCATTTTGAGGGTATCTAGATCCTTTTCTTCTTCTGTAACGCTTATTTTGGAGTCAAATCTGTCTGCAAGAGATCTTAATACATTTCGAATAATGGTACTTTCTTCAATTTTTCCATCTAATTCTTTCAGGGAGTTTACCACTTCAGCTACTCGGAGGAGGTATGCTGCAATATCTTCTTCATCTTCCATTCTCAGACTTTCAAATTGTCTTCTGTGAGTTTAAAGCTTTGCCTTCTTTACTTTTGAGTCTCCATCGTATAAGCCAACTAGCTTCTCCCACATTTATTTGGTAGAGGTACAGTGCATGTCTTTTGTAAACTCGGGATTAGTGATTCCACTAGTGATGGAGTTCAAGGACTTTGTGTTTGTGATATAGGCTTTCCTCTCATTTGGATTTGCTAGAAGAGTGGTAGTCATTTGGTATTCATTTTGAACAAAATGCCAGACTTCAAGTCCAAGGGACATTAAGTAGTAGTTCATTCATTTTTTCCAGGAACCAAACTTAGTGCCATCGAATAGAGAAGGTCTTCCTGATGCTTTGTGATTTCTCATCATGGCTGCAGATCCTTCTTCAAGCTGTTAGGCTAGTATGAAGAAACCTGCTATGATACCAATTGTTGGAAATACTGAGGGGGGGGTGAATCAATATTTCTTTTTAATTGTTATAGTTATTACCAAAAGCATATATCTATATATATATATATATATATATATATATATATATATATAGATATATATATATATATATATATATATATATATATATATATACATATATATATATATATATATACATATATATATATATATATATATATATATATATATATAACACAGAAATCAACAGCTGGAATTAATGCTTTTATTGAACACAACATGGTGCAATGAAATAAATACAATATAAGTATATATCTGATTGTGATTAGTTTCCAAGCTCCAACTTGGACTTTAGTGAGGCTCCAACCTCCAAAGAACCAACTCCGTTTTTCACTAGTTCTGCACTTAGGAGCACCTACCCCTAAGGACTTCAGTCCTATTGAGTTGTGAGGCTCCAACCTCTTGGGCTCTAACCCAACCTTGGTATAAACTGGTATGCTACTAATCTCTGTTCAGCTGAGGTTCTCCTTCACTCATACTCTCTTGCCTCTACTGCCTCTACTACTTCTGCTGCCTCTACTACCTCTACTGCTTTTGCTGCCTCTACTACCTTGTTTGCTTCTGCTAGCTCACACTCTGGTTCTTCACCACAACAACAGCAACTATAGTTCTCTGTTTTTACTATTTTATTCATTCCCATACCTATGTCCATTTGTTTCCACTTACACCGCCTCTTAGTCTTCCTCCTCGGTTGCTGCGGCTTCCTCTATGCTGTGCAATTTTATTGACTTTTGGGGGACATGTAGATTCATTATATAGGTCCAAACGATCCACGAAGAACACATCTTCCCGGGTTACTGTAACAGTGCTCCTTTAGGCAGTGATTGCAGGCATACACAGAGTTCTTTCAGTTAAACGAAGATGTTTTGTCCCAAGCGCAATCATAATCACCATGATTCACCCCTTTCAACTAACGTTCAACCTTCTAAACCATCATAACAACCATCATAAGCCTTTCGGCTTAAAGCACCCTGCGCAAGCCAAAAGTTTCATTACATAGAGAATATGAGAAAAACAGTTAAATAGACTAAAAGGCGGACATGAGGAAACATTACAATCACACCTATTCTTGTATCGGGTCCATAGTGAAATCACAATCGGTGCTTTAGACTTTCGGAGTTCCTTTATACATCAAGACCATGGCTTCGCCGATGGCCAACGGCCGATCCTCTACTAAACGCGATATTATATTAAGCCATGTTATAATGTTTAATCGGGTCCACATGCTTTATCGCAATTGGCGCTTGTAGTCGGCCAAACATCCATGTAGCATTGCAATGGGCGGATGTGATATGGTATTAAACCATAGTAAATATGCCCGTCGGGTTTGCAGCCTTATCGCAATTGGCGCTTTCATGTGGCAAGGCTTTATGGCTTGCGATCTGCGATGGATGTGATGATGCATTAAGTCATATTACACTGTCGCGGCGGGTCCACATACTTTTCTGCAATCGAAGGTTTTAATGTGGCAGGGCATTAACCATTTGCTCCTCTATATGCCTGACGTGCGGACACGATATGAGGTGCCTGACCCGATAGGATCCCAAAACTCCCGTGCATATATTTTCAAGTTTGTAATCCACCTCTGATAGTGTATTTGCCCTATACTTAAGTCTTCCAACTCGATGGTGTATTGTGTGCATACTTGTATGAACTATTCCTTTTCCATTCCAATAGTGTAAACACCATATTGCTATGTTTTGGCCTCTATTTGTGCTAAATGCCTATATATATGGTTTTGCACCTCCAATAGTGTAAAAAACACATATGTATGATATATGTTGCTGACGGGTAAATACATGAGTTAGAGGCATATCGCCACTCTCGATAGTATAATGTGCCATAGATGCATAGTTTGCCCACCGATAGTGTTAAGCCTATTGTTGGGTAGCGAAGGCCCCGCGTAACAGTTTTTGGGCGTAAAGCCTATAAGTTAGGGTAATAATATTATAAATATCTGAAATGCATGGAGCGTGAAATGTAATAGGTCAAGTCAAAGGGTTGTTCGCCCAAAAATAATATAGAATAATAGGAAGTAAGTCATCCTGCCCATGGTCCGCGGACTATGGGAATGTATAAATAGAGCGAGGCTCTAAGGGTAGAAGGTAGTTCTTGTTTTTGGTTGATCTGGAATGTATGGGTTTGTGAAGGCAATAGTGGATCTGGGTTTTTAAGTCCGAGTTGGGTTGGATAGTAGTAGAATAGGCTCTGTAGTTGTGTACGCAGAGGCCTAGTAGAGTCCGCAGCTGTGTGCGTGGACCCCTGCAGCTGAGTGCGCAGGCTGGGAAGTGGATTGTACTGAACAAAGATATCAATAAAGCTAAGTTGGTTATGAAATATTGTGTTGATTCTAAAATATTGTGGATTTGGTTAATTTCTGGTTTATATATCTATTTGATCTGTGCGCTTATGCTTATGTTCTGAGTTTATGCAAATCTATAACATTTCTAGGTGCACACACTAGTTATCTCTATTAAATGTTTGCATAAAGACCGTAAGAAGTAGATATGATCTATAACAAACTCATTAATAATAAGTATTAAGGAATTGTCTTGTTCCGGATCTACACAGAAGCAGAGTGGCGCGAGGCCACAGATCGCTTCGCAAACCTCCCAAGAACACATCTAGACATCCCAAGGGTGTGGGAACCTAATTCTAGCACCCTCCCCTACTACCTCGGGTGAGACCTTAATCTGTGCTCCGCGGGCTATTGCCGAAAGGGCCGGTAGCTAAAGGATTTGTTTGGCTAATAACTCTTCCGAACCTAGGTCAGGCCCCAATAAGCCAACAAATGGTTTTGTTGCCAGGACCGGGATCTGCCTAAGGGATGTCTGATGGTGGAATTTTGAAGCCTTACAAAGAAAGAGATTGAAGATTGCTTGGATCAGAAGTGGTACGAGGTCATAATAGGCCCTAGCATACCTGCGCGCAGACCAGGAGTTAAAAATGACAAGCGCGATCAAGCTGCCAGTATTCAAAGGAGCAGGAAGTGAAGATCCAGAGCAGTTTTGGTTCGTAGTAAGGGCAGTGTGGGAAGCACACAGAGTTATGGATGATAACATAAAAAAGGCTACTCTGGTTAGTGCGTTGCAGGACTGCGTGTTGACATGGTATATAAAGCACTCGAGCAATCACCTGAATGAGGGAATAACAAAGATCTGGGAGGCATTGAAAAAAGAGTTTAGCTGGCCAAAATAAAAAATGCAGTGAATCATCAGGTTCAAGAAGATCACGATGATGCCAGGTGAAACCCCATGGGATCTGGATCAAAGATTGAAAAGTACAATCCGCGAGGCAAACATGACATTTTCGGATGGGCAGCATTGCGTGTGGTTTGTGGCATCATTAACACCACATTTGAGGATGGCGCTATCACAACAAAAGATCTCAACCTAGGCTAAAGCATTAGAGATAGCAAGAGGTTGCATGAAACTCCAATACAGGATCCGGGGTTGGGAGTTCAGAAAATCCACGCGCAAATACAAAACCTATGTTTAGAAATAAAAAATTTAAAACAAGGAAAGGCTCCCCGCCCAGAAGCATGGGAAGAAGTGTGGTGCATGAAATGCAAGGGCCAGGGTCATGATAAGGATCATTGTTCGATATTCGCGAATTATTTGGTAGGGGGGGACTAATGCCATTGTGACTAGAGGCACAAGTAGGGCCAAGCATGACGCCCTCGCTCTGGTGCACAATCTGTCAGGTGGGAAGAAAGCACACCACTGACAACTGTCACCTATTGCAAAAGTTTACCCAAACCCTCCAGCGGCTATTTTGTAATTTTTTCAGATCACTGGGCCATGATGAATGGAACTGCCGGAGTTATGAATTATTGATGGATCGAACACCTTCCTACAAGATGCAAACTGAGGTGCGAGGTCAGGATCCAGCTACAGCGGTGGCACACGGTGGGTTCCAGGGGCGAGGATGAGGATGGGGAATGGGGCCAAGAAGGGACTGTGAGCAGCTAATCTACTATAACTATGGCAGACCAGCACACAATGCACGAGACTGTACCAACCCGACCAGAATATCGTGCCCTTACTGTGAGCAGTTCGATCATGAAATGATAGATTGCCCCACATTGATAGCACAGATATGTGAGAATAGGGCAGAGCAACCTACAACAACGCAGAACGTCCAAATGATGAGGGCCAAACCACGCGAGGAAGACCCCAATGTGAACATGGTGCTCAAAAGTGGTGCAGCCACAGGTTAGGATAAGAGGAAAGTAACCAAGGACGATGCCGACGTTCGTAAGGAGACAGATTTGGAAGCTAAGAAGTGCTTCGCAGAGGTCTCTACCCCAGGTAGTAAGGATCAACTCGAGTCGGAAAGAGATCCCTCGATGCTAACTACCTTTTTAGAGACATGCACGAAATTGCTTCGCAACAATAGAAGATCCTACACATGGGAAGACTGCAAGGAATTACAGTAGATATAGAAGGTGCGAGCACCCGAAGGAACTTTGAGGTAATAGAAATCGTGGATGAAAGTATCCCTTACCCTGCATTGTTAGGGATAGACTGGGCCACCGATATGAATTGGGTTATTAATTTAAAGAAGTAGAAAATGATATCTGAAAAGAAGTCACTTCGCGTAGTCATTCTGCTAGACCGAGTTGAAGGACCACGTTACACTGAACCCATGCGCAATGAAGGAAGTGATGATGAAATAGATTGTATCTACAAGATTACTGCACGAAATCAAGATTGGGTCAATCCGACTGCGGAAGGAAGAATATCGTGAGGGCACGCGGAGTCCTCCACCAAATATTCAAATGAGGAAGACGAGCGGTGGCATAATCAGTTGAATGGAGTAACCACGTTAAACTACAATATGATGACTAGGTCGTTGTATTGCGTCAGAGCTCAGGATCGTGAACTGTCGATGTATGATGGGCTGACAACAGTAGATGAATTCCTGACCAAGTTTGAAAGTGCGGTACCAGAGCACCAATGGTTTGATGCATTGAGATGGGCATTGCGCGTGACGCCTACGCATTGGTGAGGCACACATGAAGGAACCTTCGAAGATTGGCATGGTTGTAAGCGCATGATGCAGATAAGATTTGGGAAGCTAGAGTTACAAATAACTGAGAAATATGATGGATGTGGTGACCCACGCATGCACCTTACCAGATGGGTCCAAGCTTATGGAGAAGAACCTCAACCGGAGTGGGTACACTTATTTTATCATACCCTAGATGTCATTCCAAGGAACTAGTACACTGAAACAGAGCTCCGACATGGTACAGGCGAATGGGATATCTTGCGTGAAGGTTTTTTGTTAATGTTCCTCTTTGAAGATCAATGGATGGATACTGTGGACGACACGTTGCAGGTTGTGAAGGCTGTTATTTTCAAAATACCATTGGAACTATAAGAAATCATGCAGCTAGACTGGTTGGGATAGTTGAGCCAGGCCCTGGAATGTTACAATGTGTAGGTAGAAGATGATGAGGATGAACCTAGAAATATCAATATTTCAGAAACAGAGGGGAGTCACGGGGTTCGTGAACTAGTAATCGAGGATCCAGACATCACTGTGCCACTGAAAACGAAACAAGTAAACATCAGAATGGAGGAAGAGATTAAGTATGCAACACTTGGGGACTATTGGGACGATGCCACGATGGAAAAGGTCGTTGAATTACTTCGAGAGTATCAATATTTATTCCTGACTAAAATCACAAAGTTAAAATGGATCCTTGGTGACCTGGGAATGATGAAGATAACTCTAAAGCTGGATGTGAAGCCAGTTAAGCAACGGCCTTACCAGTTGAATCCAAAATACAAAGTGAAGGTTTGCAAATAATTCGACAGGGTGCTTGCAGCAAGAATAATTGAACCAGTGGAGGAGTCTGACTGGGTAAGTCCTATGGTTGTGCAAGAGAAAAAACAGAAAGGGGAAATTCGCATCTACGTGGCTCTCAGGAAGTTCAATGATGCATGTGTTAACGATTCATTTTTTACACCATTTACAGACGAGGTACTGGAAAATGTGGGGGGGCAGGAAGCCTACTCCTTCACAGACGGTTTCTCGGGGTATCACCAGATCAAGATCGCGCTAGAGGACAGGAGTAAAACAACTTTCGCCACCGAATGGGGTTGTTTTCAGTACACTGTGATGCCCTTTGGACTGAAGAACATGCCGACGATATTCTCGCGTGTTGTGGTAGCTACATTCAAGGAATTTATACATAAGTTCTTGGAAGTATATCTTGATGATTAGACCATATTTGGGTTAGTCAAGAAACATGTTGCAAGCTTACGGTTAATGTTGGACACTTGTCGATGACACCAGATTGTGCTAAATCTAAAGAAGTGTACTTTCCTCATCCCCTTTGGGAACTTGCTCGGCCATGTGGTTTGCAGGCAAGGCCTGATGGTAGACCTGGCAAAGATTGTTGTCATACTCAATCTGCAAGTGCCACGAAGTGTCAAGTAGCTGCGCGCCACGTTGGGACACACTAGTTACTATCAAAAGTTCATCAAGAGCTATGCATATATCACAGCACCGATGAAATATTTGTTGAAGAAGGATGCTACTTATTGTTGGAATGGGGAATGTAACAAAATTCTGGAAATGCTCAAAGAAAAGATGGCATCAGCCCCTATATTGGTCTTTCTAAAATGGGACATCAAATTTCACGTGCATGTTGACGCATCATGTATCGCGTTGGGAGTGGTACTCACACAGGAAGGAGCAGAAGGAATTGATCACTCACTCGCGTTCGCAAGTCGACAATTATCCAAAGCTGAGAAAAACTACTCCACTACTGAGCGTGAGGGATTGGCGATGGTATACGCACTACAAAAATACTACCACTACCTACTCTAAGGACACTCTGAGATGGATACTGATCACTCTGCACTCAAATACCTAGTGAATAAGCCTATGTTGGGAGGGCGCATTTGTAGATGGTCTCTATTGTTTCAGGAATATGATTTTCAAGTCATCGTAAAGCCAAGGCGTCTAAATGCAGGCCCAGATCACCTGTCCTGAATTGAGAATGGTGAAGAACCCATGAACCTAGAGGAGGGACTACCTGATGCACAACTTTATGTAGTACGCATCGCAGATGGCCACTTTGAGGATATAATCCACTTCTTAACCACAAGAACCATGCCACAAGGATATTTCATTCATCAAAAGAAATAATTAGTGATCTGCGCAATAGACTTTATTGTTATTGCGGGGCACCTCTACAAAATGGGCAATGATGAAATATTACGCAGATATGTACTTGAATTCGAGCGAGGACAGATCCTAGCTAAAGCACATGGGGGGGTTGCTGGAGGACATTATGCGGGTCATGCCACAACACAAAAGATTCTTCGCGCCAGACTATGGTGGCCAACTCTACATCAAGACTCGAAAGTGTACTGTTGGGCTTGTGATGTATGTCAACGGACTGGGAAACCATCACGAAGGGATGAAATGCCACTCAAACCACAGATGATACTGCAACCATTCGAAAAATGGGCAATCAACTTCGTGGGACCTATTGCACCTCAAGGGAAGATGGACGCGTACTATATCATCACCATGACAGAATACTTGACCCGGTGGGCAGAAGCACAGCTGGTTAAAGACTGCACGACTGCTACAACTGCGAAATTTTTGTTCAAGAACATGTTGACATGGTTTGGATGTCCCAAAATTCTAATGAGCAATCGTGGAATGAATTTTCTGAATGAGATGATCAGCGCGCACACTGAGGAATTCCAGATATATTATCAATAGAGTACGCCATGCCATCCGCAAGCGAATGGGACTGCCGAAGTGTTCAATACGATTTTGGGTACTGCGTTGACCAAAGTCTGTAATGCACAACGAAATGATTGGGACTTGCGCATCCCTACTATCCTATGGGCATACCAAACCACGTGCAAGAAGTTGACAGGCCAGACACCTTTTCGGTTAGTCTATGGCAAGGAAGCTATCATGGCAATGGAATACATTGTACCTAGTTTGCGAATCATGGCAACGTTAGGCATGGCAGACCGCAGGGCTTTGGAAGAATAGCTCACGCAACTAGAGGAACTTGAGGAGGAATGGTTTTTGGCCGGATTCCATCAGCAGGTACAGAAGCAGCGAGAGAAAGCGTGGCATGATTGCCATATCAAGGTGCACACTTTCAAGGAGAATGATCTAGTATTACTATATGACAGCAAGTTCGAGAAATTCCCTGGCAAGCTCTGAATGCATTGGTTGGGACCCTATGTAGTCAAAGAAGTTACAGATGGAGGCGCAGTCCAGCTTGCCAAGCTCAATGGAGACCCCTTCCCAGGAAGAGTAAATGGCAGTCACCTGAAGCTCTACATGGGTGGGCCGACTACTTGACTAACCGCCCGAAGGACAGTCTCACTACTCCAACCAGTTGAAAGAGAGCACGGGATGATAAAGCAGTCTGGAGGGAAGTTGTGCGACAACCGGGGTGCGTGTAGATTTGGTTTCCCACAAGGGTCGCAGTTGCGCGGAAGGGGCTGCAATGCTGTGTTAACAAATAGAGAGGTGACTATTTTTGTCATTATTCATGATAAGATGTCTAGCTCCTGGCGAAAAGGAGCGGGTGGCGCGCAATTAAGAGATAAGGTACAATCCAAATCCAGAATGATCTGCCATGGACTTAACGTTACAGCACCAGAACTAGAGGGAACAACTGAATTTGAATTTCAAAATGCTTATAAATTACAATGAGCTGCGCTTTTGAGAAAAGTAAGCTATTGTGCCTGCCAGCCAATATGGAACTGTTCATTATTTACGCTCAAGGAGTAAGCCCGAGGGTTGTAATATGGCTAATGAAGCTGCAAAGTTTAGCACCGACAGTAGGGGATGTGCCAGAAATGTCTAGACATGAAGCAGAACTGGTCTAGATGCCACTGCCTAACCCATGGGTTGGTCGATGAACTATAAAAGATAAGGGAAAGGCTGTAAATACGAAGGAAAATGGTGGAATTGTAGTTAACAAGTCATCTCTGATGCACCTTAAGGATTGGGATCTCATGGATAGCAGCAATGGTCTTGAAAAATTGCAACACAAGCTACAACAGACAATGCGTATAGAAGATACGAAATTGGAAATTGGCTGTGTTGGCACGAGGAGTTCCCGTGTGCGGCACCCAAGCTAGAGCTAAAATCCTATGAGGGGGTGTTCTGTGTTAACTGAGCAGAGTAGAACAAGCATTATCGGTTGCGTCAATTGGTAGAGGAAATGGAGCAGGAACTAGAAGAAGCATTGGAAGAGACCAAGAGGGAGCAGCAGAACGAAGTGCATCACTCACAAGGAGGTGAACCACAGAGCCTAGGCAGCATGTATCGCCGCACCGACGAGTGACTCAGGATGAGTCACGATGATTGTGTTGGGGGCCTGTTGGGTAGTAGAGGCCCCGCGTAACAGTTTTGGGGCTTAAAGCCTATAAGTTAGGGTAATAATATTGTAAATATCCGAAATGCATGGAGTGAGAAATGTAATAGGTCGAGTCAAAGGGTTGTCTTCCCAGAAATAATATAGAATAATAGGAAGTAAGTCAGCCTACGTATAAATAGAGCGAGGCTCTAAGGATAGAAGGCAGTTCTTGTTTTTCGTTGATCTAGAATGTATGGGTTTGTGAAGGTAAGAGTGGATCTGGGTCTGTAAGTCTAAGTTGGGTTGGATAGTAGTGGAATAGGCTCTGTAGCTGTGTGCGCAGAGGCCTGGTAGAGTCCACAGTTGTGTGTGCGGACCCATGCAGCTGAGTGCGCAGGGTGGGAAGTGGATTGTATTGAACAAAGATATCAATAAAGCTAAGTTGGTTCTGAAATACTATGTTGATTCTGAAATATTGTGGATCTAGTTAATTTCTGGTTTATATTTTTGTTTGATCTGTGCGCTTATGCTTATGTTCTGAGTTTATGCAAATCTATACCAATTCTAGGTGTGTGCACTGGTTATCTCTATTAAATGTTTGCATATAGACCATAAGAAGTAGATCTGGTCTATAACAAACTCATTAATAATAAGTATTAAGGAATTTCCTTGTTCTAGATCTACACAGAAGTAGAGTGGCATGAGGCCATAGATCGGTTCACGAACCTCCCAAGAACACATCTAGACATCCCAAGGATGCGGGAACTTGGTTCTAGCACCCTCCCCTGCTACCTCAGGTGAGACCTCAGTCTGCGCTCCACGGGTTGTTGCCGAAAGGGCCAGTAGCTGCGGGATTTGTTTGGCTAATAACTCTTCCAAACCTGGGTCAGGCCCCAATAAGCCAACACCTATATATGGGCTTTCTCTCCACCGATAGTGTTAAAGCATGCATACATGGGTTTTTAAGGGCCCGATAACGTATATGTATGTATATATATATATATATATATATATATATACATATATATATATATATATATATATATATATATATATATACATATATATATATATATATATATACATATATATATATATATATATACATATATATACATATATATACATATATATACATATATATATATATATATATATATATATATATATATATATATATATATATATATATATATATATATATATATATATATGGGTTCTACTCTCGAGGGTGTTAAACGTATATATAAATGGGTTTTATGCCACCGATAGTGTATATAGCCCTGTTTATATATGTGTTTATGAGTTTTGGCATATATGGCTCCCGATGGCTCCCAATGGCCCTATATGCTTCCTCTGTGGCTCCGATGGCTCCTGATGGCCCTATCTGCTTCCTCTGCCCTATTTGTTGTTAAACGCATGCATATAAGCTCTTCGATGCCTCTGTTTCTCTGTTTCCTCCATTTGCTTTGTGTGCTCCTCTAATTTGGCATATATATATGACATATACATATGTGGCTCTATCTGCTCCTCTTGGCTCCTCCGATAGCTCTATTTGCTCCTATTTTCTCCTCCGATAGCTCTTTCTTCTCCTCGAATATTGCCATAATGACAATTTGTGTCCAACATAATGGGGAGACTTGCACTGCAGTGGTTTCCTATCTAGCTATGAATGGTGAACCAACAAAAGATCATTCCTATGGGGCACCCATATGGGGTTATGGTAGATATTAAAGGAGCAAGTGCTCTTGTTAATTTTGAAGTGATCAAAATAGTCAACGATAGCAACCCTTACCCTACACTACTTGGCATCAGTTGGGCCTTTGATATGGATGTGGTCATTAATCTCAAAAAGTGCAGAATGATGTTCGAAAGGAAGGAGCTCAGGTTTATTGTTCCATTGGATCTGACTGAAGGTCCATGATATACTGAACCAGTCTACGATTATGAAGAAGAATATGACCTTGATCAGATCTATAAGATTACTGTGTGTGATTAGGACAGGATCATCCCCACCGCGGATGGACAAATCGCGTGGGATAGGGATAGTTCCTGCACTTTGGATTCTAATGAGGAGCTTGAGCATTGGCATAACCAACTACATGAAGTATCATCGTTGCATTGTAATAGGATTATAAAGCTACTTCGATGCATATCCATTGAGGTATGAAATTTACCTTATTATGATGGTTTAGAAGGTGTTAATTTGTTTTTGGATAATTTTTAAAGGGATGTACCGAAGGAACATCATTTCCAAGCTCTAGATATTGCATTGTGGGCTACATTTGCCCATTGGTGGGGTATGCATAAGGACAACTTTTCTAATTAGAAGGAGTACCGAAGAATGATGAAGTTGAGGTTTGGATATGCCAATACCCGCTTGGTGGAGAAAGACACAGGGAAGGATGATCTGTGCGAACATTTGGCGCGACGGACAAAAGCATGGGGAGAAGAACCACAGTCGGAGTGGGTTCACATATTTTGTCATGCTTTGGACACTATCCCGATGAACTGGTATTTGGAAAATGAGCTGCGACATGGGACAACAAATTGGGATATCATGAAGGAGAGATTCTATTAACTTTCAATTTTCAAGATGGTTTTGAGTGTATAGATGAGGCACTCCAAGCCATCAAAGCCACAATATTCAAAATGCATGAAGAGTCAATTGAGTGGGTAGATCCAGATTGCAGTACATAGCTGCACCATTTGCTCAAATGATATGAAATGATCATAAACTAAACACTGATGTAGAATTGATTAGCCATTAATGAGTTGATTGTTAATTGAAAGAATGGAAATTGAGAAAATATTGCTTGAGAAGAACACTTTACGACAGCTAATAAACCATAAATAAGATGTAAAACATAAGTGAAAATAGAAAATACACAGCTGTACCAGACAACAAGATTGATTGCGGAGTTCTTCCCTGATGGACTACGTCTCCGGGTCTGCTTTCAAGATGGACGACCATTTTATTAGGAATGAGAAGAAAGTGTTGATTACACAAAGAAAATACCAAACTGAATGTGCACATAGGAACTTCTGATCACTGTCATCAGATAACCCTGTAAACCAGCTTTCCAATGCTGCTTACATTTTCCAATTCCGACTCCCGATGCTCTTGAAATTCTGAAAACAAAACAACCTCTAACCTCTAGAATCTGCATACAAAAACCCAAAACCACCAAGCTATTCTTCAATGAGCAAAACTACCTCTTATAGGCCTTCAAGTACATTAAAACCTCCTTGACTACCTTTGAGGTGTATTATTTAACTTGAAGGGTTCATATGGTTCGGTCTAATCCACTAGGGACACCTTAGGGTTTAGTCACAAAGTCATTGAATTAATTTAAAATAATTTAACAACATAAAACCCAAAATAACTTTGGATTTACCCTGAAACTGCTAGCTGTCAGCATTAATCGGGTAGGTTGGATAGCTCATGTGAAAACTTGGATTTAACTGTTTGCATGGTGATTATCTCGGTGGCTTCCTCTTCGGTGGGACATGTTCACATGTGATAACAGTTATACGGTTTCTCTGCGGTTTCTAAGCCCGGCGGTTAGGAACCCCGACGGCTTACCTTTGCTACTAGTCACATGTCTTGTGGTCTCGCTATAGTCAGATTTTGGTAGATTAGCGCTAACCTGACAATCTTATCTTTCTGCTATTCACATGACCAGACACCTCTGATGCGGTTAGTTGGCGGTTTGGACAGTGTTATGTTTAATTTGTAATGTTTTGAATTGTATTAATTCAATATAACTAGAGAGAAAAATACAACGGTTTTAGACTTAGGCTTTAGGTTTATGGTTTAGGACTAATACATGGTTTTTTATTTGTATTAACACATATTTCTTATGTTTTTTAAGTGTGATAGGTAAGGATTTAGGTCTTTAGGGTTTTAGCATAGGATTAATACATATTAGGGTTTATATGTAGTTTTAGAAACCCATATGTAAAATATTGTCACAATGTGATGTTGGTGACATTCATCACATGATGACAATAAACCCATGCCTATAATCGACAACGACGATAGATCCTTTTCCATGACGACAACCCTGATGACATATCAAACCTCTGCGATGGACGACACAACCATGTTGACACCAATCCTGTTTTTCAAACGACAAAAACACATGTCATCGACCAACCTTGGCAGAATTGTTGATGAACATAAGTCGACAACCAGGTACAATACCACATCAACTGAACACCATGCAAACCATATTACCTGAACAACCTGATCATAAACAACACTATCGAAGCTAAATTGAAATGAGGACACTTGAATACTGATGATGACACTTGAATATCTGTGCAATTTGAATCAACGAATCCTCCTAGATCATTCCTCTCCACTTGAAAGCTTTTAGACCACAAAAGTTTTGACTAAACAAATAGTCGATGAGGGTAGAACTCCCTCTCTTTCCACCTTGACCTGACGATGTACCAATACATTCGATCAATCACCTACAATTGATGACCCTGATGATGCTGACCATGGCACATTTCTATTCGGTGACCTATTTCTTCCATCCGTAGTATGAACAACTTGCGACGATGGGGAAACAACCTGTTATCAACATGGCAATTGAATTCTTTCCACAAATAATCATGAGTTAGTGATTCAAAAATATATTTGAAAACAATATTTGTAGAACTTTTTTCAATACATATGATGGGTATTAACAATCTACTTTCCGGAATAACTAAAATATTCAAAGAAACCTTTGACTTTTACTTCAGATCAATTACTTGACTTGATTTACTTTCCTGTTGACTGATTACTAAGTGAACTTGCTGCACAGAACTCATCCAGCTGTGATGTAAAGACTACTGCAACTTAGTTTGACTCTGAAAGTCTATAAGTAATTGTTGATTTACTTGAATCACTATTTCTTCGTCTATTAACTGATATCTCCATTAACTAACACTTTCACATAATGCATTAGTTTTCAAATCATGATAAGGAAAATTTAGATCTTTTTTCGGAAAATGCTTTGTCATGAAAACATATAGACTTCCTCTCCACTTGAAAAGAGGCTTCATTACCTTTTAAAGCATGAAATGATGATGCAATACCAAAGAAATGTAACACTGACTTTCCCCAATACTGACCTGCACCCCTGAAACTGAAAATAAACATACAATTTGAAACAAGTCTCTGATTAGACTCACATGTACCATTCCCTGCAATACATTCCTGATGATGATAGTCTCTAGAATTCAGTAGAATGAATGAATTGTGTTTCATTATGTCCTTAAGAAGGTTTTCATAGGATATTAAATGTATCTCATGTTGCTTATCCTGTTTATGAATAATATTTCTTGGAAAAGAATTAACCACCTTGACTAATTGATCTATAAACTAAATCTCACATCTCGAACAATCATCCTTATGTTGTTCCTTAATAAACATGAGTTCATATTTAATTGAACTTAGTAACTGATTAACTTGATTTGTAACAATTAAATCCAAGTTTGATTAGACTTTATGTGCCCTAATAATAAATTCAACCCCTTATTTCTTTAGGTGATATTTATATTCTCTTCTGTAAAACACTGCATCTCTATCATAAAAATAAGGACTTCCTAAGACAACTCCACATATGTCTACTGGGACCACATCTAACTCCACTTCATCAATGTACTTATATGGAATTGTAAATTTTAACTGACACTACTTTGTGACATGTATCTGAGTTGATTTATTAATCCAACCTAATGGGTATGGTCTTGGATGATTATGCATTTCCAATCCCAATTGATTAACTATATGTTCAGATATTAACTTTTCTTGTGATCCACTGTCAAAAATTGTGTTAATATTTGTATGCTTAGAAGTTATCCTTATGTGGAAGAGTTTAACTCTTTTATCCTCATGTGGAGGATTTATGTTTCAAGAAGATACATTAGTTTTTGAACTTGAACTAGTATCCAAATTTTTACATGTCATAACCATGGCGGTTATCCTCCTTTCATCACTTGAATTTGAACCTAGTTCCTACTGGACTGCTACAATGGCCTTCTTTTCATCCTTTTCCTTAAGGAACTTTTTCGGCTTAAGTTCTGGATGAAGTTGCCAGCACTTCGATTCATCATGACTGATTCTCTGGCAATGAGAACAATCAGCTCTTTCCTTCTGAACGATCACTGATTTCTTTCTCTTAGAAATGTTCTTCCCCATACTATCACTGGAATCTCTGGTTTCCAACCCTTTGGATGACTGCGATGAAAACTTGAATGGTCTGCCACCTGATTCAATATGTATGGCCTGAATACACACCTCATCAAAATCATCATGATTAAACATCAATAAAGTATGTTGCAAATGTGAATGTAAACTGCTAATGTATTTTAACAAAGTTTCACATGTATCCAATGAAATACCAAGCGTCAGTGCTTTCTTTCTGAATTCCTGAGTACAATCCTGAACACTCTACCCTTTACCTTGCCTCAGATACTACCAATCAATAACAACTTGTTGCATGTATCCTAAAGGATAAAACTATTTCCTAAGAGCTTTTAAAAACTTAGACCATGACAAGATGACTTTTCCTTTACACTTTACATCTAGCTGAGTTTTACTTTCCCACCAAATTAAATTTTTTCCCCCCATTCTAAGTGTAGCTAACTGAATTTTAGTTTTATCTCTAGAAATGTTCTGAATGCGACAATACACTTATAACTGCTTTATCCAGTTATCTACATTTTCAGGATTCGTTTCACGATCATAAATAGGTAACTCAAATTTAACATCAAGTTTCAAAAGAGATGATTTCTTTGGTTTCTTTTCCATTTCAGATTCTGCACTGGAAGAAGAAGAAGAAGAAGAGGATGATGGAGATGATGGAGGTGAAGGTGGTTTATCAGCCTTGCCTTTACCTTTTTTGTTCTTCTATGCCTTTGAAGAAGAAGCATCTCTTGCCTTCTTGTCTTCATACAATTCTCCCAACATCTGCTACATGGTTAAGAATGCCTACTGAAACTGTTCCTCACTCATCCTAGTTTTAGTGTTTTCACCTACGTCAAGTCTTAACATGGTTGATTTCTGAATGACTCGTCGCTTTCTAATCTCTGGATTGATCTCCTCAAGGATTCCTTCTCCTCGTTGCGACTTAGACCTGGTTAACATTAAATGGTACATTCTATAAACAAAACCTACTCTGATACCAAATTATATGATCTGAAATGATCATAAACTAAATACTGATGTAGAATTGATTAGCCATTAATGAGTTGAATGTTAACTGAAAGCATGGAAATCGAGGAAATATTGCTTGAAAAGAACACTTTACGACAGCTAATAAACCATAAGTAAGATGCAAAACAGAAGTGAAAATAGAAAATACATAGTTATACTAGACAGAAAGATTGATTACGAAGTTCGTCCCTGATGGACTACCTCTCCGGGTCCGCTTTCAAATGGGCGACTATTTTATTAGGAATGAGAAGAAGATGTTGATTACACATACAAAATACCAGTCTGAATGTGCACACAGGCACTTTTGATCACCTTCATCAGATAGCCCTCTAAACCAGCTTTCCGACGCCACTTACGGTTTCCCTTTCTGACTCCCGATGCTCCCAAAACTTTGAAAACAAAACAACCTCTAACCTCTAGAATCTACATACAAAAACCCAAAACCACCAAGCTATTCTTCAATGAGAAAAATTGCCTCTTATAGGCCTGCAAGTACATGGAAACCTCCTTGACTACTTTTGAGGTGTATTAGCTGACTTGAAGGGTTCATATGGTTCGGTCTAATCCACTAGGGACACCTTAGGGTTTAGTCACAAGGTCATTGAATTAATTTAAAACAATTTAACAACATAAAACCCAAAATAACTTTGGATTTACCCCGAAACCGCTAGCTGTCAGCATTAACCGGGCGGGTTGGACAACTCATGTGAACACCTGGAGTTAACTGTTTGCAGGGCAGTTATCTTGGTGGCTTCCTCTCCAGCGGTTCTGGTCGGTGAGACGTGTTCACATGCGATAACAGTTATACGGTTTCTGCGTGGTTTCTAAGCCTGACGGTTAGGAACCCCGACGACTTACCTCTGCTGCTAGTCACATGTCTTGCGGTCCTGCTGTAGTCAGATGTTTGCGGATTAGAACTAACCTGACAGTCTTATATTTCCACTATTCACATGACCAGACACCTCCGCTGCAGTTAGTTGGCGGTTTGGATACTGTTATGTTTAATTTGTAATGTTTTGAATTGTATTAATTCAACATAACCCAAGAGCTAAATACAAGGGTTTTAGACTTAGGCTTTAGGTTTATGGTTTAGGATTAATACATGGTTTTTGAATTGTATTAACACATATTTCTCACATTTTATTGAGTGTGATAGGTAAGTATTTAAGTCTTTAGGGTTTTAGCATAGGATTAATATATAGATTAGGGTTTATATGTAGTTTTAGAAACCCATATGTAAAATATTGTCATAATGTGATATTTGCGACATTCGTCACATGATGACAATAAACCCATGCCTATCGTTGATAACGACGATATCGATCCTTTGCCATGACGACAACCCTGATGACATATCAAACCTCTATGATGGACGACACAACCATGTTGCACCAATCCTATTTGTTGAACCATAAAAACACATGTCGTCGACCAATCCTGGTGGAATTGTCGATGAACATAAGCCAACAGCTAGGTACAATACCACAGCAACTGAACGCCATGCAAACCATATTACCTGAACAACCTGATCATAACCAACAGTGTCGAAGCTGAACTGAAATGATGACACTTGAACACTAATGACGACACTTGAATATCTATGCATTTTGAATCAATGGATCCTCCTGGATCATCAAATGTTATGATGTGACCGCTAAGGAGGTTGAAGAAGATCCCAAAAACATCAACATTCCCCAATTTGAAGGACAACATGATGTCAAGGGACCTAAGGTAGAAATACCAGATATATCAGAGCCTTTAAAGACCAAGCATGTGAATATTGTATCAAAAGCACAACCAAAGTTTGCGAAGATAGGAAACTACTGGGATGAAGATACAGTTGATAAAGCCACAGACCTATTGTGCGAATATCAGGACTTATTTCCCACCAAATTCTCTAATCTAAAAGGGATAGTAGGGGATTTGGGCATCATGAAGATCACTTTGAAGCTAGATGCGAAGTCAGTAAAGTAGTGCCCCTACCGATTGAATCTCAAGTATAAAGAAAAGGTGTACAAGGAGTTGGATAAGATGTTGGAAGCTGGGATCATTGAACTTGTGGAGGAGTCAGACTGGGTGAGTCCTATGGTGGTTCAAGAAAAGAAGTAGTAGGATGAAATTCGGAGATGTGTAGACTTGTGGAAGTTGAAATATGTGTGCATCCATCATCCATTCCCTACGCCATTTACAAACGAGGTACTAGAGAATGCTAGAGGGTAGGAAGCCTACTCGTTCACAAATGGGTTCTCAGGGTACCATCAGATCAAGATCGCGTTGGAGGATCAGAGTAAGGCCACGTTTGTGATAGAGTGGGGGTGTTTTCAATACATAGTGATGCATTTTGGACTGAAGAATGTTCATGAAATATTTTCGCGAGTAGTAATTGCAGCCTTCAAGGAATTTATCCACAAATTTTTGGAGGTCTACTTTGATGATTGGATAGTGTTTGGATTGGTAAAGTGCCATGTTGCTAGTCTGTGCCTCATGTTGGATACCTGTCGAAGACATTAGATAGCCCATAACCTAAATAATTGTATATTTTACGTACCTCATGGGACACTCTTGGTTCATGTAGTTTGCAAGTAGGGCTTGCTGGTAGACCCTACCAAGATTACAATCATCATCAATTTGGAGGCCCCGAAGAACATTAAGCAACTACGTGCAACATTGGGCCATACCAGATATTAGAAGAAGTTCATCAAGGTATATGCACAAATAACTGTGCCGCTGGAAATATTGTTGAAAAAGGATGCAACATTTTTTTGGGATGAGGATTGTAAAAAAGTTTGGATGTTCTGAAGGAGAAAATGATTACAATGCCCATTTTTCATATTCCCAGATTGGAAGGAGTTTCATGTTCATGTAGATGCATCTTGTATTGTGCTAGGTGGGGTCTTGACCCATGTAGGTGAAGGAGATATTGAACACCCAATATAATTTGTGAGTTGGAAGTCATCGTAGGTAGAAAATAACTACTCGACCACAAAGAGTGAAGGACTAGTGATCGTCTATGCGTTGAAAAAAAACTTCCACTATATGTTAGGAGCACACTACAAGATGTATACAGACCATTCAACTCTGAAATATTTGGTCAAAAATCTTGTGTTTGGGGGGTGGGGGATTTGCAGGTCGTTGTTGTTGTTCGAGGAATACGAGTTTGAGGTAATTGTAAAGCCAAGGCGCCTGAATGTTGGTCCTGATCACCTCTCGTGTATTGACACTGGTGATGAGATACAAGTTTGGAGGAAGGGTTTCCTGATGTGTAGCTCTTCATTGTTCATGTTGCGGCTGATCACTTCGTAGATATAATTAAATTTTTGCCTATAAGTACATCCCATGAAGGATATTCGATGCAATAGAAGAAAGAACTAATGGTCCGAGAAACTTATTTTTCTGTGATTGCTAGACACATACAAAATCATCTCTGATGAAATATTGCATAGATATGTCCCAGAGTATGAGCGACCAAGCATTCTTGCAGAAGAACATGGAGGAATAGTAGGATGACATTACGCAACCAGAGAAACTATGTAGAATATCCTACTTGCAAGACTGTGGTGGCCTACTGTGCATAAGGACTCTAAGACCTATTCCAGGGTGCACAATAATTGTCAAAGGACATGAAGACCATCGTGAAGAGATGAATTGCCCCTGAATGGCCTACTGTGCATAAGGACTTTAAATTCTAGGCTGCACAATAATTGTCAAAGGACATGAAGACCATCGTGAAGAGATGAATTGCCCCTAAATCTACAAGTGACATTGCAGGTGTTTGATAAGTGGGTGATAGAATTTGTGGGTCCAATACAACCACCAAGGAAAACATTGGGGGATAGATACATTATTACAACGACTAAATACTTGACTAGATGGGTAGAGGCACAACCTGTAAAATATTGTAGTGTAGCTACAACTGTGAATTTTATCTTTGAGTATATCTTGTCTCGGTTCGACTGCCCTAAAATTTTAATGAGTGATCGGGGTACGCACTTCTTAAATGAAACAATTGTTATGTTACTTGAGGAATTCTAGGTATATCATTAGAAGAGTACACCTTATCACCCTCAAGAGAATGGCATGGTGGAAGCCTTCAATAAAATTTTGGAGAGCGCCTTGACAAAGATTTGCAACGCGAAGTGGAATGATTGGGATGTGCGCATACCAGCGGTCCTTTGGGCATACAGGACTACTTGTAAGAAGTTGACAGGCCAAACCCCATTCAAATTTGTATATGGGCAAGAAGTCCTCATGCCCATGGAATACATTGTGCCAAGTTTGCAGATTGCAGCAGTTACAGACATGGCTGATCGCGATACTATGGAGGAGCAACTTGAGTAGCTAGTAGAGCTAGAAGAGGATCACTTCTGCGCAAGATTTCATTAACAGGTGCAAAAGGATCGTGAAAAGGCATGGAATGATCACCATATCAAACAATGCACCCTTAAAAATGATGATTTGGTGTTACTTTATGAAAATGAGTTTACAAAATTTCGTGGAAAATTTCAAATGCATTGGCTAGGACCCTATGTTATTAAGGAAATTTTAGATTGTGGCGCAGTTCAACTCGTGAATATGAATGGGGAATTATTCCTAGTAAAGGTCAATGGAAGTATCTTGAAGTTATACAAGAGTGATCTCGCCCCTGCGCAATGACTATATGATTGACAAATAGTCTTAGTACTCCAGGTAGCTGTAAGGAAGTATGAGACTATGAACTACACTGCCCAAAAGTTGGAAATCCGAAGAGATGAGGCTATGTGACTAATTGAAGTGAGGTGCCAAGGGGAGCTATGCCAAAGGAGCTATGCCACAAGGTTGGGTGTCGCGCGGCTTGGATGAAAAGTGACCATTGGAAGCACTGTAGATGATTGGATGGTGGAATTTCCATTGAAAGGAGTGGGGGAAACGCATTTATAGAGCATATATTTGGAAATTTTCCACCAAATATGCATTAATGACCAAGAATTGGAGGGAACAGTTAGATTTGAATTCAAATTTGCCTATAAATATGGCATATCGCTGCGCATTCGAACACTTTTCTTCCTGAGATTTTTCCTTAGGATTTGTCACCTTCATTTGTGCCAAGTACTACACTATATGTCTAGTCCAGATTGGGAGGAACTCTTTTAATGATTTAGGTTGGTAGATGTGCCTCAAATTTTCCGTAAGTGTTTTATGGAAAAAATGACTGCAACTCCCTCTGAGATGGAGGTAGCCCCATCTGTCCCCGCAAGATTTTCGATGACAGTGATGTTGGGTGTGGAGCCTGATTATCTTCTTTATTCAGAGGTATCACCGCATTGGAGCCCAGTTGGTAATGTGGCGGAAATGTCACCCATTTATGTGTGCTGCCAGGGGCCATCATTAGGTGGAAATCTAACAGTTGAAGTTATGTTTAATTTATGGTTTTTTCCCTAGAAGGAAACCCCTCGCTATATATGAGAGAATTGTATTGCGGTTATGTAGATGTGTATTCTGAGTGAGAAAGAGAGAGGAGATTGTGTGAGAATGAAGAGGGAATTACAACGGGTCTGATGTAGGTTGTATCTCTTCATTTTGCTAGATAATATAAAAGGAAGGATTGGTTATTTATCCGTCGACATAGCCCAAATTGGGTGAACCACGTATATCTGTGTCTCTCTTGTTTTATGTGTTTTCTGTGTTTATATTTCTACAATATTTGATGTGTTCCATTGCTCTGTAATATATAGTTTTCTAACAGGCACCTAGATCTCCTAGACCTAAGCCTTTTGCTTCTAAGGCGAGAGATAGGAAGTAGAAGAAACCTCAGTAGGTCTTGGTGAGGCAATCACCATGAAAAAACCCCACGGAAATCTGCCAGATGGAGAAGATGGACCAGTCACAACAGCTGACAAAGCCACTGGATTTGGATGAAGAAGAACTATGTGGGCGCATGGAAGAAATTGATGCTGAGGAGGGTGTTGCTGAAAATAGCAACAAGAAATGTTAAAAATAGAAATGCTAAAAATAGCATTCAAAATATCCCAATTTTGATTTGTCCTTGAATTAGAATTGAGAATTAAATTCGAATTTAGTCTTAGCAGCTGCTTCAAAAATAATTAGTTAATTCATTTTGAGTTAATTAGTTGGAGAAATTCAAGCTAGAAGTCTTTGTGAAGTCATGCAATAGTTATCCCTTAAATTAAGGAGATTATCCCTTAATTAAGGAGATAAGAATGAGTTGTATTTCAGTTGTAATTAGTTATCTCAGTTTACTGAGTTAAGTCCAGTTAAATTAGTTCCAAACAGTTTGAGGAACTAATTGTGAGTTCAGTCAATTAGTCAATGCATGCATGCAACTAGTGTAGTTTAGATAACTGAAGATTCTCTCATAAATAACTCATGCATGTTAGTTCAGACAAAGATCCAGTTGAGATTAAAGACAGGGACAATGTACTATCAGTTGGAGGAATTTTTCTATAAAGGAAACTCATCCATGCAGAAGGAACAAGGTTCCTTGAGGATTGCGCAGTTCTGACAGTGTGGTGGAGCAGTGTGTGAGATC
Source organism: Pinus tabuliformis (assembly GCA_031772625.1). Lineage (NCBI taxonomy): Eukaryota > Viridiplantae > Streptophyta > Pinopsida > Pinales > Pinaceae > Pinus > Pinus tabuliformis. Next base: position 99,449,557 of record CM062819.1, on the reverse strand, counting down.
AGTGTTACACTGGGTAACAGGTGGATCACCCAGGGAAAACTGCACAAGGAAATAGGAGCTTGGAGGGTAGAGGAGAAGTCTTGTGAGAAGCTTTGATTTCTTGTGAGCATCCAGGAGGATTGTACTACGAGCTGGCTAGCTGTGAGAGCTAACGCTTTGTGTAATATTGATGTATTTCCACCTTGTATGATAATACAAATAGCGGGGTTTTTAGCTAAGGCTTTCCCCTAAGTATTTTCTATGATTCATGTGCATTGATTCTTCTACTTATGGTTATATGTTTTCAGCTCTAATTCAGCTCGGTCTTTAAGCTTCCGCAAGTTTGATAGTAGAAGTAGATTATAGTATTTTTCTTTGGTATAGTGCATTATCAAGTTAATCTACAGTAAGATTTTCTACATAGATCTCAGAGGTAGATTTGTAGATAATTTGCAAGAATTTCTATATGGCATCAGAGCAAAGGTCATCAAAGCTGTGAATAATATACAAAGAAGGAAATTAGAAGTTTGAAGTTCTTGGTTGCAGGTACAATTCAAATTCATCTCATACTTTAGGTTGGTCAATGGCTTGAGACACGAGTATGCCTTAGATGGCAGCTCGATTTACATAGCATGGAAAGATCGCATGGAAGTGGTATCAGAAGACAATGGTTTGAAGGATTTCATTGATCAAGAAATCCCCAAGCCATCTGCAGCTAATGCACAAGAGTTGGTTGAATGGAAGAAGTGTGTGGTGAGGGTGAGATGGATCATCCTTGAGGGAGTTCGAGACCATATTGTCTTGAGTCTCCATGGGAAGGAGACTCTGTTTTCAATGTGGAAGACATTGAAGGACCTATATTAGAATAGTAATGACCAGAGGAAACTGATGCTTAAGGATAAGCTTCGGAGAATCAAGATGGAGAATGGTGATACTATTTCCACATATCTGAACAAGCTCACCACCTATAGAGATGAGCTTGGAAGTGTGGGAATAACTACTACGGATGATGATATGGTGAGCCTCGCTCTCCTTAGCCTTCCAAAGAGAAAGCATAGCTACCAGGACTCTTTGAATGGAAGGGAGATACTGCCGGATTGGGAATGGCTGTGGTCGGATCTCATGGAAGAGGAGATCAAGAGGAGCACATGAGATGGTTCTTCATCGAAGGAGGATGAAGAAAATCTAGCCTTAGTGAGTAAGATAAGGGAAGGGAAGGAGAAGGATTCTCATCCCAAATCAAATTCTTCTCCGGGAGGGAAGAAGGGTGACAAATCTAAAGTGAGATGCTTTAATTGTCATGATATGGGTCATTATGCGACTAATTTCCCATCGAATAAGTCCAAGAAGGGATCCTCAAAAGGATCCGAAGGTGAGGCATTGGCCTCTCAGTTCAAAATGGACTTCACCCTCATCACATGCATGGTGTCTTCGATGATGGGTTGTGGTTGGTTTCTTGATAGTGGAGCCTCATTCCACATGACCAGCGACAAAAGTTTAATCAGTACCTTGGAGGAGAAAGACCTTAATATACTCATAGAGGTGGGTGATGATGAAAGGTATAGTGTTTCAAGAGTGGGCACGATTTCTTTTCAGAGGGAGCATGGAGCTCTAATCACCTTGACAGATGTGAAGTATGTGCCTGTACTGAAGAAGAATTTGGTACTGATTGTGATGTTGGAGGACAAAGGCTACAATGTTGTCTTCAGTAAGGGAAAGGTTTTCCTTAGGCACATTACCACGAGACAGGTGAAACAGATCGATTCACGAGTCAAGAACATGTATGCTCTTCAGGTTCAAGATGCATCCAAAGCCTTGAGGAGCAAGGAAAATGTTAGAGACTTGGTGGTTGAGAGGGAGAGTAAATTACCTCTCAACATGCAGCCACAGAAGAAGTCTTAGACAATTGTGGAGGAGCCACAATTGAAGATGCTGAGAGGAGACTGAGTGGAGGAATCCACTCATGTAGATACCTCTAGTAGGGGAAAATTTCGAGCCAAGTGGGTGGAGGGATCACATGCAGCCATACCTCCAGGTGTGAAGTGGGGCGATGTGAAGTGATAGTCTCAAGAAGGATGAAATTGGGCAGGGTCAATTGAGAGGTTTTATCTCATGGATTGTACCTCGCTACGGGAGCCCAAAGTACATAGTAGTGGGAGGAATCAGTGAGATTGATGCAGTCAGAGATCAAAGTGATAGAGGCTAGAGTAGTCATATACTGAATATCACAGAGAAGGATTGACAATAGTGCATAAAGGCTAAGTCAGTAGAAGTGCAAATTTTTCAGTCGATAGAGGTAACAACAGTCAAATACTTTGATGACAGAGGCATCATTCTGATTCAGGTTGGATGTTTTTTTGTTTCTAGAGTTGTTGGAGCAACAACACTTGAGAGAAGTGTTGCATGTAGAACATTCCTAAGGTTTAGGATCGAGATCGAGTTGAATTCCTTTCTTGCTGAGAGGGAGTGTTGAAAATAGCAACAAGAAATGCTAAAAATAACATTCAGAATATTCCAATTTTGATTTGTCCTTGAATTACAATTGAGAATTAAAATTCGAATTTAGTCTCACCAGCTACTTGAAAAATAATTAATTAATTCATATTCAGTTAATTAGTTGGATAAATTCAAGCTAGAAGTCTTTGTGAAGTCATGCAATAGTTATCCCTTAAATTAAGGAGATTATCCCTTAATTAAGGAGATAAGAATGAGTTGTATTTGAGTTGTAATTAGTTAGCTCAGTTAACTGAGTTAAGTCCAATTAAATTAGTTCCAAACAATTTAAGGAACTAATTGTGAGTTCATTCAGTTAATGCATGCATGCATGCAACTAGTGTACACCAGATAACTGTAGATTCTCTCATAAATAACTCATTCATGTCAGTTCAGACAAAGAACCAGTTGATATTAAAGACAGGGACAGTGTACTATCAGTTGGAGGAATTTTCCTATAAAGGAAACTCATCCATGGAGAAGGAACAAGGTTTCTTGAGGATTACATAGTTTTGAGAGTGTGTTGGAGTAGTCTGTGAGGTCAGTGTTACACTGGGTAACAGCTGGATCACCCAGGGAAAACTGTGCAAGGAAATAGGAGCTTGGAGGGCAAAGGACAAGGCTTGTGAGAAGCTTTGATTTCCTGTGAGCATCTAGGAGGATTGTACTCAGAGTTGGCTAACTGTGAGAGCTAAGGATTTTTGTAATCTTGATGTATTTCCATCTTGTATTATAATACAGATAGCGAGGTTTTTAGCTGAGGCTTTCCCCTGAGTATTTTCTGTGTTTCGTGTGCATTGATTCTTCTTCTTATGGTTTTATGTGTTAAGCTCTGATTCAACTCGATCTTTAAGCTTCCACAAGTTTGATAGTGAAAGTATATTATAGTATTTTTCTTTGGTATATTGCATTGTTGAGTTAATCTACAGTCAGATTTTCTACATAGATCTCAGAGGTAGATTTGTAGAGAATTTGTAAGAATTTCTATAGGTGTGCCAATGACTCGGTTGTCGGAATATATTCCCTCGTGAAAGGCCATGGCCAAATTACCGAAATATCTGTACAACGCGAAGTTCATGGCACCCACGCCACTATTTCCAGAGAAAGTGATGTTTGAGGGTTCATTTGCTGGCCCGCATATCGACCATAAAGATGGAGGATTGGGACTTAGGGGACCATGAGAAGTTCCCTTAGTTGGAGCCTATCAAATACCTTTCTAAGGTATATTATGAAGATTCAGAGGTCACATAGTTGGAGCCGATGAAATGGGTAGCTGGTGTTTGGTCCGAGAAGCTCTTTAATATGCTATGGGTTCCGTACTACAGCCGCACCAACATAAACACCATCTGTATGCACTAATTTCTCACACTAGTCCATGATGGGTGTCAATGGCTGGGAGAACCCACCCCCATAACTAACATGTTATGTTGGCTTAGGGGGTCCTAACCTAGGTTCGGAGTTAGATGCACCAACCAACAAAACCCTACACTACTGACCCTTTCGGCAACACCCCGCGTAGAGCAGGAAGTAGTCTCACCTGAAGTATTATGGGGGATGCAAGAACCAAGTTTCTGCATCCAGTGACTCATGTGATGTATTTTAGTGCCTTAGATTTGCCTTCACGGAGATCGATAAACTCTTAGGGATATTCACTACAATCTATTAAAATAGCCTTTAGACCTTCGCAAAGTCCTATGTTCAGTTAATTTGCCGCCTTATGCACATCAGAGAGCAACCCTAAATTAGTTCTCGCGCAAATTTACTTAAGTTATTAGTAATCATAAGAGAATTCATCAGAGTCTTCGCGAAGGTACTTAGAAATGCATTACGTACATCGTTAACACTTATTCAAGAGAATCATGTAACATTCAATCAATATTTCATAAAACACATCATTCATTGACAACATATAACATTAACAGAGATAAACAGAAATACACAAGAATTCTTCAGAAAAATGTCTTTATTGATATTCGATTCAAGATTACAGACTCAAAATTGCCCTGTGCAGATAGCTGTAGGGGTCCATGCAATCAGATGTGCACTCTACCTAGGCCTTCGTGCACTCAGCTACACAGTCTTTCTTCTCCTATATCACCCACTTCTCCTTCCTATCCCTCCCTCACTCTCTAAGACACATGTATTTATAGTCTTTTTCATACAATGCCATGGTCCCTAGACAATGGGTGAATCTCAAAACTGACTCAAACTTTACATAAAACAAGGGGTGAAGCCCCTTTTACTCTTATTCATCTATGCACTCCGCATTCAAAAAACGCGGAGACTTTACATTATTTACAAAATTGTATCAAAATTTGGTTTATCTTAACCCCAAACTAACCCAGGGTACCCCATCCCAATAGGCCCCCAACACAACGATCGTGACTCTCTCTCGAGTCACTCTACTGGCACGATGAGCTTACTGCAAAGACCCCTCAGCTCCACCTAGATTACTGCAAGTTTAGCAGCGCTTTGTGTCGCTCCCTGTCGAACCTCCTCGAGCAATATTTTAGTGGCTAGTCCCTCTACTGCCAACCTCATCATCTGTTGTGTCCGTTGTAGTCCAATAAGCTAATCCTGAATGGTAGTCATGACTTGATAAACCTCCTCCAACCAAGGTTACAACCTAGCCTTTAGTAAGGCCTCCTTCTTTTGTGCTTCCTCCACTTGTACTAGTAGTTGTTTTCCTTCCCGTAACTTGGCAAGGCACTATGATGGTGCTAAGGAGCGCGCAGTAACCCTGACTTCATCATACTGGCACTACAACTCCCTTACTTCTCTGTTCAATGTCTGGAGGTTCAAATCCTCTTGTAGAGTGGTCACTAGCTCCATAGCCTGCTCAAAAAATGTCACGCAGTCAGTGACTGTGGCATACAAGGTAGCCATGCCTTTCTTTATTGTGACTCCGTGCTACTCCTGGATGTCAGCCAGAGTTGTCGGCTACAACTTTAACTGTAGCTTTGCAATCTTCATTTTGAACTTGAACATGACTCGTCCAACTTCTACTTTTCCCTCACGCACACTAGCAGCTAGTTTTCTGATTTTGGCTTATGGTTGTGCCTCCTTTGGGATGTGGAGTCCAGGCATTATCTTACATGCCTCCACTACTGCTAACTCCAATCGCAAACTATGCACCTGTAGCGCCCCATTTTCCTTCAGAGCCTGCGTCTTTTAAGCGAACAATTGCTAATCATTGACTTTTATTTCATTGACAACAGAGAGTGCATGATGCACTCTAATCCTGAGATATTCCTCGACTCCTTGTAGTAATGCATGCAGAGATTCAAGTGATAGTGCAGCATGGTTCAGTCCCATTTTTGTGACTTTGCGAAATAGTGCACACTGTTCATCTGTTTCAGCGCAGACTAACCCTTGAGGCAAAGGGAAGACTCTCACATCCTGCTGCTAGGCCATCTCTGTGACTGTACTCTTTCCTCATGCCAAAATGGCTTGCGCACCGCTCATCTTCCCAACATCTTCCTAGATTCTGGTTGCTTGGAGCTGCAACTCTCGCAGATCCTTCTGAATTCCCCCCAATGTCTGCATGTATTTATACTCAAATCTCTGCAACACTTCTGTTGCTGTGTCCATAATTTTATCTCTGATCTCGTCGAGATCACCTTCAGTTAATACCATGGGATCAACCATGTTCTATCAGATTTCTTCTTCTTTCACGTTCCTCCCTACTGCTTCATGCCATGTCTTTTCAAAATGAAGGGGGTGCTCTGCCCCTCATCACCTCCATCACCTTATCTTGAAAGCTCTTCTTCCTCCATCTCTAGCGAAGGTGACTTGTCACCTTTCTGTGATTCATGGTGTTCTTGTTCTACCTGCTCCTTATTAGTGCGTTCTTTCTCTATGCAAGCCTTTTTTGCAACTTCCTTATTTTTCTTCTCTGCTAGCATATGCACAACTTTCCTAGCATCCTCCTTTAATTTCGGCACAACAGAACTTTCCATGCCCATGCTTGGTCCAGGATCAAAGGCTGACGAGGCATGCCACTCTGTAGGCCATTTCTCTACAACCTCCTATACGTCTATTTTTGCCACCAAATAAGGCATCTGGTGCCATTTCTACTATGGATCCTTCTGCCCTTGGATATGGATTCTATGGAAGTCAGCCTTGAATGCTACATAGGCTGATAACTGCGTGAACAAGGTTTGGGACAACCTCAGACTTTGATTGATTGCCATACGGAGATACATTTCCATAAGAACCCAAAATACTTTTGTCTCTATAAGCCGTGCCTCCGACAATCCTTCCTCAAGTGGAGGAAATTGGCTATCCATTGTCACTCTCCATGAAACAAGCACTGGTAGCAACAACCAAGCATAGTGGAATGACTTGGTTTCATCCTGAGCCTCATAGCAGTTTTCTAGGAACTCCTGATAGAGGTACCATGTCCAATTAAATTTTATGCCCTTCACACACTACTTAGCAAGGGAAACTACGGGCACCAGAACTTCGTTTGCACGACATTTTCTCATCACCTTCCCTACCAAGATCTAGGCAACCAATTGAACTACCTAGTCTATTATGGAAATAATGGAATACCCTCACGACTTCTTGAGGAGGTCGTAACACCTCTTCATCCTCCCTGCAAGATATTTTTCCCCGGTCTTTCCTCTAAACTCCTTAGCCAGGTTCGAGCCATCGTAAGACAGCCGCGTGATTCTATGAATTAGCACGTATGTAATGGGGATAGGGCCCCCTAGCCACAAACATCCATCGTGCACCAGTGTGAGAAGTTGGTGGACACATATTGTATTAATGGGGGTGCGGTGATAATGTGGCACCCACAGTAGATTGAGCAACCCTGATTGGTCGACACCACAGACCCATTCCTCCGTCTCCAGCGTTGTAACACCTATTTCTTCATAATATACCCTCCACATATATTTTTTCGCTGCTAAGTGTGGAAACTTAGCATGGTCTGTGAGGTCCCAATCCTCCATTTTTAGCAATGGGACCCTTGTGGGCCACATGCCTTCAAAAGGGACTAGCTATGGTAGAAGGGGCATGGATATTGTAAACTTATCGACATCCAAGTCCTTCGTGACCTTTGCTTTTCCATTCTATGGAGGGATATACTTAGGGAGCCTTGTCAAGGGTTCCTCTTCTTCAACATCAATATCCTCTATTCCCTGGGCTTCTTCTGCCTCTAATTCCTCTACTTCTGCTGGTTGTTTATCTTTCTTCTTCTTCTATGTCTCGGTATGCTTCCTTAGGTACATGCACATCGACACCAACTTTTTCTTCTTTTCCTTTGCCGTGGGTTGCTTCTCTTTCATGGCAGGTTGTTTGTCTTTTTCCATGGTCTGTTTCAGCTTAGGGGACCTTGGCGTCGTGGGCACCGCAGGCGCAGCCTCAATACTTGACACCTCTGGTCCTAGTGGGTTGGACACAGCTACTTCTGAACTCAGGGCTCCTGTGGGGTTGGTGGTATTCATTCCCTCTATAAGCAACTCGCGGGCTTTGGCAAAAATGTTTGATCGTGACAGGAATTCTTCCCAAAATGCTTGGTTCATAGGCTGATCTGAAATGGGGCCCTAAAGGCTTCTTGTCATTCTTACAAGAACCTCTCCCACTCCAAAGCTTATATGTTCTCAAGATCTATGTTTATGATTGATAATTTTTGGAATTAAAAGAACTGGTAATAGGTGTATGCTTTTAGTTTGCCTTTAACTGCCAAATGCCTTAAGTTTATTTGCTTAACCTAAGATGCAACATATAACAGTGAAACAGTGTAGAAAATAAACATCATACACATAACAGAAATATAATTATGAGTTCACCCAAATCTGTTGGGCTACATCTCCATGAGCTCTAGTCAACTCAACTAAGCTCTTTGGGATTATGGCTTAAATTTGTTTACAAGTTCCACACTCAACTCCATAGGTTTACAAATGAACCAATGGGCATAGAATGCCATCTTTATCCCAGGCTCTTTGGCTCTTTGGCTCTTGGCTCTCGACTCTCGGCTCTAGCTCTTGGCTATGGCTCTTGGCTCTTGGTTCTTGGCTCTTAGCTCTAGCTCTCGGCTTTGGCTCTTGGCCCTTGGCTCTCGACTCTTGGTTCTCGGCTCTGACTCTCGGCTCTAGCTCTTGGCTCTTGGCTCTCGGCTTTGGCACTCGGCTCTTGGCTCTTGGCTCTAGCTCTTGGCTATGGCTCTTCACTCCTGGCTCTGGCTCTTCACTCCTGGCTCTTATCTCTAGCTCTTTGTAAAGCCTCCAACCTCTGGTGGCTCTTTCGCTGTCCTCCCAACCTCTGGTGGTACTCTGCAAATCTACAGTTCTCTAGCCTTATGCACTCTGCAACTCTGCTACACTCAACTCTATGGGAAATCACTCCTTTGCCATCGCCCCAACCTCTGGTGGCTTCGTGGCTTTCACGAGCTTTTGGTTTCACTCGAACTCCAATCGAACCTCTTCCTCTGAGTCACCCTGACTCCGTAGACTACCTCCTCTAGGCTTACACTCAGCATTCAAGCATCTATGAGCCTCTTCAGCTTCTCTGCACTTCTCTTGAGCATAACTCTGTCTCTCTATGTTATCAATGGTTCACACAACCTCCAAGCGAATCTCAACAACCTTTAGCGGCCCTCTCAATTGAGCTCCTTGTGCTTTTTGTAATCCATCAGTTACAGTCACCTCCATCATTGAAGACTGACTATTTCATTACAAGAATCCATTTACAAATGGAAAGGAACTAGCGGGCATGGCCACCCGATCTTTTTTCCTTCCTTTGGATGAAATAGCCAAATAACGGAAATACAAAGGAAAACACACAAAAAACACATCATGGGTCGTTCAGCCAGATTTCAAATATTATGAAATCGGGTCTGCACCTTCATCGCAAATCGCAATCGCACGTTGCATGGGTCTGGTGCTTCCCAGTCCTTTACATTCCCCGATCTTCGATCTCTGATCACTTTGATTACCGATATCGCACATCGCATATCGCATCGGCCCAATGGACTGTGTCTCTACTCCTCTAATTGCCTGATCGCTCGATCACCGATATCGCACATCGCATATCACATCAGCATGGGTATATGCCTTTGCTCCTTCGATTTCCCGATCGCCTGATCAGCGCTTATCGCATATCGCTCATCGGCATATCGCATTTGTAACGGCCCCAGGGTCCAACCACTATTCCATGGTGTTTCACGATGCGATATCACAGCGATCGCATATCGCAATCGCTCGGGGCTGCGGTCCTGCACACTCTGCCCTTTATATGATTGTGATGCGATATATATATATATATATATATATAAATATATATATATATATATATATATATATATATATATATATATGACAAGCCCCTTTAACACACCGTCGATTAATCCGCTATCTTTATTAAGGTTTGTGTATAAAGAGTCCATCTCCATGATCCTCCGCTTTCGACCCTTATGCTTACCCGAATTGGATTTTACATGCATTTGTGCCATTTTAGAACCTTTTAACTTTTTACCTCTCTAAGAAGATTTTTCTTCGACTTGGAGGTTTATGCTAGATCCATTTCAGATCATGCCTTCCCACTAAAAAGCTTTTGGACTCCAAAAGACTGATATACTGATCTGAAAAGTAAATGAGAGTACCTCACCATCTTCTTTCAGCCTCCATACACTTGCCTTGCATAGTGTCTCTGAACCAAAGCCTTTGAACAGTCCCTTCCTAGATGTGCTTGTCCTCTTGGAAAGAAATGTCTTCCTCCTTGATTTCCTACAAAACTCCTGCTGAGAAGGTCACAGAAGGTAGTTTGAACTTCTCTGCCTTGATCATCGATCCAAGGTGGCTCAACCCAACGTGAAGTTACATCTGCTTCAAAAAAATTTCATTTGTACCTGTTTGAAATACTGTTAACAACAACAGGATTACAGACAATAATTGGCTGGCCTAAACTATTGCTTCATCAAAAGAAACATATTTCACATCTTGTGAACACCTCCATGTCTTTACATCTACATACAAATGATTGACTAGATAACAAGCCAACAAAACATGCCTTTAAAACAATTGACCCTTCAAGTCAAGCATGTAGAAAAATAATTCTATAGTTCTTTTGCCAAGACGAAACAATTCATCAACATCTCCATCTTGGAGACCAAATCAACTTTTCTAAAGTCAATATTACATTATGTGCATGTTTATAACAAAGTAATCAACCCTTCAAGTTAATCACACATATATGTTCAAATACAAGGGAATCATCAACATCCCTGTGTTCATGCATATCATGTTTATGCATGCATTTCACCTTTCAACTTTCGTTTAAGCACACTGTACTTTTGAAGCTAAAATGAATATAATGTTGCAGCAATAAATTGAGTCTCCTACTCAACTTTTCCATTCACCTTCTTGGTAAAACCCAATCCATTTCAAAGGTGCTACCTTTGCTTGCACATCAGCATCAACATGTGAATCATCCTTAAACATATCAATCATGGAATATTTCTTTCCATTCCTGCCATTGTCTCTTTCCACCTTCTTCAAGTTTCATGGAAGCATTGTTGGATTCAGAGTCCGAAATTTTGCAGCAATATGCCCTTGCTTATGGCAGTAAGTGCAACACATGTTCATCCCCTTGACAGCATGATTTGCCTTGTCCAATTGACCTTTGGTTTGTTGCTTCTTTTCCTTCAAAAGTTTCTTGTATGTGGCCATTCTCTTCCAACATGTAGAAACATTATGGTTATCCAAACCATCGAAGGAACATGCAATTTTTTTCCCATGCTTATATGGAAATTTATCATGCTTTACACAATCAAAAGGAATATGATTAAAACCAGATTTATACCTTTCTTTTTCACCTTTATTACCTTCATGAGGAGGTGAATCAAATGAAGAAGTGGCTCCCTTTGGAACACCATCAATCTCTTCAAGGCTTTCAGAGTTTCCACAACTCTCTAGTTCAAGTGTATGCTTATGAACAACTTCTTCTTCAAAGTGATGTTTCAAGCTATTGCATTCCCCATGAATACAATCTTTACACTTCTGAGGTAGAAGACCTAACATGAAACTCCTTCTAGGAACTATTTCATTTTCCTTCATGGAAACTTTGGAACTTTCTCCATAAGATTGTCCATAACCAAGACCCAAATACTTAGGCCTTTCCTCAACCATTATTGGCTCAACAATACCCTGTGCATGTTTTCCCAAGCCTTTTCCTTCATAGCCCATCTTGGACATTAACTTGGAACCTATGCCTCTGGTATGTTTTTCAAAAGAACCAACATAAACATTCTTAGAAGAATTTGAAGACAAACAGGAATTGTTTACCTCTTCTTCAAGATGATACTTGACCAAGGCTTCTTTAGAAACAAAGAGTTGTGTCTCCAACTCATGCATCCTTTCCAGGTTCATATTTGCAATATGAAGTTGGCCTTCCACTTCCTGCAATTTGTTAGAAAGCAACTGCTGCTCTTCCTTCATGGAATTCAACTGCTCTTGAAGTTCGGTGCTCTTCCTTCCATCCTCATACATTTCTCTCACCATATCCATCACGATGAACAAGTCTTGCTTCATGTCTTCATCAAAGAATCTTGTGATGAAGGAAGGATTTGAGGACTCACTTGTAGAAGTAGTCATTATCAAAATGAACAAAATAACTTCAAACAAGATTAACAAAGAGCTTATTCAAGCACCCTTTTGCAAAAACCTCTTCTGCTTCAAGGATTTCTTTGAGATCCTTTGGGATAAGGAGAATGCCCTCAGCCCTTCTTCCTTCTTGTCCTCTCCTGGACTTAGCTATCAATAGCTTTCCCTGAACCTTTGCAAACTCAAACAACAATTAGTTTACAAACATCAAACAATCAATCCTCGATTGTTTAAACACCTTTCAAGTCAAACAAGCATATAGATTGCTCTGTCAATCAAGCATTCTGATCTGATACCACTTGCATCATGATATAACCTGCTTCATGATACAACCTGCGATGGTATAACTTACTCTGATATAACCAATCTGATACCACATTCTTTGAAGGTGGGGTTAATCAACTCGGAGCTCTGATATAACCAGCTCTGATACCACCTAATCTGAAATGGGTCCCTAAAGGCTTCTTGTCATGCTTACAAGAACCTCTCCCACTCCAAAGCTTATATGTTCCCAAGATCTATGCTTGTGATTGATACTTTGCAGAATTAAAAGAACTGGGAATAGGTGTATGCTTTTAGTTTGCCTTTAACTAACCAAATGCCTTAAGTTTATTTTCTTAAACTGAGATGTAGCATATAATAGTGAAATCGCGCAGCAAATAAACATCATACACATAACAACAATATAATTAAGAGTTCACCCAAACCTCTTGGGCTACGTCTCCGTGAGCTCTAGTCAACTCAACTAGGCTCTTTGGGATTATGGCTTAAATTCTTTTACAAGTTACACACTCAACTCCATAGGTTTAAAACTAAACCAATGGGCTTAGAATGTCATCTTTATCCCTGGCTGTTTGGCTCTCGGCTCTCGGCTCTTGGCTCTCGACTTTGGCTCTCGACTTTGGCTCTTGGCTTTGGTTCTTGGCTCTTGGCTCTCGGCTCTCGACTCTGGCTCTCGACTCTTGGCTCTCGACTCTAGCTCTCGGCTCTGGCTCTCAGCTCTTGGCTCTTGGCTTTGGCTCTCGGCTCTTGCCTCTCAGCTATGGCTCTTGGCTCTGTCTCTTGGCTCTAGCTCTCAGATCTTGGCTCTTGGCTCTTGGCTCTTGGCTCTGGCTCTATCATGCGGAAAGATTCAATTTTGCGGACAAAACTGACCTCCCTAGAAAACAAGGCTTTTCTAGTGACAAACAAAACAATCAAGCACTATCTTTCCCTAAATATGCATTTAAAATAAAAGCAACCAGGTGTTTAAGGCTTACCTCTAGTCCAACGCTGTTTGTAGCAGCCAAGCCTCTTCGATCCAGATGAGCTCCTTCTCCTTAAAGCCTGCATTCACTAACAAGCAAACGATTACATAGCACCTGAATAACTCATATAGTAAAACATATTCATCATAAAGACCAAGGAGTTTATGAAACAAATTATATATAACAACTTGTTGAGAAAAATGAACTTAATTGTATTAATTGGAAACAAAAGAAACCATTACAACCAGTGCCTTGGTGTTGTGCAGGTCCCTCCCAGGGTCCAGCAAGAGTTCTCCTCTACTTTGATCAGCTCACCCACTTCCAAATGAAGCCAATAAAGGATTGGGATCTCTCCTCTCAAGCTCTATAAGGGAGTCCTAATTTCAGCAGCATCTACCCTTAGGAATTTTTAGCTTTCAACCTCCCCTCCCTCTGGCCCAATGCCTGTATTTATAATGCTTTGGAGGAAGTTAAACAGGTCCACCATCAATGGGATAAGCTCCTCTTTCAAAGGGATAGCTCCCCTCTTCATGGGATAAGTTCCTCTTTCATTGGGATGCATGAACCATCTGGAGGCGCTCAATCCACGTCAAACCGTCTTCTAGAATGCTCTAGAATCGACCACAAGTAAGTTTTTTGGAGTAAAACTTGGGCCTTTTGACCTTTACAGGAGTACGCACCCACCCCTTTACAGACAGAGCGTACAAGTATGCAGGTATTATGAACTTGAGGTGCGTACACGTAGGTAAGAGTAAGACAAACTGCGTAACCAGAGTTATATTGACTTTTAAAGGCTTTCTCTCTTTTTGGAGTTTGACATGAGGAGCAGAGGTATAGGACTTGCCAAGGAGGACAGTATGGTTGTTGATGGAGCCATAATGACTGCAAATAGTCATAGTGACAAATTTTAGTGTAACATGCTCTTTGTTAAGCCTCCAACCTTTGGTGGCTCTTTTGCTATCCTCCCAACCTCTGGTGGTACTCTATGAATCTACAGCGCTCTGGCCTTTTGTGCTCTGCAACTCTGCTATGCTAAGCTTTATGGGAAATCACCCCTTTACCATCACCCCAACCTTTGGTGGCTTCTCAGCTTTCACGAGCTTCTAGTTTCGCTCGATCTCCAAGCGACCCTCTGCTTCTGAGTCACCCTAACTCTGCAGACAGCCTCCTCTAGGCTTACAATCAACATTCAAGCATCTCTAAGCCTCTTGGGCTTCTTTGTGCTTCTCTTGAGCATAACTCTGCCTCTCTATGTTATCAGTGGTTCACTCGACCTCCAAGCAAATCTCAACAACCTTTAGCCACCCTCTTAATTGAGCTCCATGTTCTTTTTGTAATGCATAAGTTATAGTCACCTCCATCATTGAAGACTGATCGTTTTGCCTTCCTCTAGCCAAACTATCAAAATAATGAAAATACACAGGAAAACACATGCAGAACACATCATGGGCCATTCAACCAGATTTCAAATATTATGAAATCATGTCCATAACCTTATCGGGTCCGCGCCTTCATCGCAAATTGCAATCGCATGTTGCATGGGTCTGGTGCTTCCCAATCCTTTGCATTCCCCGATCTCTGATCTCCGACCACTCTGATCACCGATATCGCATATCGCATATCGCATCAACCCAATGGACTATGTCTCTACTCCTTCGATCACCCAATCTCTCAATCGCCGATATCACACATCACTTATCGCATCGTCGTGGGTCTATGTCTCTGCTCCTCCGATCGCTTGATCGCCTGATCCGTGCTTATCGCATATCACTCATCAACATATCACATTTGTAATGACTCCAAGGTCCAACCACTATTCCATGGTGTTTCACGATGCAATATCACAGCGATCACATATCACAATTGCTCAGGGTTGTGGTCCTGCACACTCCACCCTTTATATGATTGCGATGCAATATATATATATATATGTGTGTGTGTGTGTGTGTGTGTGTGTGTGTGTGTATATATATATATATATATATATATATATATATATATATATCTATACATATATACACACACACATAGACACACACACACACACACACACGCACACACACACACACATATATATATATATATAAGGTTTGTGTATAAAGTGTCCATCTCCATGATCCTCTACTTTCGACCCTTATTCTTACCCGAATTGGATTTTACATGCATTTGTACCATTTTAGCACCTTTTAACTTTTTACCTCTATAAGAAGATTTTTCTTGGACTTGGAGGTTTATGCTATATCCATTTTGGATCATAGGTGAAAGACAACAGAATTCACTAACAACTCTTAGAGCTTAAAGTGTTCTCTATTATACTGGCACGCATAATTTATAGGGGGTTTTGAATTAAAAACTGACGTTCCACCCAATTTCTGATAATACATGTTGTTTTTGTGGCAGAGCTTTAAATATTTTTTCCTTAAATGCCACCACCCCACTCCACTTAACTGTCTTTTGGCCAACAAGTCATGAACAGTAACTACAACAGTCACTTTCCTGCTATGTTGTGTGGTACCTTCCCTCATGGTGCATCTTTCTGAGCGCATATTCTTGGGTTGCATCTCCACCAGTCTTCGCGCAGCCTACTCGCTGCGTTGTCCTCATGGTTGGGAAATGTAGTTTATAGTATCGCACTCCCTTGCAACTGCCTGGAGTACTAAGACTATCCTGCTGCCATACAGTCATTGTTGAGGATACCCTATATACAATTTCAACCTGCTCCCGTTAACTCCTCCCGGGAAGGGTTCCCCATTTAGCTTCGCAAGCTGAGCTGCGCCTCCATCTGTAATTTGTTTGACAATATATGGCCCTAACCAATTTGCATCTAGAATTTACCTAGAAATTTAGTGAATTTACTATCATATAAGAGGACAAGATTATGTGTGAAGCTTGATGTGGTGATCGTGCCATGGTTTTTTATGTTCCTTCTATACTTGTTGATGGAATCCTGCCAGAAATTGATATTCTTCTAGCTCCATCAGTTGCACGAGTTGTTCCTCCAAGGCCTCATTGTTATCAGGAAATCTAGTGTCCACTCGGAGCTGCTAGTCCCACTAAGACTGGTAGCTATCTTAGAAACAATCAAATTAAAACTACTTTCGTTTTCCTTTATGAGAAGTAGATAAGAGGGGAACAAAGGAGACCAACCTCAGTCTTGCGCTTGGTTCCTTGCTTGATTCCTCTCCCTTCTGACAGATCTTTGTCACTTGCTTCCTTGTCTACCTAGCTTCAAAGAGCACCTATGGAATCAAAGCAACATAACACTATCCAAGAACAGAGATCTACAATCATAAACAATATAGGCCCATATATATATTGACCACACAAATGCATATATCATCAATCATACAAGAATGTGGAGGAAAACTTGAATAGCTTTATTAATATCAAGAATAGCAAAGAGGATTACAACCAATTGTTTTGACCCAGTGTCATCCTCTCAGCAAGAAAGCCCTTCTTCACCTCATGAAAGGCTTAGATCACCCAACACTATGATGTTGCACCAAGAAACTAGTAGCACTTCCTTACAAGATACAAAATTCTAGCCTCTTTGGATCTCTGGGATGAGGGATCCATATATAGATGATTGCAGGGAGGTGAGTCAGCTTCTAAGATTTGATTAGTGTCCTCTCTCTGATAGTTCTTGATTCCACTTGGAGATTGATGATCTCTTACTCATCCGTGGGAGAATTCAGAGAGGCAAGTGTCATAGGAGAAGTTTCTGGAAGATTCCATGTACATCCACCTTGCAAACTGTCTCTGCTATTTGTCCACTCTCGCTCATTTCACCCTACAGAAGGGCTATCAAGTATTCATCGCACCTTTTACACTGAGCTAGGTGGGATGCATCACACCTTTTGCATTGGGTAGTCTGTATGGTCTAGTTTTAACCAGTTCTTAGTAGTTTTCTGTGGAGAACTTCTGGGAGATGATGTAATCAGCTCACCTTGTTCCTTTAGGGTGCGAAGCAACACTTTTAGGGACTTAGGAGCCCTTAGTTTATGGACATATATGATTGGGGTTGCAGTGCCCAAAAATGTCTATAACAGTTGACCCCTAAAGCATGAGGTCGTTAATTTTTTGATGTCGGGTGAAATGCTTTATCATGAGGATCCGAAGTTTTTCCGAGCTGGAAGGCAACCTGTAATAAGATACAATACAATACATTATCTTCATAATATTTTCATGATCTAGCTGAGGCGGGCATTCCCATGCTCAGCTTTATAAATTCATTTTCATGTACATAGGACAGACAATCGTCTGTGTGCAGACTGATGATTCTGGTAGAGCCATCATCCCTTAGTTTGGATGATTATCTGTGAAGCATTGGTGTACATTTGATGTCTTTATTTTCCTGAATATATATCGTAGCCCGGATGGATGAAACTAGATCTGGGGTCTTCAATATTGTTCGATCTTCACTCAAAGTACAAGTCGATCCATGTGAAAAAATGATCTGGAGTCGAACATGGAAATACATCGCCTGATTACCAGCCAGTGATGTAAGCTGTTAACAGGCACGAGAGGAATCACTGATAATGATGATGACCCTCATGGAATGACAGTACAATTCACATGGTGTGAAAAAGGGACTTGGCTTCGAACACCACGCAAAATCTTTCGGTCGAAGGCCATTGATGTAAACCTGTCGTCGGAAGTGAGAAACTTGCCATTGAGGCATGCAAGCTTCAAAGTACTGAAAGGGTTGTTCCTAGATCGACTTCTTGGATAATGAGCTGATGTCGACAAGAAGTGATCTGTCATAGGAGGGCCTTAATGAATCCCACATATACGACACAGAACGGAACAAATGATTTTAATGGAGGTGAAAATGATCTGATGATATGAGGTTTAGGGTGGCGGTCATGAAAGAATGGAGCGTGAATGTATTGCAGCGGATGAGACACAGGTGAATTCTCTGAGCGACTTCTCTTGAACATACCGGCAACACTGACATGATGGATTGGTAGCGTTAACCCCAAATGTGGATGGTGTGATGGACCAATGGTGATATGACCAGTGAACGGAACAACCCAACCCGACTCGGATGCGGAGTGAAAGTGTCATGTTCAAGAGCGACTTGCTACCAATAAAGTTTATTCAAGTTTTCTTCCTAATTTTTCCCTAGTCATTGCTAACCAGTACCTCTTTATTTTTGTCAAGATTGAGGAGGATAACATATGCTTGTTCTATAATTTGCCCTTCGGGCAAACCCGTCTCTATATTTTAACGAGCCTAGCAACAGTGAAACTCGTTCTTGTCTGTGTGGACAAGTTTGTCGCTATTCGGTTTTAACGAGTTTAACGACAAAGATAACTCCGTCCTTTTCAATTTTAGAGAGTTTGAAAGGGACGTAAAGAAAAATCCAATAATCCTTTTTCGTCATATAACCCTTAAGTTCGAAAAAGTATAAAATAATACGAAAGGGATGAATTTTCGGTAATTTTAACAAGCCGAACAAAGCAAGCACTCGATCTTTTTGTGTAATAATCCCTTAAGTCCAAAAAGATTAAAATCTAAAGGAGGGATAGCACTTCCGGTCACTTTAACGAGCTAGAGAGGCCAATCGCTCAGCAATATTTTCATATTTTACGAGTCAGATGAAAAGAGCTTAAAGGAGACTCGTTTTTTGAGGAACGAGTGATAAATTCGGGTAGCAACTGATTCCAGGTAAGGTTTGGAACTTTCCAATCACGGCAGTGTCACAAGGATGGCTAACAGGATCACTCTTCGCAACTGTTCCTAAAAAAGGGTAAACAATCAAATGGAGGTGAATGATCGGCCAAAACAGAGTGGAGGTGATGATGAGAACACGACCAATGGTCAAAGGCTGATGATAATGCATTCACGATGGTTATTTACCAGGAATTGGTTCATTTTTTAATGAATGAGCTTAAACTCTGGGGGAAACATTTGCTCACTGCTTATGTTTAACTTTTAACGAGCTTGAACTCCACATAAAAACTGCTCGATCCAGTCGTATAATAAGGATGTCTCATCTAAGATGCCATCTTTTATGGAGATTGCACCTTACAAAGCTTTGCCCCGGATCCTTTCTTTATGCAAGTTAGGAAACGACCAATCCTACGAGTTTAAAGGGTTAGAGGAACTAAAAACTTAAAAAATAAATGGTCTCTCTTCACTTGCATGCCAAAAGGTTTGCATGCCCCTAGGTATAGTGAAAAATTTCTAGGTTACCAAAGATTATTCCATCTGCACTGCATACAGAACATTTCCTCAGCGATGTTTACCGAAGTAGACAAAGGTGAGTGGCGCAGTCACCTCCACTCACATAACTTTGAAGAGGGAATCTTATTCCAGTATAACCCCATTTCCTATAAGGACGGGTGTCAGACCAGTCATTTTCCTCCGCGGAAACCTACCTTATATCTAGTGTTTCCCTGCCGAAGCAGACCAGGGTGCATGCCCCCTGGGTTTCAGTCATGTCCGCCCGAATCACTCGCGCTCATCAAGTGGACGGACTGGAAATTGATGAGACATTCCTTGCATGAAAATACCATTTAGGGATGGTATTTTACTATTGCTATGTGTGAGCCGGGGAATGAAAGTTGGTCTACGAGCTTGACAACTCTTCCTTCATGCGGAAAACACATTACTCTAAAGAGCGAGGAGATAATGGCTCCCATGTAATAAATATAGTCACGCCCAAGGAGTAGATTATAATCTAAGGGTCCCTGGACTACCATTACGTTCATATGAATGGTTTTCCTTCTCAAAGTAATGGGAACATTGGGAAGGATCCCTAACGGTCGACTGGTTCCTTTGTCAAAGCCTGTCAGATTTCTCATCTCAGGCAGAAGCGATGGAAAACCAAGCGCTTTCCAAGCAGTCGAGGAAAGGATACTCACAGAAGCCCCTTCATCTATGATGGTACCGGCCATGACCATTCTGTATATTTGTGCAATTATTCGAAATGGTACACTAGCTGATAAATGGGGTCTGCCTAGTAGATTCCAATCGAAGGAAATAACTAGGTTGCTTGGAGGTGGGACCGAATAGACGGCCGGATATGACTCTGACGAACTTCCTACCTGCGGTAAAGGAACAGGTAGACTGCCCCCATGTTCATCGGAGTCTGTGTTTAAGAAGAGAATTTGAACGGTGTCATTCTTGTTCTCTCCGGTGACTGTATCATCTAAAGATGGACTTTTTGAAGGCAAGACTGGGTCAACTGCCGCCTCGACCTTTTGACTTTCATCTGATGTGGATTCAGATGGTTTATCTTCAATGATAGATGCTTCGACCGACCACAATGGTGTGTCAGTCAGATTTTCAACTAGTGATGGACTTGGCAAGAGTTTCTTATATCCAGGAGGGAGCCGTAGCAGTGAAACTGGACGGTCGTCCAAAAATCTTTTAGCTTCGTCTAGGAAGGGACAACGGTGGATGGCGTGATCGCCCTCACACAGTTACAAGGAAATTTACTTTTCCTTTTCTGTCTGGATACTTCGCTTTCACTAGTTGACGGTGTACTTTCAACATGATCATCAGAGTTTGTTGACACCGGATTGTGCAAACGATGAGACCAGTCCCCTTAGGATCCGAGGGATGCAAGGACAATCTTGATGATAGTGGTCTCCTTTACAAATGACACATGGAGATTTAGGATTCGACAGTGCAGTGTGTGGATTTTCACTAGATGATGCCTGGTTGCCCCTTTTCGCCTTTGGCGCCTTCTTCTTCTTCTCTTTCTTCTCCTTCCCCTTCTTCTCCTTCTTAGTTACTTGATTTTTGGCTTTACCAGCTTCATCAAGCGAAGAGGAAGTAGGAGAGGGAGAATCAGATGAAGTAGAAGGTTGGGGGGTAGCTTTGGTATCATCTAGTTGCTGACTTGATTGCTCAGGAATCACAGTGTTCTGAACGATAGAGGTCGAGAAGGACCATACAAGTAGGCCGATTGTCAATCCTAGAAGCGACAATGTGGCCATATGGGGTGCACCAACATCTCCCCAAGAGGAGAAAGGACTAGGATTTCCTCCAAGGGGAAATCCTTGGTTGGTAGACTCCATTTTTCTCAACCTAAGACCAACATGGGAAAGGTGATGTTATTCTGATTAAAATAAATTTTAGACGCTTTGACACAACTTGTTTTTTCAATTTTTAAGAGTCAAGAAAAAAAAAAAAGATGACTCTAGTCGCCTTCTATTTTTAATGAGCTTGAAGTGACAAGTGCTCAGATGGACCTTTTCCTTTAAGGAGTCTGAAAAGGAACGAAAGAGACTATTCTAGAAATCTAGACAGAGGGATTACCAAACTAATCGCAAAACTGCAGAATACTTTTTATGGTACGGCAGTCAATCTTCCCGAATGTTGTGTTCAGTGCATTGCGATCAATAGGGCGGCAGACACGACTTCCTATGGATAAAGGATATAGCCTATTGTGGTCTCCCAATATATACTCGATGGTACGTGGGAGCACAAGTCCGTACTGGCACTTGTTGTCTCAAAGTGGAGGAATCACCCAACCAACAATGAAAACAACAGTTACCAGGCTTTACGACGTCGGAATACGTCTCTAGCCTAGACTTCTAGATGTTGTGCGTTAGGTTCCAAAGCATTCTTAGATTCATTAAATTTATTTTATAGTTGATCTTGCTTAAGAAATTTTCCTTTCAGGTTCACCGCGTGATGTAGATATACAACTCCTAAAATGAAATCTAAGATGATAAACAATCGTTTAGTCTTCTTTTTGCAGTGAAAATCCTAGCTACTAAGGAAAGAGGGATGATATTCTTTCAACATAGAGCAGAGAGAACACACTATATGCACTGTCCTAAATCAAACCAACAAGTAGTCTAAATGCAAATGCACATGCATGTATTTGTTTTCAGCCTCCTTAATGTGTGAATGGTAAAACGAAAGCTAAGCGCAAATCTGAATTATTTTTCAAAGCAACATTACTAACAAGTTTCTTTTCAAGACAAAATGAAGACAATGACGACACTTTGCGATTTGGAATTGAAAACTTGCTTTCGACACTTGAAAAACTACTAATTCAAATCAAATACAAGAGTAACAATGTAATCGACTATCAAGAACAATCGGATTCTCTTCTATGACTGAAAACGACACTTGCGACACTTCCAAATCAAGAAACAACAGTTCAATTACGCTACTTCTTTGTAAAAGAGAACTGAAAATGGCTCACAATACATAAAAAAATTTACAGTTCTTTGCACAATGGAGGTGGAAAAATGGAAAGGAAGGGGGTTTCCACAGAGGTATACTGACTACAGACAACAAAACTCCTGAATAGAGCTGAAAAAAGTGAAGAAAAACCAAAGTCTGAAGGAAAAATTAACCCTCTCTGACCATCGCACCTGTTACACAGGGATTCCAGTATGCATCCCACCTACTACACACGAGAAGTGTGATGCATACTGACTGCCTTGAAGAGAAGGTACGATGGTACAGTGCGAGACTTTTGATCCAGTTCTTGATCACAGTTTGCAGCACAGTTCAGGGGTTTAGGCCGAGCAAGTGATAATCAGTGATACAAATCACAGGGGCTGATCTAATGAGGTTACTAGAGACACCACAAGGGAAATTAGAATGTTTGCAAATCGATTGTTCAGTTTATAAAGAAAACCCTGAGATAGACTGAAGCAACATTGATATACTTTGCACTTGCATAGCAAATGCAGTTCGAAGGCTAGCTGGCTTGACTTCAGGCTCTGTCTGTAAGTTTATAAAGCAAACAAGAATAGAAAAACAAACAAGCTATTCGTTCCCCAGTGGAGTCGCCATTTTGTTATCGGGAAATCTAGTGTCCACTCGGAGCTGCTAGTCCCACTAAGACTGGTAGCTATCTTAGAAACAAACAAATTAAAACTACTTTCGTTTTCCTTTATGAGAAGTAGTTAAGAGGGGAACAAAGGAGACCAACCTCAGTCTTGCACTTGGTTCCTTGCTTGATTCCTCTCCCTTCTGATAGATCTTTGCCACTTGCTTCCTTGTCTACCCAGCTTCAAAGAGCACCTGTGGAATCAAAGCAGCATAACACTATCCAAGAACAGAGATCTACAATCATAAACAATATAGGACCAGATATATATTGACCACACAAATGCATATATCATCAATCATACAAGAATGTGGAGGAAAACTTGAATAGCTTTATTAATATCAAGAATAGCAAAGAGGATTACAACCAATTGTTCTGACCCAGCGTCATCTTCTCAGCAAGAAAGCCCTTCTTCACCTCATGAAAAGCTTAGATCACCCACCACTATGATGTTGCACCAAGAAACTAGTAGCACTTCCTTACAAGATACAAAATTCCAGCCTCTTTGGATCTCTGGGATGAGGGATCCATATATAGATGATTGCAGGGAGGTGAGTCAACTTTTGAGATTTGATTAGTGTCCTCTCTCTAATAGTTCTTGATTCCACTTGGAGATTGATGATCCCTTACTCATCCCTGGGCAAATTCAGAGAGGCAAGTGTCATAGGAGAAGTTTCTGGAAGATTCCATGTCGATCCACCTTACAAACTGTCTCTGCCATTTGTCCACTCTCGCTCATCGTACCCTACAGAAGGGCTATCATGTATGCATCGCACCTTTTACACTGAGCTAGGTGGGATGCATCGTGCCTTCTGCATTGGGCAGTCTGTATGGTCCAGTTTTAACCAGTTCTGAGTAGTTTTCTGTGGAGAACTTCTGGGAGATGATGTAATCAGCTCACCTTGTTCCTTTAGGGTGTGAAGCAACACTTTTAGGGACTTAGGAGCCCTTAGTTTATGGACATATATGATTGGGGTTGCAGTGCCCAAAAATGTCTATAACACTCATGATCTGCCATATCCTTTAGCACTACTATACGCAACCTAGGTACAATGTACTCCATCGATATTACAGCTTCGATCCCATATACTAATCTAAACGGTGTTTGCCCTGTCGACTTCTTACAAGTACTGGTATAAGCCAATAGTATTGCAGGTATGTGCACATCCCAATCATTTAGCTACGTGTTGCATATCTTCGTCAGTGCATTCTCCAAAATATTATTGAAGGCTTTGACAGTCCCATTGGCCCGCGGGTGATATAGTGTACTCTTCTAATGGTAGACCTAGAATTCTTCAGTCAATGCACTGATCATTTCATTCAGAAAGTGCATACCTCTATCACTCATAAACACTTTTGGGCAGCCAAATTTGGTTAACACATACTCAAAAAAGAACTTTGTTGTCATAGCCCCTGTACAATACTTAACTGGTTGTGCTTCCGCCCATCTGGTGAGATATTCTGTCATGGTGCTAATATAGCGTGCACCCATTTTCTTTCCTAGGGGCTGAATTGGCCCAACAAAACCAATTGCCCACTTCTCAAATGGCTGCAAAGATACTTGAGAATGTCGGGGTAACTCATCCCTTCAAGATGTTCAGCCAATTCTCTGACATGCATTGCATGCCTTACAATACGCCTTGGAATCTTTGTGCAAAGTTGGCCACCATAGACCTGCGCAAAAAATATTTTTCTTAAAATTTCATTGCCTGCATAATGGCCTCTCATGGATCCCCCATGAGCTTTAGAGAGAATTCTATCCCGCTCAAAGTCCGACACATATTTTCCTAATGTTTCATCTGCACCCATCTTATACAAATGTCTCGCAGTGAATGAAAAATCGTCCGTGCGCACTACTAATTCCTTCTTTTGTTGACTTGTATATCCTTCCGGTGCCAACCCCGTAATCAAGAAGTGGATAATGTATGCAAAATGATTATCTCTTACGTGCACTACAAAGAGCTGCACATCTAGCAACCCTTATTCCAGATTATTAGGGTCCTTGCCTGTTTCAATCCACGATAGATGGTTAGGTCCTGCATTTAACCTTCCTGGCTTCACAATGTCTTCAAAGTCATACTCCTAGAATAATAGAAACCATATGCAGATCTTCCCCCCCAACATAGGCTTGTTGACCAAGCATTTTAAAGGAGAATGACCGTGTACATCTTGAAATTCCCTCCTGATAGATAATGTCTGAATTTTTGCAGCGTGTACACCACAACCAATCCTTCACGCTCAATCGTTGAATAATTTTGTCGGCCTTCGATAAATTCCTACTCGCGAAGGCTATAGGATGGTCCTTTTCTCCTTCCTTGGCTTGTGTTAACATTTCACCTAATGCAATGCAAGAGGCATCCACATGTACATGAAACTCCTTTTTCCAATCAGGGAATATGAAGATCAACGCAGTGACCATCTTTTCTTTCAACACATCTAAGCTGTGCTGAGATTCTTCCTCCCAACAGAATGTTGCGTCCTTCTTTAGTAGTTTCTCCATGGGTGTATTAATTTGAGCATAAGCTTTGATAATTTTTCTATAGTATCACCTATGTCCCAGCATCGCGTGTAGCTACTTGACATTCCTAGGGGCCTCCAGATTCACAATTACTGCAATCTTTGCAGGGTCCACCATCAATCCTTGCTTGCACACCATGTGACCTAGCAAGATCCCAAAGAGAACATAGAATATGCATTTATTCATATTCAACACGACCTTCTATCTGCAACAATTATCCAACATCAGGTGCAGACTTGCTACATGGCACTTTACTAATCCAAACACAGTTTAGTCATCAAAGTAGACTTCCAGAAACTTATGAATGAACTCCTTGAACGCTACTATGACTACGTGGGAAAATATTGTAGGTGAATTCTTAAGCCCAAACAACATCACAATGTATTGAAAGCAACACCATTCTGCCGCAAAGGTCATTTTGCTCCCATCCTCTGGTTCGATCTTGATTTGATGATACCAAGAAAATTCATCAGTAAAGGAATAGGCCTCTTGCCCTCCAACATTATCTAATACTTTGTCTGTAAATGGCGTTGGGAATGGGTTGTAAACATATGCATCATTAAGCTTCCGTAGATCTATGCAAATCCTCATTCCACCCTTTTGTTTCTTTTATTGAACCACCATCGACCTCACCCAGTCTGATTCTTCAACAAGTTCTATGATGCCTGCCTCTAGCTCTTGGTGAACCTTTTCCTTGTATTTAGGATTAGGACGATACAACCTCTTTTTAATAGGGTTTGCATTCAGCTTCAGAGTGATCTTCATAACGCCAAAATCACCAACTATGCCCTTGAAATCCAACAACTTAGTAGGGAAGAGACCTTGGTATTCACAGAGTAATTCAACAACTTTATCCACAGTAGCGTCGTCCTAATAATCGTCATTTTTTATGAACTTTGGTTCTTCGTTAGTGCCAATGTTTACGTTCTTTGTCTTCAATGACACGGAGATGTCTGGGTTTTCTAATTGTGGGCTTTCAACTTCATGATTCCCTTCTGCCTCTAGAATATTAATGTTTCTCAGATCTTCATCCTCCTGTTTAGTGGTCACATTATAGCATTCCAATGCATGGTGTAGTTGGGTGATCCAATATGGTTGGGTCCATGTGGAGTAGGTAAATCTCCTCTACAGACAGACGTGATCCCTCTAGCCCTAGAGTGGGTCTAGCCTCAAACAGAACAACCTAATGAAAACTTCTGTAAACTAGAATCGAATAAAAGGGCCTACCTCTTAGAACGCTACTTCGCTTGTTGATGATATCGCTCTTTTGCTTTAGCTTCCTTTGAATTCTTCTCCTTCAAATACCTGAAAAAAATACACAAGAGACAACATCAAACATAATAGCATACAATCGCATTCAATTTACTTAAAAGTTCAAGGAATCTTCAGCCACTAAATGTAATATGACACTCAATGTAGGAAATAAATCATTAGTTGTATTGATAGAAAGCTCATAATGAGATACAACCAAAGCCTTGATGTTGCAGGTCTCCTCTGACATATCCGGGTTCCAACACCACTTATAAAATCTCATGGTTAGCCTCAACAATGGTATTTTAAGGCTTCTTCCCTTTAGTTCCAAACCAAAACAAACACACTATTCTCCCTTTACACACATAAACTAGAAGGAAAAAAATCTATAGATATATTGTTGGTTATTCAAGCTCCAAAAGACTAGTTCAGCTTGGAAAAGGAGAAGTTTATATAGCTTTGATGGGGGGAGATGGTTCCTCTTATTATGGGACAAGCCTTATCTCTTGGGTTTGTTCCATCTTAATAGGGAAAAGGAGCACAAAATGTATTCCTCGGCTCTATCCAGCCCAACCATTTACCATACTTCCGTTACAAAGCTTCTATACCTAGAAGCTTCGATTCCATATTTAAAAAACTTACCAAAAGAGGATCGACGCGAGTGATGAAGGGCTCACTTGCGCCATACGACACTAGGCCTGGCTTTAAACCCTACAAACCAGTGCGAGGAAGGAATTGAGCACTAGCGTTGGTCTTGTAAACTAGGATAAAATGAAGATTCTTGGGAAATGATGCAAAAGGGAAATGTTCTTCCCATGAAGAGGGACATAAGGGCAGTCTCTTCATGATGGAAAGCATGTAAGGTTCAATGTATAGGTCCTCTAGGATCAAGGAATAGGGAGTACAAGGATAGTGACAAAATGTTGTGTAACAAATTCCCCCTAAAGCGTGAAGGCCAAACCAGAGTGAGGGGTGAAATGCTTTACAAGTAGATGTGTGGAACCAGAGACCATCGTCGGAGAACCTGCAAGCAAGCATAGATACATATACATCACTAAAAACTTGATAAATGATACATGAATCGTGGTATGGATGCAACCATCCAAAGAAAGATCATGTAAATGGATCCAAGGTATGGGGTCAGCCATCCAACAAAAGACCATGTAAATGGATCCAAGGTATGGGCACAACCATCCAATAGATAGGATCATATCGAACCCAAGGTGTTATCACTGTAAAACTTCCTTAAAAAAATTTGGACAATTTACATGGTTTCTCAATTCTTGTATCAGTCATGGTCAAGTCATGGTGTTAAAAGGTCTCTAGGTCATTTCATGCTTTAAGGGTTAGGTCATAAGGTTAGAAATCTTTTAAGATCATATCTCTTTTCCAAATAATGTTGGACAGCCTCATTCCATGTTTTAGAAGTCTTACCAGGTGTCTATAAGTCATATTTCACATATTTTTGGAGAAATTTTGAAAGTAGCTACGAAATCACTGAACTAGGAGTTTTCGTAGCGCGCTACGAAACCCCTGTAGCAGCCTGTTTCAGCAGAAAAAAACTCTGCTTTCTGCGTTTACTAGTAAATTTCCAGAAGTGTTTCTGAGTAGCCGAAAACTTAATTTTGAAAAATGAAAGAGGCTTCTATTCCTAACATACCAAAATACAAAAACCTCTTTCATTTTCTTCAAATCCATTCTGAGGTGGGAGGAATTGATGATCAAACTTGCGCTACGAAACTGCTGTAGGCGCAAGTTTTCCACAGGCATATTTCTCTGTTTTAGAAGCCTTTTTCAAGATCAGTTTCTGGTCACATGAAAGGGTATTTTGGAATTCTGAAGGAGGTTTATCTTCATCAACTCTCCTAATACAATAAACTATCTCAATTTCTTCATAAGTATTTTCAGTTGGGAGATAATAAGCTTTATTTGAAACCCTAATTTCAGAAAACGGATTTTTCCTGTTTGCCACGTGTTTTTCAAGGACAGTTTCTGGACAGCTGGAGTAATGTTTTCAAAACCCAGGAGAGGTTTTTGTTCTGGACAACATGGGATACAACAACCTCCTTCATTTTCGTAAAATGTGTCAAGGATGAAGAGATAAAGGCTCTGTCCCACGTGCCAATTTTCAAGGATCTAAACCTAAAAACAGGGAAACATGTTCCCTAATTTCTAGGGTTTGTCTTCAGCAGTCAGATGACCACGTGGGAGGCTTCATCAAATTCGACTTCTTGAGGTTGCAAGTTGTCAAATAATGCTTTAAATACTTAGATAAGGTTGTTGAATCATGATAAGGAGTTACACTCCTAGTTGCATTATGTCTCTAGGACTGCTAGTTAGGTGTCATTTGCATTTAATAATTAGTTTTATGTATCAATAGGTGTCATAGTAGGATGAATTCGAATTCCCCTCATGCTGGAGGAGGAATCTCAGTTATGTAAAGAGCTCTACATATAGAAGAAGATCTGATGTACAAAGGGTTGGAAAAACTTTATGACAGAACATTGTATTTGGCTTATGTAAAGACAGAGTTTCAGTAATATAATTTGGCTTTACTTCTCAGGATTCATGAAGGATTTCTATGTTCAGAATGTGTGATCTTGCCCTTTCCTTAATGTTTTTTTACAGTTGTATAGATGTATAATCACTCAGAATTCACTGATTGTGCTCTGATTTCCTGTATACATTTATAAACTGTGTGGTCCCATATGAGTTTATGTTCTGAATGTTTAAATGCTGAATGCCCTGACTTCCATGTAAGGTTGAGTTCATTGTTATATTGAGGTGTTGTTGACTCCATAAGCCCAATGGATATTTGTTTAATGTGTTTCCACCATTCATATTTTTCACTTGTTTCATAGAGTTAGCCATCTAATCTTTATCAAAATCATTAACCTTTGAGAGAGCCCTCTCAGGTTGAGGAGGCTAAGCCTCAGCCAAAAGTTGGTTTGAAAGAGTTACATAAGGTCTTCCTGATCAGCAGCCTATCAGGGGCATGATTTTGTGATAACATTTTGGTGTGTCTTCCGGGAGCCTGAATTCTATTCATTCCCGAAATCAAGAGGTTGAACTTCTGAAGGTAGCAGGAGGTCAGACATCTTTTTGAGGCTGCAAAACTACCTTGGCGACTCCACACATCGAATAAGAAATTGGAAGGTGACTCCACTACTAGAAGATCAGTAGCTTGATGAAGTTTCAAGATGAGTTCCACTGCAAGAATGAATGCCAGGTATGCTCCTATGAATCGGTCTCATATTCCTGGTTTTCCAAATCCTATGCCAAAAGGTTGATTGGTTAGATGATCTTCCAATATTCAAAGATGAAAAGAAGGACAATGCTGCTCTTCATTTGGTTAGGTTCCATATGCATGTACACAGTCTTAAGGTTCATTTCCCTGAAGATTGTCTCATGAAGATGTTTATGACCACTTTAGAAGGAAAAGCGTGGTCTTGGTATAAAAGTTTGGAAAATGGTTCAATATATTCACTTGCTAGTTTTCATGATGAATTCTATGAGATGTATAAAGAATGTTATCCATCCTTATTGCTGCTCAAAGATTGCTGTAGACATTCTTTAAGTCTTATTCAGTATTTGGAGGATTGTTATGATGATGATGAATTTACGGATGAAGAAATTTTAGAGGCTCTTCATAACAATGCATTTCAACACCAAGAAGAAAGTATAACATCTCATGAAACGCGGCGTGAAGATCAGCAGGGGTTTACTTATGAAAACCATGTTACATCCTTTGATATAAATGAGAAGATGCAGCAAACTTGCCAAGATTTTGATCACAATGAGTATGAAATTGATTGCAAACACCAAGAAGAAGTACCGGAAGATAGCTTTTATAACCCTCAGGCAGAGGAAAAGGTTGTTCATTTTTGTAATTCCTTGCAGCAGCTTGCATCAAAGAATGATCTTTATAATGAAGAAAATTACATTGTTTGTGGGCATCATGCAGAAAGGCAGTTGGATAGCACATCAAAGGGGTCTTGTGTGGTTGAGAATCAGTTGTCTGAGGATTTAGAGTGTTATGATGGTCATCAAAATAACCATGTCTTCTTTGACCCTATAAGTGAATACATGGCAAAGCTTTGCACACCAGTATTTCATTTTCATTTGCATTATGAAGATCAGGTACATTATAAGTTGATTTGGTCATCTCACTATCATGGTTATTTTGAGGTTGAATGCAGTCAAGAACCTCCAATATCAGAAAGAACAATTGATTGGCTTTATTGGAAATATCATGTTGCTTGACCTAAAGTGGAAATTGGAGCTAGTAGGTAGGTAGGAAAATGCAAATAAGCTCAGGGTAGGTTGACTGAGCATCTATTTCAGTAGGTGCAGTTTAAATTCTTGTTACAAAAAATTATTCAAGGCTTGAGGAGCAGATTGGGCAGAAGTTCAAAGTTTTCTTCTAGAGGATGGATATTGGCACTGGAGCTACAGGTTCTTAATGTACCACAAGGGCACACTATCCCTAGTGGAGCCACTGTTATCACTGTAAAACTTCCTTAAAAAAATTTGGAAAACTGACATGGTTTCTCAATTCTTGTATCAGTCATGGTCAAGTCATGGTGTTAAAGGGTCTCTAGGTCATTTCATGCTTTAAGGGTTAGGTCATAAGGTTAGAAGTCTTTTAAGATCATATCTCTTTTCCAAATAATGTTTGACAGCCTCATTCCATGTTTTAGAAGTGTTACCAGGTGTCTATAAGTCATATCTCACATCTTTTTGGAGAAATTTTGAAAGTAGCTACGAAATCACTGAACTAGGAGTTTTCGTAGCGCGCTACAAAACCCCTGTAGCAGCCTGTTTCAGCAGAAAAAACTCTTCTTTCTGCGTTTACTAGTAAATTTCCAGAAGGGTTTCTAAGTAGCGGAAAACTTAATTTTGAAAAATGAAAGAGGCTTTTATTCCTAACATACCCAACTACAAAAACCTCTTTCATTTTCTTCAAATCCAGTCTTAGGTGGGAGGAATTGATGATCAAACTTCCGCTACGAAACTGCTGTAGGTGCAAGTTTTCCACAGGCATATTTCTCTGTTTTAGCAGCCTTTTTCAAGATCAGTTTCTGGTCACATGAAAGGGTATTTTGGAATTCTGAAGGAGGTTTATCTTCATCAACTCTCCTAATACAATAAACTATCTCAATTTCTTCATAAGTATTTTCAGTTGGGAGATAATAAGCTTTATTTGAAACCCTAATTTCAGAAAACGGATTTTTCCTGTTTGCCATGTGTTTTTCAAGGACAGTTTCTGGACAGCTGGAGTAATGTTTTCAAAAACCAGGAGAGGTTTTTGTTCTGGACAACATGGGCTACAAAAACCTCCTTCAGTTTCATAAAATGTGTCATGGATGAAGAGATAAAGGCTCTGTCCCACGTGCCAATTTTCAAGGATCTAAACCTAAAAACAGGGAAACATGTTCCCTAATTTCTAGGGTTTGTCTTCAGCAGTCAGATGACCACGTGGGAGGCTTCATCAAATTCGACTTCTTGAGGTTGCAAGTTGTCAAATAATGCTTTAAATACTTAGATAAGGTTGTTGAATCATGATAAGGAGTTACACTCCTAGTTGCATTAGGTCTCTAGGACTGCTAGTTAGGTGTCATTTGCATTTAATAATTAGTTTTATGTATCAATAGGTGTCATAGTAGGATGAATTCGAATTCCCCTCATGCTGGAGGAGGAATATCAGTTATTTAAAGAGCTCTATATATAGAAGAAGATCTGATGTACAAAGGGTTGGAAAAACTTTATGACAGAACATTGTATTTGGCTTATGTAAAGACAGAGTTTCAGTAATATAATTTGGCTTTACTTCTCAGGATTCATGAAGAATTTCTATGTTCAGAATGTGTGATCTTGTCCTTTCCTTAATGGTTTTTTACAGTTGTATAGATGTATAATCACTCAGAATTCACTGATTGTGCTCTGATTTCTTGTATACATTTATAAACTGTGTGGTCCCATATGAGTTTATGTTCTGAATGTTTAAATGCTGAATGCCCTGACTTCCATGTAAGGTTGAGTTCATTGTTATATTGAGGTGTTGTTGACTCCATAATCCCAATGGATATTTGTTTAATGTGTTTCCACCATTCATATTTTTCACTTGTTTCATAGAGTTAGCCATCTAATCTTTATCAAAATCATTAACCTTTGAGAGAGCCCTCTCAGGTTGAGGAGGCTAAGCCTCAGCCAAAAGTTGGTTTGAAAGAGTTACATAAGGTCTTCCTGATCAGTAGCCTATCAAGGGCATGATTTTGTGATAACATTTTGGTGCGTCTTCCGGGAGCCTGAAGTCTATTCATTCCCGAAATCAAGAGGTTGAACTTCTGAAGGTAGCAGGAGGTCAGACATCTTTTTGAGGCTGCAAAACTACCTTGGCGACTCCACACATCGAATAAGAAATTGGAAGGTGACTCCACTGCTAGAAGATCAGTAGCTTGATGAAGTTTCAAGATGAGTTCCACTGCAAGAATGAATGCCAGGTATGCTCCTATGAATCGGTCTCATATTCCTGGTTTTCCAAATCCTATGCCAAAGGTTGATTGGTTAGATGATCTTCCAATATTCAAAAGATGAAAAGAAGGACAATGCTGCTCTTCATTTGGTTAGGTTCCATATGCATGTACGCAGTCATAAGGTTCATTTCCCTGAAGATTGTCTCATGAAGATGTTTATGACCACTTTAGAAGGAAAAGTGTGGTCTTGGTATAAAAGTTTGGAAAATGGTTCAATATATTCGCTTGCTAGTTTTCATGATGAATTCTATGAGATGTATAAAGAATGTTATCCATCCTTATTGCTGCTCAAAGATTGCTGTAGACATTCTTTAAGTCTTATTCAGTATTTGGAGGATTGTTATGATGATGATGAATTTACGGATGAAGAAATTTTAGAGGCTCTTCATAACAATGCATTTCAACACCAAGAAGAAAGTATAACATCTCATGAAACGCAGCGTGAAGATCAGCAGGGGTTTACTTATGAAAACCATGTTACATCCTTTGATATAAATGAGAAGATGCAGCAAACTTGCCAAGATTTTGATCACAATGAGTATGAAATTGATTGCAAACACCAAGAAGAAGTACCGGAAGATAGCTTTTATAACCCTCAGGCAGAGGAAAAGGTTGTTCATTTTTGTAATTCCTTGCAGGAGCTTGCATCAAAGAATGATCTTTATAATGAAGAAAATTACATTGTTTGTGGGCATCATGCAGAAAGGCAGTTGGATAGCATATCAAAGGGGTCTTGTGTGGTTGAGAATCAGTTGTCTGAGGATTTAGAGTGTTATGATGGTCATCAAAATAATCATGTCTTCTTTGACCCTATAAGTGAATACATGGCAAAGCTTTACACACCAGTGTTTCATTTTCATTTGCATTATGAAGATCAGGTACATTATAAGTTGATTTGGTCATCTCACTATCATGGTTATTTTGAGGTTGAATGCAGTCAAGAACCTCCAATATCAGAAAGAACAATTGATTGGCTTTATTGGAAATATCATGTTGCTTGACCTAAAGTGGAAATTGGAGCTAGTAGGTAGGTAGGAAAATGCAAATAAGCTCAGGGTAGGTTGACTGAGCATCTATTTCAGTAGGTGCAGTTTGAATTCTTCTTACAAAAAATTATTCAAGGCTTGAGGAGCAGATTGGGCAGAAGTTCAAAGTTTTCTTCTAGAGGATGGATAGCGGCACTGGAGCTACAGGTTCTTAATGTACCACAAGGGCACACTATCCCTAGTGGAGCCACTGTTATCACTGTAAAACTTCCTTAAAAAAATTTGGACAACTTACATGGTTTCTCAATTCTTGTATCAGTCATGTTCAAGTCATGGTGTTAAAGGGTCTCTAGGTCATTTCATGCTTTAAGGGTTAGGTCATAAGGTTAGAAGTCTTTTAAGATCATATCTCTTTTCCAAATAATGTTTGACAGCCTCATTCCATGTTTTAGAAGTGTTACCAGGTGTCTATAAGTCATATCTCACATCTTTTTGGAGAAATTTTGAAAGTAGCTACGAAATCACTGAACTAGGAGTTTTCGTAGCGCGCTACGAAACCCCTGTAGCAGCCTGTTTCAGCAGAAAAAACTCTGCTTTCTGCGTTTACTAGTAACTTTCCAGAATGGGTTCTTAGTAGCTGAAAACTTAATTTTGAAAAATGAAAGAGGATTTTATTCCTAACATACCAAACTACAAAAACCTCTTTCATTTTCTTCAAATCGATTCTGCGGTGGGAGGAATTGATGATCAAACGTGCGCTACGAAACTGCTGTAGGTGCAAGTTTTCCACAGGCATATTTCTCTGTTTTAGCAGCCTTTTTAAAGATCCGTTTCTGGTCACATGAAATGGTATTTTGAAATTATGAAGGAGGTTTATCTTCATAAGCACTCCTACTACAATAACCTATCTCAATTTCTTCATAAGTGTTTTCAGTTGGGAGATAATAAGCTTTATTTGAAACCCTAATTTCAGAAAACGGATTTTTCCTGTTTGCCACGTGTTTTACAAGGACAGTGTCTGGACAGCTGGTGTAATGTTTTCAAAAACCAGGAGAGGTTTTTGTTCTGGACAACATGGTCTACAGAAACCTCCTTCAGTTTCGTAAAATGTGTCATGGATGAAGAGATAAGGGCTCTGTCCCACGTGCCAATTTTCAAGGATCTAAACCTAAAAACAGGGAAACATGTTCCCTAATTTCTAGGGTTTTTCTTCAGCAGTCAGATGACCACGTGGGAGGCTTCATCAAATTAGACTTATTGAGGTTGAAAGTTGTCAAATAATGCTTTAAATACTTAGATAAGGTTGTTGAATCATGATAAGGAGTTACACTCCTAATTGCATTAGGTCTCTAGGACTGCTAGTTAGGTGTCATTTGCATTTAATAATTAGTTTTATGTATCAATAGGTGTCATAGTAGGATGAATTTGAATTCCCCTCATGCTGGAGGAGGAATCTCAGTTATGTAAAGAGCTCTGTATATAGAAGAAGATCTGATGTACAAAGGGTTGGAAAAACTTTATGACAGAACATTGTATTTGGCTTATGTAAAGACAAAGTTTCAGTAATATAATTTGGCTTTACTTCTCAGGATTCATGAAGGATTTCTATGTTCAGAATGTGTGATCTTGTCCTTTCCTTAATGTTTTTTTACAGTTGTATAGATGTATAATCACTCAGAATTCACTGATTGTGCTATGATTTCCTGTATACATTTATAAACTGTGTGGTCCCATATGAGTTTATGTTCTGAATGTTTAAATGTTGAATGCCCTGACTTCCATGTAAGGTTGAGTTCATTGTTATATTGAGGTGTTGTTGACTCCATAAGCCCAATTGATATTTGTTTAATGTGTTTCCACCATTCATATTTTTCACTTGTTTCATAGAGTTAGCCATCTAATCTTTATCAAAATCATTAACCTTTGAGAGAGCCCTCTCAGGTTGAGGAGGCTAAGCCTCAGCCAAAAGTTGGTTTGAAAGAGTTACATAAGGTCTTCCTGATCAGCAGCCTATCAGGGGCATGATTTTGTGATAACACAAGGTATGGTCGCATCCATCCAATAATGAGAAGGATCACATATAACCACTCATTATATGGTCGCAGCCATGCATATGAAAGGGACATGTATATCAGCACGATCATGTCACATCGCCTTGCAACTTGGAATTTAGTAATCTGAGCCCAGGGTCTTGTGCTCCAACACAACCCGATAAAAGTAAAAATTCTAACATGTGAATAGATGTGTCGAAGTCAAACATGCTAGAAATTCGCTTGATTACTGGTCAATGATGTGAACCCTTAACAAGCGTGAGAGAAACCACCAATAATGACAATGGCGCTCAAGGTACTAGTTGCACAATCCATGGAATGTGAATAAGGAACTGAAGTCGAACACCCACGAAATCACTCGATCAAAAGTCAATGATGTGAACTTGTCATCGAATGCAAAGAACTTGCCATTAGGGCATGCAAGCTCTAAGGTACTAGAAAGGAGTCTCTCGGTCAACTTCTTGGATAATGAGTTGAAGTCGACAGGAAGTGACCTTGACAAAGGAGAGCCATGATGTATCCCATATTATCGATGTGAGACAAAGGAATGTAATGATTTTGGATGATACAAAGAATTTGGAATGAGTGTAACTGCAAAAGGATAACTCTTGAACATATCAGTGACACAACTCTGGAGTTTGGTAGCTTTTGAATCCATAGGATCGGAGACCATGCTGATGTGGCAAAGATAAAATGGAAAGGAAAAAATGAACGACTCAACCCACGAAATTCAACGATGAAGTGAGGATATCCCAATCTGACATGAAGCAGAAAGTGTCATGTTCAAGAATGAGCTGCTGATACAACTGATGGAATTTCCAATTTCCCCCCACCATTTCTGGCAGGTACCCCAATTATTTTTTATTGCAAGCATGAAGGGGATAGCATATACTTGCATTGTAATTCCATCCTTCGGATGAATCCAACCTACTAAGATTAATGAGGCCTAGGAAGGAGAAGCTCATGTTCGTCATGGTGATGAATCCGATGTCATTTAAGTTTAATGAGTTCGATAAAGGTGTAACTCAGTATCATTTTCATGTTTAGAGAGTTTGAAAAAGACACGGAAAATAAAACTCCAAAAGGTCCCTTTTTGTACATTTGTGTCTCTCGAGCCCAAAAAGGTAGAAAATAATACTTGAGAGAACTGCTTTACCTGTCAGCCAAGGAGTACCTTTTTCATAAATAGTTTGTCCTAGCCCGAAAAATGGGAAAAAATATACTGAGGTGACATCGATTCATTTACTTTAACGAGTTCGAAATGACAAGTACTCGAAAATATTTTCTTATTTTGAGAGTCAGAAAAGAGCTCAAAGTTGACTCACTGCTTTTATTTTCTTTAACGAGTCTAAAAGGGAAAAATACTCGGCAATCTTTTCATTTTTTATGAGTCAAAAAATAGCTTAAAGGTGACTCGTCCTAGAGGAACTAGTGGTATAAAAGGTACCAACTTGTTCCAATTATGGTGGAACTACTAAAAAGATAAGAGGTCAAGAGGTTGGCTAGTAAAACCACTCATCATTGCAGTTCCTCAGGAAAAGAAAAACAACCAAGTGAAAGCATATGATCGGCCAAAGAGATGGTGGCAATAGAATGAAACAACCAAGGCTTATCTAGCATAATTTAGCTGATAAAAATGGAAATCACAAGATGTAAATTGGGCATGGGTTCACTTGAACCATGGGGAACATTGCTTGAATTTTGTTTCATGTTTACACAAGCTTGAAACAAAAAACTATGCTGGAATTTGGTTTCATTTTTACACAAGCTTGAAACAAAAAACTATGCTTGAGTTACAGTTTGCATGCCCCCAGCATAATGACTCAATTTGAGGTACATGCCCCCAAGCTTCATTTCATTAAGCTAGGTGGATGGATTGAAGGTTCACTTTCGAGATCTGGGAAAGACTCGACTGGGATTTTACGAGATCTTAATCAAAGACTCGATTTGGGAAAGGGATTTGTTTCATTTTTTAGCAAGGTTGACACAGTAAAAGAACTATCCTCCAACATTTGTTTCATTTTTAACGAGGTTGATATGGGAACAAACTATCCTCGGTCTCCTTGATTCATTTTTTAACGAGCTTGACACAAGACAAGGAACTATGCTCTAAGGTCCTTGTTTCATTTTTTAAGGAGTTCGAC
This sequence comes from Pinus tabuliformis, assembly GCA_031772625.1. NCBI lineage: Eukaryota > Viridiplantae > Streptophyta > Pinopsida > Pinales > Pinaceae > Pinus > Pinus tabuliformis. The sequence continues at coordinate 99,410,942 of CM062819.1, read as the reverse complement.
AAAGGACAAGGAACTCTACTCCACCCCTTGTTTCATTTTTTAAGGAGCTTGACACAAGAGAAGGACCTGTGCTCTGACACTTTGTTTCATTTTTTAACGAGGTTGACACAAGACCATGAACTATCCTCGGACATCTTGATTTTTGTTTTAACGAGCCTGACACGAGACAAGGAACTTTTCTCACATCCCTGTTCATGGACCATATGAGACCATGGCTCCCAAGAGGTCCTCACTAGATGAGAGAACCATGCTCTAGGAAGAATACATGTCAATCGTACTAATGATAGATCAGGTTCCAATGCCCCCAGTACATAATGTACTATACCATCTGTGTGATCATCAGTAGATGTGGAGATGGAATGGGTGGCCACATAATTAACCTGTGTAGGGGAGGGTACTGCCTGTAAATAAGAACCAATAGAGGACGATGGTTGCATAGGAGGCACCTGGTGACCAATGAATGGAAATTGATTAATCGTCACTATTCTCCCTTCGTGTGGAAAGCAAACCACACGGAAAAGTGAAGAAACAAGATCTCCCACGACATAAAAATAGTTGCTTCCAATGAGAGTATTGAAATATAAGGGACCTTGGACTACCATCACATCTATATAGATTGTCTTTCCTCCCAAAGTAATAGGGAACTTCGGAAGCATCCCTAAGGTTTGATTGGCTCCTCCGTTGAAAGCCAACAGATTTTGGGTGACAGGCACAAGCTGTGGGGAACCCAAAGCTTGCTAAGAAGTAGAAGACATGATGTTGAAAGACATACCTTCATCTAATATAGTACCATGCACTACCATATTATAGGCTTGTACTGTGATCTGGAAAGGCACATAAGATGGGAGGTGGAAACTAGTCAATTGACTCCAGTAAAAAGACACGACATAACTACTTGGTGGGGGTATCATATGATTTCCTGCATGCACTATAGGAGAAGGAGAAGGAATCTCATGAACAACTGGGATGAGAGGTTCACTCTTCGATTCATGAGAATCTGATGAGATGAGAAGAACATGAGCAGTATGATCATCACACTCTCTTTAGGAACAGAGTGAACACCTGAAGGTGGATCCAAGTCGACACTCTTTTCTACCAATGGTTGGTCGAGAATAGACTCAAGAGAGTCATGCTTAGGAAGAGCAGGATGGGCAAGAGATGAATCCAAGTCAATCCCTTTGCCAACTAGGAGAGGGTTAGAAGAAAGCCTCTTATAACCAACAAGCAGTTGGGGTTGAGAAGCTATAAGGTTTTCCAAAACTTTGGAAGCTTTATCCATAAGAGAACAAAGGTGAAGAAGAAGCTCTCCTTCACATAACCTAAATGGAAATTTAATTTTTCCCTTTTTCTTATCATTGTTATCCAAGGGTGTAGCATCGACATGATATCCAGAGGTCGATGGGGATGGTCGATCTAGATTTTGAGACCATACCTCTAAGACTCTAGGAATAACAGGACAATCTCGAAGGAGATGGTCACCCTTACATAGCCTGCAAGGGAATCTAACCTTCCTTGGAGGATCCGAAGGTTTGTCTACGGGAGGTGCATTTGGAGCAATAGTTGCATGGCTGGCATCTCTCTTATCTGACTTCTTCTTCTTCATCTTCATCTTATTCTTTTTAGACTCCTGGTTACTGGATTTCAAACTTTCACCACGAGAAGTAGAAGAGGAAGATGAAGAAATGGGGGAAGAAGGTGAGAGTCCAACCTTAGAATCAACGTGATCTGGTTCAAAAGGCTAGACAAGAGTTAGGACACTCGAGACCACCAAGGTCGAAAATAAATAGATAGGTAAACTAATGGATAACCCAGGGAGGGACAACGTTGCCATATAAGGAGCACCAACATTTCCAAAAGAAGGAAAAGAACCAGGATTCCCATCAAAGGGGAATCCTTGATTGGTAGACTCTAGAAGTGTTTCCATTGGAATTGACCCTAAAATATCACTAAGGAAGATAACTTTAACTAGGAATATTTTGTGGGTAGATAATTTTAAGACACTGAAACAAAACTTTGCCTTTTCATATTTTAAGAGTCGTGAAAAGAGCGAAAGGTGACTCTAGTCTCTTTCGAAGTTAACAAGCTAGAATGTACAAGTTCTCGATGATATTTTAAATTTAAAGAGTCAAAAAGACCAAAATGAATACTTAGGATAATCTAGGCAAAATGATTACGAGGTAATTGTGAACTGTAGAATACCTTCCTGAGAACCGAGAAGTATAGGCAGGAAATCTCCCTGAATGTTGTGTTCGGTGTATTACATTTACAAGGTGGTAAACTCAGCTTCCTATGGATAAAGGATTGCAAACCCAATGGGGTATCCCTCTATATACGTGACAATGCAGGGAGCACAAGTCCGTACTATCGATGTCTAACGCTGAAGAGAACGAAAGCTGCTAGGTTTAAAGCCACCAGAACACGTCTCTAGCCTAGACCACAAAATTTGAGTGTTAATTTTCACTACTTCCTTAGGTTAATTCAATAAATTTTAACGGTTGATCTTGAATTAGGTTTCAATTCCAAGGCCCTACTGCTGTCACATGAAAACTCCTATATGTAGGTATATGAGAAAAGAAATCTTTGTGTTCGATGAAAGTTAATGCTAATTGAGGGATAGAGAGCACATAATCAATGCAACAATCAAAGAATGAAATATTTCCCTAATACATGTCCTAAATGCCTTAATCTTACCTTAACAACATAATAAGTTTCATTTCATTTCCAATGCTACTAATTCAATATTTTCGCTTAAGTAAAATAGAATGATGTTCTTCTTTTCGTAAACTGCAAAATGAATATTTCACGTAAAGAACTTTAATGGAAATTTCACAATTCTGAACAAATAAGCATCAATCAAATCCAAAGCATGATAAATGAAACTAAAAGCAACTTCTTCGTTGAATTGAAAAAATCAAAAACATAAATGCTTCAATCGAGAAACCAAGAAATGTAATCTATGCTTGGAAAGAGAAAAGAGACACTCAAAATAAGAGAACAAACAAGACTCTTTCACTCATTCAATTGAAAATGAAGCAAAGAATATGTTGCGACTGAAAGATGGATTAAACGAAGAAGCAAGTCAAAAACTTGAAACAATGAGTGAATTAACAAATGAACGGTAATTGACCTAGATGCCCTAGGATCATAGAAACCATCGAAAAAACTCAAAAAATCAAGCAATGAAACTTCAAGTTAATCAATCAATCAAAGCCAACAAACAAAGCATCCTAGTCACTTCTGGGCAGCAGAAGAGAATCTAAGTGTCAAGACACAATAGCACTAGAATGGGAAAAAAATCTGATTTTTTCTCAACTCAGAGACTGGAATGCTTTTTGGGTTGAAACTATCCTTGATTGGCATGACTGGCCAGGCTACAATGAGTGGTGATCGGCCTAATCAGCATGATTGTTTGGCCAAAAAGAGCATTGATAGAGGGATTCAAAGAAAAAATTAAAAATAACTTCACATAGGGCCAGACTTAACACACCAGAGGGTGGGCTAACCAATAACTTGACTTGATAATCAAACAAACAGTTGAATGGATGATGACCTAGATGCCCTAGGGACATAAACCATCCAAAATCTCAAATTATCAAGTAAGGAAAACTCAAACCAATCAAACAAACAAATCAAGATAACGAAGCTTTCTAGCCAAGGAGAATATAGGAAAACAAGCCAAGAAATAGAACTTATGAGGGTAGGACAAACTAGAAATGATCCAAGAGAAACCTTGATCTTAACCTAAGGAAGCAGCACGAGTGCTTAAATGACAACAATTGCCACAAGGGGGTATGATGCCGTTGTTTAAGAGAAAATTGTGTTGATCAACGTGACTATAAAAAAATAAACAACACTGATCGATGATTTCAAGGAAAAAATAATTTTTTTCAAAAAGCAAAGCCAGACCTGTAACTCTAAATTCAGGACTCTAGGTAGTAGATAGTGTAAAGCATAGAAAACCAAGAAGAAAGAGTGGTATGACAAAAGTCAACACAAATTATGAAATGCAAACAATCCAAAGAGAGGGATGGTTCCCCAGTATGGTTGCCAATTTGTGGAGTAGGTAAATGTCCTCTGTGGATAGAGGTGATCCCTCTAGCCCTAGAGTGGTTCTAGTTGCAAAAAAAAAAACCTAATGAAAACTTCCATAAACCAAAATCGAATAAGAGGGCCTACCTCTTAGAACGCTACTTTGCTTGATGATGACCTCATTCCTTTGCTCTAGCTTCCTTTGAGTTCCTCTCCTTCAAATACCTGAAACAAATACATAAGAGGCAATACCAAATGTAATAGCATACAATCACATTCAATTTACTTAAAATGTCAAGGAATATTAAGCCATTAAATGTAATATGACACTCAATGTAGGAAATAAATCATTAGTTGTATTGATATAAAGCTCAGAAAGAGATACAACCAAAGCCTTGACATTGCAGGTCTCCTCCGATGTATCCAAGTTCCAAAACCACTTCTAACATCTCATGGCTAGCCTCAATGATGGGAGTTTAAGGCTTGTTCCCTTTAGTTCCAAACCAAACCAAACACACTATTCTTCCTTTACACAAATAAACTAGAAGGCAAAAAGCTATAGATATCTTGCTGGTTATTCAAGCTCCAGAAAGACTTATTCAGCTTGGAAAAGGAGGAGTTTATATAGATTTGATGGAGGGGAGATGGTTCCTCTTATTATGGGAGAGGCCTTATCTCTTTGGTTTGTTCCATATTAATAGGGGAAAGGAGCCCAAACTGAATTCCTCGGCTCTATCCAACCCAACCATTTACCAGACTTCCATTACGAAGCTTCTAGAGCTAGAAGCTTCAACTCCATATTTATAAAACTTGCCAAAATAGGATCGACATGAGTGATGAAGGGCTTACTTGCACCGTAAGATGCTAGGCTTGGTTTTAAACCCTACAAATCAGCGCGAAGAAGGAATTGAACACTTTCGCTGGTCTTGTAAACTGGGATAAAAGGAAGATTCTTGGGAAATGATGCAAACGGGAAATGTTCTTCCCCTGAAGAGGGACATAAGGGAAATTTCTTCATGGTTGGAAAGAATGTAAGGTTCACTGTAGAGGTCCTCTAGGATTGAGGAATGGGGAGTATAGGGATAGTGACAAAATGTTGTGTAACAGTGCATTCCATAGGTTCCATTAGCATTCTAAAGATAACTGCCTTAACATCTTGTAAAGCTTCATCGACGCTCATGAAGCCATATTCAAATTTGAAGGTCAATAAGAACTTTTACCTCAATACATCTTATTTTGCAGTGTCATGGCAAAGCTTCATTTCCATATACCAGTTCATGGGAATTGTGTCCAAAGTATGGAAAAATATGTGTACCCAATCTAGCTGCAGTTTTGTTCCCCATGATTTAGTCCACTTCACTAGATGATCTCACAGATCATCCCTTCCATTATATTTCTCAGTCATTCTGGTGTTAGCATGCCCAAACAGTAGCTTCATCATTTTTCTATAATCTTTCCATTCAACAAAACTATCCATAAGTGTACCCCACCGTAGTGAAGGTGTAGCATGCATTGCCAACTCCAATGCTTGGAAGCAATGATCCTCAGGGACTTCATTCTCAAATTCATCCAAAAATAGATCTACGTCAATTAAACCATCATAATATGGTAATTTACTTGCCTTCGATGAAACATAGTGCAATGACTTTGTCATCATATTACATCGCAATGTAGACACTTCATGTAAGTGATTATGCTAATGCTATAACTCCTCATCCAAATCAGAGGTGCAAGAACTCTCTCGATCCATGCAATCCTCCCATTTGTTGTCAAATTGATCCATTCCTGATCTCGTGCCATTATTTTGTAGATTTTCTCCAGTTGATCATCACTTTTTCATAATCGTGAACTGGTTCAGTGTATCACGCCCCTTCTATAGGGTCCAACAATACTACAACCCTAAGCAATTTTCTTTCAAACAACATTGTCCTCTTCTTAAAATTGATGACCCCATTCATGTCAATGGCCCAGTCAATTCCAAGGAATGTGGGGTATGGATTAATATCATCGATGATTTCTATAACCTCAAAGTTGGCCATCATGCTCGCTCCTTCTATATTAACTGTTACTCCATATAATCATCCCACGGGGGTGATTTTTTGCTGGTTCACCATTCTGAGCTGAATCGGAGACCACTGCAGTGTAGGTATCCCCATCCTTTCCCACGTTTTTTTTGGTACTACGTTCGCATCAGAACCTAGATCCAAAATTACCTAGTCCATCTCCTAAGTGCCAATTTGTGTGGTGAGCCTCATCTTGTGCCCCATTCATGTGTTATGTTTTCCAATCTTTCTAACCACCCAGTGCCCATCAGGGACCTTCTTCTTGATGTCACATTTATTTATTAATTCCTGCAGGCCTTCCATAGCTTTGCTATCGTGCAACATTTTGATGCATGTCTCCAAAAACATATTGAGTACAGAGGGATCAACCTCAGCGGGCGCACTAGCTTCTTGCACCTTGTCCTGGATTCCTAATGCGGAGGCCTCAATAAATCTCTTCATGGCTTTGATAATGCTTCCTTAGCACACTCTAAATCAAAGTCAGTTCTTTCTCTGGCACTTTGCAGACCCATCCTTCTTCTCCAGGTTGTTTACCCTTATTAGCGTCAGTCGTCATTTGACTTCTTAACACAATGTTAATGCTTTGATGTTCTTCCTGGGGCTCAACCCTCATCATCTGTAGATTTTGTGTTGGCTACTGAGGTTGTGCTTTCTTCTCTTGCATTTTACCTATCATCACTGGGCATTCTTCTATAGTATGGTCAAATTGTTTGCAGTATTGACATGACGAGTGTGTAGGATTCTGGCACTTTCACACGCAATGTCCTAATTATCCGTTGTTGTAGCAGATAACTTTACTATGGCCTCTACCAGGTCCTCCTCCTCTGTGGGCCCATCCTCGACCCTGATAACCTCCACATGCTCCTCTGGCGCCCTGATATGGAGGATGAGTTTCTACTTGCATCCTGTATGTAGGTGTCCTTTCCATCATCAACTCATAGCCTCGACAGTGGCGCTCATCGTGGTCGACAAATTTTTAGAAGTTATAGAACAACTATTGGGGTGTCTAGACAAACGTTTGGAGTAAATGGTAATTATCCATTGCATGTTATCCAACAACTTGACAAAGAGCGCACCATAGAACAACCCCTATCCTTGGCCCTGCTGGGGCTTTAGACTTTAAAGGGGATTGGCCCCCCACTGTAATCTAATTCGTGTACACTGGACAATGATCTTTATGATGCCCCTGGCCCTTACACTTCAAACACTAGAATCCCATGTGCACTTCTAGCTTAGTCTCTTTGTCTTTCTTCAAATGCTGTAACTCTAGGTGTAAGCTAGCTAATTGCAAGTGGATCTGCTATACCCCCAAGGTCGTATCCTGAAAAGGTGATGCATATAACCTCATCACGATTTCCATGGCTTCTTCGTGCGTTCTTATCTTCTGTTGTGACAAAGCAATTCTTAGGTGGGGCAGAAGAGAAGCTATAAACCATTCGTAATGATGACTATCTGTGAGCTACATGTTAGCTTCTCAAATCTGACACTTCAATCTTTTATCTAATTCCCAAGGCATCTCATCGACCCTCATCATCATTTCTGTGAATCCAATTGCTGACTATGAGTCAAACTTAGGCTTACTAAAATCCTTATTTAAAGCTACCTTTTCTTTGATCTAATTCCCAAGGCATCACATCGACCCTCATCATGCTTTATATGAATCCAATTACTGACTGTAAGTCAGACTTAGGCTTACTAAACTCCTTGTTTAATGCTACCTTAGTCTCTGCTATCATTGCAATAATATTATCGGAACAATACTGAATATACCAGGTTAATGCGCAATCCTACAAAGTGGTAACCAACTGTGACTTCTTTATATTGTCATTAATAATTTGTTGTGTTGTCCATACAGAATTCGTAACAAACCAAAACTTCTCTACATCTTCACTTCCTATGCCCTTGAAAATTGGCATCTTCATCACATTCACCATGTTGAATGGTGGTGGTGGAGGTAGAGGTGTAGGCGAAGGTGTATGCAGTGGAGGTGGGGGTGGAGGTGGAGTGGAAGGATGATTTTTTCGAGGAATCCCCTGAGTGATTAGCTGAATAGCACTTCGCAGCGGAGTCTGTTCAACCCCTTCATCATCACTTAAGGGAGGTCCAATCAATGGGCTATACTTTAGTCCTAATCCTTTGCGATTTCTAAAGAATAGTCCACTTCATGTAGCTCCGAACAACAAGGTAATGGCATCACCCGTTTTTCACATAAAAAAAATTTAATCCAAGTATTCAATGATCTTAAATACTTACCTTGCAGTACTTTGAAAAATCATCGCTCCTCTTTGCTATAACAAATACTCCTAGAATTTTATTGAGCCAATGATCAATAGCTCATGCAATCTTATTTTCAGAGGCCTCTAGTCATCGCATTAATTCTGGAGTCCATAATATAGGATTATCGAGGTTCCACCTTCCTTGGCTATCTATCAATTTAGCTAACCATTCATATAGCTCAATGGGGAAGGTGAAGAAGAAGATTTCATGTATTTCAGTATACAGGTACTTGTTCAACTACTCTTCCTTCGACAGGCAGGTTCTTGTTTTCCTATGCCACAAACTTGTGAATCTTCCAATCCAACCACTTTTCAATTTCTTGCTTGGTCGGATTCCAATGATGCAACATCACACATCTCTTTCAAGTAGATCATGGTCCTGGCAATGGAACCATTTGTTGGCTTAGGGGGTCCTGACCTAGGTTTGAAGTTAGTTGTGCCAACCAACAAAACCTTACACTCCTGGCCCTTCTAGAAACAACCCATGTAACGCAGGTTGTAGTCTCACCCAAAGTAGTATGGGGGGATGCAAAAACCAAGTTTCTGCATCCATAGACTCCTGTGATGTATTTTAGTGCCTCAGATATGCCTTCGTACAGATCGATTAACTCTTAGGGTTCGTCGTTGCACTCTATTAAATAGCCTTCAGACCTTCGCGAAGGCCTACGATCAGTTCTTATTGTCCTTTAACAGTTAATTTTCCTACTTATGTGCATCATAGAGCAACCCTAAATTAGTTTTCATGGAGATTTACTTAACTTAGTAGTAATGATAAGAGAATTCATCAAAATCTTTGCGAAGGTACTTAGACATGCATTGTGTACATCGTTAACACTTATTCAAGAGAATCGTGTAACATTCAATCAATATTCCATAAATCACATCATTCATTGACAACATACAACATTAACAGAGATAAATAGAAATACACAAGAATTCTTCGGAAAACTACCTTTATTGATCTTCGATTCAGGATTACATACTCAAAACTTCCCTACACACACAGCTGCAGAGGTCCGTGCACTCAGCTACGGACTCTACCTAGGCCTCTGTGCGCTCAGCTACAAAGCATTTCTTCTCCTATCTAACCCGCTACTCCTTCCGATCTCTGCCTTAGACTCTCTAAGGCACACCTATTTATAGTATTTTTCATACAATGCCATGGTTCGCAGACCATGGGTGAATCTCAAAACCTACTCAAACTTTACATAAAAGAAGGGACTAAGCCCTTTTGACTCCTATTTATCTACGTGATTTGCATTCAAAAATTGCAGACACTTTACATTATTTACAAAATTGTATCAAAATTTGGATTATCTTAACCCTAAACTAACCCAGGGGACCCCATCCCAACATGTTGATCCACAATGTTATCACTGAGAATTTTCTCAAGGTTAAAGAAATAAATTTCCGAGGTAACCACAAACCAATCTTTTAGACTCGGGTTCTAGCCCACCTAAGTCCAGAGAGGGCTCTCTCTTTATAATTTAGCTTCGTTTGATGGGATATTAGGCTAGTTATGAAAGTTTAGGGGTGTTGGTTTTGTTTGAGATTGGTGGAGTTCAGAAACAAATGGGAAAACCATGCTTTTAGGAAATTGGCCTATGGAGTCAATCAGGGATAATTCACTGGATTAAGTCAAATTGCTGAGGTATGAATTCAACAGGCAGGATAACAGAATAAAAACAAACTTTGGGGCTTGAACGGGTGATATTTCTTCTCAAAACTAGAGGGCAATTAAGAATCCTCAAGTTAGGATTAGAAAGAGGAAAGGAAGATAGGTCAACTAGCAGAGGGTAATTAAGAATCCAATACTAGGGACTTATAAGAGAAAAACTACAGGGATAGAGGAGCAATTAAGAATTCCTTGATCAAGATAGTTTAGAAGAAAACATGTAAATGGTAGACTGTTGATAGCAGAGAGAAATAAAGCTAATTCTAATATACTTTTGACTATTTTACCATTTAGATTTTAGATGCATGAAACATTGAAACGTATAGAAAACACATAAAATCACAAGGATAGAATACTTATTTGCAATTATACTGCACAAGAATCTGATGAAATGTCCTCAACTTTCATTCCTTTTCCAGCAAAAAATCTAGATTTGAGCACAAAATCTTTCTCAGCTTGATAGCATAGATTTACAGAGATGTCATAGAATCCACCTAAAATACTTCAAATGAATAAGTATTTATACTAATTCTAAACTGAAATATCTTGAAGAAATATCAAGATTGGTTTTACAAATATCTCAAACTGTTTTACATTAATAGAACTTAAATAAAGGATACTCAAAACTAATGAATCTATTTGGCACTATTTTTATGGATTTATGGTGAAAAAGAAGAGAAATTTGAATTTGATAGCAACTCTTAGCTGATGATGAGGCATCCCAGTCATTAACTGCTTCCTTGCTTTGTGCATTCTGCGCTAGAAATTCTGCAAACTTAGGGTCCAATGATATGCTTTTATATCTCAATTCGAGCTAGATATGTAAAAAGTGAAAGAGGTTATTGTAGATAAGAAAGTTTATGAGATAAACCTCTCTCTGTTTCCAAAAATTTAGCTCCAGCTATTCACAATATGCTCTGCAAAAAGATGTCAAAAATAGGACTTTGCTCAAACTGAAAAATAGCTTGTGACGAAATGCACTTATCTCCCTTTTGGTAATAGCTGTGGAAAAAGTGATATAATTTTTTGTAGATTGGCATGTTACGAAAAAAAACCTCCTCCAATGTGTGGAAATACTTCTTGTATTTCCCACAATAGTTTCTGCAAAATTATGACTTAAACAGGAAATTTCTGAAGAATGTACCATTTATGCTCTGATTTCATCTTTTAACCTTAAATTTCTTTTAACTGTTTTACTTTTACCGTTCTGTTTTTTCATCTGTCTTCACTTTGACATGAAACTATATGCTATTCTTTGTAACTATCTTCACTGTTGTTTATCTTCATGCTAGCTGATTTTTCCTTGGTCTTCAATTTGATACTCTTTAACCCTGATACACTTTCACTGTTCTTTACTGTGTCCTTTTACCTTCACTGTATATTTTAGGTTTTTTATTGTCTATTTCAACAGTAAATTCGTTTAATTTCATGTTTCCTCTAGTCATTTTTTAACTGTATGTTTTATTTTCCATCTCTGTTTGAATAGATTTGATAACAATCTTGGAGTAAACAGGTCTTATGACTAGTATTAAGACTATTTATCCAAGGCTGTGGTCTTCTGATTACCTGTAAAACAAAAAAAACTGTTAAGAAAGCATTGGTTTACAGGGGAGGTTGAAAAGGTTTCATTTGAGCTTGAGAGGTTGTTGGGCTCCGTTATCGGGAAATCTAGTGTCTATGCAGAACTGCTAGTCCCACTAAGACGGGTAGCTATCTTAGAAACAAACATATTAAAGTTACTTTCGTTTTCCTTTACGAGAAACAGATAAGAGAGGAGCAAAGAATACCAACCTCAATCTTTCGCTCAGTTCCTTGCTTGTTCCTTCCCTTCTCTGACAGATCTTTGCCACTCTTTCCTTGACCACTCCGCTTTAAAGAGTACCTGTAAAGTCAAAGTAGCATAATACCTTCAAAGTGCAGAGATCTACAATCATATACAATATAGGACCAGATATATATTGACCACATAAATGCACATATTATCAGACATACAAGAATGTGGAGGAAAACTTGAATAGCTTTATTGATGTAAAGATTAGAAGAGAGCATTACAACCCATTGATCTGACCCAACATCATCCTCCCAGCATGAAAGCCCTTCTTCACCTCATGAAAAGCTTAGATCACCCAACACTATGATGTTCCACTAGGAAACCAACAACACGTCCTTACAAGATACAAGATTCCAACCTCTGGATCTCTGTGATGAGGGATCCATATATAGATGTTTGCAGGGGGGTGAATCAGCTTCTGGGATTTTGATTAGTGTCATCTCTTTGATAGTTCTTAGTTCCACTTGGAGATTCATGATCTCTTACTCATCCCTGGGCGAATTCAGAGAGGCAAGTGTCACAGGAGAAGTTTTTGGAAGATTCCATGATCATCCACCTTGCAAACTGTCTCTGCCATTTGTCTACTATCAACCATCGAACCCTACAGGAGGGCTTTCTAGTATGCATCCCACTTTTTTCACTGAGCAGGTGAGATGCATCACACCCTTAGCACTGAGCAGTCTGTATGGTCCAGTTTTGACCAGTTCTGAGCAGTTTTCCATGGAGAACTTCTAGGAGACGATGTAATCAGCTGACCTTGTTCCTTTAGGGTGTGAAACAACACTTTTAGGGACTCATAAGACCTTGGTTTATGGACATATATGATTGGGGTTGCAGTGCCCAAAAATGTCTATAACAGTTGCCCCATAAAGCATGAGGTCATTAATCTTTTGATGTTGGGTGAAATGCTTTATCATGAGGATCCGAGGTTTTTCGAACTAGAAGGCGACCTGTAATAATATACAATTCAACACATTATCTTCATAACATTTTCATGATATAGCTGAGGCGGGCATTCCCATGCTCATCTTTATAAATTCATTTTCATGTACATAGGACAGACAACCATCTGTATGCCAGACTGATGATTCTGATAGAGCCATCATCCTTTGATTCAGATGATCATCCGTGCAGCAACGATGTACATTTGATGTCTTTATTTTCCTAAATATATCTCAACCCGGATGGATGAAGCTAGATCCGGGGTCTTCAAACTCGTCCAATCTTTGCCCAAAGTACAAGTCGATCCATGTGAAAAATGTTCTGGAGTCGAACATGGAAAGGCGTCGCCTGATTACCAGCCAATGATGTAAGCTGTTAATAGGTGCGAGAGGAATCACCGATAATGATGATGACCCTCAAGGTACTACAGTACAATTTTTGAGGTGTGAAAATGGGACTTGGCATCGAACACCACGCAAAATCTTTCAGTCGAAGGCCATTGATGTAAGCATGTCGCCGGAAGTGAGAAACTTGCCATTGAGGCATGCAAGCTTCAAAGTATTGAAAAGGTTGCTCCTAGGTCGACTTCTTGGATAATGAGTTGTCTTCGACAAGAAGTGAACCGTCATAGGAGGGCCTTAATGAATCCCACATCTACGACATGGAACAGAGCAAATGATTTTGTGGAGGTGAAAACTATCTGATGATACAGGTTTTAGGGTGGCGGTCATGAAAGAATGAAGCGTGAAGGTATTGCAGTAGGTGAGACACGAGCTATCGGCTGCACTGAAATGGATTGGTAGCATTAACCCCAAAGACGGATGGTACGATGGACCAATGGTAGTATGACCGGTGAACGGAATAACCCAACCCGACTCAATCATGGTGATGGAGTGAAAGTGTCATGTTCAAGAGCGACTTGCCACCAATAAAGTTTCTTCAATTTTTCTTCCTAATTTTCCCCGGTCATTGCTGACCAATACCTCTTTATTTTTATCAATCTTGAGGAGGATAACATATGCTTGTTCTATAATTTTCCCTTCGGGCAAACCTGTCGCTATGTTTTAACGAGCCTAGTGACAGTGAAACTCGTTCTTGTCTCTATGGACAAGTTTGTCGCTATTGGTTTTAACGAGTTTAACGACAAAGACAACTCGGTCCTTTTTCAATTTTAGAGAGTCTGAAAAGGGACGGAAAGGAAACTCTAGTAATCCTTTTTCGTCATATAATCCCTTAAGTCTGAAAAAGTATAAAATAATATGAAAGGGATGAATTTTCGATAGTTTTAATGAGCCGAACAAGACAAGCGCTCGATATTTTTGTGTAATAATCCCTCAGGTCCAAAAAGATTAAAATCTAGAGGAGGGATAGCACTTCTGATAGCTTTAATGAGCTGGAGAGGCCAATTGCTCGGCAATCTTTTCATATTTTACGAGTCAGATGAAAAGAGCTTAAAGGAGACTCGTTTTTGAGGAACGAGTGATATTTTCGGGTAGCTGCTAATTCCAGGTAAGGTTTGGAATTTTCCAATCACGGCAGTGTCACAAGGATGGCTAACAGAATCACTCTTCGCAGCTGTTCCTCAAAAGGGTAAACAATCAAATGGAGGTGTATGATCAGCTAAAAGAGAGTGGAGGTGATGGTAAGAACACGACCAGGGCTCAAAAGCTGATGATAATGCATTCGCAATGGTTATTTACCGGAGGTTGGTTCATTTTTTAATGAGCTTAAACTCTGGGGGAACATTTGCTCATTGCTTAGGTTTAATTTTTAACGAGCTTAAACTTCGCATAAAAGTTTCTCGTGCTAGTCGCATAATAAGGATGTCTCATCGATAGATTCCATTTTTGTGGAGCTTGCACCATTCAAAGATTTGCTCCGTATCCTTTCATTATGCAAGTTAGGAACGACCAATCCTACGAGTTTAAAGGGTTAAGAATCTACAAAATAAGAAAATAAATGGTCACTCTTCACTTGCATGCAAAAAGGTTTGCATGCCCCCGGGTATAGTGAAATAAGTTTCCAGGCTACCATATAGAAGTTCTCGCATTTGCAAGATAGTTTCCATCCGCGTAGCAGACAAAAACACTTCCCGGCTTAGTCCATTTCGACAAAGGGGATTCTAGCTCCAACCACCTAACCTTGACGATGGAATATTATTTTGGTCTAATCCCATTTTCCTCAATGGACGGGTGTCAGACTAGTCATATATCCTTCGTGGAAACCTACCCTATACCCAAAGTTTCCCTGCCGAAGCAGACCAGGGTGCATGCCCCCTGGGTTTCAGTCATGGCCACCGAATTACTCGTGTTCTTTAGGTGGACGGACTGGAGATTGATGAGACATTCCTTGCATGAAAAGACCAGTTAGGGATGGCATTTGACTATTAGCTATGTGTGAGCTGGGGAATGAAAGTTGGTCTACGAGCTGGACCACTCGGCCTTCATGCGGAAAACACATTACTCTAAAGAGTGAGGAGACAATGGCTCCCATGCTATAAATATAGTCACGCCCAAGGAGCAGATTATAATCTAAAGATCCTTGGACTACCATTACATTCAGATATATGGTTTTCCCTCTCAAAGTTATAGGTAAACTTGGAAGGATCCCTAACTGTCGACTGGTTCCTTTGTCGAAGTCTGTTAGATTTCGCATCTCAGGCAGAAGCGATGGCGAACCAAGCGCTTTCCAAGTAGTTGAGGAAAGGATGCTCACAGAAGCCTCATCATCTATCATGGTACCGACCATGACCATTCTGTAAGCTTGAACAATGATTCAGAATGGTACATTAGATGGTAAACGAGGTCTACCTAGTAGATTCCAATCGAAAGAAACGACTAGGTTGCACGGAGGTGGGACCAAATAAACAACCGGATATGACCCTGATGAACTTCCTTCCTGTGGTAAAGGAATGGGTAGATTGCTCCCATGTTCATCGGAGTCTGTGTTTATGAAAAGAATTTGAACAGTGTCGTTCTCATTCTCTTCAGTGACTGTATCATTTGAAGGTGGACCTTCTGAAGACAAGACTAGGTCGACTGCTACCTCAACCTTTTGACTTTCGTCTAGTATGGATTCAGAGGGTTTATCTTCAATGATAGATGCTTCGACCAACCACAAAGTTGTGTCAGTCAGATTTTCAACTAGCGATGGACTCGGCAAGAGTTTCTTGTACCCAGGAGGAAGCCGTAGCGGTGAAGCAGGACAGTTATCCAAGACTCTTTTAGCTTCATCCAGGAAGGGACAACGGTGGACGACATGATTTCCTTCACACAGTTTGCAAGGAAATTTACATTTTCCTTTTTGTCCAGAGACTTCGTTTTCACTAGTTGACGGTGTACTCTCAACATGATCGTCAGAGGTTGATGACACCGGACTATTCAAACGAGGAGAACAGTCCCTTAAGATCCGAGGGATGCAAGGACAATCTCGATGATAGTGGTCCCCTTTCCAAATAACACATGGAGATTTGGGTTTGGACAGTGCAGTGTGTGGATTTTTGCTAGATGATGCATGGTTGCCCCTTTTTGCCTTTGGCTCCTTCTTCTTTTTCTCCTTCCCTTTCTTCTTCTTCTCAGTTACTTGGTTTTTAGCTTTACCAACTTCACCAAGCGAAGAGGAAGGAGGGGAGGGAGAAACAAGTGAAGCAGAAGGTTGGGGGGTAACTCTAGTACCATCAAGTTGCTGACTTGATTGCTCAGGAATCACGGTGGTTTGAACGACAAAGGTCAAGAAGAGCCATATTGGCAAGCCGATTGTCAGTCCCGGGAGGGACAATGTGGCCATATGGGGTGCACCAACATCTCCCCAAGAGGAGAAAGGACTAGGATTTCCCACAAGGGGAAATCCTTGGTTGGTGGACTCCATTTTTTTCAACCTAAGACCAACGAGGGAACAGTGACGTTATTTCGATTAAAATAAATTTTAGACGCTTTGACACAACTTGCTTTTTCAATTTTTAAGAGTTGAGAAAAAGCTAAAGATGACTCTAGTCACCTTTGATTTTTAATGAGCCTGAAGTGACAAGTGCTCAAATGGACCTTTTCCTTTAAGGAGTCTGAAAAGGAATGAAAGAGACTACTCTAGAAATCTAGACAGAGGGATTACCAAACCAATCGCAAAACTGTAGAATACTTTTTATGGTACGGCAGTCAATCTTCCCGAATGCTGTGTTCAGTGCATTGCAATCGATAGGGCGGCAGACATGGCTTCCTAAGGATAAAGGATATAGCCTATTATGGTCTCCCAATATATACTCGACGGTACATGGGAGCACAAGTACATACTGGCACTTGTCATCTGAAAGAGGAGGAATCACCCAACCTACGATGAAAGCGATAGTTACTAGGATTTACGATGCCGGAATACGTCTCTAGCCTAGACTTCTAAATGTTGTGCGTTAGGTTCCAAAGCGTTTTTGTGTTCATTGAATTTATTTTACAGTTGATTTTTCTTAAGAAGTTTGCCTTTCAGGTTCACCGCGTGATGTAGATATACAATTCCTAAAATGCAATCTAAGATGATAAACAATCGTTTGATCTTCTTTTTGCAATGAAAATGCTAGCTACTAAGGAAAGAGAAGTGGGATTCTTTCAACATAGAGCAGAGAGCACACACTAGATGCACTGTCCTAAATCAAAACCAACAAGCAGTCTAAATGCAAATGCACATGCATATATTTGTTTTCGCTTTCTTAATGTGTAAATGACAAAAAGAATGCTAAGTACAAATATAAATCGTTTCAAGCGACAGTACTAACGATTTTCTTTTCAAAAGACAAAAGGAAGATAATGACAACACTTCGCGATTTTGAATTGAAAACTGCTTTCGACACTTGAAAAACTATTGATTCAAATCAAATACAAGAGTAATAGTGTTATCGACCATCAAGAATAGTAGGATTCTTTTCTTTGATTGAAAACGACACTTGCGACACTTCCAAATCAAAAGATGACAGTTTGATTACGCTACTTCTTTGTAAAGGAGGACCATAAATGGCGAACAATACATAAAAACATTTACAGTTCTTTGTACAATGGAGGCTGAATCATGCAAAGGAAGGGAGTTTCCATAGTGGTATACTGATCACAGACAACAAAACTCCTTAATAAAGCTGAAGAGAGTGAACAAAAAACCAAAATCTGGAAGTAGAAGAGGTCTTATCTGATCATCGCACCTGTAACACAGGGAAAGAGCGATGCATCTCACCTACTGCACACGGGAGGTGCGATGCATCCAGATTGCCAAGAAGATAACGTGCAATGGTCCAGGGACGAGACTTCAACTTGGTTTTTGGTCACAGTTTGTAGCTTAGTTCAGGGATTTAGGCCAAGCTGATGATAGTCAGTAAATGAAAATCACAGGGGCTGATCTAATGAGGCTACTTGAGCCACCACCAGGGCAATTAGGATGTTTGAAAATCAATTGTTTAGTTTATAAACAAAACCCTGAGATAGACTGAAGCAGCATTGATCTACTTTGCACTTGCATAGCAAATGTAATTCGAAGCCTAGCTGGCTTGACTTCAGGCTCCGTCTGTAAGTTTATAAAGCAAACAAATATAGACAAGCAAACAAGCTATTCGCTCCCCAGTGGAGTCACCATTTTGTTATCAGGAAATCTAGTGTCTATGTAGAACTGCTAGTCCCACTAAGATGGGTAGCTATCTTAGAAACAAACAGATTAAAGTTACTTTTGTTTTCCTTTACGAGAAATAGATAGGAGAGGAGCAAAGAATACCAACCTCAATCTTTCGCTCGGTTCCTTGCTTGTTCCTTCCCTTCTCTGATAGATCTTTGCCACTCTTTCCTTGACCACTCCGCTTTAAAGAGCACCTGTAAAGTCAAAGCAGCATAATACCTTCAAAGTGCAAAGATCTACAATCATAAATAATATAGGACCAGATATATGTTGACCAAACAAATGCACATATTATCAAACATACAAGAACGTGGAGGAAAACTTGAATAGCTTTATTGATGTAAAGATTAGAAGAGAGGAGTACAACCCATTGATATAACCCAGCGTCATCCTCCCAGCATGAAAGCCCTTCTTCACCTCATGAAAAGCTTAGATCACCCAACACTATGATGTTTCACCAGGAAACCAACAACACTTCCTTACAAGATACAATATTCCAGCCTCTGGATCTCTGTGATGAAGGATCCATATATAGATGTTTGCAGGGGGGTGAGTCAGCTTCTGGGATTTTGATTAGTGTCCTCTCTCTGATAGTTCTAAATTACACTTGGAGATTTATGATCTTTTACTCATCCCTGGGCGAATTCAGAGAGGCAAGTGTCACAGGAGAAGTTTCTGAAAGATTCCATGATCATCCACCTTGCAAACTGTCTCTACCATTTGTCTACTCTTGCCCATCGCACCCTATAGGAGGGATTCCCAGTATGCATCGCATTTTTTGCACTGAGCAGGTGAGATGCATCGCACCATTAGCACTAAACAGTCTGTATGGTCCAGTTTTGACCAGTTCTGAGCAGTTTTCCATGGAGAACTTCTGGGAGATGATGTAATCAGCTGACCTTGTTCCTTTAGGGTGTGAAACAACACTTTTAGGGACTCAGAATCCCTTGGTTTATGGACATATATGATTGGGGTTGCAGTGCCCAAAAATTTCTATAACAGGCTCTTAATTGGTTATTATTATTACCACTTCTTAACATTCATTTCATCTATTTGCACTATTCTTTTATCACATTATTTACCATAATGTATTATATAATTCCATTTCATAATCATTTATGCTCTTGTGGATAAATAATATCTGATGTCATTTATTTTTGATAATTAATGATTATTATGCATGATTTTGGTTTATTCATTCGTTATAACCTCACTCATGATTTTAGCCTCCAAGATCTCTTTCAGATTGTAGATTTGGTCTTCATCAGATAATCAGATATTCCAACTCAGGAATTCGCTGGCATAAGAACCGACCGTTTTGTGTTGGAAGTTTTGGGCAAATGAAAGTGAATCTGGAAAATTTGAGACATGGGTTTTGTTCATAACAGACCAAGTCAGTTACCTAATGAGTCGCTTTCAGAAATTCAATTTGTATTGGGAGAAACACAAGTTTCTTCAAAGGACATATTTGCAGATTTGCTGTTGCGGCCGCTTTCTAGAATTGCCCAAATTGTAATAACCAAATTCGACTTGTTCCAGCTGAATCATGATGTACATATCTCTCAGGTCTCATCTTGAATATTGAGATCAGTTTTTTGTAACTTTCCTGTGGATGTTTTTATATTTAAAAGGCACAGTTCAGAGAGAAAAGGGAGCTAGCGGATGGAAGAATTGAGTCTTGTAACAATGGAACTCGTGTTAATGAAATTTCCAGACTTCTGATATCTTTCTCAATATGTGAGTTAAGCACAGCCCTGGACAGGGAGTTGGGCCCACTTTTCTGATCAGGTGTTGTGCGTGTGTCCTCTTTATGTATATTGTTTTACTTCTTGTATTTTCTTTATTGCTGTTACAGATTTCCATCGATTTTTGTGAATGCTTCTCTTTCTACAATTTAATTTCCATTAATGTTACAGTGATGCTTTGATTTGTTAATCATGAACCCTTGATTGATGTATATTGTAACGTTGCCCTTGCATATACTTTGCGCGTTACCTTGAAAATATTATGCACCCAAATTTATAAATTAATGTAGAAAACGAGATTGAATAATTTGTTCATACTCGAACACCAACAGAGGTCGATGGAGTGAGTCCAGAATGATTTTTAGGAGGTAAACCATGCTTGAATCAGTTAACAGAAGCTTCAGGTGGTGCAGATGGGTTGCATAGGGTTTCCTGCACAATCAGGTGAAAATGAGCAAAACTGTGGTTTTCATGTTTAAACGGGTAAATGGTTGATATTGGCAGGTAATGGGGATAGAGATAGTTGGCGTCAACTAATGATGGGACACTTTGTCATTTAGTGGAGGTGGTAAGTGGGATTGATCGCACCGCTTATGGGAGGTTGGTGGTTTTGGTGGAGGGTCACATGATGCCATAAATCAAATGACACGTAGCAGTTGCAAAAAGTAAAAACCACTTATATCGCATGGTTAATGTTCGACCAAAAGGTCCGCGCGATATGAGTGAGGATCGTTGGATGATGGAAGGGAGATCGAATGGTAGTTAGCGACGGAAGATGTTAGGGAATTAATGGAGGGGGCCCGACGGCTTACTTATCATAATTAAAATGACTTTAATTATATCGGGGATGATATGATTGGACAAATAAAGGATTTAAGGAACTTTAATGATATCGGGGGTGATTATATTGGCAGAGAGACTATTAATTAATCTAGATGAATAATTAATTCATTTTTAACACGTCGGGGTTTTGGCTGTTAATTAATCACGATTCGATTAATTAATCCAAACTAATTACCTTTATTATGGTTTCTTTTTCAAACCTTCAGGATGGGATATTTATTTATTTTGGGGTTTTTAATAAAGTATACGGGAAAGGGGTGATTTTTGGGATTTAATACATAAATAAAATTAGAAGTTAATATGAAAGCGGAAAATGGAAATGAAACGCGCTAAGTATAATGTGATTTGGAATTCATTTACATTTGCGTGTTTATACATCATAACTTAGGCTAAATGTATATTTGAGGGTTTTGTGAAAAAGGGGTTTTTACTTTTCCTAGGCAAGTGGTGATTTTACCTTAGGAAAAGGGATTTTTTTAAGGGAAATGAGTGAATTATGAATGGGGTAAATATTGATGAGAGGGCTTTTAGTGCTTAGATTGGGTAAGTTATTAGGCCGAGGGTCCGGTCCCTCCAGAAGTTAGAGAAATGCTCTGAGCCCTTTTAACTTATGGTTTGGGCACTTTGACTTTTGCTTATGGGAAATTAGTCAAATTTAGGGTAAAATGAATGGGAAATTAATCACTTGAATTTATGTAACATGATCAATTATCATCCATACTTTAACAGTTTGATGATGAAAGTAAATGATATGACTTTATCCAATCAATCACCATAATTCTGCAACCATTCAACTACTTACCCATCTACTCATCCTACCATTTTTTCTACTCTTTATTAGGGTGCACTTAAACTGGCAAATGCTTATCAAAACTTTTTCTCTTCTTTTACAATAAAAATCTATCTAAGTCTATCCTGATTACATCCAAGGGCTCATATTAAATAGTTGAGCTCCTTTTATTCACTCTACCTAATCTAATTATCTGTCAATATTATACTATTTGGTCAGATATTTATTCTCTATCTATCAACATGAAGTTCAAAACATGGAATAATCAAGATTAAACTGTTTGATTACCATGGATTGTGGCATAAATAACAAGTTGCACACAATCATTATTATGCATAAAAATAAATGGTAGTGGAATTTGGGCTTGCACAATTTCATGGTATTTTCTTTTTGGGGTTCATTTTTCATCTTTTTTCACCTTTTTCCTTCTTTTTGCCCTTTGATTTTTCTTTTAGGGCATACCCTCTTTACATTTTTTAAATTTTTTGATTTTTTGAATATGGAAAATATTTGCAAAAAGCAAAGGTATGTACATATTACAGAGTTAAAATCAGCCAATCGTAAATTATGACACCTATTGGTATAGGAACCTAACAACGGCTTCACTTGTGGATGGCATTTCCTTGTGAAATGTCAAGAACACTGTTGACTAGTATTCTGATCCATTGGGCCAATCCCACACATGTGTCTACTCTGTTGTATAATCTTTGTGACTGAAAATATTGAACTAACACTACACCCTTTTCTACAAATTGAAATCTGATCTAACATAAACTTGCCGATGGAAACTGAATTTATTCAAACCGAAATCTTACCTACTTACTCTAATCAGCTTTCTAACTGCTGGTTAGGTAAAATGAAATATCTAATGCAACCACTCAAGCATCATATATTTTGGTGACTTTCATTGCTTGTGCTTTTTGGTTGTTAAAATTGATGTCTTGAAATCAAATATAGCTTTGTTAACCTTTGAGAAGATAATGAAATTCCTGACTTCCTTTGTTGACTCTAGAAACTGTAGAAAAGGCTTTTGTAAAATATTTATACTATTCTTGAACTGATTCAAACAATTGTACACCTATTGTGTATGGCCTGCATGCCATGAAACTAAAATAATACCTTCATCTTTATCACCCTGCATGTTTTCAAATGAGCTTTGTGATGATGTTTCTTCTGATTGTAATGTGTGTCTGGTGAAACCATTATCATCTTGATTTTGACTCTCATAGTTTGTTAATGGAGAAAAATTCTAATTGCATTCATCATCCAAACTATCAGCTATTGGATCATAAAGAACTTGAAAGGAGTGTTGCCAACTATTTTTTATTGGTTCCAATGAAACTGCATGATTTTCTAAAAGTTGCTCATCCTTTTTTACATATAGATTATGCAAATTTCCTTTCAAAAACTGAACTGACTCAGAATAGAATGGTAGGGAATCATCTTTGATCATTTGATCATATGTTCCAGCTTCCAAGTCTTCTTCTGCAACCTGACATTCAATGGCATTTTGGGGCTGCAAATCTAGATATGAGAAGTCTTGCACAAGGATTTTATCGCCCTCTAGATGGTTAATATCAAAACTTGTTGACATTTTATTTTTAATTGCATGAAAGTTATCTCTAATAAAATGAAACAAAGCAAAACAAAATGGTAAAGTTCCTTCACTGATTTCAAAATTTTCTGCACTTTACTCCTCATTCTCATAGCTAAAATGAACAAGTTGATCACTATTTTCAAGATGCTAAACCTGAACTTCCTTATTCCTCAAATTAGCTTTTGATTCCTCTACAAGGTTAATTTGGATTTGAGGAACATAATCATTATTATAGTGATCAAGCTTAGGCACATCATCATAAGAAGTAATGTCAACAAATGTACATATTAGATCAACAGATTGCCTCTCCGCATATGGTTCTATAACTCTATCTTCAGATTTATGGTAGTTGGAATTAATAAGAATTTTTTCATGGTTGTCAACCCCTTCTTTTTGTGAAACAAATGTGTCATGGTGATTTTGAACAAAAATTTCATCTTTCATGGTGATCTTCTGTATCATTTCCTCTATTTTCTTCCCCAAAATGTTGAGTTTTTCCTCTGTTTCTGCTTTCAACTTTTCTCTTCTAATTTGCAGATTAACTTCTACATCTACTGCCATGTTTTGCATCTGTTCTAGTGTTGAGGGGTTTCTTTCTCTTAGATGAAATTCTATCTCTGGATCAAATGCTCTTGGGTAATGCAAAAGAGCTGAACTAGGGGGAGGTCTTATATTTAATGGCATTGAATAATAGATTTGATTAAATCTGTCCGAAAATTGTTGTATTGTTTCATCTGGATATCTTTTTAACTAATTATATTCTTCTATGATTACAAGAAGATTGACTTTGATTATCCATCTATCAAGGAAGAGTTTGAGAAACTACTAGAGATTTGAGATGCTTGCCTCAGGCAAGGTTTTGAACCAACTCTTGACTTTGTCTTGCAAAGAAAGAGCAAAAAGCCTAATACTAACATCCTCTTCATCTACTTAAAATAAGTTAAGATAATCCCTAAAAGCTTGAATATGATTTTGGGCGGTGAAACAAATCTTTTAGACTCAAGTTCTAGCCCACCTAATTCCAGAGAGGGCTTTCTCTTTATAATTTAGCTTTCTTTGATGGCATATTAGGCTAGTTATGAAAGTTAAGGGGTGTTTGTTTTGTTTGAGATTGGTGGTGTTCTGAAACAAATGGGAAAACCAGGCTTTTAGGCCATTGGGCTATGGAGTCAGTCAATGATAATTCACTAGATTAAGTCAAATTGCTGAGGTATGAATTCAACAGGCAAGATAACAGAATAAAAACAAACTTTGGGGCTTTAATGGGTGATATTTCTTCTCAAAACTAGAGGGTAATTAAGAATCCTAAAGTTAGGCTTAGAAAGAGGAAAGGAAGATAGGTCAACTAGTAGAGGGCAATTAAGAATCCAATACCAGGGACCTATTAGAGAAAAACTACAGGGATAGAGGAGCAATTAAGAATTCCTTTATCGAGATAATTTAGAAGAAAACATATAAATGGTAGACTGTTGATAGCAGAGAGAAATAAAGCTAATTCTAATATACTTTGACTATTTTACCATTTATATTTTAGACTCATGAAACATTGAAACATATAGAAAACACATAAAATCACAAGGATAGAATACTTATTTGCAATTATACCGCACACGAATTTGATGAAATGTCCTCAACTTTCATTCCTTTTCTAGCAAAAAATCTAGATTTAAGTACAAAAGCTTTCATAGCTTGATAGCATAGATTTACAGAGATGTCATAGAATCCACCCAAAATACTTCAAATGAAGAAGTATTTATACTAATTCTAAACTGAAATATCTTGAAGAAATATCAAGATTGGTTTTACAAATATCTCAAATTGTTTTACATTAATAGAACTTAAATAAAGGACACTCAAAACTAATGAATCTATTTGGCACTATTTTTATGGATTTATGGTGAAAAAGAAGAGAAATTCAAATTTGATAGCAACTCTTAAGTGATGATGAGGCATCCCAGTCACTAACTGCTTCCTTCCTTTGTGCATTTTGCCCCATAAATTCTGCAAACTTAAGGTCCAATGATATGATTTTATATCTCAATCCGTGCTAGATATGTAAAAAGTGAAAGAGGTTATTGTAGATAAGAAAGTTTTTGAGATAAAACTCTCATCGTTTCCCAAAATGCAGCTCCAGCTGTTCACAATATGCTCTGCAAAAAGATGTCAAAAACAGTACTTTGCACAAACTGAAAAATAGGCTGTGACGACATGCACTTATCTCCCTTTTGGTAATAGCTGTGCAAAAAGTGATATAGGTTTTTATAGATTGGCTTGTTAGGAACAAAAACCTCCTCCAATTTCTTGAAATAGCTCTTTCATTTCCCACAATAGTTTCTGAAAAACTATGACTTAAATAGGAAATTTCTGAAGAATGTACCATTTTTGCTCTGATTTCATCTTTTAACCTTAAATTTCTTTTAACTGTTTTACTTTTACCGTTCTATTTTTTCATCTGTCTTCACTTCGACATGAAACTGTATGCTAGGCTTTGTAATTGTCTTCGCTAATGTTTATCTTCATGCTAACTAATTTCCTTGACTTGGTCTTCAATCTGATACTCTTTAACCCTGATACACTTTGACTATTCTTTACTGTGTCTTTTTACCTTCATTGTATATTTTAGGTTTTTTATTGTCTATTTCAATAGTAAATTATTTTAATTTCATGTTTCCTCTCCTTGTATTTTAACTGTATGTTTTATTTTCCATCTCTGTTTGAATAGATTTGATAACAATCTTGGAGTAAACATGTCTTATGACTAGTATTAAGAATATTTATCCAAGGCTGTGGTCTTCTGATCACCTGTCAAACAAAAAAAATTGTTAAGAAAACATTGGTTTGCAGGGGAGGTCGAAAAGGTTTCATTTGAGCTTGAGAGGATGGTAGAGTGAGTCTAGAATTATTTTTGGGAGGTAAACCATGCTCAAATCGCTTAACAGAGTCTTCAGGTGGTGTAGATGGGTTGCATAGTGTTTTCCTGGAAAATCAGGTGAAAACGAGCAAAACTGGGGTTTTTGTGTTTAAACAAGTAAATGGTTGATATTGGTGAGTAAATGGGGATAGATACATTTGGCGTCAACTAACGATGGGACACTTTGTCGTTTAGTCGAGGCGGTAAGAGGGATTGATTGGACCGTTTATGGGAGGTTGGTGGTTTTGGCAGAGGCTCACGAATGCCATAAATCAAACGACACGTAACATTGGCGAAAAGTCAAAACCAATTATATTGCGTGGTTAATGTTCGACCAAAAGGTTTGCACGATATGAGCGAGGACCGTTGGATGATGGAAGGGAGATTGGACGGTAGTCGGCGACGGAAGATGTTAGGGAATTAATGGAGGGGGCCCGATGGCTTAATTATCATAATTAAAATGACTTTAATTATATCGGGGATGATATGATTGGACGAATAAAGGATTTAAGGAACTTTAATGATATCGGGGGTGATTGTATTGGCGGAGAGGCTATTAATTAATCCAGATGAATAATTAATTCCTTTTTAACACGTCGGGGGTTTGGCTGTTAATTAATCGCGATTCGATTAATTAATCCAAATTAATTACCTTTATTATGGTTTATTTTTCAAACCTTGGGGATGGGATATTTATTTATTTTTGGGTTTTTAATAAAATATATGGGAAAGGGGTGATTTTTGGGATTTAATACATAAATAAAATTAGAAGTTAATATGAAAGCGGAAAATGGAAACGAAACGTGCTAAGTACAATGTGATTTGGAATTCATTTACATTTTCATGTTTACACATCATAACTTAGGCTAAATGTATATTTGAGGGTTTTGTGAAAAAGGGGTTTTTACTTTTCCTAGGCAAGTGGTGATTTTACCTTAGGAAAAGGGATTTTTTTAAGGGAAATGAGTGAATTATGAAGGGGGTAAATATTGATGAGAGGGCTTTTAGTGCTTAGACTAGGTAAGTTATTAGGCCGAGGGTCCAGTCCCTCTAGAAGTCAGAGAAATGCTCTGAGCCCTTTTAACTTATGGTTTGGGCACTTTGACTTTTGCTTATGGGAAATTAGTCAAATTTAGGGTAAAATGAATGGGAAATTAATCACTTGACTTTATGTAACATGCTCAATTATCATCCATACTTTAACAATTTGATGATGAAAGTAAATGGTATGACTTTATCCAATCAATCACCATAATTCTGCAACCATTCAACTACTTACCCATCTACTACTTTTTCTACTCTTTATTAGGGTGCACTTAAGTTGGCAAACCCTTATCAAAACTTTTTCTCTTCTTTTACAATAGAAATCTATCTAAGTCTATCCTTATTACATCTAAGGGCTCATATTAAATAGTTGAGCTCCTTTTATTCACTCTACCTAATCTAATTATCTACCAAGATTATACTGTTCGGTCAGATATTTATTCTCTATCTATTAACATGAAGTTCAAAACATGGAATAATCAAGATTAAATTGTTTGATTACCATGGTTTGTGGCATAAATAATAAGTTGCACACAACCATTACTATGCATAAAAATAAATGGTAGTGGAATTTGGGCTTGCACACTTTCATGGTCTTTTCTTTTTGGGGTTCATTTTTCATCTTTTTTTACCTTTTTCCTTCTTTTTGCCCTTTGATTTTTCATTTAGGGCATACCCTCTTTACATTTTTAAATTTTTTTGATTTCTTGAATATGGAAAACATTTGTAGAAAGCGAAGGTATGTACATATTGTAGAGTTAAAATCAGCCAATCATAAATTATGACACCTATTGGTATAGGAACCTAACACACAAGATTACATTGTTTTTGTACTAAGGGGTGGACCTTGTAGAGGTATTTAGAGGAAAAACAGAGGAAAAGAAACTAGCAAACAAAAATAAGAGTGACTTAGGTCTAATCAAGAAGTAGTGAGGATACTCTATCCTCTCTATCACAGATCCTGTGGTGCAGTTTTTCGCACATATATTAGAAGGAAAGATTATGTGTAAGTGCCATATAGATGAAGTACCGGCACCAGTGATCTCTTTGGCTACACAGTGCGCCAAAGGAGTCCAGTATAACTGGGCTCAATATTTATGCAAGGAGTTTCTGGAGAATTGCAGGGAGGCCCAGGATGAGGGAAAGGTGTTCCATTATGCCTAGTTGCTGCTATTGATAGCACTAGTGGCTTGGAGGATACCCGAGGATAGTCAGTTTCCTCCGCATGACTCAGACCTCTAGAAGGTAACAAAGTTCGCTACATTCTGACCTACCAAGGACCCCACACACATCACAGAGGTGAAGATATTTTGCGTTCTCTTTGAGATGGAACTAAGGATGGTGATTAGCCATAAACCAAGGCTATCACCCACTTTGCACACGCAGCATGAACCCATAGCTAACTTTAAAGAAAATTTCCACAATCTATATATTGACATGAAGAAGGATGCCATGAGGGTATGGAACAAGTCACCTTACTTGGTGGCTAAGGAGGATATAGCAGGGGTCATTAGTAAGTGGCCATGTGATTGGCTCACCCCTTCGGATTCTAGCGCAAACACCAGTAAGGCTACTAAAGGATCAACTGCGCAAATGATGAAAGCCAAGAAGAAAAAGGAAGATTAGAAGGCTTCTGTTCGGGAAAACATTGTGCAGAAGAAGGAAGTCATTGCACAATATTGAGAAGAGGCAGCCAAAGAAAAAGAAGCATAGGAGAAGACAACTTCGTAGGCCACAATTGATGTCAAAGAGTCAGAAAAGGAGAAAACAATGGGGGAGGAAGAAGTAGAGGAACAAGATGAAGGGGGTGTAGAGTTAGAATTCACCTTCATGGTCACGACAAGGAAGAAGCAGACCTCAACTGGGCCAACAAGAAACAAAATTCTGATAGATCATGAGGTCCGACCCCTTTGGTCCTCACTGAAGAGGACTTAGAAGATATAGGAGATGTGGTCCGTGACATGAAAATAAATATTTGGGGCCACTTTGAGGAATAGTACCAGAAGGCACTAGGAAAGGTTCAGCAAGACCTACACAAGTTGCAGGTCCAAACATGTAGGATACAAGTGAGTGTGGGATAGGCGAGCAGGAAGAAAGCGAGCTTGAGTCAATCAAACGAGTTAGTTATGGACACAGAGATGACCATGTGTTGGCTACATGGGGCCTAACCGAGGTTCAGCGTTAGTTAGCCGAACAAATCCATACACTACTGGCACCTTCGACATCAGCCCATGGAGCGTGGACCGATGTCTCACCTGAAGCAGTATGGAGGGATGTTGGAACCAAGTTTCCACACCCTAAGATGGTCATGATGTCGATTTATACCTTATGTTCTTGCTTTCATGCAGGTCGTTAAGTTCTAGGGCTCTATCTATCTAGCCCTTTATTCTGCCCCTCGGTACCTCGGCGAAGGGGTACAATTGACCTTCGCGCAGTCTGAAACTTTGGTTAAGGTACTTTCGTGCTGCTAAAGCAACATATTGAATAGGTTTCCAAGTTATCCTTAAGTGTTTAATTATCTTACTAAACAATCACAGTTAGCACCGTGTAAACAGATATTCTTACTTACGTTCAATTAACCAACGTAATTACATACATTCACGCATCACATAAGAATTGTAAATGAAATCCATACACAATATGACAAGATGCATTAACAGGAAACAAAGACACAAAATTTGTAGAATGCTTCTCTTTATTGATATCTTCAGATGATTACAGAATCTATCTGCCCTGCACACATCGCTGTAGGGGTCCGCGAACTCAGCTACAAACTTCCACCCTACACCTCTGCGCACTCAGCTGCATAGCCTCTACCTACATTAAGACCCAAAACTTAGACTTCTAAAGACTTGCTTAAGACTTCTTCTCGCTCAAAAACTACTTAGGGCTTACTTACTTGGCTCTTCTTATAAAATTCGATGGTCCACGGACCATGGGTAGATCTTTACAACCAACTTTACACTTTACAAAATAAGGGCAAACAACCCTTTATGACTCATGACACCTTCGCGCTCCGCGACCACAAAACACAGAGACTTTACAACTTTATTACAAAATTTGACCCAAAACATGGGCTTGTAGCCCCAAAACTGTTCTTGGAGGATCTCATTCCCAATACGCCTCCAACACAAACATCGTGACTCATTCTCCAGTCACTCTATAGGCACGGAGATCCATAGCATGAAGACCTCCCAGCTCAACCCGTATGACCGCAACCTCGGCAGTGCATTGTGCAGCCGCCTACTTTTCTTCTTCAATCATCTTCTCGGTCACTACTCCTAAATTGTCGGCCTAAATCTTTTGCTGAGTTTCTTGCAGATTCGCAAGCTTTCCTTCAATAGAGGTCATAACCACATAAGCCTCATCCAACCAAGGCTTCAGTCGCACCTTCAACATTGCTTCCTTGTGCTACGCTACATCCACTTTTTCTTTTAGCTGCTTGGCCTCATGCAACTTTGCCAGTCTCTGTGTGAGCACGAAGGTTCACGGTGTTCCTTTGACCTCATCATAGCACTACTACAGCTTGCGTACTTTTGTCTCCAATCGTTGTACATTAGGGTCCTCCTGCAAGCTCGTCAGGACCTCAAATGACTATTCAAACAGTTGTGTGCAGTCCACTACTACACTCTCAACAGCCGCGATTGCCTCAATGACAGCAATTGCACACTGCACCTTTACTTCTGGTGGGGTTGAAGGTTGGGCCTTAAACTGTAATTTGGTGATTTGCAGGTTCAGCACCAACTGAACCCTTTCCATCTCTTTGCAAGCATCATGCACCCTTGTAGCTAGTTTGCAAAGGCGCACCTCAACTAGTTCTTCCTTAGGAATGGCTAACTTTGGGACCATTCGGCAAGCCTCCTCCATAACCTACATTATACACTTGTTTTGGATGGTTGCCTCAGTCATGGTAGCAATGACAGAGTCTCGCTGTAGTGCCATCTGCTCATTGTTAATCCGTTGCTTGTTGATCACCTATAGAGCGTGGTGCTCACAGGCCCTCAACTCTACAATCACTCCATCCTGCAATAGGTGGAGCACCTCTCTAGGGAGTGTTGCTAGATTCAACCCTACCTCCTTGAGGGCGCTAACAGTGGGCCTATTAGCTTCATTCTCCATGGTCATTGTTCCATTAGGCAGCACTATTGTGCTAGAGGCCTACGCGCACAACATCTTGGCAGCTTCTGAAGTGCCAATAGAAAGGCTGGTGGACACCATGCTAGCCCATGAAACGTGGGTCTATAGCTCCTGCAAACTTGTCTAGATAACCCTCAATATTAGTTGTTGCTACTGCTCAAACTGTTATAGGGCCTCCACTGTGACATCTTGCACCATGACTCCAATGTCATGCAAGTCACCCTCTGTGAGCATTATTGGGTCTAGCGATGTCTTAGTGGCCTTGGATTTCTTCCTGGACCCTCCTTTCTCCTACTCCCTTGGATGCTTGATGTGGTCGAACATCACCTGTTGATCCGCGTCGTATTTCTCTGGCTACTCATCTATCTCTTCGTCTCTCTCAGGTGAAGGTGACCTCACACCTTTGTGAGAGCCCCGCTCTGTTCCTCCTGTTTACTTCGTTGTTTGTTGAGCAGCATCGCGCTCCACCTGGGCCTTGTCAGTGACCTCCTTATTTCTCTTTTTGGCCAGTTGCATCGTCTTGAGCTTGGCCTCCTCCTTCTTGCATTATGCGGTGAACTTGCTCCCTCCCACCTCCAAGTCTGTTGTAATGTGCCATTTTTTGGCCAGCGATCAAGTATTGCATCAATGGCATCATCGTTGCTAGGTAAGGTAAGTCATACCATGTCTGTATAGGGTCCTTCTGCCCCCTAATGGATACATGGTGAAAATCTACCTTAAACTCATCGTAGCCCTGCAGGTTGACAAAACACCATAGGAGACAACTGCGGTTTGTGATTGATGGCCATGCGGATGTTCATCTCCATCAAGATCCAAAAGATCTTGTTTTCCTTGATGCACTATGCATCCTTGGTCACCCACAGTGAAGCGTACTTCACTGCTTCTGGTAGGTCTAACGCAACCAAAGGGAATTAACTGTCATTTGTCAGCTCCCATGCTACTAGCACAATAGAAAGCAAGAGCCACGCATAGTGGAACATCTTGTTGAGCCCCTATGCCTCGCGGTAGTGCCCTAGGAACTCTCCGCGGAGATAGTCTGACCAATTGAACTGGACTCCTTCGGCATACTAGGCTACTAGCATGAATATAGGCATCGGCACCTCATCGGCACAACACTTCCTCATCACCTTCCTTGCCAGAATCTGTGTAGCCACCTTTACAACAGGGTCACTGATACTGGATATGTCATATCTGCACGGTTTCTTCACCAACTTAAACTTCTCCTTCATGGCCTCCGCGAGGGCCTGCTCTCTGCCTTTTCCAAGAAACATCATGGCCATATTTTCTCCTGTGTAGGGCAACCATGTAATTCTGTGGATCATTCTGTCAGTGATGGGTATTGGCTCCTCCAACCACAGACACCCGTCATGCACCAAGCATAGTAGTTGCTTAATTACCAAGACTGTAATCAGGGTGAGGTTGAAGTGTGGCACCCATAGCATGTTGAGCAGACCGGCCTTGTCTACTCCTGTAAGCCAACTCCGTGGCACCAATGTTGTCATCCCTCTGGTTATATCGATATTGTGACGCATCAACTATTTGGTTACCAAGTGTGGAAAATTCTCATGGTCAACCAAGTCCCAGTCTTCGAGTTTTAACAAAGGAACCCGCGCCAAGTGTGGCCCTTCAAAAATAATCTCATCTAGCAATAGCAAGGTTTTCAAGGGGACCTTACTCTTATCGATATCTTTCAGGACCTTGGTCTTGCCTTTGCGTAGAGGGACGTACTCAGGAAACTGAGTGATAGGGTCAGCACCCTGGGCTTCAACTTCCTCCATGTCTATGCCCACATCCTCATCATCCATTAGGATGTCTTCGATTTCTTCCTCCTTCGACTCCAGATTGATGGCTTTTCCCTTTTCCCATGTGGTGGGCTTGTCCTTTGATGGGTTTCTCCTTGGTGATGCATGCACTAGTATTGTAGGCTACTTGCCCTTCTTGTTCCTGCATGCTTTCCTTGGTTGGGGTCAGCTTCAATCTCGGCGTCCTTGGTGATTTGGGGACTTCTGCTAATACTTCAACAACCTCTGGAGCAGCTACTTCTGCCTCACTAACCACTTCTAGCATATCCTCCTTAGTTTTCACTGCTTCAGTGTCCATAGCTATTGCAGGTGTCAACATAATGCTACTCAATAATGCTTGTGACGTCTCTGGTAAGTTCTCAACTACTGGACTCACTATCAAAGCCTCGAATAATTCTCGATTCATGTCCTCCTGAGAGCTCAAAAACTCAATTCTCAAAATTCCAAGTGTTTTTCGCTGGACAACCAGTTGTTTTATAGGGAATTTTGAATTCAAATCCAACCATTCCCCCCACACTCTGTTCATTAACGTTGGATTGGCGGCAGGTTTTCAAGAATCTGACCCATAAATTTCATCTTAAATGTTAGTCACCCGCTCCATTTGGCCACATTTCTACTGTCAAAACATGAGTAGTGACTTTAACGGTCACTTTTTGACTGACCTACACGATTTCTCCTTGGGCAACGCAGCACCCTTCACATTGTCGTGAACCCTGTGACAGTTCCCTGCTTTGCACAATCCTCCAATCGTGTAGCCCCCCACCCAGGGCAGTGTATTTATAGTCTCGCGCCTCCTTTTAGTTGCCTGGAGCACTAATACTATGCTACCTTCATATATTCACATGGTCGTACCACCGGTGTATGGCTTCAATCGACTGCCATTGACCTTTCTTGGGAAGGGATCTCCATTCAATTTAACCAACTAAATTGCTCCTCCATCGGTAATCTCCTTAATGGCATAGGGCCATAACTAGTGCATTCTAAATTTCCCTCGAAATTTATCAAACTTGTTGTCATATAAAAAAACTAGGTCATTTACCTTAAAGGTTCACAACTTAATGTGCTGATCATGCCATGCTTTTTCGTGCTTCTTTTGGACCTGTTGTCAAATCCAACTAGAAATATTTCTTCCTCAAGCTCAGCCAACTGCACAAGCCTCTCTTCCAGGGCTCCGTGATCTGTCATACCCATTACTGTCACTATGCATAGACTAGGCACAATGTATTCCATAGGCATCACTGCTTCAACACCATATACAAGCCTAAAGGGTGTCTATCTAGTAAACTTCTTGCATGTCGTCTGATAGGCCCATAGTACTACACGTATGCACAGCCCAATCACTGCGCTGAGCATTGCAAACCTTGGTCAGTGTGTTTTCTAGCACTTTATTGAATGCTTCCACTGTCCCATTAGCCTGCAGGTGAGAAGGCATGCTCTTCTGGTGATACACCTGAAATTCCTCTCTTAGCATGCTGATCGTTTCATTCAAAAAGTGCATACTGCAATCACTCATCAAAATCTTTGGACACCCAAATTGTGTCAGTACATACTCAAAGAGGAACTTTGCGGTAGTTGTGCTTTTACAATCCTTTACAGCTTATGCCTCCGCCCATCAAGTCAAATACTTTGTCATAGTGATAATGTACCACGCTCTCGTCTTCTTTCCTTGGGGTTGAATGGGTCCCACAAAATCTACCACCCATTTCTCAAAGGGTTATAATGTCATCTGTGGATTCATAGGCAGCTCATCCCTCCGCGATGGCCTGCCAATCCTTTGACACACATCACATGCTTTGCAGTAAGCTTTTGAATCCTGATGGAGGGTTGGCCACCATAATCCTACGCGTAGAATCTTTTGCACGGTTGCTCTCCCTTCATAATTTCCTCTCATGGTGCCCCCATGAGCCTCCACGAGGATATTACTCCTTTCAAACTCTGGTACATATTGTCACAATATCTCATCGAACCCCATTTTGTAAAAATGCCCGTGAATGAAAGAAAAGTTTGTTGTGCACACCACTAACTCCTTCTTCTGTTGGATGGTATAACCTTCCGCGGAAGTTCCTATCATTAGAAATTGTATGATATCTCCCAAATGACCATCCGCGATGTGCACTGCAAATAGCTGCACGTCAAGCAATCCCTCCTCCAAATTAGTGGGTTCTTCCCCTGTTTCGATGCACGACAGATGATCTAGTCCCACATTCAGTCATATAGGTTTCACAATAACTTCAAAATCATACTCCTGGAACAATAAAAACCACCTGCAGATTCTCCCCCCTAACACAGGATTATTGACCAGGTATTTCAATGCGGAATGATCCATATA
This sequence comes from Pinus tabuliformis, assembly GCA_031772625.1. Taxonomy (NCBI): domain Eukaryota; kingdom Viridiplantae; phylum Streptophyta; class Pinopsida; order Pinales; family Pinaceae; genus Pinus; species Pinus tabuliformis. The sequence continues at coordinate 99,375,288 of CM062819.1, read as the reverse complement.
CATCTTAAAATGGCCACCCAGCAAAGAGTGTCTAAACTTCTAGAGCACGTATACCATAGCTAACCCTTCATGCTCGGTGGTCGAATAGTTCTTCTCCGCCTTGGATAACCTTCTGCTTGCGAACGTTATGGGAGGGTCCAAGTCTCCTCCGCCAACCTCTACTAGTACTGCTCCAAGTGCTATACATGATGCATCGACATGTACTTTAAATTCCTTCTTCCAATCTGAGAAGACTAAAATCGGCATGGTGACCATCTTTTCCTTCAAGACATCCAATCGTTTCTTACAGTCCTTGTTCTAGCAGAATGTGACATCCTTTTTCAACAACTTGTCCATAGGCACGGTGATCTGGGCATAGCCTTTGATAAACTTTTTGTAATATCCAGTATGTCCTAGGGTAGTGTGTAGCTCTTTGACACTTCTCGGTGCTTCTAAGTTAAGTATCACCACGATCTTCATGGGATCTACCATCATTCCCTATCTACAAACCACATGACCTAATAGGGTCCCAAACAGAACACAAAACATACATTTCTTCAGATTGAGTGCGATCTGGTATCTTCAATAGGTATCTAGCATCAGGCATAGACTTGCCACATGGCATTTCACTAGCCCAAACACAGTCCATTCATCAAAGTACACTTCCAGAAACTTGTGAATAAATTCTTCGAACGTAACAATGACTACGCATGAGAAAATCATAGGCAAATTCTTCAATCTGAAAGGCATTACGGTGTACTAAAAATACCCCCACTTAGTTGTGAAGGTCATCTTGCTCCTATCCTCTGGTACGATTTTGATCTGATGGTACCCAGAGAACCCATCAGTGAAGGAATATACTTCCTGGCCACCTACATTGTCCAACACTTCATCAGTGAATGGAGTCGGGAAAGGATCATGTACACAAGTGTCATTCAACTTCTTGAGATCTACGCATATCCTTATTTCATCCTTCTTCTTCTTTTCTTGTACCACCATTGGGCTTACCTAATCAGATTCTCCTATGGGCTCAATGATGACTACCACGAGCATCTTGTCTAGCTCTAAATAGACCTTCTCCTTATACTTTGGATTGAGATGGTAATAAGGTCTTTGCTTAATTGGCTTTGCATCAGGCTTCAACGTGATCTTCATAACACCCAAGTCTCCTATTATCCCTTTTAGAACCGTAAACTTAGTAGGGAACAAATCCTGGTATTCATGAATCAATTCAGTGACCTTATCCACCATCACGTCATCCTAGTAATCTCTAATCCTCGCGAATTTGGTCTCTTCCTCCATACCAATATTTACCTGTTTCATTTTTAGTGGCATGGTTATCTCAGGATTTTCAATCTGCTGTCCTTAAACTTTGCAGTGATCTTCTATTTCAGGGATGTTAATATTTCGTGTATCCTCATCTTCTTCTTCAGCGGTCACGTTATAGCATTCCAATGCGCTGCTTAGCCAAGTAGTCCAATCGGGTTGAATCAAGTACAAACGATCCTGCAGTATCCTAAAGATTGTTGCTTTCACTTCTTGTAGTGCCTCATCAATACAGTCAAACTCGTCTTCAAAGCTAAATGTCATTATGAATCATTCACGCAGAATATCCCATTCACCTGTACCATGGAAAAGCTCTGTTTCCAAGTACTAGTTCATCGGGATGACATCCAAGTTGTGACAGAACAAGTGCACCCATTCAGGTTGGGGCTTCGCTCCATAAGCCTTGGCCCATATGGCTAAGTATGAGCGTGGATCATCCTTCTCCTCATACTTGTCTTTCATTTTTACCTTCGGCTTCCCAAAGTGTGTTCTCATCATCCTCCTACACTCATGTCAATCATCAAAGCTACCCTTGTGTGTACCCCGCCATCTTCTGGGCATAGAGCGTAGTACCTAGTCCAAAGCCTGGAAGTGTTGATTTTCTGGTACCTCGCTCTCAAATGCTTCCAAAAATATATCTACATCATTCAAGCCATCATAAGTGGGTAGATTTCTTACCTCTAAAGACACACAGAGCAGCGACCGGGTCATGATGTTATAGCTCAATGTGGGTACTTCATTTAACCGATTATGCCAGCACTCTAATTCTTCATCAGAGTTCGAGGTGCAGGAACTCTCATGATCCCATGTAATTCACTCATTCGCTGTTCAATCTTGGTCTTGCGTTGTTATCTTATATATACAGTCCAAATCGTCATCGCTTTCATAATCATGGACTGGTTTATTACAACGTGATCCCTCAGCAAGATCTAGGGGTACTATTACGTGGAGAGATTTCTTCTCAAATATCATCTTTCACTTTTTTAAGTTGATTACCTCGTTCATATCAGTAGCCCAATCAATGCCAAGGAGTGCAGGGTAGGGGTTGCTATCATCCACAATTTCTATTACTTTGAAGTCAGCGAACGCACTCGCACCTTTAATATCTACAGTCACCCCTTGCAACTACCCTACGGGGATGATCTTCTGTTGAATTTCCATCCTGAATTGAATTGGCGACCACTGCAGCATGGGTCTTCCCATCCGTTCCCAAGTCTACTTTGGTAGGATGTTCACGTCTGACCCCAGATCCAAAATAACTTGATCCATTTCATACTCTCTTATCTGTGTGGTTAGTCTCATCTCTCGTCCTATCCTTGTTTTACGCTTACCAATCTTTTGTACCACGCGCGGTTCACCCAGAGTGTTTCTGACACATTTATTTATAAGATACTGTAATCCCTTCACAGCCTTGCTATCGCACAACAACTTCATGCATGTCTCTAGAAAGTTCGTAAGCATAGAAGGGTCCATCGCTTGATTTGGCTTATCCTTGCTCCCCAAGGTGGAGGCCTCAACAAAGGTCTTCTTTTCTTCCATGAACATTTTGTTTGCGTGTTTTAAATCAAATTCAGCCTCCTTCGTTGGAACTTTGCAAACCCATGCGTTATCTTCATGTTGTTTCCCCTTATCATCCCCTGTTGAAACTCCACTTCGAAGCACTCTATTCACATTCAGATCCTCTTCGCGAGGCTTAGACCTCATCATCTATAGGTTTTGTGTTGGATGAGGAGGTAGCTCCCCTTTTTCGCATATCCTCGCTATCAATGTACGACAATCCTCCATTTCATGATCAAACAGAGTGAAATATTTTCGTGACGGACATGTTGTGTTAGTGCAATCATGGGCATAGTGTCCTAGTCCTCTGCAATTGTAGCAGATTAGCTATCCCCGACCTCTACCAGGTCCTCCTCTGCCTTGGCCTCATCCGTGCCCCTGAAAGCTTGTTCGCGCCATCCCTGCACTCTAGTCAGGGGGTCACATTTCTGCTTGAACCATATAGGCGAGTGTTTTGTCCATCATCAATTCATAGCTTCTGCAGTTGCACTCATCATGCCCTACCGACCTACAGAAGTTGCATAACAGTTGTTGTGGTGTTTGTACAAACTTTTGTAGCAACTAACGGTTATCTATGGTATATTTTCCTGCTACCTCACATATAGTGCACCATAATGTAGGCCCCACACTTGGTACTTCTTAGGCCTCTAGCCTCAAAGGAATTGGTCCTCCTCCTGAAATATAGTTTACAAAGACGAAGCAATGGTCTTTGTCATGCCCCTGACCTTTACATTTCAGGCACCATACATCTTCGCGCACCTTGGTCGAACTGTTTTGTCTTGCTTCAAAATTTTCATTTCAAGGAAAATATTTTGCAACTGTGTGAGGATCTGTTGAACCCCCAAATTAGGATCCTGCATTAGTGTTTCATGCAGTCTCGTTGCAATCTCCAAGGCATCTGCCTAATTCATTATCTTCTGTTGTGATAGTGCAACCCTTAGGTGTGGCAGGAGCGAAGCCACGAACCACTCGCGATGTTGTCCATCTGTTGAGTTCATATTAGCTTCATGGATTTTACACTTCAACCTCTGATCTAGTTCCCAAGGTGTCTCGCCTGGTTTCATCATGATATCCTTGAACCACACAATCGAATGTGCCTCAAAATTAGGCCTATTGAATTCTTTGTTTAGTGTGATTTGGATGTTTGCCACCCCAACGTTTGGGTTATCATTAGAGTACTTGATGTACCAGGTTAGTGCGCAATCCTGCAAAGCACTAACCAAGGCTTCCTTCTTCATGTGATCATCCGTGACGCCCTGACCTTCCCATATAGCTTTCATGACTAACCAGAATTGGTCCGAATCCTCATTTCCCAAGCCTTTAAACGAAGGTAGCTTCACTGCATTTGCCATCCTGAACTACGGTGGGGGCGATGGTGGTATGGGTGAAGTCATAGGTGATGGTGGTGAAGTTGGAGGTGGTGTGGGTGGAGGTGGTAGTCGTAGGAATCCTTGTCTTATTAACTGAATATAACTTTGCAGAGAAGCCTGCACTACTCCCTCTTCATCACCCAATGGAGGTGAAATCAATGGACTATATTCAGGACCCTTTCTTCCTTCATTCTTGTAAGTCTTTCCGCTTCGTGTAGCTTTGAACATCAAGGTAGTTGCATAACCCATTTTTCGCACAATAACATCTTAATCCAAGTATTCAAAGAATTCAAGTACTTACCTCGCGGACCTTTGAAAAAGCGTCGCTCCGCCTCACTATATCTGACTGATGTATCGATCGTGAATTTAGTCACAAATCCTCCTATGATGCAACTGAGACAATGATCGACAATGCGGGCAATCTTATCCTCAGAGGCTTCCAGTCTCTGTACTAACTCTGCGGTCCAGACAATAGGACCGTCAAGTCTCCACCTTCCTTGGCTATCCGCTAGCTTTGCGATCCACTTGTATAGCTCAACCGGAAAGGAACAGAAAAGGATCTCGTGGATGTCTATATATAGGTACCTGTCCAGCTATTGTTCCTTTGTCAATCGCAGATTTCTGTTCTCCTGCACCGTGAATTCGTGGATCTTCCTATCCAACCATCTCCGATATTTTTCTTAGTTGGATTCCATTGATATGACATCACAAATATCTTCTTTGGATTTTGGTCCCGGCAACAAAGCCATTTGTTGGCTGCGTGGGGCCTGACTGAGGTTCAGCGTTGGTTAGCCAAACAAATCCATACACTATTGGCTCCTTCAGCATCAGCCCGTAGAGTGCGGACCGAAGTCTCACCCGAAGCAGTATGGGGGGATGCTGGAACCAACTTTCCGCACCCTGAGATGGTTGTGATTTCAGTTTATACCTTATGTTCCTGCTTTCACACAGGTCGTTAAGTTCTAGGGCTCTGTCTATCTAGCCCTTTATTCCGCCCCTCGGTACCTCTGCGAAGGGGTACAATTGACCTTCGTGCAATCCTCACCTTTGGTTCAGGGACTTTCACTCTGCTAAAGCAACATATTGAACAGGTTTCCAAGTTATCCTTAAGTGTTTAATTATCTTACTAAACAATCACAGTTAGCACCATGTAAACAGATATTCTTACTTGCATTCAATTAACCAATGTAATTACATACATTCGTGCATCACATAAGCATTGTAAATGAAATCCATACATGATATGGCAAGATGCATTAACAGGAAACAAAGACACAGAATTTGTAGAATGCTTCTCTTTATTGATATCTTCAGATGATTATAGACTCTATCCGCCCTGTGCACACAGCTGCAAGGGTCCATGCACTCAAATGCAGACTTCCACCCCACACCTTTGCGCACTCAACTGCTGAGCCTCTACCTACACTAAGACCTGAAACTTAGACTTCTAAAGACTTTCTCAAGACTTCTTCTCGCTCAAAAACTACTTAGAGCTTACTTACTTGGTTCTTTTTATACAATCCCATGGTTTGTGGACCATGGGTAGATCATTAGAGTCGACTTTACACTTTACAAAATAAAGGCGGACAACCCTTTATGACTCATGACACCTTCGTGCTCCACGACCACAAAATGCGAAGACTTTACAACTTTATTTCAAAATTTGACCCGAAACATGGACATTTAGCCTAAAAATATCCTTGGTGGATCCCATTCCCAACACCTTGGATCTCTGCACACTGAGACAAGAGAAGAAGGGGATCAATTGATGCAGATGAAGAACCTGAGCTTAAATTTGGCAGCACTCCCCATCGAGACCTTGCATGAGCTACACCAAGGGGTGTCTTATGAATTGAGGGTTCAAGAGCAACACGCACTACTGAAAATTAGTGAAGTCAAGGAAAAAATGAGAATATTTTCGAGGATAAGTCTTAGGCACTTAAATAAAAAAAGAGGAGATCACATCGTGGAGTCAACAGTTGGAAGCAACCATTACACAAGCCTACATTGAACTTCCAAAGCTCAAGATCCTGGCAGAAGTGGCCTCAGTGGAATAGATTTAGAAATTGGTCACTGCAGAGGAGTCCAAGGATGAAATCGGCTGATTCTGGTTTGAGTTGGAGCTATAGATATCCGAGTTACAACTTAAACTGCAGCCCACGACTCCTCCAGAAGTTAGAGAGCAGCATGGAGTTACTATCAAAGTAGGCATGACAACCTTGGAAGATGCAGTCAAGGGCTGCACTGAGCTATTTTGAGAAACCATGGAATTGTGGACCTCGCTGCAGGAGGACCCCACTCTACAAAATATTGTCGAAAGCATCAGTGAGAAGCATAGGCAATTCAACAAAATCAGGTCAACAACGTTGACCTTGGCACTAGTGCAAAGGTTTGCCAGACTATAGGAAGGCAAGTTAATTGAGAGTGAGATCAACAAGCTCTGCTACAAGGAAACAATCATCTCTTCGAGGACACAGTTGTGGACAGATGAGGTGAGTCAGCAGAACCTAGTAGTACAAAGCAAGATCAAAGGAATGTAGTAGAATCAAAGGACCATGGGCCTTGTAGTTGAAGTCCCAACTACTAAAAAGTTGGTCGAGGAAGTGCAACAAGCTGCTACGCAGGGAAAAATGGATCTACAAGTTTTGAAGATTGAGTTGAGTGAGCTGCAAGTGAAGATTGAGGTGCTACTAGCAGAGTGACTTGAGGACGAGTCACCAAATTGTGTTGGGGGCTTGTTTGGATAGGATCCCCTAGGGTAAATTTTGTCTTTGATTTTGTTATAATTGTAAAGTCTCTTCATTTTGTGGGAGTGGAGCGTGAAGGTCATAGGAGTCAAAAGGGGCTTAATCCCTTAGCTTGTTAGAAGATAGAAGGTTTTGTGACCCACCCATGGTTCGTGAACGATGGTATTGTAAAAGATAAGGATATATATAAATGAGTCATAGCAACTCTAGGAGATCATTACAAAATAGAAAATCAATTGTATGGGAAAGTAAGTTTGAGGTAGGGAAGTCATTTCCTATACATAGGCAAAGGGGAAGCCTCCTGTTGCTATGTGCATGGATACCTTGGTAAGTCCACAAGTTGAGTACATGGGCCCCTGCAGTTGTGTGCATAGGGTAGAAGAATCTCTAACAGAAAAGATTATATCAATTGTGACTATTTTTGAAGCTATAATTGTGTATTGGTGCATTTGTATTTACTTATGCAATTTCCATATTTTCACTCTGTTATTTGAATTTAGATGAATGACCATTTAATTGATGCATGAAATTAGTAGATCAACTCATTTAATTGATGTTATAAATGTTTAAATGTCTTTGCGAAGGGTTAGATTTTGTTTCTTCAAGTTACTACAATTATCTGTATTTTAAGAGTTAGGGTTCGCGAAGACTGGAATAAGCCCTGGGAACCACAACAACCCATCACACTGACCTCTAGAAGCAAAAACCTAGTTCTATGATCCCCCAATACTACTTCAAGTGAGATTGCAGCCTGCGCTATGCGGGTTGTTGCTGAAAGGGCCAACAATTTATGGTTTTGTTGGTTGGCGCAGCTAACTCTAAACCTGTGTCATGACCCTTTAAGCCAAAAACTACAGTAAAATTTTGAATCCTAATGAGTGTCTTTGCTTTATTTATACGAAAGTGGAGCTACCAAAAAGTCCTTAGAAAATAGGGATATTTTCCTCCCTGTCTCGAGAATAGGTGAATCTAATTCTTCCTTGACTTGCAATGGCTCAGCCGCCAATGAACAATGCTTGCTTAGCTTCCGATGACGACGAATCAATGATATACATTTGGGGATCTTTGATCGATCTGAGAAATTAAAGAGGTGGACCATTCCCTAGAATCACTCTTGCTTGTCTAATCTGAGGTCCCACATTAAATTCATCTCAAAAGTCCTCCTATTCCTGCATTTAACACACATTAGGCCACATGACATACTAACACATATTTACTCCTCACACTAAGCATAATATAACAAAATTTGTCGATGAATGTGAGCAAAAGATAATTTAATAAACTATAGGATGTCATTATGACCCATATAATATTCCTATTGATGATCCTCATCACACATAATGGTGGAGAGTTATGCAAGAAGGAATTAGAAGAGTTCTATAAGAAGTGTGGTATAGGAGAACAAAATACTACTCCATACACACCTCAGAAAAATGGAGTTGTAGAAGGAATCAATGAGACATTGATGGAAATGGAAAGAAGCATGTTGAGTGGTTTTGGGTTAAGACAAGAATTTTTGGCAGAGGCGGTGGAGAGTGCACGTTACCTGGTTAACTGGTCACCTTCATCAACATTAGAGGATAAGACTCCACATGAGGTATGGACTGGTAACCCTCTCTTTCAAATATGAGGGTATTCAGTTGTGATGCATATGTACATGTTCCAAAGGGGAAAAGAACCAAGTTGGATAGCAAATCTGAAAGGTGCGTATTTATTGGGTATAAGGATGGTTTAAAATATTATAATCTTTGGAACCTAGAAATAAGGAAGGTTATGTACAAACGAGATGTGGTGTTTAGACCGATGAAAGATGATATTAAACTTGAAGTCCTACCAAATAAGCCTAAGAAGATAGTGTTTGAACAAAAGGAGGAATAATTGGACTCTACAACAGAACAAGAATCAAAATATGAAGAGCCACAAACTCCATCTTTGAGAAGATTAGTTCGAGAGAGAAGGCAACCATAAAGGTATAGTCCATCTACCTTTTGTTCAAAATTTTCTTTATCCATTACTTATGATGATCCTAGAACTATCAAGGGGGTAGTGGATTCAGAGGATGGAAAACTCTAGAAGGAGGCCATCATTGATGAAATGACATCTTAGGAAAAAATGAGGCCTGGGATTTGGTGGAGTTACGGGCTAGAAGAAAACCCATTGAGAGAAAATGGGTGTTTAAGGAGAAGATGAATGCAAAAGGAAAGGTGGAGAAATACAATGCTTAGTTAGTAGCAAAAGAGTATTACCAGGTGCTAGGAATTGATTTTGGTGATTTTTTTTCTCCTGTTGCCAAGTTAGCTTCTATTATATTAGTTTTATCTATTGTTGCTACTTTTTATTTTTAGGTAAAAAAGATGGATGTGAAGAGAACATTTCTTCACGGGGATGTAGAAGAAGCGATCTACATGAATTTGTTAGGCCCCTATTTTGTCTTGCTTTATATCAACTTTTACTTGAAATTCCTCATGCTCTTGTTTAGTTTGAATGGTTATTGTCGCAAGTATTTACTATTTCCCTTTTATTAATGGAATTTAAACATCATTAATAATAGTTTGTGTGTTTGTAGGTTTAAAACTGAGTTGATCATGTTTTTATACATATGCCAATATGCCTTGATCCTGCATTCACCTCCCTGCACTCTGCAGTAGATTCTTGTACCAATTGGGATTCTTGCACCAAATTACGGTGGGCTTCTTGCACTCTAAAGAGTTCCTAGACTACACTCACGTTCCTACACTCGAGTCAAGTAATGTGTAGATTATGTTAATCATTCGAATCCGGGTGCACTAATCTTGTGTACAATTCCTATTCCTGTGTTACACCAATTCTCAGTTGGGTTTCATGGATCCAACAATTGCACGTTTTTGTTCTTATTGCTTCACCAGAACACAATGCATATATGCCATCTTTTGAGTCTATTACGAGAAGCACATGCTTTGCAAACGAAGAAAGAAAAATGTGCAAGGCATTCCTTTAAAATATGGGTACGTGGTCACTATTGATACCATCAACATGAACCATTCCAGAATAGCATTTGATCCCATTGTTTCTAATATGGACCAGTGCCAAGAGGATATGGATTTCGAAAGCGAGAAAATCAAGCAACACCCCCCAAAAATATTACAAAATTCTTTGTATCATGTGAGTGGCAAAGGATGAGGCAGACGCGTATATACAACCAATAAAAAGTGGCACCATGATAGTCAAATTATTTCTAGAAACCACACGGATTAATAGCAGCGTGATATGCCCATGGATATGATGACGAGGGCTCGATGATTCAAAATCGCCTTGTGTATTTGTATGGAACCTCATATTTATGGGAATCCGATCAAATACGCAGAATCCTTATTTTATCTAGGAATCCGTTAGCAATTTGAAAATTTGTATACATGTTAAACATCCGATCCAAATAATTAGGAGTAGTTGTGGTTATAAATATGAAGATCCTGTATTGTATAGGATAGATAGAGAGACAAAATATTAAATTTTAGAATTGTATTTTAGCAAACATAGGTCGATTCTATTAGGAAGGAGGGGAGGAGATGGTCCCAATGTAGCATCACGCAAGCATAGTTCATTTGTGGATTACTCCCCCTATTTGCTGGAGTTTGATCCTTTCCCGCACAATGTAAAGAATGAGATTACAATGATTAATTAATGCATTTTAAGTTATGTTTTGTTTAATCATTTTATGAGTTTTATTATTTTAACCTTTGTGTGAACTAGGCTGTTGATAGAGGGTGTGAGTTGGATGGGTTGGTCGCCAGACCAACTCGACACTGCTCTGAGTCTTTTAGGATTAGGTTGGATTGTGTTTAAATTTTCATTTGTTGTGTGGGAAATGTGTGGAAGATAAAATTATAATATTTAATTATTTTGAGTCTCTTCCCTTATTTAAAATTGATGTCATTCAATTTGCTGCGTGAATACGATATTGGAAGAACTGTTCTTACAATTTAGAAAGGTTTCTTGACATCGCATACTATATCAGATTGTGTGACATGACATTTCCCTCGAGTGGTTCTATATTCATAAGGTCGGCTTATGCGATTGATACCTTGCCTCTATAAGTTTCTAATGAGCAATTTGAATTCTTGAAACTGGTCCAGATCCAATAGGTTTAGGCTCCAAAATATGAGATCGATTTCCCTCTTTCTGAGTAATTATGGTTTTGGAGGTATCGAAGTATTTATTAAATATTAAATGATTATGCTTACAAAGGTCACATATTACTCAGAAGCAGAGACCACATATACATTTTTGTCATTCGAAATTGTGATTCTTGTATACTACAGAGTCGACATTGATGAAAGGAAACTACATTATGTTTGAAATCAACAATGTTTCTTCCCCATTGTAGTTGCCTTTAGACTTCTGGTCAGCTTCCCAATATTTATTTTTAGGGACAAAGAAGGCGAGAGAATTTATATGGGATCAATTTATTTCATAGATTTGTTTACACAATAAATTTACTTGCTAAGCTTTGTTGATGCTTTTGTAGAAATTCTGCAAATTTTCTACAAATCTACCTCTAATATTATGTAGAAAATCTCACTGTAGATTAACTCAAAAATGCAATATACCAAAGAAGAATACTATAATCTACTTCTACTATCAATTTTCTTTGCGGAAGCTTAAAGATCTAGCTCAATCAGAGTTGAACACATATAACCATAAGAAGAAGAATTAATGCACATGAAACACAGAAAATACTCAGGGGAAAGCCTCAGCTAAAAACCCCACTATCTGTATTATCATAGAAGGTGTAAATACATCAGAATTATACAAAAACTTAGCTCTCACAGCTAGCCAACTCTCAGTACAATCCTCCTGGATGCTCACAAGCAAACAAGGCTTCTCACAAACCTTCTCCTTTGCCATCCAAGCCTCTTATTTCCTTATGCAGTTTCTCCTGGGTGATCCTCCTGTTACCAAGTGTAACATTGATCTCTCACATTGATCTCACACCCTGCCAGAATTGTGCAATCCTCAAGGAACCTTATTCCTTCTGCATGCATGAGTTTCCTTTATAGGAGAAAACATGCAACTGATAGTACATTGTCCTTGACATTTAGCTCAACTAGGTCTTTCTCATAATATCCATGCATGAGTTACTGATGAGGGAATCTTTGGTTATCTGGAGTACACTTGTTAAGTGCATGCATGAATCAACTGACTAATAGATTACAATTAGTTCCTCAAATAGTTTGGAACTAATTTAACTGGACTTAACTTAGTAAATTGAGCTAACTCATTACAACTCAAATATAACTCAATCTTATCTCCTTAATTAAGGTATAATCTCCTTAATTTAAGGGATAACTGTTCGATGACTTCACAAAGACTTATAACTTGAATTTCTCCAACTAATGAATCCATAATGAATTAATTAATTATTTCCAAGCAGCTGATGAGACTAAATTCAAATTTTAATTCAAAATTTTAAGTCAAGGACAAATTAAAATTGGAATATTATGGATTCTATTTTTATCATTTCTTGTTGCTATTTTCAACAGCTTTCAGGTTGTCAGTTATTGAAAATAATTTTTGTTACATATATATAGATGCAAAAAAATTAGTGCAGACATTTTATTTTTATTTGCACAAAGAATGGTTCTTAATTCCTCTTGAATTTATTCCACCGTTTACAATATTCCTTTTTTATGTTGTTTCGGCATTGCTTGATTTCTAGTTAGGATTTACCTTCTGTTTTCCCATAATTAGGATTTCCTTTCACAATTTCTAATAGTGCGGGATTTCCTTTTATTTTTGGCATGATTTAAATTGTCAGGATTGGTGTTTTCTCAAATTCCTTTTGAATTTCAGGATTCCATTTAATTTGTTGAGATTAATGCACAAGTTAAACTAGAAATTGCTTTGCAGGTTGTCAGGGGCTCTCTGTGGCATTTCCAGTGCTGTGCCTCGAAGTTCATGAACTCTCGGATTGATAACTAAATGTTGGTCCATTAATATGCCCTATACATCACCCAACATGTTGGCGCTATTGCTAGGGAGGCACTTAGGGGATTAACCTTGGTGACCTGTTGCATTTGGCTTTTTGCTTCACCTAGTTTCTCTTGCAATTTTATGTTCTTTGAATTTATTTCTTTCGTGCATATCTTTGTTTCTTTAAGGTTTTTCATTTTATCTGGTGTTGAAATAAACCCCCCCAACCCCCCACATATATATATACACTATTCATGTGCTAACAAATGTACCAGTTGGCTTGTTGAAAACAAGAAAATGGTATTTTGAGGAATCATTCAATGAGTAGTTTGATGCTGCTACAGAGACATACAACTCATCCAATGAAGAATTAACAAGTGCAGAATTTAATATTTTTCTTGAACATAAAAATAATATTATTAAATCTTTGATTTCAAAATTGGATGATTTGCAGGAGGAACAGAAGAAGGATGACGGACCATTTCTTATCTTTTGCACTAAATGTAGAGAGAAACACTTCCTTGGAAAGTGTCGACTTAGTAGAAGGAAATTTTGTAGAATTTGTGAATAGGATCATTTAAAAAAACATTGCCCATCACTACCAGGATTACTAAAGGTACTCAAAAAATAAAGTTATGAATCAAATAAACTACCATGTATAACTCAAAAGCCATTACCATTTGATACTTGGAATAATGTTTATTATCTTGAGTAGGTTCCTTGACATGTTTATAATCCTACAGTTTCATGGAAAAAATTCAGTCCTCCTCCAAATGAATACCTTACTTCGTGGCCATAGTGGCCCTCTCCTTGGCCCTCATCCTCGAGCTAGATATCCCCATGGCCTCAAGAATGGTTTGGATCCTTCTCTCTAGGGAAATATCCCATGCAAATTCAATTACATGAGCATCAAAAACAACCACAATTTCTTTCCAATGCATCACCAAGTCATCCTCCTCCATGGTCCTAGCTGCATGTGAAACCTTACCCTAATCCTAGCCCAAACCCTAATCCATACCTTAGACCTAGCCCTAATCCATACTCTAGACCTAATCCTAGCCCATACCCTAATCCATACCCTAGACCTAGCCCTAATCCATACTCTAGACCTAACCCTAGCCCATACCCTAATCCAAAACCTAGACCTAACCCTAGTCCAAAGCCTAATCCTAATCCAAATCTAAATCTTAGTCCAAGCCTTAACCAAAACCCTAGCCCAAACCATATCCTAAACCCTAATCTAAACCATCAGGTTGCACAACAATTTGAAACACCTATTCTTCCTGTTGATTCCCCTATTGAACAAAATGTTACACCTTCCATGTTGGGAAAGGGAATGAATTTGGAAACTCCCCCCATTACCACAAAACATTCACCCTAGGAAGATATAATTCAAAGACCACTAGAGGAGCAATCTTTCATTGGAACTTGTTCTAAAAATGTTGTTGAAGCTCAAACCCATAGAATTTCCCTTAACCATTCTTGTCAATCTGAAAAGAAAATATTTGAGCCCGAACTTGAGGGATTTATATTTTGTCTTTCACCAAATCCCTTGTGCCTCCAGGAGAGTGACTATCAAACTGTGGAAAGTTGACATCAGTTGGAGGATCATAAATATGTGGATTCCATTGAATCCTGGTTTCAAGCAGTCATCAACCCACCTTATTTCCTCATCATTCGGAAACTCTTAGTACCATGTCAATTAAAGCAACTAGTTTCTCATACTTTGGTACGTCTTGAATTTTATTCTTTGAAAATAAGTGTGAGTATATTCAGCATTCTGTTATGCACATGGCTACATTGGAAGTATGCCTACACTTAAAGGTGATATTTATCTCTTTAAAATAGGGTAGGGTAATATGAGAGTAATGAATAAAGATGTATAACAACACTCTTGAGACTGTGATTCCCTAAAAGCACAACTTTTGAAATTTCTATTATTATGCACTCTCGTGGTAAGACTTGTCAGAAGAACTTCACACTTAAATGCCTCATATTTTATAAAGTGACTTTGATTATTGATCAATATGTCAGTGAAGGGTATTGTTATAAGTTACATGTAATACTTTTCTCCTATTCTAACAAACTATCATCTAGAAAACCTTTTCAAGTCCCTCTTCGAAGGGATTGATGAGAAACCTCCTATGGTGGACCACACCTACAAAACTCTAACAAGCTTTCATAAGAACCCTGACATGACCAACTCAAGAAATATTTTTAATCATTCTCTAAGATGCTTTTTTAAATAAGTCTTTAGGGTAGAACGACCAACCAGTAAAGAATAGTAATTAAAAACTTTTCATGCCATCCTGTGCTCTTAAGGAGTAGAATTTCTTCCCCACCTATTAAATAACCTATCTGAGGTTAATCATAATAAGAGTTTTGTTCTAAAAACATAAAAAAATTAATTGAGCAATAGGAGGTCCCATTACGATCCAATCTAGTATAATCATGGGTCCTAAGGAGAATGACATTACCATTACTGATCACCAAGCTAGGGTCATGGCTTTTAGTTGAAAAATTTGGAAGACAAGAGGTTTCATCACGAGCTGACTTGTTCATTCTTGTTAGTTCTTGTGAATGGCACTTTCGTTAGTTGGTTACCAAGCTAGGACATTGGCCTCCAATTAATTTATGAAAAAAGAAAAAAATAAAATGCTCTTAAATGACTCTGGATTTATATCTAATAGGTGGGACACAAGCATTTCATGGGGTTAAAAGGCATCCCTATCGAGCCTATAGATGTCTGCTGGCAGCAGGGCCATGCCTATGGTATTAAATTTAATTTTACACAATGATTTACTTGGTCTTTTTTGTCTTTCCTTGAATTCACTATCATATCTCTTTGAGAATGGCTTTAAAATCCTTGTAGTGTTATGCCTTGGAGTTCTACCTTTTTGGAATGATTTTTTTTATGGATGTGGGATGCTTAGTACAGGTAATTCACTGTGCCCAGACAAGAGGAGCTTCAACTATACATGGATAATGGTAAAATGGTCACTGTGGGAAGGTGTTATTATGTCTATTTTTAACACCATGGCTTTCAAATCATGTCACTCATATTTACAATGGGGATATCAAAGTGAAACTTCTAATTAAGGATGCCTTCAAGATATTTTTGGAAATTTATAAAGGCTAGCTATTTATTCAAGTAATAACAGCATCCTTGCAATTTAGTATTCCTATGGCAGCCCTTGTGTTAGATCTTCTTGAAATCAGTCTAAACAAATAAAGAATCCAGCAGGCACTCTATTTTTAGAACAAGATCTATCTAGCACAGGAAATGTTGATCACATAGAATTGTAGGAATATCATTACAAATGCCTATAAATGTTTTTAATTTTGATTTTTGCAAGGGAGCGACAATACAAAAATTTATTTCCTTGCATGAGGACATGCAAGATGCTCAACATGGGGGGATGTTAGGCCCATATTTTGTCTTTCTTTATATCAACTTCAACTCGAAATTCCTCATGCTTTTGTTTAGTTTGAATGGTTATTCTTGCAAGTATTTACCATTTCCCTTGTTTTAATGAAATTTAAACATCCATAATAATAGTTTGTGTGTTTTCAGGTTTAAAACTAAGTTGATCATGGTTTTTATACATATGCCAACATGCCTTGTTCCTGCATTCACCTCCCTGCACTATGCAACAGATTCTTGTACCAATTGGGATTCTTGCACCAGCGTAGGGTGGGCTTCCAGCACTCTGAAGAGTTCCTGGACTACACTCACCTTCCTGCACTAGAGTCAAGGAATGCATAGATTATGTTAATAATTCAAATCCAGGTGCCCTGATCTTGTGTATAGTCCCTATTCCAGTGTTACATCAATTATTAGTTGGGTTTCATGGATCCATTGATTGCACGATTTTCTTCTTATTGCTTCACCAAAGCACAATGCATATATGACATCTTTTGAGTCTATTAGGAGAACCACATGCTTTGGAAACGAAGAAAGAAGAATGCACAAGGAATTCCTTTCAAATATGGGTACACGATCAGTATTGATATCATCAACGTGAACCATTCCCGAATAACATTTGATCCCATTGTTTCTGATATGGAGCAGTGCCAAGAGGATAGGGATTTGGAAAGCAAGCACATCAAGCAACATCACCCAGAAATATCACATAATTCTTCATATCATGTGAGTGGAAATTGATGAGGCAAACACGTATATACACCCAATACAAAGTGGCATCACGGAAGAAAAATTATTTCTAGAAGCCACGAGGATTAATAGCAGCGTTATATGCCCATGGGTATGATGACGAGGGCTCGATGATTCAATACTAGCTTTTGTATTTGTATGGAACCTCATATTGATGGGAATCCGGTCAAATATGTAGACTCCTTATTTTGTCCAGGAATCCATTAGCAATTCTAAAGTTGTATGCATGTTTAACCTCTAATCCAGATAATTAGGAGAAGTTGTTGTTATAAATATGAAGACATTTTATTGTATAGGATAGACAGAGAGACAAAATATTAAATTTTTAATTGTATTTTAGCAAATAGACGTTCATTCTATTAGGAAGGAGGGGAGGAGACAGTCCCAATGTAGCATTACGCAAGCATAGCTCATTTGTAGATTGCTCCTCCTATTTGTTGGAGTCTGATCCTTGCCCACACAATGTAAAGAGTAAGATTCCATGGATTAATCAAGGCATTTTAAGCCATTTTTTGTTTAATCATTTTATGCATTTTATGATTTTAACCTCTATGTGAACCAGGTCATTGGTAGAGGGTGCAAACTAGTTGGGTTGGCCGCCAAACTAGCTCAAAACTGCTCTGAATCTTTTAGGATTAGGTTGGATTGCATTTACATTGTCATTTGTTGTGTGGGAAATGTGTCGAAGATAAGAATATAATATTTAATTATTTTCAGTCCCTTTCCTTCTTTAAAATTGGTGTCATTCGATTTTCTGCGTGAATACGATATTGGAAGAATTGTTCTTGCAATTTATAAAGGTTTCTTGATATCGAATACTACATTAGATTGCATGCCATGATATGTCCGTCTAGTGGTTATGTATTCATAAGGTCGGCTTATGTGATTGATACCCTGCCTTTATAAGTTTCTAATGCGAAATTTAAATTCTTTAAATTGGTCCAGATCCAACAGGTTCATGCTCCAGAATATGAGATTGATTTCCCTCTTTCTGAGTAATTATGGTTTTGGAGGTATCGAAGTATTTATTAAATCTTAAATGATTATGCTTACAGAGGCCACATATTACTCAGAAGTAGAGACCACATATACATTTTTTTCATTCAAAATAGTGATTCCTATATACTGCAGAGTCAACATTGATGAAAGGAAACTACATTATGTTTGAAATCGACAATGTTTCTTCCCCATTGTAGTTTCCTTTAGACTTTCAGTCAACTTCCCAAGATTTATTCTTCGGGACAAAGAAGGTGAGAAAATTTATATGGGATCAATTTATTTCGTAGATTTGTTTACACACTAAATTTACCTTCCAAGGATTGTTGATGCTTTCAGGTTGTTATTTCTTGAAAAGGATTTTTGT
The DNA here is from genome assembly GCA_031772625.1 of Pinus tabuliformis. Taxonomy (NCBI): domain Eukaryota; kingdom Viridiplantae; phylum Streptophyta; class Pinopsida; order Pinales; family Pinaceae; genus Pinus; species Pinus tabuliformis. The sequence continues at coordinate 99,356,823 of CM062819.1, read as the reverse complement.
TACATAGAGATAGACGCAGCAGAATTAGTGCAGACTTGTTATTTTTCTTTGCACAATGAATGGTTTTGAATTTCTCTTGAATTTATGCCAGCATTTACAATCTTCCTTTTTGATGTTGTTCCGTCATTGCTTGATTTCTCGTTAGGACTTACCTTTTGTTTGTCCATAATTAGGATTTCCTTTCGCAATTGCTAATAGTGCAAGATTACCATTTATTTTTCGCATGATTTAAATTGTTAGGATTGGTGTTTTCTCAAATTCCTTTCAAAATGGAAGATTCCATTTAATTTGTTGAGATTAATGTACAAGTTAGTGTAGAATTTTCTTTGTAGCTTGCCAGGGGCTCTCTCTGGAATTTCCAATGCTGTGCCTCGAAGTTCACGAACTCCCAGATTGAAAATTAAATGTTGGTCCATTAATATGCCCTACACTACACCCAACAAAAGCAACTTGAAGGCTTTGTGGTGAAGGGTAAGAAAGAACTAGTATGTAGGTTAAAAAAATCTTCGTATGGGTTAAAATAGTCACCAAGGATGTGGTATCAAAAATTTGATACATATATACAGGGAATTGGCTTCACTAGAAGAAAAGAAGATCACTGTGTGTATTTTAAATTAATTGGTGACCATGTTATTTATTTGGTCTTGTATGTGGATGATATGTTGCTGATTGGAAATGACAAAGTAATTATCCATGGTTTGAAGACCCAATTTTCCTCCAAATTTGATTGAAGGATCTTAGTGATGGAAACTATATTTTAGGCATGGAAATTAAACGAGATCGTGAAAATAGGAAGCTCTAGTTAAACTAGAGGAAGTATGTCGAGATAATACTGCAAAGGTTTAATATGAAGGATAGTAAACTCGTGAAGGTTCCTATTCTTGTAGGTGTAAATTTATCTATTGAACAATGTCCCAATACACAAGAGGAAGATGGCATGTCCCGTGTTCCATATGCAACTGAATTTGGTAACCTAATGTATGAAATGGTCTATACTAGACCATACATTTCACATGTAGTGGGAGTAATGAGCATGTTTATGTCAAAACTGGGGATGGATAATTGGATAGCAGTGAAGTGGGTTTTTAGGTATTTGTGTGCCACTAGCGATTATCGTATGTGCTAACAAGGCATACCAAGATTGCATAGAGTTTTTGACATCCATGGCTTTGTTGATCCATATTGGGTTGGAGATATGGATCGAAGAAGATCTACAAGTGGGTATGTGTTTAACCCATTTGGAGGAGTAGTCAGTTGGATGAGAAAGAGACAGTTTGTAGTGGCACTTTTCAACTACAAGCAAGGAAGTGTTCAAGTATGGGGTTAATACAGTGAACTATATGGATAGACTCTGACAGCCAAAGAACAATTTTCTTGGCAAAGAACCCTTCATATCATTCAAAGATAAATCCCATTGATTTTGAGTATCACTTTGTGATGGATATGGTTGAGGAAAAAAATTTGTTGTTGGTAAAGGTGGACACTTTGAATAATGTTTCAGATGTATTGACAAAGTCTGCGAGAACTGAGAAGTTTTCTTGGTTTAGAGAAACAATGAATGTTGTAGTGTTGGACCAGACTAAGATTTTTTGTGATCCCCTATGTGGAAAATAAAAAAACAAGTGGTAGAATGTTGGGTGTGCGTTATATTTGTTCCATGACTTGTCGCATGCATCGGGCCCATGGCAACACCCCAGGAAAAAAAAGTTAACCCTATATTAGGTGGGCGGACCTACCTATGGTGTTGTGCATGGGTGTTTCACATGGTTTTAGGCATGATGGTTTTCTATCCATGGTATTTTGTATATTCATTCAAGGAAGCTACAGTTATGTTCTTGTTGAAAAGTGGGCAACAAGAAATGCTAAATTTAGAATGTGCTAAAAATACAATGTCTAAAAATAGTAGTTTGGCCAGTGAGGTCATTGGCCACCTTGGGTGAGAGGTGAAACTGCTAAAAATAGAAAGTTCTAAAAATAGCATTTCTGGGTCCCTTCCTATTTATAGCAGTCCCTGGTTTATCTATAGGAACTAAAATCGAATTTGGTCTTAACAGAAGTTTAAAATATTAACTAATTAATCTCCATGAGTTAATTAGTTGGAAAAATTAAACTTGAAGTCTTTGTGAGAACATGCAAATTAGTTGTCCCACTGATTGAGGAATTTATCCTTTATTCTCTCCACTGATTGAGGAATTAAGTATGAGTTCTATAATGAGAGAATCAGTTGACTTAGTTCTAACTAGTCAAGTCTAGTTAGATTATTTTAACAAGTTGTTAAAATAATAAAATATAGTTTGTTAATGCTTGCATGCATGTGACAACTATTATTTTAGATAACTGAGGATTCACTCGTGGATAACTGTTGCATGTCAGCTCTATCAGAGACCCAGTTGAGATCAGATGAGGGACAGTGTACTATCAGATGGTTGGATCTTCCCATGGAATATTCCTTGCATGCAGGAGGAACTAGTGTCCTCAATGATTGCGCAGTTGGAACTATGGTTGATAGTAGGTATGATTTGGGGCCAATGTTCACATGTTATGAATTGGACCCCAATCAAAATTGTGTAAGGAGATAGGGAATTGGTGGACTTGAGGCCTACATATTGAGGCATAGTGAGTCTATGATCTTTATCTTTTGATTGCAGAGAGTACAAGATAGCTCTTGAGCTAATATTTTTTTGTAAACAGAAGAGGATTTCCACTTGATTGATACTACATTGTTGGGGGTTTTATGCTAGTGCTTTCCCTAATTATATATCTGTATTATGTGTGATTATTTCTCTTGATCAGTTATATGTGTTTATGCTTGATGTTGCTCATGAAATCGATTTTGCTTCCGCTTAATTTTTGTAGAAGTAGATCATGTGTTTTTCTTTAGTACATTGCATTACCAGTTTGATCTATAGGTGAAATTTCTACAAGGTATCAGAGCATAGTTAATTAAGCAAGGAACAATTTACAAGCAAGAGAAAGAACGTCGAAGTTTATTATTCGGGATATAGATATCTAGTTCTCATCACAGTTCAGATTTCATCCAAATGGCCTTCACTGGGTTGAGGCTTGAGTATACCCTTGATGGCAGCTCAAACTACATAGCTTGGAAGATAATGGCATTAAGGACTTCATTGATCAAGAGCTCCCTAAGCCTACTGATGCCACTCAGGTTGCAGACTAGAAGAAGAATGTCGCTAGAGCTAGGAGAATCATCCTAGAGGGACTTTGAGATCACATAGCCTCGAGCCTCCATGAGAAGGAGACTCCGTTTGCAATGTGGAAAACATTGAAAGATTTATATTAGAATAGCAGTGATCAAAGGAATATGGAACTAAAGGACAAGCTTCTAAAGATCAAGTGTGAGAAGGGCGATACAATCACTACATTCATGAACAAGCTCACCAACTACAGAGATGAGCTTGCAAGCATAGGGGTCACTACCGCTGATGATGATATGGTGAGTCTAGCACTCCTTGGTCTTCCTAAGAGTTGGCATAGCTACCAAGACTCAGTGAATGGCAGGGATAAACTACCAGATTGGGAATGATTGTGGTTGGATTTGATGTAGGAGGAGATCAGACGAAACACTAGAGATGGAGCTTCTTCATCAAAGAATTATGATGAAGAGAACTTGACTTTAGCATCTAAAGCTAAGAACGGGAAAGGGAAGGCATCCCAATCCAAGTCTTCTCAAGGAGGGAATAATTTTGACAAGTCGAAGGTGAGATGCTTTCATTATCATGAGTTGGGTCACTATGCTACTAGTTGCCCAAAGAGGAAGAAGTCCAAGAAAGGTTCCTCCAAGGAATATGATGGTGATGCTCTAGCTTCACAATTTGAGATGGATTTCTCACTTATTGCATGCATGGTTTCATCCAGCATGGGATGTGTTTGGTACTTGGATAGTGGAGATTATTTCCACATGTCAGGTGATAAGACTATTTTGAGCACTTTGGAGGAGAAGGATCTCCAGATATGGATCGAGATGGGCGATGATGGAAAGTACCGTGTCTCAGGTGAAGGTACGGTTGTGTTTTAGAGGGAGCATGGTTCTCCACTCTCTCTTTCTAATGTTATGTATGTACCAGGGCTGAAAAAGAATCTCGTGTCCATTCTTTGCTTGAGGATAAAGGCTATGATGTAGTCTTTAGTTTGGGAAAGGTTTTCCTGAGGCATATAGGCACTGGACAGACCAAACAGATAGGGATTTGATTGAAGAAACTCTATAAGTTACAGGTAGAAGACTGTGCTTCTTTGAGTTCCAAAGTAGAGGTGATGAATGGCTAAGATATTGGCAAGTTATGGCATAGGAGACTGGGCCACTTGCATCATGGGGCCTTGAAGATCATGCAACAAATTTCTACCAGATTACCTAAGTGCAAGCTGGAGCAAGTGAGCACATGCAAAGGTTGCACTTTGGGTAAGTATGCAAAATCTTCTTTTCATGATTGGGATGGTAGAGCAGGAGCAGTTCTAGAGTGAGTTCATTCAGATGTATGCGGGCCCTTCTCTACAGCCTCCATTAGAAAGCAAAGGTATTATGTTATTTTTGTTGATGATTTTTCTCGTAGATGTTGGATCTACTTCATGAAAAAGAAGGATCAAACCTTCTTGAAGTTTTTTGAGTTCAAAGCTTTGGCAGAGAAAGAATCAGGGATGGAAGTAAAGCCCTTGTGAAGTGATAACGGTGGAGAGTATATTTCCCAGTAGTTTAAGGACTTCTGTGCTTCAGAAGGAATTAAACGGTAACTCATGGCACCTCATAACCCGCAACAAAATGGGGTGGCTGAAAGGAAGAACAGATCTATTATGGGCGCAACTCGATCGATGTTGCATGACTAAGGCCTACCACTCCATCTGTGGGCTAAGGCATGCAATACAATAGTATATCTTTAGAACAGAATTCCTCATCATATTTTGGGGATGAAGACACCTATGGAGGCTTTTTCAGGGAAGAGACCAGATGTGAGTCACTTCCGCATCTTTGGATCACTAGTATTCTGTCATGTGACGAAATATGCTCAGAAGAAGCTAGACCCAACAGCTGAGTTGGGAATACTTGTGGGGTACACGGATACACCTCAAAACTATCGTGTGTTTCTACCTGCTAGTCAGAGGACTGTAGTGCGCAGGGATATGAAGTTCGATGAGAAGCGAGCCATGCAAGTATCACTTGAGAGGGAGCTCAAGTTGCATGGTGATGATGAGGAACTATTAGTTCCTAAGGAGGAGGAGCCTCCTAATGATGCAGAGCAGCCGCATGTAGAGATTCTAGTTGTGGAGATCACCACTACTAGTGAGTCTTCCAGAGAGGGGCAGAAACGCTCACAGGAAGTTGACAGATTGATGTAGGATGCGGGAGAGAATGTGGGGCAGCCATCCTCTTAGTGCAGATAGAGGAGATCTCCTGATAGATACACTGGCTACATGGCCCTGGTTGGGGAATGTGTAGTGATTGAGCCTTCTTCTTTTGAGGAGGCAGTGTAGCAACCAGTTTGGGTGGATGTGATGGTAGAGGAGTATGATTCTATCATGTGAAATGGTGTATGGGATGTTGCTCCTAGACCGGGGGACAAGTCTGTGGTTACTTCCCGATGGCTTTACAAGGTAAAGCAGGCAACTGATGGTAGTATTGAGAAACAGAAGGCAAGGTTTGTTGCCTGTGGTTTCTCACAGGTTGAGGGGATTGAATATGATTAGACCTTTGCTCCTGTTGCAAGTTACTCATTGATTAGATCGATTCTAGTACTATCAGCATAGATGGGTTGGCAGATCCATCAGATGGATGTGAAGACAACATTCCTCAATGGGGAGATTGAGGAAGAGGTATACATAAAGTAGTCAGAAGTATTTTAGACCTTCGATCGTGAGTCACATGTGCGTCAGCTCAAGCAAGCATTGTATGGGCTGAAGCAAGCACCCCGTGCTTCATATACCAGGATCGACATCTATTTCACCAGGTTGGGCTTCACCAAGAGTGAAGCGGATGTGAACCACTACCACATCATTGTATATGGAAAGCTATTAATTATTGTACTTTATGTCGATGATCTAATTTTGACAGGTGATGATCAGTTGATCAAGTCTTGCAAGAAGGATCTTGCAAGAGAGTTCGAGATGAAGGACATGGGCCTCATGCACTACTTTCTAGGAATGGAGGTGTGGTAGAGAGATGGGGAAGTATTTGTGTCTCAGGGAAAGTATGCCAATGAGATACTAAGGCGCTTCCACATGGAGATGTGCAAGCCCATGGAGACTCCTCTAGTAGGTAACTGGAGGAAGGAGGATGGTACTTCAAGTGAGGTAGTAGTTGCTAATGTTATAGGCAGCTTGTGGCTTCACTCATGTATTTGGTGAACACACGACCGGATTTGTGCTTTGCGGTGAACCAGCTAAGTCAAGCTATGGTTTAGCCAACCAAGTTATTTTGGAAGGTGGAAAAGAATGTGTTGAGATATCTCAGAGGCACTACACAGTATGGATTATGGTACAGGTGGACAGAGGGAGTGAAGCTCCAAGGCTTCACAGATGCAGATTGGGCAGGTAGTCCATCAAACAGGAAGAGCACTTTTGGAGGAATCTTCAACCTTGGGTCAGCTGCAGTTTCTTGGTATAGTCGAAAACAGAGATTAGTTGCACTTAGCACAGCAGAGGCAGAGTACATGGTAGCTAGTCAGGCTGCATGTGAGGCCATCTGGATGTGGAAGATTCTAGTGGGATTGTTTGGTCAGATGATGGATCCTACAGTGATATATTGTGATAATCAGAGTTGCATTAAACAATCTGAGAATCCAGTGTTTCATGACAGGTCCAAGCATATAGATATTCGCTATAATCATCTACGGGATTGTGTGGTCAAGAGGATCATGATGTTGCAGTACCTTTTGGCCGAGGAACAAGATGCAGATATTTTGACAAAGGCATTGTCAAAAGGCAAGTTTGAGTTCCACAGAGACAGGATCGGGGTTGCTGATAATCCCTTTCTTGTTGAGAGGGAGTGTTGAAAAGTGGGCAACAAGAAATGCTAAATTTAGAATGTGCTAAAAATAGAATGTCTAAAAATAGCATGTCTAAAAATAGCAGTTTGGCCAGTGAGGTCATTGGCCACCTTGGGTGAGAGGTGAAACTGCTAAAAATAGAAAGTTCTAAAAATAGAATTTCTGGGTCCCTTCCTATTTATAGCAGTCCCTGGTCTATCTATAGGAAGTAAAATCGAATTTGGTCTTAACAGCAGTTTAAAATATTAACTGATTAATCTCCATGAGTTAATTAGTTGGAAAAATTAAACTTGAAGTCTTTGTGAGAACATGCAAATTAGTTGTCCCACTGATTGAGGAATTTATCCTTTATTCTCTCCACTGATTGAGGAATTAAGTATGAGTTCTATAATGAGAGAATTAGTTGACTTAGTTCTAACTAGTCAAGTCCAGTTAGATTATTTTAACAAGTTGTTAAAATAATAAAATATAGTTTGTTAATGCTTGCATGCATGTGACAACTATTATTTTAGATAACTGAGGATTCACTCATGGATAACTGTTGCATGTCAGTTTTGTCAAAGACCCTGTTGAGATCAGATGAAGGAAAGTGTACTATCATATGCTTGGATCTTCCCATGGAATATTCCTTGCATGCAGGAGGAACTAGCGTCCTCAAGGATTGCGTAGTTGGACCTATGGTTGACAGTAGGTATGATTTGGGGCCAATGCTCACATGTTATGAATTGGACCCCAATCAAAATTGCGCAAGGAAATAGGGGATTGGTGGATTTGAGGCATACATATTGAGGCATAGTGAGTCTATGATCTTCATCTTTTGATTGCAGAGAGTACACTCTTGAGCTGATATTTTTTGTAAACAGAAGAGGATTTCCACTTGATTAATAATACAATGTTGGGGGTTTTATGGTGGTGTTTTCCCCAGTGATATATCTGTGTTATGTGTGATTATTTCTCTTGATCAATTATATGTGTTTATGCTTGATGTTTCTCATGAAATTGATTTTGCTTCTGCTTAATGTTTTGTAGAAGTAGATCATGTGTTTTTCTTTAGTACATTGCATTACCAGTTTGATCTACAGGTGAAATTTCTACAGTTTTAATATAGGGTTAATGGATTGGGTTTATGAATGCTTCAACATGTATATATATGTATTGTAGAATTGATAGGAACATAATGAAAAATCAATCTGGTAGTCCTGGATTTAGGGTCTAGGGGAAAATCTCTATGTATTTTTTTTATTTTATCGCCATTATATATTTTCTATTTTAAGTATTCATTTGTAGTTAATTTCCGTACAGGCTTAAAACCTACAAAGAGGTCTCATGGCCACAATCGTTCAGAATAGTAGTCAGTGTTGCAACTGAGGGATGACTGAGACAATCTGCGACATGATTGGTGTTGCCCTTCTTGTATTTAATGTTCAAGTGGAATTTTTGTAGATACGTAGACCACTTTTGGTTTCAATCATTCTAAAACTTCCCTTGTGTTTATATAAACTAAAGAGGTCAATGATTTGTTGGATGACTGTCTCCTTCCCTAGAATGTAATGCTTCCATTGTTGGCACACTTACATGATAGAACACATCTCTTTATCATAGGTGGGGTATTTCTGAATTGATCGGAAAGTGTATAATTGGGATAGGCCACCGAATGCCCTTGTTAGGTGGGAACTGCACTAATACCATAGTTGGACATGTCTGTCTCAATTTCAAATGGTTTTTGCAAGTCTAAAAATGTGAGTATAGGTGAATAATAGATGTGGTTCTTTAGCTCAATGAACGCCTTTTTTTGGGACTCAGACAAGAAAAAAAAATATTTCGTTTTGACCTTGGTAATTTGACTTAGAGCCCAAGTGATATGAGATAACCCCAACACAAACCTCTAATAAAAATTGGCAAGGTCCAAAAAGATACAATGCTATGTTAGAGTGGTCGGTGTTGGCCAATCCTCAATGACTTGGATCTTCACCAAATCCACATGCACACCTTGATCATCAATGATGTATCCTAGATATTGGACCTACCTCATGATAATAGTGCATTTTTCCATGTTGGAACATAGTTTATGGTGTCACAGGGTTTAAGGGCCTGCCAAATATGTTATAGGTGCTCTTCTCAAATCTTATTGAAGATGAGGATTTTCTCTAGATATAAAACCATGAACAAGTTGGATAAGGTTCACAAGATGTCATCCATTACCCTATAAAAGTTGTAGGGACATTGTTCAACCTGAAAGGCATGACCAACGACTCGAGAAGTCCCTCCTTGGATTTGAAGGCAGTCTTTCATACATCTGTGAGTTCTATTTCCACCTCGTGATATCTAGACTTCAAATTGATCTTGCTGAAATACTTGGTCCCTTTGATATGCTCAAGAAGGTCATCAATCATTGGGATTGAATAGCTGTTCCTGACAGTGAATTTTTTATTGCTCGATAATCAATGCAAAGGCACCAGGTTCCATATTTCTTCTATGAAAGTACAATCAGGCTCCCACAAGGTGAGTAACTTGGTTGGGTGTTCCCTTGTTGTAGCAACTCCTGGATCCACTGCTTGATTTCTTCATTTTCTAAAATGGAGAAGTCGTATATCGACCCTTTGGATAAAGGTGCTTTAGGAGTCAAATCGATTGAATGCTTGACTTGACAATGCAAAGGTACCCTTATAGGTGAGGAGAATATGTCCTTTTATTCTGCCACAACCTTATCCACCTACTTCTACTACATGGGGGAATCCTTACTGAGGCTCATGGATGTGGCCACTATCTTCACCTTACTTTAAGTGCGAATCAGAAAGAAAACATTTTTTTTGGTCTCGTAGATGATCTTATCTCATTTCATAGCAGAGATCAAGGAGATGGAAGTAGGTGGGGCTACCTTCGGTATCCTATGTAACTTATTTCCCAAAGTGATAATAACAATGCGAGGCCTGGAGTCATACACAACATGACACTTCCACAAGTGTGGTTGGCTAAATAACACATCACAAACTTCAAGACGAGAAAAATCAGATAGTAACTCATCCATGAAGGGCTTAACGCTATAGCAAAGGTGAAACTGCTGGCTAATATGGAGATCTCGCCCTTGGTGGAGCCACTTGATGGTGTATGGCTATGGATGTGGTGTTTGCGGTAGGCCCAACTGCTTCATGAAATTTATTGAAATGAGGTTCTTTTGGCCCCCATTGTTAACAATGAACTGCAACAGAGAACCCTTCGCCCACATATTTGATTGGAAAAGATGCACCCCCTCCTTTCGATCCTCACGCTCATTCTTCTGGACTTTACTAGTGGCAATGATGGCAGTTGGTTTTCATCAATAATCTGCTTCCACTTGTTGTTCCACTTGTTGCGTTTTGGCTCAAAATCAAAACATGCATCAAACTTTAAATATTTCAGCTTGACCACCAATGAATTCAAGGTGCGACACTCATTTGTGTTGTGAGTGGGGCTCTTGTGGAACTCACACCATTTTCCTAGGTCCTTATTCATCTTTGTGTTTCCATTCTTTTCTTAGGGCTTCAATGGTTGTCCTAGGTCACCCCACCTTGGCTCTGTCTTTTTTTCTATAGTTTTGGGGCACTCCATCCCTACTTCTGATTCACAGATCCAAAGTCAAGCTTCTTTTGTTTATTTTTTTTTCCAATCTTAGCAACATATCAGTACACTACACCAAGCAAGGAGATGTCTAGGAACTCTATTTCTTCCTGATTGTATTTGTGCAGACACTCGTGGTACTTGAGCACCAAATGTCACTTAGACTCTTTGATACCCAACTTTGTGTATAGAGTATGAAAAATATTTGTGAACTCATGCAAATCTTAGTCCTTTGTTGTCGTAGTGTGTTCCATTTTATGCGTCTGTCCTCATAGCTCCCCATGGGGTAATATTGTTCCTTGACAGTGTCTTGGAAGGAGTTCCAAGAGGGGGTGGCTATAAACAGAGAGGGTTCCTTGACCCTTTTCTCATAGTAAGTTTCCCACCATTCCCTGGCATGGGGTGTGGCCTTGAGTAGTAAAAAAGTAATATTTCACTATCAAAGAAATTATGGACCGAAAGATAACCTTCCAAAAAAATTGACCATATATCTACAACTACTACATCTATTTGATCTTACAATATAAGGTTATATAAATTCACTTGTACCTTGAATGGGGGGACACCTTCAATGTGGCTGCTATATGAAGATGTCTTGCTAGTGCACATCTACCGAAGGATCTAGGCCAAGTTGTCCATCATCTTGTTCCTTTTCCACTCAAGGGCTTCTTTGAGAAACAACTTAATAGGATCACCTTCTCCCTTGTCTTTCTTTTCTACTGCCATGGGAGGTCATCGGTGTCAGTGGGGACAGTCTTGCAATGGCTCAACCAGTTCAAGTCCCAACTCCTTATACCTCAACCTCATTGCAGACATGTACCGAAAATAGAGAAAGAGCGGACCACTCTGATACCAATGATCTGTATTTATGGAGGAATGAAATATAATATAGATAGAAATAGAAACAAATGATACATTGAAAACAAAACTTCAATTCATTCATAACAAACTACTGAAAACGTTTTATATGCAAAATGGAAATAAACTAATTCAAATGATGATAGCTTGTCTCTAAGAAGAGATGTGGCAGCTACATCTCTTATGAACTATGATAAAATGGGGCTTAGAGGCTTATATATTATTGAGAAACAATGGAAAAAACTAAACATACAAAAACTAACTTTAGGAGATGGAGTGCCAAAAGTGTGTGGGCATTGTTACCCACCATATAGTGGGTCATATCCCTAGGAGAATGTTTTTCTCTAGGATGGTCCTCAGCAGGAAGCCAGTAGCCCATTGCAGCCACTAACTATCTCAATTTTGCGATTTCTCTGCCACCTAAGCCAACCATGTGGTCCCTCGCCCATCTACCATGATCATATGTTTGAGGGTGGACCTCCCAAACCTTAAGGTATGCCTTTTCATTTGGAAATTGAGTATTGTAGTTTTCTTATCATGGAGACTTCTCGGCATGGATTAATGGGGGAATTTAGCGAAAAGAATGGGCTAGGTCTATGTTCTTGTCCCCTAGAACCCTTTTGGGTATTAACCTTAGATTCTAGTCCCATGGGATATTTTTTACTGATCATTTGGCTCTGGGGATGGTATTTCATGGGAAATCTCAATTTTGGTTGCATGTTCCCACTCCCTTATCCATTTAAATTACCCTTTTTCCATTCATTATTACCCTACTCATCATTTCTCCCACCTGGGTCCACATTCCTCCACTGGGTCCACATAGGGTTAGCATGCCCCTTGCCCTTTCCCACACCTTGGGTCATGGCCTAGAATGAAGTTTGAAAGTCGATGTAGCCAAAAAAAAGATAAAATCATACATGGCCACATTTAACAGGAAAATGTACCACAAAATGAAAAAGATAGTTGGAACGAACACATTTAGCACATGTGAAAATCTAATGCATGAGATCTACCTCATCATCATGGCCATCACGCTAGTTCCTATATTTTCTATGAACCTCCTCCGTCATATAGGAACCCATGATTTTTCCAACCCCTAGTGAGTAATGAACTGACCCACCATTAAAAAGGGATATTCATTGTTATATCTTATACATCATGCTCTCACCCTTTGATATTCATTGTTATATCTTATGTACCATGATTTCTCCCTCCTATACATTATAAACGCAAGAGTGATGTTTCCTCTTATTAGCTACCCTTCTACCCGAGCATGTGACCTAGGGTTTCCCCTTCTGATCCTCTACTTCATTCACCTATCTGCCAAATTGCCACCACCTTTTGAAGGATGTACCCTAACTGTATCATCCCCTCTAGAAGTAGAAACCACCTAATATTATTATTAGTTAACCCTTTTTGGAGATTAGGAGACATTGGCACATTGCGAAGCCCATTATGGAAGGGTAGGCCATTATGAAGTCCCCACCTATGGTCCATGATTTGGTAAGCTCATTTACTCGATTTCCTTAATGACTTGTTGTACTAGAAGGCTAGGGGACACATTGGATCTTATGCAGGATAACATATGGTCTCCATTTTGGCTTTGGTCTCCCTATACGAGGTCCTAATCCTTCAGTGCACTACATTAGCACTTGTATGGTGTGTGTTGAGATCCATGGGACTCCACAGTAGCAGAAAACACTCCATGGATCCCCACAGCCATTCAAAGATTACTCATGGTTTACTTATGGACAAGGAAGATGCACCTGATCCATCATGCGTAGCTGGCTCCATTTTTACACCATACACTTGGAAGATGATCCAGGACTTGCACAATGATGTGCACCACCTACACCATCATGCTAGCCTTTGCAGGTGATCTAAACACATCTGCGATTTGTTTGGAGACCCATGAGGACACTTGTATGTGGCCACATGTAATTTGGAGCACCACATGTTATTACAAGGGGACAACCCCCTGTCCATTTCTTTTGAGGGTCCTATTCTTCACTGTGGCATCCATGGACCTCATTAAGCCTCTTAGAGGGACCTACGACATGCATAGATTATTATTTGACCTCTTAAGAGGCTTACCTTTTCATTTGTGAGGTAGTTTGTTGGGCTTGTCACCAAAGGTTGAATTATTAGAACATTACTTTATTTTTTGGGCTTATGTAGGACAAGGAGGCTAATTTGAACTCCTAAGTTGTGTATAAATACAAGTGAGATGAGTTAATTTACTCATCATCACTTTGGTTTGGACCATTTTTCTCTCTTGAGATTTTCACACTTTTTCTAGCGAATGAACTGGAGCTTTATGGATGAGTTTTGATGTATGGATATTGGTCTATCCTCTCTTGGAGCTTCTCTCTTGTCAATTTTGAATGCTTGGATATACTCTATTACATGTAAGTACGTGATTTTTAATGTTATTCTTGTTTACTCTTTTCATATACGTTGGTGTTGATAAAAAAAAAATGGCCTAATCAACATTTTAAGGATACAACCAAGTCAAGATCTGTAACTTAGATCTCTATCCATTGAATGGTGGTTCCAACTGGTTCTATTAGGTCCAGTTACCCTTTCTCTATTTCTATTATGGCTTATAATATCTATATTCTCTCACCAATAGAGAAATAGCACTCAATATGACTCTCTTGTTGCTAGCTTGGCACGAAAGTAATCCCTTAAGTTCATTTGGTGCTTTGCCAAACCACTTCTAATTCTTTGCCTCTTTAAGAAGAGGACTTCTAGAAATGTGGTCATTAAACTAAATGCAGATCCAACTCTATATTCCCTAATACTATCTTGATTGGATGAAGGATTACTCCTCCATGCAACCAAGAGAAAGACTAATAATAATTTGGATTTTAGCTTGGAAAATGTATGATGAATATCTGGCTAAAGAAATAGTTCATTTAACTAATATTATAATTATTTATCATGCTATCTTTAAGAGATCAATTAATCATAACTATTGGATCACTAACATTAGGAATTAGTTCACATAACATTACTGGTTATTAAATCAGGATAAAATATAATATTTTTTAGCAAATAGTTAATCAGAAATCTAATCTTAATAAGTAATGACAGGAGATAAATGATAACAAATTTATGTGCTGAAGATAAGATAACTAATATAAAATATAAGAATCAATATTGATATTAGTGCACAATATAAATTTTATAGATACAATAATGCTACCAAAAATAAATGCAATTTGTTATTAGAAATAATAGTATCTTTATACAAACTAATCAAACCTCCTCTCATGTTCAATAAAAGATTTGATAGAAACAATAGTTACAATAGTGCAAACCTTTCTCCTCTTTACATAGCTTAGAATTGAAAGAGACCAAACCTCAACCACATACATCACAGATCTGTGAAAAAATATCTTATTCTAATAATGCCTCTCTATTCTATTCTCTACTTTATCTCGTGCATATCCCCTTGTCTTTGTCAAGGAGATTGTATTTATGTAGAGCTTAAGGTGAAATCATGAAAATAACAATAATTTCATGTATCTCTCAACAACTGAGATAATAAAATCAATTAAATTAGGTGCTTTTTCCTTCTGTTGAATTGCGACCCAAATGTAAATCCCCTCTGTTTAATAAAATGCCTAGTTTAGCTTGTTGTTGAGTTTCATTTATTTTCTATTGATAACCATTGAGCATATTGTTTGACAAGATCACACTCTTCATGGTATTAGTCATCGTTTAAGCTTTTGTTTTAACCTACTCTGTCTATTTTGTTTTGGATCTCGACACATGGTTGAGTAGTTGTTGATAAAATGCTATATTCAATTCGGCCCATGATATTCCTTGTAACAAAAAAATCAAAATTAGCCATTTAAAATGATGGAAAACTCAATACACATATGACTTTTAATTATTCCCCAAGACCTTTTAATTTTAATTTAGTGGCAATAACAATGGTCGGAGGATGATACATGTGGCAAGAGTTGAGTGGTATCAGAGGTAATCCCATCAGAACTATTAGGGTCCTATATTTTATAAGATGAGTTGTTTTGACCTGATCATTTATATTTGAAAAAATGTAAATAATGTTTCATGTTTGAAATTTATTTCCATAAGAACATAAATAAATAAATAAATATATATCTATATATCGATATATATATATATATATATATATATATATATATATATATATATATATATATATATATATATATATAGATATAGATATAGATATAGATATAGATATAGATATAGATATAGATATAGATATAGATATAGATATAGATATAGATATAGATATAGATATAGATATAGAAAAATAAATTGTATGGGGCATAAAATATAGAATAAAGAAAGAAAAGGAAGAAAAGAAAAGAAAAAAAAGGAAAAAAAAGGAAAAAAAATATATGAAAATTTCCCCCTAGGTGAGCAAGTCTAATAAGTGTGCATCTTGTTTAAATGCCACATTGTAAATAGGAGAATTAGAAATAGTTAGTCTATTCACATTGTTTAAATGTGATTAGGCCAAAAATACATTTAATTAGGTGAGTGAATAAATCAAACACACAATTTAATCGTGATTGAGCTATATTAGTGGAGTTAATCACACCATTTAATAGTGGTTAACTAACATAGAAAAAGAATAAAAAACCTTAGAAAAATGAATAAATGGTCTTGCAAAATCAAATGCGCCCTAGATTTGATTAATTTCCTTTAAATTATTTAATTCGATTTGGAACAAATTAATCATGAGGTTAAACATGATTAATTTTTGTAATAGTGTATCTTATTCTTTAATGTTTCGAAAGGTTGTATAAAGTTCGATGATGACATATAATTTATAGTGATGGAATTATTAATTGCGGCAAAACAACGGTCGAGATATTCCCTGCACGAATAAATGGCAGGGAAGTATTTTCGGGCCCCCCCGAGCTCCATCCCACTTTATGGTGGAGGGGGGGTGTTTCGAAAGGCCCGCTACATGTCACCCCCACAACATTTCTCACCCCCCCTTGCATTTTCACTCATCGTGATCCACCCCTTCGAGAATTTGTTCAGCGTTGACCGCTTGCCCCTCAACCACTCCCAACCTTCCACGATACCCTTTCCCGAACCCACTCACCGTCCGCCAACTCAGCCTTGCCAACCCCACTTGAACGAAATTCCCTTCTATTTAAACCATTACGAGAACCCATCTCACTCCTAATCAAAGGCCGCCATTTGGCACTCCACTTCCCACCTCAACAAGTCATTACGCCAATTACTTTCTCTTGCTCCTGGTAACGGTAAAAGCCAAATGGTAATTTAAAAAATCACATTATTAGGCATTGTTAAACCACAAATTCCTTTAATTTTCCTATTTTGCATGACCTATATAAGTTTTCATCCTTCCACATTACCGCGGTAACCAGACCATTTATCAGCAACAGTGATACAATCACTATCAGAGTCCCCACTCCAGCATTCTGTAGCAAACCTTTCTGTTCCAGGTAATCCCAGCGTTGTCATCACTCTATTTATACTTTTAAAGATATGTAATGCCTCCTAAGAGTAGGACCCCTAAGGACAATGGGAATAAACCAAAGGAAAATCCCATGCTACCCCGTCCTATTGATCTAGATCATCTACCCCTAATTGATCTATGATATAAAATTGGTGAAACAAATAGTGAATTCAACTTGTTCAAACATCACAGTTGGTTGAAGCAGGAATTCTTAGATCATAGTGATGAATTGAATCTATGGGAGTCTACCCTCCCTCAATTCATGTTCCCACACACCCATCACTTCCCTGAGCTAGTCTCTTGGTGTAAATTAAGCTATGTCCCCTCCCAATAAGAAATTATGAGTCAAAATTGTGAAATTTTGTTCACCATCACAGTCGAAGCCATATTTTAAATACTCCAAGTGACAATTCTGGAGTCTTCCAAGCCACTGTTAGTAGACTCTCTCACAGATCTCTACAAGAGTTTAACCTTCCCTCAGAGAGTGAAAATATTTGAAATATTTCTTCTTGAAGATGCCCAATTAGCTAAAACAAACCGTCCATACTCATCTCCTATGTTCCCTGAGGTAACCAAATAGATCATCTGCATCATCTCATACCTACTTGGTTATCACTCTGATCAATGGGTTGATGAGGCCATTGTTGGCTTCCTGTCAATTTTACCCACTCGTGAGAAAGCTGTTGTTTTTAATTATAGTGAATTTATTGTAGAGGAAATGCATGAGTAATTCATGAAGTTTCCTACGGAGGGAGATTTCAAATATTCTGTTGTGTTAGTTTATATGTTTTCTTATCATCAAGCAGATAACTTTCTCTTTACTTTGCAGAAGATGGATGAGTAGGGTAGTGCTCAATGAGTCATACATTGGACCTCCGTGGTTAAGAAAAACTCCACAAAATTCACTTTCAAAGACTATGTTGATAAGTTTTTGTATATAGTTATTTTCCTGCTACATAGTGATTTGGAGCCTAGGATAAGAGCACATATCAAGAAGTTTTTGCATCTTAGTGACGAGGTGAATATAGGTGACTCGTATTTATACCAGAACTACATCGAGATCAAAGTCTATGGATGTGAATTTTTACCCTATAGGTTGCTAAAATTTGTTCCCATGAGGTTATTTTCATTAGAGTACATCAAAAAAATGATACACATGGATGACCTACATTTTGTGGCCGCTAAGAAGAAGGCACAATTTAAAATCAAATCACAGGTAGGACCTTTTGTGTGCAATACCAGGAGAACTCGTAAAGAAGCCGATTTACTCTTTAAGCAATTAAATTTCAAACTAAGCTTCACTTGGTCTTATAACCATTTTGGTATGATTTCAAAGCTGAGGGTGGAGAAAAATACTACTCCCTACACACATACTCCTCGGTTAGATATCAAGAAATACATGAACAAATATCAGTGGGAGAAGAACACCTTGTAGGAAGTAGATGAGTAGATTTTATCTACAACCACCTCACAGACACCAATCCCTCACAAGAAGCATGATAAAACGCCTAGGGAAGAAGCATCTTCTCTAGTAACATATATTAAATCCAAGAAATTTTTAATCTATGTAAGAAATTTACTAATAACTGGTATCAGAGCCAGATATTGGCTTCAAAGGGATTCTTTGATGCCAAGGGTTTATAGTGCCTGATGAGACCAATGCAACCTTTTTACAAATCTGGGTCTGAAAATAATGGTGGAACAATTGTACGTGGAAGAACCTTGAGGAGAATGTGCGGAAGATAGTGCCATAACTGCCAGGGATCGCAATGCATTTGCGATATTTACTGGTTTGGAACGTGATGACAAATTGTTCGAGATTCATGCGGCTTCAAAAATTGTTCATTTTCTGCTACGTGAGGCCACTGGTGCTGGAATCTATGAGGTTCTCATCGGGCTCGTAGTTGGAGCGGTTTGATAGAAGTTTTTGAGCAAATCAAATTGAGAGAGGATGGATCAGAATCGCAACAGCAATAAACAAAAAAAAAAAATAATGAAGTCAAAATTATTGCATGTAAATGGGCATACTACTGTAAGACCTGGTAAGGCATGTGTACCCCTCGGTGATCATCGATAAAGTCTGGGTTAGACCTAGGTGATAGGGGGGATGTTGGGTTAACAATACCCTGGGTAAAAACTCTGAGGGGGGTAAGAGCTAGAGTGAGCGGGATTGTCTCACTTAGCAGGTTTGGCTGGAGTTAGTCAAGGAACCCCAAGTCAAGTTTAAGGGGGGAATTGTTAGGTAAACTTGACTCGGGATAGAGTCAAAGTTGACCAGGTTAAACAGTGATGGTTTTGGGGCACATGGTATTGTGCACCCATAGTATTCTGCCCATGGTATTATATGTAATGGAGCTTATAAAAGGCTGGAAGGACTTCATTGTAATGCAAGACCTGGAGGTGAGCGGTGAAGGCTCACTTGGTCAGATTGGCCAGGGTTTTGGCCAATGCTAATGAGATCTTATTAGGTTGGGTTTTTCCCCAGATTTTGGGTTTTCCCGGATAAACATTTGTGTTTATGTGTTTATGGTTGTTGTTGGTTATTTTTATATTTATTCCTCTCAGTAATTATTTATGTTATGCAGTAAATTTCTTAACAATCTACACTAAGAAACCTAAAAATAATCTGTTGTCATTTACTGCTCACTCACAGCTTTGTAAATGATCAGTGGTCTAGGATGCATGAGAACAGTGAAGTTAAAGCCATTTCCTGAGCCACAAAAGTTATCATATCTTGGTGAGACACTCTCTATTGTATAATGCTCAGAAAAATATTTTTGGTGGTATATAGAAGTCCAAAAAAGGGTTCCCAGATAAAAGTTAGAGCCCATAGAATATTTCCACTCAAAAGTCCAGCCGATTGAGGAAAATGGCTTAGTATGGTGAAACAATTCCAATCGGGACCCAGGAGGCTCATCGCATATCACAAATCGACAGCTAGGTGGGTGTGGACCACTGCTTGTTGCACTAAAAATTGTCACCTTGACATTTTGCTATCTGTGTGAGTTCATTACCACTCATACATTCCTCCTTTGCAAGTCTGAAACACCAGTTCCTCATATCAAGCCTGGAAAATAAGAGAAAATCCCTCAAAAGCCTTTAAAACTTTAGTTCTGCACTTTCTCTTTGTCTTACCTGCGGTTCCGCACCTAATGGTCATGTCTCCAGCGCACCTGACCGCACTATCTCTATGTTAAAGGTGCGAACCCCTGTAAAATTTAAAAAGGCGCAAGTATATTATGAAAAACTCACTTTTAGTTATTTCTAGAAGCTTCTGGGAGGAATCTTGAGGTGGCAAGTTCGCTCTTTTAAGGTTCATGTATCCCATACCTTAAGGAGCTAACCCCTTGATGTGAGGAGCTTATCCCTTTGAAGGAGGATTCTATCCCTTCATAGGTGGAACTGTAACCTCCTCCTCTGGACTATAAAAAGAAGCATTGGGCTGGTTAACAGGAGTTAGAAGCTGAATATTTTTGAGGTGGAATGCTGCTGGAACTTAGTCTTCTTTAGTTGAGTTTTTATGAGGAAAGATTACATACCTCTAAGATCTCATTTGGAAGAGTCCAAGGCTTATCAAAGTAAAGGAAATTCCTGTTTCAGACCCTAGGAGGAACTTGCTCAACATCAAGGCTGAAAAGGTTGTAAGGTTCTTCTAATTCAAAGTTAATACAAATAAATTTGTTTTTCTCAATAAGCTGTTGATTCATAGTTTATTTTATGGATTCCTTGATCACCATAATAGACATAATTTATGATATTTGCTATGGAGGTGCTATTTAATGTTTTCTTGTTTGTGATTGTAGGTTCTCAAAGGAAACTCTTTCGAACGATTGGAGGATAACTCTTTCGAACGATTGAAGGATGACTACTACGAACAAGCATTGGATCTAAGGTAGGATCTTAACACCTTTGTAGTATTTACTTATAAATCGCATATGTCTAGAGAAAGATAGGTTTGTTTGTTCATTTGTTGCTAGACTATTTTCTGATACTAGGGAGATCGGCCTTGTCTGCAAGATCGATTTATCCGGCCAACAAATTGGCGACTCCGTTGGGGATGGTATTTGATTGTTGGTTTTCCTTTGTTTTGACTTGAGAAAATTGTTTTGTTTACTGGTTTTGATTGATGTATACTGACTTGGGTAGTTTTTAAAATCTAGAAGTATTTTTCATTTTTTTTGAAGTTTTCGGGGGACCACACTTGCTCTTTACAGACAATGCAGGCATCTCCACACTTTTCCTTTAGTAAATAGAGAGGAACCGCACCTGCTACTTCTATAGCCTGCGGACCCTATTAAAATTTTTGAAAAACTTAACATATCTTCTTCCAGTTAAGTTTAGGTTTTATTTAGGATTTTTAATGTCTACCTAGATCTGTATTTTTTCTGTCAAAAATCTCTTGTGAGTGAGTATCGATAGTATTTTTGTTTTGAATGATTTTTTAGAAGTTTTGCATGCTGGAAGTGGTTTTCACTTTGTCTCTGTAGTGAATCAAAGATCAGAAGCTTGAGAAACCTTAGATCACCCTGGCGTCTTTTTGTCTTCTTGATGAGTCTGACTTGGTTGTGAAACCTATCCTTTGTGAGAAATAGATTTAGTTTTCTCGTTGCAAATCTTTGAACAAACTTTGTTATAAGTTCTGAATTTCATCTTTACAAAAGAAAACATATCTGGATGTTTTTTGATTGGTTTGTTATTCTGCGCAAATGAATCCTTAGTTTACTGAACAACTAAGTAAAACGTCCTCAAAAATAATTGAAGCTTTTATTCAATTAGATTTTTAAATTTCTTAGATCTAAAAATTAGTTTTTTGTAGTGTTGAGTGTTTTTCTAGAACTTGAAGATCTCTTTTGAAGCACATTGTTTTTTGTAGTTTTGAGTTTTGAAAAGTGAAAGGGATTTATGGTGAGCATTAATTATTTGTCTCATTTTGAGTTCTTATTAAAAAATAAAAAATATTTTCTTTCCATTTCCATGTTGAAAGGAAGAATTGTTTCTTAAAGAATTGCATTCTCAAACTCTTTCTTTTAGCTAGAATTTCATTGAAAGAAAAACGAATTGCTTATCATTTTAGGTGAATTTTTTTAGTGTGTTTGGAGTCAAGTCTTCACACCATCAAAGTTTCATTTCCATACCTATTGACTTAAATAACAACCCATAAAAGCAACGCTTAATTAAAATTGATCTAGTAATCTTTTCTATTTATAGGGCTCTTATCACCAGTATAGCTTAGGCTAGTATCTTGGAGTAGGGAGTAATTAACTATCCAAGATAGTTAAAACAAACAAGTAGATACATCTTGCGGTAGGAAATAAATCCAATTGTAATTGATATGTTCTGGGAACCTTCTCTTAAAGGAGTCAATCACGAGATCATGTCCGAACCTTTGAGACAATCAATTCTGGTTCATTGGGAAAGATAGATCTCCGCGTATTATAAATGGTAAACCTTGGATTAACCATTATCGAGGAGCCTGGGGTCACTTGTTGGTAAACATCAGATTGACCATGTCGAGGAGCCTTCAAGGGGATTGAGCTTCATTACTCTGCCCTTGCGCGTGGAATCAGATCATAGACTGTTCCCCTAGTTGTATTATTTGTTGTTGGTAACCTTAGTGTCCATAAACTTAAGATTATTTCCTAAGGTGATGGTGAAGGAAAGTTCTCACTGTACCTGGAGTAGATGTCGACTAGACTCACTTGGACTCTCTGGGGGGTTCTCTTCACTCAAGATGGTTTTGTGAAGAAACTTGTGCCAGTCTGTTTCATTAAGAAGGTTGTCGGGGTAACTGTTCCAACCGCCATTTCTGTATTAAACTTCTACTAAGTTGGACTTCATCACCAACTAGTATTTTTAGTACGGGAAGTTATTGTTTGTGCGTGGTTTGAACTCTTAGATTTTTTAGGCGTGTGATTCAGTTTTTTGTTTCTTTAGAGACTTTAGGTGTTTTTATTGGAATTTTCTTTGTTTGCATGTGATTAATTAATATTTAATCATGGCCGAATTACTGAGACAATCTCGTAGACTTCAGGGGAAACCTCATGAGTATACACCAAGCCAACTTGAAGGGCTGTGAGCTCTCGTATCACCTTCTGACAGTAGAGTTGGATCACCAAAAGTCGGAAAGTCATCTCTAATTATTCATCCTGATTATCAAATACAAACAACAGAGTATATTCAAGAGCCAATTTCATTTTCCAAAGTTACTGGTAGTATTTCTCCTTCCAGTGAATTAGCTGAAGAACCTAAAATTTCTGAGCCTGACACTGAACTTGCTGTTTTGGAACCATCTTTAGGATTTATTACTCCAACTTCTAGTGACCCTGGTTCACCTGGGGTAGGAAATATCATTACTCAAAATCTTCTTTCTGACCTCATTTCTATTGAAGGACTTGTCAGTCCAGACGAAGACGTAATTCTTCCCGAAAACCAATAGACTTTGAACCTTAGGAAGCATGAACCAATATTCTATAGTCCTTTTAGGAGTGACGCTTGGTATGTATCATTGACAAATTTTTTAGAAAACCTGGGTCTTAGTTTTTCACCACCTCGAATTCCTTTTCATCCTACACCAAGAGGTTATTATCATTCATCAATCATGTCAAGATAGTCATCTATGTTTTCCCAATCACCGGAAACACTTTTATCCAGTGGTCCTTTTGTTCCTTCAGGGTACCAGTCACTCTCTGGTACTTTCTCAGGAGCAACTCCTCGACCGATTGAACAAGTGTTATCATCTAGTAGTAATGGAACTCAAATGTTGAACGCAGAAAAAATTCTTATGATGTCTGGTAGTACTCCAAATCCTCAACCTCAAGGTAGTCAGTTACCGCCTAGGGGGAAACCCCAAGGTAGTCAGTTACCGCCTGAGGGGCAACCCCAAGGTAGTCAATTACCACCTGGGGGGCAACCTCAAGGTAGTCAGTTACTGCCTGGAGGTCTACCTCAAGGTTTTCAACCTTCAGGACAGTACATACCCCAAGGTCAACCCCAGACTCAATACATACCTCAAGGTCAACCCCAGTTTCATTACATATCTCAAGGTCAACCCCAGTTTCAATATGTGCCTCAGGGTTATCAAACTCAAGGTCAATACCCAAATCAAGGTTTCCAACCGCCTTCTGGTCAATCATTTTTACAAGGAGCTGGAAATGTACCGCTTAATTATCAGCCCTACGTTCAACCAGGTTATGGTCCTCCATATGCACAACCTTTTATGGGTCCATACTCTGGAATGAACATGGTGTGGGATCCATCTCAAACTCAACAAAATATGCAACCTAATGTGCAGTTACTTAATCAACCTAGACAACATTTGGTTTATGGTTCCACCCAGCAACCTGTCCAACCTACTGTTCAAATCCCTACATTTGGTACAGTTCAGCAGCCTGGGCCTAGCTCACCTCGTACTCCACCTCAAACTGCTGCAACTACTACAACTTCTGTTCAACCTACAACACCTGTTTCTGGAGTATCTGCAGCTCTGGTTTCTACTACCCCTGCATCAGTGCAAATTCCTCAAGTCTCTATGCCACAGTCAGGACCTACAGTTCAGACTTCGATCCAGATGCCTGCAGGACAAGCTGGTACAAGTACGATTGCTACAATTGCCACAAGTCAACCACAATTCACATATCAATTGTACCAGGGATAGTATCAATTCGGTCCTACTGTACAAAACCCAGTTTATCAGTATCAACCATATCCTGGCTATACTTATCAACAGCCTCAACAACCCTAGTTTGGTTCGGTTAATCCTGGTTTTCTAAGAGGTTATAACATTCCTAATGCAAATCCGATTCCAGGTTATCCTGGATATCTTCCTTTTGGAACTGGTCTCATTACTCAAGCTTTTCATGACCCTAACCATCAATTACCATTTATTGCAACTTCGGATTTACCTGATTTGTCGTGCCTTATGAACGAGCCGATTTACTATCTTCCTTATTGGCTGCCAATGCCTAGTAAATTGCCTAGTGATATCCCGAAATTCGAGGGTAAGTCAGGAGAGGATCCGTCAAATCATGTTATGACTTATCACCTCTGGTGTGCATCTAATTCGATCATTGATGATTCAATTCGATTGCGTCTTTTTCAACGAACTCTTATTGGTCTTGCCGCCAAATGGTACATTGAGTTACCACGAGGCTCTTTTTATAATTTCAATCAGTTAGCCACTTCTTTCTTAACTCATTTTCAGTTGCCTATCAGATACGACAATGGCACGGAACTGTTAACTTCACTGAAACAATCCACGTCCACATATATTTCTGATCATATTCATGAATGGCGACGTAGAAGGTGTTTAGTGAAAGTTTTCATTCCGGATCAAATTTTAGTGGAATGGTTCATTAAATCATTGTTACCTAGAATCACTGAAGATGTAGCTAAGGGAGGAGTTGTCACTGAAGAGAAAGTCATTGCTCAGGCTCAGTACCTTGATCTCGTCTATACGTAGTCAGGTACTTTACATGAAAAAATCCATGATCTTCCAAAAAATGGTCAAATAACTGCAGCTCCTTCAGGGTCTCATGCCTTTGACGGTATGATTGGTTCAGTTAGTACTAAAAGCAAGAAGAAATCTTCAAAGAATTCTTCTCCTATGATAACTTTACCTGATTCCCCGAAAGGAGATTCTTCCACTGAAGTTTCTGCCGACGTCCATGTCGTAGAATCATCTACGACCAAATCACAATCTGGTAGTAAAGAGAAGGGGAAGAAGAAAAACAAACAAAATTCAAAAGATAAAATGGATAAAAATGAATCTACTGACGAAAAACGAAAACCTCGCTATCCTTGTTTCATTTGTGACGAGGATCATTTTACCAAAGAATGCCCACATCGAGCAGAGGTTTCGAAATTCGTTAAAGGTTCTCAAACACCTGCTGTCTTGAAGGATCCTTTTCCTACTCAAGATAGTAAGATGGTTGCTTCTTCCTCGAATGCCTTAGAAGAACCCATTATGATGATGTCTCATGTCAGGATTGCGACGCGATCGCAAGATTATGGTAGTAAAAATCATGTTGGTGGTAAAGAAGAAAAGTATTCTAATTCAAACACATCAACTACACCTCCTCCTAGTTTTGATCCACTACAGATCGAGAAACACAACCCTGACTTAGTAATCAAACTGCCTGCTAAAGGTATACTTCGTAAATCAGCTTTCAATCCACATGCGAGAGCTGCTCAGAATTATAACATTGTTGAAGACTCAGCTATTTCCCCTTTAGCAATGTCAGCTTTGGAAGTGTTGCAATCATGCCCAGCACAGCGTAAATTACTATTGTCTGCTATAAGAGCTATTGATATTCAGGATTCGAACCTAATAATCTTCGATTTAGAGAATAGTACACCTTGTCTACCTCATCAAATTGCTTTCCAGATTCCAATTTTAGTCAAAAATAGACCTTGCTTTCTGACTGTGATTGATGAAGGGGCTTCGACGTGTATTATGTCGATCTAGTGTTGGAGATTACTTGGTTCTCCCACACTCAATCAATCTCTGACAATTCTAAAGGCTTTTGATGGTTGAGGGTTCCATCCTTTTGGTATTTGGCAGGATTTACCTATAGGGGTCGAAGGCAAAACCATAAATCTAGATGTGGAAGTGGTTGATGGCCCTCTAGATTACAACCTTCTCCTGGGTCACAGTTGGTCTTATGCTATGACTGCTATTGTTTCATCGGTTTTTCGGCTTATTAAGTTTCCTCATAACGGAAAGATCATTACGATAGACCAACTGACTTATTTCTCATCTGACCCAGCCTCTATAGATAGTGTTCAGCACATTGGTAAAACGACTATCCCTTACAAGGATGTTGGTGTAGGTTTGATTAAAGATTCTGGTTTACTAGGAACTTTTTCCTTCCCTCCTCCTAATGTATCGCCTTCTATTGCAAATATTCATATGATTTCATCGAATACTATTACTTTTGATGATCCTTGGATCGTACCTTCCGATTCTGAGGTGGATTCATTTAATGGTGCGATGCCTTTGAGTCCTTTTGAAATTACATATCAGGTTGTACAATCATTTTCTGATTCCTAATTAACCTCAAGGATAGTTTGTTCCTGTGTCAACCTCGTTAAAAAATGAAACCAGGGTTTTGAGGAAAGTTCTTGATCTTGAGTCAACCTCATTAAAAAAATGAAACAAGGGTTATGAGGATAGTTCTTTTACTGTGTCAACCTCATTAAAAAAATGAAACAACTCCCTTTCCAAATCGAGTCTTTGATTAAGATCTCGTAAAATCCAAGTCGAGTCTTTCTAAGATCTCGAAAGTGAACTTTCATTCCATCCACCTTGTTGAATGACATGAAGCTTGGGGGGCATGTACCTCGATTTGCATCATTATGCTGGGGGCATGCGAACTTATAACAAGCATAGTTTTTCGTTTCAAGCTTATGTAAACATGAAACCGAATCCAAGCAGAGTTCTCCCTAGTTCAAGCTTGTGTAAAAATGAACCCATACCCTTTTTACATCTTGTGATTGCCGTTTTTATCCGCTAAATTCTGCTAGATGAGGCTTGGTTGTTTCATTCCATCGCCACCATCTCTTTGGCTGATCATAAGCTTTCACTTGGTTGTTTTTCCTTTCCTAAGGGACCACAATGATGAGTGGTTTTATTAGCCAGCCTCTTAACCATTACATGTTTTGAGCAGTTCCACCATTGCTGGAACCAATTGCTACCCTTTATACCACTCATTCCTCTAGGACGAGTCTTCTTTAATCTCTTTTCTGACTCATGAAATATGAAAGGATTGCTGAGTTTTTCCCTTTTTAACTCGTTAAATGGAATTAAAAAGGAAATGCACTTTCATCTCTTTTCTGACCGTATAAACATGAAAAGACCACCGGACTTTTGTCGTTTCAGGTTCGATACTGGTTACGAAACGATGTGTCTTTGATCACTTTTCTACTTTTTTGGATCGAGGCCACTAATTATGAAAAGTACTCCTTGATCGTAATGAACTAGCAGTTCTCTTGAGTATTATTTTATACCTTTTCAGGCTCGAGGGACACAAATTTATGAAAAAGGACCCCCATAGAGTCCTCTTTAAACCCTTTTCAAACTCCTTAAACATCAAAAGATTGTCGAGCACTTGTCCTTTCCAGCTCGTTAAAGTATTGGAAATGTCATCCCTCCTATATTATTTTGTCCTTTTTCGGACCCGAGGGATTATTTTACGAAAAAGTACCCCCATGGAGTTTTCTTAAGTTTTTCTTCTGACTCCCTAAAATTGAAAAACACCGAGTTTTTCCTATACTAGACTCATTAAAATTTAACAGTAAAGGACCTATTCAATTTTAAAACAGGAATGAACTACTCCTTCTTAGGGTTCAAATTTTAAACTAAGTTGAACTCATTCGAAGGATGAGCTTATAAAAAAGCAAATGTTATCCTCCTCAAGCTTGTCAAAAATAAAGAGGTACTTGCCAGAAATGGTGGGGGAAAAGAGAGAAAAATGAACCTGTTTATTACACTTTGTTTTGTAAGAAGCCATTAACCACTCTTGAACATGACACTTTTTGTTCACCTAGGTTGGAAAAAATCCTTTGCCTAACAGTTAATCAAACCATATTGAAAGTCTTTAGCCGGTTTCTAGGTATTAGCTTTGGGTCAATTGTCACCAAACCATCTGCAGTGTCGTTATGTGTTCAAGAGAACAGTTCAAACAAACCATTCATCTGCAAGATATCTGTCATCCATTTTGACCATCCCTGAGTCAGTCCTTGCCAATATATTTCTTCAAAAATTGATCTATGATTTCATGTTGTGGGCTTGCCTACGATGGATCGCTTTTTATCGACTTCAGTTCATTATCTAGGAAGTTGATCTAGAAATCGTCAGTACCTTGAAAACTACATGCCCTAATGGCAGTTTTCTCGCCTTCGACGATAGGTTGCATCATTGACCTTCGATCGAATGATTCTATGACATGTTCGACTTCAGCTCATTTATTCACATTTCATGGATTGTACTGGGTACTTTGAGAGCCATTGAAATTACTGGTGGTTTCTCTCACACTTGTTAACAATCCTCATCATTGACTGGTAATCAAGTGGTTTCTAACATGTTCAACTTCGACACATTCATTCACATGGATAGAATCGGACTAGTTCGGGAAGCGAAAATCAAGACCTTGGACCTAGTTTCTACCATCCAGGCTGTGAGGAATTTTGTTATTCATTATACAGTGGGCTATTCATAAATAGATGGTTGCATCCATACTGTGTCTACATATGTCTATACTCTTGATGTATTACAAAATCATTCCTGTATCAGAACAATTTAGTCAATTTTCTAGTCAGTTTTGATCTGAGTATGGGAATGCATACCTCAGCGATGATATGTCTACATATATATATATATATATATATATATATATATATATATGTATATATATATATATATATATATATATATATATATATATATTTTGCATTGAATGTTTTTATAGGTTTCGACTGGGGTGTCCACAAGATGATCCTTGAAATGATAAAGTACTTCACTCTTCATAAATGACAGACTCTAGCTTCATCTATTACAAACTTCGCACTTTAGGGGCAATCTGTTGCACTAAAAATTGTCACCTTGACATTCTGCTATCTTTGTGAGTTCATTACCACTCATACTTTCCCCCTTTGCAAGTCTGAAACACCAGTTCCTCATATCAAGCCTGGAAAATAAGACAAAAGCCCTTAAAAGTCTTTAAAACTCTAGTTCCGCACTTTCTCTTTGTCTTACTTGCGGTCCCGCACCTAATGGTCATGTCTCCAGCGCACCTGACCACACTGTCTCTATGTTAAAGGCACAGACCCCTGTAAAAGTTAAAAAGGCACAAGTATATTATGAAAAACTCACTTTCAGTTATTTCTAGAAGCTTCTGGGAGGAATCTTGAGGTGGTAGGTTCGCTCTTTTAAGGTTCATGTATCCCATACCTTAAGGAGCTAACCCCTTGATGTGAGAAGCTTATCCCTTTGATGGAGGATTCTATCCCTTCATAGGTGGAACTATAACCTCCTCCTCTGCACTATAAAAAGAAGCATTGGGATGGTTAACAGGAGTTAGAAGCTGAATATTTTTGAGGTGAAATGCTGTTGGAACTTAGTCTTCTTTAGTTGAGTTTTTATGTTGAAAGATCACATACCTCTAATATCTCATTTGGAAGAGTGCAAGGCTTGTCAAAGTAAAGAAAATTCCTATTTCGGATCCTAGGAGGAACTTGCTCAACATCAAGGCTGAAAAGGTTGTAAGGTTCTTCTAATTCAAAGTTAATACAAATAAATTTGTAGAGTTGAGGCTTCTGTGATCCATAACAATGTCCTGACGATGAACCACACTGGTTGGTTCAAAACGCGTCGACAAATGATTTCTCATGTGATTGTCCTGACGATGAACCACACTGGTTGGTTCGAAACGTGTCGACAAATGATTTCTCATGTGATTTTCGCCGAAAAATCTATCATAAACAAATAAATTTGTTTTTCTCAATAAGCTGTTGATTCATAGTTTATTTTATGGATTCCTTGATCACCATAATAGACATGATTTATGATATTTTCTATGTAGGTGCTATTTAATGTTTGCTTGTTTGTGATTGCAGGTTCTCAAAGGTAACTCTTTCGAACGATTGGAGGATAACTCTTTCGAACGATTGAAGGATGACTACTACGAACAAGCATTGGATCTAAGGTAGGATCTTAACACCTTTGTAGTATTTACTTATAAATCGCATATGTCTAGAGAAAGATAGGTTTGTTTGTTCGTTTGTTGCTAGACTATCTTCTGATACTAGGGAGATCGGCCTTGTCCACAAGATCGATTTATCCGACCAACACTGCTGGAATGAGAAACAATGATCCGTTGATCGCCGATATCACATATCAGCAGTCAGCGAGTCTGGGCATAGATCATATCACATATTGGTAGCTGGGGGACCCGGGGCACAGTGAATCTCGCAATCTCGCATTATTGGCACACCTGCAGAACAATGAGTTGACACTCCAAAACCTTTCCGAGGTCGATTGTGATATGATGTAATATAGCCAGGGGGCCCCGGGCAACCCCTAGAAATGCCTCTTTGTAACCCGTTCTCAAGGTCGGCGCTGAAGGTTTTTAAGATAGAATGACAAGAGTTAATTAGGTAGTGCAGGAGCATATATTGTGAACTAAATGCATCAATGAAACAGAAATGATTACAGGGATGGGGCGTTGGGGATTTCACATTAATGTCTCACATGTTCCACGATTCCATTATGTGCCTTCCTCTCTGAGGCCATTATTATTGTTCTTAATGTTTTTTGGATATAGAACCTCCCTTGTCCAAGAGAGAAATATGAATTGACAACTAAAAACTTGACCCAAGATTTTATGTATGAAACCATGATTGAAAACACCCCCTCTTCTTATAAATAGGGGGTCACGACACTGAAAAAGGGTTCCAAAATCTGAAAAGAAAGTCTATGTTTTTTTTAAGCTATATCACTTAGGAACATAGATCTTGCAAAATATTACGTGATTGGTCGTGATTCCCCCTCTGATGTTTTACAGTGTGTTATTTCCCTATTTCATTCATCTTGTATGTTTTCCTCCTTTTGAATTCATGCAATAATATATACTTTACTATTTCAGACTTGTCTACAGATTCATTTGCATTAAAGTGTTAATGCATATGCCTGTGTGAGGGGTTGAAATCATATTTTCAAGTTGTATTGTGTGAAGCATATCACTCCACTTCTTTTTTATCCATTACATCTTCCTCTAACTCAGTAGTTATAGTAAATCTCATGGTTTCAGGCTCTATGTTTTATATATAGAATTCTTGGTGCTTTGAGCTCTATATCCTGAGTTGTCCTTTTGCTTTGACTTCTCTCATTTATCTTATAAAGCTGATTAAAATTGTAAATCTTTGAAGTGCTCGGCCTCCACTATTTTTGTTATATTTCTAGGAACTATGTGTGTGTAGAAATGCTGAAACATATGGCTTGTATCTTTGGATGAAAGAACCAACTCCCTAATATCTATCTATATCTATATCTATATATATATATATATATATATATATATATAGATATATATATATATATATATATATATATATATATATATATATATATATATATATATATATATATATATATATATATATATATATATATATATATATATATATATATATATATATATATATATATATATATATATATATTTCTATAGAATAGGAGTGGTGTCTCCTCCTGCTTGAGAATCATTTGAGGCACACTAATTTAGATTTACCCAAGCACTGGTCTTGTAAGCAATCCAAGGTTGTTTCTAGGAGTGACAACATCTTCTGGCATCATTGTCGGGAACGTATTGAAGGATTTTTCCCCTGGGATATGTTAAATTGTGCACCCTTCGTGTAGGTCAGCGAAGTTTGTTCTGATTACATTCATATCACCTTGGTGACTCCACGCCCCCCTCATTATCATTCATAACCCTAGATTTTAGAAGGCCTCATACTCGCTCAGATACCTCACACCACAATGAGCCATTTGTTCCTAACCCTGAAAAATTAATTTTCAAAAACTTCTGGAGAGAGAGAGCTCTGCATGCCTCTGTTACCATCTCACCAGCCTTTGCCACTTCCTCTTCCAATTCTCAGCCCACTGTTGCTCATAATTCAAGACTTGCTCCTAAGAGCCTGATATACCCTCCTTTCCCCTCAGTTCCTAAGACCCCTGAAAAGGCGCATATTTATTGCATGAAGCATATCACTCCCACTTCTTTTATGTCCATTACATCTTCCTCTAACTCAGTAGTTATAGTAAATCTCATGGTTTCAGGATTTCTGTTTGATATATAGGATTCTTGGTGCTTTGAGATCTATATCCTGAGTTTCCCTTTTTCTTTGACTTCTCTCATTTATCTTATAAAGATGATTAAAATTGTAAATCTTTGAAGTGCTCGGCCTCCATTATTTATGTTATATTTCTAGGAACTATGTCTATGTAGAAATGTTGAAACATATGGCTTGTATCTTTGGATGAAAGAACCAACTCTCTAATAAATATATTTCTATAGAATATAGGTGATGTCTCTTCCTGCTTGAGAATCATTTGAGGCACACCGATTTAGATGTACCCAGGCACTAGTCTTGTAAGAAATCCAAGGTTGTCTCTAGGAGCGACAATAGAATCCACCACCAGTTTTTATACAAGAGGAGGAAGGGAAGACTACTATAGTCATGCCACATAAACATATTTCAACAACATCAGAAGACATCTTTGTAGGTATAAGATAGGAGGACATTCTTGTAGGCTCTCTATCTTCCTCTGTTTCTCAAAATCCTCCACAAACACCACAAATAGGTGACTTGGCTCAAGATACTATTGAGCCTAATATTTTTTCCAAATAAGGGAAATAAAAAAGAGGAATGAGATACTAAAAGCCACAACATACACATAATTTTGCAAGCAAATATATACATCACAGCACAATCCCCTTTCAACATTTGACATGGAGAAGGGTAAATGCAAATTGCATTGCTTGAAGCTAAAGTATATGCCCCAAGGACACCAACAGATTACAAAGAATCTGTGTTTAGCTTTGATAAACAACATATCCATCCAATATATCAAATGGATATGCACAAAAAAACTAGTGAAATGATGTATTCTACACTAACAATTTCTACCATGTCTGCTTCTAGATTGTAGGTATCATTAAACAACACATAGTCACAACTAAATTTGAAAAGGATTTCCTCCTTAGCCAAGGATACCAGGATCAAGTAACTTCAAGAATTTGTGATCAAACTGGAATATAATCCCAAATATGTAAAGGCAACAAAAGAGCTAGTGAAAAGGAAGGATGTTGATATAATAGCATTAACGAAACAACTAAAATTGCCTACCATAGAAGATCCACAGGCTAAGAATGTCTGAGATATGGAAAAGTAGAAAGAGGATATATTCTGAATAGTGATTGAGTAGAATGGCTAGATTAGGAACATGGAAGTAGAACTATAATAACTTCTGAAAGATAAAGAGAAGGCGGAAAATTTGGCGATAGTTCGACATACAACAGACCCATTTCAACAACCACAACCCCAAGAACATATACATCAACTTCAGCACCAACACAGACATCAGATTTGGCAAGTGAACTTGTTAAAGCCATGGACAATCTGTTCAATTAGGAACGAGAAATTGTTAAGTTAAAAGCTTAGCTCCAAACACTATCGGAACATAAGTTAAAAATAGATGATTTTTATGTGGCAGAGTTGCAGAAAAGCCATCAACTTAATCTTAAAATTGAGTAGTCACAGAGTGAATGAGTTATGGGTCAAACTCTCACCCAAGCTAGAGAAAACATATGGGCAGAAATCGGTGAAGCCATCATAGAAATATGGCCTTCCATACAGATTATTTTTTTAGCAACAAGAATTTAGACAGTGGTCCAAGGAGGTAGTAAGGCAAATCAAAATAGACTTATGATAGAAACTTGGGGAAGGAACAACACTTATCAAATTCTTGAATTCCAAAAGTAGAGAAGACTTAGAGCAATTGGGAATTCAAGACATGATAGAGACTATTCTAGAAGTGAGGAGGATGCACACCAAGAGGAACCTTGTGCTACATATTGACAATAAGTGTCAACGTCTGAAGACCAGCATCCAAATATTTCATAACAAGATGTAGGTACTGAAAAGGAAAGGTATACCAAGGTTGATTGGTAGGGAAGATAACCTTATGAGCTTGATAGAGTACGATGAGAAAATATCCACTATCTCCCAATATAAGTCAAAATGTTTAGGTATAAAGCCGCACATAATAGGGAAAGCATTCTCGGAGGCCTTATATTTCGAATTGTTCATCAGTCATGAGCTCAAACATTTGTTCATCATGAAACCAACTTTTCAGAAGTACATAAATGTCGATGAGTCCTATAGAAAATTAGTTAAATTTTCTATCCCTGTTGAAGATAGATGGGACAAGTTGTGTGAATTACTTGAGTAATTTTTATCTTCAATAGTAAGGAAATCAATGTAGAAAATTTGGAGGCTATGTCATCAACAGTCATCCTCAATAATAGGGCCAACACTTCCAATAGTTTGAAGGTTCCTAAATTTTGGTACTACTTTTGTAATCAGTTTTTAGATATTTTTAGAATCCTATCTTGATCCTCAGAATCAAGATATTTTGTAATAATTTCTATAAGTACTTCATAATTCGAATTATGAAGGGTTGGGACTTGTTTTGAAGAAAATGACTTGTATTATAATGCAGCTCATAGAGCCACCATTGATCATATTTTTAGTAATACAATGCAATCATTAATGGATTCTTGTGTCATTTTTATTGGTGAAGTACATCTCTCTTTGTCAATTTGTTTTCTTTTTATTCTCATGTGATTCTAAAATCTGAATTATTCTGAGAAGATAAAGAACATAATTTGTTTGAATGTACACTTTGTCTCTAGCTTAAGAATAATTTTTATGTTTTCCACTCAAGATTAAAATCAGAATTCTTAACTGCTCTATTTTTAATTTGATTTCTAAATATTTCCTCTCCTTCACAAAATAGATCTTAAAGGACCCAGTGAATTTTCCTAACCTTCCCTGTAAGTTTATCCTGTAAAATTTATATTTAATCATACTAAACTTATGACTCCATTTTCCCAATGGCCTCTCTTCCCAGTTTCAACCCAACAACAAAAAAAATCTGAACCTGAACTTAATATCTAACCTAATACCTACAGTCAAACAAAGCTAAATCATAACGAGAGATCCCTCTCTGAAGATGGCAGGACTAGGTCCCAACTTCCAACATGGTTTTGAGGTTACCTTTGTGATTTTTTCTGCAGCCTCAAAAATTACGGAGTGATAACAGGAACTTTTTACAATGCACAGAAACAAAAATGTTGACTCACCAATATTGGGAGGTTGCGATATGGAGTGGACATGATATCTTATTGAACTCCTTTTAAATAGTGTATCGGATTTGGATGATGACAGCTTAGCTGCTTTGATACAACAAAGCTGCATCTTTACATAATACCCATGTGGACATGTGGTTTATGGGTCCACGTATATATCGGAAGCTTTATAATTGGCAGATTTCACAATAAACCCATAATCCACATAATCACAAAAAATAGCGAAATACAACATAACCTGACCAATCACCGTCAGTCCTTCATTGAGCACATATTGCCGGAACCCAAAAGGAAATAAATCCCAGTTCTTTACATATTGGGTCCGCTCAACCTATTAACCTGTGCTGACATACAAGCATGACTATTGTCCAATAATTCAATCAACGAATGGTCTCGATGGTTAGAACTCAACGAGGTTTTAATCCCATTGAATAAAACATTATTGCGTCCGTTTTTGGAATTAACGGTTGTGCTTGTTTTCACATGATATTCCTCTGATTTCCATTAAACAGACAGTCCGATCCTTCGGAACCTTAAACTACTTTAAACGATTTTCTCGGGTCCACTATCTGAGGTAACTTGCTTGTAAGTTTCAACGCGATCATCGTGGATCTTCTCCCATCGAATGGCTAATCATGTTTCCTCTGGATTCCTCTTCCGCCATTAATATCTGTCGAACTAGTTGATCTAACAGTTCCCGTTCTTTTCCATTTTAATGGATCTCTCATTTGCTTATTGG
Source organism: Pinus tabuliformis (assembly GCA_031772625.1). Classification (NCBI taxonomy): domain Eukaryota; kingdom Viridiplantae; phylum Streptophyta; class Pinopsida; order Pinales; family Pinaceae; genus Pinus; species Pinus tabuliformis. The sequence continues at coordinate 99,320,214 of CM062819.1, read as the reverse complement.
TGGAATTACGTTACAACACATATTAACTCTGCCACACTCATTTAAGGCGAATTTCATAGGAACTTCGTCCTTTACACTCGAGCACGCATATTTCAAACTTATAGTAAAGAACAATACGTAAACCATACACAGACACACAAATACACATAACATGCATATTTCCATTATATACATAATTCGATTACAGGCTAAGACCTCATAGCCTTAGTCACAAATTCCCCTACAGCTACATTGTATCCTATCTCTCCCTTCTCACACAACATAGACTCTCTTTATATAGGAAATTACAAAAGCATGGATCATCTAGTATCCACAATTTCCTCCCACAATCGCTCAATCAAACCCTTAAATCTCTCTATACGCATACATGGCAGATAATTACATTTACTTAAGCCTTCTAGAGACTTTATCAATTCCATCAATTTAGCTCTGTTTTAAACAAAATTTGCCTGGGTTTCCAATGATTGTCCACATTTCCCCTTTCGTAGCTTTGAGTTTCAATTTTCATGAAGGGTGCTCAAAGGCTCCTGGATCAGACTCCCGAGGTACATAAATTTATGACCTCCTAGTCAAATGCTTCTCCTTCACCCCTTAGCAATTATACCCACATCCTCTATGGAATTGTCTTTATGATCTTTCTATGAGCTACAACTAAACCTCTGCAGTAACAAGTCTCCTTCTTGCTACACATGCCTCACCAAACTTCTCCCCTCTGAGCTTAGTCTTTCGGCATCTATCTAGTTCTCCCTTCTTTGGAACCAATTGAGCACTCCTTGCTCCAGGATACTGCAATATTCTCACCTTCTTCTGCCATTATCTGTATGATAGTATAAAGACCACAAAATTTCCAACATTCAACATAACTATACCTCCTTCTTTTGCATGCAAACTCTTTCTCGTGGGGAATCTTTTCCCTGATTTGATACCAAAATGATGCAGCTTAGTTGCTTCTATATAGAAAAGCTGCATCATTAAATAATACCCATGTGGACCTGTGGGTTCTGGGCCCACGTATATATCGGAAGCTTTATAATTGGTGGATTTCACAATAAACCCATAATCCGTAGAATCACAACAAACAGTGGAATACAACATAACCTAGCCAATCACCATCAATCCTTCATTAAACGCATATGGCCGGAACCCAAAAGGAAATAAATCCTAGTTCATAACATATCGGGTCCACCCAGTGTATTAACCAGTGTGAACATATAAGTGTGACTATCATCCAATAATTTAATCAACGAACGGTCTCGATGGTCAGAACTCAACGAGGCTTTAAGTCCATTGTATAAAACCTTATCGCGTCCTTTTTTGGAATTAACGGCCGCGCTTATTTGCACACAATATGCGTCTGATCACCATTAAACGGACAATCCGATCCTTCGGAACCTTAAACTCCTTTAAATTATTTTCTCGGGTCCACTAGCTGAGGTAACTTGCTCACAAGTTTCCATGCGATCACCATGGATCTCCTCCCATCAGACAGCTAATCATGTTTCCTCCAGATTCCTCTTTTGCCATTAATATCTATCGAACTGGTTGATATGACAGTTCTCGTTCATGGCCATTTTAACGGATCTCTCATTCTCTTATTGGTGGAATTATGTTACAACACATATTAACTCTTCCACACTCGTTTAAGGCGAAGTTCATAGGAACTTCGTCCTTTACACTTGCACATGCATATTTCAAATTTATAGTAAAGAACAATAAGTAAACCATACACAAACACACAAATACAAATAACATGCATATTGCCATTATATACATAATTCGATTATAGGCTAAGACCTCATGGCCTTAGTCACAAATTCCCCTACGGCTACATCGTATCCTATCTCTCCCTTTTCACACAACATAGACTCTCTTTATATAGGAAATTACAAAAGCGTGGATCATCTAGGATCCACAATTTCCTCCCACAATCGCTCAATCAAACCCCTAAATCTCTCTGTATGCATACATGGCAGATAATTACATTTAATTAAGCCTTCTAGAGACTTTATCAATTCCATCAATTTAGCTTTATTTTAAATAGAATTTGCCCCAGTTTCCAATGATTGTCCACATTTCCTCTTTCACATCTTTGAGTTTCAATTTTCATGAAGTGTGCTCAGATGCTCCTACATCACTGGATATCAGAGGTGAGTGTATTATCAGAAGTTAGGAGTCGAAGGGGTATGATTATCGAAGATCCGAAATTGGAGGGATATGTTGTATCAACATATCAGCAAAGTACGATATCAAAATATCAATGGGATATGATTATCGGAATATCAGCAGGATATGAATATTGGAGTTTTAAAAATGTGTCTTAGTTGAAAATCTGATCTCTGATACTTGGGAGTGGAAGTAATGATGTGGAAGTGGGTCTTCCCTCTAATAAACTATAGTGACTATTAATTGGGCTTAGGAATTATGATATTAGGGATTTTGAAAGGAATCTTCTGATATCGATAAGTTCTGAGGTTCCAATATGTTACAACCACTTTATCAAAAGACCATGTCCACTTTATAATATAAGACAAAGCCACTATTTGGAAAATAAAATAATATAGCCACTATTAGTGAAGATCTTGGTCTCGGGGGCTATGAAATGCATGATACAAAATAAAAAATAATATTTACAAAAATCTAATTATTTACAAAGAAACAAATTTATAAAATAAAAGGTACAATACATTATAGAAGGCAAGAGAAGTGAAAAACATCCAATCTTCAATTAGGTGCTATTTACAAACCAAATGTCCAAATGAGATCTGTTATCACCAAAAAATTGATCATCTAGCCTAATTTACTAGATGGATCTAAGTACACCATGTAAGGCTAATTTTACCATGGTAAAATTGGTTTCACTTGAGAAATTACTTTAAAACCACATTTGCTAAGTAATTTATAATAAAACCCATAAAGAATAATTAAATAAATCACTATTTATTTAATTTTCTTCTAGGAATAATTAATTAACTAATATTCCTTGTTATATTTGACTAAGTTATGAAAAATCAACAGATAAATTATTAATTATCTTATTTTTCTCCACGAATAATTAATTATTATTCCTTGTCAAGTTTGACTAAATCTCTCAAGAATAATTAAATAATTCATTTTTTTTATTATTCCTTAACCAATTTCTTGAGATAATAAATAAATCATTTATCTATTTATTATATCTAAATAAAAGTTTAAATACTTTTTCCCTCCTAACCAAATATAATAAAATATTCCAAGTGGTTATTTGAAGAATGGGGTTAATAATATTTTATTATTTCTCATTATTCGAGGATAACTCAATATTTTTTTATAATAAGAAGGGTTTTCCATTCATTATTCACTTTTGATTATTTTCATTGTTTCACTCACTACTATAACTCTGATTATTATCACCGTCGCACATCATTTTTCTTCCATTTTGAGTTCCCATTGAGCTCAAATATTTTATTTGTTGGGTTTACACATTATAGAAGAGAGATACTCTACACAAGTTGAAGATGTTTGACGATAACTAAGAACCAATCCCATAGAGGTGGACTGATAACATTTATTTGTTCCCTTTAGAGGTGTTATAATAAAATCGATTCTTTGTATATTTGGTTTCCATTGGATTATTAGAGTTATTATTAATGTTTCAATTTGTTGTTTAACTATGATTGTGGAATAGATCAAGACTTTGGAAGTATTGGTTTCTATCAGTTGTTGTAGATCTACAATGTTTAGTAGCCATTTATATTATTGAGATTGCTTGTCATCCACAGTCTTAGGCGATTTCTTTCCGTACACCTTTGAGAAGAAAACACTATAACAAAATTGGCAACTCCATTGGTTTTTTACTTAAGATCCAGAAACCCGGGTGACCTTTAGTTTTCATCTTAGGGGTTCTTCTCTTTTCAGTCTCTTAATGTTTTTTACTAGCATTCTAACCCTAGATCTGTCTAATTTCTAACTTCTGGAAGTTTTCTGGTCTTTTCCGCAAGTCACAAGAACCAGCCGCGACAGAGACGACAATTTTTTCGGAGACTTGTCGACTAGGAATCAAGGAGCATAAATCTCACTTTTCTACCCAAAAAGTGTGATCTAGAGGTCCAGAGCACACCTTTAGCCCAAAAAGTACGATCCCCCTAAAATCAGGTCAGTACTTGTGATTTTTAGGTTTTTTGGGATTTTTTCAGATCTGTTTCTGGGTTTTGCCTAAAGCTTCCTGCTGGATTGGTTGACCACTGTCATCTCTCGCTTAGGCCTTGATCTACTATAATTTACTCATCAAAGTGGAATTTATCCCCTTAGGTCTTCTACTACGCTTCCACCGTTATAGGAGGAGTTTAGCTGAGTAAGAATCCTAAGTTTCTGCAGCACTTTCAACCATATTTTCTAGATTTGTACCCTTCTATTTCAGATCTTCAAAGATAGGTTAATTCCATTCAAAGTTTCATTTTAAACCTTGTTTGGTCATTCACCTTAGGGTACCTCTGTTTACCCTAGGTTTTACAGCCATCTCCCTATCTTTTTGTAGTGATCTTCGTCTCTAGTTTTTGGCTATTGTTGCACCACTTTCTAGTAGTGTCATTTGATCCCAGTCACACCGGCACTTAAATCTCTTGACCTTTTTAGTGTGTTTTCAGTTTATTTCGCCACCAACCAGCATAGTGTTTGAAAACCTAGTTTTGGGTAGGGTTTAGTTAATTGATATGTTGTTTATTTTTTGTTGTTAATTTCAGTTCATTTTCAACAATCCTTTTTCTTTTTTCAAACATGATCTGGGCTTAATTAATAAAAACACTTGCACACATAAGCACACCTTAAGAGAAGGGTGCTTGGCTTACACTGCCAAGCCAAGACTTAACATAATAGATTTATCTCCCCACAGAGAGATAGAGGCATATTGTTGATCTCCCTTCACCATTTCCATGTCACTTGTGTCTTACCACCATTACGCCACCAAGGCATTTGTCATGTAGAGTCTTAGACTTTCGTCCCCAGTTTCCTCTTGGGCATATTACTCGTCCACGTAGGGTTCAAGTTCATAGTCCCTCGAGTCCCCATATTGACTTCTCTTCTGGTTCATATGATTCCTCGTTTGATTTTCAGCCTCCTTCACCGCATATTATCACCATGTCTAGACCCACTGCTGGTATAGGAACCCAACCTAGTGTTGGCTTTGGTTCTACTCCAGTGGTCACACCTGGCGGAACTGTCTCAGGAACCATCCCAGAAGCCCTACGCTCCCTTTTATTGTTGGGTTAAGTCTCTCAAATTTTAGCCAGTTGATAAGTGATCCTATACACCACGATGCTAGTTGGCCTGCTATGCCAACTAAGCTTCTGTCTGACATCCCAATGTTTTAGGGTAATTCTAGAGAGGACTCAACCAATCATGTCCACTCCTTCCACATGTGGTGTTCATCCAACTCCATCACTGATGACTCCATTCGTCTTTGGCTATTCCAACACACACTCAATGGAGATGATGCAATATGGTATGTAGACCAACTTGCCACATCTCATTCCATTTTTGTGACGCTTGCTAAAGTGTTCCTCTCATATTTTTAGTTACCTCTCCGATACAACACCAGTACGAAGCTCTTGACCTCATTTAATTAGTCCTTTTCCACTCGTCTTTCCGATCATGTTCAGGAATGGCATAGAAGGAGGAGCACATGTCGTGCCCCACCCTTCAAAGACCATGTCTATCTAGATTGGTTTCTTAGGAGCCTTTTATCACCCATTGGAAAAGATGTCAAGTCCCATTTTGCTTAGACAGAGGAAGAAACTCTCCAAACCACTCTAAGATATGACCTTATTTATGCGCAATCTATTGGAAATACTGAGAGGGGGGTGAATCAGTATTTCTTATTAATTATTTTTTAATTATTCTAGTGATTGCCAAAAGCATATATAGATATGTATATGTATACACAGAACACAGAAATCAACAGCTAGAATAAATGCTTTTATTAAAAACTCAAGATAGTACAATGAAATAAATACAATTTAAGTATATATCTGACTGTGAGTAGTTCCCAAGCTCCAACTTCGACTTTAGTGAGGCTCCAACATCCAGAGCACCAACTCTTTTTTGCAGTGGTTCTGCACTTAGGAGAACCTACCCCTAATGACTTTAGTATTGTTTAGTTCTAAGGCTCCAACCTCTTGGGCTCCAACCCAACCTTGGTATACACTGGTATGCTACTGCACTCTATTCAGCTGAGGTTCTCTCACTCCTACTCTCCTGCCTCTGCTGCTTCTACAACCTCCATTGCTTCTGCTGCCTCTTCTGCCTCTGCTACTTCTGCTACCTCACACTCTGGTTCTTCACCACAACAACAACACCCACAATTCTCTGTTCTTACTGTTTTTATACATTCTCATGCCTTTGTCCATTTGTTTCCGCTTACTCGCTGGCTCTTTGGCTTCCTCCTCGCTCGCTTGAGCTTTAGCTTTCTCAACACTCGCTCGAACTTCTAGCTTCCCTCCTCCATTCACTTTAGCTTCCTCTGCACTTGAATTAACCAATGCTTCACGGGACACGTTCAAGAGGAAGAGGGGCCGAATTACAATAGAAATGATGCTTATTGAAAAAATATCAGAGAGGTCCTTTTTTTTTTTTCCCAAGTTCACGAGTCGTGAACTATTATTTGTTTGTAATATAGATGCCCGAGATCAATTCCAGAAATGAAGCGTTTCAGCATATATATATATATCTATATATATATATATATATATATATATATATATATATATATATATATATATATATATATATATATCTATATATCTATCTATATATATATATATATATATATATATATATATATATATATATATATATATATCTATATATATATATATATATATATATATATATATATATATATATATATATATATATGACTTCTTCCTATCACTTCTTCCTATCACCAAGGAATGAAAAATATATATGTTAGAGAATCTTTTATTCACAGACTTATTACTTCATGAAAACCATATAAATGAGGCTATAACCATATAGAGATCCCACATGCCACATCATCCTTTTATCGCAATCGCCACTTCCGGAGGTTCGCACATAACATAGTCGATTGCCGATGGCTGATTCCCCTGCTGGACGCGATATTATATAAACTATTTTTGATGAGTCCATCGAGTCCATACCTCTATCGCAGTCAGCAGATTATAGTGCCATCCCCTTAGGACTTGTGATCACTACGGATATGATATGATATTAAGCAGTAGTTGATATACTCATGGTGTTTGCAACGGTTCATCGCAATCGGCACATAGCAGGAGGACAGCCCTTTGGGTATTGCGATGTGAGAGTCCCGATAGGGTGGATGCGATATTGCATTCAACCATAACACAATGCCGCATCGAGTCCAAGTACACTGTCGCAATCAGTCAAAAAACATGTGATGTTAAACCTATCGTCCGATCATTCATCAGGCGATCCGATGACGTTTGCTCCTCCTGATCCCGCGAACCGCTCATGCGTTAACTCGCGATAAAGCAGTTTTCAACTGTTCCCTATCGCCACGCATCACAGTTCTAATGGAATCACGAGCCTGTGTACGAATACCACTTAACTCCCAAGGGCGGTGCGAGCATTACCACTCAAGCCTGCTCTCCCCGCCCGGTAAACTTTATGCATCTTCCGCACTCCGCGACCCTTGGATCTGCCTGTCGTGCTGTATCTGTCGTCCATCTGCACAATCCGATAGTGTTAAACATATATATGCATGGTTTTTGCCACCAATAGTGTTATGGACTCCTGATAGTGTTATCTGTGGCATATTTGCTTCTCTCGTTTCATCTGCTCTGATGGCTCTGTGTGCTCCTTGGATATTGCCATATTGACATCAATGACAATCTGTGTTCAACAATCTCCCCCTTTGTTATTGATGGCAATATTCTTCTGCTCTCTCCCCCTTTGACATCAATGGCAAAGGAATACATATGGACTCCCCCTATCAAACTGCTTCCCCTGTCCTGCTACATCTTTATGAATGAACTTGAGTGATGATAAAGAAATAACCCCCATCTTTTGATGTAGATGTTCGAATGCTTCTCGAGGAAGAGGTTTTGTGAAAATATCAACTATCTGCTCCTTAGTATTGATATATTCCAGGACGATGTTTTGTTCAGCTAGTTGTTCACGGAGGAAATGATACTTGATTGGTATGTGTTTGGTTCTTGAGTGCATCACTGGATTTTTGCTGAGACTGATAGCACTTGTGTTGTCACAATAGATGGAAATTGGTTGATCTGTACATATGTCGAGATCTTTTAGAGCTTTCTTCATCCATAGTATCTAAGAACAATAGTCTGCTGTAGCAATATACTCGGCTTCGGCTGTGGATAATGATATGGATGATTGTTTTTTGCTAAGCCAAGATACCAAACAGTCTCCTAGGAAGAATGAATTTCCAATAGTACTTTTCCGATCATCTATACTTCCAGCCCAATCAGCATCGGTGTATGTAGTTACAGTCAGTGTTGAGTCCTTTGGATACCAAAGATCGAAATCAGAAGTTCCCTTCAGATATCTGAGAATTCTTTTTACAGCTAATAAATGGGAATGTTTGGGAGCAGATTGAAATCTTCCCGCCATTCCTACTGCTTGCATTATGTCTGGTCGTGTAGCTGTTAAATATAGAAGGGCTCCAATCATTGACCTGTAATGAGTTGCATCTACTAGAGGGGAGTCATCATATTTGCTCAATTTGCAGTTTTTGGTCATAGGTGTGCTCACGGGTGCACAGTCCTCCATTCCATATTTTTTAAGCATGTCTTTTAGATATTTGGTTTGAGATATACACAATCCTGCTCTGGTTTGAGATACTTGAAGTCCAGGAAAGTGGGACAGCTCTCCTATCATTGACATCTCAAACTATTTTGACATGCTTTGAGAAAATTCATGGCTCATTTCATCATTATTACTAGCAAAAATCAGATCATTGACATAAACAAGAGCAACTAGTAACTTACCTTGATCTGTCTTTATGTATAGATTGCTTCCAGCCACTCACTTTTTGAAGCCTTGTTGTTCTATATAGTTATCCAGTCTTTCATACCAAGCTCTAGGAGCTTGTTTCAACCCATATAAAGCCTTTTTCAATTTATAGACTAAGTCCTTTCCTGCTGTTAGATCAAAACCTTCTGGCTACTCCATGTAGACTTCCTCCTTGAGTTCCCCATTTAGAAATGCTGATTTCATGTCCATTTGATAGATTTTGAATCCTTTTGAGCAAGAAAATGCCAAGAACATCTTGATAGCTTCCATATGGCCCACTGGTGCAAATTTATATTCAAAGTCAATTCCTTCAATTTGTGAATAGCCTTTGTAGACAAGTCTTGCCTTGTTTATGATAACCTATCCTTCCTCATTTATTTTATTTTTGAATGCCCATTTGGTTCCTATTATGTTTTTGTCCTTTGGATGAGGTACCAGCTCCCATGTCTTATTCTTCTCAATTTGGGACATTTCTTCTTCCATGGCTTTTACCCAATGAGGATCCTTACTTGCTTCTGCAAATGTTTCTGGTTCTATCATAGATAGGAGGGCAATGACTTTTCTCTTGGGTGTGATTGTTATCCTTCTTCGGGTTTGCACACCTTCATCTCTATTGCCAATGATCCACTCTTCTAGATGATGTCTTTGGACATACTTCATCTTTGAAGGGGTATTAGGTGGTTCTCTTTCCTCTTCTTCTTCTTCTTCTTCCTCATCTATTTCTTCTTCTTTAGGTTATTCTTCTTCAATGAGAGAGTCATCTTCATGTTATTCAATTTCCTTTTCTGGAAGATCTTCATCAACCTTTACATCAATGCTTTCCACTATTTTCTTCAGTCGATAATTGTAGCACTTGTAGGCCTTGCTCCGTGTAGAGTATCCAAGAAATATCCCTTCATCAACCCAAGAATCAAACTTTCCAAGTGAGCCATCATTTATTTTTATGAAGCACTTGCTTCCAAAGATCTTGAAGTACTTCACCAAAGCAGGTCTTCCTTTCCATAGCCCATAAGGAGTTTTTTCACAATTTGGTCTGAATTGAGTTCGATTCAGTGTATAGACAGCTGTCCCTACTGCTTCTTTCCAGAATTTAGGTTGTAAGTCTGCTACTAATAGCATAGTTCTTGTCATTTCTTGGACTGTTCAGTTTCTTCTTTCAACTACCCCATTTTGCTGAGGTGTTCTGGCAGCCGAGAATTCCCTTTTAATTCCATGAATATTACAGAACTCACTAAACTCGTTAGATGTGAATTCTCCTCCTCTGTCTATTCTGAGGCACTTAATTTTTGAATATTTTCCACTTTCTACAAGGGTTTTTAGATTCTTAAAACACTCAAAAGTTTCAGATTTATACTTTATGAAATATATCCACATCATTCTAGTATAATCATCAACAAATAACACAAAGTACCTTTCTCCTTGGAGTGCTTGATTTCTAGTTGGCCCACACACATCAGCATGGATGATCTCCAAGGGCTTCGATGTATAGTGTTCCTTTGTCTTGTGGCTGGTTCTGGTCTGCTTTCCATGTTGACAAGGACCACATACTCCTTGATTTGGTTTGAATAGCCTTGGGATGTCTCGTACAGCTTTGATCTTGCTGATATTGATCAGATTTTCGAAGCTTGTATGTCCAAGTCACTTGTGCCACAGCCAACTCTCATCTGTCTGACTCAAGTAGCATTTATTTTCTTGAATCTTGTTCAGTATGTAAATGTCGTCTGGTGTTCTCACCCCTCTCGCCACAAGTTTCCTTGAGGCAGAGTTCCTTATTTCACAGTCTTTGGTGCAGAAAACAACCTTATGTCCTTGATCACAGATTTGGCTGACACTCAGGAGGTTGTGTTTGAGTTTGTCAACTAGCATAGCATCTTGAGCTTTTCCTTTTCCATTGATTAGAGTAACTGTTCCTTTTCCTGTAATTTTTCCAGATCCGCTTCCAAAGGACACATTCCCTTCCTTTTTGCTCAGTGAGACAAACTTCCTTCTGTCTCCTATCATGTGTCTGGAGCACCCACTATCCATAAACCAATGGTTTCCATTATTTTGAGCATATAGAGCCAGGCCGCATTTATCCATGCTAGAGTTCTTGCTACTCGTCTTTCTTCCTTTGAGTGGGCAGTCTTGTTCATAGTGTCCATTATTGTAGCAGAAAGAGAAAATTAGATTAAATTTGATCAAGGGATCAAATGAATTGAAGGTTTTGATTTGTTCCTGCCTTTTGGTGGTATATGAGTTGATTATTCGGTCGTTTAGCTTTGTCCTTTCACTTCTACGAGCCATACAATGTCTGGCTTGATGACCGAAGTTTTTACAGTGAAAGCAGTGTCCAAGAAAGATGGTTTTGTACTTGTTGAAGAAACCATGGTTTGAGTCGATTTCCTTCCTGAGAATTACTCCTCCCTCGTTCTTTGGATTTGCGATGGGCCCTTGGTGGAGTGTAGGTTTGTATTTGCTGTAGTGTCCATGATTCGACTCCACATTCTTCTTTGGAGTAATTCTATCTTCATTCTTGGGATCTGGGATGCACTTTTGATAACATACCTTTTTATCTTTTGGATTGTAGGAAAGTGCATCGGCATAACTTTTCTCACTATTCTTAGTGCTTGAGGATTCTCCTTTGAAACCTATTCCAGACTTCTCATGTTAAGGTTTTTGATTTTTCATAATAGTCTCGAGTATTTGAGAGCTTTTACAGCCCTTTTTAATTTGCTCCAACTCCTTTCTCAGAGACACTATTTCGGCCTCGCGTTCTTCACAAGTCTCTTCTTTTTCTTTAAGCTTTGCTTCCAAGAGATCTTCTCTCCTTCTTATTTCCTCATTTTCCACTTTGAGAGAAATGATTTTGTTTCGTAGTTTCTCATTTTCTTCAATGGCGCTTATTAACAGTTCATCTACATTTCCTTCTAGCCTTGAGTCATCATCATCTGCGAGTGCCATGAATAATGCTTCTTGGCTTTCATCATGATCACTTTCCTCATCTGATTTCTTTTTGATGACCATAAACTCATCCTCATCAGACTCATCTTGCTTGGAGAAGAAGTTTTTCTTATTGAACCCTTTCTTTTTGTGTGCCATTCTTTTAGAATTTCCTTCATCATCACTGTCATGTTTATGAGGACATTTTTTTGCATAATGACCTATTTTACCACATTTAAAAAAGATAAGAGGATACTTGTCTTTAAGCTTAGATCCTCTCTTCAGCTTTCGTACAAATTGAGCCAATTCAGATTCCACATCTGACTCATCACTACAGCCATTCCTTTATTTCCCCTTCTTTGACTTTGAGGCCTTGAATGCTGCATCTTTGGAGCTTGGGCCACCTTTCCTCATTTCATAAGTAGTGAGAATTCCATGGAGTTCATCCATTTTGAGGGTATCTAGATCTTTTTCCTCTTCTATAGCGCTTATTTTGGAGTCAAATTTGTCTGGAAGAGACCTTAATACCTTTCGAACAATGGTACTTTCTTCAACTTTTTCGTCCAATCCTTTCAGGGAGTTTACCACTTCAGCTACTCAGAGGAGGTATGCTGCAATATCTTCTTCATCTTCCATCCTCAGACTTTCAAATTGTCTTCTGTGAGTTTGATGCTTGGCCTTTTTGACTTTTGAGTCTCCATCGTACAAGCCAACTAGCTTTTCCCACATTTCTTTGGCAGAGGTACAGTGCATGATTTTTGTAAACTCGGAATCAGTGATTCCACTAGTGATGGAGTTCATGGCCTTTGTATTTGTGATGTAGGCTTTCCTCTCATCCTGGTCTGTTGGAAGAGTGGAAGTCATTTTGTATTCGTTTTGAACAAAATTCTAGACTTCAGGTCCAAGGGACATTAATTAGTAGGTCATTCTTTTCTTCCAAAAACCAAAGTTAGTGCCATTGAACAAAAGTGGTCTTCCTGATGCTTTGTGATTTCTCATCACGGTTGCGGATCCTGATTCAAGCTGTTAGGCTAATGAAGAAGCCTGCTCTGATACAAATTGTTGGAAATACTGAGAGGGGGGTGAATCAGTATTTCTTATTATTTATTTTTTAATTGTTCTAGTGATTGCCAAAAGCATATATAGATATGTATATGTATACATAGAACACAGAAATCAACAGCTGGAATAAATGCTTTTATTAAAAACTCAAGACAGTACAATGAAATAAATACAATTTAAGTATATATATGACTGTGAGTAGTTCCCAAGCTCCAACTTGGACTTCATTGAGGCTCCAACCTCTAGAGCACCAACTCTGTTTTGCAGTGGTTCTGCATTTAGGAGCACCTACCTCTAATGACTTTAGTCTTGTTCAGTTCTGAGGCTCCAACCTCTTGGGCTCCAACCCAACCTTGGTATACACTGGTATGCTGCTGCACTCTATTTAGCTAAGGTTCTCTCACTCCTACTCTCCTGCCTCTATTGCTTCTACAACCTGTGCTGCTTCTGCTGCCTCTTCTGCCTCTGTTGCTTCTGCTACCTCACACTCTGGTTCTTCACCACAACAACAGCACCCACAGTTCTCTGTTCTTACTATTTTTATACATTCTCATGCCTTTGTCCATTCGTTTCCACTTACTCGCTAGCTCTTTGGCTTCCTCCTCGTTCGCTTGAGGTTCGGCTTCCTCAACACTCACTTGACCTTCTGGCTTCCTTGCTCCATTCGCTTTAGCTTCCTCTGCGCTCGAATTAACCAATGCTTCATGGGACACGTTCAAGAGGAAGAGGGGCTGAATTACAATAGAAATGATGCTTATTTAAATAATATCAGAGAGGTCCTTTTTTTTTTTTTTTCAAGTTCACGAGTCGTGAACTATTATTTATTTGTAATATAGATGCTCGAGATCAATTCCAGAAATGAAGCATTTCAACATATATATATATATGACTTCTTCCTATCACCAAGGAATGAAAAATATATATGTTGGAGAATATTTTATTCATAGACTTATTACTTCACGGAAACCATATAGACGAGGCTATAGCCATATAGAGATCCCACATGCCACGTCATCCTCTTAACACAATCGCCGCTTCTGGAGGTTCACACATAACATAGTCGATTGCCGATGGCCGATTCCCCTGCTGGACGCGATATTATATAAACTACTTTTGATGAGTCCATCGGGTCCATACCTCTATCGCAGTCGGTAGATTATAGCGCCATCCCTTTAGGACTTGCGATCGTTGCGGATGCGATATGATATTAAGCAGTAGTTGATATACTCATGGTGTCCGCAATGGTTCATCTCAATCAGCGCATAGTAGGAGGACGGCCCTTTGGGTATTGCGATGTGAGAGTCCTGATAGGGTGGATGTGATATTGCATTCAACCATAACACAATGCCGCATCGGGTCTGCATACATTATTGCAATTAGTCAAAAAACACGTGAAGTTAAACTTGCCGTCCGATCATTCATCAGGCGATCCAACGACGTTCGCTCCTCCTGATCCCGCGAACCGCCCGTGCGTTAACTCGCAATAAAGTTGTTTTCAACGATTCCCTGCCGCCATACGTCACAGTTCTAATGGAATCGCGAGCCCGTGTAAGAATACCACTTGAATCCCAAGGGCAGTGTGAGCATTACCGCTCAAGCCTACTCTCCCCGCCCGATAAACATTATGCATCTTCCGCACTCTTTGACCATTGGATCTGCCCATCGTGCTGTATCTGTCGTCCATATGCACAATCTGATAGTGTTAAACATATATATGCATGGTTTTTTCTGCCGATAGTGTTATGGACTCCCGATAGTGTTATCTGTGGCATATTTGCTCCTCTCGTCTCCATCTGCTCCGATGGCTCTGTGTGCTCCTAGGATATTTCCATATTGACATCAATGACAATCTGTGTTCAACACAATCTGTTTATGTCTATACCATCATTACAGACCTCCCTCATCCTGGTGGTGCCAATGCACTGCGCGCATCTCACGCTGCTGATAGTATCGTTGGAACCCTCTCACATCCTTCGCCATATACTCAAAAACGTTATTGCTATCTGCAGGGGGGCACCAGTTGCTCCAACACTTGTTCCCCTCCTGCTAGCAACATGTTTTTATGGCCAGCCAATGCTCAACCTGTCTACCAAACCGTTGATCCTCCCTATGCATAGCTAAGTGCTCCAGCCCCTCAAGCATTAGCATTGCAGCTATTATAGACATATTTGGGCACTGCAACCCCAATCATACATGTCCATAAAACAAGGGCTTTTGAGTCCCTAAAAGTGTTGTTTCACACCCTAAAGGAACAAGGTCAGCTGATTACATCATTTCCCAGAAGTTCTCCATGGAAAACTGATCAGAACTGGTCAAAACTGGACCATATAGACTCCTTAGCGCTAAGGGTGCGATGCATCTCACCTGCCACATGCAAAAAGTGCGATGCATACTAAAAAGCCCTTCTGTAGCGTGCGATGGGTGAGAGTAGAGAAATGGCAGAGACAGTGTGTAAGGTGGATGATCATGGAATCTTCCAGAAACTTCTCTTGTGACACTTGCCTCTCTGAATTCACCCAGGGATGAGTAATAGATCATGAATCTCCAAGTGGAACCAAGAACTATCAGAGAGAGGACACTAATCAAAATCCCAGAAGCTGACTCACCGCCCTGCAAACATCTATATATGGATCCCTCATCCCAGAGATCCAGGAGGCTGGAATCTTGTATTTTGTAAGGAAGTGTTGTTGCTTTCTTGGTGGAACATCATAGTGTTTGATGATCTAAGCTTTTCATGAGGTGAAGAAGGGCTTTCATGTTGGGAGGATGATGTTGGGTCAGATCAATGGGTTGTAATCCACTCTTCTACTCTTTCTATCAATAAATCTATTTGAGTTTTCCTCCACATTCCTGTATGTTTGAGTTAATATATGCATTTGTGTGGTCAATATATATCTGGTCCTATATTGTTTACGATTGTAGATCTATGTGCTTTGATGGTATTATGCTGCTTTGACTTTACAGGTGCTATTTGAAGCAGGGCAAGCAAGGAAGGAGCGGCGAAGATCTGTCAGAGGGGAGAGGAAACAAGCAAGGAGCGAAGCGAAAGACTGAGGTTGGTACTCTCTGCTTCTCTCTCATCTACTTCTCATAAAGGAAAACGAAAATAACTTTAGTTTGTTTGTTTCTAAGATAGCTACCCATCTTAGTGGGACTAGCAGCTTTAAATGGACACTAGATTTTCCGATAACAAAATGGCGACTCCACTGGGGACCAAATAGCTTGTTTGCTTGTTTATATTTGTTTGCTTTATAAACTACAGACAAAGCCTGAAGTCAAGCCAGCTAGCCTTCAAACTGCTTTTGCTATGCAACTGCAAAGTAGATCAATGCTGCTTCACTCCATCTCCGGGTTTTGTTTATAAACTGAACAATTGATTTGCAAACATCCTAATTGCCCTAGTGGTGGCTCAAGTAACCTCATTAGATCAGCCCCTATGATTTGTATTTATTGACTATCATTAGCTCGACCTAAATCCCTGAACTAAGTTGCAAACTGTGACCAAAAACCAAGTTAAAGTCTCGTCCCTGGACCATCGCACCTTCTCCTCTAAGCAATATGGATGCATCGCACCTCCCGTGTGTAGTAGGTGAGATGCATCCCTGTTTCCCTGTGTTACAGGTGCGATGATTAGATAAGACTGTTTTTGCCTCCAGATTTTGGTTTTTTCTTCACTCTCTTCAGCTTTATTCAGGAGTTTTGTTGTCTGTGATCAGTATACCTAGTGGGCTCTAGTATTGCAGCAATAATGTTGCAACTCCTGGGACTCCCTTCTTTACTTTTATCAACATGGTAGTTTGTAACAAACATGGAACTGACGGTGCTATATGCACAAGTACTAGCTCTTGCCACAGGCTATCACCGGATCAGATGGCACAAGTCCTCTAGGAGCTTAAGCCAACTTCTATGAGCTCTCAGAAGAATATTTTAACTGTGATGGAAGAAAGCTAACTCAAAGGAGGCTAATCTACTTGCAAAAAGAATCTGGAAGCTGAAAGGAAAGGCAACACCCTAGCAAATCCTAGTTTTACTGACTAACCTTACTGGTACAAGAAAAAGGGTGAAAGTTATAGAAAGAGATGCCATTGAATCTTGGGAAGGTTAAGTGCATGTGTCTAAGCTATCTCTGAAGTGAAATCTGAAAAGGAACATCTTTTCGTATTTTTGAATAATCTTGTAGCATTACTTTGCATGCATTTTGACTGTTGTTGACTGTGCAGAGGTTAATTGATGAAAGGAACTGGTGAGGGTGCTTGCAGGAGGTTGGGAAGGTTAGAAGAGGGCCTAAGGGGTCCCTAACACCCTTCCAGAGAGTTTCACAGTGACCGGATCTCAAAAGACCGCTCTCATGAACTTCTACAGGAAGTCTGCAGGGTTTCTATAGGATGTTCTACAGGATGTCCCGAAGGAGGATTTTGGAGGGTTGATGGAGGACGAAATGTGGAAAAGTGGAGATGGAGGTTAGATGAGGATGTGGAGGGGTCTAGGACCTGGTGAACGAAGCTGCAGAGCGATGAAGATGGTTGGATTTGTTCAAGGATGGTGAGAGAGCAAGGTTGCACGAAGGTATGGAAATTAGGGCAAAGTGAGAAAGTGTGGCAAATGAAGGGCAAGAATCTGAGTTAGGGGATGGAACAGGTTGCACTGATGGAGGAAGGGTAGGCAGGGAGGTTTCACAGGTGTTCTGCACACTTTTTCCAAAACTGACCAAACAAAGACTATGCAAACCAAATATCCAGCTATTCTGACCTAATTTGACCTAAACATCAGCAAAAATAATGAAAAAAAGTTCATTGGCAGAAAATCATGTGAAATAACCATGAAAACTAAGCAATAATGGATCTAAGCAGGTAATCACATCTGGTATCAAGTTTTGCAACTGAGAATCTAACACTAGCAATTACATGATGAAGCAAAAAGAGTGTTTTTGTGGCAGCAAGGACACCTTGGTCTCAGCTCATGGTCCCACAGAGGGAGACATGAGATCAGGGGTGCTTGATAGCCTTTTTCGAATATCTTCTCTGTTATCAACCTATCAAATCGATCTGAACATGAAAAATCCTTTTCAATCATCAACAATGACCTATGTAACCAAGCAAGATTTTAATCTACTAGCAGAAATTATTTTATGAAGACAGTAGAAACATATAATAGTACATAGAGGAGGTCCTGGCGCTTGGGTTGGGCCCAACCCCAAGAGCTATAGGCTCCTAAGAAGAAGCTCAGAACTGATGCCACATGAAACTGATTTCCATTACACAAAAATAACCATGTCACGAAGAAGGTTTTACAGCAGAAGCTACAAAATGAGCTGAGAAACCAAGCAGCACTAAAGTGTGAAATACAAATGTTCCAAAAGTAAACTACGAAGGCTGGAAGCCTTCCCATTTATGCACTACGAGGACCTCCAATAGTCCTCCTTAATTCAAGGGACTTGGATGCTCAAAACTGTAAGTACTCAACCACTTCACAAAAGCTGCTCGGCTGCCCTTGGGAATCAACTTTGGTGGGCTGCTGAACTCTAAGTTGATGGTGGAGAACTCGAGGAAGGGGCCATTTAGTGCAGGAGGCACCCTCCCTGCGAATCCTCAGCCTTGTCCCCTCATATTTGGTTGTCAAATGGCTCATAAATGCTTGACCTTGGTCCAAAAGTTGTCCAAAAATCTGTAATAAACACGTATTAGCCTTCATGGTCAAGTGACTCTTCTCATTCATTCAGTTAACATAAATATACTTCAAAATCATAAATAAACTATCAAGAATGGTGGATTAATGGAGAACAATAGGAAAAATGAGCCCAATAAGTTACCCATTTTTGGGGCTCATCATCACCCCCTGCTAAATGGGTTGCTCATCCTCTGAGCATCTAATCCAGCTCATCATATTTGATTGCTTTGACTGCCTCTCTCACATCCCAGGCTTCCGAGGTGATGTCTTCTTTACGGTCATGAAATCATGCTTTTCTTTCCACTTCCTCCCACTGCCTGTGTTCCTCTTCTTCTTTGACTCCTTCTAGTAGCCCTAAAAGCAAGGGAGGACTAAACTTTAGGCTGATCCAGTTGGCCTGCAGATTCTGCATTGACTGTTTGTAGAGGGGTACTCTTGCCAAGGCCTCCCTCATCCTTGTTGGGGAGTGGTACTCTCTTAGTTTCAGACTGTGGGATAGTGTGTTCCACCTCCTTGTGCAAGCATGAACACAGTTATCCCCCAACAGTCTTTCCATGTCCTTAAAGTGAGCAATGGCTTGAGGTTGTTGTTCAATGTAATCTGGTAGGGCCTGAGGGTTATTAGCCAGGTGCTAGTGGGCATATATTAATGCTGAGGGATCCTCCGGCTCTTCTCTGATCATTAGTGGTTCACTTAGTTCCCTATTCATAATACTTCGGACCTCTACTCCCCTTTTCTCCTCATGATTTAACCAAGAGGCCATGGCCATAAGTTGCACTTCTCCTACCGTAGCATTGGGGTCCCACAACTTCATGTTTGGAAGGGCCAAGTTGTGTAAATAAAACTCTGATGAGCTACTGTCACATAAAGCCATGAATTGATGGTAATTTTGAAATGGAATGGTGCCCCTTTGGGCCATGGTGTTAATCTGGAACTGCAACCATTGATCTTTAAGGTATAAGGCATATGACTTGGTAGGTTGCCTACACTGCACAACCTCTACTGCCTAGCTGGCCATGTAGGCTAGGTGGGCTTCCTTCTCTTGTACCTATTGCCTTAGAGACTGTATCTCCTCTGCTGCCTATGACTCCTTCTCCTGTAGTTGTTTTGTTAGTGCCTCAACCTCATCCTGCAGCCCGTCCTTCCTCTGATATTCATCAGAGGTTTCTTTGTCTGTTGGAGGCTTTTCCTGTTGCTACTGTTCTCCCAAAATGGGGGGCCTGTCTTCCTTATAACGTCCTTGTAGCTATAGTTGTTGTTTCAGCAGCTCGTTCTCTTCCTGTAGCTTGGCCCTCTGACTGCTTTCCACATGCCTTACCATGGCCAATTCTTTTCTTGATTCCTTGAGTTTTTATTCCAGGTGGCCTATGTCTGCCACACCTTTGGACTTGGCGATCCTCATCCAAGTGTGAGTCCTCACTCTCTCTTCTTCCAGTGCAAAGAAAAGTGGCACCGCGAATTTCTGGGGAATTATCTTCTCGGCTTCTAACAGGTTATAGTAGGAGCCCAAGCTAGGCTGAGGGCTTGGTTCCAATATTTTCTCAGCCTTTTCTTCTTCCTGTGATTGTTTAGCTGCCTTTTCCTCCAATTTCTTGGTCTCTTTTAACTTAGCCAGAGTTTCCTATAGAACCGTCTCAGCTTCTTATAGAGTTGTCTTTGAGTCCATCATCCTAATCCTCTCTCTCTAGGTTGAGGTTTTTGGGCTTCCTCGTTCATAGGTGATGGATATCTTTGAAGGAGACTCCTCCTTTTGTTTAGTTGTGGTGTCCTCAATGGTAATTGGCTCCTTTTGCTGTGGCTGGGGTCTGCCGACTTTGATCTGTGTGCTCCTCCTTGCTTTAAAGTACATGGAGGTCTGCCTCTTTCACTTCCCTTTTTGTTTTGGAGGTGTGCTTAAGGCAGCAAGCACAGCTGCTGCCTCCCTGGCCAATATCTCAAGTGATTTCTCCTCTTGCTGTTCTATTTTCATGATTCCTGTAGAAACTTCTGTGTCAAATGTTTCTGTCTATTTGGTTGAATGTGTCTTTTCCTTTTGTTTCTATGTGGTTGCTTTGGCTATGACACCCTTTATTTGGACTTTTTCAGCCTTCTCTACTCTATTATGCGTTCTCTTTTCCCTTGGTGTTTGTGCGACTGTTTCTCTCGCTGTTTTAGGCTCAACAATCTGGCCCTTCCCCCTTTTTATTTATGTCCTTTTTGTGCTTGACTGTCCTATGTTCCTTCACCATTGGTTTTCTCTCCTGCTTCAGTGTGTTCTCCTTCTTCACTGCTGGATGAGGTGATATCTTCGTCCAAAATTCTAATATCGTCATCCCGGGACATGTTTCGGAAAATTTCCCAAGAGATGGGGATATTGTAGGTGTGTAGGGCATCTTCCACTAATAGTTTGATGAGCCCATGATGGGCCAACTGATCTGGTGTCCCTTCATTCAATTTCGTACCACATTCAATTAGTGACTGAAGAAGAAAATAGGGGATGCTCAGCTTCTTTTCTGGAGGTAAATCAATTCCATGTCTTAGTTCACACAGCAACCTGAAATGATAGCCATAGATAATGCTAAACCTCCCTTCACATGTAATGTACTTCATGATTTGGAAACTGACTTCACTCCACAGAGGAGGCAAGCTAGTTCTCCTAACCCCGTTTTTGTCTTCTACAGGATGTTCCTCAAGCAGAAAGAATGCTTTCTTGGCTGCTTGGCCCAATGACCTCTCTTCTTTGCTCCAAGGGAGCCCTAACGGTAAACCAGTAACACGACTGATGAGCTCAGGGGTAATTTCTAGGGTCAAACCCATGAAATTCACTGTGGCTTGTGTCTTTGATACAGGTTTCAGGGACATTAAAAATTCCTCAGTTATCTCATTGTCATGACCCTAAATTTTGTCACAAAAGGACATCCAATTGGCTCGGGTGAAAAGGTCCACCACCTCAGGATGCTCATGCAGCTTGCTGGGGTCCGAGGGTTCTTTCCTTATGAATCCCCCTGGCATGGTGAGAGTGTTGTATTTTATGCTCTGATCAGAAAAAGGAATGCTATTTATGGATTTCCCCCTAGACTTCAAGAAGGGATTTCTCGGGTTTCCAATTATCAATTAGCACCAATTCCCTGGTTTTAAGGCTATTGCTGCCCAGAACTTGGTTGTCCGTTTATGAAAGGAAGCATTGGGTTTCTACAGACAGAGTACAGAGCTCAATTTTTCTTCTCAGCACACATACAAACATGAAAATTCAAAAATTCTTCATACACAGGCTGGCCCCCATAGTTGTGTATCTTCCCTACAGGAGAATTTTTAAAACAAGAAATGTGGAGGAGAATCTTGATGCAGAAACAACTGAGAAACCCCGTGCAATACATAGGCAAACTGCTACTTTCAACTCACAGGCAGATTTTTCTCTGATTCCCCAATCTAATACAGTTCAATTCACCACCTTTTCAAAACATACCATGCATGGAAGAGTGTTTCGATCCTACCTCACTTGGAGCTCCAAATTCGATGAAGAAAAATCCCAGGCTTCCCTGCTCCGGAAAGCTATGCAGTATTTCCTGTAGAGCTCTTCCTGTAGAAGACCTGTCGGTTCCTATAGAATGCCACCGTGCCTCTGAGCGAGCCTAATACGTGGGAGATTTTTGAAAACAGGCTGAAAAACCGATGGAGGATGACTGGTTACCAGTTTTTAGAAGCGAAGGACGCGTACTTCGACCAAGGACGTTGCAAGTGCAAATGAACAAAAGGTGGTGTGAGTCTCAGCCGAGAATCTTTTAACTGCAGCGTGATTCGTGGTGAGGGGATGAGGTGGTTGGACCGAAATTTTGATCCAACGTCACGGCCATAATTTCTCTGCATGTTTCTGACCACCATCACCTCCCATCTGTCATTAACCACCACCACCACTACCAGTCTCGACGATTTCTCCCTGACTGGACACTCCACACGTGTTGGCTGCACGTCTCGTCAACAGTTTTGAATGTAACTGAGCTTGTTCGGATCCCACAAAGCTATGTAACTGGCCACTGATCCCATTCAATCCAAACCATTTCCATAGGCATGCGGCTTTTAGAATATATTTTATGCAATTAACGAATGAGGTTAGGCACTTACCTACGTGGTCATGGCCGCGTTATGCAGACTTCGGGTCTTGGAACCATTCCTTAGTTCGCTGCTGCTTCATGTACGGGTGTTAGAACCCATTCCTTCATTCGTTGATGTTGTATGCACGGGTTTTGGAACCCATTCCTTCGATTGCTATCGCTGCATGCATATATTTTTCTTGGTTTCGGCTGCCGAGGATATTTTCACGTTCAAGCTAAGCCCTCTACATGTTTCCTTTGTTGTTTTCGGCTGTCCCTGTCTCCAGAGTATGTCTTCCAGAGGGATCAGTTGCTATAGGATTCCTGTAGGATGTCTCGTTGCTGCTTCTCCTCCTGGGATGCAAGCTAAACGAGCAGGGCTATACTGCTAACGAGGGATTCGGCTGATGAAGAGTCCAGATGGAGATTGACAGGTAGGGTGAGTGAGACACTACTTCTTGATTTGTCACTAAAAGTTCTTGCTGGCAATATGAGGATAACAGGGTTTCTTGTGTGACTGTGTAGGAACAAATAACCAGATGGGTGCAACGGAGGTGTAAAGAGATGAAACAGGGTGACATATGGTGATGGATGGAAACAGGGGTGGTTGCAGGCTTAACAAGAAGATTCCAACCTTCGGATTCCCTTCCAAGATCGATTTTGGCCTGTCTGAAGGTTCTACAGGATCTTCCTGTAGAAGACATGGACTTCCTGTAGAAGGTGAAATCTTACCCCGAATGTGATCAAATCCTAGGAAAGGCGAGTGGTCATGGAGGAAGTGTCTGTGAGGGGATGCTTGCATCCTAGTGCTGACCTCCATCCTTGTTTTACATGAGCCTCCTAACCTGCAATGCCTTTCCCTGCAACCTGCATTATTCCACATAGATTAGGCCTTTTTCTTGTTTTTTTTCTCTTTTTTTTTGTTTTTTTTTTTGGTGAGATAGTTGGGGTGCCTCCATGAGGTTTTCACCCTCACTGTCTACCCCGGGCACCTCCAAGAGGTTTTCACCCAAGGATCTTTTTATTCCATTTTTTTTTTTTTTTTTTCTTTTCTTTTCTTTTGATGATCAAGGTGTGGGTGGAGTAGAGACAGGGCCCTGCTCCACTACCAGCACTGATTTGTCCAAAGTTTCAATGAACTCCTGCCTCGAAAGGGGTTTCCTGTAGATTTTAAATCGATGCCCATTGACGAGCATGAGGGTGGCTTCTTCATCAATGGTCCTGATAAGGACTGAGCCATTTTCGTTGCATTTCTCCACTGTATATGGTCCTAAGCACCTTGTCCTCAGCTTCCCTTTAAAATCCTTGTATCTTGAGTCATACAACAGCGCCCAATCTCCTGGGTTGAATTGCTTTCCATTAAGGTGTCGATCATGCCATATCTTTCTCTGGAGTTGAACTACTTCTGAGTGGATGAGGGCTTGCATTCTCTGTTCATCTAATCCATTCAGTTGCAGTAATCTTTCCCGTTGCGCATGGCTGAGATCTAGGTCTAGCTGAGCTGCCACTCTCAATGTGTTGTACTCAAATTCTATCGACAGCAAAGCCTTCTTCCCGTAGACCAGCTCATAAGGTGTGAAACCTGTTGTAGTTTTCCAAGTGGTGTTGTGGGCCCAGGTGGCCTCAACCAAGCGATCTGCCCAATCCTTTCTGCTGCTACTCACCACTTTAGTCAAATCTCTTCCAATGCTCTATTAGTGACTTCCACCTGCCCATTTGCTTGCAGATGATAAGGGGTGGAAGTTCTGTGCTTGATCTTGTGATGAGCGAGGAGGTCTTCAATCAGGTTAGAGGTGAACTAACTTCCTTGATCGATGACTAATTCTCTTGGGTAGCCAAACTTGTAGAAGATGTTTTCCCTTAAGAACTCAACCCCTTTTTCTTCTGTCGCTGCCTTGATTGCCTTTGTTTCTGCCCACTTTGTCAGGTAGTCTGTGCATGCAATGATGTAAGACCTTTGCTTTGAAGGAGGGTTGATAGGACCCACAAAATCCATGCTTCGAAAGTAACTTGAGGTTGGAGGGGCATTTCATCCCTTGGAGTCGGTTTCCCCATCCTTTGACATCGGTCACATTGGCTGATGTATCTTCTGACATCTTGATGAAGAGTGGGCCAATAATAGCCCGCCTGTAGAATTTTGAAGGCAGTCCTTTTTGTTGCAAAGTGGCCTCCACAGGGCCCATCCTGACAGGTTAGGAGGATGTCAAAAACTTCCTCCTCCCTAACACAATGCCTCAGGATCTGATCTGGGCCAAGTTTAAATAGGTTGTCCCCGATCCAAGTGAATGGGGCACTTTTCCTCACAATTTTGCTCTTCTCTTTTGAGGATAGGTGTGGAGGGAACTGTGGTGAGACCAAGTAATTTGCTATATCAGCAAACCATGGAGAGAGTACTAAGATATCAAACAGGTGTTCATCTGGCATCTGGTCATCCACCGTTCCTTCTTCCCCTGCAGGCAAATCTAATCTAGACAGAAAGTCAGCAATAACATTTTCCTTACCTAGCTTGTCAACAATGGTCAAATCAAATTGCTGCAACAAAAGTAGCCATCTAATGATACGAGCATTTACATCAGGCTTATTCATTAAGTATCTAATCACAGCACGATCAGTGTGTATGAATGTTTGATAACCAGTGATGTGGTGTCTGAACTTGTTTAGGGAATTGACTACAGCCAGGAACTCTTTCTCGGTTACAGTATAGTTCATCTCTGCCTTGGACAAGTTTTTGCTGACAAAGTATATGGCATATGGTAGTTTCTCCTCAACTTGTCCTAAGGCTGCCCGTATGGCTTTGTTCAAGGCATTGGTGTGGATGTGGAAATGTAGGGCCCAGTTTGGACCTCTCAAGATTGGGGTGGACAACAACTTATCTTTCAACTCATCTAGAGCCCCTTGACAGTTGTCAGTCCATTTAAACTCAACATATTTCCCCAAGAGGCCAAACAATGGGGAGGCTAGCTTACTGAAATCTTTAATGAATCTTCTATAATATCCTGCAAAGCCTAGAAAACTCTGAACATCTCTTACCTTTTGAGGAGGTGGAACCTTTTGGATGATAGCAATTTTGTTAGGATCCACCTGTAATCCTTGCTGAGAAATTGTATGACCTGACACGGTCCCTTCGGTCATCAGGAATT
Source organism: Pinus tabuliformis (assembly GCA_031772625.1). Taxonomy (NCBI): domain Eukaryota; kingdom Viridiplantae; phylum Streptophyta; class Pinopsida; order Pinales; family Pinaceae; genus Pinus; species Pinus tabuliformis. The sequence goes on along the minus strand of CM062819.1, from coordinate 99,294,350 downwards.
CACATTTTTCGGGACTGAGGGACAAGTTCATCTCAATAGACTTAGTTAAAACTTTTCCTAAGTTAGCCAATGCCTCTTGGAAGCTGGACCCCTAAGGAGTAAATTCATCCATATAGATTTCCACCGGATCGTGAACTAGCTCAGTAAATATGCTCAGTACTGCTCTCTGGAAAGTGGCAGGAGCATTGCATAGCCCAAAGGGAAGGACCCAGTAGGCAAAGGTAACCCATGGACAAGTGAAGGTGGTCTTATCTTGGTCCTCCGGGCTGATTTGGATCTGATTATACCCACTGAACCCATCTAGGAAAGAGAAGAACTTCTTCCCTGCCAGTCCATCCAACACTTGATCTATGAAAGGCAAAGGGTTATGGTCCTTCTTGGTGGCTTTGTTGAGTTCTCAGTAATCTACACAAATTTTCCACTTCTCGTTTTTCTTGGGCACAAGCACCAGAGGTGAGACCCACTCACTATCGGAGATGGGGTAGATGAATCCTGCATCCAACAACTTTTGCAATTCTTCTTTGACGATGTCCTTAAGGGTTGGATTCATTCTCCTCTGAGGCTGCCAGACTGGTTTACAATCCTCTTTGATGTAAATGTGATGGGTACAGACCGAAGGGTGGACTCCTTTCATCTCCTTATAGCTCCTAGCGAAAGCATCCAAACGGTGGTTCAATAGGCTACATAGCTCCTTCTCCTGGGAGGGAGATAGGGATGAGCTTATCTTTAAGGTTCTTTCAGGGCCAAATTCCACATTCTTAACTCTGGGAGAGGTCGGATCAGCCACGCAGAGGTCCACTAAAGCGCTGGCTTGCGTACCTTCCACTAACTCCTCCAATGACAGTGCACTCTGAGGTGGATTTTGAATCAAATTCTCAATCAAGTCATCCTCGGTTTGAGGACCTCCCCTGGTGGCTTCTACTGTGCACAATGGTGCACAGTAGACTTCATCCTCATCTCCCTCCTCCAACCAGAGTGGTAAGTCATGTTCTAGCAGAGGTTGGGCAGGAGGATATAGGACTAGCTGTTTGGACATAGGACCATTCTTGATGGTCATGCTCCCAACCCGACAACTGATGTAGGCATCCGCAGTACCTAACCAAGGCCTTCCCAAAATGAGGGGGTATCCAGTGGGTTTTTCCTTTGGCTAAAGGACCAAGAAGTCCACATGGTACTCCCAAGAGTCAACAGAGACCAGGACATCCTCCACAATCCCTTCGGGAGTCACGGTGGAGCGGTCTCCTAACTGCAGTACTATCGAGGTCTTTCTTAAGGAACTCTAAAGGTTAAGTTTGAGCATAGTGTCCCTGGTCATCACATTAATGGCAGCCCCTAGATCAATCAGGGTGTGGGGGATTATGGTGCCATTGATGTGGACATCAACTACAGGACTCCCAGGGTCCAAATATTTTGGACAGATTACTTGCCCCAACATTAGATCAGACAGTTGTCCTATGACATTGATAGTCGGGGCATCTCTCTTGCGCCTGCCTGGGTGCCTGAAACACTTCTCCTTGATCAATTTGTTGTAGATTGGTACATCTTTTATGGCCTGGAGAAGTGGTATTTTCACACACAACTGTTTAAGTTCTCCCAGAAGTTCAGTCTCCTCTGGGTTTGGTTGCATGGTTGCTGTTAGTCGCTTAGGAAAGGGTGGAATGGCTTTGGGTTCACTTTCTTGTTTCTCTTCCTCATCCCCCGAGGGAGGAGGTTGGTGATCTGGAAGGACCTTCCCAGATCATAGGTTGATCTCCTAAATCTCCACAACATAGGTAGGGCATGTTGTCTCTCCAGTGTATACCTGCTGGGCCTGTCTGTTGTTGGGGTTCGGGTTCGGTTGAGCAGGCATCTGGGGTTGTCTTGGGGAGCAGGTGGTGGAGGCAGAAAAGTGGGAGGAGAGTTGTATTGGGGCCTCCACCCCGGTTGAGGTGCATTCCACTGAGGTTGTGGCTGGACATGAGAGTGAAACGAATGAGCAGCAGGTTGAGTATGGTATTGAGATGGATAAGACCACGGAGGAGGTGTGGACCAGGGAGGATGAGCAGGGGGACCCCAAGGAGGTATATGAGCGGATTGGTTGGGGTTATAATAAGCTTGGGATGTCCCTTACATCCCCTACTGGTAAGGTCTAGATCCATGCGGCCTCCTTTGGTTGAGGAAGTAGAGTGATTCAGTGGCTCCTTCCGTCCCTTGGTACATGGCTTTAAGTCCAGGTAAGGTTGGGCACTGGTTTGTGGGGTCGTCTTCCTCACAAACGAAACATACCTCTACTTAGTGCAATGGACACTCATTCTTAGGATGCTTCCTTGTACATCTGGGACAAAAGATGGCCAAAGCCCTCTCATCTTCCTCTTTCTTCTGTTGGATTCGGAAAGTATCTAGTTGCATGGCAATGGTCTGTCTCATCTCACTTTTGAGGTCTTCCATTTGATTAGCAAACTCGTGCTTGGAGAAGGTGGCACTAGCTGAAAGTGGATTCCCCCTACCTCTTTTCCGGGATGCCCTAGAGTGGTTTCTAAACACGGTCTTTATGTCCTCATAAGGTAGTTGGTAGATGTCTCCTCCAGCTAGCAAATCGAGGGTATCCAGAAGGTCTTCAGGGACTCCTCGGAGCAAAACTAGATTCAAAGATTCAAGGTCAAGTGTGCACCTGGCCCATTTATAACTAAGTTGGAACCTTTCTTTGTAGTATTCTAAAGACTCATCACTTCCCATGGTCATTCGAAATATCTCTCCCTTCGTTTCCTTTGACCTATAGTAGTCCTGGTATTTGTTGTTAAAGGCTTGCTGCATCTGAGCCCAAGTTGTGATACTGTTTCCAGGTAACCCCATGAACCAGCGTAGTGCTGCATCCTTGAGGGTAGAAGGAAAGAGTTTCAACTTTTGCTCATCTTCTGCATAGTCATAAGTTCGACGAAGGACAACAAACTCAAACAGGAAGGTATCAGGGCCTTCAGTGGTCAATCCATGAAAGTGAGGTAAGGCTGAGGGACTTATGTTCTTCATTTTCATGTCCCCATTGGTCTCGCGGATGGGAAAGACACCTTCTATTCTCTCCTCATCTCCTATACTGTTTCTGTGTTCAGCCATGTCTCAAGACGGATGTTCTCTTGCTCTTCTTCTGTTATAGGATCTTCGCATATCTCTGGAGGTTCACCTATAGGTTCTTCTGGATCACTGCCACTGAAGAAGAGAGAAGGGTGACTCAGTGATGTGGTGGGGGTGTTGGGTAAGAATTTTCCAATATTGTCTCTGTTCCTACGAGGCATGAAATGAAATATTTTTGGTTGCTTTTGTTTTTGTTTTTTGTCTCTGCTTGTACCTGCAAAACTGAAATAGATTGACTGCAACTAACTAAAATCTATCTTGCTGAAATGAAAATGCAGAATTGAAATGGCAGAATTGAAATGCTAAGCTAGGAAAGTGGGAAATATCTAATCTACGCTTGCTGAAATGAAATGGAAGCAGGAAATGTCTAATCTACTTTTGCGGAAATAAAATTTGCAGAATGGAAATGAAACAACTACTCTACTCTTGCTGAAATAAACTACTTAGTAGAAGATCGAAGTAGAGCATAGAAGAAAAGCAACAATCACAAATACTCTAACGCTTCCCCGGAAACGGCGCCAAAAATATGGTGGGCTCCAGTATTGCAGCAATAATGCTGCAACTCCTGGAACTCCCTTCTTTACTTTTATCAACCCGGTAGTTCGTAACAAAATTGGAAGCGACGGTGCTATATGCACAAGTACTAGCTCTTGCCACAGGCTGTCACTGGATCAGCTGGCACAAGTCCGCTAGGAGCTTAAGCCAACTTCTATGAGCTCTTAGAAGAATATTTTAACTGTGATGGATGAAAGCTAACTCAAAGGAGGCTAATCTACTTGCAAAAAGAAGCTGGAAGCTGAAAGGAAAGGCAACACCCTAGCAAACCCTAGTTTTACCGACTAACCCTACTAGTACAAGAAAAAGGGTGAAAGCAACAGAAAGAGATGACATTGAATCTTAGGAAGGTTAAGTGCATGTGTCTAAGCTATCTCTGAAGTGAAATCTGAAAAGGAACATCTTTTTGTATTTTTGAATAATCTTGTAGAATTACTTTGCATGCGTTTTTACTGCTCTTGACTGTGCAGAGGTTAGTTGATGAAAAGAACTAGTGAGGGCACTTGCAGGAGGTTGGGAAGGTGAGAAGAGGTCCTAAGGGGTCCCTAACACCCTTCCAGAGGGTTTCACAGTGACCGGATCTCAAAAGACCGCTCTCGTGAATTTAACAGGAAGTATGCAGGGGTTCTACGAGATGTTCTACAGGATATCGCGAAAGAGGATTTTGGAGGGTTGATGGAGGCCGAAAGGTGGAAAAGTGGAGATGGAGGTTGGATGAGGATGTGGAGCAGTCTAGCACCTGGTGAACGAAGCTGCGGAGCGATGAATATGGTTGGATTTGTTCAAGGATGGTGAGAGAGCAAGGTTGCACGAAGGTATGGAAATTTGGGCAAAGTGAGAAAGTGTGGAAAATGAAGGGAAAGAATCTGAGTTAGGGGATGGAACAGGTTGCACTGATGGAGGAAGGGTAGGTAGGAAGGTTTCACAGGTGTTCTGGACACTTTTTCCAAAACTGACCGAACAAAGACTATGCAAACCAAATATCCAGCTATTCTGACCTAATTTGACTTAGACATCAGCAAAACTAATGAAAAAAAGTTCATTGGTAGAAAATCATGTGAAATAAACATGAAAACTAAGAAATAATGGAACTAAGCAGGTAATCACATCTGGTATCAACTTTTGCAACTGAGAATCTAACACTAGAAATTGTATGATGAAGCAAAAAGAGTGTTTTTGTGGCAGCAAGGACACCTTGGTCTCAGCTCATGGTCCCACGGAGGGAGAGGTGAGATTAGGGGTTCTTGATAACCCTTTTTGAAGATCTTCTCTGTTATCAACCTATCAAATCGATCTGAACATGAAAAAGCCTTTTCAATCATCAACAATGACCTAGGTAACCAAGCAAGATTTTAATCTACTACCAAAAATTATTTTATGAAGACAACATAAACATATAACAGTACACGGAGGAGGTCCTCGCACTTGGGTTAGGCCCAACCCCAAGAGCTATAGGCTCCTAAGAAGAAGCTCAGAACTGATGCCACATGAAACTGATTTCCATTACTCAAAAATAACCATGTCACAAAGAAGGTTTTATAGCAGAAGCTACAAAATGAGCTAGAAACCAAGCAGCACTAAAGTGAGAAATACAAATGTTCCAAAAGTAAACTACGAAGGCTGGAAGCCTTCCTATTTATGCACTACAAGGACCTCCAACAGTCCTCCTTAATTCAAGGGGCTTGGCTGCTCAAAACTGTAAGTACTCAGCCACTTCACAAAAGCTGCTCGGCTACCCTTGGGAATCAACTTTGGTGGGCTGCTGAACTCCGAGCTGATGGTGGAGAACTTGAGGAAGGGGCCATTTAGTGTAGGAGGCACCCTCCCTACGAATCCTCAGCCTTGCCCCCTCATATTTGGCTATCAAATGGCTCATAAATGCTTGCCCTTGGTCCAAAAATTGTCCAAAAATCTGCAATAAACACGTATTAGCCTTCATGGTCAAGTGACTATTCTCATTCATTCAATTAACATAAATATACTTCAAAAGCATACATAAACTATGAAGAATGGTGGATTAATGGAGAAAAATAGGCAAAATGAGCCCAATAAGTTACCCATTTTTGGGGCTCATCAATACCACTGTGGAAACTTCCTTCCTTTGCATTATTCAGCCTCCATTGTACAAAGAATTGTGAATATTTTTATGTATTGTTCGCCATTTACAGTTCTCCTTTACAAAGAAGTAGCTTAATCAAACTGTCGTCTTTTGATTTGGAAGTGTCACAAGTGTCATTTTCAGTCAAATAAAAGAATCCTACTCTTCTTGATGGTCGATTACATTGTTACTCTTGTATTTGATTTGAATTAGTAGTATTTCAAGTGTCGAAAGCAGTTTTCAATTCAAAATCGCAAAGTGTTGTCATTGTCTTCCTTTCGTTTTTTAAAGAGAAGATTGTTAGTACTATCGCTTTGAAAAGATAATTCAGATTTGTACTCAGCATTGTTTTTATCATTCACACATTAAGAAAGCGGAAAACAAATACATGCATGTGAATTTGCATTTAGACTGCTTGTTGATTTTGATTTAGGACAGTGCTTCTAGTGTGTGCTCTCTGCTCTATGTTGAAATAATCTCGCTTCTCTTTCATTAGTAGCTAGGATTTTCATTGCAAAAAGAAGAATAAACGACTGTTTATCATCTTAGATTGCATTTTAGGAATTGTATAACTACATCACGCGATGAACCTTAAAGGAAAAATTCTTAAGAAAGATCAACTGTAAAATAAATTCAATGAACATAAAAACTCTTTGGAACCTAACGCACAACATTTAGAAGTCTAGGCTAGAGACGTATTCTGGCGTCATAAAGCCTGGTAACTATCGCTTGCATTGTAGGTTGGGTGATTCCTCCTCTTTGAGACGACAAGTGCCAGTACGGACTTGTGCTCCCACGTACTGTCGATTATATATTGGGAGACCACAATAGGCTATATCCTTTATCCTTAGGAAGCCATGTCTGCCGCCCTATCGATCGTAATGCACTGAACACAGGATTCGAGAAGATTGATTGCCGTACCTTAAAAAGTATTCTATTGTTTTGTGATTGGTTTGGTAATCCCTCTGTCTAGATTTCCAGAGTAGTCTCTTTCATTCCTTTTTAGACTCCTTAAAGGAAAAGGTCCATCTGAGCACTTGTCACTTCAGGTTCATTAAAAATCAAAGGTGACTAGAGTCATCTTTAGCTTTTTCTCGACTCTTAAAATTGAAAAAGCAAGTTGTGTCAAAGCATCTAAAATTCATTTAATTCGGAATCACTTTTTCCCCTTTATTTTGAGTTGATCAAGTAATCCGCAATCGTAGAAGAAAGTCAATCGAAACCCCGTCATTCACAGAGACTAACGAGTAAACCATCTTTGACTCCAGAAACAAAACTCTTCCGGAATAAGTGAACTCGTTTAACCGGATCAAAGTCCCCTGGTTTGCTTGGAACTTGTGTTCCAACATCCTCAAGTACTCCAGTTACTCCAACCATTTCTGGTATCCATGCCTTTACAGAAGAAGTTCCGCAGTCACAAGAGGACATTAGAACTGATCCTAGTGTAACGGTAAACACTTCTATTCCTGAACCGACTCCATCTACAGCTGATTCAGAAGGTGTTATCCCTCCAACATCTGTCACTGCAGAGTCTATACCTTCTTCGGCACCAGAAATATTTTACAGACCTGACGGTCTACCTCTCCCACCTCGATTGATTGCTATAGAAGAAATTGAGGAGGATCTTCCAACCAGTACTCCATCGCATTTTGGAGCTGGGATCACCCTATATCCTTCTTCATCAGAAGTTAGTCTCCCTTCATCGCAAGTTCCTATAGAATCGCTAGGAAATCTTTTGGATAGACTCGATATGTTTGAACAACCGTCGACATCCAGGACTGTGTCATCTGACGCAGCAGCAACAGAACCTCCTGCTGCTACTCCAACAATGTTCCCTGGTGTACCATCTATCCCAACTAGCTCTCAAACACTAGATGAAGTCCACCCAGGGACTGTTTCGACAATGTGGTATGTTCCTGTTTGTTCCTGTGGTCTATTCCTGTCTGTTCCAAAGGCCAATTTTACCTCTGAACACTGGATTACCGCCATATGGGGGACAATATGCCCTTTCATTGTTCCCTCCGGGAGAACAACCATATGAGAGTTGACAACAAAATTCGGGTCATGCTGGAATTACATCCAGTGGTTGGGTGCCAATACTACCTCAACAACCAAGATTTGTATACTCAATGCAACAAACTCTACCTGTGTCAAATATCCCCACTACACTAGATAATGTGACGGTGTTGCAAGTACAAGTGTTGCCTGTTGTATGCCAACCTCAAGTTTCTCAGGTCGTAATACAACAACCTCTTGTCTCCACGACACCACCACAATCACCGATTAGTGGCTCCTTAACCGAAGCGACCCAGGTTCAAATGGGTACTATTACCCCTCATCTTGGTCAGACAGCCAGTATTGGACAACAGCAAATGGCTTCACAACCATGGCTGGTACATTATCAACAACCGCAATTCCAACAAGCTTACCGAGGACCTGAGCAACAAAGCTTTGTGGGTAATGGGAAACTGTATATTCAAAATGGTCAACATAAATAATATCATAATGGTTATGCCCATCAGCCTTACCAAAGTTATCAGCATCAAATACATTATGATGGTATGCAAAGACCCACTACTCAGGAGATCCCATCTTATCCTGGGTATGCTTCGCCGAACCTGAATCAACAGTTGCCCTTCGTGGCGACTTTAGAGTTACCAGATCTAAATCGGCTAACAAACGATCCAATTGCTTATGCCCCTTGGTGGCCGACGATTCCTCATAAAATTCCATCAGATATTCCTAAATTTAATGGAAATCCAGGTGAAGACCCGTCGAATCATGTGATGACCTTTCATTTGTGGTGTTCGTCCAACACTCTCAATGATGATTCGATTAGGCTTCACCTTTTTCAGCGAACGTTAACTGGTCTGGCAGCAAAATGGTACATCGAATTGCCTAGAGCTTCATTCGATAACTTCAGCACCCTTGCCACAACCTTTTTAACCCATTTTCAGTTACCAATAAGGTACGAAACAGGAATAGAGCTTCTTACCAATTTCAAGCAAATGACAACCACTCACATATCTGATCATATTCATGAGTGGCGATGTCGTCGTAGAATGGTAAGAACATATGTTCCTAATCAGCTACTAGCTGAATGGTTTATTAAGTCATTGTTGCTTTCTATTACAAAAGATGTGGCAAAGGGAGGGGTCATCACTGAAGAGCAAGTCATTTCTCGTGCGCAATATCTAGACTTGATCTACACTCAGTCTGGCATGCTCTACGACAAAATCCCTGATGCTCCTAGACCAGAGTTTTCCATTCCTCCTCCTCCTAAATCAAACAAAGACTCGCATGCTGGCGATGTCATTATAGGTATGACTAGCACGAAAACCGTAAAGGCTACATCAAAGAAATCCCGTACGGTTCCTAGTCAAAATGCAAATGAGGAACTTCTCACCTTAGAGGTTAATGCCGTGTTGACCGACAAAGGCAAGGAACCAAAGCAGCCAGGAGGAAAGAAGAAAAAGAAAGGGAAAATGAAGAAGTAGGATGAGTCATCTCCTGAAAAATCTTCTACAAACCCTTCTAGGCAAAGGAAACCCCATGCGGGGTGTTAGATACGTGATGAGGATCATTGGACGAGAGATTGTCCACATAAAGCTGATGTTAAGAAACTCTTTAAGAGTGCAAAAACCTTAGTGGTATTGACTGATCCGTTTCCAAACCCAGGAACCATTCTGGTTGCTAGTGATAATGCTTCCCCATCCCAAGTGCTTATGTTGTCCATTTCAAAACAGCAAATGATGCTTTGATATCGACAAGTAATAAAGATTACGGGAATCCACAGTTGTCGAACAACAAGGCTACTGATCAACCTAGTAGTTCGACAACAACTTTGACCGAAGTTGTGCCACCCATCATTCCTGAGCTAACGATAAAGCCGCCAAAGGGAGTAGTACACAAATTGACATTTAATCCTCGTGCTAGAGCAGCACAAAATTATAATATAGTAGAGGACCTGGCCCAATCGTCGTCCGCTATGTTGACACTTGAGGTACTACAAAATTGCCCCTCCCAGAAGCAGGCTCTATTATCAGCAATAGGTGGGATTGACCCAACGGATTCCAATTTTGTGGCCTTTAATCATAAAGGATATGACCCTCAGTTACCAGCTCAACTTGATTTCCTTATTCAAGTGAAAGCCCTCAACAAAACTGTTCATCGAACAATTACTGATGAGGGGGCATCTACATGTATTATGTTAATGAGTTGCTGGAAAACTTTAGGCTCACCACCCTTGTTGCGATCATCAACGACGTTAAAATCATTTGATGGATGAACATACACTCCATACGGGATTTTAAGTAACTTGCAAGTCAAACTGGGGGGCAAAACAGTAGAAATTGATGTTGAAGTTATCAATGGAAACCTCGATTACAACATCCTAGTGGGAAGGCCCTGGATTTATGCTATGGCTGTCGTTGTGTCGACATACTTTAGAAAGATTTCATTTCCCCTCCAAGGAGGAATTACAATCGTCGACCAACAAACATTTCTCCCCAACAGTTCACAAGTTACGGGAAGAATTCTGATGATCCACGGAAGCTCACAGTTGCTTCAAAATATCAGAGTAGGCCTACTAAAAGACCCTACATTGATGGGTACATTTTTCCTACCACCTCTGAACAACCGGGCGGAAGTGGCCACTTTGGGAACCTACAATATGGTATCTTCTATTCAGAAGATGTCCGAACATGATATTAGCATGGATCATCACCAGGTATTGCCTCCAAGCCCAATAGAAATATTGTAGCAATCAATGTTTTCGGCATGGGAGGCAAACCCAAATCAACGCTCATCAAGCGTTTGGATAGATAGGTCTAAGGAATATGGTACCTCCTCGAATCCTTGGTTGCATGTACATTATACAGATGAAGAAATTGTTCAGTCAATGATGATAGAGGGGGAACCATGGAAAGATTACCACCATCGTTCCCATCTTCCATATTACAAAGAAGATTGTTCCAACGACCTTAATCATCCTTCAATTTTTGATTTTCTATCAAATACTGTAAATATGGTGGATTCCGAGCGAAACCTGTCCAATATTGAAGAGACTATCGCCATAAATATCTCGACCAAACCAGATGTTGTAGAGAATATTCATGTCGGAAAATATTGTTCTTCTTTAGAACTAGAAGTATATTATGCTCTCTTTCGCGAGTTCATAGATGTCTCTGCATGGTCATATGAAGAAATGCCAGGCATTGACTCAAGCATAGTTGAACACGAAATTAAGACGTATCCAGATGTCAAACCAATACGACAACGGCTTCGGCAGGTGCACCCGAAGAAAGATGCTGCCATTAAGGCAGATGTTGAAAAACTTCTCCATGTTGGTTTCATTTACCCGGTTCCTCTAACTGATTGGGTATCGAACATTGTTCCTTTGATAAAAAAGAAAGGAACGATTAGAGTGTGTTTCGATTATAGGGATGTAAATCAAGCTTGCCCAAAGGACAACTACCCTACACCCTTCATCGACCAGATAATTGATGAATGCGCCAGATGCGAAATCTTTTCATTTATGGATGGATATTTCGGGTATAATCAAATAAATATCTGCCCACAAGACCAGTCAAAGACTGCATTTATTTGTCCGTGGGGCACATTCACGTACCGTAAACTACCTTTTGCTTTAAATAATGTAGGGCAAACTTTCAGAGGGAAATGAATTATGCCTTCCATGACATCAAGAACATCATTCAACCATACCTCCACGATCTTCTGGCTCATTCGCGAAAGCGGACCGATCATCTGCGGCATTTGAGAGCAATATTTCTATGTCGCCGACACTACAAGATACGACTCAATCCACACAAGTGTGTGTTTTGTGTCAGTTCTGGTCGTTTACTTGGCATTTTAGTCTCAAAGGATGAGATTTGCCTCGACCCGTGTAAGGTTTAGGCAATCATCGATTTGCCTCCACCTTCAAGTTTGCTTTAGATTCAGAAACTCTCGGGGAAAACAAACTTTCTAAGGAGGTTCATTCCAAATTATGCTGAACTTGCTAAAGGTTATACACGTTTGTTGAAAAAAGAAGTACCCTTCAACTGGGACCAGGTTGCGCAAGCTTCCTTTGATGCTCTAAAGGAATCCCTAATAAAAGCATCATTAATGTATGCTCCTAATTATCAAAAAGACTTTAACCTGTATCTGGCTGCAGCGGATACGACCATTGCAATGGTTTTAGTTCAAGAAGACAATGGAATCAAACATCCTGTCTATTATTTAAGTAGAAACTTAAGTGATATAGAAAGAAAGTACTCCTATGTTTAAAAGCTGGCTCTCACAGCTGTTCAAGCAGTACAGAGATTTCGACACTATGTCCTCTTTCGAAAAACTACCATTTTGTCAGATTGCAACCCCATGACTTACATCTTGTCGCGACAGTTACTGGGGGGAAAATATTCCAAATGGATAGCAATTTTACAAGAGTTTGATCTGGAATTTGTAAAATCCAAATCAAAGAAAGCCCTGGTTTTCGTGGAGTTACTATGTGACTTCCCATCGTTGTCCAACGATTCAGCATCCAAAGCAGCAATCATGGATGAATATTTGTTTCTGATATCTTCAAGCGATCCGTGTTATGGAGATATAATCATCTATCTCCAGACCCAAACATATGGGTCTAATACCTCCCACTCATAGCAACAATGTACTCGATACCAAGCAAAGGACTACATGATCATCGGTGACACGCTTTACCGTCGTGGTATCGATACAGTTCTATAGAGGTGCCTCACCCATGAGGAGGCCAAAAAAGTCCTAAATGATTGTCATTCAGGTGCATGTGGGGGGCATCAATCTGGTTATGCTATAGTAGAAAAGATTTTATGAGCAGGATACTTCTGGCCAACAATGTTCAAGGATTGCATAACCGCAGTCAGAAGTTGCCATGCTTGTCAAATCTTCGATCGCAAAACCAGAATACCACCTGCACCTCTACAGCCAGTAGTTGTTGTGGGGCCATTCGCCAAATGGGGCATAGATTTCATGACATGTAACCCCACCTTGGTTGGGGGGTATGGGTATATCATAGTCGCAGTTGACTATTTTACGAAATGGGCCGAGGCGATGCCTACATTAAACAACAGCAGCGAAATGGCTGCTCTTTTCTTTTTCAATCATGCAGTCTCTAGATTCGGTGTTCCACAAGCTATAGTCACAGATCATGGATTGCATTTCCACAATCACATGATGGTTGAGTTGGTTGCAAAATTAGGACTGTCCCATGACAGCTCTACTCCGCATTATCCGCAAGCTAACGGGCAAGTTGAGGCAATCAACAAAGTCCTCAAGTGCATGCTGCAAGGATGATTGGAGTCCATAAATGGAGTTGGCACCTAATCCTGTACTCAGCCTTATGGGCATACCAGACATTGGTGAGAAATTCAATTGGGTTTACACCCTTTCAGCTGGCGTATGGCCTGGAAACAATCTTACTAGTTCAGTGCCAAATCTCGTCCCTCAAGCTTGCAGTCGACCTTCTCCCGAGAACTTCAGAAGACGAGGCTCATTTCTTGGAATTAATCCAACTAGATGAAACCCATCATGATGTCACCTTGGATAATGAAGCACATAAAAAACGAGTCAAGGCACATTTTGACAAGAATGTCAAACCCCTTGTCTTCTCAGAAGGTGACCTGGTCTTGCTTTATGACCTGGAGTCCGATAAGTTGGGAGCAGGTAAGTTCCAGTATTTATGGATGGGCCCCTATATTTTTAAGCATGTATTAGCGAAAGGAGCCTACGAGTTAGTGGATTATGATGGGATTCCACTGTCGCAACCCCGAAATGGGTTGTACCTTAAGCGGTACTATGCTTGACTCAGTGTAGTAACATCTTCATATGCTTTTGTTACATCTTTTTTTTTCGCTAAGAGTAATTGTTTTGGTTAGGTAATCCACTTTTACATTTGTTGCAAATGTTGAACCTCTTGGATTCGTTTGTTGGATATGCCAACAGTGCGAGTCGTAGTTTGTGAAACCTATCTTTTGCAGCCTGGGCCATCTTTGATCCAAGCGGCGAGTTGGTGAGTTTCAGAGGGGTATGTATTGGTCGATCAATGAACAACATCGTTGAATACAACGCATTGATAGAGCTCCTCTCTGATGCCATCGCGCATGGCATACGCTGACTTGTTGTTAGGCTAGACTCACAACTCATCATTCTACAACTCACCGGCATCTATTCCATGCGGAATCCAGCTATCGATCATATGTTCCTCAGGGTCAAGATTTTGGAAAGACAGTTTGATTCTATCCAATATCAACACATTTCCAGAAACGTAAACACATTAACAGATTCATTAGCAAATTATGTGTTCAATAGACATTTGTAACATTTATAAAAGAAAAGCATTTCATCAATATTTGCATCAGGATCATATAACTTAACCAAAATAAAGCTCCGAAAATCAAAAATATATATAACTGTTTATGGTTTATACATAGTGTTCTGTGTCCAAGAAAAAATCGGTCAAATGACCCAAAAACTCAAAATGCTAGGGGGCACCCTAGTCTAATGGTGCTAGTGATAACAAGTCACTGCCTATGCAATCATGCGTAAAAGCCTAGTCCATCGACTCGGCACACCAGTGGTATGTCGCTGTAATCTCAGAGGCAGCTCGTCGGTCCTCACATCCGGGATACCAAGGGTGAGACCCTCGATCTGATCCTGCAATACTACAAGAGTCTCGGCCACATCCAAGTCGCGAAGGACAGCCCTCCCTATAGCCTCTCCTGCTAGAACCATAGTCACTGCTCTCAGGTGCACTGCTAGTCACACTGGTCTGATATCTGCATGAGCACATGAGTTTTGATTAGTCTTGATAAAGGAAAGCACAAGAACATTATAAAAGTAATAAACAGGGATATGGTCAGAGATTTTACCTATGACACCCCACTGCTCACCAACCGGTAGCACCAAATATGGGTCACCCCGGAAATCCATACCAGCATACAGACACTCGGCGTAAACCATCTGCTGACGGTTGAACCACTCGAAGAAGGCATCAGAGAAAGAAACCTGAAACTGACCAGCATTCGAGCCATAAGGTCAACCCATCTCTGCATCCATGGCTCAGTCGGTGGTGGCAAACCAAGTGAAATGGCTGCATCAGTGGGATCTTCTCCAAGGCGAAAGCAGTCAAAATAGAACCATAGCCAAAGTTCTTGGATCTTTCGTTTTTCACCTTGGTAAGCTATTCTTTTATCACTGGAAGTACTGCATCACACCAGTTGAACACCTTTGGTTCGAGGCATTCCAAGGCATACTGCATATAAGACATGTTAGCCAACTGAAGAGCTACGCTACCAACCAATCTAGCAAAGGTGAATAGAATAGTCCTCAAGGACTGGTTAGTGACATCTCGGATATTGATCTTGTCATCCCTGCTCAGCTGAGATCCTTCTCTATAGTATCAGCGAATATAATCCCTCACGGATTCGCCCCCATGGGCAGAACCTGATAGTGAGAGAGGGGCACCATGCCTCGATAAACCAGTCAAAAAGTAGATGTACTCAATAGTCAAAGGGATGGATTTGCCTCTGATCTGAAACACTTGGTTGGTAGGATCCCATGCATCAAGGAAATATTGCAACAAGTTGATTTGTTGCCTCATGCTAGATATGTGGAAGAACTTGAGTAAACCATAGTTCTGCAATACAGTTACCGTACCCGGATCATGTAAAGCAACCATGTCCTCTTCTTCATGCTCGCGTTCTCTCCATGTAACAACCATTTTGCTCCGATGAATCTCTGAAAAACAAACAAGAGAAGAGTCAAGATCCTAATTTGGCAAAAAATAGGCAAAATTTCCATGAAAAAACAGTGCAAAAGTTTTCCTCCTTGCACCCATCGCACCCCAGTTATGTACTGGGTGAGATGCATTATGACTGGCCAATGGCCAACCTAGTATGCATCACACATTTCGATGTATACAGGGTGCGATGGGGGCAGAACGAATTGTTCAAACCCTAGAGGCTCAGAAAAGCAGGAAAACATGCTCAGAATTCAAAAAGGAAAGAATGCAATTGAAGAGCTCAGGTTTAGCTCCTACCTGGTCCAGATGGTGCCGAAAATTGTCCACAGAATCTCTCAGAATCAGCTGGTGAAAATCAAAGGGGAAAACACCTCCAGAGCTCCAACAATCCCAAATTCAAATGAAATGGTAAAATGAGGGGTAAAAACTACTTTTAAATTAATTTTCACGTAATTCGAGTAGGTTATTAGTGTTTTAACTCATTTTTCATGCATGTATTCTCATTTCTAATCAGTTTGATGGAGTAATTGAATAGGTAGTATGACCGTAAAAAGAACATAGTGTTAACGGTGAATCGAATATCAATGACCACTATCACGAGCAGTTTTACGCAAAGTTCAAGCTCGTTAAAAATAAAACCTAGCAATGAGCAAATGTTCCACCAGAGTTTAAGCTCATTAAAAAAATAAAATGAACCCACCTCCGGTAAATAACCATTGCGAACGCATTATCATCAGCTTTTGAGCCTTGGTCGTGTTTTTACCATCACCTCCACTCTGTTTTAGCCGATCATACGCCTCCATTTGATTGTTTACCCTTTTGAGGAACAACTGCGACGAGTGATTTTGTTAGCCATCCTCTTAACACTTTCATGATTGGAAAGTTCCAAACCTTTCCTCGAACCAGCTGCTACCCGAACTATCACGCGTTCCTCAAAAAACGAGTCTCCTTTAAGCTCTTTTCATCTGACTCGTAAAATATGAAAAGATTGTCGAGCAATTGGCCTCTCCAGCTCGTTAAAATGATCAGAAGTTCTATCCCTCCTCTAGATTTTAATCTTTTTGGACTTGAGGGATCATTACACAAAAGCATCGAGCGCTTGTCTTGTTCGGCTCGTTAAAACTATCGAAAATTCATCCCTTTCGTATTATTTTATACTTTTTTGGACTTAAGGGATTATATGATGAAAAAGGATTACTGGAGTTTCCTTTCCATCCCTTTTTAGACTTTCTAAAATTAAAAAAGGACTGAGTTATCTTTATCGTTAAACTCGTTAAAATCGATAGCGACAAACTTGTCCATGCAGACAAGAACGAGTTTCACTGTTGCTAGGCTCATTAAAACACAGCGACAGGTTTTCCCGAAGGGAAAATTATAGAACAAGCATATGTTATCCTCCTCAAGCTTGACAAAAATAAAGAGGTACTAGTCAGCAATGACTGGGGAAAAATTGGGAAGAAAACTTGAAGAAACTTTATTGGTAGCAAGTCGCTCTTGAACATGACACTTTCACTCCATCACCATGATTAAGACGGGTTGGGTTATTCTGTTTACCGATCATATTACCATTGGTCCACCGTACCATCCATTTCAGTGTCGCCGATATGTTCAAGAGAAGTCGCTCAGAGAATTCACTGACCCAGCTTGTGTCTCATCCATTGCAATACCATCATTCTTTCATGACCGCCACCCTGAACCCTGTATCATCAGATCGTTTTCACCTCCAAAAATTCATTTGCTCCGTTCTGTGTCATAGATGTGGGATTCATTGAGGCCCTCCTACGATGGGTCACTTCTTGTCGACGTCAGCTTATTATCCAAGAAGCCAACCTAGGAACAACCCTTTCAGTAGTTTGAAGCTTGCATGCCTCAATGGCAAGTTTCTCACTTCCAGCGACAGGTTTGCATCAATGGCCTTCGACTGAAAGATTTTGCGTGGTGTTCGATGCCAAGTCCCATTTTCACACCACGTGAATTGTACTATCATACCTTGAGGGTCATCATCATTATCGGTGATTCCTCTCGCGCCTGTTAACAGCATCCATCATTGGCTGGTAATCAGGCGATGTCTTTCCATGTTCGACTCCAAAACATCTTTTCACATGGATCAACTTG
Organism: Pinus tabuliformis; assembly: GCA_031772625.1. Lineage (NCBI taxonomy): Eukaryota > Viridiplantae > Streptophyta > Pinopsida > Pinales > Pinaceae > Pinus > Pinus tabuliformis. Next base: position 99,276,699 of record CM062819.1, on the reverse strand, counting down.
TACTTCGGGTGAAGATTGAACGAGTTTGAAGACCCCAAATCTAGTTTCATCCATCCGGGCTGCGATATATTCAGGAAAATAAAGACATCAAATGTACATCATTGCTGCACAGATAATCATCCAAACTAAAGGATGATGGCTCTACCAGAATCATCAGTCTGCCACACAGACGGTTGTCTGTCCTATGTACATGACAATGAATTTATAAAGCTGAGCATGGGAATGCCCGCCTCAACTAGATCATGAAAATATTATGAAGATAATGTATTGTATTGTATGTTATTACAGGTCGCCTTCCAGTTCGAAAAACCTCGGATCCTCATGATAAAGCATTTCACCCGACATCAAAAGATTTACGACCTCATGCTTTAGGGGGAAACTATTATAGAGATATTTGGACACTGCAACCCCAATCATATATGTCCATAAACCAAGGGCTTATGAGTCCCTAAAAGTGTTGTTTCACACCCTAAAGGAACAAGGTCAGTTGATTACATAATCTCCCAAAAGTTCTCCATGGAAACCTGCCCAGAACTAGTCAAAACTAGACCATACAGACTGCTCAGTGCTAAGGGTGAGATGCATCTCACCTGCCACATGCAAAAAGTGTGATGCATACTGAAAAGCCCTTCTGTAGGGTGCGATGGGTGAGAGTAGACAAATGGCAGAGACAGTTTGCAAGGTGGATGATCATGGAATCTTCCAGAAACTTCTCCTGTGACACTTGCCTCTCTAAATTCGCCTAGGGATGAGTAAGAGATCATGAATCTCCAATTGGAACCAAGAACTATCAGAGAGACGACACTAATCAAAATCCCAGAAGCTGACTCACCCCCCTGCAAACATCTATATATGGATCCCTCATCCCAAATATCCACGAGGCTGGAATCTTGTATTTTGTAAGGAAGTGTTGTTGGTTTCTTGGTGGAACATCATAGTGTTGGATGATCTAAGCTTTTCATGAGGTGAAGAAGGGCTTTCATGCTGGGAGGATGACGTTGGGTCAGATCAATGGGTTGTAATCCTCTATTCTACTCTTTCTATCAATAAAGCTATTTAAGGTTTCCTCCACATTCTTGTATGTTTGAGTTAATATATGCATTTGTGTGGTCAATATATATCTGGTCCTATATTGTTTATGACTGTAGATCTTTGTGCTTTGATGGTATTATGCTGCTTTGACTTTACAGGTGCTCTTTGAAGTGGGGTAAGCAAGGAAGGAGTGACGAAGATCTGTCAGAGGGGAGAGGAAACAAGCAAGGAGCCAAGTGAAAGACTGAGGCTGGTACTCTCTGCTTCTCTCTCATCTACTTCTCATAAAGGAAAATGAAAATAACTTTAGTTTGTTTGTTTCTAAGATAGCTACCCATCTTAGTGGGACTAGTAGCTCTGAATGGAGACTAGATTTCCCGATAACAGCAACCTCCCATGAATCCTCAACCCAAGCAGCCACAACCCCCCTAGGGTCAAGCGTTTGCGCAACAGAGTGCAACCAATCCCCAAAAATTCAAAGAAAAAGAATAATGGGAAGGGTAACTAGGGTAACCAAGGTAATCAAGGTAATTAACCTAGTGAACCCTAGGGGAACTAGCCTAACACTAACAACCAGTGACAAGGCCGCTAGCCCAAAAATAACAAGGCTATTTGTATGAAAAAGCCTTGTGCATGTTGTGGTGTACATGGCTATTATACATGAGTGTCCTCTCTTACCCCAGATGTGCCAAATGTGGGAAGCTCAAATAACTTCTAGAGGCCAACAATCTTCTCAAAATCCTATGCCATATCAACTGGAAGTGCTTACAAATCCTTTTCCTCAGCAAGGACTTGTTGCTTCTCAACCTCAACCAGGTCAATCAGCCCATCCCCCCAACCTTTTGTTCTTGGTGAGTACCAGATCCTTATGATTAATTCTGATGAGGCTAACCCCTCTGATATCAACTAGCAAACTTGGTCGTGTCAATATGACAATCCATCGACTTTGTCCACCACTGATTCCAGAACCAAAGCATCTACTGAGCCTTTTACGACACCAAATGGCCCATTACAGATCCCTTGGCATAAATTTCAGGCAATTCCCAAGATCCTAAAGGGACCATCACATCGTAACGTGGCTTCTAACCGAGCTTCCCATACATACAATATAGTAGATGACTTGGCCCAATCACCTTCTGCCATGTTGATGTTGGAGGTCCTTCAATCATGCCCATCTCAAAAGAATGTGCTACTAACTGCTTTGGGCACATTATACCCTTATGATGATCATTTGATTGTCTTCGCAGTTGATACATCAAAACATCCTCCATTACCTTCATCTATTGCTTTCCAGATACCAGTCTGAGTCCGTAATTCCATCATCTCCCGATGCATTATTGATGAAGGTACGTCCACCTATGTGATGTCCGTTGTCATTTGGAAACAACTTAAGTCACCTGAGTTGTCCCCATCTACCATCAATTTGCATGCTTGGGACAAACATTCCTCCCAACCTCTTGGCATGCATCGCAATTGTCCTGTGACTCTTGTGAGAAAAATTGTCCATTTAGACATTGAGGTTATTGATGCCCCTTTAGATTACAACATTATCTTAGGTAATAGTTACACATATGCCATGTCAATCATCGCATCTGTGGTTTTCCACAAGATGTGCTTCCCCCTTGAAGGGAAGATAATTACCATCAATTAGTTGACATACTACAAGCTGACACCCATGAGCTCCCCCGAGTCCATTATCTCATCAATGTCAGATAATCAGTCTTCAACTCCTCTCACCAGTGTTTCACCCGAAGTCTACAAAGATTTCTCATTGTTCGGTTCTTTCCCTAGTCCTCCCCCTCCCATATCAGAGCCTATCTCTTTGAGTGTTTGCATGTTACAAGAATCACAGGCTGCTCTCAAGCAGTCTGTTACATATGATCAAAAACCAACTCCTCAACACGATACTATTAGCCTCTTAGCCGAGCCTTCTGGATCCACCCCTACAAGACCTCCTATGTTTGTGGATTCCTCTCTGATGTCCTCACTAGGAACTATTCCTCCAGGTCTCAACCGTCCAGGAGTTTTTCCACTGGGACATTACCCTGCAGGGCATATACCTTTCTTATTTCCTCCTCTGGGAATATTTTTTGTCCCTTTCATGGCTTCACTGGTCCTCCCTAACATGACTTTATGGATCCCAGTATGGTACATTGATCCCCCTATAAGGACTCCCCTAGTTAGCTAAGACCTTATCATGCTTTGACCCCAGTTCAATCGGTCCCTACGGCCCCTGCCGCTGCTCTAGTTCCATCACAACCTTAACAAGAACCGGCTCCTATTATGAAAGCATCTAAATAGCGGGGGGAAAGCCAACAGGAAATAACCTAAGGACAGGGCTCCCCAAGCTCCTCCAACCCCCAAGGCCTCAAAGTCGTCACCTCCGTGTGCTTTGTGTAAAGTTGTTGGGCACACCACCAATAATTTTCCTAAACTCCCTCATCTTAAACCTTTCATTCATGAAACACTCCCTAAGTCAAATATCCCTCAAGTCCATGTTAACTTACTGGGTCTAGCCAAGTAATTCATAACATTACACAAAAATCACCCTTGTGCCTTGTGCAATCATCATGGTCACTATTCCCCTTGTTTCCCTTGTCTCGACGAATTTTGCAATTACCTTGAGGAACTTCTTGAATATGATACCACTCGTAGTGGATCATCTACTCCTCTACCCATGGATTCTGGTACTACTAGTAAACTAGAACAAGGGGACTTTGGTCCCACCATCATGATACCTGCCCCCATTGTCAACATGATAGAATCCATGGGCCATATCCTTTACCTATCTTCATCCTTGAGTTCCTTGCAAGAAAACCTTTCTGACTTTGCTACACACACTTCTATCGAACCTCTTTCAACATAATTCCAGGTCTCAACATCTGTAGATCCTGCATCTACTATCCTGTCGTCTACCATTCCAAATGATGCGTATGTGAACCTTCTCTCTCAGGTTGATGCACCAAGTACCACTACCGCATCATGTAGTCAGTCTTCCTCCTGCCCACCCATATTCCATTCTAATAAGGACATCATGGAAGTTGTTGTAACATCCATTGTCATTTTTCTTTAGTTTTTAGTTTTAGCACAAAAATAAAAATAAAATCAAATATTATGTTTTAACGGATATAAAAGAAAACACATAAATCCGAAAGAAATGTTTTATTTTATATTATTGACGGCTCATTAATGTGTGAAATCTAGGAGAAGATATTAGTCATCCGATCAACAGGGAACAAATCAAATGGTAATCATGTAATTAACATGCACGAGGCTTAATTCAAAATCAGAAGCAATAAATTATAAAATGGAGTTAAAACCCAGTTAATCAGGGTTGTCTGCTTGAAGGCAACAAATCCGACGGATATCGTGTCGAAAAGTGAACAGGTTTTATTTTAAATTTCGGACCTCATAAATATTTTAAACACAGTTTAGTTTCCTATCGGGTCAGTGGGGAAGTCAAAGGCTTGTGGAAAAGGCAGATGTGATAAGTTGTTGTTCAATAGGCTTAAAGTCACATTGAGTTCCGAAGGATTGGACCGTCCATTGAATGGATGATCAGATGGTGATTGCACTCAAATGTGCGTGTGGTTTAACAACTTAGGTGGACCTGATATGTAATGAACTGGGCTTAATTCCTTTAGTTTCCGGTAACGGTGATTGGTCGGGTTTCCTTCAGTTTTGGCCAATCACAACACTTCCGATATGTGCGTAACCCACAAGTCCATGTATGGAGTTTTTGTAAAGTTTTAGCTTGTTGTGTTAAAATAGTCTAACTGTCATCAGGACATCTATAGGGTTACAACTTGTAGAATAACACTCAAGCCACATACTCAAGCCACAGATTTGAATAGCGAGCAACCATCACCTTCTAATTTCTGTTATTTCTTGTTATTTTGTCTTCATGAGGAGAATGAGGTGTCTTTTACCCTCCATGTAATATTCTATAATGAATTTACCCTAGACAGTTAGGAGATAGTTAATCCAATTTGACAGTTTTGGTGATTACCAACTGTCTCATGATGTATAAAAAGATGCAAAATTATAGAAAAAAGGGTTCGAATTTTGAATAACCTAGAGACTAGGCCACTGTATTCTTGATAAAACTATTGATTAATGAAAGAATCATAAGTTTTCCACACATTGTTGGGTATGATTTTGTAACTTCTTTGTTATGTGTCATCATATGTCTTCTTTCCTTTAAGTATGGTAATGAAGCTGCAGGTATTTGTTTACCTATGTGAATGAAGTTAAAATTCCTTAAAATCGCGCTCCTATACTTGAAGTTCCTACCTCTGCAATTCTTCTAAGTTACAGATAGTAGTTCCTATGTAAAATAGCATATTGTCTTTAACTTCCCTAAGTGTCACAGATAATAGTTTCTGTGTAAAATGGCATATTGTCTCTTATTTCCCCAAGCATTCTTCATTCAGTAATCAAATGGCATTTTGAGACTTTCATATCACCTAATTATTGAGAGTTTAAAACCAGGTCTTTTAGGTCCTTCATTTGAGAATACAACATAAAACTAAGTGACATAAACAATAAAAATTAATGTCTTAAGCAAAATTTCTACACAGCCAAGAAATTGGTTTCTTAAGGGACAACATTAATTGGTGTCGTTACCGGGGAGAGAAGTGAAGAACACTTTTCCCTGGGTTTTTAATATTTTCCTCTGGTTGTTCAGTGAGGAGGAAATATGTGGCTGTATTGAACAAAAAAATAATAACTCTGGCTCCAAAGAGGCCCCATACAAGGTCATATACCTCACAGCATAAGGTTCAAGCACTTTCAAACCCTGAGAGGCTAGTTTTTAAGAGGGTTGGAAGGCCTAAAACTCCAATTACATCAAGTCCTAAACTATTTGCACCTAGTAGCAGTTCATCACATCTTTCATCAAAAAATTTACCTTTATTTGACCAAGAGTCACCTCTTACATCCACTTCATTTCAAGAACCCAACTGTCAAGAACAGTCTTTAGAGTCTGTTTGTTTCTCAGTGTCTGTTATAGTTATTCAACCTGAACCTATAACTACATTGTAACCTTCTCATACTCCATTTACTCCTCAATCAGGTTCCACATATGCTGGTAATCAAGGTTCAGTAAGTTCAGGAGAAAACATGGCAACACCTACGTTCTTAATGAATAGGTATGCACCTATTCATTTTCCACAACAGTTGAATCAAATGCCTCAAGAATACTTTAAGATTCTTCCTCATTTCACAGGGGAGGATGAACAAACAGTAGATAATCATATAGAAATATTTTGTAATTTTGCAGAAAATCTAAATGTTGAACACGTGGATGTTGTTCTAAGAATTTTTTTCCAATCCTTGGATGGAGAAGCAATAAAATGGTTTAAAGGGCTTCCTAATAACTCTATTCCTACATGGGTAGAGATGAAGTGTCTATTCACCCAGAGATGGGGAGAGAAAAGAGACCATGGGTATTCACTCACAGAGTTTAATGCTATTAAGAAGAAATCTGATGAAAGTGTTGTTGAATTCATTAGAAGGTTCAATAAATTGTATGATAGTCTTCCAGTGGAGATTAAGCCCCCTCTTACTGGTGCAGAAATAACTTTTGCAAGGGCTTTTGAATAAGATTTTGGATTCATAATGATTAGATATTGATCTAGGACTTCACTGATAGATCAAATTTCAAAGTGTTCAAAAGTGTGTCGAACCTAAATGACTAGATATATCTCGTCCTCCTGATTTCGGTGCTACAAATGGTTCGAAAAATGATCTCCGTATGAGGAAGTTATGCCAAAAAGAAGAATTGCCCAATAACACTGAAATTTTGAATTTTTTCAAAAGAATTTAAAATAGAGTATTCTATGGAATACTCTATTTTAAATTCTTTTGAAAAAATTCAAAATTTCAGTGTTATTGGGCAATTCTTCTTTTTGGGATAATTTCCTCATACGGAGACCGTTTTTCGAACCATTTGTAGCACCGGAATCAGGAGGACGAGATCTATCTGGCTGTTCAGGTTTGACACACTTTTGAACACTTTGAAATTTGAGATATCACTAAAGTCTTGGATCAATATATGATCACTCCTCCCCATTAGGATCTTTTGGACCCAAAAGACTAATATACTGATCTGAATAGTAAATGAGAGTATACCACCCTCTTCTTTCAACCTCTATACACTTGCCTGCATAGCTAGTGCCTTTCAACAAAAACTTGAAGGTATATGACACTTCCCTTCCTAAATGCGCTTGTCCTCCTGTCAAGAACTGTCTTCCTTGAACTCATTTAGGATTTACAGAAGGTAGCTGAACATCGCTTCCAAGCCACTTCCATGAAAAAGGTCACAAATGTAACCATGGCGACTTTTGCTGCTGCAAATCTTCTTCTGTAGATGATGTCGAAAGAAGATAATAACTTGATGAATAAATTCTTGTTTCAACAAAAGAAACATCTTTCACATCCTGTGAATCAACATTGGATCTATACATCATGTTTACAAATGATCGACTAAATCACAAGTCGACAAAATCATGCCTTTCAAACATTTGACCCTTCAAGTCAAGCATGTACAAAAAGAATTTAAACGATGCTTTTACAAAGATGAAACACTTCATCATTTCTCCTCTTTACAATCTTGGAGATCAAATTAACTTTTTCCAAGTCAATATTACATTACATGCATGGTTAAAAACAAAGTAATCAACCCTTCAAGTTAATCACACATACATGTTTAAAATACAAGGAAATCATCATGATCCCTGTGCTCATGCATATCATTCTCATGCATGTAGTTTATCCTTCAACTTTCTCTTAAGTACAATCATAAGTACAAGATCCTCAATCACATGTACATGTACTTTCAAAGCTGAAATGAATATAACTTTCGTTGTGATAGAGTCTCATACTCAGCTTTTCCATCCTGCAACTTGCATTCCATTAACAAAGAAATGCATTCAATCAAAAGACATGCAACTTTAATTGGATAAGAATTCTAATCATTTCTTACCAATCCATTTCAAAGGAACTTCTTTAACTGCACATCGATATCAACATGTGTATCATCCTGACACATATCAATGATGGAAACTTCCTTCCCATCCTTGCCATACTCTTTCTCCAATTTCTTCAACTTTCGTGGAAGCGTTGTTGGATGCAGAGTCCAACACCTTTCAGTAGTATGTCCATGCTTATGGCAATAAGTGCAACACATGTTCATCTTCTTGACAGCATGATTTGCATTGTTCAATGGAACTTTGGCTTCTTGCCTCCTTTCCTTCAAAAGTTTCTTGTATGTTGCCATTCTTTTCCAACATCTAGAAACACTATGGTTAACCAAACCATAAAAAGAACATGCAATTCTTTTCCAATGCTTGTGTGGAAATTTTCCATGCTTTACATGATCAAAGGACATGTGATGGAAATCAGATTTATACCTTTCTCTTTCACCTTCATTACCTTGATAAGGAGGTGAATTGAAAGAAGAAGAAGCTCCCTTTGGAACACTATCAATCCCTTCAATGGTTTTAGAGCTTTCACCACTTTTTTGTTCGAGTGCATTCTTATGCACACCTTATTCCTGCAAAGCATGTTTCAAACTATTACATTCCTCAAGGATACAACCTTTACAACCTTGAGATAGAGAACCTGAAATGAAACTCCTTCTAGGAACTGTTTCAATTGCCTTCATGGTTGCGTTGGAATTTTCTCCATAAGATTTTCCATAGCCAAGACCCAAATACTTAGGCCTTACCTCAACCATTATTGGCTCAACTATAGCCTGTGCATGTTTGTCCAATCCTTTTCCTTCATATCCCATTTTGGACATCAACTTGGACCCTATGCCTTTGGTATGTTTCTCAAAAGAACCAACATAAACATTCTTATAATAATTTGAAGACAAACTAGAATTGTTTACCTCTTCTTCAAGATGATACTTAGATAAGGCTTCTTTGGCAACAAGGAGTTGTATCTCCAACTCATGCATCCTTTCCAGATTCATGTTTGCAATATGAAGTTGGCTTTCCATTTCCTGCAATTGGTCAAAAAGCAATTGCTTCTCTTCCCTCATGGAATTCAACTACTCTTGAAGTCTAGAGCTCTGCCTTTCATCCTCATACATTTCTCTCACCATATTCATCATGATGAAAAATTCTTGCTTCAAGCCTTCATCAAAGAATCTTGTGAAGGAGGAAACTTCACTTGATAAAGTTGACATTATGATGTCAATGAGCAAATTAACTTCAACAATGTTCCTAAAGATTTTCAAAACAAATGACAAAGCTTTTTACCCAAACTTCAACAAACTCAAACAACATGTAGTTTTCAAAATAGTAAAGCAGTCAATCTTCAACACTGCTTTAAACACCTTTCAAGCTATTATGATCAAAAAATGCAAGCATACAATTGTACTTGCAACAAAGTAGTAGCAGAATACAAATAGCAAGACTCAAATTCTTCAAGGTGAGTCTTCTCAAGATAAAAGTGACAAAATTTCTTCAGAAAGAATTGTTTCCATTCCAAAGGAGGTTTCAGTGATGAAGAAAAGTGAAGATGAAAATGAAAGGAATACTAAACAGGTTCATGTGTTTAGTCTCACTAAAGAATTAGAAAAAATCAGAATTCAAGTGCCCCTCAGAGACTTGGTCAAAACACCAGTTTATCAAAGAGATATTGCTAAGTTTATCAACCTGTCTCAGAATGTGAATATAAATGAAATTGTGAATCTACAAGAAGATAAACCAGCAGTGGTTTTTGGTCCACATGTGGAGGAGGTAGATTCTTCAACACCTTCTTTCTACATTTCTTTATTGATTCGTGATTTCCTCTTGCATAATTGTATGTTTGATTCAGGAGCTTCACATAACCTTATGCCATTATCAGTGATGAATCAACTAAACCTACAAGTTACTAAACCTTACAGAGACTTGTATTATTTTGATTCAAATAAAGTAAAGTGTCTAGGGGTCATTAAAGATATGGTGGTGTCATTAGCCCAAATCCTAGCTAGAAGCTTGGTAATGGATGTAGTGGTAGCAGGTATCCCTGCTAGGTTTGGAATGTTGCTATCTAGGTCATGGGGGGCTAAATTGGGTGGTGTTTTGAAACTAGATTTTACTTATGCTTTCATACCAATTTTTGGTGGGGACGAAAGAAGGTTGTACAAAGAATCCACATTTGTTAAAACAATCACAAAGGATGAAGCAAGTAATTCACCTGTATATAGCCAAAAAAAAGATGACTTTTATTGCTTCATGTTGCGTGACAATGTAGAATTGGCTAAAGATAATCAGAGGTAGCTTACTTTAGCCAGTGTAAATACAAAGCTACAAACAGAAGGGGTGTGGAAGTGCTTCTTTGATGGAGCCTATTATAAAGAAGGAACAGGTGCTAGTTTCCATTCACAAGATGAGAAGACTCAAGATCACAATATTGGAACCGAGAAGGAGCCCAAGCTGGTCAAATTGTTCAAGGATGTTTCACTTAATTATAAGGAGATATATATTAAGCTTTTCAAGGAACACACTGATGTTTTGGCTTGGTCATATGAGGATCTCAAGAGATATGAGGAAAACATTTTCAGCAGATTTGGATGCCCTATCAAAATCATAACAGGCAATGCTTAAGTGTTCAGTTCAAGTAAGTTTGTTGCTTTTTGTCAGAATTATAATGTTATTTTATCTCATTCAATGGCTTATCATCCACAGGGAAATGGATTGGCTGAATCCACTAACAAAACATTGATGAAGATCCTTAAGAAAACTATTGCAGAGAATCAGAAAGACTAGGATTCTAAATTAAAGTTTTCTCTATGGGCTATCAGAGTGACTACAAGAAGGTCTATAGGAAAATCACCTTTTGAGTTAGTGTATGGGACTCAAGCTATGTTCCCAAGTCAGCTTGTGAAGCCTATGATTGCAATGATTCAGGAGGCAAAAGAAGAACCTAATGCTCTGATAAGAAGGATGCATAAGGTAGTGGAGATGAGTGAAAGCAGGGATAAGGTAAGAGACAACTTGATTATGTATCAATCAAAGATGAAGGGTATTTTTTACAGAAAATCTAGAGAGATTGATTTTAAAGTTGGAGACTTGGTATTAAGGTGGGATACTAGAAGAGAGAATAAGGGCAAACATGGGAAGTTTGATCCTCTCTAGTATGGCCCATTCACAATTATAGAAGCAAGGGAAAATAATACATTCTTCCTAGAGAATCTTGATGGTGAAACTCTATAACTGCCTGTCAATGGGCAATACCTCAAACAATATTTTGAGTTCTGAGGCACAAACATCCTGTCTTTGTAGATACTAGAGTCAATTCATTGTACAAATTCCATATAATTTTAATTGGCTAAGAAATATATGACTCCATGCCCGAGGTGAAGGCATTGATCTATGGTTTTTATTTCTTCTGTGGAAAAAGCACTATCCCCAGGTGGAGCCAAATGTTATAGCATCCATTATCATTTTACTTCAATTTTTAGTTTAGCAGAAAAATGAAAAGAAAATAAAATATTATGTTTTAACGGATATAAAAGAAAACACAGAAATCTGAAAGAAATGTTTTATTTTATATTATTGATGGCTCTTTAATGTGAGAAATCCAGGAGAAGATCTAAGCCATTCGATCAACATGCAGCAAATCAAACGGTTATCACGTGGTTAACAAGCGCAAGGGTTAATTCAAAATTAGACGTGATAAATTATAAAATGGAGTTAAAACCCTAGTTAATCAGGCCCATCCGCTTGAAGGAAACATATCCAACAGATATCACGTAGAAAAGTGAACGGGTTTTATTTTAAATTTTGGACCCGAGAAATCTTTTAACCGTAGTTTTGTTTCCTATCGGGTACGTGGGGAAGTCAAAGGCTTGTGGAAAAGGAAGACGTGATAAGGTTTTGTTCAACATGCTTAAAGTCATGTTGAGTTCCGAAGGATCGGGTCGTCCATTGAATGGATGATCGGACATTGATCACACTCAAATGTGTGTGTGGGTTAATGGCTCAGGTGGACCCGATATGTATTGAACTGGGGATTAATTCCTTTGGTTTTTGGCGATGGTGATTGGTTGGGCTTCCTTGCGTTTTGGCCAATCACAACACTTCCAATATGTAAATAACCCATAAGTCCACCCACGGAGTTTTTGTAAAGTTATAGTTTGTTATGTTAAAACAGTCTAACTGTCATCAGGACATCTATAGGGTTACAATTTTCAGAATAACACTCAGGCCACATACTCAAGCCACATATTTGAACAACAACTAGCCATCACCTTCTAATTTTTGTTATTTCTCATTATTTTGTTTTCTTGAGGAGAATGAGGTATCTTTTACCCTCCATGTAATATTCTGTAATGACTTTACCCTAGATAGTTAGGAGATAGTTAAGCCAGTTTGACAGTTTTGGTGATTACCAACTGTCTCATGATGTATAAAAAGATGCAAAATTATAGAAAAAGGGTTCTAATTTTGAAAAACCTAGATAATATGCCATTGTATTCTTGATAAAGCGGTTGATTAATGAAAGAATCAGAAGTTTTCCACACATTCTTGGGTATGATTTTGTAACTTCTGTATTATGTGTCATCATATATCTTATTTCCTTTAAGTATGGTAATGAAGCTGCAGGTCTTTGTTTACCTATGTGAATGAAGTTAAAATTACTTAAAAGAGCGCTCCTATACTTGAAGTTCCTACCTCTGCAATTCTTCTAAGTTACAGATAGTAGTTTCTGTGTAACTTCCCTAAGTGTCATAGATAATAGTTTCTGTGTAAAACAACATATTGTCTCTGATTTCCCCAAGCATTCTTCATTCAAAAATCAAATTGAATTCTGAGACTTTCATATCACCTAAGTATTGAGGGTTTAAAACTAGTCTTTCAGGTCCTTCATTTGAGAATATAACATAAAACCAAGTGACGTAAACAATAAACATTAATGTCTTAAGAACAATTTCTACACGGCCAAGAAATTGGTTTCTTCAGGGACAATAGAAGCTATGTCTACCCCTGATAACCCTTGCACTTAGGCAAGGGGGCATATTTTTGGAGGATTCCGAAGGCCATCTCCTTCCTAATTCTCCCAATGCACTTTACCTCAAGAAATTTTGCTCAAAGAATATCCCTTTGATTTGCATGTCTTTATTTCTGTCATGAAGATAGGTAGATTGGATCATCTCATCTATTTTCTTTATCACCTTTAAGATGGATCCATCATCCACACCATGTATTGGTCATGCCGACGGTGCGATTTTCTTCTCCAAGAAGCTAGCCTCGGCAACCTGGGCCATTTTTACCCCCTTTCATACGTTAGTCCTTTAGAATGGCATGTGCATTGGATCTGCCACCAACAACCAGGTCGAATATGATGTAGTGATAGGGTTTTTAGTTGATTCCCTCACTCATTGCATCCTTCATCTTCATGTTTTTTTAGATTCCTTCCTATTTTTCATGCAATTGAATGGTGTGTATCATGTGCATAACCAAGTCCTATTTAGAAAATACCTGTGAGTTAAGGTGTTGGTACGTGACTTTCAAAACCATTAATTTGAGTCATGTTCCTAGAGCCCAAAATAATCACGTGGATAACACTGCAAATAACATTCTATATTGGAACTTATCACATGTATACCACAAAAGATAACCATCAAACACAACACATGGGGAACTGTCATCGTCATATAAAAATGCATAATCATATTATGTATGACATAAAACATATAAGTATTTGGAGTCCACCACTCTATATACATCTAACACGCCCATAACATACTGGGGGGGCACATAGGCCCCTACATCTCCTTATAATCCTTTGGAGGATCTCATGCAAAGTTGGCCTGAGATGCTTGAATCCCTTTTTCGAGCACTCGGAACACAATGGCGCTCCACAAACTCCTCCTTCTAGGGGGAATCATTCCCACCTTTGCATACTCGATTAGTCCCCTCCATCACATATTCTTGCGGGAAGTATCCCATGCTTGGGGGCATGATGGTTTTCCCCTAACCATCTTCTCAATTAAGTCTCAGCGTAGATCCCACCGAATCTAGGTATGGTCGATTACCCTCCCATTCTTTAGATAGTTTGTCTGATCGGCCTCTCCGGCGAGCCATATGCACATCACATATCATAGACGTTTGATACCATATCTTCAAATATTCTACTCTATGTCCACATAGTCCACATGTTTCACTTCATGGGTGACGATGATTCTAAACCTCCTCTAGTAGTTCATTCTGATTTTCCTCTTCCCCTAATTCTCCACCAGGAACCATTGTTCCAAGAAGCATTAAGGCGATCTTTAGAGAAGAAAGGGCACTTGCTTGAAAGTTGTAGATCTTGATTCCAATGGTCAGTTTTTCCACTACGATCTCCACAAGATTTAGGGCCTTCTCCTCCTGTCAAATTGGAGGGAAAATACCCTTTTATAGGAAAACCCACATTTTTTCTATCACACATTGCGACCAAACCATAGCTCCATTTGATGAACCTTCAACACCATTGTAAAGATCTCATATAGTAATCTAATGGGATTTTTTCATTTTTTGATGATTTGACACTTCACTCGGAAGCCATTTTTCCAAGAAGGCTCACTTCGTCGCCTCTCAAAATTGAATTTCTTCATATGCGACATTTGCACTTTGGGGACCACCTTCCCTTGGTGCTTTTTGTCTCATGTATCTATTTTTGTCATGAGTAACCATCATTTACTAATGCTTTCATGGTCCCCACTGGGCATATTCTGTGTGGAAGCGTCATAGAGTCACCCTTGCTCAAAGCATCTGCAGTGAGTCACCTTTTCATCCATGGAGTCTGTTTCACATCACTTTATATCATGTCACATTATTCCATCCATTTTTACATATCGTTCATCCTATGTTTCCCATTTTGGCCTCTAGTCATACTCTCCCCCATCCCCTCTGGAGTCGAGTCAGTCGCTGCCAGGCCAACCATGCACTTTATGCTTTAAGAAGGGAAGTCATCTATTTGTCCCTTAGCCCATTTTTTCCACTGTCCCTGGTGTCAGTCCATCAGTCATAATACTTTTTTCCCTCGTGCCTTAGTTGAGGATCCTCATCACCTCACCTATTGTGGGCCCTATTCTGTCGACATTAACTCCTTAATTCCAGAAGAACGACCTAGAGGACAGTGTATCTTGGTTCCATATTCCACTCTCATTCGATGCCTCAGATCAAGCAAAGGGACTCGTCATTTCCCTTTGACTTGGTTGTTCATGTTTGTGATTCATACACTTGATGGTCCAACAATGCAACAAATTGTACCAGTGATTCCCAAGTGTGGGTGAGATGTTTCAGACCTCATGATGGCGTGGCCCTTTAGGTAACTCCCCACATGCCTGGATGCATTCATATTATGCTACAACATTAGATGCAGCTCCATAGATTTGATGGGTTCGGTTCCTGCTGATTACAGTGTTCATATCATGCATGTCTCCTTCAGATGATCCATTGAGTTTTGTAGATCCCTTGTTCAACAGGGCTTCTTCGGTTGTTCTACCCTCCCTCCCACCCATTTTTTGAGGGAAGGGTCATTATATCTCATGTACTCAGATGATATTGTATTCACTCCTGTCTCATGTTTTTTTTTCCAGGTGCATTATGTATATGAGACACATTGTATTATTTTCTAGCTCAATTATGCCAACGTGTCATGTACCATTCAACATGTACTTCATTGCTCATTTTTATGTTTCTGGGCACATCATTATTCTTGTACTAAGTTATATCAACGGCTATAGGTATGCATCCCCCCCCTCACTGAGATCCGGTACCACAACATAAAAGGAGAATTTCATTGGTCTCCACCCCTCTGTCCTTATCCTCTTTCACTTAAGCTATATTGGTCTCTCTCTCTCTCTCTCTCTCTCTCTCTCTCTCTCTCTCTCTCTTTGTGGCTCAACTTTGTTGTCTATTGATTGTGTCTTTACAAAGTACTACGGTCATACGTTTTTCTCCTAACACTCGTATGTTGGGGGGAAATCTGTTATCACCAAAAAAATGATCATCTAGCCTAATTTACTAGATGGATCTAAGTACACCATGTAAGTCCAATTTTACCATAGTAAAATTGATTTCACTATGAGAAATTACTTAATAAACCACATTTGTTAAGTAATTTATAATTAAACCCATGAACAACAATTAAATAAATAACTATTCATTTAATTTTCTTCTAGGAATAATTAATCAAACCATTGATTAATTAATATTCATTATCATATTTGACCCAGATATGAAAAATCAACAGAAAAATTATTAATTATCTTATTTTTCTCTAAGAATAATTAATTATTATTCCTTGTCAAGTTTGACTAAATCCATCAGGAATAATTAAATAAATCATTATTTGTTTATTATTCCTTAACAAATTTCTTGAGATAATAAATAAATCATTTATTTATTTATTATTTCTAAATAAAAGTTTAAATACTTTTTCCCTCCTAACCAAATATAATAAAATATTCCAAGTGGTTATTCCAAGAATGGGGTTAATAATATTTCGTTATTGCTCATTACTCGAGGATAACTCAATATTTTGTTATAAATAGAATGGTTTTCCATTGATTATTCAATTTTGATTATTTTCATTGTTGCACTCACTCTTGTAACTCTGATTATTATCACTATCACACACCATTTTTTTCCATTTTGAGTTCCCATTGAGCTCAAACATTTTATTTGTTGGGTTTACAGATTATATAGGAGAGAGACTCTACACAAGCTGAAGATGTTTGAGGATAGTCAAGAACCCATCTGATAGAGGGGGACTAGTAGCATTTATTTGTTCCTTTCACAGGTGTTATAATAAAATCTATTCTTTGCATATCTGGTTTCCATTGGATTATTGGAGTTATTATTACTCTTTAATTTTGTTGTTTAACTATGATTGTGGCATAGATAAGGACTTTGGCAAGTTTTGTTTCTTTCAGTTGTTGCAGATCTACAATGTTTAGAAGCCATTTATATCATTGAGACTGTTTGTCATCCACAATCTTAGGTGATTTCTTTTCGTACGCCTTTGAGAAGAAAACACTATAACAAGATTAAACGAATTTTGATAGAAATATAAAAACAAATCAAACTCATTGGAGCAATCCAATTTCTCAAAGTCGAATAGTAATATGAGAAATCATTCAATTAAAGGGTCCCCATAATCAGAATTAAGTGAATAATGGGAGGTTGTATTTTTACAACAGCAATGGCGACACATTGGAAGAACCAGTTATCTCTAGTATAATATTAATGAAACTCTAAAAGAAAAGGAACAAGGTTGAATAAAATCAAATTGTTAAAATTTAGACTCAATGAAATCTCTGAAAAAGTCAAAACAGAGTTTAATCATTTTGAACATCTCTTGTAATGATCATAAGAACAAGACCATGTTTAAAACAACCATTAATTAATCATAGCTTTAACTAAAGAACATGGACTTATGATTAAGTTTAGCGAAATGATAAACTCTCATTTCCATAGGTAGAGCCACCATTGTCAGCAGACATATATAACCTCGAGAGGGTTACCTTTTAACCCAAGGAGATGTCAGTATCCAATCTATTGTTTAGCATCATTTGAGGAATTGTATTTCATTTAGTTATTCTGAAAGCCATTGTCTTGGCTCGGTGACTATATATTGACAATACCATTCACAAGCATTAATAGTCATGAGCAAGATGGCTCGTGATGAGGCCTCTTGTCTTACAATGAATTGTTGTAAACCATTATCCTAGCTTAGTCACCACCTGTGATAATTTCATAACAATCAAAGCCCATGATCATGGTAGGCAGGCTCTTTTAGGAGACACCCTATCTTTCAGGCATTTTTATAATTTTTAATTACACTCTGATGATTTGTGTTAATATATGTGTTAATATATGCGTAGACAAATCATGTCCTTAAGAGATAGGATGACATGGAAGAGTTATAGAATATTAAACTTATCTTTTTCTTTTCATCACTTTAGTAGTTGTTTTAGGATACAACATGTTGCAAAGTTGATTTCTCTTATGTGTATTAAGGTAAGAGAACATCCAAATGATAATAAAATACAAAGAAAATCATAGTTTCAATGTGAGTTTGAAAGATAGAAGTTTAATGATCTTCCTATTATTCTTCCTTTTACTAATGAATTTCATTAGATAAGAGTAAGAATTTCCCAAGTATTAAACCAAAGTTGGGTTAAAAAGAACTCTTTAAAAAGGCTTGGTAATATTACTTAAATCAATCTGAGGAAAAGGTAAAATTGGCACTCAAGGAATTGCAGAGGATAGAAGTGAGATGTTATTAATTCAAACCCAAATTCAAGAGCTAAGAGAAACTAGCAAAACCAAAAAATAATTAACCACAAAAAGAAAATCATAAGATAAACAATACTCAACTTAAACAAGTAAAAAGAATGATCTTGACATAAGAAATTACATTTCTTGTTAAGAAGAATGCCAAGCATGTTAATGTTGTCTTGCTTAGTGAGTCTGTTATTCATTAAAATGAGTTTTCTAATCTAATGGGAGTTGCGATAAAAATTTACTTATAAAAATTCAAACAGGTTTTATTTACTTTTATAAGTTCAACTTCCAAATAAAACATGTAATTTTTCATAATCATTTTTCCATAATAAAGGAAAGCTTTGGAAATGAGAAATAAAATCGCCCTGAATGCATTTTGAAAAAAATCCACGTTAAAACCTTCCTAGCCTTAATTCCTAAGGAAACAAACCCAAGGACCTTTGACAGATATAGGCCGATTTCTCTCTGCAACATATCTTATAATATTGTGGCCAAGCTGCTGGCCAACAGAATCAAGCCTCTACTCCCAAAGTTCATCTCTCAGGCACAAGGAGGATTCGTAAAAGGTAGACAAATTCTGGATAATGTCATCCAGATTCAAGAAGCTCTCCATTCCAGCCTAACCCGGAAAGAACAAGGTATGATCATTAAATTAGATATGTGCAATGCCTTTGATCATGTTAATCGTTCCTTTTTGTACAGGGTTCTAGCAGCATTTGGCTTTAAACAGGACTTCATAAACCTCATCAAGGCTTGTACAGAAAACGTTTGGTTCGCCCCAATGGTGAATGGCAAACCAACGGATTTTTTCCAAGCAACCAGGGGATTGAGGCAGGGCTGCCCTCTTTCGCCCTTTCTATACATCTTGATGGCAGACGTTCTTAGTCGCAAGCTAACCCAAGAGAAACAAGTCGGTACCATTCCAGGGATAAGGATAGTTCAAGGCATAGCCCCGGTGAATCATGCGCTATTCGCAGATGATTCAATTCTGTTGGGGGGCGCATCCACTAGAATTGCAAGCGCTTTCAAAACCATTCTTCAACAGTACTGCAACATCACCGGTGCATTAGTCAGTGAAAGGAAAAGTGCAATTTACAGTTGGAATATCGACCAGCACGCCACAGACAGAATTTCCAACGTTCTGGGGTTCAAAGGATACGCTTTGTGGGAAAAAATCAAATACCTCGGCTTACCATTGACGAGGGGCTCCAATCGAAACCAACTGTGGGAAGAAGTGATATCTAAATTCAAAAATAAGATAACAGCGTGGGGCGGAGTTTGGCTCACCACCGGAGGCAAACTCACCCTCATCCGATCCGTGCTTTCTGCCCTGCCCACATATCAAGCCTCGCTGCTGCTGGCTCCAAAACAAATTACTGATCAAATCTCCAGCATCATTCGAAATTTTCTCTGGAGCGGAGGGAAAGGTAACAAGGAACGCTTCCACCTCATCAAATGGGAGACTGTGAAATGCCCAATAACCGAAGGCGGACTTCAGATCCGCGATCCCCAACATGCAAATTTGGCATTGGGAGGCAAACTCCTGTGGCAATTAATTACAGAACCTTCGCACCCAATCAGTCAGCTGCTGAACCTCAAATATTTACAAAAGCAACCAATATCATCTTTCAATCCAGCGCAATCTCCAAAAGGAACGCAGGCCTGGAGGCTGTGTTGCAGAGGGATCGAATTTTTCCGAAACCATTTATACAAAATTCCTGGGAATGGCAAAAACTCGCTGCTATGGAAAGAACGAATCATGAATCACTCCCCTCTATCCACCATCAACGAAATAGCAGAGTTGAGAGCCTGGTTAATCTCTAAAGGGGTAAGGAAAATTGAGGACATAGCAGAGTGGGACCTCAATGGCAACTGGCAGCGCTGGACGTTGCCAACCATCCCAATCCACTTAAAAGAATAGTAAAAAATCTTGTTAGAGGCAATAACAGATTTTACTCCTGTGCATAAGGAAGAGGAAGATCAATGGGGATGGGGAAAACAGGAGAGTATACAGTCAAACAAGGCTACTTTCAAATGCAAGGAAAACAGGAGTCACAGTATCCGGATTCAGTTTGGAAACAGATATGGGAAAGCTTCAGCATTCCGAAGATTAACTTCTTCAGCTGGACCTTATTCCATAACAAAATCTTGACCGGAGACAATTTGTGCAAAAGGAACTTTGCAGGCCCGCATCGTTGTGTCCTCTGCAAGAACGCTTCAGAAACAGCAGTCCATTTGTTTATTGACTGTGAGTACGCACAGAAAGTGTGGAACAGCTTCTTAATAGGGCTGAATGTGAGTCCTCCAACACGCTGTCAGATCACATATTTGTTTTTGACATGGAAAACTCGGTACCCCCACAGCATCAACGAAAAATCTCTTTGGTACAAGTTATGGATTGTTGCACCGAAATACATTTGTTCGAAGTTGTGGCTCTCCAGGAAAGAAGCTGTCTTCAATCACAAAGACATAAATGCAGAAGCAGTAGCAAGGCAGGCCAAGGATCTCCTCCTGGAAACTCTGAGACAAACTAGCGTCAAAGACAGCAACCTCATAAATGAAGAAAAGGCGTGGCTGGAAGGTTATACTTCCATGCCAACTACTCATGCCATCATCCGCCCAAACCACAAGGAAAACTGGCAGTACAGAGACAACTCGGACAATTTTCAAAATTGGTGGAAGTCACAAGGTAAATGTACAATCTTCTTTGATGGGGCTTCGAAAGGAAACCCAGGAAGATCAGGAGCAGGAGGCGTCATTTACTTTTAGAATGGCAGAAAAGAGGAATTCAGTTGGGGACTTGGGATAAAAACCAACAATCAAGCGGAAGCACTCAGTCTATTAAAAGCTTGTCAACTGACCAGAAAAGGAAATGAAAATGAAATTATAGTTTTGGGAGATTCAAAACTGCTGATAAGGTCTCTAATACACAAGAAAAGTCTCAAAGATCCAGTTCTAAACAAGCAGCTAGCAAGAGTAAACAGATTATTGAAGGAATTCTCATCAGCACAGCTCTTCCATATCCTCAGAGATTTAAACACTGAAGCAGACAGGTTAGCAAATGTAGGATGCAATCTTGAAAAAAGTATGATCAGCATAAATGCAGAGACTCCGAAAATGGCAATCATTCCTTAGGAGCACTAGAAAAACAGAGAAAAGCAATGAAAGGGATTTGTAATACTTGCTTTGCTTTGGCCTTTAATAAATAAAATACTCGTTTCAGTTAAAAGAAAATAAAAAAATTCCACGTTAAAATTTTCACAACTCATTTCTTAGTAAATGTTGGTCTTCCAAATTATTCCAAAGAAAACATGCAAGAAGACAAACAAACATAAGGAAGAAAAACTAAATAAGAAAATAACAAACTGAAATAAAACACACAAACAGATGATAATGAAGATATAAATGTGTACATGGAAGAATTTGATTATAGTTTTACCTAAAGAATCTTCATCTTCTCCCATGTATTAATGAAAGTTCACCTAATCCTAATCATAATGCAATTACGCTTACAAAAAGGTAGAAATGGGCATTATAATTGAGTTAGCAACCTAGAATATGAGGTTAACCATTGTAAATGATAATGATCAAATAAAAAGCTTCACGAATGATAACCCATTATAAGTAATATGATAACAGAGTGAATGATAAAAACTCATTCCTATTCAATAAAATAACATAACTGCTTTATTTTAGAAAAAAATAAAACAAACAAAACAAAACTTAATTTCTTCCTACTCAAACTCTTTTGGAGGAAAATGAATAGGTATAGTCATATTTCCAATGTAACCAAGCAAGTTTTGTATTCCTTGTAGAAATATACACTTCATATGTTAGCAAAAGAAAAATATCAATAATTAAACTATGTAGAAAAACTCTAGAGTTATTATGCATATTAATTTCTAAAAATGAAAATAGAAGAAATTTAAAATCAGAAAATTTTATGCTAAAAGAATTTTCTAATTGAAAATAAAATCTATCGTAATATGTACAATCTAAAGAGTTAGAGATATTACCTTTAAGGATCCACCAAGGTCTTTTTTTTTTTAAATATACAAGATGGGAAGTATTAACATCAATTGTTTCTAAGAATTTACAAAAACTATATTTTTCCCTCATGAGACATTGACCATCATAATGAAGAGAAAAAGCAAGAAGATCCTTAAAGGCATTTATTATATGTACATTAAAATCAAGGCAACTGACCAACCCATGATTAACTACAAGAGTAAGAGGGTCGTTAGATGATTGCAACAAGCCTTCAACATAACAAGTATCGTATAAAAGATTGTCATAATTGATATCGAAAACTTGTAATGAGAGTTGATGATCCAAATCAAAATAGAAGGAAGAAGGTTTGTGCTTAGAAATTGAATCAAATGATCGAAACTCATGATTGTTAAAGATCACATCCTTTTCCAATGATTTATGAGAATCTTGAATATTGTGAAAAGGATGTGTAGAGGTTTCTAAACTGATATCAATAAGTTATTGATCATTTAAAGATACTCCTTGCATTTCATGATATAATTCATTCTTAAGATTTGAACTAGTAAATATTCCAACAGGTTGACACATACAATAATTATGATACCCAAAAATCAAATCATCAATTTGAATTTCACTTAGTAATTCGTTAAATAGTTCCAAGTTTAATAATGTGTTATTTGTCGACAAAATATGATCTAGATTATTTTCAGAAGATGAATTATTATTATGATTATTCGTTAAATCCTAATATTCCGTATAATTTGATTCTATTAAACATGACTCATTATCACAAACATTGGGAGGCACCATATAAACACTTTGAGATGTAAGATTTTCTCCCAATGTTGATGGTTGAGGAGGATTACAACTTTCATTTAAAAGTTCAATAGGATAAGTTTTAGAATAAAGATTTACTAATGGCGATTCCTCTTTATTTTCACTACAAGTTATTATATTATGTTCTTGAACACCAGAGGTAAATTTCTCAGTTAAAACTTAATTAGGGATTAAATCATCATGACGAAATATGTAACATAATAACATAAATCTATCAGAAAATTCGCTAACAGTTTCATTGTCAAATATTGTCAAGTTATCAAATTCTAGGCACAATTTCTCATAACTAATTGTGGTGAGCATAAAATAATATCTACATGAAATGGTTCCAAGAATGAATACACTTAGTTCGTAGCATCTTATACCACTCATGAATCCTTGTAGCGTGAGAGTAAATAGCCTACAAATTTCATTTTCATTAGTGGTGTTGAAACATTTGCATTTGTGTATAAATTGATTAACATGATCTAAAGCAGAAATAGTGTTGCTCTCACCCATATTGCAATTCAGATATGGATTCAATTTGTTTCTGTGACATACCTCTGGTAGGCTTGCATTAGCTAAATGTATGGCCGAAACTAGGAATGCATGTACGAGCCATTGCTAGATAAAAATGTTAAAACAAGACTTCACACAGATGAATTAGCTTAGGGCCTCCTTCTAGCATCGAAAATATTGATCGGAAAAAATGGCTTATTCAAAATTTTAAGGATACCACCTGGTCAACATCTGTAACTTAGATTTGTATCTGTTGAACGGTGGTTCCAACTAGTTCTATTGGGTCCACTTTACCTTTCTTTATTTCTTCGTTGTCTTATAATATCTCTATTATCTCACCAATAGACAAAGAGAAATGAAGATGACTCTCTTGCTGCTAGCTTGGCAAGAAAGTAATCCCTTAAGCTGATTTGGGGCTCAGCCAAACCACTTATAATGCTTTGCTTCTTTAATAAGAGGAATTCTAGAAATGCGATATTTAAACTAAATGCAGATATAACTCTATATTACCTAAGACTATCTTGATTGGATGAATGATTAGTCCTCCATGCAACCAACAACAAGACTAATAATAATTGGGATTTTAGTATGAAAATCTTATGATGAATATATGGTTAAATAAATAGTTCATTTAAATGACATTGTAATTAATTATCATGCTATGTTTAAGAGATGAATTAATCATAACTGTTGAATCACTAACATTAGGAAGTAGTTCAAATAATGTTAATGAAAACAAAAATTAATGAACCAATAGCATTAGGAATTAGTTCACATAACGTTACTAGTTATTAAAATAGGATAAGATAGCATATTTTTGAGTAAATCGTTACTCAAAAATCTGATCTTAATAAGTAATGACAAGAGATAAATGATAAAATATTTATATACTAAAGATAATATAGCTAATATACAGTATAAGAGTCAATATTTATAGTAGTACACAATATAAATTCTATAGATAGAATTTTGCTACCAAAAAGGAATGCAATTTGTTATTAAAAATACTATTATGTTTATACAAACTAATCAACCCTCCTCTCCTATTCAATGAAAGATTTGATTCTCAACAAGCCTCCTACAAGTCGTAAACTCTACTGATAGAAACAAGAATTACAATAGTGCAAACCCTTCTCCTCTTTACACAGCTCAGAATTGAAAGAGACCAAACCCAAATCACATACATCACAGATATGTGAAAAAATATCCTCTTCTAATAATGCCTCTCTATTCTATTATCTACTCTATATCGTGCATATCCCCCTTATCTCTACTGAGGAGATTGTATTTATAACATCAGATCCATGTATCTCTCAACAACTGAGATAATAAAAGAAATTAAATCAGGTGGCTTTTTATTCTGTTGAATCACAAGCCAAATGTAGATCGCCTCTGTTTAATAAAGTGCCCAATTTAGCTTACTGTTGAGTTCAATTTATTTTCTATTGATAACCACTAAGAAATTCATCCAACAAGATCACGATATTAATGGTATTAGTCCTTGTTTAAGATTTCATTTTAACTTCCTCTGTCTATTTTGGTTTGGATCTCAACATATGGTTAAGTAGTTGTTGATCAAATGATCTATTCGATTCGGCCCAGGCATTTCCCTGTAACAGAGAAATCGAAATTAGCCATTTAAAATGACAGAAAACTCAATACACATATGACTTTTCCTTATGACCCAAGACCTTTTAATTTTAATTCAGTGGCTATAACAGTGGTCGAAGGATCATACACATGGAAAGGACTGAGTGGTATTATAGGTAATTCCATCGAAACTTTTTACAATGCACACAAACAAAAAACGTCACATCTCCAATATCGGAGGTGAGTGGGTTATCGGAATTCAAAAGTTGGAGAGGTAAGATTATCAGAGATCAAGGGGATATGTTGTGTTGGGATATCGGTGGAGTGCCATAATGGAATATTGGTGGGATATGAATATCAGAATATCGGCAGGATATGAATATCGGAGTTTTTTAAATGTGTCTCAGTTGAAAATATCTGATTGTTGATACTGGGGAATGGAGGTTAATTTGTTTTTGGTTTATTTTGCCATCCTATCCAAGTTAATTCACATGGTTTTTTGAATCCACCTATGAGATAAACACGGAATACGTGCAGGATCATCCAATATCTATAAGTTTTGAGGTTCTGATACGTTACAACCACTTTACCAAAAGACCACATCTACTTTATAATATAAGCCAAAGCCACTATTTGGAAAAAAAAATAATATAACCACTATTAATGAAGATCTTGGTCTCGGGGGCTATGAAATGTATGATACAAAATAAAAAATAATATTTACAAATATAAATATTTACAAAAATCTAATTATTTACAAAGAGACAAATTTATAAAATAAAAGGTAAAATACATTATGTAAGGCCAAAGCAATGAAAAACATCCAATCTTCAATTAGGCTCTATTTGCAACTAGATCTCCAAATGAGATCAAATGAATTTTGATAGAAAGATAAAAACATATCAAACTCATTTGAGAAATCGAATTTCCCAAAGTCAAATAGTAATATGATCATTCATTCAATTAAAAGTGTACCCATAATGAGAATTATGTGAATAATGACGGGGTTGTGTTTTTACCACAATAGTTGGAATGGGATTTTTGTTGTTCTATGGCTAATTGTTGCATGCATTTACTGCTTAAAATTGTTGAAATTGTCTCTATTATAGCATCTCTCAATGTATGGGCCGTGTAATATGAGAGAAATATCCTAGGGATAATTCTATCAAATAATTTGACCTTGATAAGTCATTCATTTTTCACAATCAAAGTATAAAAGTTGCAAGGTTACTTCTTCTTGACTTAGAATGCTAGCGAAGTGATCTTGAGGCATCCTTTACTGGGAACCAATAAATCCTACTCATATTAATAATAGACTCCATTCTCCCAAATATTAAGACATTTATATACTAAGGGTGATCACTAAAACTCATATTCTTTCACCTCTTTCCAGGTCTAGCCAAGTTGGGGTACCCAGGGCATCAATTTCCTGACACGTTAGCCATCCAAAAACTTGATCTCCTATCATATCCTGTGTTGGATTTTCCTCAAGCTCTCCTCTAATTTTGAAGCCATTCTGATAGTGGAGTTGGGAGAAAATCCAATCCCTAGCTCCGGGATGAAAATTTTCCCTATTGTCCCCAAGGATAGTACCTCATAGGGTCAAAACAACATCTTGAAGTGAAAACACTTTCTTTTATCATTTCCCCACCTTGTTTAGAGTAAGAATATCACTAGTTACTACATTCTTTCCTCATACCCTAGACTCGATCCACTTGGCCTCATGTTGTCCCGATCCTTTGAAAAACCATTTTTCAAGAACTATCTAGGATACCAATTCTAACAAGTATTTTAGGTATTGGGGAACTCCTCCACAAGTTTTATCCCATAAACCTAACCCTCTAATCCTCTCTTTCATTCCCTAGAGTACATAGTACCTTACCTAGAAAGAAAGAAAGCTTCATCCTTCAAACTCTTCTAGGAAATGGTTTAGTTGGGTCACTCATATCCATTAGTGTATCCTTCATTGATGATTTGATACATACCAGGTACCCTCTGATCGATGAAAATATGTAAATAGAAGGGAGCCTTAGTTGAGGTGAGAGTGGGATAAGTCTCCATTTGTTGCCCTTGGCCTAGCATTCTCCCTTTAGGGATCCACCTTAAGTCCCCTGCTAGTTTGATCTATAACATGTTGGCACCATTGTCGCGGATATGAAATGTGTGTTTTGTTCCCCATATGACATATTGATATATCAATATTAATGACTCCATTGGAAGAATTAAGCCCTAGTTCTTCATTGAACTTTAAGGTCGATGCTTGTAAGGTGAAGCAAGCATTTTTCTAGGCATATTTAATTTCACCTTGGAGAATCCTATATATGTTTCATGTATACCTCAAATAGGTTATCATTCTTTCATAAATTTTCCACTTTGGACATTGCTAGCATCTTTGGACATCCTAATCATGTCGCGAGAAGGATGTTATGTGGGATGCCCATGTTTGATGGTGATCCACTCTCCACAATTAACCATGTAGAATGATTTAATGCACATGCTTCAAGAGAGAAGGTTGTCCACTAAAGTGTTCATAAGTTATTATTAATGGGATATCTTAGTGGTCATAACTCATGGTTGCATGATCATGAACCTAGGAGCATCTCATCTATTGAAGAGTTTGTTGATGGCTTTCTTAGACATTTTCAAGTACACCTTGCATTAAGCATCCAAGATGAATCCCTCATCGAGCATCATCAAGACATTAAGAATCGAGGTAATGAGCAAGAAGATGGGTCCTCCTTGAGTTTGCATGATGAAAATGATGATTTTGAGGACACATGTGCTGGGAAGGATGAATTTATGGAAAGTAAAATTGAGACCAACTCTACCTTTCTCAAGGATATTACTCCCAATGAATCCTCTTCTGAAAATCATGGGAGAGAGAATCACATTATCCCTTTCAAAGATGAAATTGAAGATAATTTTCGCATTGAAAAGGAGAAATGGGAAATTGTTGGTCCTAAATTTGATTTTTCTCCCATTTACGACACAGACAAGGAGGATGAGGATGACATTGGTCTTCCCTTCCCCTCATGCATTATTTATGATGACATACCCATTGATACCCTTGGGAAGGACAGTATTAATTTTCCTTTTGCATAAAGAGGGGTAGTTGGAAGTGGGAAATTTTCCTTTTAGGGGAAACCGATTCTTTGATACTAAGGAAATTGATAAGTCTCCCACCTTTCCTGAGTATGATTCTAAGGTCAAATCACTCAAGCCTTTATATTATGGTTTTGGGAAATCACAACTTGTTGAATACAGTACTTCTTTCTCCATTTTTCCTCTTGGTCATCATCTTGGGTCTTCAATAATTTATTCTCTTGCCCCTGGTATTATGATCTCAAGTAGGTGTGAGACATTTTCCCCTCCCAAGTATAGTGTCAAGGAAAATCCCATCACTAATTATACTTTTCCTCCTTGGATGCACCCTCGGGGTTTTGATCACTCCATAGTCTCCCCTCTCCAGTTTAATCATCATGTGCAACCTAATTGTGTATCCCCATCTCTTCGTCCTCCATTTATTGGTAATCATAACCCGATGAAGTCCATAAGCCATGACATAAATAATAAGGACAATGGTGGAAGTGATATGCCAGAGGTTGTCATCCATCAAACATTTATGAGCTTGGTTGTTGAAATCACTATATTTTGGTTGCAAGAGAAGATCTCATGGACTAGACTACATCATTTCTTACCTCTTATCACATAATCATCCATATGTGGGCATCATATTTTCCCACCTCCCGCCCATAGCATCCTCCATGTGTTTGGGTTTGCATTTGCTCTGGGACTTGCTTCATAAATAATCATATAGCCAGACATATTTATATTGACTTGATGATATGTTGGTTGCACTGGCTCTATGATTACACTTAATAAGAGATTCATCATATGCATCTTAGGATAGGATGCATTGCATGCTCATTTATGTATTATAATTAACTTCATAAGATATTTATCATGGTAGATAGATGCATATTTGCATATTTTATTTTTTGTTGATTTTATGGCATAAAATATAGCATATGCGATCATCAGATGTCTTGAAACAATGTTTCCCCATGTTTTTCCCTCTATTATATGTGAAGGTGACATATTTGTGGTAACCAAGAGATTTTTAGAGTTCTCATGACCTCCCGTTCGAGTAGATTCGTCCACTTCTTTGAGAGATCACGTCCCAGTTGGAGCCAAATGTTACCCACCATTTTTTGGGTAATATCCCTAGGAGAAAACATTTATCCAAGATGGTACTCAGTCGACAACCATCAACCCCTTGTAGCCATCAGCTAGCTCATTGTGCTATTTCTCTGGCACCTGAGCCAACCATGTGGTACCTTGCCCATTTTCCATGATCGTATGTTTCAAGGTGGGCCTCTCGATCCTAAAGGTATGCCTTGTCTTTTGGAAATTGAGTATACTAGTTTTCATATCATGGACACTTCTGGGCATGGATTAATGGGGTGATTGAGTGAAAAGAATGGGCTAGGTCTATGCTCTTGTCCCCTAGACCAATTTTGGGTATTAACATTGGATTCTAGTCATGTGGGATCTCTTTTAATGGTCATTTGCCTCTAGGGATGGTATTTCATGGAACCCTAATTTTGGTTGTGTGGTCTCACTCCCTTATCCACTTATATTACCCCTTTTCCATTCATTCTTACCCTATTCATAATTTTTCTCACCTGGGTCCACAAAGGGTTAGCATGCCCCTTTCGCTTGCCCACACCTTGGGTCATGGCCTGAAATGAAGCTTGGAGGTCGATGCAACTAAAAAGAAAGATAAAAGCATACGTGGCCACATTCAACAAGAAAATGTACCACAAAATGAAAAATATGGTCGAGGCAAACAAATTTAGCACATGGGAAAAATCCAATACATGATCTCTACCCCATCATCATGGTCATCACCTTGGTTCCTACAGATTCTATGAACCTCCTCCACCATATAGGAACCTATGATTGCCCCAACCCTTGGTGAAAAATGAACCACCCCACCATTGAAAGGTGATATTCATTGCTATATCTTATACATCATGCTCTCACCACTTGATCTCCAAGAAGTTAATTAAAGAAAACCATAAAAGGAAAAATTCATATAATGAAGGGTGGAAAAATCAAGGTCAGGGCACCTCATGTACCACGATTTCTCCCTCCTATACATTATAAGCCCAAGTGTGGGCTTCCCTCTTATTAGCTACCCTTGTACCCCAGCATGTGACCCAGGGCTACCCCTTCTCATCCCCTACTTCATTCACCTATATGTCACATGCCACCACCTTCTGAAGGATGTACCATGACCATATCATCCTCTTTAGAAGTAGAAACCACCTAATTACATTATTGGTTAACCCCTATTGGAGTTTAGGAGACATTGGCACATCATGAAGCCCATTATGGAAGTGCATGCCATTATGAAGTCCCCACCTATGTTCCATGATATGGTAAGCTCATTTATTCAATTTCTTTAATGATTTAATGTATTGGAAGGCTAGGGGCACATTAGATCTTATGCATGATTGCAGATGGTCTCCATTTTGGGTTTGGTCTCCCTATACAGGGTCATAACCCTTCCGAGGGATACATTGGCACTTATAGGGTGTTCTTTGAGAGCCATGGGCCTCTAGAGCAGTAGAAAACACTCCATGAATCCCCACAACCATTCAGAGATTGCTCATGGCTCACTTATTAGACAAGGAAGATGCACTTGATCCATCATGCCCACCTGGACCCAGATTTATACCATACACATGGCATATGATTGAGGCCTTTCATGATGATATGGCACCACCTACACCATAATCCTAGCACTTGCAGGCAATCTATAGGCATCTACGATTTGTTTGAAGACCCATGAGGAAACTTGTGTGGCCCCACATGTCATTTAGAGCACCACTGATTGTTGCAAGGGGCCAACCCCTTGTCCACTACTTTTGAGGGTCCTATTCTTCATTGTGGCACCTATGGACCTCATTAGGCCTATTAGAGGGCCCTACGACATGCATATATTATTATTTGACCACTTGAGAGGCTTACCTTTTCATTTATGAGCTAGTTTGGTGGGCTTGTCACCAAAAGTTGAATTATTAGAACATTGTTTTATTTTTAGGGCTTATGTAGTCCAAGGAAGCTAATTATAACTCCTAATTTTTGTATAAATACAAGTGAGAGGAGCTCATTTTCTCATCATCGCTTTGGTTTGGATCATTTGTCTCTCTTAAGATTTTCACACCTTTTCTAGTGGATGAATTGAAGCTTTATAGATGAGTTTTGATGTATAGATATTGGTCTATCTTCTCTTGGAGCTTATCTCTTGTCAATTGTGAATGGTTGGGTATAATCTATTACATATAAGTACATGATTTTTAATGTTATTCTTGTTTACTTTTTTTGTATACGTTGGACAAGGAATTTCACTATTCTAGGGCTAATTGTTGCATGCATTTACTGCTTAAAATTGTGGAATTTGTCTCTATTATATCATATCTCAATTTATGGGCCATGTAATATGAGAGAAATATCCTAGGGGTAATTCTATAAAAGAATTTGACCTTCACAATCCATTCTGTTTGCACAATCAATGTATAAAATCTGCAAGGTTGCTTCTTCTTGACTTAGAACGCTAATGAAGTAATCTTGAGGCCTCCTTGATTGGGAACCAAGAAATCCTACTCATATTCATCATAGACTCCATTCTCCCAAAGATTAAGGTACTGATATACCAAGGGTGGTCATTAAATTCACATTCTTTCACCTCCTTCCAGGTCTAGCCAAGTTGGGGTACCTAGGGCATTGATTTCCCGACAAGCTAGCCATACAAAAAATTTGATCTCCAATGGTATCCTACACTGGATTTCCCTCAATCTCTCCTCCAATTTTGAACCCATTCTGATAGTGGAGTTGGGAGAAAATCTAGGCCCTGGCTCCGGGATAAAAGGTTGCCTTGCCATCCTAAACGCTAGTACCTCATAGGGTCAGAACAACATCTTCAAGTCAAAATACTTTATTTTATCCTTTCCCCACCTTATTTAGGTAAGAATATCATTGGTTGCTACATTCTTTCCTCATATGCTAGATTGGGTCCACTTGGTCCCAGTGGTCCCTCTCCTTTGAAAGAACATTTTTCAAGAACCATATGAGATACCAATTATAATAAGGATTTTAGGGATTGAGGAACTCCTCCAGAATTTTTATCCCATAAACCTAACCCTCTAATCCTCTCTTCCTTTCCCTAGAGTACATAGTACCTTATTAGAAAGCAAGCAAACCCCATCCTTCAAACTCTTCTGGGAAAGGGTTTAGTTGGGTCGCTCATATCCATTGAATTTTCCTTCATTGGTGATTCCATACATATCACGTTTCCTCCCATCGATTAAATTTCATAAATAGAAGGGAGCCTTAGTAGAGGTGAGAGTGGGTTTTCTCCATTTTTTGCCATTAGCCTAGCATTTATCCTTTAGGAATCCCCCTTAGGTACCCTAGTAGTTTGAGTGGTAACAGGCTTCATTGGGATAAATTGGTACATCAACTTCTCAAGGGTCATAAATCTGGCATATGATCTCCATTTGACATGTATGATACCTCATTAAAAGGATCTATCCACGGACTACAACTTTCAAATCTGGAAGTTGAGGGCCCAAAAAACTGCCAAAAATAGTTAATTTTGCTACACTTAAGAAAACTAAAAGAAACAGTGATGGGGGTCTAAGTGGAATAGATGGTTGGCCACCAATATCCACATAGATAAATCCTACCCCCTTAGGAAGTAATGGTCCCCATTGCATTGAGTGCCTCTATGAGATGGGGAAACTTCCGCTGAATATGATACCTGCATAGCCACTTTCCTTGGTGCAGGTGATTCGAATTGGATCATTATGTTGTTTATTATCCATCTCAATTCATTTGGAGTGGAAAAAGTGAAGGAATCATCCCATGGGACTGTTTTTACTGGCGAGACCTAGTTTGGTGAAACAAGGTACCAAAACCTTCTATGAGAATTTTGAGGCATCAAATGATATCGTTTTGGGGGTAAAGCTTTACCTCTCTAGCCCCACGCCTTTTAATTTTATTCTACACACAAAGGCCTTTCCAACAACGCAACAATCGTGTCAATCAGAGTCAGTATGAAAAGGTTATGCCACTCAGATGTTGATCTTCCTATTTTCACAACTATGGTTTGGTCAGATGCCAAGTTTTTGGCTTAAGGGGGCTTGGACCTAGGTTCAAAGTTAGTTGTGCTAACTAGCAAAACCCTACACTACCAGCCCTTTCGGTAACAACCCATGTAGTGCAGGCTACAGTCTCACCCAAGGTAGTATTGGGGGATGCTAGAACCAGGTTTCTACATCAAAAGGATTATGTGATGTGTTTAATTCAAACTTAGGGCTTTTCTCGACCTTTGTGAACCCTAATCCTTAAAACCTAGGAATTGCAACAATTAATAGTAGCACATTTGTGCCCTTCACCGATTATGCTAAACATTCATAACATCATATAAATACATGTATTTGAGTCTTCTTGAATCTATTAAGTACTTTTCATGATTAATTGCATTCAACTGATCAAAATTACAGTAAATTCAGAGATAAGAAGTAATACATAGATACATAGATAATTCTTCAAAACAAGCCTCTATTATGCTTTAGATCTTCAATTACAGTCCTCTCCAACCCTGCACACACAAATGGAAGGGGCCACACACTCAGCTACGGACTTACCAAGGTCTTCATGCACACAGCTGCAGGAGCCTTCCCCTTCGCCCAATTACAGAAAAAATAAAACATAACAAAATCCTGCACTTCTATGCTCTTTCTTACCTTCTTATGACTCGTCCATGACTCCTTTTTATATGATTCTTCACTACAATAAAATGGTCCACAAACCATCAGTGGGTCACAAAATAGCTTGAGTCTAGAACAAACTAAGGGGCTTTGACCTTCTAAGATCCCCTTTGACTCCCATCGACCTGCACTACTCACACTCCACTCCTCAAAATGCAGAGACTTTATAATATTTAACAAAACTTTACAAAATTTCACCTCAAGAGACCCCATCCCAACAAGCCCCCAACACAAAGTCGTGACTGCTCTAGAGTCACTCTACTAGTATTGCCTTGATATTTTCTTGTAGACCGTTGAATTCAATCTTCAAGGCTTGAAGATATATTGTTCTCTGCGTAACATCATCACGAACTTCTTCGACCAATTTCTCTATGGTTGGACCTTCGACTGCAAGACCTGTGGTACTCTATATCTCTTGTAGAGCTTCAACTTTCTCTAAATGGTCTGTGACAACTAGCTTGCCTCGTTAGCCTAGAGTTGCATCCTTGAGTAGATAATGCAGGCCTTCCAACGCAACTCATCAATCTAGGTCTAGATGAACTTTCCTTCCTGAAGTCTAGTGAACCTTTGTGTAGGTGCTAAGCTCCACATTGTTGCCCTGATCTCATCAAACTGCAATTGTTTGTCATGGTAAATTTTCTGCAATTATTGATCCTTGTGAAGCTAGGTCCACATCTCCATTGTCTGCTCAAACAATTGGCTACAATCCTTTACTGCAGATTCCATAGTAGTCATATCTTCTTTAATGGCATCCTCACGCTACTCTCTGAATTTTGGAGGATTGTTTGGTTGCAGCTTAAGTTGAAGCTCAGATATCTGCAGCTGCAACTCAAAGCAGACCTTTCCAATTTCCTCCTTGGACTCCTTCACTGCATAACTAACTTCTTAATTTTCTCTGTTAAGGCCACTTCTGCTGGAATTTGGAGCTCAGGGAGATCACTGCATACTGGGGAAAGGGCAGTCTCTAGCTATTGATTCGACTATATTGCATCATCATGGGCTTGCAAGGCCTACTCCTTCTCTTCAAAAATGTGTTGATTGTTAGTTTTGACCTCATTGATAATCAACAGTGCTCAATTCTTCGGGACATGGAGATCATCTAAAACTCTCTGGTGCATCTCATACAAAGTTTGCATCGGTAGTGTTGGAAGGTTGATACTCAGGTTCTTCTAGAAGTGTGCATGCTCCTCATCTTCGTCTATCTCAAACTAGAGAGAGCCTCATGTGAGGGGTACTGGGTGAAGCCCAGATGTGATTTCCACTACACTAATGCTCGACACGCTCGCTTGAACCACGTTCGAATATCCCATGCTCATCCGAATCACACCTATCTAGACCTGCAATTCCTTCAGGCACTATTATACTTTGTCCAATACCTTGTGATACTGGTCCATGATGTGTCCCCAAATCATTTTAGTGGCATTCCATACAACATCCCCTATCTCATCAAGGTCCCCCTCTGTGAGGACCAATGGTGTCGCACTCGCAGACTTATCGGACTTCTACTTCTTGTGAGGTCCAGTGGAACTTCGCTTCTGCCTCTTCTTGACCCTAAAAGGGGGCTCCAAATCTATGCCACCTTCCTCTTCACCTTTAGTCTCAACCTCAAAATTGGTGCACTTCGTTTCTGGTTCTTCGAGGTCAATAGTGACAAGCGATGTTGCTATAACTTTCTCCTTTAACGCTTCCTTCTATGTTGGATACACCTTTTCTTTCGGTGATACCTTCTCTTTTGTAGAGGCCTTTTCCTGTTGCGCTATTGTTTCTTTCTTCACTACCTTCTCTTTCTGCACAAACTTTTCTTTTGTAGAATTCTTTTGTGTTTCTTATTCTTTGTCTTTCATGACCGTTGTCGCAGCTACTATTTTTCCTGTTTCTCCTTTTGCTACCTTACTTGTTCCCATGCCTTCATCAGATGGGGTGATCCATTCACTCAACCATTTGCTGATGACCCTCAGAATGTCTTCCTCTATGAACAAATATGGCAAAGTATTCCATGTTTATCTAGTATCCTTCTTTGCGCGTATAGACAGATTGTGGAAATATTCCTTGAAATCTGCAATATTAGTATATTGTGCATGTAAACTAGGTGACA
The DNA here is from genome assembly GCA_031772625.1 of Pinus tabuliformis. NCBI lineage: Eukaryota > Viridiplantae > Streptophyta > Pinopsida > Pinales > Pinaceae > Pinus > Pinus tabuliformis. The sequence continues at coordinate 99,240,541 of CM062819.1, read as the reverse complement.
ATTGTGGCCATTGGTTGATCACCATTCGCAAATCTATCTCGAACAAGACCCAAAAGATATTTTTTTCCATGATGCGGTCAGGATCCTTCGTTGCCCATAGCGAGGTGAATTTCGCAGCCTTGCACAAGTCTAGATCTTGATTTGGGAACCTTCTCTCCTCAAGAATTCTCCATGCCACCAGCGTGATCAAGAGTAGTAACCATGCATAGTGGAATGCCTTGCCATCCTCTTGGGATTCATAGAAATCCTCTAGGAACTCATGACAGAGATACTTGGCCCAATTGTATTAGACCCCTTTGTTGCAGTGCGCAACCATAGATACTAGTGGTGCTGACACTTCATTAGCATAACACTTCCTCATTATTATTCCAGCCAAAATTTATGGAACAAACTACACAAAGCCATCTCATATGGAGCTAATGGAATAGCCACATGATTTCTTCACCATCCTGAAGTCACTCTTCATTTGATCGGCCAGCTTCTTCTCCTACGATTTCCCCGCAAAAGGATCTGTGAGGTTTTCACCCTAATAAGGCAACAAGGTGATTCTATGGATCAGGATGTCATCAATTGGAATGGGCTCTGCTAGCTAGAGGCACCCATCATGAACCAGGGCCAATAATTGATGCACACAGATAGTATTAATGAAGATTCAGGTAAAGTGTGGCACCCACAACATGTTAATAAATCATGCGCACTCAATCCCAACCGCCCACTTCGTTGGCTCAAGTCATGTAACAGCCGACTTCTTATAGTATACCTTCTTCAAATATTTTTTGGGTTCCAACTGTGGAAACTTTGCATGATCACCCAGGTCCCAGTCCTCCATCTTCAAGAATCATACCTGGGCCAACAAATTTCCCTCCATAAGTATGTCCTCTGGCAACAATTGTGTGAAGACCTTATCTTTCACCGAGTCTGGGTCCTTAGTCACTTTAGTGGTGGATTTCCTAGGGGGTACATAAGGTGGCAACCGATTAATTAGCACTGCTTCTTCTGCATCAATATCTTCAAACCCCATATTTAATTCTTCTGCATCCATATCCAAGGGTTCCATTGGTTTGTTCCTTCTATCCATTCGACGCTTTTGTCTAACCTCCACTCTATTTTTGCGTGGTGATTGCCACACCGACACTTGCTATGGTTTCTTTTGCTTCTTCTCTCCTGCCATAGAGGTAGTGGGTTTAGGCCTCGACGACCTAAGAGTTGTGGTAGGTATGGGTTTTTTTGTAGTCATTCTCTCCTAGAATATTTCCTTCTTCCACTCAGGTAAATCCACCTCCCACCCAAGTCCTTGTTGCAAAAACTTCTCTCGTATCTCTTTCCAATCCCCTCTAAACATGCAACAATCATCTTGGTGCAAACTAAAGTGCAAAATCTCAAGTAAAATTCTATGGAAGCAAAGTGTTTGAATGTGGAGCGGTATGTTGTATTTATATCCCATCTTGAATTCAAATCCATCCGTTCCCTCTATATTTCCTTCATTAATGCTCTTTTGGTGGCATATTGCCAAAGATATGCTCATTAAATTCTCCCCCCTACTCCCTTTAACAGAAAAACGGCCATCCAATCATATACAATGTTGTCAATGGTTACTTTTTGGTTGGGCTACATGGGACCCACCGTACTAGCACAACTCCTTCATCACAACTCCACTCTGCACTATTCTTCTAATCGCCGCGTAGCCCCTTCACTTCACTAAACTGTCCTTCTAGCAGTGTAGTTTATAGTCCCACACTTCCTTGTAATTTCCTGAAGTACTAAGACTTTCCTGCATCCATATAGTCATTGCACAAGGCCGAGATCACCCCAGTACAACATCAATCACCTCCCATTGATTTTTCTTGGAAATAGCTCCCCGTTTAGCTTTGCAAACTGAATTGTACCTCCATCCCTAATCTCCTTGACGATGTATCGTCCCAACCAATTCATCTGAAAATATTATGGAAACTTCATAAACTTGCTGTCATACATTAGTACTAAATATCCACTTTTAAAGGTGTGCTGCTGAATGTGTCGATCATGCGATGCCTTTTCCCTAGCCTTCTGCACCTGTTGATGAAAACCTACCAAGAAGCGATCTTCTTCCAACTCAACTATCTGTGTGAGGCATTCCTCCATGATATCCTAATCAGCCATCTTTGTGACTGTAGCAACCTGCAAACTAGGCACAATATACTCCATTGGCATCACTGCGTCTTTTCCATAAACCATTCTAAATGGTGTATGTTCAGTTAAGTTCTTACAGGTAGTTCTATATGCCTGTTGATGATGTTGGACCTGCCAACATGTCAAGGGATCTCCCCGCTAAGAATTTCTAATTAGAATTCAGACCATTTGGTGTAGGAGTCCCAGCAGTGGGTCGTATGGTAATGCCTTGACCGCGATTTCACACAGAGGAAAGTAATATAACTCTATTGGTAGCAAGGGTGTGATAGTTGCAGTGAGTCAACGAGGGTGCATGAGAGGTTCTAACACATGGGGGTTAAGATGAGTGCACCTGTTGGAAATCTATGATAGCACGTAGTTAAGAAGGGAACCCATGAGCAAAGATGCATCATAACATGGACGGAAAGTTAGCTAGTAATCCAAAGTGATGGTTAAACCAACAACACATTTCAGAAAGCTTCATACATATATACACAGATAGTTATACATTCATGTGTAAGTAAACATATATATATATCATTTAGAGTAAACAAGATGGCATAGAATACAATACAACATATGCATGAAATGTGTTGGCTCTTGTTATATTAAGAAGTGTAAGTTCTAGTCATACAATATATATATGTCCAACCACTAGTTTAGACAACGGAATGTTACACCCACAACCGCCTGCTCCTCCAAAGAGATGTACTAGCTATGCAGAGTGGAGAAGCAAAGGCTTGTTACAATATTGTCCAAGCTCTCTCCAAGATAGTCTTATCGTAAGCTTGGCTGACCAAAAGCTTCTACAATGAGTTATGAGGGACTATTTATAAAAAAGGGTGGGTAGCCCTTGACATTCCCCTTTGTGACAGTTAAACTACCCTCATGACTCTTCATCTACTCGATTATTGTTACATCCAACTATAGACACTTGACTTACACTTGACAATACATTACATTACAATGCACATGTACCCATGTGAGAGAAATGGCTTGAGAAAGCCATGCTAGACATCACTATGACTTAGAAAACCATGGAAGTCCATCTCCTCAACATCCTCGCACTGATCAACAGTAACATACTGATGCCAAGATCGGTAGTCCGTGATGGTGTCCGCGTGCTCTAAGGTGACATATTTCTAGAAACTAACTCTTGCCTACATAGAATCTAGGTACACTGCTCAGGCTCCTCTGTCCAAATTGTCTGTAAGCATGTGCATCATTTTCTTCAATGCATCTGGACCAGCAACATACTTGTGCATGATGTCTGCACTAATGGGCAAGTCTAGGCTGGTGGAAATGTGTATCAACTCGTCGAAGTATGAGTTAAGCTCTAGTCATACTTATGCCTTTGTCTTCACCTGGGTGAGAGTCCCAATAGATTGGATCACATTTACATGCACCACAACATCCATACACTTGAATACACATGCATGGGAAGCCTCTATACTAGTGATGAGCTATGGGAGCTCTTCATAGTTCCAGATCTGACTCCGGATATGTGCCTTCATCTCGACCACATTGGCCTCCATCATCTTAGTAAAGTGAAGTAGGGCTTCCTTGTATCTCATCATCCATGTTTGCATGTAATCAACAACAGCATGTAAGTTCATCAGGATGTCTGCTCTTCTAGCACATCGTTGTTGCCATCCGTTGAGATGGACGACTGCCTTATGCACGGTGCCAAACTTGGAGTACTGTCAAGAGACAATACTTCATCTAGTATTTCCTTCTTTAGTTCAGCTCGGGCAGATGTTGTCTCCAACTCTCCTCCTTTCTTGGTCATCTGTAGTTCCTTAGCCATTCACTCATTTTCAACTATAAGAAAGAGAACACTTGAGCTAGTGGCTTCAGCATACACTCTCGTTGCATCATCCAAGGCTGCTGGATGTTTCTACATGTCAGACACGATCACTCATTCCTCAACTTGCACAGTAGATGTATGATCATCTGGAGTTAGCACTTTGCGAGACTGCGCAACTCTATGTTGAGACTCATCGAATGAGATGTTGTGAATCTCCCCTTCTTGGTGATCTCCAAGGATGTTTGTGCCTCCTTGGTCACTTGAGACTTGCTCATCATTTGGATGCGGTGAAGTAGGTAAGTCGACCTCTTGGTGGTGAGGCATAAGGTCGATGTCCTATTCCAATACCCATTGCTCCATATTCGTATCCAACTGTTGAAGTGCTTACTCTAACTCACGAGTGAAGTCCTGCTCCTGCGATGGTTCACCCTGTCTTCTTGATGCCAGCTGTTTTGATGATTCCACTACATGTACGGGTGTTGTTTCATCTGTTTGCAGATGTTGCACCCCCTGTTGTACATGTTTCTACTACGCTTCCCTCTCCTTTTTTTGTAGCTCTTGTTCCTTACATAGTTTCTCCTTCATCTCAAGCAATTCCTTCTCTGTTTCCTCCATTCTTCTCTTCTCCCTCTACCTTTGCGTGATTCTCTTGTTGCGATGTTTCCACTTCGCCTCTATAGCCATAGCTGATTTCTCTACCAGTGGATCTGTTCAGAACTTGTAGCTTTTATCTTCCTCCATGCAATCAACAATCTTTCTCTTTCCCTTGTTGCGCACTTGTATGCTTTCCTTTGCTGCTACTGTTGTTGTTGTTGGTGCTCTCCGGGATGCAGCTTCAGGTTACTTCGCTAACCACTCCACAGCAATCACCCAACTCTATGGGAAGGTTTCCATTCTTTCTTGGCCATAAATTCAACATCAAAATATGACCAAGTATTGATACACCTTTCGCAGTATCTTCGTATTGTAGATCTGGTTGGGTGTCATCCTGAATCTAGCCGGCTCCTTTTCCCAGTTCTTCAAAATGTCTCTGGATTTCGCATTGCTACTGGATAAGCTGAAAGAAGTCTCCATGATATTCATGGGCTCCGACATCTAATACATCTCATCATAATCCTATGCCCAGAAGGTCACCAGCTTCTTCCCGCTGACACTACTCAAATTCATTGCCTTGGGATCAGTGTATGAGACGATCCAGTGTATCATGTCTGCGCATGGGAATGTGGGGTATCTCCATGCAATCCGGTACAAGCAAGGCTTGTGAATGTTCACATACACCTGGTGGTCTTCGAGGTCTTCCCTAAAAGTGCCTACAAATGCTTCATTGACCTCTTACCATTTCAGCTTGATGTCCTTGTCTACAAACAACTTGGTATCTTCAGATCGTTAGATATGTAGACATCTGTTCAACTGCTGCTCTAGTTGCACTTTTGTTAGTGTCCTTTGATCCTGCTCTCTTAGAGGCCATTAATCCTATACTACTAAGAGGCAGAGGAATAGTTGACAGATCTAGAGATAAAGCGACATGCATGGCAAGAAATTGGTTAGAAAAAACCAAAGAAAATTCGAGGAATGACATAACACATACCTAGGGAATGATAGGAAAATATTGCCAATTTCTTCTAGGAGGCTTGGTGATTGGATGCTAGAACTGTACAAAAGGTATTTTTGGTTTTCTGGGAGGTAAGACTGGCTTCTATATTTGTGGAATGCGCAATCTAGACTGATTGTTGACAGTTGGGATTGTGCAATGAGCGATTCTAGCTGGTAATGAGTGCAGGCTTAGGGACTGCATTTCACAATTTTCTAGGCCAGCAGTTAGTGTCCCTTAGAAATGCAAAAATAAGTCCCGAAGGAGAGCGCTTGGGTATAAATACCCATTTTTGGAGAGGAAGATAGAGCCTTCCTTCCCCGTATTGCGCAATGTTGTCTCGGTGAGGTAGAGTTTGGGCCAAGGCTGGCCAGACTCGCCGACGAGAAACTAAAAGCAATTGTGAAAGTGAATGCATGGTGGCACTAAGTGAAAGTAGAAGTGATTGATCATGCATGCAAATATTGAACGAAGGATTCAGTAAACATATCAATATGCATGTGGGTGAAGTGAGTCGCCGAATCTGCGACCATTCGTCCAAAACAGTTTCATGCCTACAACAATGGTGAGATAGAAATGAAAACTAAAATGGTTCTAGTACAAGCTACTATGCATGTAAACAATAGAAAGTGTTCAAAGAAATCAAGAAAACAACACTCACACAAGAAAAAACATCAAAAGCGACAGAAATGATGAAAAATACGAGTTGAGACCACTTACACATGAATAGATGAGTCAGATGTGTCGAAGAGTCCTGGATGTGTTGTGGGATCTTAGAGCTCCAATATTGATGTGAAAGAATGATATCTGATGTGTCAAATAAATATGTTTGAGCTCATGACGTTCATGCCACAAATCTAGGAAAAATCGACACTTGGAGGAAAGTTTCTAAAATGATTTTGCATGTAACCTTCGGCTACTAAAAATAGCTCCCTAAATCATGGGAATATTTTTGCATGTTTACTTTTTCTATTCTGGGAAAAAGCAAGTCATGCATGCAAGTCAATTTTCCTTTGTCCCAGGTGGAACTGGTCAACCCAACTATTCATGCATGAGGTTGCTGAACTACTGGGAGAAAATGTGCATTTTTGGATAGGAGCTAGGTTGGCTGCCCAGGATATTTGTGCAATTTCTGGGAAGAGAAGTTGAGCGTTGCCCAGGATTGCATAATTCCTAGGCTGAGAAGCCCTACTGGGAAGGATTTGCACAGTTTTCTTGGTGAAGCGTGACTAGAAGGATTGTGCAATTCTGGAGCCTAGCAGGCTTCTAGACAAAATTGCACAATTTCTGGAGGGAAGGCTGGTTGCCCTGCAGAATTGCACAATTTCTTAGGGGAGCTACTCACCCTGCAGCTGGACCAAGTCTGAATGAATAACCTATGAGGGGAATGCATCAAGCTTTGATCGACAGGCTGCCTTTCTACAAGAAAAATAATGAAGCTTGTGTACTTGGATAGGAGCTAGGTTGGCTGCCCAGGATATTTGTGCAATTTTTGGGCAGAGAAATTGAGTGTTGCCCAAGATTGCACAATTCCTAGGCTAAGAAGCCCTATTGGGAAGGATTGCATAGTTTTCTTGGTGAAGCGTGACTGGAAGGATTGTGCAATTCTGGAGCCTAGTAGCCTTCCAGACAAAATTTCACAATTTCTGGAGGGAAGGCTGGTTGCCTTGCAGAATTGCACAATTTCTTAGGGGAGCTACTCACCCTACAGCTAGACCAAGTCTGAATGAATAACCTATGAGGGGAATGCATCAAGCTTTGATCGACAGGATACCTTTCTACAAGAAAAATAATGAAGCTTATGTACTTGACAAAGGAAGACAAGGTGTTTTGAAAGGTTGGTAGGGAGGCTAGAAAACGAAGCTAAAGAAAAATTTTGGAGGGTGATTTTAGCCGCTACAACAATGCCCAAAGAATAACTGATATGCACACATCTGAATCGTAATTATTTGCATTACAGATCTTCATCAAAGCATTCTCAGGGATTTTATTAAAGGCTTCAACTGTGCCATTTTCTTGAGGATGATATGGTGTGCTCTTCTGGTGATACATCTAAAATTATTCAAGAAAACCAGCAATCGTTTCGTTAAGGACATGTGAACCCCTATCGCTCATTAAAATCTTAGTACAATTGAACCTAGACAAAATGTATTCAAATATAAACTTCTTAGTTATTGTCACCTTGCAATCCTTCACGGGCTACGCCTCAGCCCACCTGGTTAATTATTTTGTTGTTGTGATGATGTATTGTTCTCCTATCTTATTTCCTAGAGGTTGAATAGGCCCTAAAAAATCTATTGCCCATTTGTTGAATTTCTGTAGAGAAACTTGTGGGTTCATAGGTAATTCATCCCTTTGCAATGGCCTCCAATTCCTCTAACAAACATCACATGTGCTACAATATTCCTTGTAATCCTTGTGCATAGTTGGCCACCATATCCCATCTCATAGGATATTCTGTGCAGTTTCTCTTCCCACATAATTTCCTCTAGCAACTCCTCCATGTGCTTCAGCAAGGATACTTTCTCGTTCATAATCTGGGACATACCTACACAGAACTTCATCTAAGCCCATTTTATACAAGTGCCTTGCAATGACAAAAACATATGCAGCCCTGACCACCAATTCTTCCTTTGGTTGCATCGTATATCCTTCAGGAGGTGTACCTATAGATAGGAATTGGATTATATCTACAAAGTGTTCATCTGAAACACACACAGCAAAGAGCTGTGCATCAGGCAATCCTTCCTCAAGACTTGTAATCTCATTGCCATTCTCAATCCATGAAAGGTGATCCTATCCAACATTTAATCTCCCTAGCTTCACAACTACCTCAAATTTGTACTCCTGGAATAGAAGTAACCATCTACAAATCCCCCCCCCCCCCCCAACATAGGAGTTTTGAAAAGGTACTTCAAAGCGGAATGATCTGTGTACATTTTCAAGTGCGCACCCAACAAATAATTCTTGAACTTCTGGAGCACATATACCATCGCCAACCCTTTGCTCTCCATGGTTGAATAATTGTTTTCTTCCTTAGATAAATTTCTACTCATAAATGCAATTGGATGGTCGATATCTCTTGCACCTAGTTGGGTTAATGCTACTCCTAACGCTATGCAGGACACATCTACATGTACATGGAATTCCTTCTTCCAATCAAGGAACACTAGAATAGGTGTTCTAACCATTTTTTCCTTCAACGCATCTAATTTTTTCTGGCAATCATCATCCCAAGAAAACACTGCATCCTTCTTCAATAAGTTTTCCATGGGTGGAATGATCTGCACATATGCCTTGATGAACTTCCTATAGTATCTTGTATGGACCAATGTTGCATGCAACTGTTTTACATTCCTTGGAGGCTCCAAATTGATAATTACTACAATTTTAGCAGGGTTCACCATCAGCCCTTGCTTACAAACAACATGGCCTAAACGTATCCCATATGGTACACAAAATATGCACTTCTTCAGATTAAGGGATATCTAATACTTCCTACAAGTATCCAGCATTAGGCTAAGACTTGAAATGTGATTTTTCGCTAATCCAAACACCGTCCAATCATCAAAAGAAACCTCCAAAAACTTATGAATAAATTATTTAAAGGCTACAACTACCACCGTATAAAATATCACAGGGGCATTCTTAATTCCAAAGAGCATAATTGTATAAAGAAAAGTGCCCCATTCTGTGGCGAAGGTAGTCTAACTTCGATCTTCTGGCGTGATCTTGATTTGGTGATAACCTGAGAACCCATCTATAAAAGAGTAGGCTTCTTGGCTTCCAATGTTTTCCAATACTTCAACTGTGAATGGCATAGGGAATGGACCATGTACATAAGCATCATTCAACTTCCTCAGATCTACGCAGATTTGGATTTCACCCTTCATCTTCTTCTCCTAAACCACCATAGGACTAACCTAGTCTAATTCTTCTACAGGCTCAATAGTCCTTGTTCCAAGCATCTTATCCAAATCTTCATGCATTTTTTCTTTGTATTTAGGATTCAAATAGTATGGGCATTGTTTTATTAGTTTTGCATCTTACTTCAGATTGATCTTTATAACACCCAGATCACTACTATCGATAACTTTGTTGGAAACAAGTCTTGATATTCCTGTAATAACTCCATAATTTTGTCAACTATGTGCTCATCCTAGTAATCACCTATATTCGTAAACATCGACTGAACTTCTAATCGAATGTTCACTTTCTTGGTATTCAATGGTTTTGAGATGTCAGAAACTTCTACCTTAGGGCCAGTGACTTCGCATTGTCCCTCTGACTCATGGATTGATATTCGTGGGGTCTTCCCCACCTTCTTCTATGGTATCATTATAGAATTCCAAAGCATAGTGTAGCTGCATACTCCAGTCTGGTTGTACCCATGTGATAGGCTCTATAGGCATTCTGAATATTGCAACCTTGATTCCCTGTAATGCTTCATCAATACATTTGAATCCATCCTCAAAACTAAATGTTAACGGAGACCTTTCCTTTAGAACATTCCACTCTGCAGTTTTATGTTGCAACTCTGTTTCTAAATAACAGTTCATCGGAATAGTATCCAAAGTGTGGAAAAATACATGCACCCATTTAGGATGTGGTTCCTCTCCCCATGATTTCGTCCAATGATCTAGATGCTTACACGGATTGTCCTTTCCTGTATATTTTTCAACCATGTAGGTATTGGCATATCCAAACCACAGCTTCATCAACCTTCAGTACTCCTTCCAATATGTAAAATTGTTCTTATGTGTACCCCTCCATCTGACAGGCATAGCTCTCAGTGTGATGTTCAATTCCTGGAAAAGATGCTCCTCTTGTACATCCCTTTGAAATTTATCCAAAAGAAAATTTACATCTTATAATCCATCATAATATAGTAAATTGTGTACCTCTCTAGATATCCATCAGATTGATTTAGTAAGCCTGTTGCATCGCAACATTGATAGTTCATGCAATCTATTCTCATGATGCTCGAGTTCCTCATCTGAATTTGAGTTGTAGGAGTTGTCCTTTTCCCAATAATTCGTCCATCCATCATAGGCTTAATCCAATCCTCATTTCACGTAGTAAGCTTATAGATATGCTCAATATCATCCTCCTCATAGTAATCTCGAATTAGTTCAATATACTGTGCACCCTCGGCCGGATCCAATGGAACAATCACTCTTAGTTCCTTCTTTTCAAATGTCATGATGTGCTTCTTCAGGTTGATGACCGCATTCATATCAAACGGCCAATAAATTTCAAGAAACGTCGGGTAGGGATTACTGTCATCCACTATTTCTATTACTTCAAAATAAGCCATAGCGCGTGCCGCTTAAATTTATATAGTTACTTCATGTAAGCACCCCATAGGAATAATATTCTATTGGTTCATCATTCGAAGTTGAATTTGGGACAACTGTACCACTACCTTTCCCATTCTTTCCCAAGTTTGTTCAGGAAAAACATTCACATTAGATCCTAGATTAAGGATCACCTCGTCTAGTTCAAATTCTCCTATTTGTATAGTCAATCTCATCTCTCGACTAGTCCTTTACTTAAATTTGTCTATTTTATGCAATGTGTGACATTCAGGTAGTGGCTTACCCTTGCCAGTGCAGTTGTCTATCAACTCTTGCAGTCCTTCTACTGCCTTTTGGTCCCTTAGAATCTTCAGGAAAGTGTGTAAGAAGGATGTTAACACTGAAGGATCTGTTTCTTGTGCACCAATGACCTCCTTAAGCTTCTTTGCTCATGCATTCTGAGTCTTTGATGTGGAAGCTCCTAAATCCACAAAGCTATTTTTCGCCTCCATAAAATTTTCCTTCTCTTTATGCAAATCAAACCCAACATCTTTGTCAATAACCTTGCGCACCTATACATTTTCTTCTGGTTTCTTCCTGGGGCTATATCCTCCCGGATAGCTATAATTCTTCACGTAACTATATTAATGTTGGCCCCATATTTGTGTAGTTCTAATATCATCATATGGATGCTCTGGGTGGGCTACTGGTTGTTATTCTCTTGCATATTTGCAATGAGCACAGGACACTCTTATATAACGTGCTCAATGTCAGCAATATTGACAAGAGGGGTGTGTCGAGTTTTGACAATCCCACAGAAAGTGGCCTAATTCCCCATAATTGTAACAAATAATCTGTCTATGAACTCTTCCAACTCCTCCCCCTCATCCTCTTCCTCGTCCCTGGGATCCTTCACGTGCTGCAGTTGTTTTGGGTAGAATCACCCTAGGGTCTGGGGTTGAGAACCCTAATAGAGTGGAGGGCATACAACATAAAGAGACACATAAACAAGTAGTCCTAATACTTAAACAGTTAAACTTGGTACAAAAGCTCTTACCCATAGGTCCTACGTTTGAGGTCATTCCTGTAGGGTTCAAACCCTCTTCTTCTTCCTTGCACTTTAAGACCTGCAATTCATTCAAGGCAAAGCATATACACCAAAAATAATTGGAAGAATGTTCATGATATCAAGGTTAGATCATATAAGCATGTAATAAAATAAGCATTAACATGAGATTTTATAAGAAAATCATGACATAAATTAATGCATAAAGACCATAATGATTAGGAACAAGACAGTTCCTCTTTATTAATGTAAGCTAAATAAAATAAGGAAGAACTACAACCTGAGTCATTCGTTGGCTCCAAGCAAAACTATCCTCTAGATCTGTCATGCCCAGGGAATCCTCCACCATAAGTATACACAAGGATGCCATGAAGGGATGATGAACATATCAAGAAGGAAACATGGGTTTCCTATCACTTCGGAGTGCAGAAGGCACAAGGATATCTTCATAGTTGATCAAGGATGTAATCAAATATAATATCAATATACCTTCCTCCTCTTCTGAGGCCTTCCCATGGAGATGTATTTACACTTCTCCAAATTATTTTTTTCAGCTGGGAAATATTTGTTCCACAGGCTATAGTAGGTGGGTATCCTATCAAACCCAAAAACCCCGTGCGAATTAAGGGAGATTATACATTTTTTAATGTTTAACACATATACATGGGTTGTGTATAGGCTAACCCACATGTACACGCGCTTTCGATAGGGCATAATCATGTATGGGATTTAAAACATTGTTTTTTAGAAAATGGACCAAGTCTGGTAGGGAAGGGTTGCTCTAGGCCATATCATAAAGCATCAAATCTACCGAGGGTGGTAAATGGTGCTATTGTCTCATCCTGTACTCTATATGTCGGAGTTATGTCCATCATTAACTCATAGATTCGACAATTGTGCTCATCATGGCCTACATAATTACAGAAATTGCAGAATAGTTGTTGGAGAGTCTGTAAAAATTTATGCAATAGATGGCAGTTTTCTGTTGAGTGTTTTCCTATTATCTAGAAGATAGTGCACCATGGCACTACACCAGTACCCAATCTAGTGGTATTTTTTGGCTTCAAGGGGATAGGTCCTCCCCCAATTAGGTAGTTCTGATATACTGGGCAATGATGCTTGTCGTGACCATTCCCTTTTCACTTTAAGCACCATACTTACGCGCGGGTTTTATTTTGGACCTCTTTTCCCATTTTGAGATCTTGCAACTCCATATCTAGGCTAGCCAACTGTGACTGAATCTGTTGCACTCCCAAATTCGTATCCTAAATAGGTGAAGCCTCCAACTTCAAAGAAATTTCCAATGCTTCATCCTACGATCCAACCTTCTATTGTGACAACGGAAATATCAAATCAGGTAACACCGAAGCAATATACCAACCCTTGTGTTGATCATCCTAGATCTGCATATTAGCCTGTTGTAGTAGACATTTCAGCCTTTGATCAAAACCCCATGCAGATTCATTCACCTTCTTCTTAATTTCCTTTACCTCAGTCACAGACTAGGCTTGAGACTTAGGTTTCCTGAATTCTTTCTTCAGCACATCTTTTGTGTCTTTCAACAACTCAGCTGGATGAGTCGTACTATACTTAATATACCAACTCAGCACCCTATCTTGCAATGTTGTGACCATCTGCACTTTCTCCAGATCATCATCTGTTATCTTTTGTGACTTCCACACAACATCTAGTACAAACCAGAATTGATCAAGATCTTATGTCCCCAGACCCTTGAATATAGGCATCTTCATAGCATTAAGCATACTAAATAGCGGAGAAAGTGGTGGAGGTGGGATTGTAGTTGTGTGAGGTGATGATGGAGGTGGAGTGGATGGATGTGGTATTCCCGCAATACCCTGATCTATCGTCTAGGACATTCCTTGGGGTATATTCATACTATTACTTTCTTTGTCACTATCAAATGCTCCCAACAAAGGACTGTACTCAGCACTTGAATCTAAATCTCTTCTTAGTGGTCTCCCACTTCGCATACCTCCCCTCAAGTCTCGTGTAAACATAAATTTACTAGCATAACCAGTTTTTCACACAATGATCTGATAATCACCCTATGAGTGATCTTAGTTAAAGATTTATTAAATGAAGGTATTACAGACTCATGTGTTGGTGTGTGTTTCCATGTTATTTAAGCGATGGATCGATTAGATTGCAAATACACAGACACTTGAAATGGAAAATAGCAAAGAAAACACAGTAAGCAAATACAAGAACACAAGAATTTAATAAGGATTTCACCCTATTCTCCAGGGCTACGTCTCTGGTCCAACTCTCAGTGGTGGCCTTATTTTATTGTGTCTTGAGGTAGAGAATTACAATGAAGGAGCTCAATGTGAGTCTCCTGAAACAAAATTTTTCTTGGGAGGGTGGTTCTTGGATCCCCCAAGCCACTAGAGTACACAGACTCTTTTCATTACCAGCTTTGTGACCTCCTGGTCTACAATGGAGAGATCCCAATGTGGTGCTCAGTTCAGATATATCCTCTTTGGGATGGCTTGAATCCCTCAAGCTCTCGGGTGCTCGATGTTGCCTTCGATCAGCTCAGCCCTCTGTCTTCCATTCTGTTGTTGCTTCACTGTCTTTCTTCTCTCTGTTCTTCCTTTCTGTGTTCCGTCCTCCTCTCCGGGTTCTGGTTATCTTTTTTCTCTCTTGGTGTGTTCTTCTTTTCCTATGCATGGTTTTAAGCCATTCGTTTCCATGTCTGTTCAGTTCCTCTTTTGCCTCCATCGAATCCCCTTCTGCAGCTGCGCTTGGAGTTCCTTGGCTTGGCATCATCATCAGCTCACAGGGAGTGGCCACATGTCCTCCTGTAGCTACGCTAATTCTCTTTGTCGGTTTGGTTTTTCCGTTACGTCGTAGAATGAGTCTTCCGCTACCTTGGCAGTAAAATCGGACATCAAATCTTTACAAACTGCGGCTTAATCCCCCATCAATTCCATTTTCTCCATTGGGCGCGATCTCAGCCATCCGATCTAGGGCCTCCAGATCCAACACCATACGCACGTTTCGCGTGGTTGACTTGCTCGACCTTTAGCACATGATCAAAAGTGGTTTTCTCTCTCCTCCACTTGCCATGCATTAATCGTTGAGTGGGATCACTCCAATTTCTCCAAAACCGCTTAGCATTTGAGGGCGCCCCGATCAATATCACCCATTTTTTGGAGCACGGGTCCCACCTTGTTCTTTAGTGCTTTTTTGCTTTTCGCCCGTGGTTCTCTGGCTCCCCACACATCTGAGTTCTCGGGGCTTCTCCATTTCGGCCCTTTTCGCCCAGTGATGTGAATCAAAATCCACCTCTGTTTCCCGATCCGGGGCTCCCGGGGGCTAATTCGGCCTCCCGTGCAGTCTCCATGGGCCTCGATTAGCGCGCTTTGACCGGGGTCCTCGTCATTCCACGTTGGCTGCCATTGCCACTGGTTCAGAGTGTTTTTGATCATTGTTTTGGCATTTTTAGAATTTTTTCTTGATCTGGTACAGCCATGGCTTTATTTAATCATTCTTTATGGATCCAATTCAGATCACAGCCTTCCCACTAAAAAGCTTTTGGACCACCAAAAGTTGGTTTTCTTTCAAGCATCGACTAAGTGAGGGTATTGTTGTCTCACTTGCCTAATCTCAATCCACTTTGCATTGCTTGGCTTCGAACCTTTGAGTCCAATTATGAGGTACTCAACATCTGCTCTGCACATCGTCCTCACCTTCTTGTCCAAGACTGTCTTCGTGCAATTCATTAAGATATTCAGGTAGCAGGTCATCAATAGAAGGCAATTGACTTTGCTCTTCAGGATCCTCAATTAGAGAAGGTTCAAACAATCTCAAGCAATCTACATTTACGACTGAGTAGATGTGCATGTAAGCTGGTAGATCAAGGTGAAAAGCATTTTCACCAATCTTCTCAAGTATTCTAAAAGGTCCATACCTGATAGGCTTTAGCTTTTCACCTTCACCTTACATCATGCCCTTGCTGATATACAGCTAGACCTGGTCTCCAACTTGAAAACTATGCTCCATCCAATGCTTGTCATGGATAGCCTTATACTTGGCTTAGCTCTTTTCTAGTTGTTCCTGTACCTCCTGGTGGATGTCCTGGATTTGTTCAATGAACCTAGTTTCCTTGTCCACATCATTGTGTCCATCAACTGTGGTATCTTTACCAAATACAAAATCCAAGGGAGACCTTGGTATGAAACCAAAACAGGTCTCAAAAGGAGATCTTTGTGTAGAAGAGTGTTTTGCTCTGTTGTAAGCATGTTGCACATAACACAAATGTTCATCCCAAAGCTTAGGATGTTTGCTGCAATATCCCCTAAGTAACTGGATCACTGTCCTGTTAACTACTTTTGTCTAGCCATCAGTTTGTGGGTGAAAAGTTGTGCTTTTCTTCAGCTGGGTGTTCATCAGCTCCCATAGACTTGATCAAAACTTCCACACGAATCAGGTGTCTCGATTAGATACAATAGATGTGGATAATCCAAAATGAACCCATACATGTTCAAAGAATAGTTTTGCAGTTTGTTCAGTTGTAATCTCTTTATTACAAGGTATCAAAATACACATTTTGTTGAACCTATCCACAACCACATATAGATAATAATGACCTTTCCTAGATTTAGGCAGTCCTCCAACAAAATCCATGGAAACAATTTCCCAAGGGTGAGAAGGAACTGGTAATGGAGTGTACGAGCCTAGTTTTCTATTGCTAGGCTTGCTTTTAGCACACATAGTACACCCTCTTACATATCAAGAAACTGTCTCATTCATTTTCGGCCAATAACAAAATCTTTACAGCTGTGCAACTGTTTTACTTACCCCAAAGTGACCTGATATCAGAGAAGTGTGTGCCTCTCTAATTATCTTTACTCTCTCAGTTTGTGGAATGCAGAGTTTCCCACAATGATATAAGAGTTAGTCCTTTACATGATAGTCCAATTCTTCTACCTTTTTGCCTTGACTCAAAGTTGCATATTCATCTTTAAAGTCTATATCTTGAGCATATTGTTCAATGTAGCTTTCATGTAGCACAGAATTATGCTTAAGTATATTAGATGCATTTATAATGGGTCTAGATAACATGTCTGCAATTTTGTTATGTATGCCCTTTTTATTTCTGATGACTAAATGAATCTGTTGTAGAAAACCCATCCATCTGTAATGTCTTGATTGCTGCAACTTAGTTTTGGAGTGTAGATATTGAAGTGGTTGATGATCAGTATGTATTACTGTCTCTTTCCCCATTAAGTAATGTTTCCACTTTTTCACACTCTGAACTAATGCATACAATTCTTTATCATATGTAGGATAGTTAACTACTGCAGGATTAAAAGTCTCAGAATGATAACATATGGGTTTACCGTGCTGTGTCAACACTGCTCCCATGGCATAGTCACTGGCATCTGTTTGGATTTCAAACGATCTTTGTAGATCAGGCAGTGCTAGTACAGGTGCTGTATTAATCTTTTCTTTCAAGGTGTCGAAGGCTTTCTGATGTTTGCCTCCCCACTGAAACACCTTGTTCAATCCTGTCGAAGCATGTAAGGGAGTTGTAATTGAGGAAAAGTTAGAAATGAACTTCCTCCAATATTGTGTTGCTCCTAATAAGCTTCTCACTTCTGTAGCAGACTTGGGTTTAGGCCAGTTTACAATGACTGCCACTTTAGAGGGATTTATTTTCAATTCACCACCGCCTACTATATGACCCAAATAATTTAGAGATGTTTTGCCAAATTCACATTTTGAGAGTTCAACATAAAGTTTTTCTCTTTTCAAAACATCTAATGGCTGCTTAACATGCTTGAAGTGTTCTTCCCACGTTTTACTAAAAATCAGAATGTCATCCAGATACACAATAACAAAATCATCAAGAAAAGACCTGAGTACATCATTCATTAATCTCATGAAAGTAGCAGGAGCATTGGTCAAGCCAAAAGGCATAACCAGCCACTCATACAATCCTTGCTTTGTTTTGAAAGCAATCTTCCATGCATCTTTCTCTGCAACTCTAACCTGATGGTATCCATTGTGCAATTCCAGCTTGGTGAAATAAACAACTTCCTTCAATTGATCTAAAAGATCATCTATGCGAGGAAGGGGATAACGATTTTTTACTGTTATCTTATTCAGTACTCGGTAGTCAATGCACATTCTCCACGAGCTATCTTTCTTTCTCACCAAAATGATTAGTGACCCACATGGTGATGTGCTAGGCCTAATGAACCCCTTCTCGAGCAACTCCTGCACCTTCTTCTTGATTTCAGCATTCTCTAAAGCAGACAACCTATACATCCTAATGTTAGGCAATGGAACATCTTGCTGCAAAATAATATCATGTACTATTTCCTTTTTGGGTGGCAGACCTTTAGGTTCCTGAAACAGAACATCATACTCTAAAACAATGTTTTCTATATCAGCTTGCTGCTGAGCATTACAGCCCTCAAATACATTGGTTTTATCAAGTTTCTTTTCCTTTACAACCATTAGTAAGAATTGTTTGCATGAATTTATCATTCTTTTCATCTGCCCAGAATTTATGAGAGTATAATTATTCTTGAGCTTGTAAGCTCTCACAAAGTATTCAATTCCATCTTTAACAAGTAGATACTTGTTCTCAGCTCTATAGAAAATAGCCTTTCTATCATACAAGTAGGGAATTCCTAAAACAATTCCACATATATCCAAAGGAATTATGTCTAACTCAACCTCATCTACAAATGCTGACCCAAAAGAAAACTTGAGTTTGCATTGTCTAGTCACTTGTAGTTGTGATTTATCATTTAACCATCCTAATGGGTACAGTTTCTTGTGAGGTGTAGTTGCTAATTCCAATTTCTTTACAATTGCTTCAGAAATCAAATTTACTTGTGAGCCACTATCAAATCTTTTGATGTTTGGAAATAACTCAAATATGGAAAAGCTCATGGCTTTTTCTCTCATGTTCTTCATCAATAATAGTTTGAGTAGAATTACTAGTAGATGCTTCATAATTCTTACCTTTTATACATGTGGCTGCAATGATTGTTTCATCACCTAAGTCTGACCCTAAATCTTTTTAAATAGCTACAACAGTCTTCTTCTTCTTGCCCTCAGACTTCTTGGGTCTCAGCTCTGGATGAAAAATCCAACATTTCTCATCATCACACCCCTCCCTTTTACAGTGAGTGCATGAATCTTTGCCTTTCTGTGCAGTGTTAGCCTTCCTTGCTTTCCACTTCTACTTTCCTTTCTCCTTGCTCTTGCTTACAATGGATTGGGATGGTCCCCCAACTTCTGGATTTCAATTCTTTCCTCTAGCTTCTAGATGAGTAGCGTGTACAAATACCTCATCAATACTGGTGGGATTAAACATGAGGATGGTATGCCTCATGTAGCTATGTAGACCACCAATGTACTTCAAAAGAATCTCTGGTGAGTCTAATGAGATCCCTAGAATCAATGCTCTCTTTCTAAATTCTTGAGTGTACCCTTGCACACTTCGCCCTTTCAACTACCGAAGAGTTTGCCAACTCATCATGACTTGTTGCATGTAGGCCAATGGATAGTACTGCTTCTTGATTGCAGAAACAAAGTCACTCCAGATAGAGATAGTCTTCCCATGTCTTTTCGTGTCAGCTTGGGTTCTGCCTTCCCACCAAACCAAGGCAGTGCCTCCTAGGCGTAGGCTTGCCAGCTGAATTTTGCCCTTGTCTGAGTCGATGTTTTGCACTCTGCAATACACATCAATTTGTCTAATCCAATTGTCCAATTTCTCAGCATTTAGCTTTCCATCATATATAGGCAAATCAAATTTAACACCTAGCTTAATTAAAGATGCTTTCTTATTATGCATAGGGCTATCAGGAGGTGTGAGAAAGCTTTCCTCTTTCCCTTTTCCTTTTGAGTGGTCATGGGAATGAGACTCATCTTCTTCTTTGTCTTGTTTAGAACCTAATGAATCTTCATCCTTATGCTTTCTAAAGTCCCTATACATTTCTTCTACCATAGACTTTATAGCTAGGAAACTCTCTATGAATTGAGGATCTAGCCCCATAGAACCTTCCTCTAACATTGACTTCCAAGGATAGACTCTCCCAATTTCAGGATTAGTTTCGACCAACTCTCCTTCTCCTAATTTGAGCTTTGATCTAGTGAGCATTCAACAGCTAAACCAACACAAGCTTGTCTAACCTTACAACCTAAAGCTCTGATACCACTTGATCTGATAATCACCCTGTGAGTGACCTCAGTTAAATATTTATTAAATGAAGGTATTACAGACTCATGTGTTGGTGTGCGTGTCTATGTTATTTAAGCAACGGATCGATCAGATTGCAAATACACAGACACTTGAAATGGAAAACAACAAAGAAAACATAGTAAGCAAATACAAGAACACAAAAATTTAATAAGGAGTTCACCCTATTCTCCAGGGCTACATCTTCGGTCCAGCTCTCAGTGGTGGCCTTATTTTATTGTGTCTTGAAGGGGAGAATCACAATGAAGGAGCTCAATGTGAGTCTCCTGAAATGGAATTTTTCTTGGCAAGGTGGTTCTTGGATCTCCCAAGCCACTAGAGTACACAAACTCTTTTCCTTACCAGCTTTGTGACATCCTGGTCTACAATGGAGAGAGCCCAATGTGGTGCTCAGTTCGGACAGATCCTCTACGGGATGGCTTGAATCCCTCAAGCTCTCTAGTGCTCGATGTTGCTTTCGGTTAGCTTGGCCCTCTGTCTTCCGTTCTGTTGTTACTTCACTGTCTTTTTTCTCTCTATTCTTCCTTTCTATGTTCTGTCCTCCTCTCTGGGTTTTGGTTATCTTTTTTCTCTCTCAGTGTGTTCTGTTTTTCCTGTGCATGGCTTTAAGCCTTTCGTTTCCATGTCTGTTCAGTTCCTCTTCTGCCTCCATCGAATCGCCTTCTACAGCTGCGGTTGGAGTTCCCTGGCTCGGTGTCATCATCGGCTCACACGGAGTGGCCACATGTCCTCCTGCAGTTGTGCCAATTCGCTTTGTCGGTTCGGTTTTTTTGTTACATCGTAGAATGAGTCTTCCGCCACCTTGGCAGTGAAATCAGACATCAAATATTTGCAAACTGTGACTTAATCCCCCATCGATTCCGTTTTCTCCATCGGGAGCGATGTCAGTTGTCCGATCTTGGGCCTCCAGATTCAACACCATACACACGTTTCACGTGGTTGACTTGCTCGACCTTTAGTGCGTGATCAATGGTGGTTTTCTCTCTCCTCTACTTGCCACGCGTCGTTCGTTGAGTGGGATGGGTCCAATTTCTCCAAAATCGCTTACTGTTTGAGGGTGGCACGATCAATACCATCGGTTGTCCAGAGCACGGGTCCCGCCTTGTCCTTTATCGCTTTTTCACTTTTTGCCTGCAGTTCCCCAGCTCCCCACGTGTCCCAGTGCTCAGGGCTTCTCCATTTCGTCCTTCTTCTCCCAGCGATGTCGATCAAAATCCACCTCTATTTCCTGATCCGCAGCTCCCAGGGGCTAATTTGGCCTCCCGCACAATCTCCATGGGCCTCAGTCAACGCGCTTTGACCAGGGTCCTCGTCATTCCACGCTGGTTGCCATTGCCACTGGTTCAGGGTGTTTTTGATCGCTGTTTTGGAATTTTTAGAAGTTTGTCCCGACCTGGTACATCGCTTTGTTTTATCATTCTTTCTGGATCCAATTCGGATCACACAATAGCATTTTAATCCAAGTTTTCAAAGACTTCAAATACTTACCTCTTGGTCATTTGAAAAATCATCATTCAGATTCGCTATAACTGGAAGATGTATCAATTGCAAACTCAGTAATAAATCCTCCCAAAATATTATCAATCCAATAATCGACATCCTTCGCGATCATGTTCTCTGATCCTTCCAGTTTCTTCACTAAATCTAGAGTCCAGAAATAGGATTATCAAACTTTCAAGTAGGTTGACCATCTGCCAATTTAGCCAGCCATTCATATAAATCACACGGAAAAGAGAAGAATAAAACTTCATGTTCCTCTATATAAAAGTATCTCTGCAACCACTCTTCTTTTGACAAACACAAATTCCTATTTTCTTGAGCTGCAAACTCGTGCAGCTTCCAATCTATACACTTTTCAATCTCCTTCTTAGTCAATATCCACTTATGCCACATCACACATTCCTTAGATAGATCTCGGTCCTAGCAATGGAACCATTTTTTGGCTTGAAGGGGCTTGGACCCAGGTTCAGAGTTAGTTGTGCTAACCAACAAAACCCTACACTACTGGCCCTTTCGGAAACAACTCGCATAACACATGCTGCAGTCTCACCCAAGATCATATTGGGGGATGATATAACCTTTTTTTCATCCAAAGGATTATGTGATGCATTTTTGTCAAACTTAGGGATTTTCTCGACCTTCATGAACCCTAATCCTTAAAACCCAAAAATTGCAGAAATTGATAGTAGCATATTTGTGCCCTTCGCCAAATACGCTAAAAATTCATAACTTCATATAAATACAGTGACATATCTATGTCTTCACGAATCTATTAAGTACTTTTTATGATAAGCAGTAAATTCATAGATACACAGATAATTCTTCAAAACAAGCCTTTATTATGTATTAGATCTTCAATTACAATCCTTTCCAACCTTGAACACACAGCTACAGAGGCCCACACACTCAACTATGGACTTACCAAGGTCTCCACCCACGCAGATGTAGGAGCCTTTCCCTTCGCCCAAGTATAGAATATATAAAACAGACCCAAATCCTACACTTCTATGCTCTTGCTTACCTTCCTATGACTTGTCTATGAATCCTTTTTATATGATTCTTCATTACAATACCATGGTCAGCGAACCATGGGCGGGTCACAAAACATCTTGACTCTTTAACAAACTAAGGGGATTTGACCGTCTAAAATCCCCTTTGACTCCTATTGACCTACGCTACTTGCGCTCCGGTCCTCAAAATGCGGAGACTTTACAATATTTAACAAAACTTTACAAAATTTGACCCCAGGGACCCCGTCCCAACATATGTCAACCCCCATTGTTCATGGAGAAGGGGCTAGCCACATGTTTGTGATGTAAACGTCTCTAGCAGAGTCTATATTTTAACTCTAGTTAAGAGTTGATGTACTCAAAATTAACCACTAGTAGGCTATCAGGTTGTGTTATACCTAGGCCACTAGGAGGAAAATGCATTCCATTAATTTGAGATCATTTTGCTCCATAGTTGAGAAAAGATAGCCATGAGAGATAGGAGGTAGAGCACACAGAGAGGATTTGTGCACTATAGAAGCTCATGGGCCACAACAATTACTTCTTTGTACCTACCACCATATTTCCAGACAAATAAAGAGAGCGAAGCAACCTCACCTTCCAGCTCGGTTTTCTCCTAAAAGGGTGTCCCAAAGAACATATCTTGTGTCTTGTGTGTGTGAGTGTGTGTTTATTTTTTCGTTCTCTATTTTTCTGCATAATTTTCATATGCATGTATGCACTAATTGTAGTTTAGTCCACAGATCTTAAAGTTTAATAAAATGTAATAGTGTAGAACTTTCAAAGTTTTAATATAATATTATTAGATCTGTTGTGACAAACTGTCTAGTGGAATATCCATGGAAGTTTACGGATCGGCAGGTGTTTGCCAACTTTAAAAACTTCATATAGTTTGATCTTCTACTAGTTAGTGTTCTTGTTCTACATGCCCATGATCTTATCAGTTGTGGCTTGCTCCATGCAGTATGGGTTTAGCTCTATTGGTGTTAGTTGTTCTGTAATGTTTAATGTGTCTAATAATGGTGGGAAGTATGACCAAAGGAATTCCACATTGAACACTGGGTGCAAACCAAGGATTGGGGGAATTCTAAGCTCAAAAGAATTTTCTCCCATAACTTTGGTGATGATGTATGGACCATATTAGAGTGGTTTGAGCTTCCGATGGGCTTTGGCAAGGCATTCTTTCTACAAATGCAACCAATCTTTGTCCCCCACTTGAAACATGTGTGGAGCCTGATGTTGATCATGCTGATGCTTGTACTTGGAAGTGTACTTATCCAATATGTCCTGTACCTTCTAGTGAATGTGTTGGATGCGTTCAATAACTCAAGATGCTTTGTCAGCCTTGGACTGTACATGTGTGGATTTTGTCTATTTAGTCGCGTGAGACATGGCAGCATCAATCAGACACAATGATTGAAATCCTAGACCTACTTGAAAAGGATTATGGCCAGTCGAGCTATGGATAGCTATGTTATAACTATGTTGCACATAAGGAAGAATCTCATCCTAGCTTCGTGGATGCCCGGATTTGTACATTCATAGTACATGCACTATCATATTGTTGACGACCTCTGTCTGGCCCTCAGTCCGGGATTGGAATGCAATCGACTTGGTGAGCTTAGTGTCCAATAATCTCTAAATGCTCGACTAGAATGTACTCAAGAACCTTCTATGTCGATCTGATATAATGGTCTATGGGATCCCAAAATGTACCCATACTCATTCAAAGAAGCATTTGACAGTGTCCTTTGTTGTGATACACTTTCATCAAGCCACTAATATAAACATATTATAAAATATGTCCATGACCACAAATACACAGTCATTACCATGCTTGGTAGAGGGGAGGCCTGATAGATAGTCCATGGAGATGGATTCCCAGCTCTATCAGGGAGTAGGCAGAGGAGTGTACACACACTGATTCTTGATCATTGTGTTGGCGGGAAAATTTCCCTAAGTTAAAGTTTGAAAACCTCAACAGAGAAGAAAAAGATAACCAAAAAGTAGTTAGAAAAGCATGCAAACCATGTGAATTATAAAAGTTGGGCTTAGAAAGATACCCAGAGTTGTTTGATGGTGATCCCATAGGGTCCAAAACCTCTGCTTCCTCCAAAACAAACAAACCTGCAAGTCAATTCATAGAAGCATTCATATAACAGATAATTCAATGTGCATACATAAAAGGCATCTCAGATCATCACATATAAGAATTTAAGTCATGAATCATGAGAAAATAACATATAAATAATGAGACATGAACTTATTTATTGATTAACAACAATAGGTACAAGAAAAGTACAACCTGATCCAGTCCATGGCACTGACAAAGCCTTCCTCTAGATCCATCCAAACCAAGCCACAAAGACTACCCATCTAATAAGTGCAAAAAGATGCTATATAAGGATGATGATCATCTATGTAAAGGAAACTAGTGTTTCCTAGAGACTGGGAGTGTATGAGGCATGGGATAATAATACTTGATTTCAGGAGAAAAAATGGGTATAATGTTGATATCCCGTCTCTTCATCTCATTAGGCCTACCCAAGGGGTGTATAAAAACCACCTGAAATTGGTTAATTCTATTAGTCCACAGGGTCCTTTAGGTGGACCTTCGATAAAACGCGTAAACTCTACTCGAAAAATAGGATATTATTCTCAGATATTTCTAGAATTTGACTGTGTAATATGGTTGATCTGTCCAATGTTTCAGTTGGTGATTCCATCCATCATCAGGGACCAATGAGAGTCTTGTCAGTGAACGAGTGTTGGGAAGCCTTTTATAGGAACAAATATTGAATTGTATGTTAATTGGTCTAATGGTCAATTGAGAATCAAATAATGGTCACTTGTAAATTGAATAACAAATATATTTGACCAAATATATTTTGTTGACCAACTAGAAAATCATTAGAGTGGGATATAAAAAAATGAATACAATTGTGGATTTCTTAAAAGAAATTTGAATCATAAATGAGTTTAAAAATTAGGTGAGATTAAGAATTAGGTGAGAAAGTTGTATTTCAATTTTTAAAGATAATATAATAAAATCCTATTGATAAAAGGGATTAAATTATTGAAAAATGAATAGATTATAAATAAACTAATTATTTTAAGAATTATAAGAGAAAATAAATAAAAACAACCATAGATTCTATATCGTATAAAAAATATTTTAATAATAAAGTATAACGAGGAATAAAAAACCTTGACGTCTAGAATGATAACTAAATTACTTTTGAAAAGAAATGAAAAGGAATTCTAAGAAGACAATTTTTGAAACCAAGGGGAAACTATTAAGACAATAATTGAAACAAGAGATAAGAGAGGAAAGAATAAGGAGGCACTTGGAAGGAGGACACAACAAAGGGGGGGTTGGGCGGGGAGGGGAGGGGAACAAGGGTCATTGGATGAGATGGTGGATGACAAGCTTCCAGGATTGACTAAGCCTATAACCATCCTCCCTATTAAAGTCATTAAGATTTTTCTCGATTTCAAGGGCTTCTCTGATGATCTACCTATTGACATAGTTGAAACCCCGCAGGATGTTGAGGCACTTCAGCCTAAGCTCATGGTTATGTCAAGCCCTTGCTATCTTAAGGTTGGTTTCACTTCCGATTAGGAAATTGTTCAAACACACAAGGCTCCTCATCACTATCTGCTTTGCATTGAAGATCAACCAACCACCCATATTTCACTTCCTCCACTCAAATTACATGATCCCATCGCTCTTGCATTGGAGGAATATTACACAGCAAGCACACTTGTGCAACATAAATGGTCTACCTTTATCACGTTTTCTTGCATTTCACAGTCAAGAGAATTCGTACGCTTAACATTTACATGCAATCTAGCACAACACCATGGTAAGTCCAAGGATTGCTTGTCATGTGTTTACACACTTATGTTCTATGGACACATTTAAACTCAGACTGTGTTTGTCTTCATTGTTATATCTTTTAGATTTGCTAGTTCACACAGTTGTAC
This sequence comes from Pinus tabuliformis, assembly GCA_031772625.1. Classification (NCBI taxonomy): domain Eukaryota; kingdom Viridiplantae; phylum Streptophyta; class Pinopsida; order Pinales; family Pinaceae; genus Pinus; species Pinus tabuliformis. Next base: position 99,213,893 of record CM062819.1, on the reverse strand, counting down.
TTTTTGCGAACCATGCCTTCACCAACATGGGTCGACCAATGCGCTAGTGGCTGCATTGGAAGTATCACTTTATGTGAGCAGACCCATGCATTGTTAGCTTAGGAGTAGGAGTAGTGTTTGCTTTTGGCTTGTTTTCTTTCATGCATGTTTTCTTCTTACTTTGCATGTTTGTTTGTTTTCCTGCTTGTTTGCTTACTCGCTTTTCTTACGTGCATACTTCTTCTTCTGCTTTGTTTTATTGTTTGTTTTCTTTTTTATGTTCATAGGTTAGTTTCGCATGAAACCGTGTGCAACTCTTGCAAAAATTTAGGTAAAGTAAAAGAGGACTTGTGTAGTTATCAATACATAGTTATCTGTCGTCTTGCCTCTGTATGAAGAAATTTTTGTCTTCAGTCCATGATACATCAATGGAAAAGACGTTATGTTTGAAGTGAGCCTTGGTGAAAAAACAACGTTTGTGCACTAACTAGTGTCACCTACTCTAGTCAGTTGTTTTGGGTTAACCCTTGTCAACTCAGTCAAGTAGAGTAAGGTGAGGGGAGAAACCTTAACAAGCACGTCAGAGGTATATACAAATTACTTCTCTGAAGGAACAACCTCTTCTGCTCTCAATAAGTCAGGATCCCTGTTCCACCTATGAAATCAATATGTGTTATGCATAGTTATTAAAATGAAAATGTGAAAAGGATTCAAAAAATGAAAATGAATAAGGCGAAAGAAAAAAAAGGCTTCCTGTGCAGAGAGGTGATATAAGTAACTCCGCCAGGATACTGACTATGCTTGTTGGTAGTGGAGTGATGCTTGTGTTCCTATGTGACTCCATTGGGGTACTGTCCAGGCCTGCTGGCAGTGAAGAAACACCAAGATGAAAACTTAAACTTTTATCTATCATATGGCTTGTGCATTAATATACCCCTCATCCCAATCGAAACAACTGTGTTGTATTATCTTGGAATGTCGGTCGACCAATCAAGAGCATGGCGGACACTACATCTTACAATCAAGCAAGTGTGGAAATCGAGACAATCAAAGAACAAACAATACTTCTGAAGTTGTTAGACTTGCTTTTCATGAACAATGTCAATGCAGAGAGTTGGAGATCTACCAGTGTGTCGCCAAGTGTTGTAGCGGCTACAACCACCCTCCAAATTTTTTTCTTAGCTTCATTTTGGAGCCTCCCTACCAACCATCCTTAGCAGGATGTCCTGCACTATCATGTACATAGGCTTCAGCTGAGTTTCAGTGACATGTCGGCCTATGCATGTCAGCTTATTTTTTCCCGTCCCACAGATTGACATTCCGGACTTAGACTATTTGTTGGCTGAGAGACTCCCCCAGAAAATTACGCAATTCTGGAGGGGAACCATCCTTCCCTCCAGAAATTGCGCAAATCAACTAGCCAGCCTACTAGGCTCCAGAATTGCACAGAACAATTAGGCAGTCCTCCCTCAAAAAATTACACAATCTAACCCGACACTAGGCCTCAGCCTAGAAATTGTGCAATTCTGGGAGGCAGTGACCTGCTCAGCCCATAAATTGCGCAATGCCTAACAGACAACCAACTCTTCTCAGCCTAGAAACTGCACAAATTTTCATCTGAGGCTCGCAAACCAATGCATGTGCCTTCAGGTTGACTGGTTCCCTCCGGGACCAAGAAAAATCAATTTGCATGCATTGGTTGCTTTTCCCTAAATAGAAAAAGGAAGCATGCAAAAGGAATCCCTAGATTTTAGGGATCTATTTTTAGTAGCTAGAGGTTACATGAAAATATCATTTTAGAAACCTCTTGCCAAGTGTCACTTTTTCCTAGATTTTTGGCATGCACATCATAACCTCGATCTTATCAAAACTTATGAACCAGATGTTGTAGATCTCATTCCTCGCATCGATCTTGTACCTCTGACATCCCACATTGCATCCAAGAGTCTTTGGCACTTTCAACTTAACTATTTTAGGGTGAGTGTCTTCTCATGTCTTGCATTGTGTTTCTGTCGCTTTTTATGTTTCACTTTGTGTAAGTGTTGTCTACTTGAATTTAATGAGTGCTTCTTGTCATTTTAATGTATGTTAGCTTGTAGAAGCACCATTTCAGTTTTCATTTTCATCTCACTATTGTCATATGCATGACATTGATTTTTCACCGATGGTCATCGTTGCGAAGACCCACTTCACTCACATGCATGTTTTTCATTTTCCGAATTTTTCACTTACTATTTGCATGCATGATCATTCACTTTTGTTTACACACAGTTTCAACATGCATTCAAATTTCTCATGTTTTCAGTCACCCATCGACAGTTATGGGATGCCTTAGCCCAGACCTTGCATTGCCCACCTAACATTGTGCATTTTTCGAAGTGAAGGCTCTGAATTCCCTCTAGAAATTGGGCAAGGCTGGTCCAGCACTGACCTTCAGGCTGGCCCTAGAAACTGTGCAATGTAGTTTATTAGTTTGCATGTCACTGCTAACTGAAATTGTGCATTGTGTAGTTTCAGTCCTCAGCAGGCTAGGCTGGATTGTGCATTACACAATTCTAGTAGTCAGTTAGCCTCCCGACAGCCTAGACTATGCCTTGTGTAGTTTTGGCAGTCAGTCCCCTAGTCTCCTGGTGAAAATTGCACAATCTTCACAATCAGTCACACAGGTATGTTGCAAGTCACTCCTCAAGTTTATTTTGGTTTTCAACTGATATATTGGTTTCCATGAGTGTTACTATGTCTCCAGGCATCACAGGTGTTCATCTACAGCTCAATAGCATAGTTACAATGGCCTCCAGGAGAGTAAAGTCAAAGGACAATGTTGAGAGCACAACTGGGGATGCAGTTAAGCAAGTGTATATGAGCTTGCATATCTATGAAGACATCAAGTTGTTTATAGACAAATATATCAAGATGAAATGGTTGCAACATCACAGTGAGCGACAACATCAGTAGCAGTAGAAGGTAGTAGACCTGCATGCAACAAATGCAACAGGAAGGTTGTTGACAACGCAGAGGCGAAGCATAGCTACAAGTTCAAAGCATATCCACTCGTGATGAAAGAATATTTGGAGATTGAGGCTATGAGGGGACAGCGCGACAAGAGGATCATGCAAAGGCTAAGAGAGAAACAAAGAAGGACTTACAAGTGCTAAAGTGGAAACTCAAGTAAGAGCAGGAGTTGTAAAGACGAGACAAGGAGTTACAACAGGAACATGTACAATAGGAGGCACAACATGCACAGACAGATGAAGATGTGCACATACAGGTTATAGACCCATATAGTAGCTGGCACGGAACAAACAGGGTGATAAATGTTGTCAATTGCATGTAAGGGTGTTCAGCAGCATGGATGTCATTGTCCACACCCATGCGATGCGACCCATTGGAACACTCACCAAGGCAAAGACAACAACCAAGTCCGACTAGAGTGGAACATGTATCTCAACAATTTGATGTGCATAGTCACCAACACACACTTGGAGATCAGTATAGACACTATGCATCAGTATGTTGTTGGTACTATTGCACTCAAGACGATGATGCACATGTTATCAGATGTGTTGGACAAAGGAGCCATATCAGTGTACCAAGATGCAACGGAGGCAAGAGTTTGCTTTCCACAGGATGTCACCATTGAGCACACAGACACCATCATAGATGACCAAGCTCAGAATCAGTTCGCCACTATTGATCATCATGAGGATGTTGAAGAGTTGGTCTTCCCACAACTGTTCGAGTCTTAGTGATATCTTGCATGGCTTGTTCAAGCCTATTCTGTCTCACATGGGAACATGTGCATATTGTATGTAACATCCTGTAAAGAGAAAGTCCAAGTGTCGATAGTTGAATGTAACAGTCATGTAGTAGGTGAAGAGTCATGAGGGTAGGTGAAGAGTCACAAAGGGGAATTTCAAGGGTCACCCCACCCTTTGCTATTTATAGAACCTCATAACTCATTGTATAGGCTTTTGGGCAACCAAGATTCCAATAGGAGTATATTAGAGAAAGCTTGGAGTGTATTGTAATGAGCCTTCACTTCTCCATAGTGTAGAGATTAGTACATCTCTTTGGAGGAGTAGGCAACAGTGACTGTAACATTCCATTATCAAGAATAGTGGTTGGTCATGGTTGTATTGTATGATTGGAGTTTTCACTTCTTAAAATAGTAGAGCTAGCACGTTTCATGTATATGTTGTTATTGTATTTCAGTTATCTTGGTTACTCTAATGATATATGTAGTTATTTTCTTACACATGTATGTATAGACTCTTTCTATATATGTATGTATGAATCTTACTGAGATGTGCTATTGGTTTAACCATCACTTTGGATTGTTGGTTCACCTGCCTTCCAGTTTGTGATGCATCTTTTCTCGTGTGTTCCCTTCCAAGCCGCGTGTTTCCACAAGTTTCCAAGGGGTGCACTCACCCCACTTTCCATGTGTTAGAACCATTCATGCACCTTCCTTGACTTGTTGTGATGTCACACCCTTGCTACCAACAAGGACATCTTACTTACCTCTGTGTGCATCTATGGTTAAGGCGATATTGTACGAACCACTGTTGGGACTCCTACACCAAACAGTCTAAGGTCTAGTTCGAACTTCTTACCAGGGAGATCCCCTAAGATATTGGCGAGTCCAACACTGTCAACATAACCTCACACAAACTCAACATAAACAACATATCTAATCAAACCCTGACATCACACTATCAGTACTCTGATCCATATACAAAACTCTGCTACAAGACTTGGCAACATAAGTTAAACATATATCAGCTCACACATTTATTTATGCTCTCACAGACACTGTTGGGCCCTAGGCATGTTATAGAACTTTCTATCAAAACCTTCGATTTATAAGCCATATTCATAACCTTACAACATATTCTGTAACTATTATATTACAACATTTCACTAAATGCATTCATTTTACCTTGTGGTTAAATATTAATGATTTCTTCTATTTTTAATGATTAAATGAGTTTTTAATATGGTTTTATCAATGACATTTTACTAATGTGGTTATGTGGCCAAGGAGCATGTTCCACTATGAAAATTTCTATCTTTGTATCAGTTCAATAGTTCGGTACTTAATTTTGTACTTGCACGAATGGAGGAAAAAATGTCAAAATTATAAAATATGTTTCTTTCTAAAAGCATGATAAATTAGGTGCAACATTGTGTTAATCTTCTAGTATAGGCCTTGGATATACCCACCTCACACGTGTGGGATCCTAGCACATTATTTAAGCTACAACCAAAAATAGGTAACAGTTTTGAAACTACCATGTTCTACCTCGATTTTCATGCATATGCTGGCAAATCTCAAGCATAAGGAAAATAGGTTTTTGAAAAACATAGAAATTTACATAGAGACCAAACCATTTCCAAAATTTAAGTATGGTTTGAAAGTAATAGCTGGTTCTTTGAAGCAGTTTTGTACAAAATTTTTGCGAAACCCGGATTGGCAAAAGTATCTACACAGTCAACTTCATGCACGATTTCTGAGGCCATGGAATTGAATCAGGAAATTACAAGAGATATTTTTTTATAATATGGAAAATTAGGCTCCATAGAAACAACTCCTAAAAATACATCATGGTCGAGAATATATGGTTGGTTTTTTAACACCAATTTTATAAAATTACACAAAAATCAAATTTCTGAGATTTTCCTCTAAAGTTGTAAATTCGTTTTCTGAGTTTAGGGGATTGGATCTTATCCTTCCTAAAAGGATTTTATGTATAAATAAAGCCTCAAAGAGTAGATAAGGTAGGTTTTTCATTATTTTAATAGAGGATATCAATGATTAGTTTTTGATAGATTTAAAGAGTTGATTTGTAATAGAGTTTTTGATGTGAATAAAAAATTGATGGTTGCTGAATTTTGGTACATCTTCTTAGCTTGATATGATTTTTTCTTAGCAACACTAACTTCCTGGGAAGGGTCCCCCAGTGTGGGTAAGTTTTTCTATGCCTCGTGTTTTTTGGAGATTAGTCTTACATCTAGCAATTTAGTTTAATTTTGCAATGAATCTATGTTAGATAAAACTCAGATATATTCACTGTCATGCTTTCAATTTAGTTTGTAGTAATTCTCTATAGGTTTAGGAAGTGAATTCCATTTCATTGATTCTTATTTGTGCATGACTAAGATCTTAGTTTCAATATTTGATTGTGTAAAGAATCGACACTCTTCCATTCTTTGTTTTCTGCCTAAGAAATGAAAGAAATCTAAAAACAACATCACATATAAACAATATTTCCTAAATAAAACAAAGTATTATATTTATCTTCTTTGTATTTCCTCTTTGAGAAGATTGTGTTCTTAATTGAATTTCCTATTACAAAGAACATTTGTCTTTCTTCTATTTTCTACTCCCTCGTTTTTTCCTTAATTTTGTATTTGGGTGAATAATTTAATAGTCATTTTACATTCATCCCTTTATTACATAATTATATTTATTAATTCTCTTCTTGCTCATTATATAAGCATTTCATTCTCGCATGTAGATTTATGCAATTTAGTATATTTCTCTCATAGATTTCATTCTTCGTATTGGTGTCTATGTACTTGATTATGGAGAGATATTGATTTTAGGATTTAGAAATCTACATTTGTTGCAAGTTGTTTTGATTGCTTTCAATTTTTAGTGACATTATATTTTCCATTTCATTTTGGATTTCTTGATTACTTTAATTTATAGAAGTTTGTAAGACCATTAGAATCCATTGAAGGAAAAGAAACTCGAGTTAATTACTCATGAATAATCATATAATATGTTTAAAAATTCATATTACTGAGTTCTTCTTATGTCCCAATTCATGATTCCGTAGAGTTTGTTTTCATTTTCAGTAGTTATCACTTTTATTGCTTTACTTTCTTGGCATGATTTTGTTTGTAGTTGTCATAATTTACTTCTCTGCATTTTGTTTTTTTTACAACATGTTTAATGAGTTTTTGTATGTGATATTATATGATTATAACCACTGAAGTCTCAATACCTAATAATCTACATAAATAAATCCACATGAACTTAGAGTCCCACAGTCCAGTGGTAAGTTATAATCCTTACTAATTAGTTATCTCTAGTTTTAGTTGTTAGCATAACCTATAATAGGCTCTAATCCTACTTTTCATGTGCTTGCATATCTAAGTATTACGATCTTGGATTCAATAATTAAATGCTGGAATTAGAATACATATAATTCTACCAATAGACACACTCTTCTCAACAATTTTAATACAACAACTCAATAACCCAACATTACATAACATATGAAAAATATAACACATTATAGGGCATATGATCATTAATACATAGTTGGACCATGAGACCTCACATAGATCTCTAACAAAATTTGCAACATTATACTTCAATACAATCTCACTCAGCCATCACTGAAGGATACTCTGCAACACATAGGTGTAAAACTATTTGCAACATAGCCTCAGATCGACCATCAAATTGACAATATAATGATCCATGTCCACAAGTATACATGATCTACAACAATTGATCTTTGTCATGTGCATTGCCCAATGATCCCATTACAGATATAAAAGACAAACAAACCTTATGGAAATCCCACGTCAATCTTCACATTGTGCTCATATGCACTTTAGGCTACAGGTGGCATGATCTAATCCTCTTGCTCTGTCTCTACACTCTTAGCACAAGTATTACAAAAAACAATAAAATCTTCAACAACGATCTAATTTAGTTAAAACCAAACACACTATAATCTTTGGCTCTGCTACATATATCCATACATATCCTTCATCGTACTATCACTAACATTTTTATTTCTCTGTACAATGGTATGCAATTCAAATTCAAGTCATCCATATCACTATCTCTTCATCTCTCTTCATGTGATGTTCATTCAATAGTCCTTAACATTCAACACATAGCATATTTCTCAAGTCTCTAACCTTGAAATGATCCATACTTCACATATTTAAGCAATTTGGGATAGGAACAACCCATTGACTAGATCAACAATCTCTTTAAGTTAACTCAATTACGTCCAACTCCTCAACACATCACCATTATATAAAAAAAAAAAAATAGTGTATTCACACCTTATTAGACTAGACCAAATCAATTAAACAATGACCATGGGGACTAGAGCAATCCTTAAACTCATTCAATAACCATGATCAACTCCATAATGACTAAATCAATGTGTACATGTTAATTTTGATGACCAGGTCAATCTGATTTTCCAGGAATTACCATGGGAAATTGCAATTGTTTAAGGAACATAGTTTCATTTAGAAAGCTACACGAAAGTACTACCGACACTAAATTTCTACCCTAAAGTAATTTGCATAGGGACAGAGGGCATAATCTACAAAAATGGGTTAGTGTCACTTTGTGGCCATGAGAAGACCATGCCACTATAGTAAACTAAGAAAAAACAAAAAAAGTGTTTCCCAACATTGATTCTAACTGCATCACCACTTTCTGAGGCTCCTCCAAGACCTATACAACCTCTAAAACACCAACCAAATAACCTCATAACAACCATAGAATCAATAAATTTTCAGGATCACAAGGGCCACCACCCCAAGTTAAAATCAATGTCAGCATGCCAACCATTCATAATTCTAGCAATCTCCCCCTCTGACATTGATGGCAACCCCCTACAAACACTAAGCCATCTAATCTTTCTCTCTCCCCCTTTGACATCAATGGAAAAGGGTAATATCATGTGGTTTGAACCAACCATACTTACACTTGCCTACAAGGACCATTGATTATCAACCAACATTTCAATAGCATACTTGGCCATCTCTGTCTGAAACTTAGTAAGGAATCCATCCAAATAACTTGTCTACTCTCACATGCTCTTATCAACACTTACCTTTACAAGGTTTTGTAGCAATATAGGGCATCAATAAGAAATTATGTGTGCTCTTCACAATAAAAACAATATAATGACAGTGGAAAGCATATGGTTACAAATGGGATATGTTATAGACATCTTTGGGCACTGCAACCCCAATCATAAATGTCCATAAACCAAGGGCTCCTAAGTCCCTAAAAGTGTTGTTCCAAGCCCTAAAAGAACAAGGTCAACTGATTACAGCATCTCCCAGAAGTTCTCCGTGAAAAACTACTCAGAACTGGTCAAAACTGGACCATTTCACCTGCTCCATGGTCAAAATGTGCATTGCATCCCACCTAAATACACACAGGAAGTGCGATGCATGTTGAAAAGCCCTTCTATGGGGTGCAATGGGCGAGAGTGGACAAATGGCAGGGTCAATCTGCAAGGTGGAGGATCATGGAATCTTCCAGAAACTTCTGCTGTGACACTTGCCTCTCTGCATTCGCCCAGGGATGAGTAAGAGATCATCAATCTCCAAGTGGAATGAAGAACTATCAGAGAGAGGACACTAATCAAATCTCAGAAGCTAACTCACCCCCCTTTGCAAACATCTATATATGGATCCCTCATCCCAGAGATCCAGAGGCTGGAATTTTGTATCTTGTAAGGAAGTGCTGCTAGTTTCTTGGTGTAACATCATAGTGCTGGGTGATCTAAGCTTTTCATGAGGTGAAGAAGGGCTTTCTTGCTGAGAGGATGATGCTGGGTCAGAACAATTGGTTGTAATCCTCTTTGCTATTCTTGATTACTAATAAAGCTATTCAAGTTTTCCTCCACATTCTTTTTTGATTGATGATTTATGCATTTGTGTGGTCAATATATATCTGGTCCTATATTGTTTATGATAGTAGATCTCTGTTCTTGGATAGTGTTATGATGCTTTGATTCTATAGGTGCTCTTTGACGCTGGGTAGATGAGTAAGAAAGTGGCGAAGACCTGTCATAAGGGAGAGGAATCGAGCAAGGAACCAAGCGCAAGACTGAGGTTGGTTTCCTTTATTCTTCTCTCATCTACTTCTCATAAAGGAAAACGAAAGTGGTTTTAGTTTGTTTGTGTCTAAGGTAGCTACCAGCCTTAGTGGGACTAGCATCTCTGCATAGACACTAGATTTCCCAATAACAAGATACTCTCAACACCTCGACCATGTTTAAGGTAGAGAACACTCTTTCAAATTAATCACATTGTAAGGATTGGGTCAAGAGACATTTTGAACCAACTAATGTAGTTCATCCTTAGGACAAGGTGAGAAACCATTCGATCTAAGAGAAAAAATAGCAGAGATGCATCATTGTTCAAGGTAAGTTGTTCAAAATTAGTCGTTGGTGAAATAAAATTATTTAGGAATATGTGATGAAGAGATGCTTATTAAATTAACTAGTATTTAGTTAGAAAATAGTTGTTATGTAATAATTAATTATTTAATATTGAAATTGTAAATTATTAATCAATTTAAATAATAAAATAATCTAAGAATAACTTATTTACATAATATTATTAGTTAGGGTTAACCTATTCAATGTGAATTAGGTAGAAAACTAGTCGTTATCATGATATAATAAATTATTTAATATTAATCTAAAAATAATTAATATAGACAAAAATAATAATGTTATCTATGCATAATTTATTAATCTAATATTAAAAGTTAGGGTAGACTTATTCAATGTCAATAAGGTGGAAAACTAGCCGTTATAATAAATTAGTTAATAATATTATTAAAAATTAATATATATAATGATATTTGGTTGAAAATAAGTTGTTATGTAATAAATTAGTCAAAAATAATATTAAAAATAATTCATTTATCAATTCAAATAATAATATAATATAAGAATAATTTATATATATTTTATTATTAGTTAGGGTTGACTAATAATATTATTAAAAATAATTCATTTAAATAATAATAATTAGTTATTATGTAAGTAATTATTAATTTATATAATACTACGTCCTAAAATACTTATTCAAGATTCTATTAATCAGAAAGATTGTTCTCTACATTATGGATCACAAAAGTCTTAGATCTAACATTGTCTAAGGTCTCAGCGGCAATAGTTTACAAGGCTTTAGCAACAAATACATTACCATACTTGGGGATTTAGAACAACATACAAACATGATATCATTGAATCCTCTCTGCAATATGAAAACCCTCACTAGACACTAAAATATACCAACAAACAATATTGATACAAAACTCATATCAACAACATATTAATCCAATCAACATTAGTGATCAATCCTCTAACAATATATTGGATCATCACTTATACAAACAATATATTGAGTCAACACGTTTGCAAACAACCACCATACTCCACATAGACCTATGAAAAATAATATGATCTAGTAGCAACAACATTAATAGAATGGCATAGTGGTAGTAGCATATACATATTGCTTCAACTATTCTCCTCATCAATACAACACTATATCATTAGTGAATCTCAACAACATAGAGAAATACTTCTACAACACGAACTTTATCTATAGAAAGCAAATCAAAAAGCATCATAATATCACATATACTCTGATAATTTGCAAATGAAGAAATACAACAACATTCTTCTCCAACAAATTTTCATAGCTCATTCATAAGAAGTGATTTTGTCACAAAATTGTCTCCAATAGCAACATCTACATTGAAACCTTAAATGGATCTCAGTAATCAATAGCAATAACAAGTGACCAAGAAATTCATCAAATAAGAAACAAATAAAGAAATATGATATGTACAACATCAACAACAACATAGCATATATCCATCATGATCAACTCTTAATCCCTATGCATACTATTCACAAGTCTTTATCATTGAAACAATACAAATAACTACAATCATACAAAGTAAACTCCATGCACCACCATCATTTTGTTTTCCATAGTAACATCACAAGCATGACAATCTCACCCTAGCTAACAACATATAAACATCGCTATATCTTTAACATACATAAACGGAAGCTATATATGGCATAATGTGAGCTCTCAAACTCAATAAAATACATTAATTTTTAGCTAATACAATGTGATCACTAACAACACACAAAATTTTCCATGCAAGCACACTAAAATAACCTAGCAGCAATATGTGAACCAGAATATACATGAGGAAGAAATAACAAATCCTCACTCAACAATATAGGGCAACTGCATATGAGATCATATAAGACTATGAGATGACATATAAGCCATGAAAACCCTAGTTGTGTAAAAACAAAAGTGCATGATCCCTTTCTTTGGACCACTGAACTCCGACAATACTCATCATCATGGAGCTTTGGTAACCCCTACATTAAAAAAATGAAGAAGCTGGAAAGCTTCTCTAAGAAGATCATAATACCAAGAATATGTAAGTTCACTATGAGCTTATGTAATGCTCCCCTTGCACATGAGTCATCTCTTCATGTTTCAAGAACATGATCTACAAATCTTCATTCACAAATCTTCTATCATAAACCTAATCACCATAATATTAACAGATACAACATTAGTAGTAATAATCATGAAACATTTTGCAACATTTGACCAATATCAAAGGGATAGTCATCGAAAAACCAAAATTACATAAACTTTGACAATTCAACGTTCTTCCAGAATCTAGTCACATACCTTAACTACATATATCAATCAATAACATATACCCAGGATAACCTAACACACAATTTGTCATCATATATGGAAATAACTACATCAGTCAAAGCATGAAGTGGAAACACCAACTCACATCAAATCAAATCCTTGAACATGAACATGGGGTTATATTCTTGACTTCTATGCCTACAAAAGCATCATTAGGGTTTCAACAAATAATTTCTCCATTTCTATCTACAATCACATATGCTAATCCAAAAATTATCAATATGAATAGAGATAAACCATAAATAAAAAGAAAACATTCATTTAACCTTGTGCAACTCCCCCTAAGCTCCTGCACCTCCTTCCTAACACATAGATCTATCCACATACACTCCTTCTTTCATGGATGCATTAGTAATGATTCTACATCAAGCTCAAGATATTTCCATATGCTCCCCCTGAGACCATTCAAGCCTCAGTTTCTCCTTGCAACCTCTTTTTGCTCTTTCTTCTTCCAAATTTTGAGTGGTTGATCTCTAACATGCCCATTACATTTTTTCTTCTTATCTAGTTGGCTTTGAATCCTCCTTACCTTTTGACTAGATTCCTAAGAAATTCGGGTAGCTTGCAATCTTTGGAAATATGGCCAAAATTTCCACACACATAACACCTTATGTGACCAAAGAATGGGGGAAAGGTCTCATATCTCCTATTGATTTTCCTTCTTGTATTTTCATAATTCCTACAATCAATAGCCTTATGGCCAAAATCATTGCATGAGTAACAGTAACCATAAAAAGAATTGTTATACCTAATTGTTGATGATCTTCGTGATGAGAGAAATATTCCTTGATTGTTTTCTTTAGGATCCTTCCTATCTAGCTGTGTATTTTGGTGAGAATGTCTAACCTTTTTAGTTCTGCAAACTCCTACAATGTGTCCAAGTTTTTAACAACTGAAGCATATGACATCTCCCAAGGGTGTGAATGATCGTATTGAAGAAAAACATTTCCTTGGCATGTTATTTGATTGTTAATTTTGTGGTTGGCTTACTCTCTTTCTTCTCTCATTACTGCTATTATCTTATTTGCTTGTAGCTTCTACTAGATTGGTATCTTCTTTATGTAGGATGAGACTTGATTTGACAGAGGTATACTTTTGGCTACTCTTTTCCAAATTCAACTAAGTGATTTTCTTCTCTAGATCACTTCTCAATGAAATCACTTCATACTCTAACCTCTCACATTCATCGTACTTTTCTTTATATTTCTTCCTCGTTCCCTCTTCAACTATCCTTACTTCTTCTAGTTGAGCTTTCAATCTAATGATTTATTCTTTGAAGGAACATTCATTCTCATCCAAAATTTGTAGTAGGTTCTACTGCTTTTTTTCTCATTTGTAAGCCTTTCAATCTTAGCTTCAAGTGCCACTATTATTATTTTCTCTTCATCTTCATAATTTTATGATCTTGATTTCTCCATCTGACGATCAAATGTCATTATACCTAGAGAATAAATTTCAAATGACTGGTTATCATCCTCTAGCTCCATATTATCAAGGATATGATAATCATTATTTGTACCAAGAAATGGGCATCTAGATGTATAATGCCCATGACCATTTACAATTGAAGAAAAATGCACTACCTGGTCTACCTTCATGACCATCATCAGCATCCTTGATTATAAAAAAGAGGGGTTCATATGGATCTGAAGTATTTTTGGCATGTTTGCAACCCTTCCTTTTTGGAGACATATTCTTCTTGTTCTTTGTCATAGATCCACGATCTACCGTTCAGTGGTTAAGTGACACTTGAGGGAGCTTGGCTCTAATACCAATTGTTGGAAGTAAATCACTACTAAGAGGGGTTGGTGAATCAGTAGTGAAAGAACTTGTACAATTTTTAACTCTTTATCAACTTATATAAAGAACTAATTGAAAAAAACATGTAAACACATATAAGAATTAAGAAAATCAAACGCATAGAACACAAGTGATTCTAGTGGAAACCCTCGAGGGGAGAAAATCCACCTTAATGTTGGTGCATTGATTATCTCTTATCAATAATAAAACTCTTTACATAATTTAGCTATCCAATATCAATTAGGAGCCACTAATCCTACAACGGTTTGTTGGCCACCACCATCTAGGAAGCTCCAACTCCCTATCAACTATTTGTTGACCACTACCAACAAGGAGCCACTAGTCCTATCTTTGCAAGCCACCACTTTCTGGAGGCCCCAACCTCCTCAAACTATGTGGGCCATGATTTCTTTAATTTTCAACTATACCCAAATACAAACAAAAAAAATTACTCTGCAACACATCAACAATTCAAGCAACATGTCAACCTCCAATGAAACAACCCATCAATAATCTCTCGTTGACACAATTAATCTTTGCTACACAACTCAAGTAGAATCCTTGACATCACCTCTCACAAACTCAGCATAAAAAACATAACTCATCAAGCCTTGGTAGTACACTATCAATAATCTGACTCATATACAAAACTCTACTACAATCCCTCGAAGCTCAACTTAAACGTATATCAGCTCACACATTTAGTTTTTCCCTCACACACACACTCTACTCAACAAATTTAATAGAACAACTCAATAACCCAACATTACATAACATATGAAAATCATGACACATTATAGGGCATATGGGCATTAATACACAACTGGACCATAAGTCCTCTCATATAGATCTCTAATAAAAATTTCAGGACTATAATGTGATACGATCTCACTCAACCATTACTTAAAGATACTTTGCAATGCATATGTGTATAAACATCTGCATTATAAGCTCAAATCAGCTATCAAATTAACAATACAGTGATCCAATTCCATATGTATTTGTGAGATATAGTCATCGATCTCTGTCATACACACTGCCCATCGATCCCATTACATGGATCAAAGACAATCAAACCTTCTGGAAATCCCACTTTAGTCCTCACACTCTTCCCATAATAACTTTAGGCTACAAGTGGCATGCTTTAATCCTCTTGCTCTATCTCTACACTCTGAACACACAGATTACAAAAGGCCATGAAACCTATAAAAAAATCCTCATACACACTCTTCAACAATGATCAAATTCAACTAAAACCAAATACACTATAATCTTTGGCTCTGCTATAGATATCCATACATATCCTTCATTGCATTGTCAATAGCACTTTATTTATCCATACAATGGTCTATAATTCAAACTCAAATCATCCATCACAGTGTCTCTTCATCGCTCTGTATGTGATGTTCATTCATTGGTAGTTAACATTTAACAAATAGCATATCACTCCAGTCTCTAACCTTCTAATGATCCATACTTCACATATATAAGACATTCAGGCAAGGAAAAACATATTGACTAGATCAATAATCTTTCTCAAATTAACTCCATTATGTCTAGATCCTCAATGCATCACCATTATCAAAACAATTAGTGTATTCACACTTTATTATATGAGATCAAGTCAATTAAACAGTGACCATGGAGACGAGATTAATCATTAATCGCATTCCATAACCACGATAAACTCCATGGAACTAAACCAATGCCTACACATTAATTTTTATTACCAATATCACATAACCATTGATGACCCATTCAATTGAGTATTCCGAGCATTCCCATGGGAAATCACAGTGGTTTAAGGATCATGGTTTCCTTTAAACAACTACAAGAAAGTGTTTTTGGCACTGAATTTCCACCCTATAGAAATCTCCACAAGAAAAAATGGCATAAACAATAGCACTAGGTTAGTGTCACTCTATGGAAATGAGAAGATTGAGCCACTCTAGTAAGCTAAGGAAAAACAATTCTTTTCCCAACACTTCTTATAACTACATCACCGCTTTCTCAGGCTTTTCAAGGACCTTTACAACCACCGGAACGTAATGCATATAACCTTTGAACACCTGTAGCGTCAATAATTTTTCAATATCATGAGGACAACCACCACCAGGTTGACATCAATGCCAACATTCCAACCAACCATAATGCCAATAGGAAATTTCCAGGCTACATGCCTAAGTAAATTATTACATACAGGGATCCAAAGTTTACATCCAACTTTTGGACATGTTTATTCAAGGCATTTGGAACTAATTTAAATTTTAGCACAACATACCCTCCAGATTCACATCGAACAATAGAGAGAGTCAATCAAGTTATTTAAGCTATGTTGGGAATTCAAATTATGGAAAAATGATCAAAATGGGATGAATACTTCCACTTTGTGGTGTTTGCTAATAATAATGGGCACCAATAATATTTGAATATGACCCCATTTGAATCCTTATATAGAAAAAAAAAAGTAACACGCCTATGACTTGGAACAATCTAATTAACAAGACCATTGTTGGTCCAAACTTGCTTAGGGAAATGGAAGAGAAAGTAACAAAAAATAAACAAAATTTGAAGGCTACTGAGGTATTGTAGGGAAAACCAACACCCCCATTTTTTACTTATTACTTTAAATAATGGAGACCCATTCCATAAATTTTTGGCTAAATCACATTTTAATATTTTCTTTTGGTTAAGTGTCCTACAATTTTTCCATTTTTCTCATTTTCGTTGGATCTCTATTTTAATTGCTTCATTGAGTTTGACTTTTCGCTAGTTTTCAATCGGTACTTGTTTCATCTCATTTAGTTACACGGTTTGCAAATGGTTCTTATTCGAAGTTCGATAATTTTTACCGCTTGGGTTGAAAAAATGTACAAAACGTATATTATTTTGGTTTTTTTAAATAAATTAATAATTGATTGTAAATATTAACCCCTAGTCAATTTTCACTAATTTCTTCATTTTTCACTAACGGCCCTACAAAATTACCAAGCCAAATTGTAGAACAATTAAATAATGTGTTTTTGGGATCTCGGTAATTTACTCGAGTTCCTAATTTTAAAAGAAATTATGAAACCCCAATTATCAAAATTGAAAACTAATTGTAGTTTGTTTTGTAGGATTTTTAACTTCACTCTAAGTAGACCCCACTTCACCTCACCACCCTTCCTTTACAAAATTCTCGATATAAAAAGACTTGATATAAAAACTCCTGATACAATTTTTCTGATATTTCTGAAATTGTGATATTTCCAATATATTTGATATCGAAATATCAGATATTGAGATTTTGGTTTGGCGCACATCTTAAAACTTCCAATATTTCATTTCTTCCAATATTCAGTATTGAACCATGTCGTGATTGTCTTTGTTTATTATAAAGTCCCTCTCCTTATGAATCCCACTCCTCCGTCACGTAGCCCTCCATATGTCATCATCCTCCTCTATTTCATTAAAGAGCCTCTTCCATTATGATAATTCCCTCCTCCTCCATTTTGATTCACTTATAGCCACGTGGGGTTTTTTTTTATGGGATATGTTTTCATAATATATATTGTATTAATATTATAACATATTATATTTTAATTATAATTTTTATATAATATAATTAAAATATTAATATAATTATATTATATTTTTAATTAACTTTTAAATTCATTTTAATTTTTAAATTAAAATTTATTTTAATTATATGTAATTAGTTTTAATTAAATTAGTTTAATTTTGTAATTATAACTAAATTAATATTAATTAACTAATAATTATTAATCTAATTTAGGGTTATATTTTTAATTAATTTTTTCCTACTTTTGGCCTAGGCAACGAATTTTCTAGAATTCTAGCAATTTTGACACTTCAACTTTGGAAGCTCATAAGTTGAGTTTTACTTTGCCAAATGAGGCCCAGGATGGCTCGTTGGATGGATAAAATCATGGAAAATATTTTTGACATGGGTGAATAACTAGATTTGATCATTTAATAAGTATAAAATTTAGAAAAAGATGAAGCTCTGAATTTTTAAACAAAAATAATTTTCTGAGTTTAATTTTTTGTATTTTCATTTGCTCATAACCTCTGTTAACTGCAGAGCCATTAGACTATGTTCTCTTTGACCAATAGGATATTTACAAGGATCAATTGAAATCTTATATTTCCTTTTTATTTATTTATTTATTG
This sequence comes from Pinus tabuliformis, assembly GCA_031772625.1. Classification (NCBI taxonomy): domain Eukaryota; kingdom Viridiplantae; phylum Streptophyta; class Pinopsida; order Pinales; family Pinaceae; genus Pinus; species Pinus tabuliformis. The sequence goes on along the minus strand of CM062819.1, from coordinate 99,195,389 downwards.
AATTGAGCTTTAATTGAAGATGTTTTATTTTCCAAATTTAGTATTTTTTATTTTAATTTGTATTTTCATTGAATTTTGATTGGTTTTGGCAAGAAAATAGTTGAAGAGATGAGGAAAAGAAGATTTCAATCAATGAGATTGCTCTAGCAATAGAAGTATAGGAATTTAGACCCATGAAAATTGTTGGAGAAGAATTACTCTTCAACGGTTCTCCTATTTGGAATTCATTCTGTAAATTATAAATAGTGGTTTGTAGAATGTACAAAGAGCTTCTCTCTTCTACAATTTTGTAATTCTTAAAGCACTATTGTAATATAGATTTCAAGGTATAGGAAGAGAGGATCATTCTCAAATTTGAGAATTATTTGGATTTTCCTTTCTCCATTATGAACTATGTATTAGAGGCAAAGTTTGCACTACTGCAACTTTTGTTTTTAGTAGTAGAGTTTATGCTTTCAGAAAGATTGTTGGAGATCAATTTAAGGAACAGAGCAAGAGGCGAGGTTTAAATCAGTTTGTATTTTAAATACTATTATTTTTAATCAAAATTTCATCTTTTTTAACGACAGATTTGTGTAAAATGTCTTTCATGTTGAGAACTATTGTTTAATGAGAAAATGAAGGTATTTTTGAATTAGCTATCTAGTTCATTAGCTTCATAGATCCGTTGTTAATTTTCTCTTTTTCTCTTATGCTTAAACCATATTTATGAGTAATTATCTATTTAGAAATCTATCATCTAATTCTGATTTAATTTCCATTGGCATTATGAGAATTACTTCCTAATGTTATTGGTTCATTATTCATTGTTAATATATCTCTAAAGAGCATGTTTGACAGCTATAATATCAGTTAATTGAACTATTTCGTTAGCTAGATATTCATCATAAACCAAGCATGTTGAAATCTCAATCATTTAATTACTTTTCTCTCAGTTGGGTTAGATCTACACCTTCCTAATCAAGACAGGCTTCAAATTTCTTTCATTTTTCTTGCATTTAGATTTAATTATACATTCCTAGAAGTTCTCTTATCAAAGAGGCCCAAATCAGCTTAAGGATCACTTTCTTGCCTGATCAGCAAGAGGGTTGATTTGATGTCTCTTCTCTATTGGTAAGTGAAAGTCATACTTTAAGCCAGTAGAGATAGAGGGAAAGTAATTGGGTCTATTTTAACTAAGTGGGACAACCATTCCAAATGGAAAAGGAGATGTTATAAGGTCCCGACTGGGTGGTCTCCCTTATAATGTTGAGGCAGTGAATTTCGAGCCTAGAACATTTTTGGCGCTAGAAGGAGGGCATGATAAATTGTTTTCTTTGAATATTTTTATTTTATTACTATGGATCTATGTAAAAGACTTCCATAGATTTGTTTTATCGGACCTCATCTAAAAACCACTCTAGTAAAGGAATTCAAGATCCTATATTAGATAAAATACAATCGTAAGATATCTAATTTTAGTCATCTCCTTCAATTTATCTTAAGTTGCAATAATTTCAATATTGAAGAAGATATTATTTGTAGGACCTTCACTCATAGTTTGATAGGAAAAGCCAAAGACTAGTGCTTATCACTTCCAGTTCCCTCTGTATGTAGTTGGGACGAATTTCCAAAGTTTTTCCTTCACACATTTCAGGAATATGATTACGAAAAGGTGTGTGGTCAGTTAGAATAATTGCGTAGGATGGAATGTGAGACTTTGGATATGTTTTATGCTATATTTAAATTAATTTTAATGCAATTTCAGTCTAGATATTTTCCTCCCCAATTCAATTAATTGGATGATTTAGGAATTTAGTGTCTTTGTCCTATGATAATTATCAAGAACTAGAAAGTATATCCTATATTGATAGTGATACACTTGCTCAAAACAATAACCTATATTCTTCGCAAATTGAAACTAAAAATGTCATAAATGCTCCAAATTTACATAATGTTGATCAAGTAGAATTTCAACAAAATTCACAATCTATTAGCAGCAATCAGCAACAAGTAAACCAGTAGCAATTAAATCAACAAAAAAATGTCAGCAATGCGCATTCTACTACAGAACTTAATTCACAATATGCTAATAATAAATTGCAAATTATGGAGCAACTCAACAATAATTTGCAAATCGATCAAATCCATGAAGAATCTAAATTACCTATTTTGGAAAATAAAAAACAATCTATGCATACAGAAGCCTTCAGGTATATATCTTCAAATTCCTATTTTTCTCTCTACCTCTGTATTTTTAACAATATTAATTTAATTCATGATCAATCAGCAATCCCTTCAAATTCAAATGTAATTTTAGACAGAGGAACTGATATTAATAATGAATTATTAAAAATTGGCAGAGAAAATTCAATTGATAATTCAATTAATAAACCTTAAGATTGTCTTAATTTGGTAGTTAATCCCTTGCTTGGTTTTGATTTATTTAATTCAAAGGAAAAGAACGCTTATGAAGTTACTTATGACGATGACTTGGAAAATGAAAATGTTCAAGCTCTTTTTCTTCGGAAATGGTTTTGTCTGATTCCTTAGTTAAATCCATTTTTTAAGGTAAAGAGAATTTTAATCAAGGATTTATTCCGGTCCATTATAAATTTCAAATATTCAATCATCCTATTAATTTTGGTATTCAAGAACCTATCCCAATTTTTTATTCCTATAATGATGAAATGCCCTTCTTGGATCATAAGCTTGAAATATTCTCATTCTTGCAAAATACTGCAAACAATGAGTTTAACTTTATAATTTCTATTGATAATTGTGGGAAAGAAATCTTTGCAAATGATTCTGAGCCATGTTGTATTATTACTTGTAACATTAATGTAAATTGTAATTTGCTTCATTTTTAGTTCTTTCAGTTTGAATTCATTTTTCTTTTGGATTCCACTTTTGAAATTATGAGCTCATTGTATTGCCATTTTAAGCATTCAAACTTTTAGCACTCATCAGGTGCATCAATAAGTGTCTATGAAAATCAATTTTAGAATTGCAAGCATGAACATCAACGACTTTTTATTTAAAAAATTTATTTGAGGATCATGCTTACCCGATTTATTTTTTATTTTAAAATAAGTTCATCATCAATTGTGGCACTTGAGAGTGCATCATTACATTCTGACCAATAATGTGACACTTCCATAAATCTTCTAAATGTCCACTCATATCTAGAAATTCCTATGCTTAGGATTATTTTTGACTTTGCTAGTGTTCGACAGGCTTTAATGACTAAAAATGTATCATTCAAGCCTGACATGATGTTTCCTCTTCCTTAGAACTTCTTCCAACCATTCACTAAAATTCATGCTATCTTTTATGTACCTATAAACATTTGGTAGGAATAATTTCAAGGTAAGAATTTTGTAAATAAATTTATTTTTCTAAATTTGTTAATTGTGCATAGTAGGTTGAAATTTTCTTTTTATAATTTAGTTTTAGTTTTACTCCTCTTGATTGACCTGTACATACATGCAGGAATTAAAATTAGAGAATGGTTACTTTAGAATTACGACTATAACTAGATATGATTCCTTTCATTTAGTTAGTAATAGTTATAGATTAATTTAGATTTAGATTCTTTTCTGTTTGCATTTATTTCATTATTGCATATTTTTTATAAGCAAGTAATGAATCCAAGTTTTTCTTAGCATCCGTTTTCATTTTATGGAAAAGTGACTTAGAACATATCATAAGTTCTTATATAGTCGGATCATTCACACTTGTGAACCACTTGATTGGCTTGTCCTTGCAAAAACTTCATCAGATTGTTAAAAAATGCTTTTGTGATAAATCATATATGAAGAAATCCCAAGGAATTCTTATGGCTTGGCAATTTTTGATTCACAAGTATTTCTAAAAAGCTCATAATCACCCCTCTTGTCCTCTGATGTAAATTTGAGGTGGATGTAATATGAAATTTCATTACTTAGCATTTTAGATTAAATAAGTAGATGATGTTGAGCATATGTGAATTTTGAGAAATGCATGTGTGAACTTGAAGATTCATGAGGTAAACCTACAATCAATAGTCTTCCAGGTATGTATTATCAAGTTCATCTTCATTTGTTGTTAGCTTTTCCTTTCATAGTTTACTTCTTATTTCTATTTTGTTTCTTTTTCAATTCTTCATTGGCTTGATTTTGGAGACTTGAGATAAGAAAGCAATCAACCCTTTCTTATTTACAACATGTCCAGGGAAATATTTGTTGTTTCATCAGAATTTGAGTATTCTTTAATTTTTCTTCTATTCATTAAAACCCCAATAAGCCTTTTTGTATCGAAATTAATGCATTATTGGAAGATTCATATCAAATCCTTATAATATTGTAACTTTCCTCATAAGAAACTTACGATAAAATCATTCTTAGAACTGATATATCCGATAATTAATATAATTATTAAAAGGGTTTTGGTCAAAAACCAAAGTTGATTTGGGTGCTTTCTTTTGAATTAAATACTTTAAGAGATGTCAGCCCCACAACTGCCACATAGAATATCAGCCCTCACAAATATCGTTATGCTCAATACTCCAATATCTTGATCATTCGATACTCTGATATCTCCGATCTCCTGATGTCCCAATATCCTGGTCTCCCGATATTCCGATACCTGGTATCCCAATATTTGGTTCCCCCATCACTGGTTCCCCCATCACCCACCCTAATATCTCCATCTTTATCATATCGAATTTTTTATAAGAAGCACGTATTTAGTACACTCCCGGTATTCCTAATATTTATTCCCCAGTTGAAAATTAGTTCCATATGTTATCCAGCCTCCTCTCATAATTGTTATAATTTTAAAAGGCTCGGATCGAAACCTCGCATATCGTAATTATAAAGTATAGCCAAGTGATTTCTCCGAAATTTTTCTTCCAATATGCCCATGTGTGCAAACCCATGTGAATTCATGTCTTTTCACATTGCAATATGAGTCAATAATCATATTATGCCTCTCATTGATGCAACTGAAATAAAATTCTTACACTCTTTATTGCTCAGATTTGCTACAAAGAGAGGAAAATTCACACAAAACTCTTGTAGAAAATGATCTTATCGATAATTTTATCTATGTTTTGTCTGAATCTTACAATTGTCAAGTTTAATTGAACCATTGCATCATACCCATTCATATTGTTTTCCCTTTACTCATATTCCTTTCTCAAAGGGATTTCGAGCCTGTAATTGGTAAATTTGGAATCTTGACCCTCTTCTTTTCATTTTTCTGAGATCTTTCCTCAGAATTTCAGACTTTCTATCTTATTGAACTCTTGGACTTGTGTTATATTGGAAGCATTTAAAACAAATCCTGAGATTTACATCTTCGAGATCCATATTTCCTTTTCCTCCACTATCACGTCCATTACACTTAGCAGATGAAATGGTCCCTATTTCACTGTATTCACTAGAATTTTGTGGTCTCAAAGTCTTGTAAATTGATTTGAGCTTCAAAAAGGTTTTTGATATCTTTGATACCCAAGTTATTCTCATATTTACTAAATCTTAGACTCCTTTCCTCATAAGCTTATTTTACAAGAAAATGTAAGCACTCTTGCAATCATTTTTACAAAACTTCAAGTTACCTCATTATCAGAATGAAAGTCATCAGAACAACTTTATAAACTCTTACAAAGATTTTACCTCTGATACGTGAATGCTTGATGTACTAGAAAGTCAATGTTACCACATTATACATTTAAAAAGCATTTGTTATCGGGCATGATCAATACTGTAAGTTTTGTTTGTAAAAGTTACAAAAAAAATGTTCCAAGATGTTGCTTCCATTTAATATTCTAAATATCTTGACTTATTATACGGAGGTGAAATTTAATTAAACTTCTTGTTGGCTTGTAGGGGCCTGACCCAGGTTCAAAGGTGATTTAGCCAAACAAATCCTGGTACTACTGGCCCTTTCGGAAACATTCTACAGAGTGCGGACTGAGGTCTCACCCGAAATAGTATGGAAGGTTGCTAGAACCAAGTTTCCGCACCCTAGAGATCTCTGATGATTTTAGGTGGTCCATGGTTTGAACCTACATGCACGTCGCTATGCACACCTATCAGTACCTCACAGCCTATGATGCTGCCCTCGTGCAGCCCTACTTAGGACCGAATAGTGTTATTGCCTGAATTCTTACTATTAACCCGATATTAGTTGATCACTTAGCTTATCTGTATTTGTTTAGTTATCCTTAACAGTGTTCAACATTCATACAAGTGCGCGCGATAAATAAAACAGTATAATTACAGAAGATATCAACCATATAATAACTCAAAACAAATACACAAGATTCTCTTTATTATCTCTTTCTCTTATTACAGACTCGACCCTACCCGGCGCACTCAGCTACAAGGGTCCACACACTCAGTTGCAGACTCTACTAGGCCTCTGCGCACTCAGGTGCAGAGCCTCTTCTTACTACTATGACCCAAGGCACTTAGACTCTTACTCTATGCTCGCTATCTTCTAAACTCCATTCGTTGGTTTCTTGCTTCCTTTACAACCTAGAGACTCACTCTATTTATACAATCCCATGGTCCGCAAACCATGGGTAGGCCGACACTACATTCAACACCTAGGGCAGACAACCCTATGACTCTAACATACAATTTGTGCTTTGCGCCCACAATTCGCGGGGTATTTACAACAATAATACTCAAAACTTGGACAAGCCCCCAGCACAAACATAGTGACTCGTCCTCGAGTCACTCTTGTCAGCGCGGCAATCTTGGTGCGAAGTCCCTCTAGCTGGTCCCGAACGGTATGGATGTCGGCAGTGCACTAAGCTGCCGCTTACTAAACCTACTGCATTCTCACTTCTGAACCCTCTGTTTCCGGCATGCTGTGCTACATCTATGCGTGCATCCCTTGAATCTTTGCAAGCTTTCCTTCAATATCTGCTGTGATTGTGTAGGCTTCGTCAATCCATGGCTGGATGTGCACTTTTAGAACTACTTCCTTATGGCGCACCACGTCCACCTACTCTTTTAATGCCTTGGCTTGCTGCATCCTTGCAAGTCGCTGATTAAGGACTACTGTCTATGCAGTACCTCTAATGATGTCATATTGTTGCTGGAGTTCACATGCGTCGGTCTCCAACTGTTAGATGTTGGGGTTCTCCTGCAATGTAGTGAGGACCTCAAGTGCCTGCTCCAACATGTTGATACAGTCGTGGACTGCAACTCCAACCTCTTCCATCCCTGTTGCAATAATGTTGGCGCTCTGCTCTCTGACCTCTATGGGAGAGGAAGGTTGTGCCTTCAGCCGCAGCTTGGCGATCTGGAGATTCAACTCCAGCTCCCTTCTCATTGTTTCCTCTTACGTGTTGCAGACTCCACTTGCCAAACAATGGATCCACACTTCTACCGGTAGGTCTGCTGCAATGGAAAACTCTGCGATGCATTGGCAAGCGTCATCAACTGTCTGCACCAACTGTCAGTTCTGCGACACCAACTCGTCACCCTGCAAGCTAAGCTGCTATATATTAATCTTCTGCTCGCTCAGAACCTGGATCATGCAGCTCTCTCTGACATAAAGTTCTATCTTTATCCCATCCTACAGCTAATATAGTGTGTTGTGGGGAAGGGCACCAAATTAAGGCCAATGCCTTTCATCATGTTAAGAATCACCTAATCCATCATGTTTTTCAAGACTAGCGCTCCATCTGGCAACACTATCGTATATGACATCCTTGCACGTAGCATCTGTTCTGCAGTTGACGTGCCTGTTGCGACGTGGGTAGATAAGGTACCTTCCTATGGGGGCCACACCTGTAACTCCTACAGCTAAACCCTTAGGGCCCCCAACACAATCTGTTGCTCCGTCATAAACTCTTGTAGCGCTTCATCTGTGACATTGCAAACCGTCTAACTGATGTCATGGAGATCACCTTCAGTTAAGGTGATCAGGTCGATGGCCAACTTTGAGGCCTTGACCTTCTTTCTTGGATCCGATCTCTCTGTGATGTGCAGCCGTTTGAGTTGGGTAGAGGTGGTTTCTGGGTCCACGCTTTCTTCTGCAATTTCTGTGTCCTCTTCCCCTTACCCTGCGGATGTTGCTTGGCCCTCCTCTGCCTGCACTATTGTGGCCTCTGCTATCTACCCTACTGCTACTACTTCTGTAGCCTTCTTCTACTCTGCGGCTTCCAGTGCCGCTTCACTGACTGCCCTTACATCGCCTGCCGCTTTTTCGTTCTGCCTTCTCTCAGCCAATTGGGTGAAGCACAACTTGGCATTATCCTTCCTTTTTTGTGCTACCGTCTACTCCATCTCTTCCAAATCCGGGGCGTGCCACTCAGGAGGCCATGTCTCTAACACCGTAAAGATCACGTCATCAGTGGCTATAAATAGGAGCTTTGTCCACTACTGTGTCGGATCCTTTCGTGCCCTGATGTAGATGTTGTTCATGTCCACCTTGAATTCTGCAAAACTATGCAGACTGTTGTGCACCATGGGGGATAGGTGTGGCCTCTTATTGATCCACATTCAGATGCTCGTCTCCATGAGCACCCAGAAAATGTTGGTGTTGCGAATCCATTTCGCATCCTTGGTGGCCCAGAGCGAATTGTACTTCGTGGCCTCTGGTAAGTCTCGGTCAATGCTCAAGAATTGACTATCCTCCAGTAGTTCTCCTGCTACTAGCAAGATGGAGAAGAGCTACCACGCGTAGTGGAAGGTCTTACCCTGCTCCTGGGCCTCACGATAGTTGAGAAAAAAATCCTCACAGAGGAACTCGGCCCAGTTGAACTAGACCCCCTCCCCACACTGTTCGGCCAACACAACCACTGGAGCTAGTACTTCATCGTCACAGAAATTTCTCATCACTTTACTGGACAGGATTTGAGTGGCTACGCGCACCCCTTTGTCCTTGATACTAGTGATAGCATAAACCCTCCTTTTCTTCTCTAGCTTATATTTTACCTTCATGGCCCTTGCGAGAGCCAAATCGATGCTTTTCCCAGCTATTGTCGTGGGGTCCTTTCCCTTAAAGGGAAGCTGAGAAATTCGGTGGATTGGATTTGCCATGATGGGAATAGGCTCCTCCAGCCATAAGTACCCATCATGCACCAAGCAGAGCAGCTGCTTGATGACAAAAATGGTATCCATAGCAGATGAAGCAACCTGACCTTTTCCACACTGCGTAGCCATTTTCTCGGTTCTAACGTTATCACTGGCCCCTCCATATTCTGCTTCATCAGGTTTGTCATTTCTAAGTGCAGGAACTTCTCGCTGTCCGTGAGGTCCCAGTCTTCAAATTTCATGGTAGGCACGTGACCTAGGAGCGAGCCCTCAAAGTTAATTCCATTGAGGAGGAGCGGGGTCTGGACTGCACTCTTCATTGCATCCAGATCCTTTGGTATTTTGGTTTTCCCTTTTCGCAGAGGGACATACTCGGGTAATTTCACTGCAGAGCGCAACAATCGGATGTATTCCTCTACGTCTTCTTCTTCCTCTATAGCGGAAATCAGGGCCTACAAGCCTACTTCCTCTTCATCTGTTTCAATGGTGACTGTCTTTCCTTTTTCTTCCACTGATAACTTACTATGCCGCGGATTCCTCAGGGACATGCGTACTGGTCCCATTGCCTAGATATCTTTCTTCGGTCTCGGAATCTGGGGTGATTTAGGGATTTTGGTTATGACCCCATTGCCTACGGGAACATCATGTACCATGGGGGTATGCGCGACGGTTCCTTCTTCAATGCCCAACCCATCCTTAGTGGTCGTCATCATTTCCGCATTGTATGCAGTCTTTCGTGAACTTAGGGACTCCATTATCACTTGGCTCTCAACACTCTACATTCTGTTCAACCGCTCAAGTCTCAAATGACCAAGTGTTGTCTGCTAGGTAGCCCTTGGAGTTTTATAGTTCCTTTTGAATTCAAATTCAACCGTTCCCCCCAATTCTGGGCCGTCAATGCTTCCTTGGCAACATATTTTTCGAAATCTTGCCCATAACTCGTGTCTTACATTCCCACCATCTGCCCCATTTGGCCTCAAATCAGACATCCCAACATGAACAGTGACACCAACGGTCACTTCCAAGCCAACTCACATGGCAGCGCATCCCTCCATGCACAGGCAAGAACCTTGTGACAGGTTGTCCTGCACGCACCTCTTAGAGCGCGCAACTCCTAGGCAGAATAATTTATCGTCCCGTGCTCCCTTTCAAATTCTTGGAGCACTAAGACTGTTCCTCCTATAGCTAGTTAGGTGGTTGGACCACTTGTGTGGGGCTCCATCTCGCCCTCCAGTATATTCTGCGTAAAATCCTCATCTGTCATTGTGGCGATCAGCGCCATGCTCTCTACTATTTGTAGTGCGCTCCCCTAGTTACTGCATTTGGTGATATGCGGTCCTAGCCATGGCAACAGACTAATCAATTCTCGAGAATAGTCCTCTAATTAATTAGTATGATCATCCACACCTTTCCTTTCCATCTTTGGTTTATCAACAAGACATGCTCCCCTAATCTCATTTTCCGGCCTCTTGACAACTACGTCTACCAAAATTCTTTTCTTCCTTAGCCGTACCCAGTCCTTTCCAAGTTCGCGAAGTCTAAGGTTCCCTTTCCGAATGGCTTCCTGAAGTCTTATGTGTTCTGCTTCGCGTAGCTGTGTGATTTCTTCATCCTAGGCTTCGCGCACTATCGCACCTATGGGTGCTATTACGTGTGGATTCATCTTTGCATGCTCCTCAGAGATTACGGTCCCTACTTCATTTCACAACCTTGGAACTATTTTCACGGTTAGGTTTTTGCACATGGTCTTATAGGCCCATCGAACCACTGGTACGCATAGGTCCCAATCAGTGCGTCTCACTTGGTGAACCCTGTTCAGCACTTCACACACCCTGTCGAATTCTTCTCCATGGATAATCTTTGGCGCGCTTCGCCTTTCCTGCCACTGCATTTTGTTCTGATTCTCTATTCTAGGAATGGTGCGTGCTTGAGCAGGCTACATGTCATATATTTGTGCCCATTGGGAAAGGTGGGCATGTAAGTTGTTTTGCCCCTCGTAACTAGCTCTCATCCGTAGCTAGGTTTTTCCAAATCGTAGGCACATCATCCTTCTGCATTCGCGCCAATCCTTGAAACTCTGTCGGTGCGTACCCCACCATCTTGCGGGCATAGCACGCAGTGCCCATTTTAGAGCATCAAAACACTGTTGTTCCGGTACTTCGCTCTCAAATTTGTTCAGAAATTCATCCACTACTGTCAACCCATCATACCTAGGAAGATCCCTTATCTCCATTGTCACACAGCGTAGTGATCTTATCATCATGTTGCAATTGAGCGTTGTTACTTCGTGTAGCCAATTCTGCCATCATTCTATTTCTTCGTCTGAATCCGAAGTGTAGGAGCTTTCGCGCTCCCATGAAATCCTACCATCTACAGTTGGATTCAACCAATTCTGTTCTCACGTGGTTATCTTGTAGATACAATCAAGGTCATCATCACTATCATCGTCGTGCACTGGTTTAGTGTATCGCGCTCCTTTGTCTAGATCTAGCTGTATTACTATGCATAGTGACTTTTTCTCAAAAATCATTTTGTGCTTCTTTAGATTTATGACTCCATTCATATCAGTGGCCCAGTCTATGCCTAGTAGCATGGGATAGGGATTGCTATTGTCGACAATCTCTATTACTTCAAAATCCGCCAGTGTGCTCGCACCTTCAATATCCACCATTACCCCTTGCAATCTCCCCATGGGTAGGATCTTCTACTGGTTCGCCATTCGTAATTGGATAGGAGACCATTGTAGCGTGGGTCTGCCCATGCATTCCCATGTTTGTTTCGGTAGTACATTCGTGTCCGATCCGAGATCCAGAATTACCTGATCCATTTCGTATTCTCCGATTTGCGTAGTCAATCTCATTTCCCTTCCTGTGTGCAATGCATGCCTTCCAAGTTTCCAGACCACGCGCGGTTCTCCTGACCCTGCGTACCTAGTGATAAGTTCCTGTAGTCCTTTTATAGCCTTGCCGACACGTAGCAGTTTCATGCATGTATCTAGAAAGGTAGTGAACATTGAAGGACCCGTCCCTAGTTCTAGTTGATCCTTACTACCTGAAGTGGAGGCCTTCATGAAGCTCTTCTTAGCTTCCCTGAACATCTCCTTCGCGCACTCCAAATCAAATTCAGGTTCCTCTGTAGGAGCATTGCGAACCCACACACTTTCTTCTAACTGCTTACCTTTATTATCTCCGGTTGTGATACCACCTCCAAACATTATGTTTACATTTGAGTCTTCTTCGCATGGCTAAGACGTCATCAGTTGCAAATTTTGAGTCGGGGGAGGCTGGAGTACCCCTTTTTCACGCAGCCTTACTATCAATGTCGGGTAGTCTTCTACCTCATGATAAAACTGAGTACAGTACAAACATGATGTTCTCATTGAATTCGTACAATCACGGGCATAGTGTCCTAGCCCTCCGCAATTGTAACAAATTAGCAGTTTACGACTCCTTCCTGGTCCCATTCCACCTTGACTTTGTCCGCGCCCTTGAAATCCAGCCCGTGCCATTCCTGTATTTGGGTCGACGGCTCATGTTTCGGTGTGTACCCTGTAGGTAGGAGTCTGATCCAGCATTAGTCTGTAGCTTTTATAGGTGCATTTATCATGGCCTATCGACCTATAGCAATTACAAAACAGTTGTTGGGACATCTGTGTATACTTCTGCAATATATGACAATTATCTGTAGTGTGTTTCCCTCCTTTCTGATAGATCGCGCACCATAATGCAGGTGCCATACTTTGTCCTAATTGTGCCTCAGGTCTTCACAGCATCGGCCCCCCTCCCGCTAAATAATTCGCAAAAACTGGACAACGGTCCTTGTCATGCCCCTGGCCTTTCCATTTTATGCACCATACCTCCTCACGCGCCTCTTGCCGAGGTGTCTTGTCTTGTTTCAAGGCACTAAGGTTTCTTGTCATGCTTACAAGAACCACTCCCACTTCAAAGCTTATATATTCCCAAGATCTATGCTTATGATTGATAATTTGCGGAATTAAAAGAACTTGAAATAGGTGTATGCTTGTGTTTATACTTTAACTGTTAAGTGCTTTAAGTTTATTTGCTTGAACTAATATAAAACATATAATAGCAATTACAATGTAGCAATAAGCAATCACACATAACAACAATATAATATGGAGTTCACCCAAACCTCTTGGGCTACGTCTCCTTGAGCTCTAATCAACTCGATTAGACTCTTTGGGATTATGGTTGAATTCTTTTACAAGTTCCACACTCAACTCCAATAGGTTACGACTGAACCATTGGGCTTAGAATACCATTTTTATCCCTGGCCGTTTGGCTCTCTGGCTCTCGGCTCTTGGCTCTCGGCTCTGGCTCTCACTCTGGCTCTGGCTCTTGGCTTTGGCTCTCACTCTAGCTCTGGCTCTCAGCTTTGTCTCTCACTCTAGCTCTAGCTCTCGCTCAGGTTCTAGCTCTTGGCTCTGGCTATAGCTCTGGCTCTCGCTTTGGCTCTCACTCTTGGCTCTTTGCTCAGCTGTGAGCTCCCTGAAGGGAAAACTAGCTTCTTCACTTGGCTCTCTGGCCTTTGAAGAATCCTCTGACTCTGCGGCTTCCATCCATTCCTCTATGTGCAATCATGAGGAATCATTCCTCTGTGGCTCTGTGTCTAGCCCTCTGGCTCTCTGGCTCTCTGGCTTTGCGTCTGGCCCTCTGGCTCTGCATGCTTCATAACACATTCTTGTTACAGAAACACCCGCTTATAGCATGGCACAGGTGCGATGGACTGTTTCCAATGGGAATGACACAGTCGGCCGTTCTTCTGCCTACATTTTGAAAATAGCCAAATAACCGAATACACAGGCAAAACACATCATGGGCCTTAATCCAAAACTTCAAATGTCCTTCAATCGCATCTATAAACCTGTCGAGTCTGTCCTATCATCACAAATCGCAATCGCACAAGAGCGAGGTCAAAAACATCAATACACGGGAAATACATAGAAAATCTACAAATTTGGATTTCAAATATTATTCAATCACATTCATAAACCTCATCAGGTCTGTGCCCTGATCGCTAATCGCAATCACATCTTGCATATGTCAATGGCCCTTTATATGATTGTGATCTCGATCACCGATCGTCGATATCGGCGCATCGCATATCGCTATCGCAACGGCCCGGGGGTCTATACAACTTTCCAGTGGCTGTGCCGACCCAATATATATCGCCGATGCTGATCCAACGATCTGATCATCACAATTGCAAGTCACCCATCGCAATCGCTGATCAGCTCATCGCTTTAATCGCATATCGCATATCGCTCTGCCCGGGGTTCCGATATCGCATGAAGGCTTTCCTCCGATGCGATATATCGGAGATCACAATCGGGGAGTCCTTCTACCTTTGCTTAAGTTCTCCCTTTGAACTCTTCTAATGCAATTTCCTTCAATGAGCCTTTAAGTCCATTTTTATAAGGATTTGCCTCCTTTTCTAAGGATAATGGGCAATCTTCTTTTTGCAATAACTCCTTCATCCGGAGTCCATTCTAGTCCATTCAAATTGCAGAAGATTCAGATCGAAAAGATCTACACAATGAGACTATTCCCAAGAGCATCCTTTGACTTTAATTTTCCTTTTTGAGGAAAATTTTTAGACTTAGAAGTCTATTCTAGATCCATTTTGGATCATGCCTTCCCACTTAAAAGCTTTTAGACTCCAAAAGACTGATATACTGATTTGAATAGTAAATGAGAGTACCTCACCCTCTTCTTTCAACCTCCATACACTTGCCTTACATATTGCCTTTCAACCCAAGCCTTTGAACACTTCCTTCCTAGATGTGCTTGTCCTCCTAGGAAGAACTGTCTTCCTCCTTGACTTCTTGTAGAACTCCTGTTGAGAAGGTCACAGAAGGTAGTTTGAACTTCTCTTCCTTGATAATTGATCCAAGGTGGCTCAAACAAATGTGAAGTTACATCTTCTTCACAAAAACTTACATTTGTACCTCCATGTCTTACATCTGCATACAAATGATTGACTAGATAACAAGCCAATAAAACATGCCTTTAAAACAATTGACCCTTCAAGTCAAGCATGTAGAAAAAGAATTCTACAGTTATTTTTCAAAAATGAAACACTTCATCAACATCTCCATCTTGGATACCAAATCAACTTTTCTCGAGTCAATATTGCATTACATGCATGTTTACAACAAAGTAATCAACCCTTCAAGTTAATCACACATACATGTTCAAATACAAGGAAATCATAAACATCCTTGTGTTCATGCATATCATGCTTATGCATGCATTTCACCTTTCAACTTTCGCTTAAGCACAATGTACTTTCAAAGCTGAAAGGAATATAAATTGTAGCACTAAAGTGAGTCTCCTACTCAACTTTTTCCATTCACTTGGTAAAAACCTACAACTTGCATTCCATTAACAAAGAAATGCAAATAGATGTGATACATTTCTGTTCGTATCAAAAGATATGCAACATTATCATCATTCCCAATGATCATATCATGGGTGTGAACCTTCCTTACATCCAAGGAACCACGGACAGGATTGTGAGGATTCTGAGGAAGTATGATGTGCCCTCTACCTTTAGACCTCTCAATACTATCCGTGGATCCCTCAGGTCGGTGAAAGACCCAATTGACCCTAAGGACATGAAGGGTGTCTATGTCATTCCCTGTTCCTGTGGGACCCCTTATATTGGTGAGACTGGTCGCTCTATTAATCAGCGGATTAGCGAGCATTCGGCTGACTTAAGACATGGGAGGACCAAGTCCTCGGCCCTGGCTGAACATGCGGGAAAGACTATGCATCATGTGTGTATAGAGGAGGCTCAAGTCATTGCCAAAATTGCGCAGTTTCACCATCGCAAATTTAGAGAGGCCCTGGAGATTGAGAAAAGGCCGAACAACCTTAATAGGGATGATGGCTGGAAGATTAGCAGTTGCTGGGTCCCAGCCTTGTCTTCCTAGCCTCCTCATTTCCTTTTTGTTAGGTCTTAGGGTTTCTGTCTTCCCCCTCCTTAATTTTTCTTTTGGCAGTTTTGTCCTATTATTTTGGAGCGTTTTAGTTAGGAATTAGTTTCGGGCTATTATTGTATTAACCTTACCTGGACATATTATAATTAGATTTCAGTATTCTTAATTATACTATTTAATTATTTCTATATTAACCTAGAATTGAGTTTCCCTTTAACTAATTTCTAAAAAACACGTTTTAAACCTTATAAATAATAATAATAAATAATAATGACATAGTTAACCTTAATAAATTTGGAATAAAAATCTTTTTAATAAATATTGATTTAACCTTTAGGTTTAAAGGATAAATTATGAGATACCAATAATATTAGTTATAGTAATAAACATATCAACCCTAAATTATGAGTAATAATAGATTTACCTATGGAATAAATAATATGGATTATTGACCGTTAGGTTTAAAGGTAATTATGATTTACCATAATATTAGTTATAATATTTACCTGATATAACTAAACTCTAGGAATAATAATAGTTTAACAATTTGTTTAGATCTATTAATTATCAAGAAGATTTAGATTATTTAATAAACTTTTATTAATTTATATAACTTATTAATTTAATGGACCAATCTATTTAAATAATAAATATGATATAGATCTAACTTACCAAAGACCATTAAATAATTATCACACAACTATCTAGTATAACTAAATTCTTAAAATAATAGGGTTTGATTACCTTTACGTTGGAATAATAATTAAATATAGATTAATTAATATATATTATGGGATATAATGACCATCTTAATTAAAATATGTACGTCTCTTAATATTTGGGATAATAATAATAATACACCTAATTATTTTAAATTTACCAAATGGATTCCTTTATTTACCTAATTTTAGCTTTTTCGAGAAATATTGACTATTTTAGTAGTTTGACCAAGATCATTAGGTCAAAATTAGCCGTTAGCATTATAGCTGTTGGAGTCTCTGCACGCTCTATTTAATCACGCTAAGCTGGATTGGTTCTTCAACTTGTCCTGACGATGAACCACACTGGTTGGTTCGAAACGCGTCGACAAAAGATTGGTTATGTGATTTTGCCGAAGATTATCTAACAATATGCAACATTAATTGGATAAGAACTCTAACCATTTCTTACCAATCCATTTCAAAGGTCCTACCTTTTTCTGCACATCAGCATCAACATGTGAATCATCTTGAAACACATCAATCATGGAATCTTTCTTTCCATTCCTACCATTTTCTCTTTCCACCTTCTTCAAGTTTTGTGGAAGCATTTTTGGATTCAGAGTCCAACATTTTGCAGCAATATGTCCTTGCTTATGGCAGTAAGTGCAACACATGTGCATCTTCTTGACAGCATGATTTGCCTTGTCCAGTGGACCTTTGGCTTCTTGCTTCCTTTCCTTCAAAAGTTTCCTATATGTAGCCATTCTCTTCCAACATCTAGAAACACTATGGTTATCCAAACCACAAAAGGAACATGCAATTATTTTCCCATACTTATATGGAAATTTATCATGCTTAACATAATCAAAAGGAATATGATTAGAACTAGATTTATACCTTTCTCTTTCACCTTTATTGCCTTCATGAGGAGGTGAATTAAATGAAGTAGCTCCCTTTGGAACACCATCAATCTCTTCAAGGCTTTCAGAGTTTCCACAACTCTCTGGTTCAAGTGCATGCTGATATACACCTTCTTTCTGCAAAGTATGCTTCACACTATTGCATTCCCCAAGAATACAATCTTTACACTTTTGAGGTAGAAGACCTGAAATGAAACTCCTTCTTGGAACTGTTTCAATTGTCTTCATGGAAACTTTGGAACTTTCTCCATAAGATTGTCCATAGCCAAGACCCAAATACTTAGGCCTTTCCTCAACCATTATTGGCTCAACAATACATTGTGCATGTTTGCCCAAGCCTTTTCCTTCATAGCCCATCTTGGACATTAACTTGGACCCTATGCCTCTGGTATGTTTTTCAAAAGAACCAACATAAACATTCTTAGAAGAATTTGAAGACAAACAGGAATTGTTTACCTCTTCTTCAAGCTGATACTTGACCAAGGCTTCTTTGGAAACAAGGAGTTGTGTCTCCAACTCATGCATCCTTTCCAGGTTCATATTTGCAATATGAAGTTGCCTCTCCATTTCCTGCAATTCATCAAATATATTTCTCTCACCATATCCATCATGGTGAACAAGTCTTGCTTCTTGTCTTCATCAAAGAATCTTGTGAAGAAAGAAGAATTTGAGGGCTCACTTGTAGAAGTAGTCATTATCAAAATGAAAAAAAGAACTTCAAACAAGATTAACAAAGAGCTTATTCAAGAAACATTTTGCAACAAACGTCTTGTGCTTCAAGGATTGTCTTGAGGTCCTTTGGGATAACAAGAATGCATTCAGACCTTCTTCCTTATTTTCCTCTCCTGGACTTAGCTATCAATAGATTTCCCTTCACCTCTGCAAACTCAAACAACAGTTAGTTTACAAACAGTGAAACAACAAAGTCCTTGCTACTATTTGAACACCTTTCAAGTTAAACAAGCATATAGATTGCTCTGTCAATCAAGCATTCTGATTTGGTACCACTTGCATCATGATACCACCTACTTCATGATATAACCTGCTCTGGTATAACTTGCTTCGATACCACCTGATCTGAAATGGGGCACTAAAGGCTTCTTGTCATGCTTACAAGAACCTCTCCCACTCCAAAGCTTATATATTCCCAAGATCTATGCTTATGATTGATAATTTGCAGAATTAAAATAACTTGAAATAGTTATATGCATGTGTTTTTACTTTAACTGTTAAGTGCTTTAAATTTATTTGCTTGAACTGATATAAAACATATAACAACAAATACAATGCAGCAATACGCAATCACACATAACAACAATATAATATGGAGTTCACCCAAACCTCTTGGGCTACATCTCCTTGAGCTCTAATGAACTCGATTAGACTCTTTGGGATTATGGCTGAATTCTTTTACAAGTTCCACACTCAACTCCAATAGGTTACGACCGAACCATTGGGCTTAGAATACCATTTTTATCCTTGGTCGTTTGGCTCTCTCGCTCTCGACTCTTGGCTCTCAAATCTTGGCTCTCAGCTCTAGCTCTTGGCTCTTGGCTTTGGCTCTTGGCTCTCAGCTCTGGCTCTTGGCTCTTGGCTCTGGCTCTTGGCTCTGGTTCTCGGCTCTTGGCTCTCTGCTCTTGGCTCTAGCTCTCGACTCTCAGCTCTAGCTCTATCTATCAGCTTTGTCTCTGGCTCTGGCTTTGGCTTTGGCTCTAGCTCTGGCTCTGGCTCTTGGCTCTGGCTCTTGGCTCTAGCTCTCGCTTTGGCTCTGGCTCTTGGCTCTTTGCTCAGATGTGAGCTCCCTGAAGGGAAAACTAGCTTCTTCACTTGGCTCTCTGGCCTTTAAAGAATCCTCCGACTCTGTAGCTTCTATCCGTTCCTCTATGTGCAATCATGAGGAATCGTTCCTCTATGGCTTTGCATCTAGCCCTCTGGCTCTTTGGCTCTCTAGCTTTGCGTCTCACCCTCTGGCTCTGCGTGCTTCATAACGCATTCCTGTTATAGAAACGCCTGCTTATAGCGTGGCACAGGTGCGATGGACTGTTTCCAATGGGAATGACACAGTCGGTCGTTCTTCTGCCTACATTTTGAAAATAGCCAGATAATAGAATACACAGGCAAAAAACATCATGGGCCTTAATCCCAAACTTCAAATGGCCTTCAATCGCATCAATAAACCCATCGGGTCCATCTTGACATCACAAATCACAATCGCACAAGCGGGAGGTTAAAAACATCAATACACAAAAAATACATAGAAAATCCGCAAATTCGGATTTCAAATGTTATTCAATCGCATTCATAAACCTCATCAGGTCCATGCCCTGATTGCTAATCGCAATCGCATCTTGCATATGTCAATGGACCTTTATATGTTTGTGATCCGGATCGACAATCATCGATATCGGCACATCGCATATCGCTATCGCAACAGCCCAGGGGTCTATACAACTTTCTAGTGGCTATGCCAACTCGATATATATCACTGATGCCGATCCAATGATCTGATCATCGCAATCGCAAGTCACCATTGCAATCACTGATCAGCTCATCGCTTTAATCGCATATCGCATATCGCTCTGCCCGGGGTTCCGATATCACATGAAGGCTTTCCTCTAATGTGATATATCAGAGATCACAATTGAGGAGTCCTTATGCCTTTACTTAAGTCCTCCCTTTGAACTCTTTCGATGCGATTTCCTTCAATGAGCCTTTAAGTCCATTTTTATAAGGATTTGCCTCCTTTTCTAAGGATAATCGGCAATCTTATTTTTGCAATAACTCCTTCATCTGAAGTCCATTCTAGTCCATTCAAATTGCATTAGATTCAGATCAAAAAGATCTACGCAATGAGACTATTCCCAAGAGCATCCTTTGACTTTCATTTTCATCTGTGAGGAAGATTTTTAAACTTGAAGTCTATTCTAGATCCATTTTGGATCAGTTAGTGACGCTACAAACCATGTGCAGTGTTGTCCATCCGTCAAGGTCATGTTGGCTTCACAAATCATACTCTTCAGTCTCTGGTCCAGATCCCAGGGGGTCTCACCCGGGAGCATCGCGATTTCCTTAAACCAGATAATTGATTGTGTCTCTGATTTTGGCCTGCTAAATTCCCTATTCAGCGCGGCCTGGATTTCTACGATTCCTGTGTTTGGATGGTCATTAGAATGCTTAATGTACCATGTTAGTGCATGATCCTGCAATGCACTTACTAGTGTAGCCTTCTTTATATTTTCATCCACGACTCTTTGTGCTTCCCATACCACCTTTACCACGAACCAAAATTGGTCCGGATCTTTGTTCCCTGCTCCTCTAAATACTGGCAGTTTCATCACACTCGCCATACCAATCTGGGGTGGTGGCGAAGGTGGGGTGGGTGAAGATGGAGGTGAAGATGGTGAGACTGGTGGTAGTGTAGGTGGAGGTGGTAAGTGTGGAATTCGTTGCCTTATTAGACTGACCGCACTTCTCGGAGAAGCTTTCACGAGCTCTTCCTCGCTTTCCCGTGAGGGTGAAATTAAGGGACTAGCTTCTAATTCTTCACTACTTCCGTTTCTATAGATCTTCCCACTTCGCGCAGTCCCAAAAATTAATTTATTTGCATAACCCACTTTTCACACAATAGCATATTGATCCAAGTGTTCAAAGATTTAATATACTTACCTCGCGGTCCTTTGAGGAAGCATCATTCCACCTTGCTGTAGCTGACGGTCATATCTACTGTGAACTCAGTGATCAATTCTCCTATAATTCAATTGAGCAAATGGTCCATAGCTCACGCGATCTTATCTTCAGACGCTTCTATTCTGCGCACTAATTTCAGAGTCCACACGATTGGTTTATGGAGCCTACACCTTCCCTGACTATTTGCTAGCCTTGCAATCCACTCATATAGCTCAGAAGGAAATGATGCAAATAAAATTTCGTGGATTTCCGTATATAAGTAGCACTACAACCACTGTTCCTTAGATACTCGTGGATTCCTGTTTTCCTAAGCCGCGAGCTCATGAATCTTCTTGTCCAACCACCCTTCAATTTCTTTCTTTGTTGGATTCCAATGACACGATAGTAGACATCGCTTATGGAGATCTCAGTCCTGGAAATAGAACCATTTGTTGGCTTGTAGGGGCCTAACCCAAGTTTAGAGGTGATTTAGCCAAACAAATCCCAGTACTACTAACCCTTTCGGCAACAGTCCACTGAGTGCGGACTGAGGTCTCACCCGAAGTAGTATGGGAGGGTGCTAGAACCAGGTTTCCGCACCCTAGAGATTTCTGATGATTTTAGGTGGCCCGCGGTTTGACACTGCGTACGTTGCTACATGCACCTATCAGTACCTCATAGCCTGCGACGTTGCCCTCGCGCAGCCCTACTAGGAGCCGAACAATGTTATTTCCCGAATTCTTACTATTAACCTGATATTAGTTGATCACTTAGCTTATCTGTATGTGTTTAGTTATCCTTAACAATGTTCAGCATTCATACAAGTGCGTGCGATAAATAAAACAATATAATTGTAGAAGATATCAACCATATAATAACTCAAAACAGATACACAAGATTTGGAATCAAACTTCTCTTTATTATCTCTTTCTCTAGTTATAGACTTAACTCTACCCTGCGCACTCAGTTATGGACTCTACTAGGCCTCTGCGCACTCAGCTGCAGAGCCTCTTCCTACTACTACGACCCAAGGCACTTAGACTCTTACTCTATTCTCACTATCTTCTAAACTCCATTCGTTGGTTTCTTGCTTCCTTTACAACTTAGAGCCTAGCTCTATTTATACAATTAGGCCGACACTACATTCAACACTTAGGGTGGACAACCCTATTACTCTAACATACAATTTGCGCTCCGCGCTTGCAATTCACGGAGTCTTTACAACAATAGTACTCAAAACTTGGGCTTTGAGCCCCAAAACATGTTGTGGGGGGATTCCATGCCCAACACTTCTGAAAACAAATTTGACCGGAAACATTATGAAGAAAAGTTTTTATTTATAGGATTTTTTCCCATTAAGAATTTTTGGAAAACTTGAGCACTTACCTTTCACTTTGATTCTCTTGGAAACTCGTAACTTCAGAATATCAGGTTAAGTATCTTCATAGGTCTCTGATCAATTCATTTCTATCTTTCTCTATGCTCACATGAAGTCTTGTTTGATTGATTATATATATATATATATATATATATATATATATATATATATATATATATATATATATAGATAGATAGATAGATAGATAGATAGATAGATAGATAGATATATATATATATATATATATATATATATATATATATATAGATATATATATATATATATATATATATATACATATATACATATATATATGTATGTATGTATATATATATAGATATATACATATATATATGTATGTATATATATACATATATATATATGTATGTATGTATGTATATATATATATATATAATGTTATCATGGTGATCGAGAGCTTGGATTTATTTTAATCATAATTTCATCAAATCCAAGTATTCATTCATCAGGATGACTTTGTGACTTTAGGGATATACATTCTTCATGGTATGTGCACATGGGCCTCTTCTTACTCTTCTCGAAAATATACTTCGCTAATGAGAAATTTCATCACTTGTTGTTCATTTATATTTTTTCCTTCGACTCATTATTAGATGCACATTTTATTATCTCAATCATCTTTTAGTGAGCATCTTCATTTTCTTTTAAGGCACTCTTGAGTAACCACTATGGTAATGCAACAATTTATAAGGAATTTGGAACAGGTAAAGGTAATGGACCATGGTTAATTCATGTTTGAATTCTCTTTTATTTGAAATTTTGATATATCACTCCATACTTACCATATAAATATTCAAGTCCTCTTCATATAAGTAATTTACACATTGTTTGGGACTTTGAATAGATTTCAATATTTTCGGACTTATATAAATTCAGAATGGAAAAAAAACGAGAGAAAAATCATCACCGCAATTCATAAATAAGCATATCTTAATTCAATTTTCTGATGGATTTGGTTTACTTCAGATTCCTTGGACATAAAACATTGTTTTCTTTGAGTTTCTTTCTCACTTTATGTTGTGAAGGAAAATCCCCTCTGCCAACAGAGGCGATCTCTCTAGTCCAATGACTGGGTCTAACAACAAACTAAACAAACTAACATACACTTTCCTAGCTTATGTTTGACAAATGTAGAAGGAAGGAGAAAGCTACATCGTTCTGATGTTAATCGCTCGATCCTTAGGGGTGGATTTGAATCTTTCGCTCCAGGCCTCGCTCCTTAGTTGTTCTTCATGTCCGATAACCTGCAAGGAAGATCAAAGTAATATGCAAGATACAAAAGCATATATGGCATACATAAAACATAAACTACTTAATAGATCGAGGAAAATTAAGCTAATAGCATAAACATTTACACAATTATGGAAAGTGAACATTAGATGTATGTATTAATAAGCTAAAAAGGGAGGCATACAACCTATGCCTTGATGTTGGAGACCTCCTTTTGGTAGATCTCTAAGTCCAAGCAAAGACTCTTCAAGCACTCCTTCTCCAAGTTAGAATGGATAGTTGTAAGCATAATCTTAGCATAGGGATGAAGCAATCAATGACCAACCATTTTGGAATGGAAGGGAGAGGGAGTTAGGGATCCACAAAAGAGGGAGGAAGGTCCACATATCGAGGGGAAACCCCATGATGATAAGGTCAAGAGGACCAAATGAGAGAGCTTGACCATATCAACAACAACCAATATCCATCTCGTTGTTACCGAAGGTTCTAGTGAGCGAAGCTTCTCCTCAAGTTTGGGAAAACCTGCGAGAAGAGGTTCAACGCAGGTTTTCCTATGAAAACCCACGCTAGCAGTGCGAGTGTATAATTGATCAACCTGCCATTAGCATGGGAAGGCAGTGGAGCAAAACGTGTTGCTGCCTAAAATTGTGTGTTTAGGCAACCTTCTTTAGAATGGATTTAGGGAAATTTTCCTTTGATTCTTTATGGAGGCTTTGGTTTGTATATCATGACGGATATGCTACATAGTAGTCAATGTTTTGGCACTTCAGGGTATGGATAGGAAGTGAACAGGAAGTGTGACAAAATACTATGTAACAGATGCCCCCTAAAGCATGAAGGAAGAACATGAAGTGATGACTGAGATTCTTTACAAGTTAGTGCAAGGACGAGAATAACACCATCAAGAGACGTGCAAATCAAGCATACACATATACATATACATATCTGACATCTTTGATGATCATGTCTAATGATACATGAATAGGAATCTAATAATAAATGAATTTGCGATATGGACGTAGCCATCCGTATAAAAGGGATCATGTGCAAAGATGCTCGGTATGGTCACAACCACCTCAATAGAAAGGATCATGAATATGGACCCACAGTATGGTTGTAGCCATCCGTCCAAAGGAAACATGTGTACAATTATGAATGACTCATAACTCCACACAACCTGGACTTCATCAGACAAAATCTAGGGTCTTGCGCTCCGTCACAACTTGATCAATGTACGAATTCTAACATGTGACTTGATGTGTCGAAGTTGAACATGATAGAAAACCTCCTGATCACTGATCAATGATGTAAACTGTTAACGTGCACGAGACAACCCAACAATGATGACAATGGCTCTCAAGGTACACTCAGCACAATCCACAAATGTGAAAAATGAAGTTGAAGTCGAACACTTTTGGAATCATCCGATCGAAGGTCAATGATGTAAACCTATCATCGAATGCGAAGAAATTGCCATTGATGCATGCAAGCTCTAAGGTACTAGAAGAGAGTTTCTAGATCATCTTCCCAGATGATGAGCTGAAGTCAACAGGAAGTGGTCCATTGAAGGAGGTCCATAATGAATCCCACATTATTGATACGAAACAAAGGGATGTAGTAGAGTAGATAAGTGTGACCCAGGACTGTGGTTGAAATTTAGATAGTGTATAGATGGTAAAGAACTGCAAATAGGATTTCTCTTAAACATATCGGTGACATGACTCCAGAGTTTGGCAACATTCGACTCAACCTAGGATCAGAGGTCATGATGACGTAATGGTGTGATCAGATGATAGGTAAAATGGATTCCCAAAACCCAAAAAGGAAAGTGACCAAGTGAGGATGTCCCAAACCAGACACGAGTAACAGATGAGTGTCATGTTCAAGAGAGACACGTTGCCTTTACATGATACAAGATATGAACACTTTCAGTTTTTCCCCCACCATTTCTGTAAAGTACCCCATATATTTTTTATTCCAAGCTTGAAGGGGATAGCATATGCTTTCCATCTAAGTTCACCCTTCAGATGAATCCATCCTATTAATTTTACGAGCCCTAGGAAGGAGGAACTCAGCCTCGTCATGATGACAAGTCTTGTGTCTTTTAACTTTACGTGTCCGACGGAAGTGAAACTCGGCATATCTTTCATGTTTAGAGAGTTTTAAAAAGAAGCGAAAAAGAAAACTCCAAAGGTCCCTTTTCGTAGATAGCCTCTTGAACCCAAAAAGGTAGAAAACAATATCCAAGAGAAACTCTTAGCCATGTTCGAATAAGGTATTCATTTTTCGTAAAATAGTCTAACTTAGTCTGGAAAAGGGTTAAACTTATACGAAGTAGATGTCTTTTCAATTACTTTTACAAGTTTGAAAAGACAAGTTCTCGACAATCTTTTCATATTTAGAGAGTCAGAAAAGAGCTAAAAGATGACTCCTCCTGGAGGAACGAGTGGTATAAAAGGATAGCAACTGGTTCCGATGATGATGGAACTGCTCAAAACATGTAAGATTCAAGAGGTTGGCTAATAAGACCACTCACTGCAGAGGTTCCTCAGGAAAAGGTAAAACAACCAAGTGAACCCAAATGATCGGCCAAAGAGATGGTGGTGATGGAATGGAAAAACCAAGGCTCATATAACAAAAATCAGTTGATAAAAATGGAAATCATGAGATGTAAAGTGGGAATGGTTTCATTTTTACACAAGCTTAAAACATGAGAAACTATGCTTGAGCATACTTGAAAATGGTTTCATTTTTTCACAAGCTTAAAACATGAGAAAAAACTATGCTTGGATTTGGTTTCAATTTTACACAAGCTTGAAACAAGGAAAAACTATGCTTGAGACAAGTTTCATGTCCCCATCATAATGAATCAATTCGAGGTACATGCCCTCCAAGCTTCATTTCATTCACATAAGTATATGACTGGTTACTAATAGGTGGATGGAATGAAGGTTTACTGACGAGATCAAGTGAAAGACTCAATTGGGATTTTACGTGAAGGGGATTTATTTCATTATTTAATGAGCTTGGTAGGGGAAAAGAACCGTGCTCATGACACCTTGTTTCATTTTTTAACGAGGTTGACATAGTACAAGAACTATCCTCATGGCCCTTGTTTCATTTTTTAACAAACTTGACACAAGACAAGGAACTCTGCTCCAAACCCTTGATCATAGACCAAAAGAGGCCATGGCTTCCAAGAGGTTCTCATTAGATGGGAGAAAAACACTCTGGAAGGAATATATGTCCAGGGATCCAAATGAGAAATCAGGCTCCAATGCCCCTAGTATATGATGTACTACATCACCTTCTAGATCATCAGTAGATATGGGCATGGAACAGGTGCCCACGTAATTAACCTGTGGTGGGGGTGAGACTACTTGCATATAAGAACCATTTAGGGATGATGGTTGATTGGGAGTTGATTCAGGACCAATGAATTTTAGTTGATCAATGATAACAATGCTTCCTTCATGCAAGAAATACATCACTCTGAAGAGGGAAGAGATAGCAACTCCCATGACGTAAACATAGTCACGACCAAGGAGTAGATTAAAATCCCATGGGACTTGGACAACCATCACGTCTATATAGACATTATTTCTTCCCAAATTAATAGGAAACTCAGGAAGGATCCCTAACGATTGACTAGTTCCTTTGTTAAAAGCTAACATATTCTGGGTGACGACGACAATCTGCGAAGAACCTATTGCTTTCCAAGTAGTTGAGGACAGAATACTAACATATGTGCCCTCATTTATGATTATGCTTGGTATGGCCATATTATAAGCCTGTACTATAATCTAGAAAGGCACATAATATGGAAGGCGATATCCTTCTTATTAACTCCAATCAAAACAAGTGACTAGACTACTCAGAGGGGGTGTCGTAGGAACATGAGAGTTTCTCTCTTACACTATGGGAATAGTAGAACTGCTCTCATGCACCTCAGAAACAGGAGGATTTACCTCCAGTTCATTCAAAACTAAAGAAACCAAAAGAACCTCAATGGTATGAGGTTCACTCTCTACCAGAAAGGTACGGTTAACTGAAGGTGGAGTCAAGTCTACTTTTTTCTCAACCAATGGTTGGTTAAGAACGAACTCACGAGACTCACTTTCAGAGAGAACGAAGTTGCCCAAAGATGACTTTTGATCAGTGACTCAATCAACTAGCAGAGGATCAGGGGAAAGCTTTCGATAACCAGCCTAAAGACGAGGCTGGGAATCTGTAAGATTTTCCAACTCTTTAGAAGCTTCATCCATAAGAGGACAAAGGTGAATAGGATGATTACCTTCACACAATTTACAGGGAAATTTGACTTTTCCATTTTCTCCATGGGATCTTCTAGTTGAAGGTTTGTCACCAGCATGATCTCCAGAGGTTGATGACAAAGGTTGATGTGAACTCGTGGACCAAAATTATAAAACATTATGAATAACAAGACAATTCTGAATAAGGTGGTCACCCTTACATAACATGCAAGGTAATTTCACTTTCTGGGGTTGGTTGGAAGATTTTTCTACATCATTTGCATCCATAGCAATGGCTTCTTGGTTGACCCCTTACTTATTTTTCTTCTTCTTCTTTGTCCTCTTCTTCTTCTTCTTCTTAGCTTCCTGGTTACTAGAATCCAAACTTTCACCAGGCAAAGAGGAAGAACGAGGTGAAGAAACAGGTGAAGAAGGTGAAGGGTCAACTTTAGGATCAACATGAGGTTGATGTTGTTTAGGTGGAGGAGAATTTGGTTGAAAAGAAGTTTGGACACTTGGAATCACCGAGGTTGAAAATAACCAAATTGGCAGACTAATGGTCAATCTAGGAAGGGACAATATAGTCATATAGGGAGCACCAGTATTTCCAAAAGAAGGAAAAGGACTAGGATTCCCATCAGAGGGGTTTCCTTGACTGGTAAACTTAGGAAATGTCACCATTGGTATCAAACTAAAATCTACTAAGGAGTATTTATATAGGAAGGATGTTGTTCCACGGTCAATTAATTGATTTTAAAAATTAACAAAACAAAATAAATAAAGGGGTAAGCTAGGCAAGAGGGTTTACCAAGTATCTGTGAACTACTATATACACCTTAGACGAAACCAAGGACTTAATGTATGGTAGTGAATATCCCCGAATATTGTGTTCGGCGTATCATGTTTACAAGGCGGCTGACTCAGTTACCTGTGGCTAAAGGATAGCAACCTAGTGGGGTCTCCCAATATATACGCGACGGTACGGGGAGCACAAGTCGGTGTTAGCACTGTCTAATGTATAACCATTCAATTAGAGTGCCCTCATATACTTTCCATACTAGAGTGCCTCTGATATACCCTAGAGTACTGGAGAACCTTAGATATACTTCCGTACTAGAATGAGATTTCACCCCTAGGATACAATGCAAGAAGTTAATGATAGCTGCTAGGTTTATAAACATCAGAGCATATCTCTAGCCTAGACCTCTAAACATTTTCGTTAAGTTCCAAATGCTCCTTAGGTTAATTTACTAAATTTTAATGTTGTTATTGAATTAGGTTTCAATTTTGGGCTCAAACGATATCACCTAAATCCTAGAATGCAATTTTATGAGAAAAGGAAACTTTTCATTTCAATGAATTCTAGACTAACGAGGGAAGAAATTTCAATCAATAATGCATCAAACAACATGCCTTCCACTAGCTTTCACTTTTGTCTTCCAAATGAAATGTGAAAAGTAAAAATGATTTTCACTTTTCACTATCCTAAATGGAACTTTTTTGAAAGCAAAATTATTTTACTTTACTAAGATGCACTTATATGAATTATGTTTTTCTTTGATTTTTAGATTTTGACATGCAACTAAGCTTCAACTAAAGAAAAACCGAAGATTTTGATTCAAAATACTCCAAATGCAAACAAGGCATCAATCAAAGTAACCCCAAATTCAAAAGCACTCAATGAATATGTATTTCACTTTCTCTTTTAAATATATAAGCAAATACACTCATTTTAGTTTGCAAACCAAGCAATGTAATCTATGTTTGATAAACGACAAAGATGGATTTCAAATTCAAGATGACCTAATACACATGAAAAACAACTTTGCAGAAGACAAACTGAAACCAGTGTAAGTCAATGTTTCAAGTGATTTCACAAGATGAACAGACCTAATATTTCAACAAACCAAAGACCTAAAGACACTCACAAGCGGAAAGTGACAACCAATCGACCTATAAACCCTAAAATCAATACAATTGCACTCAAACACTTGAAATTTCAAAGGAGTAAGAATTTTCTAATAAAATGAGGTAATCAATCAAAACATCAACAAAATCTAGTCATATAGGAAAAAAATAGGGCCTCGGGGGCTCAAAAACACTGGGGTTTGATAGAGAAACCCTAGATTTTCTCCAAACTCAGGGATCAACATGGTTGTTAAGGCAAAACTGGCACTAAAAGGGGGATCAATGCGACTGATTTAATAAAAAATGAGTTGGAAATGTGACTGTCAGATCAAAAAATGCGTTGGGCGAGGAATGAGGTAAAAAACAAAAAATAATTTCATAATCACTTCTAGACTGAGCACTCTAAGATAGCAACCAGTAATTGTTCAAACCTATATCAACCCAAACTAGCTGAGAACATGATGGTCAGTCAAACTAATCAAGAGATCAGTTGAGAAAGGAGGATGAAAAGGCTATAGCTTCCCCAATGGAGTCGCCATTTTGTTGTGAAGGAAAATCCCCTCTGCGGACAGAGGTGATCCCTCTATCCCAATGAGTGAGTCTAGCAACAAACTAAACTAACTAACATACACTTTCCTATCTTATGTTTGAAAAATGCAAAAGGAAGGAGAAACCTACCTCGTTCTGATGCTAATTGCTCAATCCTTAGGGGTGGCTTTGAATCTTTCACTCCAGGCCTCACTCCTTAGTTGTTCTTCACGTTCAGGAACGTGCAAGGAAGATCAAAGTACTATGCAAGATACGAGAGAATATATGGCATACATCAAACATAAACTACTTAATAGATCAAGGAACATTAAGCTAGTAGCATAAAAATTTACACAATTATGGAAAGTGAACATCAGATGTATGTATTAATAAGCTAAAAAGGGAAGCATACAACCTATGCCTTGACGTTTGAGACCTCCTTTTGGTAGATGTCCAATTCCAAGCAAATACTGTTCAAGCACTCCTTCTCTAAGCTAGAATGGGTAGCATGTAAGAATAATCTCAGCATAGGGATGAAATAATCAATGACCAACCATTTGGGAATGGAAGGGAGTGAATTTATAGGAAGGGAGAGGGAGTTAGGGATCCACAAAAGAGGGAGGAAGGTCCACATCTCAAGGGGAAATCCCATGATGATAAGATCAAGAGGCCCAAATGAGAGAGCTCAACTATATTAACAACAACCAATATACAACTCGTTCTCGAAGGTTCTAGTGAGCAAAGCTTCTCCTCCAGTTTGGGAAAACCTACGAGAAGATGTTCACCAAGGGTTTTCCTATGAAAACATATGCTAGCAATGTGAGTGTATAATTGAGAAACCTACCATTAGCATGGGCAAGTAGTGGAGAAAAATGCGTTGATGCCAAATATTGGGTTTTTAGGCAACCTTCTTCAGAATGGATTTAGGGTAGTTTTCCTTTGATTCTTCACGGAGGCTTTGGTATCCATATCATGATGGATATGTTGCACAGTAGTCAATGTTTTGGAACTTCGGGGTATGGATAGGAAGTGAATAGGAGGTGTGACAAAATACATTGTAACACTTTAGTTTAGATTCAATAAATAATTATTTTGGGTCGATAAGATTTCTGAAAATTCAACTTCTTCATACTTTTAATTCTAATTGAAGTAAGAAGTTATCTTTAATTCGAGAAGATGATAACTCTTATGTAATATTAAATGAAATTCTCCAATAGTAAATTTTCATATTCCCACTTCCATTCATTTACATTTGTGTGTTTTTTTTTTTAGTTTTTGCTGATATAGAACTCGATTTTTCATATCTTCATGATCCATTTTCACACCTCTACGGGATCAGATTTGGATCTCATTCTCCTTTGTCTAGTTTGATTTCAATTTTTTGGGAGAAGCAGTAATGATCCTCATCGAATTAGCTAAACTAGGGAGTTTCAGAACCTTTAATTTGTTTCTTAAGCATGCCTTTTATTAGAAAATGGTTGAGACACTTTTATGCAGGTTTTTCTTTGAAACAAGAAAATTTACAGCAGACAAAGACTTCTCATTTGGCTTAATCTCATTGCATGATTGTTATTTCCCTTATAGTTTCAAAGCCTCATTATTTATAACTCTACAAGATTAAAATTTACTAAACTCTCAACATAAGGAAAATACACACATGCTTATCTTCTTTTATTCATTTTTGGGACATTGTATAGTTATTCTTGTTGGACGTGGTTCTCTAAATTTGGATTTTTTCTTTTAGCTTTGATTTCTTCATTTTTTACATTTGTTGAACTTTGTTTTCCATTTATTTTTTCCTTTTGCTTTTGGTTATGTTTTGATTTTGGTGACTCTGCTAAGATTTATATGGAAGGTCTTTTCCTCACCCAAAATGGTTGGCATATATGGAAAATATTTACTCTGTTTATTTCAGTGAATTTCATTTATCATTAAAGGTATAACTTTATGGGACCATAAAGCCCTCTTGCTTTAAATCTTTTTTATGGAGAAACACACATCATTTCTAAGTGATATGGTTCACATTTTCAAGGAAAGAACAAACCTGAGTTTAGGTCAATAAATTCCTCCCTCCCCTCCACTTTATAAAAGCGCATGATTGATAGTCACGGGAAAAGAATTTGGAGTCAATATTATGAAAGTCTTATATCCATTAACATAAGTATATATTACCATCCCACCTCTTTCTCTCAAGTACATCATAAACTAAAAGCTCAAAAATGTTTATATCAAAAGGGTGATCAAAAGAGTAAGCATGGGAAATACAAGTAAACTCGTTTAAGCTTTGGACACTCCCTGGCAATGGGGCTAAGCTTGTATGGCATAAAATAC
Source organism: Pinus tabuliformis (assembly GCA_031772625.1). Lineage (NCBI taxonomy): Eukaryota > Viridiplantae > Streptophyta > Pinopsida > Pinales > Pinaceae > Pinus > Pinus tabuliformis. The sequence goes on along the minus strand of CM062819.1, from coordinate 99,162,460 downwards.
AACTTCGTCGGGGTATTGTTCAAGCTCTATGGTAGGGAAGCGATGTCAGAGATCGTTCATAAAAATGGATATATGCTTTATAAAAAAACTCATATCTCTACCTTCTTCTATTTCTCATACAAGGTAATTTTTGAAATAAATTTTTCCTAAAATTTGGATTCATGATTTTTACTCAAGTCTGCTTTTGAGTACTTGCATTTTCAAAATCATCTTTATTAATCTATTTATGTGGGGCCCATGGAAATATTTTATTGTTAGACAATTTCATGAAATCCATTATTTTCAACTTTTGGGTAAATTAAAGTTTATTATCTTTAACTAGAGATAACTGGTTCTTCCCAGTGTGTCATTAGTGTTGTAGGGAAAACCCAACACCCCCATTTTTTACTTATTTATTTCAAATAATGGGGACCCTTTCCATAAATTTTTGGTTAAATCACCTTTTAATATTTTCTTTTGGTTAAGTGTCCTACAATTTTTCCATTTTTTCATTTTCATCAGATTTCTATTTTGATTGCTTCATTGAGTTTAAATTTTTGCTAGATTTCCATCAGTACTTGTTTCATCTCATTTGGTTACATGGTTTGCAAATGATGCATATCCAAGGTTTGATATTTTTCACCGCATGGGTTTAAAAATGTATAAAATGTATATTATTTTAGTTTTTTTTTTATAAATTAGTAATTTATTGTAAATATTAACTCCTAATCAATTTTCACTAATTTCTTCATTTTTCACTAACGATCCTACAAAATCCCCGAGCTAAATTGTAGAAAAATTAAACAATGTTCTTTCGGGATCTCAGTAATTTATTCCAATTCCAAATTTTAAAAGAAGTTACAAGACCCGTATTATCAAAATTGCAAAGTGGTTGTAATTCATTTTGTAGGATTTTTAATTTCACTCTAAGTAGACCCCACTTCACCTCATCTCCTCCCTTCCTTTACAGAAATCCCGATATAAAAAGACACGAGATATAAACTCTCGATACAATTTTTCTAATATTTCTAAAATTTTGATATTTCTGATATATCCAATATCAGAATATTGGATATCAGGTTTTTATTTGATGCATATCTTAAAACTTCTGATATTTCATTTCTTCTAATATCTGGTATTGAATTATGTCATGGCTATTTTTGTTTAACATAAAGTCCCTCTCATTCCCTCTCCTCCATCACGTGGCCCTCCATATGTCATCCTCATCCTCTATTTCGATTCACTTATAGTGACGTGGGGTTTGTTATATGGATATGTTTTTATAATATATATTATATTAATATTATATTTTAATTATAATTTTTATATAATATATTTATAATATTAATATAATTATATTATATTTTTACTTAACTTTTAAATTCATTTTAATTTTTAATTTTATATAATTAATTTGTAATTAATTTAGTTTAATTTTGTAATTATAGTTAAATTAATATTAATTAACTAATAATTATTAATCTAATTTAGAATTATATTTTAGATTAAAATTTTTCTATTTTTGGCCTAGGCAGCAAATTTTCCAGAATTCTGGCAATTTGACGCTTCAATTTTGGAAGCTCATAAATTGAGTTTTACTTAGCCAAATGAGGCCTAGGATGACTCGTTGGTTAAATAAAATCATGGAAAATATTTATGAAGTGGTTTCATAACTAGATTTGATCGATTAATAAGCCTAAAATCTAGAAGAAGATCAATCTCTGAATTTTTAAACAAAAATAATTTTCTGAGTTTCATTTTCTGCATTTTCATTTCCTCATAACCTCTGTGTATTGCAGATCCATTCGATTATGTTCTCCTTTATCAATAAGATCTTTACAGGGATCAATGGAAAGCTCATATTTTATTTTTATTTATTTATTTAATTGAGTTTTAGTTGAAGATGTTTTATTTTCCATATTTGTTTTTTTTTTATTTTAATTTGTATTTCAATTGGTTTTGGCAGGAAAACACTTAAAGAGATGAGGAAAAGGAGATTTCAATCAATGGAATTGTTCTAGCAATAGAAGAACAAGAATTTTGACCATTGAAAATTGTTGGAGGAGAATTACTCTTCAACATCTCTCCTATTTAGAATTCATTTTGTAAATTATAAATTGTGGTTTGTAGAATGTACAAGGGGCTTCTCTCTTCTGCAATTTTGTAATTATTAAAGCACTATTGTAATAGGGATTTCAGGTTGTAGGAAGAGAGGATCAATCTAAGATTTGCAAATTACTAGGATTTGTCTTTTTCCATTCTCGATTATGTATGAGCGGCAAAGTTTGCACTACTAAAGCTTTTGCTTTTAGCAGCAATGTTTATGCTTTGAGAAAGATTGTTGGATATCAATTCAAGGAACATAGTATGGGACCAAGTTTAAATCAGTTTGTATTTTAAATACTATTATTTTTAATGAAAATTTCATCTTTTTTAATGGCAGATTTGCGTAAAATGTCTTTCATATTGAGCTGATCCAAAAATGGATCCTGAATAAACCTCTAAGTATAAAAGACTTCATATAAGAGGTAAAAGGTGCCAAATGGCACAAATCCTTTGTAAATCAGAGGAAAATGAAAGTCGCAGGCTACTCTCGGAAATAGTCTCATTTCAGAGATCTCTTCATTCTGAATCCAACGCAACTTGAATGGGAAAAAACAGACTTCAGATGGAGAAGTTATCACAAAAATAAGTTCCCCTTTGTTCTTTGGGAAAGCGGCAAAAATACTTTAAAAATGAGCAAAAGACCCTTATAAGGGAAAATCGCATCACATGAGGCCAAGACTTAAAGTTGGGCAGAAGGCACCCCCGATCAATGACCTCAAATGATCAGATCGGTGGGTCGGATCCGAGGCAAGCAGTGTATACCTAAGGCAAAGGTCCTAGGCCAATGCAATGGTGTGATCACTTAAATCGGTGGATCACAATCAGCGATACCACAAGGCAAAGGTAGAATGGCAGGTGATGCGATATCGCGATCGCTGATATCCGCGGATCGCAATCAAAGCTACATAGAGGAGCGACTATAGACATATATATATGCGTCGATACGATAAATCCGGACCAGAAGGGGTTCCGAAATGTAAATGAATAATCTTTCAAATCTGCCATAAGTCCATTTTGCGGGAATTTGCAGTGTTTTAATGTATTTTAAAATACAAAAGAAAACCATGAAACATGGGCATTGTGACTTTCTATAAGTGATTTCAGGCAGACTCGATAGGGATATAGTGTGCATTTATGAAGATTTGAAGTTAGGTGAATAGTGTTCTCTACGGATTTTCTCGTGTCTAGTGTATTTTCCTGTGTATGCCGAGAATGGCCGTTTCAGGGATTTCAAAGGCCCGATGCCCTCATCCGTTTTAGATTAGGTGGCCGCCTCCCCTGAATGCATTATGTAATTATTATTTAATGTTGGAAGAAGGATTTGACTGGGTAGAGGCTGAGAGCCAAATGGCAGTAAAACAGACAACGCGCAGGGAAGCCAAAGAGCCACAAATAGATGATTACACACAGAGAAACGGCAAGGGTAGCCAAAAAGCTGGAATCTCACCTCAAAGGAGGCAGAGAGATCTCAATTGAGGGCAAGCTGAATGGTGAAAGCAGTTGCAGAGCCGAGAGGGAAGAGAGAGCCGAAGAGCTATTGTGCAGAGTAGCTGAGGGAGCCTTTGGGGGTCACTTGAAGTTCAAGTGAAAAGCCAAAGAGATGAAGGTTGCAAAGGGCCAAGAAGCCAGAGTTGAAGAGCCAGAGCCAAAGCCAGAGCCAAAGAGCCAAAGCCGGAGCCAAGAGCCAAAGCCAGAGTCGAAGAGCCAAAGCCAGAGCCAAGAGCCAAAAAGCGGAGAGCTTCAAGAGCCAGGGGATAAAAAATTTTCTGAACCCACTGTTTCTATGTAAAACAGCAGGAGCTTAGCTAAGAGCTTGTAAAAAGGACTTATACCATAATCCCAGAGAGCCTAGTTGAATTGACTAGAGCTCACGGAGATGTAGCCAAAGCGTTGTGGGTGAACTCCTAATTAATATTGATGTTCTGTGTTTGCTTTTACTGCTGCATTATTTATTGTTATATGTATTTATATATCAGTTCAAGCACATTTACATATCAGCACAAACAACAGATTTTAAAGCATATAATTAGTTTAAATCAAATACCAACATACACCTATATTTTCAAGAATTTTTAATTCCGCATTGGTTAATCAATAAGACTTAGGAATATTTAAAGCTTTAGAAGTGGGAGAGGTTCTTGTAAATTAGACAAGAAGCCTAAGAGCCCCATTTTCAGATCAGGTGGTATTAGAGCTTAAGATTGATTGACCATGCCGTCAAAGAAGGTTATATCAGCATGCTTGATTGACAGAGCAAAGACTGCTTGTCTAAAAGGTGTTTAAACAGTCAGAGGCTGATTCTATGCTTGTTTTGCAGACTGACTATTGTTTAAACTTGCAGAGGTGAAGAGAAAGCTATAGATAGCTCAGTCCAGCAAGTACAAGAAGAGAAAAGAAGTCATTGGCATAATGAAAACTTCTACAAATGAGTCCTCAAATTCTTATTTCTTCATCACAAGACTCTTTGATGAATACATGAAGCAAGAATTGTCCACCATGATAGATATGATGAGAGAAATGTATGAGGATGGAAGGAAGAGCAGCATGCTTAGAGAGCAGTTGAATTCCATGAAGGAAGAGAAGCAGTTTCTTTCTGAAAAATTGCAGGAAATGGAGAGGCAACTTCATATTGCAAATATGAACCTGAAAAAGATGCATGAGTTGGAGACACAACTCTTTGTTGCCCAAGAAGCCTTAGTCAAGTATCATCTTGAAGAATAGGTAAACCATTCCATTTTTTCTTCAAATTCCTCTAAGGATGCTTATATTGGGTCTTTTGAAAAACATTCTAAAGGCATAGGTTCCAAGCTAATGTCCAAGATGGGCTATGAAGGAAGAGGCTTGGGAAAGCATGCACAAGGTATTGTTGAACCAATAATGGTTGAGGAAAGGCCTAAGTATTTGGGTCTTGGCTATGGAAAATCTTATGGAAAGTGTTCCAAAGCTGCCATGAAGGCCATTGAAACAACTCCAAGAAGGGGTTGTGTTGTAGAGTGTGAAGATTGTATTCAGGAGGAATGCAATAGCTTGAAACATCATTTGCAGGATGCAGGTGTTTAGAAGCACACACTTGAACCAGAGAGTTGGGGAGACTCCAACAGCCTTGAAGAGATTGATGGTGTTCCAAAGGGAGGCACTTCTTCATTTGCCTCACCTCCTCATGAAGGCAATGAAGGTGAAAGAGAAAGGTATAAATCTAGTTCTAAACATATTCCTTTTGATTTTGCAAAGCATGATAAATTTCCACATAGAGATGGAAAAAGAATTTCTTGTTCCTTTTGTGGTTTGGATAACCATAATGTTTCTAGATGTTGGAAGAGAATGGCCACACACATGAAGCTTTTGAAGGAAAATAAGCAAGAAGCCAAAGGTCCATTGGACAAGGCAAATCATGTTTTCAAGAGGATGCAAATGTAGTGCACTTACTGCCATAAGCAAGGACATCTTGCTGCAAAATGTTGGACTCTGAATCCAACAACGCTTCCACAAAAGTTGAAGAAAGTGGAAAGAAGAGATGGCAAAAATGGAAAGGAAGATTCCATGAATGATGTGGCTCAGAATGATTCACATGATGATGTTGATGTGCAGACAAAGGTAGTATCTTTGAAAGGGATTGGTAAGAAATGGGTAGAGTTCTTATCCGATTAAGATTGCATGTCTATTGATGCATCTACATTATATTTCATTTCAGCTTCGAAAGTACAGTGTGCTTAAGCAAAAGTTGAAGGATGAAATGCATGCATAAGCTTGATATGCATGAACATAGGGATGTTGATGATTTCCTTGTTTTTGAACATGTACGTGTAATTAACTTGCAGGGTTGATTGACTTGACATGCATGTGATGCCATGATTGACTTCGGAGAAGTTAACTTGGTCTCCAAATGGAGATAATGATGAAGTGTTTCATCTTTTGAAAAAGAGTCCTAATGGTCTTTTTCTACATGCTTGACTTGAAGGGTCATTTGTTTAAAGGCATGTTTTGTGGGCTTGTGGTTTAGTCCATAACTCATATGCAGATGTAATACATGGAGTTGTTCACAAGATGTGAAATCTGTTTCTTTTGTTGAAGAAGGATTTTAGGCCATCCAGTTGTTGTCTGTATTCCTGTTGTTGTTAAAAGTTGTTGTTGACAGCTTGTTTAACAGATACAAATGAAAGTTTGTGGAGAAGATGTACTTCACATTTGTTTGAGCCACCTTGGATAAATTATCCAGGAAGAAGAGATCAAATTACCTTATATGACCATCTCAGCAGAAGTTTTGTAGGAAGGCACGGAGGAAGACAGTTCTTCCCAAGAAGACCAGCCCATCCAAGAAGGGAAGTGGTTAGAAACCTTGATTCAGAGGCACTATGCAAAGGAAAGTGTAGGGACGTTGAAAGAAGAGGGTGAGTATTATAGACATATTTGGGAACTGCAACCCCAAACTTATATGTCGATAAACCAAGGGCTCTTTAAACCCTAAAAGTGTTGTTTCATACATGGTCAACTGATTACATCATTCCCCAAAAGTTCCACCTGAAAAACCACTCAAAACTTGCCAAAACTAGACCATACTGACTGCTCCACTATCAAGGTGCAATGAATACTGACTCCTACACTAGCCAAGTGTGATGCATACTGAAGAGGCCTTCTGTGGGGTGCGATGAGCGAGAATGGACAAATGTATGAGATAGTTTGCTAAGTGGATGCTCATGGAATCTTCTAGAAACTTCTCCTATGACACTTGTCTCTCTGAATTTGCCCAGGGATGAGTAAGAGATCTAAGAAATCTCCAAGTGGAACCAAAAACTACAAGTGGAATGACACTAATCAAAAACCCAGAGATGACTCACACCCTTGCAGACATCTATAAATGGATCCCTCATCTAAGAGATCTAGAGGCTAGAATTTTGTAATTCGTAAGGACATGCTGATAGTTTGTCTTTGAGAGGGAACATTGTATTGTTGGGTGATCTTTCTTTTCATGAGGTGAAGAGGGATTTGATGTTGGGAGGATGATGCTGGATCAGACAGCTAGGTTGCAATCCTCTCTTCTATTATTAATAAAGTTATTTGAGTTTTCCTCCATACAATCATGTATTTGTGAATGTTGTTATTTGTAAATGCTATTGTATGCTCATTGTATTTTTTATTCTGCAATGCTTATGATATCATAGATCGAGATGCTTTGATGGTGTTGTTTTACTACGTTTCTATGGGTATTCTCTAAGCGGGACAAGTAGGAGAAGAGTTGCAAGCTCCGTCAAAGAGGAGAGAAATCAAGCAAGGAGTCAAGCGGAAGATCTAGGTTGGTCCCTTTACTTCTCTCTTATCTATTATACATAGAGGAAATCACAAATTGCTTTGATTGTTTGTTTCTAGGATAGCTGCCAATCCTAGAGGGACTAGTAGATAAAAAAGACACTAGTTTTCTCGAAAACAAAATGGCAACTCTGCTGGGGAGCGAATAGTTTGTTTGTTTGTTGTTTTTGTTTGCTTTATAAACTATAGACAGAGCTTGAAGTTAGCCAGATAGCCTTCGATCTGATTTTGCTATGCAATCGCAAAGTAGATGAATGCTACTTCAGTCAATCTCTGGTTTAGTTTATGAACTAAACATCTGACTTACAAGCATCCTAGATGCCCTTGTGGTAGCTCATTAACCTCCCAAGATCATACCCTTGTACTTTTTTCTTTACTGTCCATAATAGCTCAGCTTAATCCACTGAAATCAACTGTAAATTTGAGCCAAAACCCATCTCAGTTGCACTCCCTGGCCCATCACACTATCTCTAACTGGAAGCCAGTATGCATCGCACTTCCCATGTGTAGCAGGTGAGATGCATCCCTATTTCTGTGAAGCACAGGTGCAATGACTGAGTAATCCTATTTCTCTCCTTGAAATTTGGGGTTTTTGTCCTTGTTTTCAGCTCTGTTTGATTGTTTTATGAACAGTATCTCATTACTGAAGCCTCCTTGCTTTACATAGTTTAGCCTCCATTGATAAGGATTAGTAAATGTTTTTATGTATTTGTCTATCATTTACAATCTATTGTCGAAAAGTTACTTAAATCGAACTGTCGTTTTTTGTCAAAAAAGAGAAGTGTCGTAAAGTCTTCCTTCTTTAGATAGTCGATTGAACTTTTTGTTTTGTATTTGATTTCATTTATTGTTATTTGAAGTGTCGAAAGCATTTTCTATTCGAAATTGAAAAGTGTCATTTAGTCTTCCTTTCCATTTTGAAAAGAAATTGTCGAAATGTCGTTTTGAAGAAAATAGTTCAGATCTATAGTTAGTTTTCCTTTTTGGCATTCCTCGCATTAAGGGAATGAAAAACAAATACATGCACTTGCATTTAGACTGTTGTTATCGGGAAAACTAGTGTCCATTCAGAGTTTTTAGTCCCACTAAGATGGGTAGCTATCTTAGAAACAAACAAACCAAAGTTACTTGTGTTTTCATTTACGAGAGATAGATGAGAGAGAAGCAGAGAGTACCAACCTCAGTCTTTTGCTAGTCTCCTTGCTTGTTTCCTCTCTCCCTTGATAGAGCTTTCGCCACTCCTTTCTCACTTGTCCCACTTCAAAGAACACTTGTAGAGTCAAAGCAACAAAATACCATCAAAGCATAGAGATCTATAACCATAAACAATATAGGATCAGATGTACATTAACCATACAAATGCATACACAAATACAATATTCAGAGATATACAAGCATATGGAGGAAAACTCAAATAGCTTTATTGATAGAAGTAGTAGAAGAGAGGATTACAACCAAGCTCTCTGATCCAGCGTCATCCTCCCAGCATGAAAGCCCTCTTCACCTCATGAAAATCAGGTCACCCAACAATATAATGTCTCAAAGAGAAACCAACAACACTTCCTTACAAAGTACAAAATTCCAGCCTTTAGATCTCTAGGATGAGGGATCTATATATAAATATTTGCAGGTGGGTGAGTCAGCTTCTGGGATTTTGATTAGTGTCATTTCACTGATAGTTCTTGGTTCCACTTGGAGATTTCATGATCTCTTACTCATCCCTGGGAGAATTCAAAGAGGTAAGTGTCAAATGAGCAGTTTCTAGACGATTCTCTGGGTTTCCACCTAGCAAACTTCCTCTGCCATTTGTCTACTCTCACTCATCACACCCTACAGAAGGGCCTTTCAGTATGCATTGCACCCTTTGCATGTGATAGGTGAGATGCATCACACCCTCAGCATGGAGCAGTCTATATCGTCCAATTTTGACTAGTTCTAAGTGGTTTTTTAGGGATAACTTCTGGGAAATAATGTAATCAGTTGACCTTGTTCCTTTAGGGTATGAAACAACACTTTTAGGGGTTTAGAAGCCCTTGGTTTATGGATATATTTGATTGGGGTTGCAGTGCCCAAATATGTCTATAACAGTTGCCCCCTAAAGCATGAGGTCGTAAATCTTCTGATGTCGGGTGAAATGCTTTATCATGAGGATCCGAGGTTTTTTCGAACTGGAAGGTGACCTGTAATAAGATACAATAAAATACATTATCTTCATAATATTTTCATGATCTAGCTAAGGTGGGCATTCCCATGCTCAACTTTATAAATTCATTTTCATGTACATAGGACAGACAACTGTCTATGTGGCAGACTGATGATTCTGGTAGAGCCATCATCCCTTAGCTTGGATGATTATCTGTGTAGCTATGATGTACATTTGATGTCTTTATTTTCCTGAATATATCGCAGCCTAGATGGATGAAACTAGATCCGGGGTCTTCAAACTCGTTCAATCTTCACCCGAAGTACAAGTCAATCCATGTGAAAAGATGTTCTCGTGTCGAACATGGAAAGACATCGCCTGATTACCAACCAATGATGTAAGTTGTTAACAGGCGCAAGAGGAATCACCGATAATTATAATGACCCTCAAGGTACTGCAGTATAATTCATGTGGTGTGAATACATGAGTCGATGTCGAACACCAAGCAAAATCTTTCGGTCGAAGGCCATTGATGTAAACCTGTCGTCCAAGTGAGAAACTTGCCATTGAGGCATGCAAGCTTCAAAGTACTGAAAGGGTTGTTCCTAAGTCAACTTCTTGGATAATGCGCTGATGTTGACAAGAAGTGACCTGTCGTAGGAGGGCCTTAATGAATCCCACATCTACGACACGAAACAGAGCAAATGATTTTGTGGAGGTGAAAACGATATGATGATACAAGGTTCAGGGTGGCAGTCATGAAAGAATTAAGTGTGAAGGTATTGCAACGGATGGGATGTTAGCTGGGTTGGTGAATTCTATGAGCGACTTCTCTTGAACATGTTGGCGACACTGAAAATGGATCGGTAGCATTAACCCCAAAAATGGATGGTACGGAGGACCAATGGTGATATGACCTGTGAACAAAATAACCCAACCCGACTCAATCATGGTGATGGAGTGAAAGTGTCGTGTTCAAGAGCAACCTGCTACCAATGAAGTTCTTCAAGTTTTCTTCCCAATTTTTCCCCAGTCATTGCTGACCAGTACCTCTTTATTTTTTCCAAGCTTGAGGAGGATAACATATGCTTGTTCTATAATTTTCCCTTCGGGCAAACCTGTCAGTATGTTTTAGCAAGCCTAGCGACAGTGAAACTCACTCTTGTCTGTAATGGAAAATTTTGTCATTATTGTTTTAACGAGTTTAACGAAAAAGATAACTCGGTCCTTTTTAGTTTTAGAGAGTCTGAAAAGAGACAGAAAGGAAAGTCCAGTAATAATTTTTCGTAGTATAATCCCTTAAGTCCGAAAAAGTATAAAATAATATGAAAGGGATGACTTTTCCGATCACTTTAATGAGCCGAAAAAGACAAGCGCTCGATCTTTTTGTGTAATGATCCATCAGGTCCAAAAAAGTTAAAATATAGAGGAGGGATGGCACTTCCAATCACTTTAACGAATTGGAGAGGGTAATTGCTCGGCAATCTTTTTATATTTTACAAGTCTAAAAAGAGCTTAAAAGAGACTTGTCTTTGAGGAACGAGTGATATTTTCGGGTAGCAGCTAGTTCCAGGTAAGGGTTTGGAAATTTTCAATCACGGCAGTGTAAATAAAGTGGCTAACAGAATCACTTGTCGTAGTTGTTCCTCAAAAGGGAAAACAATCAAGTGGAGGTATGATCGGCTAAAAAGTGGAGGTGATGGCAAGAACATGACCAAGGCTCAAAAGCTGATAGTAATGTGATCACAAAGGTTATTTACCGAAAGTGGGTTCATTTTTTAATGAGCTTGAACTCTAGGGGAACATATGCTCATAGCTAGGTTTATTTTTTAACGAGCTTGAACTTTGCGGAAACATTGCTCATGATAATAGTCAGAGATGTTTGATTCACCATTAACATTATGTTCTCTTGATGGTCATACTACCTGTTCAATTACTCCATCAAACTGATTAGAAATGTAAATACATGCTTGAAAAATGAGTTAAAAAACCAATACCTTACTTGAATTACGTGAACAGTAACATAAAAGTAGTTTTTACCTCTCATTTTACCATTTCATTCAAATTTGGGATTGTTGGAGCTCTGGAGGTGTTTTTCCCCCTCGATTTTCATCAACTGATTCCGGGAGATTCTATGGACTATTTTCGGCGCCGTCTGGACTAGGTAGGAGCTAACCTTGAGCTCTTCAATTGTATTCTTTCCTTTTCTGATTCTGAGCATGTTTTCCTATTTTTCTGGGCCTCTGGGGTCTGAATAGTTTGTTCTCTCCCCATCGCCAGTCAGTATGCATCCCACCTAGTACACAACTAGGGTGCGATGGGCACAAGGAGGAAAGTTTATGCACTTATTTTTCATGGAAATTTTTCCTGTTATTGCCCAAATCAGGATCCTAATTCTTCTCTTGTTTGTTTTTCAGAGATTCATCGGAGCAACATGGTCATTACATGGCATGAATGTGAGCATGAAGAAGAGGATATGATTGCCTTACATGATCCGAGTATGGTGACTGCATTGCAGAACTGTGGCTTGCTCAAGTTCTTCTGCATATCCAGCATGAGGCAACAAATCAACTTGTTGCAATATCTTCTCAATGCATGGGATCCTACCAACCAAGTGTTCCAGATTAGAGGTAAATCCATCCCTTTGACTGTTGAGGATATCTACTTCCTGACCATTTTGTCGAGGCGTGGTTCCCCTCTCTCACTATTAGGATCTGCCTGTGGGGGTGAATCCATGAGGGATTATATTCGCCGATTTTGTAGAGATGGATCTCAGCCAAGCAGGGACGACAAGATCAGTATTCGAGATGTCACTGACCAGTCCTTAAGGACTATCTTATTCACCTTTGCTAGATTGGCTGGTAGCACGGCTCTTCACTTGGCCAACAGGTCCTATATGCAGTATGCCTTGGAATGCCTTTAACCAAAGGTATTCAACTGGTGTGATGCAGTACTTCCGGTGATAAAAGAATAGCTTACCATGGTGAAGAATGGAAGATCCAAGAACTTTGGTTATGGTTCTATTCTGACCGCTTTCGCCTTGGAGAAGATCCCACTGATGCAACCACAGTACATTTCACTCGGAGTGTCAACACCGACAGAACCACAGATGCATAGATGGGTCGATATTATGGCCAGACATACTGGTCAGTCGTAGATTTCATTCTCTAATGCCTTCTTTGAGTGGTTCAACCGTCAACAGATGGTTTATGCCGAGTATCCATATGCCGGGATGGATTTTCAGGGTGACCCAGATTTGGTGCTGCCGGCTAGCGAGAAGTGGGGCGTTATAGGTAAAAGATCTGACCATATCTTTGTTTATTGCTTTTATAATGTTCTTGTGTTTTTTAAATGTTATCAAGACTAATCAAACCCATGTACTTGTGCAGATATTGGACCGGTGCGACCAGCAGTGCGCCCGAGGGTAGCAGCTGTCGTTCCAGTAGGAGAGGCTGTAGGGAGGGTTGTCCTTCGTGATCTAGATGTAGCCGAGACCCTTGCCGTATTGCAGGATCAGATCGAGGGTCTCACCCTTGGTATTCAGGATGTGAGGACTGACGAGTTACCTCTGAGATTACAGTGCCATACCACTGGCGTGCCGAGTCAATGGACTAGGCTCTTACGTATGATCGCACAGGTGGTGACTTGTTATCACTAGCACCATTAGTCTAGGGTGCTTTCCTGCATTTTTGAGTTTTTGGGTCGTATGACCGATTTTGTCCTGGACACAAAACATTTTGTAAAAAACTATAAATAGTTATATATGTTTTTGATTTTCAGAGCTTTATTTTGGTTAAGTTATATGATCCTGATGCAAATGTTTAAAATGCTTCTCTTTCATAAATGTTGTAAATGTCTATCTAACACATAATTTGCTAATGAATTAGTTAATGTGTTTAAGTTTCTGGAAATGTGTTGATATTGAATAGAATCAAACTACCTTTCCAAAATCCTAACCCTTAGGAACATATGATAGATAGCTAGATTCTGAACGAAATAGATGCCGGTAAGCTGTAGAATGATGAGTCATGAGTCTAGCCTGACAACAAGTCGGTGTATGCCATGTGCGATGGCATCAAAGAGAAGCTCTATCAACGCACTATATTCAGTGATGTTGTTCATTGACCGACCAATACATACCCCTCTGAAAATCACTAACTCACCGCTTGGATCAAAGATGGCCAATGGCTGCAGAAGATAGGTTCCACGTACTACGACTAGCTCCATCGGCGTACCCAACAGATGATTCCAATAGGTTCAACATCTACAACAAATGCAAAAGTGGATTACCTAACCAAAATGATCACTCTTGACGAAAATAAAAAAAGTAACAAAAGAATATAAAGAGATTACTACACTTAATCAAGCATAGTGACGCTTAAGGTACAACCCATTTCGGGGTTGCGACAGTGGAATCCCATCATAATCTACTAGCTCGTAGTCTCCTTTTGCTAAGACTCGCTTAACAATGTAGGGACCCATCCATAATGATTGGAACTTACCTACTCCCAATTTATCAGATTCCTAGTTGTAAAGTATGACCAGGTCACCTTATGAGAAGACACGGGGTTTGAAATTCTTGTCAAACTGCGCCTTGATTCATTTCTTATGAGCTTCGTTAGCTAAGGTGGCGTCACGATAGGTTTCATCCAACAAGATTAGTTCCAGGAAACGAGCCTCTTCTTCTGAAGTTCCAGGGAGAAGGTCGACTGTGAGCTTGAGAGATGAAATTTCACACTGAACCGGCAAGACCGCTTCCAAGCCATACACCAGCTGAAAGGGTGTAAATCTAGTTGCATTTCTCACCGATGTCCTATATGCCCACAAGGCCGAGTACAGGATTAGGTGCCAACTCTGTTTGTGGACTCCAATCATCCTTTGCAGCATGCACTTTAAGAATTTGTTGACCGCCTCAACTTGTCCATTATCTTGTGGATAATATGGAGTAGAACTGTCGTGGGACAGTCCTAATTTGGTAGCCAATTTAACCATCATGTGATTGTTGAAATGTGATCCATGATCTGTGACTATAGCTTGTGGAACACCGAATCTAGAGACTACATGATTGAAAAAAAAGAGCAGCCATTTCACCACTGTTGTTTAATGTAGGCATCACCTCAGCCCATTTTGTAAAATAGTCAACTGTGACTATGATATACCCATGCCCCTCGGCCAAGGTGGGGTTACATGTCATGAAATCTATGCCCCATTTGGTGAATGGCCCAACAGCAACTACTGGATGCAGAGGTGCGGGTGGTATTCTGGTTTTGCGGTCGAAGATTTGACAAGCATGGAAACTTCTGACTACGGTTATGCAATCTTTGGACATTGGTGGCCAGAAGTAACCTGCTCATAAAATCATTTGCGCTGTAGCATAACCAGATTGATGCCCCCCACACGCGCTTGAATGACAATCATTCAGGACTTTTTCGGCCTCCTCATGGGTGAGGCACCTTCGCAGAGTTGTATCGATACCACGACAGTAAAGTGTATCACCGACGATCATGTAATCTTTTGCTTGGTATCGAGTATGTCGTTGTTTTGAGTGAGAGGTGTTAGGCCTATATGTTTGGGTTTGGAGATAGATGATTATATCTCCATACCACGGATCGCTCAACGATATCAGAAACAAAGATTCATCCATGATTGATGCTTTGGATGTTGAATCGTTGGACGATGACCCGAAGTTCCATAGTAACTCTGTGAAAACCATAGATTTCTTTGATTTGGATTTTACAAATTCCAGATCAAACTCTTTTAAAATGGCTACTTATTTCGAATATTTGCCCCCAAGTAACTGACGCGATAGAATGTAAGTCATAAGGTTGTAATCTGACAAAATGGTTGTTTTTCGAAAGAGAATATAGTGTCGAAATCTCTGTACTGCTTGAATAGCTGCAAGAGCCAGGTTTTCAACATAGGAGTACTTGCTTTCTGTATCATTCAAGTTTTGACTTAAATAATAGACAGGATGTTCAATTCCATTGTCTTCTTGAACTAAAACCATTGTGATGGTCATATCTGCTGCAGCTAGATACAGGTTAAAGTCTTTTTGATAGTTAGGAGCCTACATTGATGATGCTTTTATTAGGGATTCCCTTAGAGCATCAAAGGAAGCTTGCGCAACCTGATCCCATTTAAAGGGGACTTCTTTTTTCAAAAGACACATATAACCTTTAGCAAGTTTGGCATAATTTGGAATGAACCTCCTAAAAAATTTTGCTTTCCCTTGGAGTTTCTGAATCTGGAGCAAATTTGAAGGTGGAGGCGTATCGATTATTGCCTGAACCTTACATGGGTCGAGTTGAATCCCATCCTTAGAAACCACGAAACCAAGTAAACGACCAGAACTGACACAAAACACACATTTCTGTGAATTGAGTCGTATCTTGTAGTGTCGGCAACATAGAAATATAGTTCTCAAATGCTGCGAATGATCAGTCCGCTTTCACGAATGAACTAGCAGATCATCGAGATATGGTTAAACGATTTTCTTGATGTCATGGAAGGCATAATTCATAGCCCTCTGAAAAGTTGCCCCTGCATTCTTTAAACTGAAAGGTAACTTCCGGTACGCAAATGTGCCCCACAGACATATAAATGCAGTCTTTGACTAGTCCTGTGGGCGGATATTAATTTGATTATACCTAGAAAATCCATCCATGAATGAAAATATTTCGCATCTGGTGCATTCATCAATTATCTGGTCGATGAAGGGTGTAGGGTGGTTGTCCTTTGGACAAGCTTGATTTACATCCCTATAATCAATGCACCCTCTAATCGTTCCTTGTTTTTTCATCACAGGAACAATATTCGATACCCAATCAGTTAGAGGAACTAGGTAAATGAAACGAGCATGTAAAAAATTTTCAACTTCTGCCTTGATGGCAGCGGCTTTCTTCGGGTGCACCTGCCGAAGCCGTCGTCGTACCGGTTTGACATCTAGATTGTTAGGCCCCTATACTACTAGTGTAACCCCTTATTGTTATTAGTACAACCCCCTTATTATATTGATGTACCCATGTAGTGCCCATATTGTTACTATTGTGCCCCATAGAAGCCCACTATTGTTATTATTGTGCCCTTACATTATTATTGTTATGTCGGCTCTGATTACATTATGACCCCTTAGACACCTGTATATAGAAAGGAGGTATTTTCATTTGTATCATCCAAGAATTTTTCATATGTGTAATGTAAAGGAGGTTTCCCCCTCGCAGAGGCTGAATTCTAAGGCATTGATCTATCTTTTCTATCTTTTTGTGAGTTGGTTTCATAACATTTGGTATCAGAGCTTTGGATTCTAGGGTTTCGCTGCTCCAAATAGGTCATCGTGGAATTTTTGCTATAACTTTTTTTCTGTGACATTTAAGAAGCTAAAAAAAAACTCATTTGAGAAGAAATCGTGCTTAACATCGGGTCCAAATTTCAGAGCTTTTCGCACTATATTTGCGGAGATATGATCTAAGGAAGTTGGTCTTTTTGCAGACTCTTGAATTACATTCCAAACAAGTGACCTGGGGAAAATCGTCATAACTTTCTCTCTGAGCGTCAGATTGAAATTTCATAAGGTATAGAAAGAGGACGGACTGTAGTTTTTTGTATATATTTTTTAGAGCCAAAGGTCGAAACAGTGACTCGTGGCACGTCGTACAAGTTCACTCTACTGAACTAGTCTATAATCAGGTCACTGTGGGAGATTTGGCATAACTCTTCTTTGGAGAATCCAATTTCGATCAAACTGGTGGCATTGGAAAGTGAACATAGAGTGCTACTGTAGGTCACAAGTTTAGAACTGGAAGAACCGAAATTACAAAGTTATAGTCATTTCAAGATCGAGCTCCTAAAATCAAGAAAAGGTGATATGAGGAAGTTTGATGGCAAAGATCCGGTAAATTGGATACTTCAAATGGAGCAATATTTTGATCTACATGGTATACCACTATTACAAAAGGTATGTATTGCATCTTCATTTTTAGAACCGGATCAATTTTTATGGTATAAAGAGCTTTGTTCTCGTAAACAACTTGTTACATGGTCAATTCTCACGGAGGAAATGATAGCACATTATGAGGATACAAAGAGCAACACCTTCTTTAGAGCAACACCACAACAATTGGAAAGAGAAAAAGGGCTTTGTGACATAGTGGAAAGTAAAATTATGGCAACAAGGAAGTCTACCACTCACAACTATAAAGATGGAAGTGTTATTTCTCCTAGCCTTCCACAACCTACAAGGGTTACACCACAACAATTGGAAGAAAAAAGAGAAAAAGGACTTTGTTACAATTGTGATAGCAAATGCACTAAAGGTCATAAGTGTGCTGAGAAGAAATTATTTTACATAGAGTATGAAGAGGAGGAAGAAAAGGATCAAGAAACATCAAAAGAAGAGGATATACGCCAGGACCCAACCCTAGAGAAAGAAGAAATGAATCAGACCATATCTTGTAAAGCATTGGTAAGAATTACCACTCCTCAAACTCTCAAGATAGAAGGACATATCAAGAAGAAAAAGGTGCAAGAAGTGAAAGATCACATCGAGAAAGAAGAAATGAATCCAACCATATCTTGTAATTCATTGGTCGGAATTACCACTCCTCAAACTATCAAGATAGAAGGACATATCAAGAAGAAAAATGTTCAAGAAGTGAAAGATCACATCGAGCATCAAGAAATGAATCCAACCATATCTTGTAAAGGTTTGGAAGAAATTACCACTCCTCAAACTCTAAAGAACATATCAATAAGAAAAAGGTTCAAGTAGTGAAATATCACATCGAGCATCAACAACAAGTTCTCCAACTTTTAAAGGATAACGCCACTTTGGTGCAAAATCAAATGAAACAACAGGTAGATCAACATCGTAGTGAAAAATGTTTTGATGTAGGTGATTGGGTATTTTTACTACTACATCTCAAGCAAGCTATTTATGAGAAGGAAATGTTGGCAATACTACATGCACTTAAAAAATGGCGACCTTACCGAATGGGAAGACACTTCAAGGTAAAAATGGATCATGATAGTCTTAAATACTTTTTAGAACAACTATTATCTTTAGAAGAACAAAAAAAATGTGTCACAAATATGTTGGGTTATGACTTTGACATCATCTATAGAAAATGGAAGCAAAATTTTGTTGCAGATGCACTCTCAAGAAAGGATGAGGATGTGGAAGCATTGTTTTGTGCTATTTCTATTATCCAACCAGATTGGATAAACGAAGCAAGGGATGAATGGAAGAAGGACGAAGAAGTATGGCCACTTATTCAAAAGTTGCAAAAGATCCCAATTTAAACAATATTGCCATAAATTGAAGAGGAAGGAAAAATAATATTGGAACCTGGAGCAGTCACAGAAACAAGAACCCGACAGCTATGAAATCGATCAATTTCAAAGTATCACATCAAGTGGACGAACTTACCCACTGAAGATTCCACATGGGAGGACAAGAATTTTATACATAAGCATCAAGAACTACTTAAGTTTTGAGGACAACACTTTTTGAAGGAGAGGGGCATGTTAGGCCCCTATACTACTCGTGTAACCCCTTATTGTTATTAGTACAACCCCCTTATTATATTGATGTACCCATGTAGTGCCCATATTGTTACTATTATGCCCCATAGAAGCCCACTATTGTTATTATTGTGCCCTTACATTATTATTGTTATGTCGGCTCTGATTATATTATGACCCCTTAGACTCCTATATATAGAAATGAGGTCTTTTCATTTGTATCATCCAAGAATTTTTCATTTGTGTAATGTAAAGGAGGTTGCCCCCTCGAAGAGGTTGAATTCTAAGGCGTTGATCTATATTTTCTATCTTTTTGTGAGCTGGTTTCATAACATAGATAAATCTTGATTTCGTGTTCAACTATGCTCGAGTCAATGCCTGGCATTTCTTCATATGACCATGCAAAGACATATCTGAACTCGCGAAAGAGAGCACAATATATTTCCAGTTCTGAAGAAGAGCAAGATTTACTGACATGAATATTCTATACAACATCTAGTTTGGTCGAGATATTTATGGCGACAGTTTCTTCAATATTAGACAGATTTCGCTCGGAATCCACCGTATTTACAGTATTTGATAGAAAATAAAAAATTGAAGGATGATTAAGATCGCTGGAACAATCTTCGTGGTAATCTGGAAGATGGGAACGATGGTGGTAATCTTCCCATGGTGCCTTTCCTATCATCATCGACTGAGCAATTCCTTCTTCTGTAGAATGTACATGCGACCAAGGATCTGAAGAGGTACCATATTCCTTAGACCTATCCATCCAAACAGTTGATGAGCGTTGATTTGGGTTTGCCACCCAGGCCAAGAAAATTGATTGCTACAATATTTCTATTGGGCTTGGAGGCAATACCTAGCGATGATCCATGCTAACATCATGTTTGGAAATCTTCTAAATCTTTGTAGATATAGAAGATACCATATTACAGGTTTCCACCGTGGCCATTTCCGCCAGATTATTTGGAGGCGGTAGGGCAAAAGTACCCATTAAGATCGGGTCTTTTAGGAGGCCTACTCTGATTTTTTGGATCGAATGAGAGCTTCCATGCATCATTGGAATGCTTCCTATAACTTGTGAACTGTTGGGGAGGAAGGTTTGTTGATCAACGATTGTAATTCCTCCTTAAAAAGGAAATACAATCTTTCCAAAGTATGTTGACACAACTGTAGCCATAGCATAAATCCAGGGCCTTCCCAGTAGGATATTGTAATCGAGGTTTCCATCGATAACTTCAACATCAATTTCTATTGTTTTTCCCCCTGGTTCAACTTGCAAGTTACTTAAAATCCCATACGGGGTGTATGTTCATCCATCGAATGGTTTTAATGTCGTTGATGATCACGACAAGGGTTGTGAGCCTAAAGTTTTCCAGCAACTCATTGACATAATGCATGTAGATGCCCCCTCATCAATAATTGTTCAATGAATAGTTTTGTTGAGGGCTTTCACTTGGACAAGGAAAGCGAGTTGAGCTGGTGTATCCTTTATGATTAAAGGCCAAAAAATTGGAATCCGCTGGGTCAATCCCACCTATTGCTGATAATAGATCCTGCTTTTGGGAGGGGAAATTTTGCAGTACTTCAAGTGTCGACATAGCGGATGGCGATTGGGCCAGATCCTCTACTATATTATAATTTTGTGCTGCTTGAGCACGAGGATTAAATGTCGATTTGTGTACTACCCCCTTTGGCGGTTTTATCGTTAGTTCAGGAATGATGGGTGGCTCAACTTCGATTGAAGTTGTTGTCAAGCTACTAGGTTGATCTGTAGCCTTGTTGTTCGACAGTTGTGGATTCCTGTAATCCTTATTCCTTTTCGATATCAAAGCATCATTTTTCTGTTTCGAAATGGACAACATAAGCACTTGGGATGGGGAAGCATTGTCGCTAGCAACCAGATTGGTTTCTAGGTTTGGAAACGGATCAGTGAATACCGCTGAGGTTTCTGAACTCTTGAAGAATTTCTTAATCTCAGCTTTATGCAAAAAATCTCTCGTCCAATGGTCCTCATCGCATATGAGACATGGCCAATTAGGTTTCATTTGCCCAAAAGGCTTTTTAGAGGATTTTTGCTTTTCTTTTTCTTCTTGCCCCCTAGTTTCTTCGGTTCTTTGCCTTTTTCGGTCGACATGGCATTAACCTCCAAGGCAAGAAGTTTGTCATTTGCCTTTTTACTGGAAACTACAAGGGCTTTACCAAATGAGGCCTTCACAGTTTGCGTACTTGAGGTACCAATCACGCTGTCGCTGACATGAGAGTCCCTGTTCAATTTAGGAGGAGAAGGAATGGAAAAATCCGGTCTAGGAGCATCAGGAATTTTGTCGTAGAGCATGCTAGATTGAGTATAGATCAAGTCTAGATATTGCGCATGAGCAATGACTTGTTCTTCAGTGACAACTCCTCCCTTGGCCACATCTTCTGTAATAGAAGGTAACAATGACTTAATAAACCATTCAGCTAACAGTTGATCAAGAACATATGTCTTTACCATTCTACGGATATGTCACCACTCATGAATATGATCAGATATATGAGTGGTTGTAGTCTGCTTAAAATTGGTAAGAAGCTCCGTTCTTGTTTCGTACCTTATGGGTAATTGAAAATGGGTTAAAAAGGTGGTGGCAAGGGTGCTGAAGTTATCGAATAAGCTCTAGGCAATTCGGTGTACCATTTTGCTACCGGACGAGTTAACATTTGTTGAAAAAGGTGAAGCCTAATCGAATCATTATTGAGAGTGTTGGACGAACACCACAGATGAAAGGTCATCACATGATTCGATGGATCTTCACCCAGATTTCCATTGAATTTAGGAATATCTGATGCAACTTTATGAGGAATTTCCGGCCACCAAGGGGCATAAGCAATTGGATCATTTGTTAGCCAATTCATATCTGGTAATTCTAAAGTTGCTACGAAAGGCAACTGTTGATTCAGGTTTGGCGAAGCATACCCAGGATAAGATGGGATCGCCTGAGCCGTGGGTCTTTGCATACCAGCATAATGTATTTGATGCTGATAACTTTGATAAGGTTGATGGGCGTAACCATTATAATATGATTGTTGGTAATCGTTTTGAATATATGGCTACCCATTACTTGCAAAGCTTTGTTGCTCAGGTCCTCGGTAAGCTTGCTGGAATTGCAGTTGTTGATATTGCACCAGCCATGGCTATGAGACCATTTGTTGTTGCCCAATACTGGATGTTTGACCAAGATGAGGGGTTATAGTACCCGTTTGAGCCTGAGTCGCTTCAGTTAAGGAGCCACTAATCGGCCATAAAAGTGATTGAGTCATGGAGACAAGAGGCTATTGTATTACAACCTGAGACACTGGAGGTTGACATACAACAAGCAATGCTTGTACTTGCGACACCGTCACAATAGCCGGTGTAGCGGGAATGTTCAACACAGGTTGATTTTGTTGCATTAAATATACAACTCTCGGCTGTTGAGGAAGTATTGGTACCCAACCACTGGATGTGATTCCAGCTTGACCCGAATTCTATTGTGAACTCTGATATGGTTGTTCTCCCTAAGGGAACAATGAAAAGGCATACTGCCACCCATATGGTGGCAATCCAGTGTTCAAAGGGAAAATTGGCGTTTGGAGAGTGGACTGCCCAAATTGATACTGTTGCGAAGGATTAATTTTCTGAGACTCAACATTAGAAATTCCAGATAAGGTTCTGGATGAACAAATAGGAGCAAACCATACTGTCAAAATAGTCCCTGGGTGGAATCCATCTAGTGGTTGAGAACTAGTTGGGACAGATGGTACACTAGTGAACATTGTCGGAGTGGCGGCAAGAGGTTCTGCTGCTGCTGTATCAGATGACACAGTCCTAGATGTCGATGGTTGTTCAGAAATATCAAGTCTATCCAAAATATTTCCTAGAGATTCTACAGGAACTTGCGATGAAGGGTGACTAACTTCAGTAGTAGAAGGATATAGGTGGATCCCAGTTCCAAAATGCAATGGAGTACTGGACGGAAGATCCTCCACAATCTCTTCTATAGCAATCAGTCTAGGCAAAAGAGGCAAACCATCAGGTCCGTAAAATATTTTCGTGTCGAAGAAGGTATAGAGTCTACAGCGACAAATGTTGGAGGGGTGACACCTTCCGAATCAGCCCTAGATGGAGCGGGTTCAAGAATAGAAGTGTTTACCGTTACACTAGGATCAGTTCTAATGTCCTCTTGTAACTGCGGAACTTCTTCTGTAGAGGCAGGGATACTAGAAATAGTTGGAGTAATTGGAGTCTTTGGGGATGTTGAAACACAAGTTTCAAATAAACCAGGAGACTTTGACCCAGTTAAACGAGATCGCTTGGCCTGGAATGGTTTCGTTTCTGGAGTCAAAGACGGTTGACTCGTTAGTCTTCACGAACAACGGGGTTTTGATTGACTTTCTTCCACGATTGCAGATTACTTGATCAACTCAAAATAAAAAGGGGAAAATGTAATTCTGAATTAAATGAATTTTATGACGCTTTGACACAACTTGCTTTTTCAATTTTTAAGAGTCGAGAAAAAGCTAAAGATGACTCTAGTCACCTTCAATTTTTAATGAGCCTAAAGTGACAAGTGCTCAAATGGACCTTTTCTTTTAAGGAGTCTGAAGAGGAACAAAAGTGACTACTCTGGAAATCTAGACAAAGGGATTACCAAACCAATCGCAAAACTGTAGAATATTTTTTACGTACGGCAGTCAATCTCCTCGAATGTTGTGTTTAGTGCATTACGATCGATAGGGCAGCAGAAACGGCTTCCTAAGGATAAAGGATATAGCCTATTGTGGTCTCCCAATATATACTCGACGGTACGTGGGAGCACAAGTCTGTACCGACACTTGTCGTATCAAAGAGGAGGAATCACCCAAACTACAATGAAAACGATAGTTACCAGGCTTTACGATGCCGGAATGCGTCTCTAGCCTAGACTTCTAGATGTTGTGCGTTAGGTTCCAAAGCGATTTTTATGTTTTTTGAGGTTTATTTTACAGTTGATATTTCTTAATAAGTTTTCCTTTAAGGTTCACCGCATGATGTGTTAGTGCCTAAATCTGCCTAAGGCTGAGAAAGGAAAGATCTAGGGTAACATCAAACCACGCTTAACCTGGTAGCTAGCCCTACCAGGTCGGGAGAGGGCTCTCTCCTTGTCAATCTCAGCAAAATATAGTCAACGGGGCTTGAGATGACTAATGTGAATACTGATCTTAGGCTAGGTATGTGTGCAGAAGAGTTTGATTGAATTTAAAGATGTTTTGTTGGCTCAGATGGAAAGGCAGATTTTGGGTCTGGGGAATGAGGCTCAATTTTGCAGAGATCTCTATGGGGCAAGGTAGGCAAACAATTTCAGCACTTCAAATCAAATGAGATGGAGAGATATACATGTGAGGAATTGAAGAGGGAAAGAAAACTCAAGGATCCTCTTCAAACAACTGAAAACATCAAAAGCTAAAGCAAACCCTAGGTAGAGCATTGCAATTTCAATGGATTCTACCTTTTCCCTTGTTTGTTTTAGTTAAGAAGAAGCAAGATAGATAATGGAATACATAACACATAAGTAAATTCAAAATTACAGAAGAAATCACTATACCAAGACAAATTTCCACATGAATCCCAAAGAGTGTTGCAAACCCTGGTCTCAATTCCTTAGCCAAAATGCTGATATGAGTATACAATGAAGCTCCTTGCTTTCTCAAAAGTCCAACCATGCTAATGACTGAAAGATCACAAGATATAGACAAACCATAACTCATCCTAACCTCTAGGGGTTGAGCTCACAAGTTTAGGAGCTGTTCCAACTAATTCTAAACTGAGAACTAGAAATCAAGCAGTGGAACAGCTTGCCTCTAGAAACTAGAGAACTGATTCATTCAGTTTCAAACAACTTTTTAATGGATGAATCTACCTCCATAAGTGAAAATTAGACATAATTACATCAAGATCCATCATTTTAGATTAAATTACATCACAAGTTTGACATCCAAAAGGAGAAAAAGTCAAACTGTCAAAAACTAGGCGAAAAACAGAGCATACTTAGTCAAACTGAGCAAAATTTCCCCTATGCACCGTGCCAATTTCTCTATGCGTAGTGCCTGTTTGGAGCCACTTTTGGAGGCCTTCCTGGTGTCGAAATTTGCTCCAAGTGTTCTTGTTGGAAAGGTCTACCTATCTACTTTCCAACCCAAGTATAATTTTTGAATTTGGCCTCCATTTGCCCTTCCAAAATTCAGTTCTCCCAACACTGCTTCTTGTGTGTGAAAATAGGGGTAGTAAGGTCATTTTTTTGAGTGTTTTTGACCTTTTTGAGGTCTCAAAACTTGTCAAAATTTCTTGGCCATTGGTAGGCAAGCATATTTTTCCATGCCAAATCCAAAAATGCTGATTTATTTTCATTTGGAGGCTCCCATCAAAAGCGAGCGCCAGGTAGCGCGGCGCATAGAGCAGAAAATTCTGTTTTTTATGCCAAAAATTCCAAAAATGCAAAGGTGCCTCAAATTTTTTGAAATTTGGGTTGAGTCTTCTCCATCAAGTGCTGTGTTGGGCCAAGGCAGTCTCAGCCAATATCTGAAGTCTATCTTGCTCCTTTCACCTCCTCGATGCCCTTTTCAACTTTTCTTTCAATCTCTTGATTCTTGCCTTGCAAACTTTATTTCTCGCCATGTAATGATAAGCCATATGCCTCAACAATGTTTTCTCCTTATTGGCCTTCTCTAACAATTTCTCTAAGTGGATATTAGCTCTTTCAAGCCAAGATTCCTGATCGGCATTGATCTCTTGCCCAAGTGATGTGAGCTTCACCTTCCTCCTTTTGGCAGCTTGGCGGTTTTCCTGAATGTTTTGCAACTCCATAATCACTTGCTGATCCTCAAGCTGCTTATTTCTTTGCTCCAGGTACTTTATTATCCACTTAGCTCTTTCCAAATTGAGGGGCAAGGCATTGATGTCTGCTTGCTACTCTTGGATGACTTCTTTGAGATTTGAACTTTGTGGGCCCAAATCAGTATCATCACCCTCAATGCGAATGAACTCAGTCTCCTGCTCACCTGATGGTACCTCATCCTATAATGGGCTCTTGCCTTTGTCTTGAACCTACTGTGCTGATGTAGGAAGCGAGACCCCTTCCACCCCAGGTGGAGATAATACTCGCTTTGCTGCTGCGAACAACCATCTAGTGCCCTTATGATAGGTGACAAACACCAGCATAATAGCGGTCTGTGTCTCATGACCCTCATTCTGATATGAAGGTTCACCTGTCTCACGCAAAGCCTCTGGAGGTCCCTAAGAAGCTGTGAAGAACTCATGAGAAATGAAATCCTCCCAAGTAATGCCCTGCAAACCAAGCTGATGGATGACCACAATCTTAATGAGAGAAAAATGGTAAATACTGTTGAATTGCTACTGAGGAGTCTTTTGTTGTACTAGGGTGGTCATCTTCTCAATATTTTGGCACATGAAGTAGGGGAGATTCATCATCCTCACCCTGGTAAAATGCATCAACAACATGATATGATAGGCATATAAACGGGAAAACCGACCCTCACAGCTGAAATACTTCATTATCAGTTTCATCAAAGGAGCATAGGAATCTTTCAGGTACCGAAAAGGAAAAACTCTGCTGAGTTGTCTCAAATAACCGGGCTTGATGTATGGTTCATAATGTTTCCTGTCAATTTGCTGCCTTTTGTTCCATTGCTCTCCAATATTAGGAATACCGGTTGCTAGAGAAATAGATTCTGGTGTTAAAGTGAATGTTACACCAGCTAGAGTGGCTTGACCATCATGTAAATGAAGCACAAACAAACGGGCCAACTCATGGTGAAACTGGACTCTAGCAACCATCTCACAGAACTCATAGCAGGACTGGTGCTGGAAACATGTCATGGCGAGAGGGCAGGCCTGTAGCTCAGCAAGGGTAGTAGGTTCCTCTCGTATGTGTTTGCCACCCTTATGAGGCCTCCTTGGTGCATGTACCTCTGTAGGAGAGTCACTATGTGTCTCTTCCTCATGGTCATATGAAGGATCAGACTCCATGTTTGCTAGTAAGTGAGTTTTCTTGATGAGGAGTAGGAAATTTATGGTGTTTTTTTATTTTCTGCCACCAAGGGAAAAGTATATGAGGGGTTGTGGAAGGAGGAAAAAATGAGGATTTTGGGACTGTTAGGGCATGGTTTAGTTAGGGAAACAGGGGATTAGGCAGTGATATGTAAGTTTTAGGGACAGCAATTAGGGTTTGGGAATTTATATTTAGGATTTGGGAAAATGGGATTTGGGGATAGGGGTAGACAATTTTTGGGAATATGGGGAGTTAGGGAATGGGGAAATAAACTGGGAAAATGAGTGAGGGAGTGGAAAAAATGAAGAAGAGGAAGAATAAATTTGGCAGCAAAATGATAAGTTCAAACCCTAAGCAATAGTTTCTTGAGAGATGCAAGGAAGTAGGGTTTGACTTTTCTTTACACAACCACCATAAACTTTATGACAAACTCCTTCACTAGCCAAGAGGAGAGCTTAACTTTCTTGCTCACTGGAGGTTTTGGGCGATTTTGGCGATTTGAGAGAGTTTGTTGAAGAAATCGGGCTTGGTAGCTCTATGCGCCGTGCCTGCTGAGTGCGTCATGCCAGTTCAGATTTACACTGAGAATCGTGGCCCTATGTGTCGTACCGCTTGTGTGCACCGCGCCACTCACCCAATGCGCCGCGCCTCTCAATTCGGGCAGTTTCTCTCCAATTTCACTTGCTTTGCTCAAAAACGGCCTTCCTCTGCTCACACTTTGTTCTTTGAATGCAAATGAGCTTTTGAATTGAGAAAAAAAATTATATACAAGGAGCTTTTAATTTTTGATTCATAAAAACCCACTTTTACAATGTTTAGAATATGACTTTACCTTTAACTCTATTTTTTGAGCTTTTCAATTTATCTGAGTTTTTTGATGAACTAAATGACTTGTTTTTTGTTTGCTTTGCAGGGGATTGGAGCTACTGAGGCTTGGGAAAGTGACCAGGGTTGCCGCCGGAGTGATTTACATATGAAAGAAATGAAATTACATGAATTTATACAATAAAACCTAAAATACTGGATTTAAGAGATCTGTGGTTTGTATCTTTTGACTTAGTTACCGGAGAATCCAGAGTATGAACATTTTTATGCCAATGTTTCAAATCCCAACTGGGATCCATCATCAGGGCTTATGAATGATGATAAAAGAAGAGCCACTTAGAAGGAAATAAATAATAATGAGGAAAATAAATTTTTAGGATCAGCAGAATGTCGGCTGAATATTTATTATTGATTTATTTATTAATTAATATTTCATTCAATTATTTATTTTTCTTTTTATTTTTTTATTTATTTTTTATTTATTTTTTTTGAGTTTTATATATTAATTTTTACAGGTGAGTTAATTAATTTAAAATTCAAAACCTAAGTGGTAATAATAATAATTATTTAATATATGATAATATAATAAATTTTATTTTATTTTATTTTATTTTTATTGTATTTATTCATTAATTTAATTATGATTCTAGATGGGAAATGTTTATTTATATTTATATATAATAGTATTTACAGATTAGAGAAATAAGTATATTGTATCAATATTTAAAGTTAATTTGATTTAAAATTATATTAATATTAATAATAATTAATATATTAATTAATTGTTATAAATTAATAAATATATTAAATTAATCAATATTAATAAATGTTAATAATCAATACTAATAAAGTTAATAGATATTAGTAGGGTTAAAATATTAATAATACTTAATTAATAAAGTTAGTAAATATTAATACTTAATTAATAAACATTTAATAATGAATTAACAGTAATTAACATTAATTTTTTCCAAAGGAAAAAGCGAAACTTTTTATTAAGATTATAAAATGTTTACATTGCACATGCTGATGCATCACTGATCATCCTATGTCTATCAAGTCTGATTTACAAAAATGCTGTCTTTTGCCTATGGCCAGTTTCTTTTAATAAGCAAAACTGTCTCTGATTTTTCTTCTGTTCTTTGATTTGTCCTGAGCAGAGGTTCCTTTGATCACTAAAAAACAAAACTATGAGCTGTTCATAAATGAACAACCAGCAAAACCGGGCCTCCTCAACAGAGAGGAAAACAACCCATTACATATATAAAGAGTTTGTATAAACCATGATGCCGTAGCTGAAAAGGTTTTTGAGATGAGAATGAAACAAAAAGTGTTACTGCCAGAATATCAGAAAAGTTGATTGTGAGGAGGCTGATCGGTCCTGCTGATTTGGCCTTGATTGTCTTCTAGAATTTTCCAGCTGCCCAAATCCTGCTGTAGACCGTCTTTAGAAAGCTTGTCCGCTGTGTCATTTCTTTCCCTGAAAATGTGACATAGAGTGAAGCTATTAAAAAATGATTTTAATCTCTGAATTTCTCCCAGGATTTGTTTTAAAACTTGATTTCCGCATGTACTTTGACCATTTACCCATCTGATCACATTTTGGGAATCTCCAAAGATCTGAATTGTGAAGGTGTGCCTTTGAATGAGCCAGCATAAAAGGATTTTTAGGGCGGTCAATTATGCATAGTTATTCGAACCTGATCCTAAGCCCACAGAAGCTTTGAGATTGTGGTTTGGATTTTCATGAATGACTAGGCCTGCTCCTGCTGAATTGTTTTGAGATGCACCATCGAAGAAGGCCCAAGGGGTTCCCTCTAAAATCGGCACTTCCGGGACATTTCTTTGTGTGTGGGACACCTTAGGTTCAGGGATACAGGAAAAGATGGCAGTGCTCTGGATTGTTGTGATAGATGCAGGAGTTTCTTTATCCTGGAAAATGCTTCTGTTCCTGGCTATCCAGACTCCCCAGCTAATGATTAATGGAAGGTTGCGCAGGTTTCCATTTGGGTGTGAGTACCACCACTTCTGCCATGCTTCTTGTATATTGTCGCCTTCCCATTCAAGCTTTTTGTTCAGGATATTTCCTGCCTCGCCCCATATCTTAAGAGTTTCTGGGCACTTAAGGAAAAGGTGGTTTATGGATTCTGCTTCGGATTTACATAAGGTACATCTCCCAGGCCCGTGCATGAATCTAGACTGCAGAATGTCCCAAGTTGGAATTTTACTTTTTAAAATGCACCAGAAAAAGATTTTTGACTTTGGAGGGCTTTTGAGTTTCCATAGCTGTTTTGACCACCACTCCGGATCCCCCCATCCTTTCCTAGTCATGAGGAAATTGTAGCCACTCTTTGGTGCATAGTCCCCCGAGTCTGCATGTGCCCATATTAACTCATCCTGTCTGTCGCTCAGCCTAACATTGGATCTAGAGAGTTCCTGGATGAAAGCTCTCCATTCAAGCCACCATCTTTGCTCTAACTCCAAATCTTCTCCATTCTTCCATGCTTGTCCCCAGATGGATGAGAAGCCCGGTTTCTCCACTTGGCTTAGAAAGAGAAGACCTTTTTCTTCTAAGTGCTGAACAAGGCCAGGAGAGAGGGCATAGTTTCCATTACAGCCTACCCAGGGATCCTTCCCGATCTTAACCTTTTCACCATTCCCAATCTTCCATGCAAGTCCTTGCTCAATCACCGTGAAGGACTCCACTGTTGCTTTCCAAATTGCAGAAGCGTTCTTTTGGATCTTGAGTGGATTCCTTATCCATTCTTCAAATGGAGTTGGGTCTATATATTTTCTCTTTACCGTTCTTGTCCAGAGGTTTTCCATCTTGATAAGGCGCCACCCATATTTGGCTGCCAGTGAAAGTTTGAAGTCGGGCAGGTTTTTTATCCCCCAACCGCCCCAGTATTTTGGCCTCGCCACTTTCTCCCAGGCTACCCAAGGGAGGACCATATTTTCTTTTGACCCTGCCCATAGAAATCTGCTGCATATTCTCCTTATTCTCTCCAATACTCCTTTTGGGACCCATGTCAGGGCTGCCCAGTAAACTGGAGAGCCATTTAAAGCTCCAGTGGTTGATTCTTGCTTCAATTTTTGCAATTAGCCAGGACCAGTCCTCCTTCCTGTAGGAATTTGGCTTCAACCAGAAACCTAAATACTTAAAAGGGGATTCCATATTGCACATTTCATAAGGAAAAAGAGAACTGAGCTGCTCTTTTTCTTGCCTGTTTAGGCCTTCCTCTATGATCTGGGATTTTCTGGGGTTGATCTGCATTCCAGTAGCTTTCAGAAAAAGTTCAAAGATATTTTTTAACTCCTTGAGTTCATTAGAGGATCCATTTGTAAAAACCAGGATATCGTCTACAAAGAGAAGGTGAGATATAAATAAATTTACTGCTACCTCTATACCTTTTATCTTACCTTCCTTTTTGCATTTTTGTATTAGCTGGCTTAAACCTTCAGCTACCAAGAGAAATAACAATGGGGACAGAGGGCATCCTTGCCTCAGCCCTCTCTGTCCTTTGAAGAAGGGGGTAGCAGCTCCATTTATGAGGATTGCATAGCTGACATCTGTGATACACCCCATGATCCATCTGATGAAGTCCACTTTGAAACCTAGATGAGTTAGAAGCAAGCGAATGTATGTCCAGTTTATCCTATCATAGGCTTTTGATAGGTCGATTTTGATTACTGCACCCTTCTTTTTTTTCACCTTAACACTGTGTATAACCTCCTGAGCCACACCAATTGCTTCATGAATTTGCCTTCCGTTCAGGAACCCAAATTTCTCAGGTGAAATATGCCTTGATAGAATTGGTTTGATCCTCAGAGCTATCACTTTTGCAATTATTTTATAAATGCTGTTACATAATGAGATAGGTCTGAAGTCCTCAAAAGATTCCGGGGCTTCCTTTTTTGGGATGAGAGCTATGAAAGTTGCATTGAAAGGACTGTATATTTCTCCCTTCGATCTTGACTCCTCTACGACTTCCGTGATTTCTTCTCCTATCTGCTCAAAAAAATGAAGAAAAAGCTCTACTGACCAGCCATCCGGGCCGGGGCTTTTCTCTTTTGCCATAGATTTAATAACGCTTTCCACCTCCTCCTTTGTAACTGGGTCCATTAGATGGTCCACTTCTTCCTCTTCCACATATCTATGAAAGCATTGCGCTGTTTGGATGACTTCCGCAATGGTGATCTCACCATTGTCTTTGAATAAGGATTGGAAGTGATTTACCCCAAGGGCTGATAGGGCTTCAAAAGTCTTAGCCTCCCCTCCTTCTTCATCCTTTAATTGCCAGATGGTATTGGCACTCTTCCTCCCTTTTGCATAGTTATGGAAAAAGCTTGTGTTATCATCCCCTGCCTTGAGCCAAATTGCTCTACTCTTAAGTCTCCATTCCTCCTCCTTAGCCAGCAGAATTTGATTCTTTTGCTTCTCCAGGGCTACGATTTTCTCTTTGGAATCAAGTGTCGCATAGCCATCCACCTCTATGCTTTCAAGCTTTTGGAGTTCCTCGTTTATTCTAGATAAATCCTCTGTCTGCTTTGATTTTATGTCCTTTGACCATAAGATTGTTGCCTTTTTCAATCTTTTGAGATTTTCCATGAATAAAAATCCTTTATTCTCCTGTGATCCTTTGTCGGGATGTGACCATATTTCTTTAAATAGTTTGTTGTAGGATTCATCTTGGAGCCAAGAAGCGTTGAATTTAAAAGGGGCAGGAGGTTTATGGGGTACTTTGGAGAGCTCCAGGTATATAGGGAAGTGATCCGAAGGACCCCCTTCTTCCACCCATTGTCTGAATAAAGGAATCATAGCTGATAATGCCTCATTGAGTAGGAAGCGGTCTAGTCTCTTCGCCACCCGAGCTTCTACTACTCTTCTCTTCTGCCAAGTTAGTTTAAGCTTGATAAGATTAGCTTCTATGAGATTATTTGCAGCTAATAAGTTCAGAAAAAAGTCAGTTTGCGGATCCTCTCTTGCAGCAGGGCCCCATGCTTCCGCCCTTCCTAATGAGAAATTTAGATCACCGCCCATCACCAGGTAATTATTCTTCACTAGCGAGTTCTCCATCAATCCATTCCAGAATGGTATCCTTCCTTGGCACGGCCCATAAATATTTAGAATAGTTAGAGGAAAATCAAATTCTGTAGATTGACATTCTAGCCCCATCACCTGCTTCATTCCCCATTGATTCCTGATCTTGATTCTTCCTTCTCTGTACCCAACAGCCAAACCTCCTGAGTGGCCATCAGAGTCCAAAGCTGAAAATTTCCACCCAGGTAGAAGGGCATTTAACATTGATTCGATTTCCTCTCTGAACCCCAGGGTCTCCTGAAGAAGAAGTATATCCACCTTAGAGTTCAAAACTAACTCCCTAAGAGCCAGTTTTTTGGGTTTACTGGCTAAACCCCTACAATTCCATGAGGTTATAATCATTTTTGGGCAGAGACGGGGCTTTGCACTGCTCTAAGTGCCCCTGTGATAGATTGTTGCTTCCCGTCTACCACATCAAATTTTTCCTGGACTTGGGCCATAGAAAGCTTAGATTTTCTACCCCTTTTTTTCTCGGGCTGACTCAGGGAGGTGGAAGGATCTATGCCCCCCAGAGATGACATTGGGTTAGGTTTATGGTCCAGAGAGCGGAGGTTATAAGGACATAAAGGTTGCTGAGCCTGAGAGGAGGTTTCGGGGCAGCACCCGTCACAATTCAGATCTAACGAGGGTATAGCGGCAGAGATGATTTCAATACAATTTTCCAAAATGCCATCGGCCATCTTTGCATTTTTAACATTTATTTTAGAATGGGAGATCTTATTGAGCGGCTCAGAGACTAAACATTCATCCAAGCATTCATCTTTGTTTTCATTATGAGGAAAAGAAGAATGGTTTGGATTCAAGATCATACCCTTTGGATCCTCGGTTGGGCTTGGAGATGTGCTCGGATGGCCTTCGACTGCGATCTCCTTTGCTTGCCCTGAATCCGGACCGTCTTCTGTCAAGTCCTTCATAGGATCCTGATAGTCTGCTTGCTGATCTTGGCTCCCCTGCAGCGGATCTATATCCATTGTTTCGTCGCCCTGAAGATCCGGTGTCTCCTTGCTTTTTTGGTTCTGAAAGTGCCTATTGGATTTTTCCAGCCTCTCCCTCGTTCTCTGGAACCTCCTCCATCGTCTTCCTAAGGGGCATTCCTTAGCCAAGTGCCCATATTCGTGGCATCTATGGCATCAGAACGGCAAGAATTCATAATCCAAGATTTGTTCAAAAACATAATCTCTGTATTGAAGGTTTATTTTCTCTGCCAAACCTCTGCTTGGATTGAGGCTTACCAGAATTCGTGCCATTGCCCTGTTATTTGTCTCCAGGAATGACATATCTGCCTCCAAAAAAGTGCCCAGTCTGTTCCCAATCACCTTGAACACCGACTCGACCCAGAGGAACAATGGAAGCCCAGGCGCTCTTACCCAGACCGAAAAAACATCGGCTTTTTCATGGGCTGCATCGAACATGGGGCTCCAATTTTTGAACAGCACCGGAATGTTCCCGAGTGACCAATTCCTCTTCAGTACCCAATCTGCTGCCTCTTTGTTATCAAAGCGAACCGAGAACCACCATTTTGCTAACGTTAGGACCTGGAAATCTCCGATTAGTTCCATTTGCCAATTCTGCTTCCCCCAAGATTGGATGTAATCAGAAGTGAATTTCTTTCCTCTTGCTCTGCCGACCAGGGTACATTCTGCTACCTCCAGCACTTCTTCAATTTGAACATCCATCCCCAATACCAGATTTCCTTCGACCCCTTGGGATTTTATCAGTCTCTGCTTTTTCCTTTGCCCCTCTGAGGATTTTATACCTCTGGCCGAGTCTCTTAGGTCTTCATTCCCCTGCTGTCTTTGGGGCCTCGGGTCAAAGGACTGGGGTAGAGGTCTTGCCTCCAGGAGACCCTCATTCAGAGAATTTGGAGAAAGATTCAAGGACTCAAAAAGAGATTGGTTGGTTACCTGAGACTCCTGGTTTGAACGACTGTCTCCCTCCCTAGGGTCCTGGTACTCCTCAGATCCCTGATCCTTCCATCCAATCTCCTTCGAGCTGATTAAGCTCTTTGCAATTGAGGCCCTTGTAATTGTTGCAGATCTTCCTGCATCGCCTACAGGGCTCTGCCCTAACTTAGATCCCAGATTAACAATGTCTTCCAAACCGCCGGAGAGAATCGGGCCTACGAACCCTAGTTTCCCTTTGCTCCCAATGTGTGGATTGATATGGCCTGACTGATGTTCTTCCTTGCTCGTTCTTTGAAGCTGATGCTGGAGCTCTCCCCTTTGATGCACTGCTGCCGTCCCTTGCAACTCCTTGGCCGTATCCGAGAGGGTTTGAGTTGTTATTTGTGAATCTGGACAGAACGGAGAAGAACCGAGGGCTTCCACATCTCCGAAATAACGCTCAATGTTTTGAGCAGTTGGATCTTTCCCCCAGACAGAGAGAATGTCTTCCATAGCTGGGTCTAGGTCAATACCCTCGTCTGGGTTAACCATGGTTACTTCGCTGGTCACAGTTCGCTTGTCGGCTTGTCGAGAGCTGAGGAATCGCTGTCCGAAAGTCCTGATCCTATTTTCCCCAAAGGTAAATTGTCTTCTCGATTTACCGTTTACTGTGTCCTCCAGGTGCCTGTTGCATGTAGACCGAAACCTCCACCTGTCGATCTCCTGCCTTACCTTCACCGATGCGGACAGACTTCCGCTGCCTCCATGCCGTCCATGCTTGCTGGGCCCCTCGGCCCTACGGGCCTAAGACCAACTCTGCGCCAGCTGCCGAGACCTCCCTGCTGCGATCGCCATCGCACTCTTTCATTCTAACTGAGCCCAAATTCACCTAGCTACATCATTTGAATCAAACCCCCACTATTGAGATTCCACAGTAATTAACATTAATAATAATTAATATATTAATTAATTGTTATATTAATTAATATATTAAGCTAATTAATATAAAAGTAAATGTGAATAATGTTAATAAAACAAAATTAATAATGTTAATATATATTACTCATTAGTGGACTCATTTAATTGTTATAAATTAATACTGTTATTAAGATTTATTTATTCATTTATTAAGAATTTATTTATTTATTATAAATTTATTTGTTTATTTATTATTATAGTTATTATTTATTTTTAGTTAAGAGTAAAATTTTTTTTTAATAAATAATGATAAGGTAGAAGATATGCTATACCTGGGACGTGTTGGCGATCTTGATTTCCCTTATTAAGGGAAGCCAGCTCCCGCTAATCTCCACACCATTGTCTCTGTTCAGATTATGAGGATGTTTGATAATTTCAAGTGCTTCTCTGATCTTTCGTCTCTGATGCTGCTCTTCCCTTGCGACAATTGAGGCGCTTTCCAAGAAGATATGGTGTTTAGTTTTTGAGGAGTGCTCTGCCAAGGCTGAAGTACGAGACCTTTCATTCCTAATATCAGCGCCATGTTCCTTGAGCCTCGTCTGTAGGGAGCGACCTGTTTCACCAATGTAGCTTTTTCCACATGAACAATCTATTTTATAGACTCCTTTAAGCTTATGTTTTCAATATCATCTTTTACAGACCTCATACCTTGCCTAATCGTTCTAGGGGCTGAATGAATTATTAATTAATAAATCAATCAATAATAAATATTCATCCGACATTCTGCTGATCCTAAAAATTTATTTTCCTCATTATTATTTATTTCCTTCTAAGCAGCTCTTCTTTTATCATCATTCATAAGCCTTGATGATGGATCCCAGTTGGGATTTGAAACGTTGGCATAAAAATGTTCATACTGTGGATTCTCCGGTAACTGAGTCAAAAAAAAAAACCTAAAATACTCTGTTTTTCCTCAAAACAGAGTTTTGAGGATAAATACATCTCTGAGCACTTGATTATGAAATTTATTGGTACTGGAACCTCCTCATGTGCCTGCTAACTGTTATTGGACATTTTGAAAACCTATTTGATGAAACCCTAGACCTAATGACATTGAAACCCTAGAAAAGACTTTTGCAAATTTTGAAGATAAAAGGTGACTGCAAATGATCTTGATGAGTAAAAATGGGCCAGCAGGTAAAATACATGAGGGAAAATGTAGGAGAAGCCACTACCATCAGATGATCCATGCTCCTAATGGAATGCGGCTAACTGGGTGGGACACCTAATATGCAATGCAACAAGAGGATTTGATCTCTGATGGAGGGATGAAGATACTGACACTAACATTGGCTCCAATGGGGATGGTAGCTCCTTGGAGGTGCCAAGAACTACATATCTCTAGAAAAGCAGGCAGTGCCTTCGTCCATTGGGCTATGGAGTCAATAACTTCGACAAATCAAAACCAAACTCTTTGACTCAATTTCAGGACTGAAATGTGACTCAAAACTAACTCAATTTCAAGACTGAAATCGACTGAAAGACCTGACTCTAACAAACCAAATCAAAACTGAAATCAAACCTCAGTTTTATAGCCTTCACCTCGAGCCCCAAACTGAAGAATGAAAACAATACACACTTGCAATGGAATTTAAACAAACCGGTATGTACAATGATGGGTATGACAGCAGAAAACATTTCACAAATAGTACCATTTGAGTAGCCGACCATTGACTAGCCCACCAGGATAGTCTTCGCCATTCATTTCTTGCAAAAGGAAAGCATTTTGGCCCCGATATGCAGTGATCCTGTAAGGTCCTTTCCAAAGATTTTCAAACTTGCCATGTTTACCTTTCTCTTCATTCCTTGCATCCCATTTCAGCACTATGTCTTCTATTTGAAACCTGTCCGCCTTCGCCTTTCGATCATATATCTTTTTTATTCTCTCTTGCAGCTTGAAAGTGTTCTGAAATACCTCCTCTCTAGTTTGCTGCAAATGAATCATTTGATTGATTCTCCGCTGCATATGATCATCTTCGCTGCCTGTTTCTTGTAGGAGTTTGACCACCGGGACTACCAGAGAGGTTGGGAAGATTGTGTCCACACCATACACAAGCTCAAAAGGAGACATGCCTATAGATTTCTTTTGACTCACTCTGTCTGCCCAAAGCGCATTGACCAGCTTTTTGTGCCAACTTTTCTTGTTAGTTTCCAGCAGCTTTTTGATAATGTTGACAAGAGATTTATTTGAGGATTCCGCTAATCCATTGCCTTGTGGGTAATAGGCAGTCGAGTGTCCCAAAGTGATTTGATATTTATGACAAAATTCAATAATTCTTAGATTTAAATGTTGTTCCATTGTCAGTGATCAACTTATTTGGATAGCCAAAACGAGATAAAATGTTGTTTTCAAGAAATGAGATAATTATCGAATCAGTAGCCTGCCTTGTGGGAATCACCTCAATCCATTTGGTGAAATAATCCATCGCTGTGAGGATCCATTTATGCTGCGCTGAAGAAGAAGGATGGATCTCGCCAATGAAATCCAAACCCCACTGCTGAAATGGAGCACTTATTTCAATGGGCTTGAGTGGTAAAGGCTGCAATTTCTTCTTACCTTGAAAAATCTGACATTCGTGGCAGCTTGCTATTGTTTTGTACACATCAAAAAAAAGAGTTGGCCAATAATATCCCACTCTCAAGATTTTATTGGTTGTTGTCTTCCAGAAAAGATGGCCTCCGCAAACTCCTTTGTGAAAGTCTTCCAGAACTTGTTTTGCCTCCTCTTCGACCAAGCAATTGAGCAAGACACCACCGGGATCTTTCCAATAGAGTGCATTATTCATGATACAAAACTTGGCAACCTTCAATTTCAGGGTCCTACTCTTGTTCTTAGCCATTCCAGGTGGTCATGACAGATTTTGGAGTATATAAACAATGTTCGAATACCAAGGAGAAAGCAGAAAAATTTATGATACCTGAGCGAGCAGACTCTCTTCATCTTGCGCGGACATAGTAGAAATCAGATTAATGTCCAAGGCATGCAAATTTGA
The DNA here is from genome assembly GCA_031772625.1 of Pinus tabuliformis. NCBI lineage: Eukaryota > Viridiplantae > Streptophyta > Pinopsida > Pinales > Pinaceae > Pinus > Pinus tabuliformis. The sequence goes on along the minus strand of CM062819.1, from coordinate 99,123,560 downwards.
CTCAGCCATTAGTTTAGCCAGCCCCTGTCCTTTGATAAGCTTTGTCGGTTTGATCTCCACGTCATATTCCAACAAGGCAGCAATCCATTTGCCTCTTCTCCCTTCTGGATCTGTTTGCACTAAGACATCCTTAACAACAGCATTAGGGACATAAGCAAGGATGTGAGAATGTAAAATATAAACCCGAAAGTATTTCAATGCCTTTACCAAAGCAAGGGCCTGTTTTTCAATAATATTATACTTTAGTGCTGCATCCCTTATGGTCCTGCTGAAAAATGCAATTGGTTTCTCAAGCTGGTCTCTTTTCTGCATCAAGACCGCTGCCATAGTATGATCCGAGGAAAATGAAAACAAAATAAAATCCTAAATATAGTCTGGGCTGATCAAAACTGGAGCTGAAGAAAGAGCCAATTTCACCAAATTGAAAGACTTAAGTTCTTCCTCAGTCCATCTCACTACACTATCTTTTTTAAGCATGTTTGTGATTTCCCTTAAACATTCTGCAAGATTAGGCACAAAGTGACGTAAGAAATTCATCTTACCATTGAATGATTGGATTTCTTTCTTACTTCGTGGAAAATAAATCTTTTGAATTGCTTCCACCCGAGCTGGATCAATGTGGATGCCCTCTTTTGATATAATATGACCGAGAAGCTTGCCTTCATCCATGGTGAACAGAATTTTCTTTGGATTGAGAGATATACCATACTTCCTACAGCACTGAAATACAATCTTCAAATGATAAAGGTGCTCTTCATCTGAATTAGAGAAAACAGTCAAGTCATCAAGATAAACAACTAGAAAGACATCTTTTTCATTAGCAAAAGCGATATCCATCACCCGCTGAAAAGTTGCACCAACGTTTTTCAATCCGAAAGGCATCTTTGCATAATGAAAAGTTCCCCACGGAGTGGTGAACATTGTTTTGTCTTTGTCATCCTCATGGACCAGAATTTGGTTATAACCTGAATACCCATCGAGTAGCGACATGCAGGATGCTCCAACTACTCTCTGAACTATGTGATCCATCTTAGGCAATGGATAGTTATCCTTCAAAGATACTTTTTTCAGATTTCTAAAATCAATACATAGCTGAATCTCACCTGTTTTCTTACGCACAGGCACCAAGTTTGAAATCCAATCTGAAAATCTTATGGGGAGGATGATGCCAGCTTTGTACAACCGATTCACTTCCTTCTCAATTGAGGGCAACAGCTTTGGATTTATTCTTCTTAGCTTTTGACAAAACGACTTTTGATTTGGCTTGATCGGGATTATATGCTGAATTATGATAGTGTCATATGACTTCAAATCTGAATAATACCAAGCAACTACATCAGTAAAAGAAGATAGCAAACTGATATACTTTGCTTTTACCTGTTGAGGCAACGCCTTTGATAATTTCACCATTTTAGGATTTTAGCAGATCCAATGTTCACATCCTCAACTCCTTTCTCAGTTGGCAGCAAGCTCGATTTTCGAGCCACATCATCCTGGTCGAACAGCTCCTCTAAAGGTATTAAACCTTTAGGAATGATGTTATCTTTTAGCTGCAAAACATCCATCTGATTGACTTCTATATCCACCTCACCATCATCATACTCTACATCAATAGAAGTGTCTTTGAATTTACCTTGATTTTGCAGAAATTCATCGATCTCATCATCATCTTGAAACACTTGCCAATACCTTTGATTGTCTGGAACAGTGGGGCGATGCTTCACATGAATCTCAAACTTCTTGTTTGAATTCATCGGAATTTTCAAATTACTTGCTGTTGTTGCAAGTGAATCCGCAATGACATTCTGAACACGAGGGACACATGTCAAAGTATAATCTGAAAACACTCTCAAAATATCTAATACCGCATTGCGGTAGGCCTGCATTTGAGGATGCTTAGCTTGGTATTCCCCTTTCACTTGCTTGATAACTAACTCGGAGTCGCCATACACTGAAATCCTTTTAGCATTCAATTTTCTAAGAATTTTCAAACCAACAATTAAAGCCTCATATTCAGCCTCATTATTTGAACAGTCAAAAGCTAGTTTATAAGAACAGACCCTCACATTGCTTGGCACATTGTTTGGGGCGAAAACAGGGCTGCGTATCCAAATGCCAATTCCAACACCTTCCCTTCCTACCACACCATCAAAATCCATGCTCCACAGGCCTGCTTCATCCTCTTCCAAATGCTGAAATTCTGTTTGTTCTGTTTCTCTTCCTTGCTATCCATCAATATGTTACTGCTGTCGGAAGGCTGATTGCTCAGAAATACCATCAAGTCTTTGTCTTTCTTGCTTTAAGACCTCTCTGAAATTTTCAGTGATCTCGAGAATGTCTTCTACTTCTACTACTTGGCTATTTGCATCATTAAAGCTATCTAAATACAAAACAAACGATTCTAAATCAGTATGTACATAGTTGATTGGATGATTTACCGGTTTCTCCTTGCTAGTGATCATGTACTTCATCTTTTGTTCCCAGTATAGTTTCCTCATCTGACCGAACACGAGAATGGTAGCATAGGAGAAATCAAGCTGCATTGTCCCTTTAATCTTTTCTCCCCAAGATCTGGAAAGAAGCATGCCAAATCTAGGAGGTATATCCGCCACAACCACATCCATCAAAACATTTTTAGCCGGAATCTGATCCAAACTGACCACCAAATCCTTGATAAGACCAATGCACCTTACTCTACCAAAATCAAAAGAGTAAAGGTCATGATATTTTCTAGTGATATCCAATCCCAATTTCTCCATGATGGCCTTAGGCATAAGATTATGAGAGGCTCCGGAATCAAACATGGCATTGTGTAACACATAATCATGCACCTTGAGACTGATGTAAATAGGAGCCACATCACTATCTTGAGACTGACCTTCCAATGCTGGCCAAAAAATCAATTCAGGTCTATCATCTTCCACGTTCACCATGTTGGATGATGGATCTAAATTCAGAATCTTAGACACTTGACCTTTGTAATTGTTGTTCTTCATCAACTCAGTGAAAGGAATAGATATTTTGAACTTAGCAATTTCACTTTCTAAGTTAAAAACTGAAACTTTCTCTACCTCTTTTTCTGAAACATATTTCTTTTCAGTTTTCTCCTTTGACACACTTGGCTGATTGGATCTTTCATTTGCTGATGGTGTTTTGTTGGTGGTAGGATCAACTGTCTCTTTTCCCTTTTTCTACATAATGGGAGGATCATTCTTTGGCACTGCTACCTCCTTCCTTTTCTGAATTGGAGTTATGAGCACATCTCTACTTCTGAGGGAATATTGTCATTGCTGGGATGATTAAGCATTCATATATCCTCTTTGGTACTCATCAGACTCTTCCTCAAGAACTGTTTCATTGGCTAAAATGAAATTTTTGTCCCTTTGTACAGCTGAATTCTCGGAATACTCCTCATCTTCAGTGATAAAAATGGGCATATCATCAGGTGTAAAGAAATGATTCTCTTCTCCAATTACATTCTCCTCCTCATCTGATTTCAGACCATGTACAAAATTCTGCTGTAAGGGTGTTTTCACCTCCTGCTGCGCTGCTTGGTCTTGTGTCCGCTGCTCTCTTTGTTTGATTCTAAATTATGGTTGTTGCTGACCATGGAAGTTGGGATTTCTGACTTGTGTTTCAAGCTTGTCAAGTGTCAATCTGTCAAAAATTTTCTCCATCTTCCGAAGCACTTGATCAGAAGTGGAAACCTCTTCCTTTATTGTGACTTTCTTTTCAGCTCTTGCTCTAGCTCTCTTGGCAAGCAGATTTGCTTCAACACTGACTGCAATCTTCTGCATGTCTTCCAAAGTGGTCGGATCTCTTTCTCTTAATTGATAGGCCATATCAGGGTCAAAACCATCCAGAAACTTTATCAAAGCTAGCCCCATAGGTGGCTTTATATGATCAGGAATTGCATTGTAAACAGAGTTGAATCTGATACAATAATCTTGGACAGACTCACCGACATTCCGCTTGATGTTCTCATATTCGGAAAGGATCTGAAGGGGATTTTTCTTCACTTCCTAGCGATCCAAGAATTGTCTCTGTAGATTGGCCAATGTAGTGATACTTGCAGCCGGCAAAGCTCTGAACCATTTCCTCACTTCACCACCAAAGGTTTGTACAAACAGTCTCATTGTCACATTTTTTGCATCAATCTCATGAAGATCAAAGAAATCTGTCATCTGTCCACATGTTGCTGAGCTGTAACATTGTGAGGAGTGCCATCAAACAATGGAATTTTGCTTTGATAATCGGCGGGCATATCATCTAAATTTTGAGGCAGCACAAGGGGTGCAAAACGAGCAGCCATTGCTCTTGGTGGATTTGCAATCAGTCTTGGAGATGTTGGGGGAGTGGGTGCAGCTGATGTATGGGGTGTATGAGGAGGTGTGTGTGGAGGCGAAGAAATTTTGGATGTTTGAGGAGTAGAAGGAGTGGACGGAGGTGACACTACTGCAGATTTTTTATCAGAGACAACAGGCTGCACGGGGATGGTGGGAATGAAAGGCGGTTCGGTAGGAATATTTGAGCTAGATGCAATTGCGGAGGACCCAAGGGTTGCAGATGCAGACTCTAAGAAATCAGCGATGTTTGAAGCCACAATTGAAGTTTGGAGCTGTTTCAAGATATAATCATCAATGGATTTATTGGCCTTTTCAATTTCAAGAGCTTTGACAAATTCTGGATTCAGGACAGTAGAACCAACCGCACTTTCGGATTTTGTTTCAAACAATGACAGACCAAACTGTTCGTCAAACTCAAGATCTTCAAGATACTCAAAAACCACAGGACATGAATGAGATTTGAACACGGGAATCACAGAACTTTCTTGACGAAGGATTCTTGGAATAAGATTGGGATTTTCGTACACAGGAGGAGGATCAGGATCCGGATTTGCTCTGGTATATCTTTTGGAAGCCAGTGTGCTATTATTTCCAAGAAATCAAATGGACATTAGCAACTTGTTCAGCCTATCAAATTCTAAACTTATCATCCAAAAGCTTATAATTATCAGATGCACTGGGGCGATTTGCAGGTTGGATATTTCGTTTATAAGACTAGACCGGAGATTGACTGAAGTAGCTTTTATCTACTTGCACTAATGCAAAGAAAAAGTGTTTCGAAGGCTACCTGGCTAATCTTCAGACTCCGTCTATAGTTCATAAAACAAAGAATACCAACAAACAAACAATTTCTTCCCCAGTACGGTCGCCACTATGTTAGTGCCTAAATCTGCCTCACGCTGAGAAAGGGAGGATCTAGGGTAACTTCAAACCACGCTTAACCTAGTAGCTAGCCCTACCAGGTCGGGAGAGGGCTCTCTCCTTGTCAATCTCAGCAAAATATAGTCAATAGGGCTTGAGATGACTGATGTGAATACTGATCTTAGGCTAGGTATGTGTGCAGGAGAGTTTGATTGAATTTAAAGATGTTTTGTTGGCTCAGATGGAAAGGCAGATTTTGGGTCTGGGGAATGAGGCTCAGTTTTGCAGAGATCTCTATGGGGCAAGGTAGGCAAATGATTTCGGCACTTCAAATCAAATGATATGGAGAGATAGACAGGTGAGGAGTTGAAGAGGGAAAGAAAACTCAGGGATCCTCTTCAAACAGCTAAAAACATCAAAAGCTAAAGCAAACCCTAGGTAGAGCGTTGCAATTTCAATGGATTCTACCTTTTCCCTTACTTGTTTTAGTTAAGAAGAAGCAAGATAGATAATGGAATACATAACACATAATTAAATTCAAAATTATAGAAGAAATCACTATACCAAGACAAATTGCCACATGAATCCCAAAGAGTGCTGCAAACCCTGGTCTCAATTCCTTAGCCAAAATGTTGATATGAGCATACAATGAAGCTCCATGCTTTCTCAAAAGTCCAACCATGCTAATGACTAAAATATCACAAGATATAGACAAACCATAACTCATCCTAGCCTCTAGGGGTCTAGCTCACAAGTTTAGGAGCTATTCCAACTAATTCTAAACTGAGAACTAGAAATCAAGCAGTGGAACAGCTTGCCTCTAGAAACTAGGGAACTGATTCATTCAGTTTCAAACAACTTTTTGATGGATGAATCTACCTCCATAAGTGAAAATTAGACATAATTACATCAATATCCATCATTTTACATTAAATTACATCACAAGTTTGACATTGAGAAGGATAAAAAGTCAAACTGTCAAAAACTAGGCGAAGAACAGAGCATACTTGGTCAAACTGAGCAAAATTTCCCCTATGCGCCGCACCAATTTCTCTATGCGTAGCGCCTGTTTGGAGCCACTTTTGGAGGCCTTCCTGATATCCAAATTTTCTCCAAGTGTGCTTGTTGGAAAGGCCTACCCGTCTACTTTCCAACCCAAGTGGAATTTTTGAATTTGGCCTCCATTGGCCCCTCCAAAATTCAGTTCTCCCAACACTGCTTCCCGTGTGTCAAAATAGGGGCAGTAAGGTCATTGATTGAGTGTTTTTGACCTTTTTGAGGGCTCAAAACCTGTCAAAATTTCTTGGCCATTGGTAGGCAAGCATATTTTTCCATGCCAAATCCAAAAATGCTGAGTTTTTTCCATTTGGAGGCTCCCATTAAAAGTGAGCGCCAAGTGGCCCGGCGCATAGAGCAGAAAATTATGTTTTTTGTGCCAAAAATTCCAAAAATGCAATTGAGCCTTCTCCATAAAGTGCTATGTTGGGCCAAGGAAGCCTCAGCCAATATCGGAAGTCTATCTTGCTCCTTTCGCCTCCTCGATGTCCTTTTCAACTTTGCTTTCAAGCTCCTAATTCTTGCCTTGCAAACTTTATTTCTCGTCATGTAATGATAAGCCATATGCCTCAACAATGTCTTCTCCTTGTTGGCCTTCTCTAGCAATCTCTCTAAGTGGATATTAGCTCTTTCAAGCCAAGATTCCTGATCGGCACTGATCTCTTGCTCAAGTGATGTGAGCTTCACCTTCCTCCTTTTGGCAGCTTGGCAGTTTTCCCGAATGTTTTGCAACTCCATAATCGCTTGCTGATCCTCAAGCTGCTTATTTCTTTGCTCGAGGTACTTTATTATCCACTTAACTCTTTCCAAATTGAGGGACAAGGTATTGAAGTCTGCCCGCTACTCTTGGATGACTTCTTTGAGATTTGAGCTTTGTGGGCCCAAATCAGTATCATCACCCTCAATGAGAATGAACTCAGTCTCTTGATCGCCTGATGGTCCCTCATCCTGTAACGTCCTTTTGCCTTTGTCTTGAACCTACTGTGCTGATGTAGGAAGCGACACCCCTTCCACCCCAGGTGGAGATAATACTCGTTTTGCTGCTGCAAAAAACCGTCTAGTGCCCTTCTGATAGGTGACAAACACCGGCATACTAGCGGTCTATGTCTCATGACCCTCATGCTGATATGAAGGTTCACCTGTCTCACACAAAGCCTCTGGAGGTCCCTAAGAAGCTGTGAAGAACTCACGAGAAATGAAATCCTCCCAAGTAATGCCTTGCAAACCAAGCTGATGGATGACCACAATCTTAATGAGAGAAAAATGGTAAATATTGTTGAACTGCTACTGAGGAGTCTTCTGTTGTACTAGGGTGGTCATCTTCTCAATATTTCGGCACATGAAGTAGGGGAGATTCATCATTCTCACCCTGGTAAAATGCATCAACAACCTGATATGATAGGCATATAAACGGGAAAACCGGCCCTCACAGCTGAAATACTTCATTATCAGTTTCATCAAAGGAGCATAGGAATATTTCAGGTACCGAAAAGGAAAAACTCTGCTGAGTTGTCTCAAATAACCAGGCTTGATGTATGGTTCATAATGTTTCCTGTCAATTTGTTGCCTTTTGTTCCATTGCTCTCCAATATTAGGAATACCGGTTTCTAGAGAAACAGATTCTGGTGTTAAGTGAATGTTACACCAGCTAGAGTGGCTTGACCATCATGTAAATGAAGCACAAACAAACAAGCCAACTCATGGTGAAACTGGACCCTAGCAACCATCTCACAGAATTCATAGCAGGACTGGTGCTGGAAACATGTCATGGCGAGAGGGCAGGCCTATAGCTCAACAAGGGTAGTAGGTTCCTCTCATATGTGTTTGCCACCCTTATGAGGCCTCCTTGGTGCATGTACCTCTGTAGGAGAGTCATTGTGTGTCTCTTCCTCATGGTCATATGAAGGATTAGACTCCATGCTTGCCAGTAAGCGAGTTTTCTTGATGAGTAGGAAATTTATGGTGTTTTTTGATTTTCTGCCACCAAGGGAAAAGTATATGAGGGATTGTGGAAGGAGGAAAAATTGAGGATTTTGGGACTGTTAGGACAGGGTTTAGTTAGGGAAACGAAGGATTAGGGAGTGATCTGTAAGTTTTAGGGACAACAATTAGGGTTTGGGAATTTATATTTAGGATTTGGGAAAATGGGATTTGGGAATAGGGGTAGATGATTTTTGGGAATATGGGAGTTAGGGAATGGGGAAATAAACTCGGAAAATGAGTGAGGGAGTGGGAAAAATGAAGAAGAGGAAGAATAAATTTGGAAACAAAATGATAAGTTCAAACCCTAAGCAATAGTTTCTTGAGAGATGCAAGGAAGTAGGGTTTGATTTTTCTTTACACAACCACCATAAAATTTATGACAAACTCCTTCACTAGGCAAGAGGAGAGCTTAACTTACTTGCTCACTGGAGGTTTTGGGTGATTTTGGCGATTTGAGAGAGTTTGTTGAAGAAATCGGGCATGGCAGCTCTATGCGCCTCGCCTAAAACCCAACGCACCACACCTACTGAGTGCATCGCGCCAGTTTAGATTTACATTGAGAATCGCGGCCGTATGCGCTGCGCCACTCACCCAGTGCACCACGCCTCTGAATTCGGGCAGTTTCTCTCCAATTTCACTTGCTTTGCTCAAAAATAGCCTTCCTTTGCTCACACTTTGTTCTTTGAATGCAAATGAGCTTTTGAATTGAGAAAACAATTTATATACAAGGAGCTTTTAATTTTTGATTCATAAAAACCCACTTTTACAATGTTTAGAATATGACTTTACCTTTAACTCTATTTTTTGATGAACTGAATGACTTGTTTTTTGTTTTCTTTGCAGGGGATTGGAGCTACTGAGGCTTGGGAAAGTGACAAGGGTTGTCGCCGAAGTAATTTACATATGAAAGAAATGAAATTACATGAATTTATACAATAAAACTAAAATACTCTGTTTTTCCTCAAAACAAAGTTTCAAGGAGAAATACATCTCTGAGCACTTGATTATGAAATTTGTTGGTCCTGGAACCTCCTCATGTGCCTGCTGACTGTTATTTGGACATTTTGAAAACCTATTTGATGAAACCCTAGACCTAATGACAGTGAAACCCAGGAAAAGACTTTTGCAAATTTTGAAGACAAAAGGTGACTGCAAATGATCTTGATGAGTAAAAATGGGCCAACAGGTAAAAGACATGAGGGAAAATGTAGGAAAAGCCACTACCGTCAGATGATCCATGCTCCTAATGGAATGCAGCTGACTCGGCGGGACACCTAATATGCAATACAACAAGAGGATTTGATCTCTGACGGTGGGATGAAGATATCGACACTAACATGATGTAGATATACAATTCCTAAATATGCAATCTAAGATGATAAACAGTCGTTTACTTTCTTTTAGCAATGAAAAACCTAGCCACTAAGGAAAGAGAAGTAAAAAAATTTCAACATAGAGCATAGAGCACACACTAAGATGCACTGTCCTAAATCAATTTCCTCATGTAGTGTAAATGCAAATGCACATGCATGTAATTGTTTTTTCAGTTTCCTTAATGTGAGAATGACAAAAAGAAAACTAAGTACAGATCTGAACTATCTTTCCTCAAAGCAACACTTTAGTAATTTCTTTTCAAAAACGAAAGGAAGATTTAGACAACACTTTCAATTTCGACTTGAAAACTGCTTTCGACACTTCAAAGAATTGATGATTTAAATCAAATAAAATGGAAAAAGTGTAATCGATTATCTAAAAAAGGAAGACTTTAGGACACTCTTTTCTTTGACTGAAAATGACACTTGCGACACTTTCAAATCAAAAGACGACAGTTCGATTAAGCTACTATTTGCAAAGGAGAATTGTAAATGACGAAAAATACATTAAAAGCATTCACAATTTTTTATCAATGGAGGCTGAATAATGCAAAGGAAGAGAGTTTCAACAGTGATATACCGATCATAGACAGCAAAACTACTTAATAGAGCTAAAACAATGAAGGAAAAACCAAAATCTGGAGGAAGAAACAATCTCATTCAATCATCACATCTGTAACATAGGGAAACAGGGATGCATCTCACCTACAACACACAGGAGGTGCGATCCATCCAGGTTGCCAATGAGAGATAGTGTGATGGTCCAAGGACAAGACTGCGCTTGGTTTTTACTCATAGTTTGTAGCTAAGTTCAGGGATTTGGGCTGAGCTAATGATAGACAGTAAACACAAAGTATATGGGCTGATCTAATGAGGCTATTTGAGCTACCACCAGGGCACTAGGATGTTTGCAAGTCAGATGTTCAGTTCATAAACTAACCCGGAGATTGACTGAAGCAGCATTGATCTACATTGCAGTTGCATAGCAAAAGCAGTTGGAAGGCTAGCTGGCCTAACTTTAGGCTCCGTCTGTAGTTTATAAAGCAAACAACAGTGACTAACAATCAAACTATTCGTTCCCCAACGGAGTCGCCATTTTTTTATCAGGAAAACTAGTGTCCATTCGAAGCAGCTAGTCCCACTAAGACGGGCAGCTATCTTAGAAACAAACAAGCCAAGTTACTTGTGTTTTCCTTTATGAGAGATAGATGAGAGAGAAGAAAAGAGTACCAACCTCAGTCTTTTTCTAGTCTCCTTTCTTGTTTCCTCTCTCCCTTGATAGAGCTTTCGCCACTCCTTTCTCACTTGTCCCACTTCAAAGAACACCTGTAGAGTCAAAGTAGCAAAACGCCATCAAAGCATAGATATCTATAACCATAAAAAATATAGGATCAGATGTACATTAACCATACAAATGCATACAGAAATACAAGATTCAGAGATATACAAGCATATGGAGGAAAACTCAAATAGCTTTATTGATAGAAGTAGTAGAAGAGAGGATTACAACCAAGCTGTTTGATCCAGCGCCATCCTCCCAGCATGAAATCCCTCTTCACCTCATGAAAAGATAGATCACCCAACAATACAATGTCTCAAAGAGAAACCAACAACACTTCCTTACAAAATACAAAATTCCAGCCTTTGGATCTCTGGAATGAGGGATCCATATATAGATATTTGCAGGTGGGTGAGTCAACTTCTTGGATTTTGATTAGTGTCATTTCACTGATAGTTCTTGGTTCCACTTGGAGATTTCATGATCTCTTACTCATCCTTGGGCGAATTCAGAGAGGCAAGTGTCAAATGAGCAGTTTCTAGAAGATTCTCTGGGTTTCCACCTAGCAAATTGCCTCTGCCATTTGTCTACTCTCGCTCATCGCACCCTACAGAAGGGCTTTTCAATATGCATCGCACCCTTTGCATGTGATAGGTGAGATGCATTGCATCCTCAACATGGAGCAGTCTGTATCATCCAATTTTGACCAGTTCTGAGCAGTTTTTCAGGGAGAACTTCTGGGAAATGATGTAATCAGTTGACCTTGTTCCTTTAGGGTATGAACCAACACTTTTAGGGGTTTAGAAGCCCTTGGTTTATGAACATATGTGATTGGGGTTGCAGTGCCCAAATATGTCTATAACAACTGTGTGCGAAAAATGATTTAGGAAAAGTTCATTTAGTGTGTTCTCTTTGCTCTTTGTTTGAAAGAATTGTAATCTTCTTTCCTTAGTAGCTAGGATTTTCATTGCTAAAAATAAACAACGATTGTTTATCATTTTAGATTGCATATTTAGGAATTTTACATCTACATCACATGGTGAACCTTGAAAGACAAACTTCTAAACAAGATCAACTCTAAAATAAATCTCAATGAACTTAACAATGCTTTGGAACCTAACGCAACACATCTAGAGGTCTACGCTAGAGACGTGTTCCAGCGTCGTAAAATCTAGTAACTATCATTTTCATTGAAAGGTTGGGTGATTCCTCCTCTTTGATATGACAAGTGCTAGCACGGACTTGTGCTCCCCATACCATCGAGTATATATTAGGAGACCACAATAGGCTTATATCCTTTATCCATAGGAAGTTGTGTCTGTCGCCCTATCGATCGCAATACACTGAACACAGCATTCGAGAAGACTGACTACCGTACATAAGTCCTTGGTAATTTCTCTTTAATTTACCACCAAGGTGTATATTGCAGTTTTGTGATTGGTTTGGTAATCCCTCTATCTAGATCTCCAGAGTAGTCACTTTCATTCCTTTTCGACTCCTTAAAAGAAAAGGTCCATCTGAGCACTTGTCACTTCGGGCTCATTAAAAATTGAAGGGGACTAGAGTCATCTTTATCTTTTTCTCGACTCTTAAAAATTGAAAAGCAAAGTTGTGTCAAAGCGTCATTAAAATTTATTAAATTCAGAATAACATCCCTATTCCTTCGTTGATCTTGGGTTGAGATAATGGAGTCCACCAATAATGGAATCCCTCTTGAGGGGAATCCTAGTCCATTTTCTTCTTGGGGAAATATTGGTGCTCCATATATGGCCACATTGTCCCTCCCAGGAATCACAATTGGTCTGCCAGTATGGATATTCTCAACCTCTGTCATTTAAAATACCGTAATTCGTCAGCATTCAAATCAGCAACCACTTGATACTGAAGTTGACCCTTCACCTTCTACTTCGTTTGTTTCTCCCTCCCCTTCTTCCTCTTCGCTTGGTGAAAATAGTGACACTAGTAACCAAGTAGCTAAGAATAAGAAGAAAGGGAAAGAGAAGAAGAAGAAGAAGTCAGTTAAACAAGGGGGCAACCATGAATCATCTGGTGAAAATCTGCAAACTAAATCTGCCAAATATCCTTGTGTAATTTTCAGAGGAAACCATTTCCATCAAGATTGTCCTTGCATTCTGTAGATCTTGAGAGAATGGTCTCCCCATTCGCACCGTCCGGTGTCATCAACCTCTGGCAATCATGTTGACAACACACCATCAAGTAGTGAAAGTGAACTTCCTGGATGGAAAGGAAAGGTCAAAATTCCATGTGGATTAGGTGAAGGGGACCATCACCTTCCTCGTTGTCCTTTTTTGGGTGAGGCCAAGAGAATCTTGCATAACCATCCTGCTTCACCGCAGAGACTTCCACCTGGATACAAGAAACTCTCACCAAGTCCTTTACTAGTTGAAAATCCGATTGACACGACTCAATTGTCGGTCGAAACACCTATCATTGAGGGTGAATCTTCCAAGTCCACACCGGACCAATGTCAATAGGTCGAGATGGTAGTCGACCCAGTTTTGCCTTCAGAAGGTCCACCTTCAGAGGATACCATTTCCAAAGAAAATGAGAAAGATACCGTTCAAATTATTTTTGTTAATACAGAGTCTGATGAACTTGGGGGCAATCTGCCCATTCCTTTACAATAGGAAGGGAATCCCCCAGTTCCCGCTATTCAAGGGGTTGATTCAACCGTTTATTCGATACCCCCTCCAAGCAGTCTAGTCTCTTCCTTCAATTGGAATCGACTAGCAAGATCCCACCTTCCTTCTAATGTACCATTCCGAATCATAGTACAAGTTCACAAAAATGATCGTGTCTGGCACAATCATAGATGAAGGGGCTTCAGTGAGTATCCTTTCCTCAACTGCTTGGAAAGCGCTTGGTTCACCATCGCTTATGCTTGTCACTCAGAATTTGTCAGGCTTTAACAAAGAAACCAGTCGACCGTTAGGGACCCTTCCCAAGTTGCTGATAACTTTGAGAAGGAAAACCATTCACTTGAACGTGATGGTAGTCCAAGGGCCATTAGATTACAATCTACTCCTTGGACGTGACTATGTTTATAGCATGGAAGCCATTATTTCCACACTCTTTTGAGTGATGTGTTTCCCACATGAAGGCAAAATTGTCCAGCTTACTGAGCAGCTTTCATTTCCCGGTTCAAATATAGCTCCAAGTCAAACATCATCCATAAATGGTCTCTTTGCATCAAGAGTGTCTCTTCAACCTTCATTCCATCCACCTGATTACAACGAGTAGTCCGGTGAATGTAACAAAGCTTAGGGGGCATGCACCCTTTTCTATTTGGCGGATGAACCCAGCTGAAAAGATAGGTTTCCTTGTAGGTTATGTGATTGGTCTGAAACACCATTCACCTTTGTCTACGTTACGGACGAAGCCAAGGAAGTGTTTTGACTACTCTGTGGATGAAACCATCCTACGATATGAATTTCCCTATAAGTTAAGTGATTGGTCTGACACACCACTCACCTTTGTCTAATTGGCAAACAAAACCAAGGAAGTGTTTTTGTCTAACCACTGACAAAAACAATCCTGCTTAACCAGTGACTTCCATATGGTTACCTAGAGACTCTCCTTTTCTCGATGCCTGGGGACATGCAAACCTTTTTAGGCAAGAAAAAAATGACCAATTTCATTTTTTAGCTTTTTAGTTTTTCAACTTCTTAGGTTAAGTAATTGGTCTGATCCACCATTCACCTTTTTCTATGCTAAGGACGAAGCAAAGGAAGTGTTTGAACCGTTCCGCAGACAAAACCATCCTACCTAACCTCTGAAAAAAACAATCCTGCTTAACCAGTGACTTCCATATGGTTACCTAGAGACTCTCCTTTTCTCGATGCCTGGGGACATGCAAACCTTTTTAGGCAAGCAAAAAATGACCAATTTCATTTTTTAGCTTTTTAGTTTTTCAACTTCTTAGGTTAAGTAATTGGTCTTATCCACCATTCACCTTTTTCTGTGCTACGGACGAAGCAAAGGAAGTGTTTGAACCATTCCGCGGACAAAACCATCCTACCTAACCTTAGTAGTTCCTTAGATTTATAGTTTTTTAGCTTTTTAGTTTGGTTGTTTCTAGCTTACATAAAAAGGAAAAATGAGAAATGTTTTTGCAAGGTTCAAGCTCGTTAAAAAATAAACTTGCCAAATGAGCAATGTTTTCGCAAGGTTCAAGCTCATTAAAAAATAAACCTACCAAATGAGCAATGTTTCCACAAGGTTCAAGCTCGTTAAAAAATAAAATTGCCAAAGGAGCAATGTTATCGCATGGTTCAAGCTCGTTAAAAAATAAACCCACCTTTGGTAAATAACCTTTGTGATCGCCATAATGTCAGCCTTTTGAGCCTTGGTTGTGTTCCTGCCATCACCTCCATTCTTTTGGCCGATTATACGCTTCCACTTGATTGTTTACCCTTTTGAGGAACAGCTGCAATGAGTGGTCCTGTTAGCCACCCTCTTCACATCACCATGTTTTGAGAAGTTCCAAGCTCACCTCGAACCAGTTGCTACCCTAAGCACCACTTGTTCCTCAGAAAATGAGTCCACTTTAAACTCTTTTCAGACTCGTTAAATATGAAAAGATTGTTGAGCAATTGGCCTCTCCAACTCGCTAAAGTGATTAGAAGTGCCATCCCTCCTGCATATTTTAATCTTTTTGGACCTGAGGGATTATCCCACAAAAATATCGAGCGCTTGTTTTTTTGGCTCGCTAAAGCGATCCAAAAATCATCCCTTACGTATTATTTTATACTTTTTCGGACTTAAGGGATTATTCTACGAAAAAGGACCACTGGAGTTTCCTTTTCGTCCCTTTTCAAACTCTCTAAACATGAAAAGGATCGAGTTATCCTTGTCGTTAAACTCATTAAAACAATAGCGACAAACTTGTCTGCCCAGACAAGAACGAGTTTCACTGTCACTAGGCTCGCTAAAACATAGCGTCAGGTTTGCCAGAAGGGAAAATTATAGAACAAGCATATGTTATCCTCCTCAAGCTTGGTGAAAATAAAGAGGTACTGGTCAGCAATAACTGGGGAAAAAGTGAAGAAAACTTAAAGAATTATATTGGTAGCAGGTCGCTCTTGAACATGATGTTAGTGCCTAGATTTACCTCAGGCTGAAAAGGTAGGATCCAGGGCCAACATCAAACCACGCTCAGCCTCGTAGCTAGCCCTACGAGGATAGGAGAGGGCTCTCTCCAGGTCAACCTCAGCAAATAATGATCGATGAGGGCTGAGATGACTGAAATATCTTCTGATCTTAGGCTAGGTATATGTGTAAGAGAATTTGATTTGATAAAATGGAGTTTTGTTGGATCTGATGGAAAGATGGTTTTGGGTGCGGGGATTGAGGCTCAGTCTTGCAGAGGTCTCAATGGGGCAAGGTAGGCAATTGTTTTTGGCACTTAAAATTGAATGAGATGGAAGGAATAGATAGGTGAGGTGTTGAAGAGGGCAAGAGCAATCATGGATCCTCCCCAAATAGCTGAAAACATCAAACAACTAAAGCAAACTTCAAGTAGAGCACTGATTTCAATGGATTCTACTTACACTCTTGTTTGTTTAGTTCAGAAGAAAACAAGATAGATAATGGCATACAATCACATAAACAAATTGACAATTACAAAGAGAAACATTGTACCAAGACAAATTTTCCACATGGATCCCAAAGAGTGTTGCAAATCCTGATCTCAAATTCCTTAGCCCAAACTGATGAAATATATGTACAATGAAGCCCAAGGCGTTCTCAAGAGTCCAACCATGCTAATGAGTGAAAACCAACATAATATAGAAAACCATATCTCATCCTAACCTCTAGGGATTGAGCTCACATGTTTAGAGGATGTTTCAACTAATTCTAAGCTAAGAACTAGAAATTAGGCAACATAACAGCATGCCTCTAAAAACATGGGAACTGATTCATTCAGTTTCAAACAACCTTTAAACTGATGAATCAACCTCTACAAGTGGAAATTTACCATATTTACATCATAATCCATCATTTTTCATCAAATAGAATCATAAATTTATCATTTGGAAAGTGAAAAAGTCAAACTAGCCAAAACTGGGTCAAACTGGCAATTTTTCCTCTATGCATCGCGCCCGATTCTCTATGCGTAGCGCCTATTTGGACCCACTTTTGGAGGCCTTCCCGATGTCCAAATGAGCTCCAGGTGTGCTTGCTGGAAAGGTTTGTCTCTCTAATTTCCAACCCAAGTGGAAGTTTTCAATTTGGCCTCCAGTTTCCCCTCCACAAATCCATTCTCCCAACACTGCTTCATGTGTGTCAAAATAGGGGCAGTGAGGTCATTGTTTTGTGTTTTTTGACCTTTGGAGGGCTCAAAACCTACCAAAATTTCTTGGCCATAGGTAGGCAAGCATAACTTTCCATGAAAAATCTAGAAATGCAAAGTTTTTGTGATTTGGAGCCCCCTAGCAAAAGCAAGCGCCACGTGGCGTGGCGCATAGGGAGAAAAACTCTGTTTTTTGTGCAAAAAATTTACAAAATGAAAATATTACTTCAAATTTCTTAAAATTTGGGCTGATTCTTCTTTATCAAGTGTTGTGATGGGCCAAGGAAGCCTCAGCCAATATCTGAAGTCCTTCATCCTCTTTTTGCCTCTTTGATGCTCTGTTCACCTTTGCTTTCAAACTCCTGATTCTTGCCCTGCAACGCATATTCCTTGCCATATAATGATAAGACATGTGTCTCAGCAATGCATTGTCCTTGTCAGCTTTATCCAACAACCTCTCTAAGTGGTCATTGGCTCTTTCGAGCCATGACTCCCGATCGCCATTGATCTCTTGATCAAGTGAAGTGAACTCTACCCTTCTCCTTTGGGCAGCTTGGCGATTTTCCCGAATGTTTCGCAACTCCATGATCGTTTTTTGATCTTAAAGCTACTTATTCCTTTGCTCCAAATATTTTATAATCCACTTAGCCCTCTCCAAGTTGAGGGACAAGGCATTGATGTTTGCCTACTGCTCCTTGATGATTTCTCTAAGATTGGCGCTTTGTAGGCTCATGTCAGTATCATCACCCTCGATGAGGATGAAATCAGTCTCTTGCTCACTTAATGGTCCTTCCTCATGTAGTGGCCTCTTTCCTTTGTCCCGAACCTATAGTGTTGATGATGGTAGCGAGGCCCCTTCCACCCCGGGTGGAGATAGCACTCGTTTTGTTGATGCGAACAACCGCCTAGTGCCCCTCTGATAGGTGACATATATCGGCACACTAGTAGTCTATGCCTGCTGACCTCCATACTGATGTGAAGGTTCACCCGCATCATGGACAACCTCCTGATGAGCTGCTGAAGCTATGAAGAACTCATGGGAAATGAAGTCTCCCCATGTGATACCCTGCAAGCCATGCTGATGTACAACAATGATCTTGATGAGCGCATAGTGGTAAATGCTGTTGTACTGCTGTTCGGGAGTCTTCTTCTGTATAAGAGTAGTCATCCTCTCGATGTTTCGGCACATGAAATATGGAATATTCATCATCCGTACCCGGGTAAAATGCATCAGCAGTCTGATGTGATAAGCATACAATCGGGAGAAACGGCCCTCACAGCTGAAATACTTCATGATAAGTTTCATTAAAGGAGCATATTCATCCTTGAGGTACCGAAAAGGAAACACCCTCTTGAGTTGTCTCAAAAACAAGGTTTGATGTAAGGTTCATAGTGCTGCCGGTCAATTTTCTGCCTCTTGTTCCATGGTTCTCCAATGTTTGGTATGTCGATTGCTAATGAAACTGATTCTGGTGTTAATGTGAAAGTGACACCATCAAGAGTGGCTTGATCACCATGTAAATGCAACACAAATAAATGGGCCAAATCATGATGAAACTGAATAGTATCAATCTTCTCACAAAATCCATAACATGACTGATGCTGAAAACAAAATATGGCAAGTGGGCAGGCCTGTAACTCAACAGGAGTGGTTGGTTCCTCTCTGATATGTTTGCCACCTCTATGAGGCCTCCTGGGTACATGTGCCTCTGTTGGTGAGTCACTATGGGTTTCCTCCTCATACTCATATGAAGAAGCTGATGCCATAACTGCTGATGGACAAACTGCCTTGAAGAAACAAGTGTTGATATGTTAAATTGTCTTGGATTGCCTTTGAAGATTGTTTGACCTCTGCTACCAAGGGAAAACAATGAAACATGGGACTGTTAGCAGAGGGAAAAATAGTGGGAATTTTTGGGACTTTTGGGATAAATTTAGATAGGGAAAATATGGGATGTTTGGGAGGCTTAGTATAAGGTTAGGGTTTGGGATTT
Organism: Pinus tabuliformis; assembly: GCA_031772625.1. NCBI lineage: Eukaryota > Viridiplantae > Streptophyta > Pinopsida > Pinales > Pinaceae > Pinus > Pinus tabuliformis. The sequence goes on along the minus strand of CM062819.1, from coordinate 99,104,355 downwards.
TATAATAGGAAATTTTGGGAAAGGGAACTTGGGATAGGGGATTAGTGAGTTTAGGGGGTAGGGGAACTTAGGGAACCATGAAAATAGGGAAAAAATGGGGTAAGGGTATGATAGAGGGAAGATGAACTTGGTAGAAAAAAAGTTGATCAAACCCTAGGCAGTAATTTTTGTTTGAGGAATTTGTAATGGTAGGTTTTGATCATTTGTTAAAACATTCACCACGTCAACCATCATAACATCAGCACCAAACTTGGATAAACAGTAGAGGTTAAGCTCAACCTACTTGGAACAAGGTGAACTCGTGTGATTTTGGCGATTGGAGGTCGTCCTGGTGTTTTTTGGGCTTCCCGGCTATATGCGGCGTGCAGCATGCCCAATGCGCCGCGCCTCACCAATGTGTTGTGCCTGTACAAAAATACACTATGTTTTGAGGCCCAGTGCGATGCACCTCACCAATGCGCCGCGCCTCCTGCCCAGTGCATCGCGCCTCCTGCCCAATGCGCCGCGCCTGTCACCAGGAGCAATTTTCACCCAATTTTTTCCTCTTTCTCAACAAAATCACTTTGCCCTACTTGTCTTTTGCAAATGAACTTTACAAGTGAAGGCATTGCTTATAAACCAATAGCTTTTGAAATTTTGGCTCATGAAACCCACTTTTATAATGTTTTGGATTTGACTTTATCTTCAAACTCTGTTTTGAACTTTTTCACTGCTTTTTTCACTTTGTGATGAATTTAATGACCTGAGCTTGCTTGTTTCTGCAGGTGTTGGAGCTTCTGGGGTAAGGAAAGAAACTAGGGTGCAGATGAAGGAATTTACAATGAGGAAAACAAAATTTTCATGATTTTGTAAAATAAAAGCTAAAAATGCTTTGTTTTTCCTCAAAATAGAGTTTTGAGGAAAGACATATCTCGAACACTTGATGATGAAATTTATTTGATGTTTAAAACCTCCTCATGGCCTGTTGGTTGTTATTAGACACTTTGAAACACCTTTTGACGAAACCCTGGACCTACTTGACAATGAAACCCTAAAAGACATTTGCAATCTTTATGACAAAGGAAGATTGTATATGCTTTTAAAATGAACAAACATGAGCCAGCAGGTAGATAACATGAGGGAAACTGGAGGAATTCCACTACCGTCAGACGATCTATGCACCTAATGGAATGAAAATGACTTGGCAGGACACCTAATATGAAATGCAACAAAGAGGATTTGATCTATAACGGAGTGATGAAAATACCGACTCTAACATTGGCTCCAATGGGGATGGTAGCTCCTTGGAGGTGCCAAGAACGGCAAATCTTTGGGAGAGCAGACAGTGCCTTCGTCCATTGGGCTATGGAGTCAATAACTTCGACAAAACAAACCCGAACTCTTGACTCAAGACTCATAGTTGAACCAACTAATCCAAAACTGAAACAAGACTCTCAAAAGCTGAAACTAGACACTCAGCTGAAACTATCTTTAAACTGACTAAAAAAAAAATGACTCAAGACTGACTTAACTAAAACAAGTACTTACAAAGCTTTTAAATGGCAGCAGACCATCGAGATTTGAAGGCTTCAAATCATGACGACAACTACCTGCTTACTGATGAAATATGTACAATCATGTGAAGTGGGCCTTCCAGTGTAACCAATCCAACAGATGGCTACTGAATGAAATTCTGCTCTCTCTTCCCCCAAGCAGGCAGAACAATGTATATGTAGGCAACTCACAATAACCACTGAAACCAAGGCTTATGATAACGAACCAAGCAACATTTATCTTCTCTAATGCTTGCAAAAGAATGCCAAAGGGATCTTGATAATCCTGAAGCACTATCTTGGCTTGAGATCCAGCAGCAAAAATACAAGTACTCCCTTCATTCTAATCTGAAAGAACAACTGGTTGTCGAGTGATAGGAAGGCACAGAGAGGTATAAGCTTTTGCCATCTGAGTGTTAGCTGTAAATTCCTCGATCATGAGAAATTCTGGCCTATTGTCTCTCTCAGGCTCATATTCCTCAACTTCATGGTCTAGGTCATTCTTAAACAGAAAACAATCTTCAAGATTATCAAACATGACAGTCTTATCATTTTCATGAAGGAAAACATTATCTGTTTGTTGATCTATAAATTTAATTTCAAGACTGTCATCATTTTCAAAAGAAGAAAAAGTTTCACCAACACCTTCTTGACCATGTGCACACTGCAGACCTGCATTAGCTTTGGCTGTAACCTGACCTTTCAAGAGTCGATCTATCTCATCTTCAGACAGAGGAGATAATACTTTCTATTTTGTTTTGCTCAAGTGATCTTTGTCTTCTTGAAATAACATTTCAACACATGAAAAATCTAAATGATAGTCCTGATCTTCTGAAATTTGGAAACATTGTTGATCATCTTCATATGACATGGCAGCCAAATTATCATTTACCATTGAGTTATTGAAAGAAGATTTTTCACTTACTTGAACAAAGATCTCACCTTGTTTTTCATAAAATGACTGGATTACCTCCTCATGAAGGTTTGGTTCTAATGAAATGAGAACACTTGGGTCAATAACTCTATCTTCTTCATTCCAGATGATCTCAACAACAGAGCTCTCCTTCATGGGATTCAGAACAAGGTAGTCTTCATCGTCATGATCTGAATCTAGATCTGAACTAGCCGACTTGATTTTATCACATTCTAAAATTGAAACTTGACTTTCCTGCATGTTGTGCTCTTCTATGGATAGATCTGAAATAAAACCTTCTCTTTCATTATTTTCCATTGTACTAAGATCTTGATCCTGCTGCAAAGTTTCCTGAGCATCTTGATGAGTATCCTCTAAGTTCTCTTTATGCTGCTGAAATGGATTTTCATACAGAGCTTCCATGATCTCATTATCCATGACGTCATCATCTTCATAAAATTTCTCAATACTTTCAATGAAATTATAAGCAGGTTTGCAACAGTTCTGAACTAAATTTAATGATGGATAAGATTCTATATACCTTTCAAAGAACATGATATGAAAATCCTTTAAATAGTAAATACAAGCAGGCGGAAAACTTTCATACCAAGATCGGGCTTCACCTTCCAGAGTGGCCATGAATATCTTCATCAAGCAATCTTCAGGAAAATCAACTTTCAACTTGCGAATATGTATGTGAAATCTAACCAGATGTAAAGCAGCGTCATTCCTATTATCATCTTTAAACATAGGCAAATTCCTTTGCCAATTTACCTTCAGAATTTTATTTGGAAAACCTGGAATGTGATCTCGGCTCATAGGAGCATACCATCGAGCAAGAAAATCCATTTTGATAACAATGAATTGACCAGGAAATTCTTCAGGTTACTGATTTTTGAAGAGTAGAGTCGCCATAAAAATTCTGAACCTTGGGATTCTTCGACATTGAAGTTGCCAGGTGAATGATTTCAGCCTTTCGATGTCTGATCGTTGTCCACCATCAACAATCAGATCTGATCTTGATACATGTTACTGGGGCAATTTTCAAGTCGGATGTTCAGCTTATAAGACTAGACCGGAGATTGACTGAATCAGCTTTCATCTACTTTCACTAATGCAAAGCAAAAGCATTTTCGAAGGCTACCTGGCATAACTTCAGGCTCCGTCTGTAGTTTATAAGCAAGAACATCAACAAACAAATAAACTTTTCTTCCCCAGTATGGTCGCCAATATGTTAGTGCCTAGATTTATCTCACGCTGAAAAGGTAGGATCCAGGGCCAACATCAAACCACGCTCAGCCTCGTAGCTAGCCCTACGAGAACAGGAGAGGGCTCTCTCCAGGTCAACCTCAGCAAATAATGATCGATGAGGGCTGATATGACTGAAATATCTTCTGACCTTAGGCTAGGTATATGTTTAGGAGAATTTGATTTGATAAAATGGAGTTTTGTTGGATCTGATGGAAAGATGGTTTTGCGTGCGGGGATTGAGGCTCAATCTTGCAGAGGTCTCGATGGGGCAAGGTAGGCAATAGTTTTGGCACATAAAATTGAATGAGATCGAAGGAATAGACAAGTGAGGTGTTGAATAGGGCAAGAGTAATCATGGATCCTCCCCAAAGAGCTGAAAACATCAAACAACTAAAGCAAACTTCAAGTAGAGCATTGATTTCAATGGATTCCACTTACACTCTTGTTTGTTTAGTTCAGAAGAAAACAAGATAGATAATGGCATACAATCACATAAACAAATTGACAATTACAAAGAGAAACATTGTACCGAGACAAATTTCCACATGGATCCCAAAGAGTGCTGCAAATCTTGATCTAAAATTCCTTAGCCCAAACTGCTGAAAAATATGTACAATGAAGCCCAAGGCTTTCTCAAGAGTCCAACCATGCTAATGAGTGAAAAACAACATAATATAGACAACCATAGCTCCTCCTAACCTCTAGGGGTCGAGCTAACATGTTTATAGGATGTTTCAACTAATTCTAAGCTGAGAACTAGAAATTAGGCAACATAACAACATGCCTCTACAAACGTGGGAACTGATTCATTCAGTTTCAAAAAACCTCTAAACTGATGAATCAACCTATACAAGTGGAAATTTACCATATTTACAGCATAATCCATCATTTTTCATCAAATTACATCATAAATTTATCATTTGGAAAGTGAAAAAGTCAAACTAGGCAAAACTGGGCGAAAAACTGAGCAAAACTGGGTCAAACTGGCAATTTTTCCTCCATGCACCGCGCCTGATTCTCTATGCATAGCGCCTGTTTGGACCCACTTTAGGAGGCCTTACCGATGTCAAAATGAGCTCCAGGTGTGCTTGCTGGAAAGATCTATCTGTCTACTTTCCAACCCAAGTGGCATTTTTCAATTCTGCCTCCATTTGCCCCTCCAAAAATCCATTCTTCCAACACTCCTTCCTGTGTGTCAAAATAGGGGCAGTGAGGTCATTTTTTAGTGTTTTTTTACCTTTGGAGGGCTCAAAACTTGCCCAAATTTCTTGGCCATAGGTAGGCAAGCATAAATTTCCATGAAAAATCTAGAAATGCAAATTTTTAGTGATTTGGAGCCCCCTAGCAAAAGCGAGCACCACGTGGCGCGGCGCATAGGGAGAAAAACTCTGTTTTTTGTGCAAAAAATTTACAAAATGAAAAAATTGCTTCAAATTTCTTGAAATTTGGGCTGATTCTTCTTTATCAAGTGTTGTGATGGGCCAAGGAATCCTCAACCAAGATCTGAAGTCCTTCATCCTCTCCTTTCCTCTTTGATGCTCTTTTCACCTTTGCTTTCAAACTCCTGATTCTTTCCCTGCAACGCATATTCCTTGCCATATAATGATAAGCCATGTGTCTCAGCAATGCATTGTCCTTGTCAGCTTTGTCCAATAACCTCTCTAAGTGGTCATTATCTCTTTCGAGCCATGACTCCTGATCGGCATTGATCTCTTGATCAAGTGAAGTGAACTCTACCCTTCTCCTTTGGGCAGCTTGGCGATTTTCCCAAATGTTTCGCAACTCCATGATCATTTGTTGATCTTCAAGATGCTTATTCCTTTGCTACAAATATTTTATAATCCACTTGGCCCTCTCCAAGTTGAGGGACAAGGCATTGATGTCTACCTGCTGCTCTTTGATGATTTCTCTAAGATTGGCGCTTTGTGGGCCCATGTCAGTATCATCACCCTCGATGAGGATGAAATCAGTCTCCTACTCACCTGATGGTCCTTCCTCCTGTAGTGGCCTCTTGCCTTTGTCCTGAACCTGTAGTGCTAATGATGGTAGCGAGGCCCCTTCCACCCCAGGTGGAGATAGCACTCGCTTTGCTGCTGCAAACAATCTCCTAGTGCCCCTCTGATAGGTGACATATGTCGGCACACTAGTAGTCTCTGCCTGCTGACCTCCATACTGATGTGAAGGTTCACCCACATTATGGACAACCTCCCGATGAGCTGCTGAAGCTATGAAACTGAACTCATGGTGAAACTGAATAGTAGCAACCTTCTCACAAAATCCATAACATAACTGATGCTGAAAACAAAAGATGGCAAGCGGGCAGGCCTGTAACTCAACAAGAGTGGTTGGTTCCTCTCTGATATGTTTGCCACCTCTATAAGGCCTCCTGGGTACATGTGCCTCTGTTGGTGAGTCACTATGGGTTTCCTCCTCATACTCATATGAAGAAGCTGATGCCATAACTGCTGGTGGACAAACTGCCTTGAAGAAACAAGTGCTTATATGTTAGACTTTCTTAGATTGCCTTTAAAGATTTTTTGACCTCTGCTACCAAGGGAAAACAATGAAACAAGGGACTGTTAGGAGAGGGAAAAATAGTGGGAATTTTTGGGACTTTTGGGATAAATTTAGATAGGGAAAATATGGGATGTTTGGGAGGTTTAGTATAAGGTTAGGGTTTGGGATTTTATAAAAGGAAATTTTGTGAAAGGGAACTTGGGATAGGGGATTAGTGAGTTTAGGGGGTAGGGGAACTTAGGGAACCATGAAAATAGGGAAAAAATGGGGTAAGGTTATGATAGAGGGAATATGAACTTGGTAGCAAAAAAGTTGATCAAACCCTAGGCAGTAATTTTTGTTTGAGGAATTTGTAATGGTAGGTTTTGATCATTTGTTAAAAAATTCACCACATCAACCATCATAACATCAGCACCAAACTTGGATAAACAGCAGAGTTTAAGCTCAACCTACTTGGAACAAGGTGAACTCGTGTGATTTTGGCGATTGGAGGTCGTCCTCGTGTTTTTTGGGCTTCCTGGCTGTATGTGCCACGCAGCACACCCAATGCGCTGCACCTCACCAATGCGCCACGCCTGTGAAGAAATACACTATGTTCTGAGGCCTAGTGCGCCGCGCCTCCTGCCTAGTGTGCCGCGCCGGTCACCAGGAGCAATTTTCACCCAATTTTTTCCTCTTGATCAACAAAATCACTTTGCCCTACTTGTCTTTTGCAAATGAACTTTACAAGTGAAGGCATTGCTTATAAACCAAGAGCTTTTGAAATTTTGGCTCATGAAACCCACTTTTATAATGTTTTTGATTTGACTTTATCTTCAAACTCTGTTTTGAACTTTTTCACTGCTTTTTTCACTTTGTGATGAATTTAATGACCTGAGCTTGCTTGTTTCTGCAAGTGTTGGAGCTTCTGGGCTAAGGAAAGAAACCAGGGTGGAGATGAAGGAATTTACAATGAGGAAAAAAAAAATTTCATGATTTTGTAAAATAAAAGCTAAAAATGCTCTATTTTTCCTCAAAACAGAGTTTTGAGTAAAGACATATCTCGAACACTTGATGATGAAATTTATTTGATGTTTAAAACCTCCTCATGGCCTGCTGGTTGTTATTAGACACTTTGAAACACCTTTTGACGAAACCCTAGACCTACTTGACAATGAAACCCTAAAAGACATTTGCAATCTTTATGACAAAGGAAGACTGTATATGCTTCTAAAATGAACAAACATGAGCTAGCAGGTAGATAACATCAGGGAAACTGGAGGAATGCCACTACCGTTAGATGATCTATCCACCTAATGGAATGCAAATGACTTGGCGGGACACCTAATATGAAATGCAACAAAAAGGATTTGATCTCTGACAGAGGGATGAAAATACCGACTCTAACACATGACACTTTCACTCCATCACCATGATTGAGTTGGGTTGGGTTATTCCATTCACCGGTCATATCATCATTGGTCCACCGTACCATCCATCTTTTTGGGTTAACGCTACCAATCCATCTCAGTGTCACCGATATTTTCAAGAGAAGTCATTCAGAGAATTCACCATCCAGTTAATGTCTCATCCACTGCAATACCTTCACCCTCCATTTTTCATGACCGCCATTTGTGAACCTTGTATCATCAGATCGTTTTCACCTCCAGAAAATCATTTGCTTCGTTTCATGTCGTTGATGTGGGATACATTAAGGCCCTCCTACAATGGGTCACTTCTTGTCGACATCATCTCATTATCCAAGAAGTTCACTTAGAAACAACCCTTTCAGTACTTTGAAGCTTGCATGCCTTAATGGCAAGTTTCTCACTTCCGGCGACAGTTTTTCATCAATGGCCTTCGACCAAGAGATTTTGCGTGGTGTTCGACATCGGATCATATATTCACATGACGTAAATTGTACTGTAGTACCTTGAGGGTCATCATCATTACCGGTAATTCCTCTCATGCCTGTTAACAATTTACATTATTGGCTGGTAATCAATCGATGTCTCTCCATGTTCAACTTCAGGACATCTTTTCACATGGATCGACTTGTACATCGGGCGAAGATTGAACGAGTTTGAAGACCCTAGATCTAGTTTCATCCAGCCGGGCCGTGATACATTTAGGAATACAAAGACATCAAATGTACACAAAAGCTGCACATATGATCATCCAAGCTAAGGGATGATGACTCTACATATAAAGAATCACCAATCTGCAACTGCAGACGATTATCTATTCTATGTACATGAAAATGAATTTATAAAGCTGAGCATGGGAATGCCCACATCAGCTAGATCATGGAAAATTATATTTTGATGATGTATTGTATTGGATCTTATATAGGTCACCTTCTAGTTTGAATACCTCGAATCCTCATGATAAAGCATTTCACCCGACATCTAAAGATTTATGACTTCATGCTTTAGGGAGCAACTGTTATAGACATATTTGGGCACTGCAACCCCAATATTATATGTCGATAAACTAAGGGCTCTTTAAACCCTAAAAGTGTTGTTTCATACCCTAAAGGATCATGGTCAATTGATTACATCATTCCCCAGAAGTTCCACCTGAAAAACCACTCAAAACTTGCCAAAACTGGACCATACCGACTGCTCCACTGTCAAGGTGTGATGCATACTGACTCATACACTAGCCAGGTGCAATGCATACTGAAGAGGCCTTCTGTGGGGTGCAATGAGCGAGAATGGACAAATGTCTGAAACCGTTTTCTAAGTGGATGCTCATGGAATCTTCTAGAAACTTCTCCTATGACACTTGCCTCTCTGAATTCACCCAGGGATGAGTAAGAGATCCAAGAAATCTCCAAGTGGAACCAAGAACTACAAGTGGAATGACACTAATCAAAACACCAGAGATGACTCACACCCTTGCAGACATCTATAAATGGATCCCTCATTTGAGAGATCTAGAGGCTGGAATTTTGTAATTTGTAAGGAAGTGCTGATAGTTTGTCTTTGAGAGGGAACATTGTATTGTTGGGTGATCTTGCTTTTCATGAGGTGAAGAGGGCTTTGATGCTGGGAGGATGATGCTGGATCAGACAGCTGGGTTGTAATCCTCTCTTCTATTATTAATAAAGTTCTTTGAGTTTTCCTCCATACAATCGTGTATTTGTGAATGTTGTTATTTGTAAATGCCATTGTATGCTCATTGTATTTCTGATTCTGCAATGCTTATGATATCATAGATCGAGATGCTTTGATGGTGTTGTGTTACTTCATTTCTACAGGTATTCTCTAAGCGGGACAAGTAGGAGAAGAGTTGCAAGCTCCGTCAAAGAGGAGAGAAATCAAGCAAGGAGTCAAGTGGAAGATCCAGGTTGATCCATTTGCTTCTCTCTTATCTATTATACATAGAGGAAATCACAAATTGCTTTTATTATTTGTTTCTAGGATAGCTGCCAATCCTAGTGGGACTAGCAGATCGAAAAGACACTAGTTTTCCCAGAAACAGTGAGTCACTCTCATTTACTGTTCAGATCAGTATATCAATCTTTTGGAGACCAAAAGTTCTTTTAGTGGGAAGGCGTGATCCAAAAATTGATCCTAAATAAACCTCTAAGTCTAAAAGACTTCTTATAAGAGGTAAAAGGTGCCAAATGGAACAAATCCTTTGTAAATCAGAGGAAAATGAAAGTCGCACGCTGCTCTCGGAAATAGTCTCATTTCAGAGATCTCTTCATTTTGAATCCAACGTAACTTGAATGGGCAAAAATAGACTTCAGATGGAGAAGTTATCACAAAAAGAAGTTACCCTTTGTTCTTTGGGAAAGAGGCAAAAATCCTTTAAAAATGGGCAAAAGAGCCTTATAATGGAAAATCGCATCGCATGAGGCCAAGACTTAAAGTCGGGCGGAAGGCACCCCCGATCAACGACCTCCGATGATCAGATCGGCGGGTTGGATCAGATGTAGGTAGTGTATACCCAAGGCAAAGGTCCCGGGCTGATGCGATGGTGGGGTCGCTGAAATCGGTGGATCGCAATCAGCGATACCACAACGCAAGGGCGGGACCCCGGGCGATGCAATATTGCGATCGTCGATATATCAGCGGATTACAATCAGAACTACATAGAGGAGAGGCTATATATATATATATACATATATATATATATATATATATATATATATATATATATATATATATATATATATATATATATATATATATATATATATATATATATATATATATATATATATATATATATATATATATATATATGTGTGTATATCTGTGTGTGTGTGTGTGTGTGCCGATGCGATGAATCTAGACTCGAAGGGATTCCGAAATGTAAATGAATAATCTTTCAAATCTACCCTAAGGTCGTTTTGCGGGAATTTGCAGTGTTTTAATGTATTTTAAAATACAAAAGAAAACCATGAAACATGGGCATTGCGACTTGTGATAAGCGATTCCAAGTGGACTCGATAGGGATATAGTGCGCATTTATGAAGATTTGAAGTCCGGTGAATAGTGTTCTCTATGGATTTTTCCTGTGTTTATTTTATTTTCCTGTGTATGCCGAGAATGGCTATTTCAGGGATTTCAAAGGCCTAATGCCCTCATCCATTGCAGATTAGGTGGCTGCCTCCCCTGAATGCCTTATGCAATGATTATTTAATGTTGGAAGAAGGATTTGAGCAGGCAGAGGCTGAGAACTATATGGCAATCAAATAGACAACGCACAGGGAAGCCAAAGAGCGACAGACAGATGATTGCACATAGAAAAATGGCTGGGGTAGCCAAAAATCTAGAAGCTCACCTCAAAGGAGGTAGAGAGAGCTCAATTGAAGGCAAGTTGATTGCTGAAAGCGGTTGCAGAGCCAAGAGGGAAGAGATAGCCGAAGAGCTACTGCGTAGAGCAGCTAAGGGAGCCTTTGGGGGTCACTTGAAGTTCAAGTGAAAAGCTAGAGAGCTGAAGGTTGCAGAGCGCCAAGAAGCCAAATCTGAAGAGCTAAAGCCAAAGCCAGAGCCAAAGAGCCAGACCCAGAGCCAAGAGCCAAAGCCAAGAGCTGAAGCCAAGAGCCAGAGCCAGAGCCGAAGAGCCAGAGCGAGAGTCGAGAGCTTCAAGAGTGAGGGGATAAAATGGTATCTGAACCCACTGTTTCTGTGTAAAACAACAGGAGTTGAGCCAAGATCTTGTAAAAAGAACTTATACCATAATCCCAGAGAGCCTAGTTGAATTGACTAGAGCTCACGGAGATGTAGCCCAAGAGTTGTGGGTGAACTCCTAATCAATATTGTTGTTATGTGTTTGTTTTTATTGTTGCATTATTTATTGTTATATGTATTTATATATCAGTTCAAGCACATTTACATATCAGCACAAACAACATATTTTAAATCATATAATCAGTTTAAATCAAATACCAGCATACACCTATATTTTCAAGCATTTTTATTTCCGCATTGGTTAATAAATAAGACTTGGGAATATTTAAAGCTTTGGAACTGGGAGAAGTTATTGTAAATTAGACAAGAAGCCTAAGAGCCCCATTTTCAGATCAGAGCACTATTATTTAATGTGAAAATGAAGGTCCTTTTGAATTAGCTATCTAGTTCTTTAGCTTCATAGATTTGTTATTAATTTACTCTTTTTCTCTTGTTCTTAAACCAGATTTATGAGTAAATATTTACTCAAAAATATGTCATCTAATTTTGGTTTAATTTCCATTGGCATGATGAGAACTACTTCCTAATGTTATTGGTTCATCATTAATTGATAATAGATCCCTAAACACCATGTTTGGTAATTATAATATCAGTTAATTGAATTATTTCATTAGCCATATATTCATCATAAACCAGGCGTGTTGAAATCTCAATCATTTAATTACTTTTCTCTCAGTTGGGTTAGATATACACCTTCTTAGTCGAGATAGGCTTAGGATTTATTTCATTTTTCTTGCATTTAGATTTAATTCTACATTCCTAGAAGTCCTCATATCAAAGAGGAAAACATTAGTTGTGGCTTGGTTGAGCCCTGTTGAGGGCCCCAAAATCGGGTCGACAACAAGGGGGATACCCACCCGGTCGGGAACCTGGTTGGTGGCTCCGTATCCGTTTGGTGTAGCGGGTCCGACTGGGGATGACGGGACCAGTTTCCCGTTCTAAAGGGGTGTGTGTGTAGAAAACGGTGATGTGTGTGTGTGTAGAGAAAGATGATAGGAAATCTGTAACTATTCTTTAACTAATCTAGTCCTAAACTCTGAAATGATTTTATACTACTTTAATCTAACAAAGACAATACATCTAATCTACACTAACCCGGGGCAGAATTTTTCCATTATGCAATCTAGAAAGATTTCACGGAATAACTGGTAATGAAGATTATTCAGCTATTATGAGAATATAAATCAATGAAGATGAACCATCTTGCGTAAAAAGTTAAGCAAAACGATTGTGAACAGCATATTGCATAATCAGCTATTCATGTATTAGGCACAAATCAATGACTCCACTGTACAATAGTGCCAAATGGTAGTCCACTCAATCATACATTAACAAATAAATAACATCAGTTGTATATTACTCTAAGGATGCAAGCAGAAACTAGTCAAGAGATAAAAGTACCATTTATGACTGATTTAAACTTACAGACACTAAGCAATAATGATCTATTTCTACTTACTTCTAATGCCTACTAAGAGTACAGAAGTGCAACATCAGTAGCAGGTATTAAAATGAAAACATAAATAAATCTTGATCCGTCCATTCATCAAAAACCCCCTCCGAGGGTGCAAAAGTGCATGTTCTGAGGACAAGTTTTTTGACAAAATTTCAGACCCTTCTCCAATGCAACGAGAAGGGTTAAATACTAGTTAACCGACTAATTTTACTTTACACAAATTCAGGGAACGGCTTCAAATGACCGCCCTGTTACTAAAAACAAATTTATTTCTAAAACTAAATCTAATTTCTAACCGTTTCTGTATCTTCTCCTTAGTGCTGTGATCAATGCGCTGTTCGCTTTGAAAGAGTCGGCTGGTTGTTTTGTTCTTTTGTTCGAGCTTGAAAATTAGAAACAACAGGCGCTGGCACCTCTTTCTGTTAGATCAGAAGATATTTTGGAAAACCTTTCTCTAGCTGGGTGTATTCTCTGTGCGCACGCTTAGTATAACCCAGTTTCTTTTCGAACTGATTTTGCTGTTGCTATTCTGGTTTATGGTCATGCGAATGACTCAATGAGTTAGAAGTCGCGCTGTATGGACAACCCCCTGTTTCTAGAATTGTTTCTGTTCTTTGTTCCAGGCTTTTCTGGAGCGTCTTTCTTCTCTTGCGCTTCTTTCTCTGCTTTACCAAGTCTGAGCTTCAGGATTTTTTGTAAACACGCTGCTTTTGTGCGCCCTTGACTCTGAGTCTTGGATAGTCTATTCTCATCAGTGCCTGTTGGGCGATACCCTGGAATCCGCGGTTCTGCTGCATGCGACATCCAATTGCAGAGGCATCTTCTCTCTGTTGTCTTATTCGTGCTCTTTCCTTCTCTGTAGATGTTTCCTACATATAGATTTATATCAGTTGTATATCTTGCAGTTTACGCAAAAAGAAGGGAAATGATGAGACGGTTGATATGAAAGCATTAAACTTTAATGAATGCGGAGTTAATGACATTTATCACAACTTGACTCTTCGATAATTGTAATGCAATCATTTCTGAATACTCAAGCATGTGATCATTAATTTCCCTTAAGGTGTGCGTTTAAATTTTGGATCTGCCGTATATGTCGGAGGACCCTTGCGATGAGCTCTTCCTGCAATTGGTATTGCAGTACCGATGGCTGCGACGTTACTACGTGTTATCGCAGATCACGAATATCGCAAATCGCAGTTTTGCTTGGTCGCAGATCGCAGATCGCAACATCGCAAGGTTTTTTACCTTGTCACTTCGTGCTGCCTCATGCGACGTTGCGATGTGCGACGTCGCATATCGGCCGTCGGCGCTTTCTTTAGGTTCACCCTTTTCAAATGCTTTCAACGCGCGCGATGCGATGGGTTCTCGCGTCGCTCCTTTTTAGTGCATTTGTGCGCTTTTGAGCAAGCGCTCCTTCTCCATTGCGATGCGATATATAGCCTTTTGGGAGCTGATACAAAAAGATTTCTTAAAAACAAACAAAAAGATTTTTGGATTTTTTGGCTAAGGGTCCCCCTTTGCTTGATGTTATTACTAATATCAAACAAAGAGGGGGGTTGTTGGTGACCACAACAATGGCGATTCACTGTGAAGAACCAGTTATCTCTGTGTTTCTATTGACCGTTCACTTCCGAAACAGCAAAAATTTTTATATGTCTAAATTTTGTTATAAACAGATAGAGTAGGTTACTCCTCACCTTGTCAACGATACTTTGTCTCAACCTTTTTCATCCTGACTGCTTGCTTCCTCAGATTTTTTTCTTGTTTTCATACCAGACATTACTAGGTCGTGATTAAAGATAAAATAAGGTCTTCTCTGCATACTGGCTTAGAAGCATACTCATTTGTCGTAGGTAGAGCCTCTGCTGCCCGCAAGCATCCATAGCCTCGACAGGGTTACCATGTTATCCAGCAATGATCCTTTTTCCTGCTTGAGGTTACTCGCAACATTCCAGAGAAAAATCCTTTTTTGACACACTTTTCCTTTTTTAATTCTCTAAAGAACAATGTCTTGGTTTGGTGGCCAAATTATGACACAGTCATTCACCTGATTTACACTTTTGCTGAACAAGCCAGCTCGTGATGAGACCTCTTGTCTTTTGATTGCAACAATCTTAAGTCGTTGCCCTGTTTTGATAGACAGTTTTGGCAAAGTCAGCAAGTTATAACATCTGTGATCATGATAAGCCAGCTCGTGATGAGACCTCTTATTCTTTGAGATATAGTGTTTTGCTTGGATTATTTCTCTGGGTGTTGCAATTCCCTTTTAGCTGGGAGGAAGTCATCGTTTTTCCTTAAGAAAGCTCTGGACGACAATAATAGAGTTTTTTGAAAACAACAGTTTTGCAGAGAGTACTTATTTTATTATTGGTGATACCTTTCATGGTGCTGATACAAAACAATCTTTTCACCAAAGGTTGCCTTTGTCAAAGTTCTTTGGGGTTGAAGCTAATATCGTAATCAAGGTTAAGTTAACTCTATTTGTTGATAATAAAATTCAGATTTTTCAAAAAAATTTCTACTTGTACAAGCGAAATCAAAATCTGATAGAGAATTGGTGAGCTCTTTCCATGAATCCTTTTCACATGATCATCTACAACGGATTTCATCTATCAAAAAGAGAAAAACAAAGTTAAATATAAAAACTAAATCTATCCTACAAAATTTAGAAGAATTTCTCTTCTAAGGAAAGTATAATTTGAGAATCATTCCATTGACAGGTAAAGAATCTCTCCTTCCTGCCAGATCCTGCAACATAAATGTGGACGGGCCTATGACTTCTACAATCTGAAAAGTGCCAAGCCACAGCTTCTGGAATTTCGTATGTTTGCCCTTTTCTTCATGCGCCTTATCCCATTTCAGAACTAAATCACCCATCTGAAAGTTTTTTCTGGTTATGATGTTTGAGTCAAAAGAAGATTTTATAAGCGCTTGGTGATGTGCATGGGTTTTTCTAGCTTGTTCTCTTTGTTCTTCTAGTTTGATTATTTCCATTTGTCTTAATTGTAATGAGGAAGTAGGAACTTCATTGATGTACTGTACTAAAGACAAAGAGGGAATGACTAAGTGGGTCGGAAGAACCACTTCTCTCCCATAAACTAAATTAAAGGGAGAAGTGCCGATCGAAGCTTTCTTTGTAATTCTATCAGCCCATATAGCATTTACCAGCGCTCTGTGCCAATTCTTTTGGTTTTGGTCGACTATTCTTTTGATAATTCTGATTAGGTTCTTGTTCATTGATTCAGCCAATCCATTACCTTGCGGATAGTAGTTGGCAGAATATTTCAGTTTGAACCCTCTTTTAAGCGCAAACTCAGTCATAGCATTTCCAGAAAAATATGAAGCGTTATCAAACATTAAGGCCGTCGGCAATCCAAACCTAGTTATGATAAATTGGTCTATGAATTCAATAATATTTTCAAAATGAACTGTCTTGAGAGGAACTGCTTCTACCCATCTGGTAAAATAATCAGTTGCCGTAAGGATATACTTATGCTGCTTAGAAGAGTGAGGAACGATGTCACATGTTATGTCCAAGCCCCATTGACTAAATGGTTGGTCGATGCTGACCGGTTGTAGCGGCATGGACGCTTTCCTTTGTTTTCCTGCAGCAGTCTGGCAAACTTGGCATTTCCTTACGTAATTGTATGAGTCTTTGAACAGCGTGGGCCAATAATATCCTGCACGCAATATTTTGTGTGCAGTCGCATCTCCGACATAGTGTCCACCTGCTGGTCCATCATGAAGTTCCTGCAAAACCTTTTCGGCTTCAGTTTTCTCAAGACATCTAAGAAGTACAGAATCGTAATTCTTTTTAAACAGGACATCATTTATGAGCTGGTATTGTTTAGATTTTAATCTCAGAGCTCTTTTCTTGGTATGATCCAGACGTGAAGGAGCATACCCATTCTTAAGAAAATAAATGATGTTAGAATACAACGATTCTGTGTCGTTTAGGCTTACCTCATACGCGTGTACCTCTTCAGACGAGTTCTCAGGGATTTGCGATGCTCCAGCTAACATTTTACAGAAGCCTTGGCCTCTTACGATGTGTGCCGGTTTGATCTCAAGGTCGTATTCCTGTAAGGCAATGATCCAATTCGCTCTCTTCTCGCCCACATCCTTTTGTATCAGGAGGTTTCTTACCGCCGGAAATGGTACTATGACTTTGGTATGGGCTTTTAGCAAGAAAGGTCTGAAATATTTGATTGCTTTAAAAACGGCATATGCCTATTTCTCAACGTCAGAATAATTCAGTTCAGCACCTTGTAGATTCGAGCTAAAGAAAGCGATTGGGGCTTCTACCTTTTGTTGATCTGCCTGAGTTAAAATCGCAGCATAGGATTTTTCTGAGGCAAACGTGTATAAGGTGAAAGACTCTGAAAAATTTGGGGTAGCCAGATATGGAGCATTGATGATGGCTTGCTTGATCAGGTTGAATGCTTCGTGCTCGTCTAGACCCCATTTAAAAGTTGAATTATTTTTTATCATATTTTGTAAGGGTGAAATAATATGTGAAAAATCCGGGACAAATCTTTTGACAAAATTGATCTGTCCAAGGAAGGATTGCATGGCTTTCTTGTTATGAGGTATGGATATCTCGGAAATTTCCTTGATTCTGTCAGGTTCTATGTGAATGCCATATTTCGACACTATGAATCCGAGCAATTTCCCTTCGCTTAATGCAAAGAAAGACTTCTTTGGATTGAGCGAAATCCCATACCTCAAGCATCTTTGAAAGATTTGCTTCAAATCTTTGAGATGGTTGTTCCGTTTTCTGGAGTACACTGTTATATCATCCAGATAAATCACTACTGACTTATTGACCAATCCTTTAAACGTGATGTCCATGGCTCTCTGAAAGGTAGCTCCGGCATTGATCAGACCAAATGGCATCTTTCGATATGCATAAGTGCCCCACTTGGTTCGGAACGTAGTCTTTAACTGATCATTGGGATGCACCAGTACTTGATTGTATCCTGAAAATCCATCCAGGAATGACATTAATTCTGAGCCTGCTACTGCCTGTAGAATTTTCTCCATAGGTGGGAGGGGAAAATTATCTTTCTGACAGGCTTTGTTGAGATTTCGGAAGTCGATACAGATTCTAATGTCTCCGTTTTTCTTCCTAACGGGCACCATATTGGATACCCATTTGGAATGCCTAATGGGGAAAATTATTTTAGCTCTCAAAAACTTATTAAGCTCGGTTTTTATTTGATTTTCCAGGTTAGGGTGTATTTTCCTGAGCTTCTGCTGGACGGGTTTCTCGTTGTCAATCATAGGAATAGTGTGCTGAATGATGGAAGTGTTGTAAGTCTTCAACTCATCGTAGTTCCAGGAAAAGACGTTTTTGTACTACTTCAGAAGGCGAATATATGCTGACTTTTCTTCAGGGGCTAGGCCCTGACCTAGATTAACGTTTTGCGGCTTTTCGTCGGTTCCCAGGTTGACTGATTCGTAGTTCAGAGTTGAACTATAAAGCTTGGCATTAGCCGACCTTTTGAACCGACTTTTCAAGTCATATAAGTCTTCTAATTTGACCACTGATTTGGGTATAGCATTATCAGTGCTACTTTGTAGTATTTGGTGATCATGACAGCCTTCGTCAATTATCTGGTTTGTGTAGGATCCTTCAGAGGTGAGGAAACTTACGATGTCTGGGTCGTCGTTGAACACTCTCCAGTTGGTGATATTGTCAGGAATGGAAGGTTTAAAAATTAATTCTATGGAAAACCTATCAGGACTAAACTCTTCGGAAGGGATAAGTCTAGAGGCTACGTTAGCTAACAGGTCTGCGCTCGCGTTTTGAATTCTTGGAATTGACGAGATGTTAAATGCTATAAAATGTGCAGTGAGATCTTGCACTAACGATTGATAATGCTTTAAATGACTAGACAGGCAATGTATGGTGTTACGTACCTGTTTTACGACGATCTCAGAATCTCCAAAGACTTGAAGATACTTAACATTCAATCTGATTGCTTTGTATAGGCCTTGAACCAAGGCTTCGTACTCCGTTGTGTTGTTCGTGCAATCGAACTCAAGTCTGCATGTGAGCATAATCTTGTTCCCGTCTGGGTTGATCAGAACGCATCCTGCTCCTGCTCCCTCGTTGGATTTAGATCCGTCAAAATATAATTTCCAAAATAAAGACGTATTTACATAATTATCTAAAAAACTAAAACATTTCGAGTCATCAATTTGGGAGAAATTTTCAACTTGGGATAAAACTGAATTCTCTAAGTATGGTGAAATATGAGCACTGAAATTGCCTAAGAAAGAATCTGTTGCGTAATTGCCTACAATGCTGCTATTGTATGTGATGGCTTCATTTTCTCCTTCTAGTTCCGTCACTATGTATTTTTGGTGCAACTCTCGTTCAACCTTTATCTGATTTGGTTTACCATTGTATGGTAACCACATGTGCGACCAGTTAGTTGAAAAATATCCATGGAGTTTCTCCGACCAATCCCTGCTGAGAATTAAGCCATAGAATTCAGGGATATCAGCTACCAGAATGTCGATAACCTGACACACTTTTGGGTTAGACGACAATCTTATGGTCACCTGATTTAGTTCACCAATCACTTCGACTTGGGATCGATCAAGTTGAAATATACGTACTGCGGATTTTTGAGGCTGCACATTCAATTTGGCACATATTGACCTTGGCAAGATATTTGTTGAAGCACCAGAATCGACCAAGCAATTGTGCACGTTTTTATTGAAGATTTCATATGTGAGGAGAAAAGGAGGAGTATGAGATCTTGATCTACCTCCAATCAAGGCGATGTCATTTGGATCAATTTTATTTATCGTATTGATTGGAGGCCTTCCCAAATTGTGGGAAGCTACAGCTGTAGGTAAAGATGTAGTAGGCACGGCATGTAATTTTTTGATCATGATTTTCTGCTGGTGTTTCAGTTTACTCAATTCGTACAGAGTGATATTAGCCCTCGTCTTCTTCATGTCATCAATGATGTTATAGTCCATTTCATCCGACACTATTAGCGTTCTTGATGGAGGCATCTGTTCAGATTGGACTGGGCTAAGCTGGGTTGCTTTAGCAGTTGTCTTTTTGTTTGCGACCCTGTCTTTTGTTACAGGGCTTGCACCCTTTTGTTTTGGGGTAGTTTGGGGAGGATCAAGCTGATTTTTGCTTCTCGTGCTAACAGGAAATGCATCTTGATCCTCTTCCTGTGGGAGGATGAAGTCCCACATTCCTTGAAGTTCTACAACTTCTTCCTCGTCAGTCTGCCCTTTAGTGGTATTCTCTTCTTCTTCGTCTTCTTCAGACTCGGCGTTTGAGACAATACTGGGTGGTTTTACCTCGATGGGAGGATTTCTTTTAAAAGTCCTAAAGGGCTTTTTCGAAGAAGTCTCTGCTACTTGTTTCTTGATATCGACCATCTCATTGGACATGGCTTTCAAAACATTTTGTAATCCTTCCAAATCGAAAGGATCTTTCGTTTGCTTCTTCTTGGTATCTTCTTTGAAAGAGATCTTCTTTGATTTGCGTTCTTCTATAGCGGATATCTTTTCTAGGGCTACTACGCGTTTTTCCACTGCTAACGCTTCTGTCAAGTTGTCAACTAATGTGGTCTTATTCGCCCTATCTACGAAGATAGCCAAGTTTGGAGGTAAAGCCGTGATGTACCATTCACATCTTACTTCCTCGCTGGGTTGTGAGGCAGCGGGGATTTTGTTGAGGATCTTGTTGAACCGTAAGTTAAAATCTTTGATAGGTTCTCTAGCCTCAGCCTTAAGATTAGATAGGTCGTTAATCAATGTTGCCGTGGATCGGTCATCACCAAACTTAGTGAGGAACTGATTTTGGAAAATGTCCCAGCTTGTGATGGATCCGAAAGGTAACGAGAAGTACCATGACCCGACTGTTCCTTGCATTGTATACGGGAAGAGCCAGACAACAGCGTCTTCGTTAGTAACTCCGTTGAGGTTGACCGAAAGCATGAAATTATTGATATGTTCTTCGGCTAGCATTCCTGCTTCTGGGTTAAATTTAGGTAGCCATTTCTCTGGATGGGCCGGTATAGGACTCAAGGGTGGTGGCATCAACACCGCCCCAGGATTGTTCCATGGAGACTGGGCCATCGCGGAGTTGCTAGCTAATGGAAGTGCAGAAACCGACCCCTGATACTGAGAAGGTGAAGAAATCAGGATCTTTGATGTTTGAAGAGGAAGATTTGTGGAAGATGGGTGAGTGAGTTGGAATGGAAAAGTGGGTGGTTGACTTCGCGGTGAGGGAGTTGATATGGACGAAGTGGATGAAAGAGTCTTACTGTCAGACTCTTGAGGTGTTTTCCTTGCTCTTTTTCTGGTAGGAAGAGGGAGTTCACTTGGCTGTATGCCAAATTTTTCACTCTTTAATCTGGTAAGGGGATGAGCAGGGTTGTACTGCGAAGTCACGCTGCTTTTAGATTTATCAGACCTCTGGTTAAAAATGGAGAATCCCTGGAGTTTACGAATCAAAGTTTGAATTTCAAGGGGTTCAATAATAGATTGGTCTGATATATTTGAATATGTAGCAGTGGTAGATACTCGAGCGACTTCAAATTCTGGATTTAACCGTGTCGAAGGAGTCGAGGGAGTTGATGAGGGTGTATTACTCTCAGAATGGTTTTTGGATATTGCTTTAGGTGCCATTCATAGTTCGTGCCCTCCTTCTAGCGCCAAATATGTTGAGGGCCCCGAAATCGGGTCGACAACAAGGGGGATACCCACCCGGTCGGGAACCTGGTTGGCGGCTCCGTATCCGTTTGGTGTAGCGGGTCCGACTGGGGATGACGGGACCAGTTTCCCATTCTAAACGGGTGTGTGTGTGTAGAAAATGGTGATGTGTGTGTGTGTAGAGAAAGATGATAGGAAATCTGTAACTATTCTTTAACTAATCTAGTCCTAAACTCTGAAATGATTTTATACTACTTTAATCTAACAAAGACAATACATCTAATCTACACTAACCCGGGGGCAGAATTTTTCCATTATGCAATCTAGAAAGATTTCACGGAATAACTGGTAATGAAGATTATTCAGCTATTATGAGAATATAAATCAATGAAGATGAACCATCTTGCGTAAAAAGTTAAGCAAAACGATTGTGAACAGCATATTGCATAATCAGCTATTCATGTATTAAGCACAAATCAATGACTCCACTGTACAAAAGTGCCAAATGGTAGTCCACTCAGTCATACATTAACAAATAAATAACATCAGTTGTATATTACTCTAAGGATGCAAGCAGAAACTAGTCAAGAGATAAAAGTACCATTTATGACTGATTTAAACTTACAGACACTAAGCAATAATGATCTATTTCTACTTGCTTCTAATGCCTACTAAGAGTACAGAAGTGCAACATCAGTACCAGGTATTAAAATGAAAACATAAATAAATCTTCATCCGTCCATTCATCAAAAACCCCCTCCGAGGGTGCAAAAGTGCATGTTCTGAGGACAAGTTTTTTGACAAAATTTCGGACCCTTCTCCAATGCAACGAGAAGGGTTAAATACTAGTTAACCGACTAATTTTACTTTACACAAATTCAGGGAACGGCTTCAAATGACCGCCCTGTTACTAAAAACAAATTTATTTCTAAAACTAAATCTAATTTCTAACCGTTTCTGTATCTTCTCCTTAGTGCTGTGATCAATGCGCTGTTCGCTTTGAAAGAGTCGGCTGGTTGTTTTGTTCTTTTGTTCGAGCTTGAAAATTAGAAACAACAAGCGCTGGCACCTCTTTCTGTTAGATCAGAAGATATTTTGGAAAACCTTTCTCTAGCTGGGTGTATTCGCTGTGTGCACGCTTAGTATAACCCAGTTTCTTTTCGAACTGATTTTGTTGTTGCTATTCTGGTTTCACGGTCGTGCGAATGACTCAATGAGTTAGAAGTCGCGCTGTATGGACAACCCCCCGTTTCTGGAATTGTTTCCATTCTTTGTTCCAGGATTTTCTGGAGCGTCTTTCTTCTCTTGCGCTTCTTTCTCTGCTTTACCAAGTCTGAGCTTCAGGATTTTTTGTAAACACGCTGCTTTTGTGCGCCTTTGACTCTGAGTCTTGGATAGTCTATTCTCATCAGTGCCTGTTGGGCGATACCCTGGAATCCGCAGTTCTGCTACATACGGCATCCAATTGTGGAGGCATCTTCTCTCTGTTGTCTTATTGGCGCTCTTTCCTTCTCTGTAGATGTTTCCTGCATATAGATTTATATCAGTTGTATATCTTGCAGTTTACACAAAAATAAGGGAAATGACGAGACGGTTGATATGAAAGCATTAAACTTTAATGAACGCGGAGTTAATGACATTTATCACAACTTGACTCTTCGATAATTGTAATGCAATCATTTCTGAATACTCAAGCATGTGATCATTAATTTCCCTTAAGGTGCGCGTTTAAATTTTGGATCTGCCGTATATGTCGGAGGACCCTTGCGATGAGCTCTTCCTGCGATTGGTATCACAGTACCGATGGCTGCGACGTTACTACGTGTTATCGCAGATCGCGAATATCACAAATCGCAGTTTTGCTTGGTCCCAGATCGCAGATCGCAACATCGCAAGGTTTTTTACCTTGTCACTTCGTGCTGCCTCATGCGACGTTGCGATGTGCGACGTCGCATATCGGCCGTCAGCGCTTTCTTTAAGTTCACCCTTTTCAAATTCTTTCAACGCGCGCGATGCGATGGGTTCTTGCGTCGCTCCTTTTTAGTGCATTTGTGCACTTTTGAGCAAGCGCTCCTTCTCCATTGCAATGCGATATATAGCCTTTTGGGAGCTGATACAAAAAGATTTCTTAAAAACAAACAAAAAGATTTTTGGATTTTTTGGCTAAGGGTCCCCCTTTGCTTGATGTTATTACTAATATCAAACAAAGAGGGGGGTTGTTGGTGACCACAACAAGCCCCATATCCGCTTGTCCGGATCAGCAAGAGGGTTGATCTGATGTCTCTTCTCTATTGGTAAGTGAAAGTCATACTTTAAGCGAGTAGACATAGAGAGAAGTTAACTGGACCTAGTTTAACCAGTTGGAACCACTATTCCAAAGGGAAAAGGAGTTGTTCTAAGGTCCTAGCCGGGTGGTCTCCCTTATAATGTTGAGGCATAGAATTTCGAGCCTACAAGACCAGTGTAGAAAGAAAAGCAATGCCGAAAAGAATAGGTTAAATAAGGAATTTAAAGTTGGCAATCATGTCTTCTTGAAAGTGAAGGAAAAGAAAAGTTCATTAAAATTGGGTAATTGTGAAAAGTTGGAAGCTAGATATTGTTGGTCATTAGAGATCCTAGAGAGGATTGATCTAGTTGCATATAGGATTGCATTTTTAGCATCCATTCACATTCATAATGTGTTTCATATTTCATTACTTCAAAAGTATGTTCCTGATGCTAGCCATGTAATCATAATATGATTCAAGTTGAGCTTGAGGGAGACTTTCAAGTGCAATCAATGCAAGTTTTTTAGAAAATCAAGGTGCTCTAGAATTGAGTAATCTCCTTGGAAAAGGTGCATTGGACCCATTTTGTTCTTGAATATTCTACATGTCGTCTTGAAGATATAATGAGGGAAGAGTACCCTCATATTTTTGGATAATCTTCTTGTATATATGTGCATATGCAATGCATTGAGGATACTGCTTAAATAAGAGAGGGGTTGGTGGGGGGGGGGGGGGGGGGAGGGGAGGGATGTAATACCCCTACTCTACCCCGAGATTGTAAATAACATGTACATGCAAATCTTAGGCTACTAAGCTAGAAGCATATTAATGAGGTGGGTGAGCGAGAAACATATTAATTAAAATGGTGAGCCAGAAACATATTAATTAGGCTAGTGATCTGAGGATTTATTTTGGGGCTGATGTGCCTATGTGCATGTGAATTTTATTTTTTGGGACCAATATGCCCATGTTCATATGATATTTATATGTTTTTAGGTTAAAACACATGGTGTTGTAAATATAATATATCATGCATGTTAATAA
The DNA here is from genome assembly GCA_031772625.1 of Pinus tabuliformis. Classification (NCBI taxonomy): domain Eukaryota; kingdom Viridiplantae; phylum Streptophyta; class Pinopsida; order Pinales; family Pinaceae; genus Pinus; species Pinus tabuliformis. Next base: position 99,079,495 of record CM062819.1, on the reverse strand, counting down.
ACACATTATGATTGCAAATCAAGTCAGATGAAAAGAGTACAGGGGGTTAAGACTCCATGGGAATAAAATAAAATGGGTCACATATGATTTAATAATCATTAAAATTACACATGATTATAATAAAAGTTCATTAAGTGACTTTAGGGAATGTCAAGTATGAGTGAAAAGAAAGGTGCAAAAAAAGAAATATATTAGCACTATGGGAGGAGTGAAAGAGATGATACCTAGGATGAAAAAATGAAATCTTGGAGTCATAGTGCTTTGGAAATCCATGTTTGACTAAGTTAAATTCTCTAGAGGTGGTGGCATAACCTGAGAGACTCCAAGTGAAAAGAAGGGTGTGTAGTAGTTGGGGTGGGCTAATGGTGGATGTGAACTTGGAGGTTGTAGGCTGCTAGGGTTTGATATGAGGACCTGGAAGGTACCTCGAGACCCCAGGGGTAAACAAGAACTCCTGGAGCTATATGAATTTGAGAACATCCTTATCTGGCTACATTAGACACCATGGAGGTAATGGCACAACCTAAGGGACTACCTGTTGATCCGGATTTAAACAGGAACGCAACAAATTACAGAGATAACCATATACACAAAGATGCAGCGGAAATAATACTTCATTTCATTAATGGAAAATACTGAAATATGCTTACAAACAGAGATGGCAATAAACTAGCTAGGGCGATGGTAGCTTATCTCTGAGAAGAGATGTGATGGCTACATGCCTCTGAACTGTTCTGAACTCTATTACAATGAGGCTCGAAGGCCTATTTATTGTTGAGAAACAATGGAAAACCCTTCACATACCGAAACCTAACCCTAGAAGATGAAACGCCAAATTGTGGGCCCCATTTGGGTAAATTGGTACATCAATTTCCCAGGGTCGTAACTTTGGCATACGATCTCCGTTTGACGCGTACGATAGCTCGTTAGAAAGATCTATCCGAGTACTACCACTTTGGGGGGGGAACATAGGTCTTGATCGCCCCAGAATTCCAAAAAAACGTCGTTTAGGGCCTCAAAACGGCTCCGGAAGTTCAGGACCCGAAAAACTGCTAAAAATAGTAAACTGTGCTACAATTAAGGAAACTGAAAATGCTGAGAAAGACAATGGTGGGGGTCCAGGTGGACCTGGCAGGTGGCCACCAATATCCACCTGGATCATTCCTCCCCCCTTAGGAAGCAATGGTCCCCATTGCGTTGAGCTCCTCCATGAGATGAGGAAACCTCTGCTGAACTTGTTCCCTGGTGAGCCACTTGCCCTGCTGAAGGAGTTGGCCTGCTTTGACAACTCGATACAGTTGGATATGCTGTTGGCGAGTGTTCTTGATCTGTGTGTCCATGATCCGATCAGTTGCAGCTTGTTCCATGCAATCTGGATTTAATTCTGTGGGTTTGAGCTGTTCTGCAATGTCGGATGTGTCTAGCAATGGTGGAAAGTATGGCCGAAGGCGGTCCACATTGAACACTGGGTGCAGGCCAAGGAATGGGGGAATGCTGAGCTCAAATGCATTGTCTCCCATAGCCTTAGTAATGGTGTAAGGACCATATCGAAGTGGTCTCAATTTCCGATAGGCTCCAGTAAGGCGTTCCTTTTGCAAATGCAACCAGACTTTGTCGCCCACCTGAAACTTGTGTGGCACCCGGTGTTGATCATGTCGCTGCTTGTACTTGGCATTTGATTTCTCAAGAATGTCATGGACCTGCTGGCGAATATGTTGGATGCGCTCAATGAAGCTGGTGGCCTTATCTGTTTCGGACTGGACATGAGCTGAATTCATGTGAGTAGCTGCAAGTGGCATGGCCACATCAATGGGGCATAGTGGCTGGAATCCTAAACCCACCTGAAAAGGGCTATGGCCAGTGGAGCTGTGAAGAGCTCGGTTGTAGCTGTGCTGAACATAGGGGAGGCTCTCGTCCCATGTGCGTGGATGCTTTGAGTTATACATGCGCAGAATGTGCACAATCATCCTGTTGACAACCTCTGTCTGGCCATCAGTTTGAGGATGGAAGGCTGTGGACTTCGTGAGTTTGGTGTCCAGCATTGACCAGAGACTGGACCAAAATGTGCTGAGAAACCGACTGTCCCGATCTGAGATGATAGACTGTGGGATCCCAAAGTGCACCCACACTCGTTCAAAGAAGAGTTTAGCAGTGGCTTCTGCTGTGATATTCTTCTTGCAGGCCATCATAATGGCCATCTTTGAGAACCTGTCGACGACCACAAAAACACAGTCATTTCCATGCTTAGTGGAAGGAAGGCCTGACATGTAATCCATGGAGATGGATTCCCAAGGTCGACTAGGGGTAGGCAACGGGGTATAGAGGCCTTGCTTCTTAATGGTCGGTTTGGCAATGGCACAGGCAGTACATGATCGGATGTACTTCCCAACATCCTGTCGAAGATTCGGCCAATAGAAATAGTTTTGCAGTACTGCCACTGTTTTCTCGACCCCGAAATGCCCAGCAGCCCGACTGTAGTGTGCTTCCCAAATCATCTTGGCACGCTCGCTTGAAGGAACACAAAGGTGACCGAGGTGGCATAATAGGGCATCCTGGAGGTGAAAATCTGCAACCTGCCGACCCTCCAAGAGTGTCTGGTATGTGTGGCCGAATTCTGGGTCGCTTTTGTAGAGAAGTGGCCAATCAGAAGTCTCGTGCCCGCAAGAGTTGAGCACGGTGGTTAGCGCCATGATCGGTGGTCGACTGAGGCAATCTGCAACATTATTGGTGCTGCCCTTTTTATACTTGATATTCAAGTGAAACTGTTGCAGGTATGTAGACCACTTCTGATGGCGATCATTCTGCAATTTCCCTTGGGTCTGTATGAACTGCAGAGGTCGGTGGTCTGTGTGGATGACCGTTTCCTTCCCCAAAATGTAATGCTTCCATTGTCGGCAGGCCTGTACAATGGAATACATCTCTTTATCATAAGTGGGGTACTTCCGGACTGTGTCTGAAAGTGTTTCACTGTGATATGCCACTGGATGTCCATGTTGAGTAAGGACTGCCCCAATAGCATAGTCAGAGGCATCTGTCTCGACCTCAAATGGTTGTTGTAAATCTGGTAACGCGAGCACTGGTGCCGTGCAGAGGCGATCCTTCAACTCCCTGAATGCCTTCTGTTGAGATTCAGACCAAAAGAATTTTGCTTTCGCCCCGCCCTTGGTGACTTGACTCAAGGGCCAAGAAATATGAGAAAATCCCAACACAAACCTGCGGTAGAAGTTGGCAAGACCTAGAAAGCTGCGGAGCTCTGTTAGAGTGGTTGGAGAGGGCCAATCCCGAATGACTTGGACCTTGGCTGGATCGACATGCACCCCCTGTTCATCAATGATGTATCCCAGATACTGAACCTCGGTCATGCCAAAAGTGCATTTCTCCAAATTGGCACATAGCTTGTGTTGCCGCAGTGTTTGGAGAACCTGTCGGATGTGGTGGAGGTGCTCTTCCCAACTCTGGCTGAAGATCAGAATGTCATCCAAGTATACTACTACAAAGGAGTTGGTGAATGGCCGCAAGATGTCATCCATTAGCCTCATAAAGGTTGCAGGAGCATTCGTCAATCCGAAAGGCATGACCAACCATTCGAAGAGGCCCTCCTTGGATTTGAAGGCAGTCTTCCACACATCTGAGGGTTCAATTGGTACCTGGTGATATCCTGACTTCAGATCGATCTTGCTGAAATATTTCGCCCCCTTTAGTTGGTCTAGGAGGTCATCAATCCGCGGGATCGGGTACCTATTACGGACAGTGATCTTGTTCAGCGCCCGATAGTCAATACAGAGTCTCCACGTCCCATCCTTCTTCTGTACCAACACTATCGGGCTCCCACAGGGCGAAGAACTCGGACGGATGTGACCTTTCTGCAGGAGCTCCTGAATCTGCCTCTTGATTTCATTGTTCTCCAGAACGGAGCGCCGATAAATTGGTCCATTGGGTAGCGGCGCACCTGGGGTCAGATCGATGGAGTGCTTGACTTGACAGTGCAGAGGAACCCCTGCCGGGGAGGTGAAGATGTCTTCGTACTCCTCCACAATCTTGTCCATCTGTAGCTGTCGTGCAGAGGAACCCCGTTTGGAGGCCGCGGCCACTGTCTTCTTCTTCCCTTGAGGGCGTATCATCAGGAAAACAAATTTCCTGGTTTTGGAAATGATCTTACTGCATTGTTTTGCAGTAATCAAAGAGATGGCGGCAGGTGGTGCTACCTCTGGTATCCTGAACAACTTATTTCCCAATGTAATAATAACAGCACGGGGCCTTGATTCATACACAGCATGTCGCTTCCACAAGTATGGTTGTCCTAGTAATACATCACAAACTTCAAGGGGAGCAATGTCACACAATACCTCATCCGTGAAGGGCTTGATGTTGTATGGAAGGCGACACTGCTGGCTCACGCGAAGATCTCGCCCTTGGTGAAGCCACCCAATGGTGTATGGTTGTGGATGTGCTGTGGTCGGTAAGCCCAACCGCTTCACGACCTCTGCCGAAATGAGGTTCTTTTGACTCCCGCTATCAACAATGAACTGTATCGGGGAGCCCTTTACCCACATCTGGGAGTGGAAGAGACGCTCCTCCTCCTCTGGATCTTCGGGTTCATTTTTCTGGATCTTTGCGGTAGCAACAGTGGCGCTGGGATCCGCATCAATGATCTGCTTCCCTTTTTCATACCCCTTATCGGGTTCTGACTCAGAGTCGGAACATGCATCTGATTCTGAAACCTTTAGCTCAGCCACCAGTGACTGCTTGGCCCGACACTCACTTGTGTTGTGAGTGGAGCTCTTATGGAACTCGCACCATTTTCCAGTGTCCTTTCTCGGCTTCGCGGCGTTGCTCTTTGCTTGCAGCTTCGGCTGGTTGTCTTGGGCTGTCCCGCCTTGGCTTTGTCCTTTGTTCTGTGGTTTAGGGGCACCTTTCCCCTGCTTTGGATTCGCAGATCCAAAGTCTCGCTTCTTTTGTTTAAACTTCTGCTCGACCTTGACGGCATACCGGTATGCTGCGCCGAGCGAGGGGATGTTTAAGAACTGTATTTCTTCCTGGATGTACTTGTGCAGGCAGCCACGGTATTTGAGTATCAAATGTTGCTCTGAATCCTTGATACCCAACTTTGTGCGAAGGGTATGGAAAAGATTGGTGAACTCCGGCACGTCTTGGTCCCTTCCCTGCCGCAGCGTGGTCCACTTTATGTATTCATCCTCATAGCTTCCGACAGGGTAGTACTGCTCCTTGATGGCATCCCGGAACGAATCCCAGGTGGGTGCGGCTGAAAATAGTGAGCCAGTACTTTCATCCTTCTGCTCGCAGTAGGTTTCCCACCAGTCCTTGACGTGGGGGGCTGCTTTGAGAAGAGCAAAAACAATCTTTTCCCGACTCGAAAATTCATGAACAGAAAAATAACCCTCTAGCAGATTTAACCATTTATCTACGGCATCGGCGTCTATCTGACCCTCGAATATGGGGATTTCAAAATTAACTTGTACCTTAAAGGGTGTGGCGTTTCCAGAGGAGCTGCTGGAAGCCGATGCGCCGCTTCTGGGTAGCCGCTGAAGGATCTGCGCAAAGCTGTCCATCATCGCGTTCCGTTGTCGCTCGAGCGCTTCTTCGAGCAAGATTTTGATGGGATCTCCTGCCCCCTCGTCTTTCTTCTCGTCCGCCATGGGAGGCCGTCGGGATTTGCGAGGCTGGTCTTGCAAAGGTTCAACCAGTTCAAGCCCTAACTCCTTATATCCCGACCTTGTTGGGGACATGCAAAGAAAAACAGAGAAAAAGCAGACCGCTCTGATACCACTGATCCGGATTTAAACAGGAACACAACAAATTACAGAGATAACCATATACACAAAGATGCAGCGGAAATAATACTTCATTTCATTAATGGAAAATACTGAAATATGCTTACAAACAGAGATGGCAATAAACTAGCTAGGGCGATGGTAGCTTATCTCTGAGAAGAGATGTGATGGCTACATGCCTCTGAACTGTTCTGAACTCTATTACAATGAGGCTCGAAGGCCTATTTATTGTTGAGAAACAATGGAAAACCCTTCACATACCGAAACCTAACCCTAGAAGATGAAACGCCAAATTGTGGGCCCCGTTTGGGTAAATTGGTACATCAATTTCCCGGGGTCGTAACTTTGGCATACGATCTCCGTTTGATGTGTACGATAGCTCGTTAGAAAGATCTATCCGAGTACTACCACTTTGGGGGGCAACATAGGTCTCGGTCGCCCCAGAATTCCAAAAAAACGTCGTTTAGGGCCTCAAAACGGCTCCGGAAGTTCAGGACCCGAAAAACTGCTAAAAATAGTAAACTGTGCTACAATTAAGGAAACTGAAAATGCTGAGAAAGACAATGGTGGGGGTCCAGGTGGACCTGGCAGGTGGCCACCAATATCCACCTGGATCACCTGTGTAGAGAAGTTGGTGCACTATTTGGGTGAGGGTTGATGGGGGATGTGATATCAAAGGTTGGAGGTTGTTGGGGTTTCATGTGTTGGCCGATTGATGATACTGGACATGTACCTAGATTTGAGTGATCTATTCTACATGGATGATCTAGAAGGATCAAAAAAAGTGCTAAAAATCAAAGTGCACAAAAAGCTATATAAATATCACCACGTCAAAGAGCTTGATGTGATAATTCCAATGCAACTTGAACAATTGAAAATGGATTTCATACCCAAAAGATATTGCGTTCTGAAGTTTGCATGGAGTAGGGAAATATGTTACTAGGACTTCCACGTGGCAACACTAGGAAGCGCCACATGGCATTGTATGGATGTTGACATGACATGCTTGGATGGTGACACATGGCAAGAGCCATACACTGACATGGAAGTACAAGCTGAAGTAGTAGGACAAATGGTGAGTTGATGTGGCAACACAAGTGGCGTGTTGTGTTAGGGTCCCACCCTAACCCCCTTATTTATGTCATGGGATCACGTCATAGTCAAGAGTCAATAAAGCCCATATTAATATTTGTAAGTGGTTAACCCGCAATTAATGACGGGACCACAGTTAGTTGCAAATGGGCAGTAGTATTAGATAGATGGTAAATGGGCGGTAGTATTAGATAGATGGTATTAATAAAACCCACGATATTGGCTCGTGGTATTGCATGTATGAGTCATATATAAAGGATAGAGACTCCCTGTGAGGAGCATTGTGTCTTGTTTTGTAATCGAGCTCTGCTCTATTGGAGGTTGCCCCCTTGAAGAGGCCTGTGAACATTTCTCTCTGAATAATAAAATCATTGCTATTCTATGTTCTGGGTATATTTTCTTCGCATATTCTGTGTTCTCAGCATCTTTTCTTCTCAAATTCTATGTTTGGGTATTGCTTTGCAGGTTAAGAGCATAACAAGTGGTATCAGAGCACTTTCCAGGGCTCGGTGGGATCTCCAAATTTTAGCGAAAATTTTTTAGGCTAGAGACGTGTTACGGCGTCTTTAAACCACGGGATCTGTCATTAAGCGCATAAACCTGCGGATTTGGGGAGGCATGCACACAGGAAATACAAGAGGTGGTCACGTCTGTTGGACTCCCTTGTAACCCCTGTGGGTACCCCTTCGAGTAGTAGCACATTAGACAGAACCGCGCACGGACTGTCTTCCACGTACCCTCTGGGTATATAGGAAGCCCCCTAGCTCCCTTGAAACCTCGCCATAGATAAACCTTCGGCCGTCTTGTGGCTACAGTACACCGAGAACAGCACTCGGAGAGATTACTCGCCCGTACGATAGGGTAGTCGGGTTGTTCGGCTAAGGGTACGGTCGATCCTCCTTAGTTAGAGCCCTGAAACATTGGGCCGAGTACTACTGTCAGACCCTTATGTATATTGCGATCTGTAGCACCTGACACTCCCCAAGACCATAGTTCCCTTTCTATTGGGGGATCACACATCACCTATTCCAGATCAGCAGCAGCAGTTGTTCCACCATTCAGATCTCTCAGATCCACCAGATCGGATATTCCAGATCAGGAGCAGCAGTTGTTCCACCATTTAGATCTCTCAGATCCACCAGATCGGATATTCCAGATCAGCAGCAGCACCAGATCGGAGTAGTTGTGAAGGGTTCCTGTACCTGGATATAATTTTCGCAGGACTTTTGACAGCATTAACATTTTGAGGATTTGGCGACTGCAGTATTGATCAGGAAGGAGTAAAACTCCGTTAGGAGTTTTCCAAAAAAAAAAAAGAGTCTGAGATCTTCCGGGATGCTTATTGGTGACCTAGCCCATCAGTATCAGGACGACGAGCTGAGCAAGGTGGTACCATTCAATTTCTTAGTAAAAATTTTTAGGCGGTCCCAATTTCTCATCAGGTTGGTGTATGGTAGAAACTCGCGCTCAAGCGATGGCCAATGAAAGGGTCGACAAAATTGAAAACCATATGCAGTCCCTCCAAACTGCGATGACCAAGATCGAACATGAGCTTCAAGGAATGAGTAACTTCATACAACTTGAGCTTAAAGGAATGAGTAACCAGATACAGCAGGCACTCCCAAAAGGCAAGGAGCCAGCCCACGAGGAGGAGTATAATGGCCATGACTACCATGAGGGTGAGTCTAGCCACTCTCCTCACGTTTGGCACTCCCGTCCACCACCCAGTCAGCGTCCTCCCAAGTTGGATATGCAGAAATTTGACGGTTCTCACACGTCAGCATAGCTAGCACAAATGGAGCAGTATTTCCAATTGAATCATATCACAGATGAGGGGACTAAGCTTATGGTGGGCACCATGTACTTGGACAATGAAAGATGGCAATGGAAGGAATGGCATCAACGTTGCAATGGACATTTTCAGAATTGGGCCCAATTTGCCAAAACTCTTCGCAGTCGCTTTGAACAGGAAGACTCTTTTTTGGGGCGTCTCACTAAGCTTCGACAGACGGGTACAATGGAGGAATATATGACTGCTTTTGAAGCTTTAGCCTTCCGCACTAAGGGTCTTGCAGATGAGTTCTACATGGAATGCTTTATCAGCGGTCTTAAAGAAGCCATCAAAGCTCAGGTTCTACTCCACCACCCTCCCACATGGACCGAGGCTTGCCAGGTAGCCCGTAAGGTGGAACGTGCATTAACAGCCCAATCCAGCCGCCCCAACTTCCCCGCTAAAGGTCGTCCCTCACAGGCTCCCAATATGACTCAGACACTTAAGATTCAAAAGGTGTCACCTACGGAAATGGCCGAAAGAAGGAAGCAAGGACTATGTTACTACTGTGATGAAAAATATTCCCCGAGTCATAAATGCAAAGAGCACAAGTTTTTTCAAATAGATGCCAATGACTACAGCTCCACCGAGGAAGATCCACCACTTGAGGAACTAGAGGCGATCGAAGAAGATAACCAACAGGAGATGGTATCTGATGAACCAATTATTTTGCTACATGCATTGGCAGGAATTTCTTCCCCTCAAACTCTCAAAATCAGGGGTTTTCTTAAACATCGCCCAGTAGTAGTTTTGATTGATAGTGGAAGTACCCATAATTTCATCCACCAAAAGATCGCTGAAGCAGCACATTGTTTTGTCAGGGTAGTTTCTAACTTCCAAGTCCAGATTGCAGATGGGGGCACAATGAAATGTGAAGGTCGCTGTGAAAATGTCAAAATTCAAATGGGGGATTATCAATTGAAAACCCACATGTTTGCAATACACATGGGGGGTTGCGACATTGTCCTCGGTGCGGAATGGCTCCGCACTCTTGGGCCAATCACAATGGATTTCCAGGAGTTATATGTGAGTTTTAAGCAGAACAACTCCACACATACCCTCCGTGGACTACAGGCGGGAGCCCCCTCTATCATAAGCTCGCATAGGATGGAAAAATTGTTAAAAAAAGGGCTATCATGGAGTGGTAGCTCAATTTAATGCCATCCAGATAGTAGACACCATGTCTCCGCCAATTCATCCTGAGATGCAACAGATTTTAAATAAACATCAGACGGTCTTTGACAAACCTCATGAACTTCCACCCTCGTGAGGGGAACATGATCATAGCATCACATTGGTTCCAAGGGCCCAACCCCCAAATGTGCGGCCATACAAATATCCGTTCACCCAAAAGAATGAAATAGAAAAAATCATCAAGGAATTGTTGGAAGCAGGTGTCATTCGTCCCAGCATTAGTCCTTATTCATCTCCAGTCGTCATGGTCCTCAAGAAAGATGGGGAGTGGCGGATGTGTCCAGACTTCAGGGCCCTCAATAAGTTAACAGTCAAAGATAAATTTCCCATCCCAGTGGTTGACGATTTGCTAGACGAACTCAATGGGGCTCAATTCTTCACTAAGCTGGATCTTCGCTCAGGCTACCACCAAATTCGCATGAAGGAAGTCGACATTCCCAAGACAGCTTTCAGAACTCATGAAGGCCATTATGAGTTCCTTGTCATGCCATTTGGTCTCTGTAATGCCCCCTCTACTTTTCAGAGCCTTATGAATCACCTCCTCAAACCATATCTCAGAAAATTTGTCCTGGTCTTCTTCGATGACATCCTCATCTATAGTGGCACTTGGGCGGCACATCTTCAGCATGTAGATCTCCTCTTGCAACTGCTCCGCACGCATAAATTATTTGTCAAGATGTCTAAGTGTTCGTTTGGCATGGAAGAAGTTGAGTATTTAGGCCACATTGTGGGGTGTGAAGGTGTCAAGGTGGACCCAAAAAAGATCCAGGCAATGCAAGAATGGCCTCAACCTAAGACCTTGAAAAGCTTGAGAGGAGTTTTGGGTCTCACAGGCTATTATCGTAAATTTGTCCGCAACTATGGCCGCATAGCGAAGCCCCTAACGCAACTGCTAAAGAAAAATTCCTTCTTCTGGAACGAAGAAGCACAACAGGCATTTACCCCTCTCAAAACCGCCATGTGTTCCACTCCGGTCTTAGCACTACCGGACTTCACCAAATCATTTTCATTGAATCTAATGCTTCGGGAATAGGTATTGGAGCAGTCTTAATGTAGGAAGGGCGACCATTGGCCTTCAACATCCAACAACTAAGTGGGAAGAACTTGGGCCAATCTACCTATGAGAAGGAAATGATGGCCATCTTACATGCAGTCGAGACCTGGCGACCCTACTTGTTGGGGCGACGTTTCCAAATCAGCACAGATCATCACAGTCTTAAATATTTTTTGGAGCAACGCCTATCTTCCCCACAACAAAATAAATGGTTAGCCAAAATGCTAGGATATGATTATGAGATCATTTAGAAGAAAGGGAAAGACAACAGGGTAGCAGATGCATTGTCGCGCCAATTTGAGGAGGAAAGTACTTTGCTCGCAATATCCCTCCCCATTCCAGACTGGATTGAAGAGGCTCGCAGGGAATGGTTTTCACATCCCGGGCTCTCCCAACTCATTTCTCAATTGCAGGCAGATCCTCATTCCAGCAAGGGCTACGCGTGGCAGAATGATATTCTTCGCTACAAGGACAGAGTCGTAATATCACCAACATCCACCCTCAAAAGTCGCATTTTGGCAGAATTGCACTCATCTCCCATTGCAGGACATTCGGGCTTTCAGAAGACATATGCTCGCACCAGAAGATCATTTTTTTGGGCCGGCATGAAACAGGACATCCTTACTTTCGTAGCAGAATGTGACGTTTGTCAACGCCACAAAGGGGAAACCGTCAACACACCAGGCACATTACAACCATTGCCCATTCCGGCGTCACTTTGGATGGAGGTCTCCATGGATTTCATTACAGGTCTTCCAAAGTCTGGGAACAAATCAGTCATCATGGTGGTTGTGGACCGACTGTCGAAGTATGCTCATTTCTGCGCCCTACCCCAACCATTCACACCCACTTTGGTTGCTCAAACTTTCATGGATCAGATCTTCAAATTGCATGGCATGCCCACTTCTATTGTGTCAGACTGCGACCCAATCTTCACCAGTAATTTTTGGCAGGAGCTCTTCAGAATACAAGGCACTCAACTCAAACTCAGTACTTCATATCATCCGCAAACAGATGGTCAAATCGAAGCCGTCAACAAATGTCTAGAAACCTACCTTAGGTGTTTCACTTCAGAAAAACAACACCTTTGGGTACAGTGGTTACCTCTGGCGGAATGGTGGTATAACACCAACTATCATGCCACCACCAAAATGACTCCCTATGAAGCAGTCTATGGACAACTTCCGCCTTCCCCTACTTCTTATCTCACGGGGTGCTCCAAAGTACAAGCCGTGGATCAACTCCTACAACACCGTGCAACCATGCTTGCCCACTTGCGCGAGAATCTTCATCAAGCTCAGAACCATATGAAGCAACAGGCTGACCAACATCGCTCAGAGCGCCAATTTCAAGAAGGGGATCAGGTCTTTTTGAGGCTGCAACCATATAAGCAAACATCACTCAAAGACAAGGGCTGTCAAAAGCTCTCTCCAAAATTCTACGAACCATATCAAGTACTTCAGCGCATTGGAGAAGTGGCTTACAAGTTGGCTTTGCCACCTACAGCAAAAATCCACCCAGTTTTCCATGTATCGTGCCTCAAGAAAGTGATTGGGAACAATTGCCGAGTTCAAACCAGTCTACCTGAATTAGACGAAGAAGGGTCAATCTGGCTTCAACCTGAACAGGTTCTAGACACACGAGACAAGCACCTGCGCGGCTCCATGATTAAGGAGGTCCTCGTCAAATGGAAAGACACCTCGCCGGAAGATGCAACTTGGGAACCAGCCACTATTCTTCAGCAGTTTCCGCAGCTTCAGCCTTGAGGACAAGGCTAGTCTTAAGGGGGAGGGCATGTTAGGGTCCCACCCTAACCCCCTTATTTATGTCATGGGATCACGTCATAGTCAAGAGTCAATAAAGCCCATATTAATATTTGTAAGTGGTTAACCCGCAATTAATGACGGGACCACAGTTAGTTGCAAATGGGCGGTAGTATTAGATAGATGGTAAATGGGCAGTAGTATTAGATAGATGGTATTAATAAAACCCACGATATTGGCTCGTGGTATTGCATGTATGAGTCATATATAAAGGATAGAGACTCCCTGTGAGGAGCATTGTGTCTTGTTTTGTAATCGAGCTCTGCTCTATTAGAGGTTGCCCCCTCGAAGAGGCCTGTGAACATTTCTCTCTGAATAATAAAATCATTGCTATTCTGTGTTCTGGGTATATTTTCTTGGCATATTTTGTGTTATCGGCATCTTTTCTTCGCAAATTCTATGTTTGGGTATTGCTTTGCAGGTTAAGAGCATAACATGTTGACATGGTAATGTCAACATGTGGCAATCGAGAAGTGGCTGATGTTGCACTGAGCTAGGATGACCAGGTAGCTAACTATGTGCAACGTGGACCAGTAGGAACATGGCATGTAGCTCAATCAAAGGACACCATGTGGAACGTTAAGCACCAAAATTGCCTCTGGTTGATGGCATAGCAACTGATGTTGGAGGGGATTGAACACTGACCTACATGGGGGTAGGTAAATGGTCCAATTCTTAGGAAATGCGTTGGGATTTCTAATGTCAATCGCACATTATTTATTTGAAGTTTATTGTAACATTAAAATCCAAGGGGGGGAGGTTGTGGGCTTGACCCCACGACCTCCCTGTATCACCATAACAAACAATTGATACAATGAAATTGACAATACAGTTATAATTGGCCATGAACCTCGCAAAACATACGCCAACCAAACAACCGACATTAAAAACAAAAATTAGATTTTGTTCCACCCACTAATACAATTTAAGTCATTATAGAATTGTAAGAATATATGCACATGGGTTGAGGGCACATATTATATATTTATTTTAAAAACGGTTAATATAGTTTGGTCAGGCATAATGAAAGGTTCTAAATATATGTGAAAATTCCAAAACTGGAATCCTATTGCAATAATTAGAATTTATTTTTCTAATTGTTAATTATTTTAAAAAATTATCTCCTACGAAAAATATCAAATAAATCACACTTCAACCTTCACAAATAAAATACTACGAAAATAATAGTACTGGAAACTGAGAAAATTCTAGCACACACACACAATAAAAATGACACCATTATTTCTGGACAAATGTCTGCAGAAAAACACAATGTGTGAAAACTGGTGCAGCATATTAGGGTTTTATTTTATTATGTAGTAGTGAAATATGAGTACAATCTATAGATGCCCAACTGGAAATCCAATCAACAAGTATCTTACATAAATAATTAGAGAGAAAATTCTCTCACTCCACAAGAAATCTCATGACTCGATTCTACAGAAAAACTAGCCATCCAAACCCTAACGTGAGCCCTTATGAATTTCCTCTCACACATGTGGCTCGAATCTTCCTCTGAGAAAGTCGTCTAGCCTACCTATGCTACTGGAAGTGACTCTCCGGCACTCTGGAAGACTTTCCTAACCTATGGAAACTGAATCGACCTCCTCCTCATCTAAATCAAACTGTTTTGCGTCAGATTCTGCATTTATTTTGCATGGTTCATTTCTCTCACTTGATGTTGCCTTTCCGGATCTGGAAAACTTCCTCTGGATCAGTCTCCCCACCCCTCACTTACTGCTTCGATCTATGGCTCTCCAGAAACTAACTGCTACTACTTTAGAAATTGATCTGCCAAGGAAATTGAACATCTGGTGTTCTCAATTCTCTTCTCCAAGTTCCCATCAACTTTCTCTTATAATCCACTGTTGGAGCACCAACATCTAAGATTAAAACTTAATCGATGGCTAGGATCATCTTGGAATCAATCTGTGTGAGTTTCCACATGATTCTCACCTTAACTTAATTAATACTGATTAATTAACTAGTTTTCCTAAGTTTAGACATAGGAAACACTAAAAAAATTGATTAATAATCTAACTAAGTCACTTCTAGGTAGAATTTCAAGAAATGATTTTCCTAAGTTTAGACATAGGAATCACTAAAAAAATTGATTAATAATCTAAGTAAGTCACTTCTAGGTAGAATTTCAAGAAACGATTTCTAGTCATTAGATATCTCATGTATTGTAGTGTCTCCACCAAATTTAGTGGCTAGAACTCATCTGACACTACAATATATATATATATATATATATATATATATGTATATATATGTATATGTATGTATGTATGTATGTATGTATGTATATATGTATATATGTATATATATATGTATATATATGTATATATATGTATATATATATATATATATATATATATGTATATATATGTATATATATATATATATGTGTGTGTGTATATATATGTGTATATATGTGTATATATATATATGTGTATATATGTGTATATATATATATGTATATATGTGTATATATATATATATGTGTGTATATATATATATATATATGTGTGTGTATATATATATATATATGTGTGTGTATATATATATATATATGTATATATATATATATATATATATATATATATATATATATATATATATATATATATATATATATATATATATATATATATATGTATATATATATATTGTAACGAATGGGTGGCAACCTTTGCAGGCTCGCCCATAGGGTTACGGGTCCTAACACTATTTATACTAAAAAGATTTTCCAATGCACCACATGCACTGAATTATGAATTTTTTGGATGCTAAGAGCTTTTGAACTAACTTTTATGCCTATAATTTTGTAAACAAAAGTGTTTTTAGAGCTCGAATTTGCAGCAAATGAAAGGATGTTTTTAATGGGATTTCAAAACCATTTCTTGGTAATAGAGAGTTCATTTTGTTACAAGCTTGAATACTTAGTTTGTAAGTGAGTTCAATTTGTAGACAAGGTGTTGTTAAAACTCTTTTTTGGCAGCAAGAAGGGAGGAAAGTGGTTTATGAACACCACTACCTTAGTTGCAGCATTTAAGGCTTCCTATAGCAATTTGAAGGCTTTTGTTAATGTAACAAAGTGAATTGAAGTTTAGCATCTGAATAATAAAGGAGGCCAATTCCTTGGAGCCAGGACTTGAAGTCGTAGTCCACACTACACTAACTCCGTTATCGATTGGTTGTCTTCCTTGTTTATTTTTTCTTCTTGAAATTCTATATTTCTCATTATTTACAACTTCATTAAGTCCTTTATGCTTGATTTCAGTTGGTTTAATTGCACACTTACAACTAGTTTAAATTTTATCATACACACTTGAACATTTTTACAAACCAATTCACTTTAAAAGATCCAGAGCAATGGAGTTGAAGCCCTAACTAGGGGGTGAGCTTCTATTGATATAAAATGAACAACATGTTCTATGGTTGGGAGGAGTGTCGAAGGCTTGTAGCCAATTGGTGATTTTACCATATAAGTGTTAGTGTTACTATTTAATTAATTATCCTATGATTAATTTTGTATCTTTCTTGTGATGTGCATGTAAATTTATAATTGTTGTGTGTGAAGAATGAATTAAGAAATTATATTCCTATATATGAGCAATTTCATGTAGAGTGCATTTGCGTCTGCATAGCACCCATACAAGAAGTAAAATTAAAAAAAGGTATCTCCCAAGAAAACATGTCTTATTAGTAAATGGCACATAAATAAACCTCAATTAGAGGTCAAAGGAATTATTATAATTCAAACAAAGGAAAAACCATAAAAAACAAATTACAAAGGGTTGTTGGGTATCAGTATGCCCCACCAAGTGGCTACAACACACCCAGAGGTGACCAGTAGGGGGACGGGGACATTACACCTAAGTACTCAAACTCTATTTCTTTCTTTCATACTTTAAAGTTAATGATAGCAACATCTTTAAAAATGTCTCTTATGATTTATTGAATCACAATATATCAGCAAGATAAGCTCATAAAAATTGGTGCTCTCAAGAATTTCAAACTCCATATACCTATAGTACATGAAAGTAGCAAGTCAAACAATCAAATTAAACAAAATGAGTTTTATAAAGGATCAAACCTCAAATCCATTAAGGAGTCTTCTATATACAAAAAAAATAAAGGGAAGATCCAAGTGCAGCGATTGCAATAGAAGATATCATCATAAAATTCATGCATGAATAAATATGTTGATCTAATAGCACAAGTGCTTATGTGAAATAATTTTGAAGATTGGATAGGATCAAAAGGCAAAAAAAATTAGAAATAAGCCACTCTAAAATCAAAATAAAGGTCATGAGTTGAGTACAATTAATCCCTCACCTAGTATATGAATTTTAGATTATAGAGCTTCATGTGACATTGTTGCTTCATAAAATGTTTCTCTTTAATCTTAAATGGCACTCTTGTGAAAGTATGTGATTAAGAGTGGATATAGATATTCGGTGCTTCCATAATGTTAAGCATGTTCCAAAGCTATATATCAACTCACTCTTGATCTATCATATCATATCACGCATTCATGAACATGAACAAGATAGAATTCAGTTCACATTTAGTGATTATTTATGAGATGCTATATGGTTTGAAAAGTATTCTCTAAAAGGTAAATCATCTTTACAAGTGATATACCTTTTCTTATATGATTCATTCTGTTATGTTTTTAACTCAAGAAGATAAAAAAAAGCTTGAAACTTGAATAATACCCTTCTGATTCCATATTTTCTCAATGTCTATATCAAACATATAACCCGATTAATTTAATAATTAAAAAAATAATACATACAAATAAATTTTCAAAATTAGTAATAAATAAACAACATAGTTAATATATATATTATAGTTTAATTTTTAACAAAATTAATAATTATTATTATTTTAAAATTAAGTAAATAACATTTTGAAACTATTTTAAAAATATATTTATTTTTAAAAATAATAAATAAATTGTTAAATACCAAGTCATGCTAACTCAACCAAAATAGAAATGGTAGTCCATTACAAAACAATATATAAAAAATATTATCTAAAGGAATTTTAGGATGTACAGTAATTACACCCGAAGGGTGTTTTCTTTGCGGGCTGTTCAGCACATCCAATCTTAGCTCCCCATTTTCGTTGTCCTCATGGAAAGGGTTGGGTTTTTCTCTGGTCATCTTTGACCATGGATTGCGAGTGGTTTTTTCCATTCATCATTTCTATCCCTGAGTTTATGTCGATTGTTGATTCTCCAAATATTCTGCAATTAGATGGATATGGGCGTAGTGAAATACTTAACGACGTCCCTGTCCATTTGATTGCAAAATATTTAGAGAATCAACAATAGATTCCACTGTCAATCTCATGCATCACGCCTGTCTCAGGCTATATGTAACCCTGCCAATGAGAGCTCTCCATTTTCGTCCTATGTACACCACATAAACTGGGGACTAGGTTAACAACAACTACTCCATGGAACAATAACTAGCCCTACAATTTGACCACGTGGCAATGGCGCAGGTGTCGTTCCAATGAATTTTCTCACATTGTTGTCATCAATGGCCACTGACGAGGATGAGACTTCTACGTTTGCTGGTGAGGTTGAAATCGTCAAGGTCGAAGCACACATGGTGAAAATGGTAGAGGCCAATGGAACTGGTGAAATTGTCAAAGCCAAAGTAGTAGAGGCGGTGTATTGAAATGGTGCCACAGAGAGAAATCTTGTAATAGAGCCACACCTGACTTCATTTAAGGAGAGAAACTTCATCTCTGATTTGAAGGAATTAGAGAGGAAAGCATTGCAGGAGTTGAAATGTCAGATTGAGGAAACAATCTTGAAAAAATAATTCAGCAAGCATGAAAACGAGAAATCTGATAGCAAGGATAGTGAGCCAAAGAAATGGGATCGCTAAGGATGCTTGAGGCACTTAATTGCTTCCTTAGTTTTAGTGAAGGGAAGCAATTTTCATATCCTCACCGAAACTAAAACCTTCACCCTCGAAGGGTAATGTCTCAAGATCAAATTTACCTATTATTATTCTCCATAGGTGTTTCCATTTAAGCACATCTCCATTAGCACAATTAAAGGCTTGGTTTTTGGTGTAAGGGTCAAATTTCTTTCTCTACAATCAATTTTGCATCAGAGGCATCCATGAATTGTTCCCATGCAATTATGTTGCCAGGGTATTTGAAAAGCAACCCTCATGTTTGCAATTGGTAGCGTAAGCACACAGTGTTCCTATAATATTCATCAAGCTCCAAGGAGGAAAACCAAATATGATTTTCGGACGCTGAATGGACCAAGTTGATCCTTCTTTCTTCTTGGAAAACTCAAAAACAACATTCTCCATAGTTTAGTAAAAATTGGGCACATTTACCCTAGGAAGCTCTTCATGAAATAGTGGGATGATGTGGTTGAAAATTATGATTCCTGGTCACTTGATCAAATGGCCCTGAGTAGTGTTTCCATTGGTCAGAAGACATGTGCTGTAAATTCTCAACATTATGCAAGAGTGCATCTGACACATTACTCAACATTCTCCCATCGTCCTCAAAGTTTTTCTCCTCTATCTCTCTGTTCACCCAAATGACCGACCCATAGGAGATGTGTGACATCTTTTAATGGTGAGATCCTTTCTAATGTAATCTATCTATCTAAAACATCACATTTAATATATTCCACTGGATTATTTGGAGACCAATCTAACTTAGGCCTTCTAGAAACTCCATAAATCTTCCGAGGTTCACGAGGAGCGTCAGATAAAGGTAACTGTTATGAAACCAACTCAAGAAAAGATAGAAAAGATAGATCAACACCTTAGAATTCAGCCTCTTCGAGGGGAAAACCTCCTTTACATTACATAAATGAACAATTCTTGGATGATTCAAATGATAAAACCTCCTTTCTATATATAGGAGTCTAAGGAGTCACAATATAACCCAACCGACCTAACAATAATAATATAAAGCCACAAAAATAACAATAGAGGGATTCTATGGGGCACAGTAATAAAAATATGGGGACAATAGGGGCACAACAATATTAATAAGGGATACAACTACAATAGTAATGGGGTAATCACTAGTATTATAGGGACCTAACATGCCCCTCTCCTTCAAAAAAGTGTTGTCCTCAACGCTTGAGTAGTTCTGGATGCTTCTGTATAAAATTCTCATCCTCCCATGTGGAATCTTCAGCGGATAAGTTCTTCCACTTGATGAGATACTCTGAAATTGATCGATTTCGTAGCTGTCGAGTTCTTGTTTCTGTGACTGCTTCCAGTTCCAATATAATTTTTCCTTCCTCTTCAAGTTCTGGCAATATTGTTTGAATTGGGAGCTTGTCGCCTATAACCTTCTTTAAACATGAAACATGGAAAACTGGGTGCAATCGAGAAGCTGCAGGAAGCTCCAATTTGTATGCCATAGTACCAATCTTTTGCAACACCTTGTACGGACCATAATACTTTGGTGATAATTTATTATCCTTCTTAGCTTGCTTGAGGGACATTTTTTTATATGGTTGTAGCCGTAGGAATACCCAATCACCTACATCAAAACTTCTTTCACTGCGATGTTGATCTGCCTGTTGTTTCATTCTATTCTGTGCCAACACGAGGTTATCCTTTAAGAGTTGGAGGACTTGTTGTTGATGTTCGATGTGATGTTCCACTGCTTGAACCTTAGAATTTTCTCTTAAATATGATGTGATGGATGGTGGCTGATATCCATAAAGTGCCATAAATGGGGTCATTTTTGTTGCTGTATGGAAGGAAGTGTTATACCACCATTCAGCCAGAGGCAACCATTTGACCCATTGTGTCTGTTTATCAGATACAAAGCAACGAAGATATCCTTCCAAACATTTGTTTACTATCTCAGTTTGCCCATCAGATTGAGGATGATAAGATGAGCTATGAGCTAACTGAGTACCAAGACAAGAAAATAATTCTGTCCAAAAATTTCCAGTGAAAATGGGATCTCTGTCACTTACAATAATCTTTGGGTTTCCATGTAGCTTTTGAATTGTTTCCATAAATGCAGTAGAAACTGTACTGGCTTTAAATGGATGTGATAATGCACAAAAGTGTGCATACTTGGTAAGTCTGTCAACTACCACCATGATGACACTCTTTCCCTCAGACTTGGGTAAACCTGTGATAAAATCCATTGAAACCTCCTCCCAACGTTGGCTTGGAATGGATAAAGGTTGTAATAGACCCGGGTCTTAATTGTTTCAACTTTATTTTGTTGGCAAACCAAACATTCTACCACAAACTTTTGAATATCTGATTTAAGGCCATCCCAAAAAAATTCCTTCTTAACCCTGTGGTAAGTTTTTAAAAATCCTGAGTGCCCTCCTAAGGGAGAAGTGTGCAATTCCATAAGAATCTTTTGTTTTAGTTGGGAATTCTTACAGAGGTATAAGCGATCTTTGTACCATAACGAATCATTTTGCCAGCTAAATGTATCAGATGTACTGGAATCTTGTTGTAACTTTCGAATAAGTGCCCACACTTCTTCATCATTCTTCCATTCCTCCCTTGCTTCGTTTATCCAATCTGGTTGGATAATAGAAATGGTGCACAACAATGCTTCCACATCCTCATCCTTTCTTGAGAGTGCATCTGCCACCACATTTTGCTTCCCTTTTTTGTAGATGATTTCAAAGTCATAACCCAACATCTTTGTGACCCACTTTTGTTGCTCTTCAGAGGATAATCTTTGTTCTAAAAAGTATTTAAGGCTATCATGATCCGTTTTTACCTTGAAGTGTCTTCCCATTAGGTAGGGTCGCCATTTCTTAAGTGCATGGAGTATTGCCAACATTTCCTTCTCATAAATAGCTTTGTGTAAAAACTTTCCCTTGATTGGACGACTTTCAAAAAAAATGGGTCTTTCATCTTGCATTAAAACACACCAATTCCATTTCCTGAAGCATCACATTCCACAATAAAGGTTTTTGTGAAGTCCGGTGTAGCTAAGACCGGTGCTTGGCACATTGCCTCTTTAAGATGTTCGAAGGCCTTTGTTGCTTCTGGAGTCCATGAAAATGCATCTTTCTTCAATAATGTTGTTAGAGGTGCTGCTATTCTCCCATAATTCTTAACAAACTTGCGATAATACCCTGTCAACCCGAGAAATCCTCGCAGATGCTTTATGGATGTGGGGATTTTCCATTCCTTAATGGCTTTAATTTTGCTAGGGTCTACCTTAACTCCTTCATGAGATACAATATGACCCAGATATTCCACCTCTTGTACTCCAAAGAAACATTTGGATCTTTTTGCATATAATTGTTTCTCCTCCAATAGTTGTAGCACCCTGTCAACATGTTCAACATGATCCTTCCAAGACTTGCTGTAGATTAGTATATCATCAAAAAATACTAACACAAATTTTCTAAGGAATGGTTTGAAAATGGAATTCATCAAACCTTGAAATGTTGAAGGTGCATTGGTAAGGCCAAAAGGCATGACCAAAAATTCATAATGACCCTCATGAGTTCTAAATGTTTTTTTTGGAATGTCTTCAGTCTTCATTCTGATTTGATGATATCCTGAACGAAGATCCAACTTGGTGAAGTAAATTGATCCATGCAATTCATCCAGTAATTCATCAATGACAGGAATGGGAAACTTATCTTTAATAGTGAGCTTGTTGAGCTCCCTATAATCCGGACACATGCGCCATGATCCATCCTTCTTGTGCACCAATACTACTGGAGCAGAGAAAGAACTTTGACTCGGTTGAATTATACCAGCCTCTAGCATTTCTGCAACCATACGTTCAATTTCACTCTTTTGGGCATAGGGATATCTGTACGGCCTGATGTTTGGAGGAACACTTCCTGGAATCAGATGAATAGCATGATCATGATCACGAATAGGTGGGAGACCTTTGGGAGTCTCAAATACCTTGGAATGATTGTCCAGGACTTTTTGGAGATCTGGAGAAATAGATGATTCCGATGTGGAAACATCTAGCGAACATAATTGTGCAATTACACCTCTTTGTTCCCTTTTTAGAAGCTTTGTCATACCATTAGAGCTGATTATCTTTCCTGGTTTCCCTGCAATACCCCTTAATTCAACTTCCTTTCCTTCCACAAAAAATTTCATGAAAAGTTCTTGAAAATTAAAAGCTATTGTACCCAAGGATTGTAGCCATTGGACTCCTAGTACAACATCAGCACCTCCCATTGGAATGGAAAGCATTGGGCTAGTCAATACATATTCTCCCATGGATAGCTTGATATTATGGCACTTTCCAGAGCAATTTATTGTTCCTCCATTTGCAATCATCACTTGACACTCTGGTGCTGGATATAGGAAGCAATTCAATTCTTTTGCTACCTTACAATGAATAAAATTGTGGGTGCTTCCTGAATCAATCAACACTATTACCTTTTTCTTCTTGATTTGTCCTTCTATCTTGATGGTTTGAGGAGTGGTAATTCCAGCCAATGCATTACAAGATATGGTCGGATTCATTTCTTCTTTATCTAGGCTTTGTTCCTGGAGTATATCCTCTTCTTTTGACCTTTCTTGCTCCTTTTCTTCTTCCTCTTCACAATCTATGTAGAATAATTTCTTCTCAGCACACTTATGACCTTTAGTGTATTTGCTATCACAACTGTAACAAAGCCTTTTTGCTCTTTTTTCTTCCAATTGTTGTGGTGTCAACCTTATAGGTTGTGGAAGACTAGGGGCAACAACACTTCCATCTTTATAGTTGTGAGTGGTATGCTTCCTGGTTGCCATAATTTTGCTTTCCATTTTTCTTGCTAACCTGAATGCCTTCTCTAATGAATCAGGTTCCCAAAGGCGAACATCATGTTGGATATTATCCTTTAAAGTCCCTATGAACACATCAATCCTATGCTCCTCTGGAATATTTTTTACCCTTATGTTCAATTTTTGGAACTCCTCAATGTGCTCCATTATTGAACCCTTTTTTGAGACTTATCAATTGGCTAAAAAAAGTGTTGCTTTTTGTATCCTCATAATGTGCTATCAATTCTTCCATAAAAATTGCCCAAGTGATAATTTGTTTACGAGAGCAAAGCATTGATACCATACAAACTGATTTGGTTCCAAATATAAAGTTGCAATACGTACCTTTTGTGTGTTTTGCACATTATTGAGATCGAAAAATTGCTCCATCTGTAATATCCATGTTGCGGGATCCTTGCCATCAAACTTCCTCATATCGATTTTTGGAATATGGTGGGTCTTCGATCCAACATTAGAGTCTATGGAATCATGATTAACATTTCTTTTGTTCTCATCATGAGTTTCCTTTAGTACCCTTTCACCATTAGTGACCATTTCTTGTAGCAACTTATTCATATTTATCTTCAATTCTTCCATCTTATCATCCATGCCATCAATTTTAGCGTCCATTCCATTCATCTTAGCTTCCATGCCATCCATCTTAGCTTCTACACCTTTCTTTAAACAATCCATCTTAGCTTCTACACCTTTCTTTAAACCATCCATATTAGCTTCTACAACTTTCCTTAAACCATCCATCTTAGATTATGTTGCTTTTTGTGTAAGTGACACTTGTTGCACTTGTTCTTGTAATTTTGATATATCATGTAGCATTTCTTCCTCTTCTTCATGAGTCATGCTAGAGATTTCAGGTTGCTTACTAGGTGTTTGCATTTTCTTTCCTCGGGGCATCAGTTACTGATAATAATGCTCTACTAGCCCTTTTAATTCCTTCAAAATAAATTTTCAAACCAATCTTAAGCAAAAATTTAAAAGAATCTACACACCTTTTTTCACTTTGTAGGAGCTCGATATTGCCTCTGATGTATCTCTGTACTTTCAGATCATCCAGTTTTTAAATTGCGACCTACAGTAGCCCTCTGTGTCCTCTTTCTAACGCCACCAGTCTGATCCAAATTAGATTCTCCAAGGAAGAGTTATGCGAAATCTCCCACAGTGACCTGATTATAGACTAGTTCAGTAGAGCGAACTTGTACGACATGCCACGAGTCACTGTTTTGACCTTTGGCTTTGAAAAATATATACAAGAAACTACAATCAGTCCTCTCTCTATACCTTCTTACGAAATTTCAATCTGATTCTCAGAGAGAAAGTTATGACAATTTTCCCCAGGTCACCTGTTTGGAATGTAATTCAGGAGTCTACAAAAAGACCAACTTCCTCAGATCATATCTCCGCAAATATAGCGCGAAAAGCTCTGAAATTTGGACCCGAGGTTCAGCGCAATTTCTTCTCAAATGGTTTTTTTTAGCTTCTAAAATGTCGTAGAAAAAAGTTATAGCGAAAATGCCACGATGACCTATTTGGAGCAGCGAAACCCTAGAATCCGAAGCTCTGATACCAAATGTTATGAAACCAGCTCAAGAAAAGATAGAAAAGATAGATCAACGCCTTAGAATTCAGCCTCTTCGAGGGGGCAACCTCCTTTACATTACATAAATGAACAATTCTTGGATGATTCAAATGACAAAACCTCCTTTCTATATATAGGAGTCTAAGGAGTCACAATATAACCCAGCCGACCTAACAATAATAATATAAAGCCACAAAAATAACAATAGAGGGATTCTATGGGGCATAGTAATAAAAATATGGGGATAATAGGGGCACAACAATATTAATAAGGGATACAACTACAATAGTAATGGGGTAATCACTAGTATCATAGGGACCTAACAGTAACATTTATACCAAGCTATTACCTACACTTCTTGTTACTCCTAAGACCAATGCCACTTGCCAGAACTTTCACCATTGGTTTGGAATTTTCTTTGCATTTAAAGAAGGTAAGAGTTACTGATAAAGCAATTGCAACAATGCAATACAATGAAGCAACAACAATAAGCTAAAATGGAGCAAAAGGCTTATCATTTATGTTTTTAATCCATCTAAACATGTGTTGGTTAAGCACATAGAGTTTTCTAAGCTTAATTATGCACATTCTAAATTCTAATATTTGCATACTACAAGGACCACTTGTATGACCTTGATATATTCATTGGTTGAGCGTCAACATCCTCAAGATGTATATCAAGGTAGGTTTAGATGGGTTCGTGCTACAAAATATGTCCATATTCCCAATCTACATTCAATGCACCCATACCATCAGAAAATGTTGATGAATCCTCTACACTCACCCTGTAGATCACATCAATCTGTGAGAATTTGACATATGAATCCTCGAAATTCACAACCTTGACATGCATATCAAGTGGCTTTTAAATTATCTATGCTAATGTTCATATTAAATACATCAACACGCACTTAGTACGAATATATTGGAAAGCTCCTATAACATGTGCATGTATGATTCTCTTTCTTCCTCACCTAGAAGAGCACTGAGGAATATTGGTCTAGGATTTTTGGCCGTTCTGAGGTTTTTTTCTCAGGCTTCATCTTTAGTTCGTGGGATAGGGTTATATTATTCTTCTGTCTCTTCTTCGACGAACTTGTACACTTCATCTTCATCGTCGTCCTCTTCAGGTTTGTTTACCGACACCATATGAACTCTACACCGTTTGAAGAACATAAGGCTTGACCTTTTGCTATCTACGCCAGATTGTACTTTTGAATCTTCATCTCCACTCGACTATCACACCCTTCGCCTATCAAAATAATAATCACTCTTACTATTCCTTAGTCGGCGGGGAGTTAATAGCCAGTAGAGTTAGGAAGAATGTAAATGGCAGTCAGTGAAACCTTAGTAGATTTACCAATTAGATGCATGTATAAAGTGTCTTATCTTGAATAGAATCTGCAAGCTCTTTGATAGAGTCTTCATTTCTGATATGGTATCAGAGCCATAGTCGAGTGGGCTCAGTGGAGTGAAGTGCCGAGGGCTCGGTGTTCTGTTGGAAGAGTTGTTGCTCCTTTTGCATGATGAGGATTAGTTGAAGTGATTGGCAGAGCCTAAGTGTTGTCCTTAAGATTCTTGTTATTGACATAATCGGTGTACACTTGGGTCTAAGTGTGGCTTGAGGAGGCGACGTGAGTGTGGCTTGAGGACATGGTGGTGGTGAGGCCTTGTGCTGACTGCAAATGTGTGTGGAGCCATCTATGCATGTGAGGATCTGGAATTAGATTGTTGTGGGGAGTCAACTATGAAGAGCGAACCATTTGTGGAGTTTTGTTGTGGCTACGTGACCTGTAGAGGGTCGAACAAGGCATGGAGGCATTGTTGTGGACTCAACTGAATTGTTGTGTCTATTATAATTGTTGTGGAGTTAAGTGGTGTTATGCGAGTGCTGAGCTTAGAAAGTTCTGCAAGCATTGAAATGCACACGAAATCTGGCCCTAGAACCATGAACTTTAGCTACAACATAGTTACTGATTAAACGAGAAAATTACCGAGTACCTATTTTTTTGAGGTAGCAAAAAATAACCCGATTTTGAAAAGTGGTGATTCAAAAATCACCCTTTTTTTACGATATTTTTGGCACTTTAAATTTTCCTATGTATAAAGTAGGAACAATTTTTTTAAATGTTAGTGATTTTCATGCCGATTTTGCAAAATGTTGTTGCAACATCAACACATTTTTTTAGAGGGTTTATTTTTTACACTTTCAATTTTTTATGTATCAAGTATGAATATTTTTTTTTTGTTAGTGATTTTTATTTTGGTTTTGAAAGTGTTGATGCAACATCAACTCTTTTTGTTTAGAGGTTTTATTTTTTACACTTTAAATTTTCTAATATATTAAGTGTGGATATTTTTCTTAAATGTTGGTGATTTTCATGTTGGTAGTAAAAACAATACATGACAAAAAAATCAAATATTAAAAAAAACAACGACAACAATAAAAATGATTAAAGAAAAAACAAAATTAACTTGTAAAAATTAAAAACTTAAAAAAAAACAAACATATCCAATAACAAATATCAAAAAATTCAAATATTGACAAAAGAAACACAAAAAATAATACAAAAGAAAACAAAAATTCAAATATGAAAAATATATAAAAAGGTTATATATATATATATATATATATATATATATATATATATATATATATATATAGAATGTAAAAAAACC
The DNA here is from genome assembly GCA_031772625.1 of Pinus tabuliformis. Taxonomy (NCBI): domain Eukaryota; kingdom Viridiplantae; phylum Streptophyta; class Pinopsida; order Pinales; family Pinaceae; genus Pinus; species Pinus tabuliformis. The sequence continues at coordinate 99,051,661 of CM062819.1, read as the reverse complement.
AATATTAACTTCTAAAATTTAAACGAAAAAAAAAAAATGGAAAATATTTCAAAAATACACATAATTTAAGAAAAAATAAAAATTAACCAAAAAATAAAAAATAAAAATTATTTTTTTTAAGTTGAAAAAAAATGTAAAATAAAAACAGAATAATTAAAAAAATAACAAATTAAAATAAAACATACACACACACCCACACCCCCCCACACACACACACACACACATATATATATAGGGTTTGTGTCGATGCTCGTCTAGCTACCCGATTATGTGTAATTTGATAGTTGATTTTAAAATTTTCGTTATAATAAATCGAGTCTATCTCCACAATGTGTCAATTCCATGGTTGGTCTTAAAGTTTTCATTACAATGGGTTGAGTTCACCTACACTACATATCAATTTCATGGTTGATTTTTAAATTTTTGTTGCAATGTGTCTAGTTGTCTTAGGCTAAGATTTTAAAATTGTTATACATTTAGCATTTAAAAAAAAAATACTCTAGGTATAATAATTCTTTCATTCAAGTGTTCATTTTACAAAAAAATTAGTCATAAATTGTTTCTATAATGTCATGCTTGAAATCTTTTGAAAACTTAAGATTTTTTTATAATCATAATCTTTGGTTTTAATTCCATGGTTGAAAATTTGTCAGGATTTTAATGTTTTTCCAAGTCATGATATTTTTTCTTTAATTCTATGGTTGAAAACAATTATAAGTATTTTTTCTTTAGCACTATGCCTGAAAATTGTTGGAATTTTAAGGTTTTTCAAAGTCATGATATTTTAAATTTAATGTCATGCCTAAAAATCTTAGAATTTTAAGGTTTTTCAAAGACATGATATTTTACCTTTAATATCATGCTTGAAAATCGTCAGAAATTTAAAGTTTTTCGGAGTCATGATATTTTATTTGTAACGTCATTATTAAAAAATGTTGAAAATTTACCTCGAAAAAAAAAAGACGTTATTCCAGCATAAGCACATTTTTTCATAGTGTCTATTGCACACAAAAGATTGGTTTAAAATGCCATTTTTAAAAAATGTTGAAAATGTACCCCAAAAAAAAATGTTATTCCAGCATCAACACTTTTCATTTTTAGCCTATTTTTTTTGGGGGGGGGTTTTGGGCTAGAGTACCCATTTTGAGGTAATAGTTCTCATTTGATTAGTAACTATGTTCTACATGCTAGACTAGAGTTTGTCACTCAGAAGAACCACCGTTGTATCTGCTAATGTGTATCTGGTTTTGAGTGGAGTGATCCTTCATTGATCGTTGTGTGAAGGGAGCCTGTAGAGCACACTTTGGTCCTGTAGAAATTGCTCCACAAATTTGTCACCATTGAAGGTGGTGTTAGGCAATTTTTCGAATTTCTCAAGTTATTTTAATCATGAGCAAGTATTATTCACTCATAGCGTAGTCAATTGAAGGATTTTTGGAGCTGTGACTTATTGTGAGGCTGGTTAGGGTGAGCTTATGGGCGTGTGAGCCAAGGTTGTTTGCCAATTGAACTGAGCCGTTTGAGCTTGGAAGAGTGTAGGGTGTAGCTAACGCTGTGTAGTGTCGTCGATGGAAGTGAATTGTGCACTGAAAGAGGAAATTGGGGTTGTGTGGTGTGTTGAAGTTGATATGGTGTGAAATTTTGTGAGTGGCTACTTAGAGCAATCCAAGTCGTGTAATTTAAAGTCGCGCCCTATGTGGATTGAGCATTGTGCCGCTGTGGATTTAGCGTTGTGTGGAGATGTTGTTGAACCTGCTACTTGTGGAGGAGCACCACTTATGTTGAAGTGGAGGAGAAACATTGAAATCGTTTTGTGAGCCAATGTACTATGCAAAACCTGCAAGACATTAGAAATACAATTTGAAGTTCTTGAGGTGTGAACGCATCATATGGTGGCATCTAAGTGATTTTTTGAAGTTGTGCGTAAGCTTGGAGCCAACATGTAATGCAATGAGTGACTAATGTTTGTGCCTGAGCAGCCTCGTTGAGAACGCATCGAATATTATTTAGATATGCGAAATTATTTTGTTGGCCCGGATCTGTGTGTTGGGTGAGAGATGCAAGGGTGTGAAAGTGGTTGTGATGCTGTGGTGTAGTTGTAATTCACTAAGAGCCGCATCCTTGTGTGATTTATTATGCAATCCACATAGTGGAACTAGTGAGCATAGCCTCTAGAAATCATTTATGGGAGCCTAGGTGTTGCATATATGAATTTAGAAGTTGGATAAAAGAGATTATATGGTGAACCTAACATGAAACCTCTAAAGGAGTAGTTGCAGTGGAGGGTGTGAGGCATTCTATGTCTCTTTTACATTATTGAGTTGTTGTTGTGGTGTAAGTGGCCATGTTGGAATGCAACCTCGGCCAATTGTTGTCTAGGTAAATCCTCTCTGCCGACAGAGATGATCCCTCTAGCCCAATGAGTGGGTCTAGAAACTGAAGTGACAATCTACTAGACACTTTCCTAAGTTACAATTGAAAAGAGAGATGAAGAATATGGCCTACCTCGTTCTATTGTTATCTCGATCTCCTTTGTTGAAGACCTTGGGTCACTTGCATCATGGGCTCGTTCCTACTATTCACAGTGTTTATGCACCTACACAAGAGGTCAAGACACAACAAGGCATGCAAATATAAATAGCATATTCAAAAGTAACCTACTTATCTGATCAATGAATGTTAAGCTAAATGATACATGAGCATACACATTTAGGGAAAATGAACCATCAGTTGTTTATTAATAGAAAATAAAGGGAAGCATACAACCAAGCCTTGATGTTGATAGGTTCTCATTGAATGAGTATCCAAGTCCAAGCTAAGCTCTCCAAGCACTCCTTCTCCAAGCCAAATGAGTAGCATGTAGGCACAATCTTAGCATAAGGGACCAAATAGGCATAGACCAACCATTTGGGAATGGGAGAGGATGAATATATAGGCTGGGAAAGGGAGTTTCTCTCCAAAGATAGGAGTAGGCCATTATCTCAAGGAGGTAGCTCATAGGGATAAGACCAAGAGGTAAATTTGGGAGAATTCGACCTCATCTATGCCAAACAACCTCTAGTTCATCACTTTGGAAGCTTCTAGATCAGGAAGCTTCTCATCCTCTTTGGGAAAATTTCCTTTCTGGGATCATCGCGGGTATACAAGTGAATAGAGAGATGCCATCATGGGTCAAGTGCAATGCAACAAGCGATCATCGCTTTTTTTAGTCTCATAAGAACGATGATTCTCAAATTAGGGTTTTAAAGCTATTTCCTTCAGGGGAAACTCAAAGCATTTTCCAATCAAAGTCTTAGGAAGGATTTGAACTACATATATGAATGAATACATTGAATGATGGTCATGTTTCGAGAACTTCGGGGTATGTCACAAGGAAGTGCAAGAGGTGTGACAAAATACTGTGTAACAACCCTGTTTAGTTGCATGCATGACCCAGTTTGTTGCATGAGGGCATAATCCAAGAAAATAGGGATCGCCTTAACTCCTTGTTAACTAATCATTTCATGTGAGGAAAAGTGGCACTCATGCATGGATTAGTTTTTCAAGTTAATTTATTTAAGTAAACTCAGTTAATCATTCTTTCCATAATCATTTCATTTGAGTTGAGCGCGCAACTAGAGAATCAAGAAGTTCTTCATTAACTAGTGCAGAAAGTAAGTTTAGATGCTCAATATTTTCGCTATTTTTCATGATTTCATTATCAAATATTGATTTGTTTGTTTTCAAACTCTTGTTTTGTAGTTTGTTTGTGGAATTTTTGTTGAATCTTCATCTTTCAAGTGTTTATCCACTATCACATGCAAGAGACTTTTCGTAGTCTTCAAATTGTTCATCTTCCACCTATATGCGACAACAACTATAAAGCCTTGAAGATAATTCTTCTCCTCATATTCGCATCAAATCTTGTTGATTTAACTTTTTTCTAAGATTTTTACATGCAAAGCACACTTCTTGAGCTCGAACCTCCTTCACCCTAAAAAAGTGCGCCATGTGTGATCAAGTTTTCGTTTGCATTGCATGAGCGCATCACGAAGGCATGAAGTCTGTCCCTTCGACCCTTAAGAGTTCTACATTGTGTCCGCCTTACCTTAGAGTGCATGAGCACATCACGAAGGCACAAAGCCTCATCATTCAACCCTCCGGCATGCAACAATGTTGCCTCCTTTTCCTTGAGAGCATAGGCACACTTTGAAGACCCGAAGCTTTGTTTCCTTCATCCTTCGTCCCTTCAAAGTGTGATAGTGTGCCCTCCTTGTCTCCTTGGGCACATGAGCATATAGGGAAGACATGAATGCCCTTTATATCACCCCTTAGATCCTTTAGGGTGTGACAGTGTGTCCTAGTTTATTTTATCCTCTTTCTTGAGTGCATGAGCACACTACGAAGCCCCAAATGACCATGCATGTTCCACTCGTGCTTTGAATGTGCACCCTCCTAGTTTTCATGTGTACCTTTTCTTGCATGCAAGTTATTTTAGGCTTTCATTCATTGCTTTTCATGATCTATCATCCATAATGGCTCTTTGAGCGTGATTTACAAGTATTGCTACATAGTTAGTTGTTTTAAGTTGATATTGTCGTTATAAGTGTGATACAACAAAAAGATGTTCATACCATGTGTTAGCACTTTATGATCATCTATTGGAGACATTCCGCCATGAAAATAAGTCTATAAAGAAATTTTATAAGTAAGCATTGATGATCCTATAGAAGTTGTAAAGTCAAGTATTTCTATATACATAGACACTCAATGTTTTATTGACAAGACTACAAAGGTCACATGGAGCAAGACCTATAACACATTAATGTAGGAGAAGTTTCCTGAGGACTTAGAAGATGTGCATGCATACATAAAAATTAAGAAGTTTAGGGTGCAAAGGATCACATGTATATTCTCGATCACGCCATGTGAAAAATATATTGAATGGATCATCACACACATGGATGACTCTCACCTTGTGTTTCGTAGTGAGAGTGGCAGTCAAATCGCCACTTATTTTGGCGAGCATATGTAGACATAATATAAGATAGAGATATAACAAACACGATGGTCATGTAGGATGTGGAAAATCAACTGGACAAGGGATTATCAGGAATTCTTCACAGGAGGAAGAAATCCCCTTGGCCTATATTTGCATTGAAGATCAGATTGTATGAATTAAAGAGTCACAAGGTTGTGACAACAAATATACAAGAGATGGATCACCTACACTTTGCCACCAAATATTTTCATCCATATGATCCCAGGCGAATTGTTAGGAAAAATTGTCAAGGGGTCAGTGATAATATGGGGTATTCATCAATTTCCAAAGAAGAATATGAAAGGATAAAGAACTGGTACAATGCCAAAACGAAGACAATTCTAGCTATGAAGACCAGTTCACCCCATGATCCACCAGCTCAGGACTTGAAGCAGTAGGAACATGAGGAGGACGAAACAACACCTCAAGTAATGAAGTTAGCTCCCAGGAAAAGGATCATGTATTCATCAGGTGAGAGTAACATAAAATGGAAGGTTGATCCTTTAAACACAAGAGCTACCCAGAAAAAATCAGAAATGAGAGAATAAGATTAAGAAGAAGAAGAAGAGGAGAGAAATAAGTAGGATGAGTTGCTTGAAAATAAATAGACAGAAGAAGAAAAGAGGAGACAGATAGAAGAAGAACAACAAAGGCAGTTTCAAGAGGAGGAAGCAGTGAAAAGGCTAGAAGAAGAGCAGATGAATAAAGAGTTGGAAGAGGAACAATATAAGGAAGAAGATACCATCCATCCCATGGATGATGAGCCTAATCATTCAACCCTCCGGCATGCAACAATATTCCCTCCTTTTCCTTGAGCGCATAGGAACACTTTGAAGACCTGAAGCTTTGTTTCCTTCATCCTTCATCCCTTCAGAGTCTGATAGTGTGCCCTCCTTGTCTCCTTGGGTACATGGGCATACAGGGAAGCCATGAATGCCCTTTATCTCACCCCTTAGATCCTTTAGGGTGCGACATTGTGTCCTAGTTTATTTTATCCTCTTTCTTGAGTGCATGAGCACACTACGAAGCCCCGAATGACCATGCATGTTCCATTCGTGCTTTGAATGTGTGCCCTCCTAGTTTTCATGTGTACCTTGTTGGCATTATGAGACAAGTGTTGTCCTTGATGGCAAATCACACTGATGACAAATCATAGTGCAGAAGGATAGCAGCAAGGAATTGATGATCAGACTACAAGTATGAAGAGAAAATGTATACACGCAGGTTCACTATATACCAAGTCGCGTATACGTAGGTTCGCTATATACCAAGTAGGGTATACAAGCAGGTTCACTATATACCAAGTCGCGTATACGCAGGTTCGCTATATACCAAGTAGGGTATACACGCAGTTTCATGCACGGAAAAGCGTGTACATGTCAGAAAGCTTACTTTTGGTCCGTGGTAGTTAGTCCTCGGTATTTGAACCTATGGTTTCGGACCATGGTATCTCGACAAGCGTGTTGATCCCAGTATTGGGCTCTTGGTATTGATTTATTATGGTTTTGGACCATGGTATTGAGCAAGGCCTAAGACTATAAAAGGAGAAGAAGATCATTAGGCAAGGGCATCTGAAAAGTCTTGAATATCTGAAGAAGTATGAGATCCAGGATGCAGGTTATGGGTTGATGATGCATTTCTTGATCTGACCTAAGGAGGGATCTCACTGGTTGATGGAGAACAAGATCTAAGGAGAGATCGGGATCAAATGGTTTGAAATGAACTATCTTTATGATGCTTATTCTAGATCTACATACTAACGCATGTATTGTTCTATAAGTGTTATGAGTATGACTGATGTCTGGTACAGCCGCAAGTTATGAGAAAATATTTTTAGATCTGTACGCAGGTTGCCTTTGGCAAAAGTGCATATGTACGCGGGTTTGATTCATTATAGAAGCGTATACATTATGAAGGATAATATTTGAAGTTGCAAATGGATCTGATGATTATGGCAGAGTTCTGTTGTCTGCTCTGTGTTCTGGTGACTGTGTTATTGATAGGGTTTCAGTGTTTCAGTGATTCAGAAATTGATGATGCTAGTATTGACTGTTTTGTGCTTCAGTGATATTTATGGGTCCAGTATGAAAATTGGATGAAACGTGGCCTTTCAGATTATGTGTTGTGCTTCAGGAGTATCCAGTCTGAAAATTTATGAAATGTGGTACCTGGAGGAGAGAAGATTGTAGGTCGGCACCTACGTACTAGTATCTTAGCTAGTACAAGAGCAAAGGGGGTTGGAGCTCCCTTCCAGGAGAGTCTGGAGAACGAGAGAAGGTTGTAGCCTTCTGTAGGTTGTAGCCTGCGTGCTGGTAAAGGACTGCACCAGTACATTGTAAAAGAAGTTTCTTAATAAAGGAAGATAGAAATGAATTGCAGCAGGTGGTTTTCACCCACATTGGGTTTCCACCTTATATCATGGTGTTCATGTGTGCTTCTTGTGTGTGATGATCTGTTCTATTTTTACTGCACCTGCTTACCGTTCATATGGTTAATAAAGTTCTGATCAACATTTAATGGACTAACTGAATCATAAATATTTTGGATATACGCTAGTTGCTTTAGACACAGCTGCGTATACACGCGGGTTCCCTTGAATGAAGTAGCGTATACGTATCTAAGTATGGAAATGAAAAAGTTTTATTGATCTGATAATACTGATTCACCCCCCCCCCCCTCTCAGTATTATTTCCAACAATTGGTAACAGAGCAGGTCCTTTGGTAGAGGCTTGATCGCTTAAAGGAGATCCGTGGAACAATGGGAAAGAAGCTTAAGAAGAAAGCACATAAGCGGAAGAAGACATCTCAGAAGAACTATGACAGTGGGAGAATCAATTGGGGATTATGTATAAGAAGCTCTTCAGATTCAGAATCAGATTCAGAATCATTTCAGAATGAAGATGAACTATCAAGTATGAATTTGCTATCCTCTGATGTTCCAGCTATCTATCCATTTGGAAAAGATGAAAGTGATAGTGAAGCAACTGAATTTTCTTTTATGGGGGAGCAAGAAAAGTATCAAATAGAGGCGTTATTTAGAAGGCTTACAGACAAAATTAAAGATCAACAAGATCTATTGAACAAAAGGGAATGTGCTTTGAAAGAAGAAGTTACCAAACTAAAAGCTCAATCAGAGGAAGGAAACAAGGTAAGAAAGTTACTCAAGGACAAGGAAAATCAATGTCAAAAGTTGCAGGGTGAAGTGACATCATTAAGAGATGAAGTCAATGAAAGAAGCACAACCATCAAGAAACTCAAAGATAGATCCAGTTACTATGAAAGTCTTGAAGCCACGATCCGATCGCTAAAGGAAGATCTTGAAGAATCAAAGAAGCAGAATAAAGATCTACTCCAAGCTATTGAAAAACAGGTAAACGAAGATATCAGCTTAAAATCTCAACTGGAATGTGCCTTCAGAATTCGTCAAATGCAGCAGGATCTGAATGAAGAGCAAGAAAAGGAGATTCTCAAACTAAGGCATCAGTTGGAAGAAGGAAGGAAAGCTGAAGAAGACATGAAGAAGCAATGTCTAGAAAAGGAGGAACAACTTCAAGTTGAGGTAAATATCTTGAAAGGTAAATTAGAAGAAAAGGATAAACTGTTGAGATTTCAAGATAGTACTAAAGCCTTGGATGATATTCTTAGTAGTCAAAGGTCTCCTGTTATCAAGACTGGTCTTGGTTTTCATGAATCTGTTGAAGGTGAATCTAGTTCACAAGGTGAGGCAAGGAACTATAAAGAGAAATCCAAAATGATCAACAAGGAGATGAAAGGTCAATCTCATCATCAACCAAGGAAAGAAAATCTTCAAAGAAAATCTTTTACTCCTCCTATGAATAATGTTGAATGTTATGTATGTCATAATCTTGGACATGTTGCAGCCAGATGTGGAAGAAGAAGAGTTCAAGACCATCATGCAGAAAGATCATCACATTCAAGGTACTTTAATGGATATTTCTTTGCTTGCAATATGTTTGGTCACAAAGCTACTGATTGCTACAAGAGGAATATGAAACATGTAAGATGTTATGCATGTAACAAACTTGGACATATAGCAAAGGAATGCAGGAACAAAGAACAGACATCACACCAAAAGGAGAAAACATCATCACACTTGAAGATATGGAAGAAGAAGGAAGTACAGTCAGATAGATGTGGCATAGCACAATGTACTCAGATACAACACAGCACAGACATAACAGACTTAGAGGAAGCTGAAAGTGTAAAACTTCAGTAACCTGAATCTCATACGCAAGTTCCGTAAAGGGAAGTCGCGTATATACGCGAGTTAGACACTGAAAAGTCGCGTATATGTCAGTCTGAGGAAAAGCAGTGGGGACAGGCTCAGAAAAAGGACCTGATATGATTCAGTGTATTATCTGCTCTATTGGTTAATAGTTACAGTCTGCTGAGGATGTGTGGAAATGTTTTGATACTTGTAAGATGTCTAGAAGTGTTTTGATCCTAAATTGATGATGATGATGTCTTGATGCTTATTGCTGATATATGCATGATCAGATCTAACAGATGGCACAGGTTGAAGGGGAGCATATGCCTTTAATAATGCATTGTTGGCATTATGGTTAATAGCCTTGGTGATGATGTTTATATGGCTAAATGATATATCTTGCTATGATGTGGTTGTGAGTTGTCTATGATAAACTCTCATATGATTCTTGAAGTTACATAGTAGATGTTCAGATCAGATTTATGGTTGATTCTTTGATGATGCATATATGGTGCTTACATGGTGATCTTCATAAGGATAAGGAGAAGTACAAAGCTTGAATACACATCTTCCTCACTTGATGATGGGTCACTCATATACTGTTTTTGTCATATGCATAAAGATCATACAGTTATGATGCAGGCACTCATGTGGATAAGGATTGTTGTTGTTGATGATATCATGAATTTTTGTCAAAAGAGCTTGAGCTCAAGATACATAGTGCTGATACATGGATGACTACTCAAAACATGATGATGAGTTCGTATCTATATGATGATAGGTTGATACTTACATATGTTGATTGATGCAGATTTTCCCAAGTAATGATACTTGGATCATGTAGATCTTGACGTTGATGTAATGGCTATGGTGGTTTCACATATAATGTGAATGATTTCATGATGATGTTTAAAAGGAGATGACGTCTATGTTCAGACATACCTTGTTGCAGGACATTTACAGGTTGCTGATATGGAAATGGTTGTACGCGAGTTTCATAAGGCCTATCCACGTATATACGCCTGTTTATGTGAATGCAGACGCGTATATGGAGTTTTGAAGGAAATCAGCAGGGACAGATGTTGGTTGCAGAGAGTCTGATATGGGTCTGACAGAGACCATCTGGCACAGGTTCAGGGGGAGCAGATAATCTTCCAATGATGCATTGTTGGCATTATCTTAGAAGCTTTTGGTTCTAGTTCACGGTTGTTGTTGGTTTCAGGTGAAACAAAGGCAGAAGGATCTCTTGGTTGCTGATCTGAATCGACAGATGCTGGCGATATCAGTTATTGGTGACTTTCATAAAGTCTTGCTCTAGATATTTCGGTCATATATCTCTTTTGTGATATCTCTTTCATGATGTCAAGGTCATGTAACGGCCTATATTGGTTTCCCCACTATGCCTGGGATGAAAATGTAATGCTCTTGCTTTATCATGTGTAAACTTTTGATGTATCCCCACTTGGTTGGGTGGATGAGTCAATTCTAGTATATCCCCACGTGGTTGGGAAATGGATGTATGTATTGAGTCTTTTGGTGATAGGAAGGTCTCTTATATAAGTCATGGTTTCTTGAAGAACATATTTTTGCAGATCTTGCCTTCAGTCAGGAAGAGCATGAGCAGCACACTTCAGCAGTACAGAGACTTGGCATGTACTCAGGGGGAGCATGGACAGATTGGTACACTTTGGCATATACAAAGGGGAAGCACATTTGGAGATTTCAGCAGGTACTCAGGGGGAGTATGGACAGCAGAATGTTTATCAAGGAAAGAGAATATGTTGGTCCACCCTTTGCCCTTGATGTCAAAGGGGGAGAGTGATTTGGTGTTGTTGCCATCAAGTCCAAAGGGGGAGATTGTTGGCATTATGATGCATGTGTTGTACTTGATGGCAACCCTCTCATAGAAGAACAACTCACTTACATATAACTAGATCAATCTACAGATGTGACTAAATGCATGGGATGCAGGACAGTTGAAAGGAATAAGAAGATCAAGTTCTAAGTGTGACAAGTTAGCTTTGCCATCAAGTCCAAAGGGGGAGATTGTTGGCATTATGAGACAAGTGTTGTCCTTGATGGCAAATCACACTGATGACAAATCATAGTGCAGAAGGATAGCAGCAAGGAATTGATGATCAGACTACAAGTATGAAGAGAAAATGTATACACGCAGGTTCACTATATACCAAGTCACGTATACGCAGGTTCGCTATATACCAAGTAGGGTATACAAGCAGGTTCACTATATACCAAGTCGCGTATACGCAGGTTCGCTATATACCAAGTAGGGTATACACGCAGTTTCATGCAGGGAAAAGCGTGTACATGTCGGAAAGCTTACTTTTGGTCCATGGTAGTTAGTCCTCGTTATTTGAACCTATGGTTTCGGACCATGGTATCTCGACAAGCATGTTGATCCCAGTATTGGGCTCTTGGTATTGATTTATTATGGTTTTGGACCGTGGTATTGAGCAAGGCCTAAGACTATAAAAGGAGAAGAAGATCATTAGGCAAGGGCATCCGAAAAGTCTTGAATATCTAAAGAAGTATGAGATCCAGGATGCAGGTTATGGGTTGATGATGCATTTCTTGATCTGACCTAAGGAGGGATCTCACTGGTTGATGGAGAAGAAGATTTAAGGAGAGATCGAGATCAAATGGTTTGAAATGAACTATCTTTATGATGCTTATTCTAGATCTACATACTGACGCATGTATTGTTCTATAAGTGTTATGAGTATGATTGATGTCTGGTACAGCTGCAAGTTATGAGAAAATATTTTTAGATCTATATGCAGGTTGCCTTTGGCAAAAGCACGTATGTACGCGGGTTTGATTCATTATAGAAGCGTATACATTAAGAAGGATAATATTTGAAGTTGCAAATGGATCTGATGATTATGGCAGAGTTCTGTTGTCTGCTCTGTGTTCTGGTGACTATGTTATTGACAGGGTTTCAGTGTTTCAGTGATTCAGAAATTGATGATGCAAGTATTGACTGTTTTGTGCTTCAGTGATATTTATGGGTCCAGTACTAAAATTGGATGAAATGTGGCCTTTCAGATTATGTGTTGTGCTTCAGGAGTATCCAGTCTGAAAATTTATGAAATGTGGTACCTGGAGGAGAGAAGATTGTAGGTGGGCACCTACGTACTAGTATCTTAGCTAGTACAAGAGCAAAGGGGGTTGGAGCTCCCTTCCAGGAGAGTCTGGAGAACGAGAGAAGGTTGTAGCCTTCTGCAGGTTGTAGCCTGCGTGCTGGTAAAGGACTGCACCAGTACATTGTAAAAGAAGTTTCTTAATAAAGGAAGATAGAAACGAATTGCAGCAGGTGGTTTTCACCCACATTGGGTTTCCACCTTATATCATGGTGTTCATGTGTGCTTCTTGTGTGTGATGATCTGTTCTATTTTTACTACACCTGCTTACTGTTCATATGGTTAATAAAGTTCTGATCAACATTTAATGGACTAACTGAATCATATATATTTTGGATATACGCTAGTTGCTTTAGACACAGCTGCGTATACACGCGGGTTCCCTTGAATGAAGTAGCGTATACGTATCTAAGTATGGAAATAAAAATGTTCTATTGATCTGATAATACTGATTCACCCCCCCCCCCCCCCCCCTCTTAGTATTATTTCCAACAATTGGTATCAGAGTAGGTCCTTTGGTAGAGGCTTGATCGCTTAAAGGAGATCCGTGGAACAATGGGAAAGAAGCTTAAGAAGAAAGCACATAAGCAGAAGAAGACATCTCAGAAGAACTATGACAGTGGGAGAATCGATTGGGGATTATGTATAAGAAGCTCTTCAGATTCAGAATCAGATTCAGAATCATTTCAGAATGAAGATGAACTATCAGGTATGAATTTGCTATCCTCTGATGTTCTAGCTATCTATCCATTTGGAAAAGATGAAAGTGATAGTGAAGCAACTGAATTTTCTTTTATGGGGGAGCAAGAAAAGTATCAAATAGAGGCAGTACTTAGAAGGCTTACAGACAAAATTAAAGATCAACAAGATCTATTGAACAAAAGGGAATGTGCTTTGAAAGAAGAAGTTACCAAACTAAAAGCTCAATCAGAGGAAGGAAACAAGGTAAGAAAGTTACTCAAGGACAAGGAAAATCAATGTCAAAAGTTGCAGGGTGAAGTGACATCATTAAGAGATGAAGTCAATGAAAGAAGCACAACCATCAAGAAACTCAAAGATAGATCCAGTTACTATGAAATTCTTGAAGCCACGATCCGCTCGCTAAAGGAAGATCTTGAAGAATCAAAGAAGCAGAATAAAGATATACTCCAAGCTATTGAAAAACAGGTAAACGAAGATATCAGCTTAAAATCTCAACTGGAATGTGCCTTCAGAATTCGTCAAATGTAGCAGGATCTGAATGAAGAGCAAGAAAAGCAGATTCTCAAACTAAGGCATCAGTTGGAAGAAGGAAGGAAAGCTGAAGAAGACATGAAGAAGCAATGTCTAGAAAAGGAGGAACAACTTCAAGTTGAGGTAAATATCTTGAAAGGTAAATTAGAAGAAAAGGATAAACTGTTGAGATTTCAAGATAGTACTAAAGCCTTAGATGATATTCTTAGTAGTCAAAGGTCTCCTATTATCAAGAATGGTCTTGGTTTTCATGAATCTGTTGAAGGTGAATCTAGTTCACAAGGTGAGGCAAGGAACTATAAAGAGAAATCCAAAATGATCAACAAGGAGATGAAAGGTCAATCTCATCATCAACCAAGGAAAGAAATTCTTCAAAGAAAATCTTTTACTCCTCCTATGAATAATGTTGAATGTTATGTATGTCATAATCTTGGACATGTTGCAGCCAGATGTGGAAGAAGAAGAGTTCAAGACCATCATGCAGAAAGATCATCACATTCAAGGTACTCTAATGGATATTGCTTTGCTTGCAATATGTTTGGTCACAAAGCTACTGATTGCTACAAGAGGAATATGAAACATGTAAGATGTTATGCATGTAACAAACTTGGACATATAGCAAAGGAATGCAGGAACAAAGAACGGACATCACACCAAAAGGAGAAAACATCATCACACTTGAAGATATGGAAGAAGAAGGAAGTACAGTCAGATAGATGTGGCATAGCACAATGTACTCAGATACAGCACAGCACAGACATAACAGACTCAGAGGAACCTAAAAGTGTAAAACTTCAGTATCTTGAATCTCATACACAAGTTCTGTGAAGGGAAGTCGCCTATATACGCGAGTTAGACACTGCAAAGTCGCGTATATGTCAGTCTGAGGAAAAGCAGTGGGGACAGGCTCAGAAAAAGGACCTGATATGATTCAGTCTATTATCTGCTCTATTGGTTAATAGTTACAGTCTGCTGAGGATGTGTGGAAATGTTTTGATACTTGTAAGATGTCTAGAAGTGTTTTGATCCTAAATTGATGATGATGATGTCTTGATGCTTATTGCTGATATATGCATGGTCAGATATAACAGATGGCACAGGTTGAAGGGGAGCATATGCCTTTAATAATGCATTGTTGGCATTATGGTTAATAGCCTTGGTGATGATGTTTATATGGCTAAATGATATATCTTGCTATGATGTGGTTGTGAGTTGTCTATGATAAACTCTCATATGATTCTTGAAGTTACATAGTAGATGTTCAGATCAGATTTATGGTTGATTCTTTAATGATGCATATATGGTGCTTACATGGTGATCTTCATAAGGATAAGGAGAAGTACAAAGCTTGAATACACATCTTCCTCACTTGATGATGAGTCACTCATATACTGTTGTTGTCATATGCATAAAGATCATACAGTTATGATGTAGGCACTAATGTGGATAAGGATTGTTGTTGTTGATGATATCATGAAGTTTTGTCAAAAGAGCTTGAGCTCAAGATACATAGTGCTGATACATGGATGACTACTCAAAACATGATGATGAGTTCGTATCTATATGATGATAGGTTGATACTTACATATGTTGATTGATGCAGATTTTCCCAAGTAATGATACTTGGATCATGTAGATCTTGACGTTGATGTAATGGCTATGGTGGTTTCACATATAATGTGAATGATTTCATGATGATGTTTAAAAGGAGTTGACATCTATGTTCAGACATACCTTGTTGTAGGACATTTACAGGTTGCTGATATGGAAATGGTTGTACGCGAGTTTCATAAGGCCTATCCACGTATATACGCCTGTTTATGTGAATGCAGACGCGTATATGGAGTTTTGAAGGAAATCAGCAGGGACAGATGTTGGTTGCAGAGAGTCTGATATGGGTCTGACAGAGACCATCTGGCATAGGTTCAGGGGGAGCAGATAATCTTCCAATGATGCATTGTTGGCATTATCTTAGAAGCTTTTGGTTCTAGTTCACGGTTGTTGTTGGTTTCAGGTGAAACAAAGGCAGAAGGATCTCTTGGTTGCTGATCTGAATCGACAGATGCTGGCGATATCAGTTATTGGTAACTTTCATAAAGTCTTGCTCTAGATATTTCGATCATATATCTCTTTTGTGATATCTCTTTCATGATGTCAAGGTCATGTAACGGCCTATATTGGTTTCCCCACTATGCCTGGGATGAAAATGTAATGCTCTTTCTTTATCATGTGTAAACTTTTGATGTATCCCCACTTGGTTGGGTGGATGAGTCAATTCTAGTATATCCCCACGTGGTGGGAAATGGATGTATGTATTGAGTCTTTTGGTGATAGGAAGGTCTCTTATAAGTCATGGTTCTTCTTGAAGAACATATTTTTGCAGATCTTGCCTTCAGTCAAGAAGAGCATGAGCAGCACACTTCAGCAGTACAGAGACTTGGCATGTACTCAGGGGGAGCATGGACAGATTGGTACACTTTGGCATATACAAAGGGGAAGCACATTTGGAGATTTCAGCAGGTACTCAGGGGGAGTATGGACAGCAGAATGTTTATCAAGGAAAGAGAATATGTTGGTCCACCCTTTGCCCTTGATGTCAAAGGGGGAGAGTGATTTGGTGTTGTTTCCATCAAGTCCAAAGGGGGAGATTGTTGGCATTATGATGCATGTGTTGTACTTGATGGCAACCCTCTCATAGAAGAAAAACTCACTTACACATAACTAGATCAATCTACAGATGTGACTAAATGCATGGGATGCAGGACAGCTGAAAGGAATAAGAAGATCAAGTTCTAAGTGTGACAAGTTAGCTTTGCCATCAAGTCCAAAGGGGGATATTGTTGGCATTATGAGACAAGTGTTGTCCTTGATGGCAAATCACACTGATGACAAATCATAGTGCAGAAGGATAGCAACAAGCAATTGATGATCAGACTACAAGTATGAAGACAAAATGTATACATGCAGGTTCACTATATACCAAGTCGCGTATACGCAAGTTCGCTATATACCAGGTAGGGTATACAAGCAGGTTCACTATATACCAAGTCGCGTATACGCAGGTTCGCTATATACCAAGTAGGGTATACACGCAGTTTCATGCACGGAAAAGTGCGTACATGTCAGAAAGCTTACTTTTGGTCCGTGGTAGTTAGTCCTCGGTATTTGAACCTATGGTTTCGGACCATGGTATCTCGACAAGCGTGTTGATCCTAGTATTGGGCTCTTGGTATTGATTTATTATGGTTTTGGACCGTGGTATTGAGCAAGGCCTAAGACTATAAAAGGAGAAGAAGATCATTAGGCAAGGGCACCCGAAAAGTCTTGAATATATGAAGAAGTATGAGATCCAGGATGCAGGTTATGGGTTGATGATGCATTTCTTGATCTAACCTAAGGAGGGATCTCACTGGTTGATGGAGAACAAGATCTAAGGAGAGATCGGGATCAAATGGTTTGAAATGAGCTATCTTTATGATGCTTATTCTAGATCTACATACTGACGCATGTATTGTTCTATAAGTGTTATGAGTATGACTGATGTCTGGTACAGCTGCAAGTTATGAGAAAATATTTTTAGATCTGTACGCAGGTTGCCTTTGGAAAAAGCGCGTATGTACGCGGGTTTGATTCATTATAGAAGCGTATACATTATGAAGGATAATATTTGAAGTTGCAAATCGATCTGATGATTATTGCAGAGTTTTTTTGTCTGCTCTGTGTTCTAGTGACTGTGTTATTGACAGGGTTTCAGTGTTTCAGTGATTCAGATATTGATGATGCAAGTATTGACTGTTTTGTGCTTCAGTGATATTTATGGGTCCAGTATGAAAATTGGATGAAACATGGCCTTTCAGATTATGTGTTGTGCTTCAGGAGTATCTATTCTAAAAATTTATGAAATGTGGTACCTAGAGGAGAGAAGATTGTAGGTCGGCACCTACGTACTAGTATCTTAGCTATTACAAGAGTAAAGGGGGTTGGAGCTCCCTTCCAGGAGAGTCTGGAGAATGAGAGAAGGTTGTAGCCTTCTGCAGGTTGTAGCCTGCGTGCTGGTAAAGGACTGCACCAGTACATTGTAAAAGAAGTTTCTTAATAAAGGAAGATAGAAACGAATTGCAGCAGGTGGTTTTCACCCACATTGGGTTTCCACCTTATATCATGGTGTTCATGTGTGCTTCTTGTGTGTGATGATCTATTCTATTTTTACTGCACCTGCTTACTGTTCATATGGTTAATAAAGTTCTGATCAACATTTAATGGACTAACTGAATCATAAATATTTTGGATATACGCTAGTTGCTTTAGACACAGCTGCGTATACACGCGGGTTCCCTTGAATGAAGTAGCGTATACGTATCTAAGTATGGAAATGAAAAAGTTTTATTGATCTGATAATACTGATTCACCCCCCCCTCTTAGTATTATTTCCAACATACCTTTTCTTGCATGCAAGTTATTTTAGGCTTTCGTTGATTGCTTTTCATGATCTATCATCCATAATGGCTCTTTGAACGTGATTTACAAGTATTGCTACATAGTTAGTTGTTTTAAGTTGATATTGTCGTTATGAGTGTGATTCAACAAAAAGATGTTCATACCATGTGTTAGCACTTTGTGATCATCTATTGGAGACATTTCGCCATGAAAATAAGTTTATAAAGAAATTTTATAAGTAGCATTGATGATCCTGTAGAAGTTGTAAAGCCAAGTATTTCTATATACACAGACACTCAATGTTTTATTGACAAGACTACAAAGGTCACATGGAGCAAGACCTATAACACATTAATGTAGGAGAAGTTTCCTGAGGACTTAGAAGATGTGCATGCATACATAAAAATTAAGAAGTCTAGGGTGCAAAGGATCACATGTATATTCTCGATCACGCCATGTGAAAAATCTATTGAATGGATCATCACACACATGGATGACTCTCATCTTGTGTTTCGTAGTGAGAGTGGCAGTCAGATCGCCACTTATTTTGGCGAGCATATGCAAACATAATATAAGATAGAGATATAACAAACACAATGGTCATGTAGGATGTGGAAAATCAACTGGACAAGGGATTATCGGGAATTCTTCACAGGAGGAAGAAATCCGCTTGGCCTATATTTGCATTGAGGTTCAGATTGTATGAATTAAAGAGTCACAAGGTTATGATAACAAATATACAGGAGATGGATCACCTACACTTCGCCACCAAATATTTTCATCCATATGATCCCAGGCGAATTGTTAGGCAAAATTGTCAAGGGGTCAGTGATAATATGGGGTATTCATCAATTTCCAAAGAAGAATATGAAAAGATAAAGAACTGGTACAATGCCAAAATGAAGACAATTCTAGCTATGAAGAGCAATTCACCCCATCATCCACCAGCTCAGGACTTGAAGTAGCAGGAACATGAGGAGGAGGAAACAACACCTCAAGTAATGAAGTTAGCTCCCAGGAAAATGATCATGTATTCATCAGGTGAGAGTAACATAAAATGGAGGGTTGTTCCTTTAAACACAAGAGCTACCCAGGCAAAATCAGAAATGAGAGAATAAGAATAAGAAGAAGAAGAAGAGGAGAGAAAGAAGTAGCATGAGTTGCTTAAAAATAAATAGACAGAAGAAGAAAAGAGGAGACAGATAGAGGAAGAACAACAAAGGCAGTTTCAAGAGGAGGAAGCAGTGAAAAGGCTAGAAGAAGAGAAGATGAATAAAGAGTTGGAAGAGGAACAATATAAGGAAGAAGATACCATCCATCCCATGGGTGATGAGCCTAATACTCTAGATAAACAATCACTCACGGGAGGACATTTTCCATTTGGAGAGATGGGGATTACACCCTCACTAGAAAACCAAGTCATTGATGTATGCAGCGTAAATTTTGATTAGTTGAAGAAGAGGATCATGTAGCAAAATCATAAATACTTCCCACAGGATCCTTAGAATCCAGTCTCAGTAGCAACAAAAAAGGTGATCACCTCCAACACTTGAAGAAATCCAAGGGCAATCATGGAGACAAATGTTGCATTTTCTACAGTGACACAGGATAGCTTTGAGTACTTATTCAATGTGAATGTTAGGTTAAGAGGAGAACTTGTTGTAGTGAAGAAATAGGTGGAGAATATTGCGGTGTAAAACCAGTGGTTTTCATCATAGAACTTTAATACCGTAGTATGGCAGTTAGCCATGTAAGAATAACCAGGACCAATGGAGGATACTATGAAATGACTATATGACGAGATGATGGTTATACATCATGTCATGAATCCTCTCATTAGCATTCAAAAGAATACATAAGAAGTGGTGAAACTCCCAAAGGTAGCAAACACAACAGTTGATTAGATGCATGAGTGGGCTTCTAAATATCTGGATGCTCCACAACATTTGGAATGGAAAGACAAAGTTTATGACAAGATAGAAAGAGTTCAATTGAGACTCCACCTATAAAATTACTCTCATCTTGGAGCATAATCGGTTAATACTATGGATGAAGACAACCAACTACATAATTGGTTTGAGTCTTTAACACAGAAATATGGGATGCATGCCATCAGAACTCTTGAAACAATTAGAGGTTAGGAGGTTAGCTTTTGGGAGATCATGGATTACATTGAACAAATCAAGCAAGGAACTAAATAGGAAGGTTTCGAGGTCATCAAGGACATTATTTATCAGTATGCCTTTTCACTAGTCAAAGCGCACATGAAGCTTTCATGGTTGTGGAATAATGTACAGTCAAGTTCCAAGAACATACTAACAGAGGCATTGGAGGTGAAGATGTGCTAGAAAGGAGACTTTCCAGATCAGATCGAATACATCTCAAATGAGTTTAGAGCATGGAACACCTACATCACAAATGAACTCCGTGAAGAAGCAAATAATTTATCCATTTGAATGAGTCTTTGTCATTTTAGAAATTTTGTCTTATTAAGTCACCGTGTCATTTGTAAATTGTGTTATGTAATAAATGTCATGTAATGAAGTCCAAGGGACACATGTGGAATATTAAAAGCCACACATGAATGTAATTAGTCATATTAGAATATGAATAGTCATAGAATTCAAAGAGTCATGGGGAAGCTCAAAGCTCATTGTATCTTTTATAAATGGCTCCTTATAACTCAAGCAAAAAGGGGCTTTATGGAGCTGTGGATTTTGAAAGGGCTTAGGTTCTAGAGGTTTTTCCTTGGCTTCTTTGTAAGGCATAAGAGATAGAGCATTCTTTGGAGAAGCAATTTGTGGATTTTCCTTCCATTATTGGATATAGTGATTCTTATTTGTAACACTCTCATTGGGATCATATACCTTTAATCAAAAGTTCAATGAGACTACATTCTTTCATACATGTATCATATATATAGTTGGACTATTATAGTTCTGTGTATGGTATATGTTGATTTATTCACATACAAGGTTGATGAACTATTTTGTTTCTTAGTAATGGCTATTATTTTATGAATGTTGTTATTCTTTAACAATTGTTGTTTACTATGTGGACTAATCTACAGGTACTCGACCCCCGGATGCGGGTGTCTTTAATGAAGCAAATGGCACGCCACATGTTAGACATGGGATGCCACGTGAAGGGACGGCTCCTTCATTTCACCACGCCGCCGAGTCTGCAAGTGGGGGAAGGCACAAGGGACGTCTTAATGGAGAGGAGGGAGGCGATAGCACTTCAGCTGCGCGCATTCAATGCGGGTAAGTTTCGAGAGAATGGCAGAGAGGTTAAGGAGGAGGGAATGTTGGAAAGAGAGGTTCAGAATGTCGGGGACGAATTTCAGAGCGCTGGGTATCAACGTTGCTATTTGGTGGCTGAGAGCTCGGACGTGGTCCGCACCTTGCTTGATTTTCCTGGTTTTTGTTTTGGCTCAGTCGAGCTCTGGTTTGATTCATTCAAGGGATGACGAGTTCCAGGGAGGGAACGCAACAGCAAACTGGCCTCCTGGGCTTTGGAACAGGGCAAGAAATCTGAAGATCCCATGGCTCGGCTGCGAGAGAGACAGCCTTGCAGAAGAGGTTCAGGGCGTAGGAACTCCTCTCGCCCTCCTGCAGCAGATGCCCATCATCACTGCTGCTGCTGCTACTACTACAGGAGAGCAGGAGCCACCCCAATTCCCTCTAGCCAGTTCATGGAAGTTGGAGGTTCTTCTGATGGAGTACCCATGCTCCCAGCGTTTGGTTCAGTTATCTTCACCCTGGGTAGCTCCAGGGACAATGCAGGAATCAATGCACATGTTTCTGTGCTTTTCACCAAAATTCCGGAGAACAATGAGGATGGACCGTCACAAGCACCTGTTGAAATTCACTCAGTCATTGACAAGGGGAAACGCCCAATGGGGGAGCCATCGAATTCAGAGGAGAAGCCAGCCCCCTCCCGCGCTTGTGAGGAAGAGAAGCCAGCCTCCACACAGGACCCCATGGCGATGTGGGAGGGAACTCCTGAAGGGCAAGGTTGGTGCAGAATACTGGAAGAAGCACCAGAGGATTAACGCGCAGCAGCTCTCTTTCGTAAGGCACTCCTTCGCGCAGATTGGGTACGGGGTCTTGTTGGCCTATCGGCTCTCGTTCTTCATTTTGGTTTGTTTACTTTATGATCTGGGTCGTGGCTATGGTCATTATAGTCTTGTTAGGTTGGCGTCAGATGTCTGGTATTTATCTAAAGTTAGCGTATGGTCTTTGTCTGTTCTTGGTAACGCGCTGGGAGTCTAAGGTCCTTCAGGACAGTATGTTTTTTGTGGCTCGCCCCTGCGTGGGCAATTTTGTTGCTTCTCTGAATCATCACTGGGTTTTGAATGCTGAACTTACTTGGATTTGTAGCCCTGAGAGGCAAATGTTTGAAAAGGTTCAAGTCACCCATGAAGCCACAGTTGGCCCTGGGCAGACAGTCTTTATGGATGTAAATTTACCTGTATATATTAATATAAAGTAGATAGTATTACTGAGAAAAAAAAAAAATCTACAGGTACTCGACAATCCTTTCTCTTTATCCTCAGGTGCCCCTTTAGGATATTATTTTTCTAACTAGTGGCTCGTTTCCCTCACCATTTGTGGAAGTTTCCCTTGTATACCTTACATTGGATGTGTCACAAAGCTCGCATTATTTCTCCCCCAAAGTAGTGTGTTTTATCCTTTGTTGATTGATACCCAAGTCATATCTTTAATCACTCCAACGATGGATGGACTGTATGACTGAGTGAGACTCCTACACCAAACGGTGTGAGGTCTAATTGGGACTTCACATCGAGGAGAACCCCTTACAATGTTGGCGGCATCCAACATCGTCAGCACATGGTCAACCATAATTATCAAAGGTCAACCAAGTTAATTATGATCATATCATATCACTCATTCGTGAACATGAACAAGATAGAATTCAGTTCACATTTAGTGATTATTTCTGAGATGCTATATGGTTTGAAAAGTATTCTCTAAAAGGTAAATCATCTTTACAAGTGATATACCTTTTCTTATATGATTCATTCTGTTATGTTTTTAACTCAAGAAGATAAAAAAAGGCTAGAAACTTGAATATTACCCTTCTGATTCCATATTTTCTCAATGTCTATATCAAACATATAACCCAATTAATTTAATAATTAAAAAAATAATACATACAAATAAATTTTCAAAATTGGTAATAAATAAACAACATATTTTAATATATATATTAAAATTTAATTTTTAACAAAATTAATAATTATTATTATTTTTAAACTAAGTAAATAACATTTTGAAACTGTTTTAAAAATATATTTATTTTTAAAAATAATAAATTATTAAAAATAATAAATAAATTGTTAAATACCAAGTCATGCTAACTCATCAAAAATAGAAATGGCAGTCCATTACAAAACAATATATAAAAAATATTATCTAAAGGAATTTTAGGATGTACAGTAATTACACCCAAAGGGTGTTTTCTTTGCGGGTTGTTCAGCACATCCAATCTTAGCTCCCCATTTTCGTTGTCCTCGTGGAAAGGGTTGGGTTTTTCTCTAGTCATCTTTGACCATGGATTACGAGTGCTTTTTTCCATTCTTCATTTCTATCCCTGAGTTTATGTCGATTGTTGATTCTCCAAATATTCTGCAATTAGATGGATATGGGTGTAGTGAAATAATTAATGACGTCCTTGTCCATTTGATTGCAGAATATTTAGAGAATTAGCAATAGATTCCATTGTCAATCTCATGCATCACGCCTGGCTCGGGCTATATGTGACCCTGCCAATGAGAGCTCTCCATCTTCGTCCTATGTACACCATGTAAACTAGGGACTAGGTTAACAACAACTACTCCATGGAACAATAACTAACCCTACAATTTGACCACATGGCAATGGCGCAGGTGTAGTTCCAATGAATTTCTCACATTGTTTTCATCAATGGCCACCGACGAGGATGAGACTTCTACATTTGCTGGTGAGGTCAAAATTGTCAAGGTCAAAGCACACATTGTGAAAATGGTAGAGTCCAATGGAACTGGTGAAATTGTCAAAGCCAAAGTAGTAGAGGCAGTGTATTGAAATGGTGCCACAGAGAGAAATCTTGTAACAGAGCCACACCTGACTTCATTTAAGGAGAGAAACTTCATCTCTGATTTGAAGGAATTAGAGAGGAAAGCATTACAGGAGTTGAAATGTCAGATTGAGGAAACAATCTTGAAAAAATAATTCAGCAAGCATGAAAACGAGAAATCTGATAGCAAGGATGGTGAGCCAAAGAAATGGGATTGCTAAGGATGCTTGAGGCACTTAATTTCTTCCTTAGTTTTAGCGAAGGGAAGAAATTTTCATATCCTCACCGAAACTAAAACCTTAACCCTCGAAGGGTAATTTCTCGAGATCAAATTTACCTGCTATTATTCTCCATAGGCGTTTCCATTTCAGCACAGCTCCATTAGCACAATTAAAGGCTTGGTTTTTGGTGTAAGGGTCAAATTTCTTTCTCTGCAATCAAATTTGCATCAGAGGCATCCATGAATTGTTCCCATGCAATTATGTTGCCAGGGTATTTGAAAAGCAACCCCTCATGTTTGCAATTGGTAGCGGAAACACACAGTGTTCCTATAATATTCATCAAGCTCCAAGGAGGAAAACCAAATATGATTGTCAGACACTGAATGGACCAAGTTAATCCTTCTTTCTTCTTGGAAAACTCAAAAACAACATTCTCCATAGTGTAGTAAAAATTAGGCACATTTACCCTAGGAAGCTCTTCATGAAACAGTGGGATGCTGTGGTTGAAAATTATGATTCCTGCTCACTTGATCAAATGGCCCTGAGTAGTGTTTCCATTGGTCAGAAGACATGTGCTGTAAATTATCAACATTATGCAAGAGTGCATCTGACACATTACTCAACATTCTCCCATTGTCCTCAAAGTTTTTCTCCTCTATCTCTCTGTTCACCCAAATGACCGACCCATAAGAGATGTGTGACATCTTTTAATGATGAGATCCTTTCTAATGTAATCTATCTATCTAAAACATCACATTTAATATATTCCACTGGATTATCTAGAGACCAATCTAACTTAGGCCTTCTAGCAACTCCATAAATCTTCCGAGGCTCAGTAGGAGCGTTAGATAAAGGTAACATTTATACCAAGCTATTACCTACACTTCTTGTTACTCCTAATACCAATGCCACTCGCCAGAACTTTCACCATTGGTTTGGAATTTTCTCTACATTTAAAGAAGGTAAGAGTTACTGATAAAGCAATTGCAACAATGCAATATAATGAAGCAACAACAATAATCTAAAATGCAGCAAAAGGCTTATCATTTATGTTTTAATCCATCTAAACACAGGTTGGTTAAGCACATAGAGTTTTCTAAGCTTAATTATGCACATTCTAAATTCTAATATTTACTTACTAGATGGACCATTTGTATGACCTTGATATATTCATTGGTTGAGCGTCAAAATCCTCAAGATGTATATCAAGGTAGGTTTAGATGGGTTCATGCTACAAAATATGTCCACATTCCCAATCTACATTCAATGCACCCATACCATCAGAAAATGTTGATGAATCCTCTACGCTCACCCTGTAGATCACATCAATCTGTGAGAATTTGACATATGAATCCTTGAAATTCGCAACCTTGACATGCATATCAAGTGGCTTTTGAAGTATCTATGCTAATGTTCATATTAAATACATCAACACACACATAGTACGAATATATTGGAAAGCTCCTATAACAGGCGCATGTATGATTCTCTTTCTTCCTCACCCCAAAGAGAACTGAGGAATATTGGTCTAGGGTTTTTGGCCGTTCCGAGGCTTTTTTCTCAGACTTCATCGTTAGTTCGTGGGATAGGGTTAGATTCTTCTTCTGTCTCTTCTTCGATGAACTTGTACACTTCATCTTCATCGTCATCCTCTTCGGGTTTGTCTACCGACACCATATGAACTCTACACCATTTGAAGAACTTAAGGCTTGACCTTTCACTATCTACGCCAGATTGTACTTTTGAATCTTCATCTCCACTCGACTGTCACACCCTTCGCCTATCAGAATAATAATCACTCTTACTATTCCTTAGTCGGCGAGGAGTTAATAGCCGGTAGAGTTAGGAAGAATGTAAATGGTAGTCAGTGAAACCTTAGTAGATTTACCGATTAGATGCATGTATAAATTGCCTTATCTTGAATAGAATCTGCAAGCTCTTTGATAGAGTCTTCATTTCTGATATGGTATCAGAGCCATAGTCGAGTGGGCTCAGTGGAGTGAAGTGCTGAGGGCTCGGTGTTCTGTTGGAAGAGTTGTTGCTCCTTTTGCATGATGAGGATTAGTTGAAGTGATTGGCAGAGCCTAAGTGTTCTCCTTAAGATTCTTGCTATTGACATAATCGATGTACGCTTAGGTCTAAGTGAGGCTTGAGGAGGCAACGCGAATGTGGCTTGAGGACATGGTGGTGGTGAGGCCTTGTTTTGACTGCAAATGTGTGTGGAGCTGTCTATGCATGTGAGGATCTGGAATTAGATTGTTGTGGGGAGTCAGCTGTGAAGAGCGAACCATTTGTGGAGTTTTGTTGTGGCTACGTGACCTGTAGAGGGTCGAACAAGGCATGGAGGCATTGTTGTGGACTCAAGTGAATTGTTGTGTCTATTATAATTGTTGTGGAGTTAAGAGGTGTTATGCGAGTGCGGAGCTCAGAAAGTTCTGCAAGCATTGAAATGCACACGAAATCTGGCCCTAGAACCATGAACTTTAGCTACAACATAGTTACTGATCAAAGGAGAAAATTACCGAGTACCTATTATTTTGAGGTAGCAAAAAATCACCCGATTTTAAAAAGTGGTGATTCAAAAATCACCTTTTTTTTAGCATATTTTTGGCACTTTAAATTTTCCTATGTATAAATTATGAACAATTTTTTTAAATGATAGTGATTTTCATGCCAATTTTGCAAAATGTTGTTGCAACATCAACACATTTTTTTAGAGGGTTTATTTTTTACACTTTCAATTTTTTTATGTATCAAGTATGAATATTTTTTTTTTGTTAGTGATTTTTATTTTGGTTTTGAAAGTGTTGATGCAACATCAACTCTTTTTGTTTAGAGGTTTTATTTTTTACACTTTAAATTTTCTAATATATTAAGTGTGGATATTTTTTTTTAAATGTTGGTGATTTTCATGTTGGTAGTAAAAAAAATACTAGACAAAAAAATCAAATATTAAAAAAAACAATGACAACAATAAAAATGATTAAAAAAAAACAAAATTAACTTGTAAAAATAAAAAAAAAAAAAAAAAAAAAAAAACAAACATATCAAATATCAAATATCAAAAAATTCAAATATTGACAAAAGAAACACAAAAAATAATACAAAAGAAAACAAAAGTTCAAATATTAAAAATATATAAAAATTATATATATATATATATATATATATATATATGGAGTTGTCTATAATGCGACTTTTTGAGATTTCGGTGACGGAATCCGGCGGAAGAAATTGAGATGAAATCATGATTTGTTGCAGTTAAAATGGTTTTTTAACTGCATATTCGGATTCCGCAACCTGAAAAACCCCTGGGTCGCTTTCATTGTGCAAAAACTAGTTATCAAACTTCGATTTCAATAAATTACTGCCGGATTTTCACCGGAAAAAATCGCCGGAAAGGCTTTCAAAAAGTCGCGTAAAAGACTACGTATATATATATATATATATATATATATATATATATATATATATATATATATATATATATATATATATATATATATATATATATATATATATATATAATGTAAAAAAAATTAACTTCTAAAATTTAAAAATTTAAACGAAAAAAAAATGGAAAATATTTCAAAAATACACTTAATTTAAGAAAAAAAAAAAAAAAAAAAAACAAATGTTTTTTTAAGCTGAAAAAAAATGTAAAATAAAAACAGAATAATTAAAAAAATAACAAATTAAAATAAAACATAAAAGCACACCCACACCCACTCATATATATATATATATATATATATATATATATATATATATATATATATATATATATATATATATATAGCGTTTGTGTCGATGCTCGTCTAGCTACCCGATCCCATTATGTGTAATTTGATAGTTGATTTTAAAATTTTCGTTATAATAAATCGAGTCTATCTCCACAATGTGTCAATTCCATGGTTGGTCTTAAAGTTTTCATTACAATGAGTTGAGTTCACCTACACTACATATCAATTTGATGGTTGATTTTTAAATTTTTGTTGCAATTTGTCAAGTTGTCTTAGGCTAAGATTTTAAAATTGTTATACATTTAGCATTTAAAAAAAAAAATACTCTAGGTATAATAATTCTTTCATTCAGTTCTTCATTTTTACAAAAAAATTAGTCATAAATTTTTTCTATAATGTCATGCTTGAAATATTTTGAAAACTTAAGTTTTTTTATAATCATAATCTTTGGTTTTAATTCCATGGTTGAAAATTTGTCAAGATTTTAATGTTTTTCCAAGTCATGATATTTTTTCTTTAATTCTATGGTTGAAAACAATTATAAGTATTTTTTCTTTAGCACTATGCCTGAAAATTGTTGGAATTTTAAGGTTTTTCAAAGTCATGATATTTTAAATTTAATGTCATGCCTAAAAATCTTAGAATTTTAAGGTTTTTCAAAGACGTGATATTTTACCTTTAATTTCATGCTTGAAAATTGTCGGAAATTTAAAGTTTTTCGGAGTCATGATATTTTATTTGTAACGTCATTATTAAAAAATGTTGAAAATTTACCTCGAAAACAAAAAGACGTTATTCCAGCATAAGCACATTTTTTTCAGGGTATCTTTTGCACACAAAAAATTGGTTTTAAATGCCATTTTTAGAAAATGTTGAAAATGTACCCCAAAAAAAAATGTTATTCCAACATCAACACTTTTCATTTTTAGCCTATTTTTTCTTGGGGGGTTTTTGGGCTAGAGTACCCATTTTCAGGTAATAGTTCTCGTTTTATTAGTAACTATGTTCTACATGCTAGTCTAGAGTTTTTCACTAAGAAGAACCACCGTTGTATCTGCTAATGTGTATCTGGTTTTGAGTGGAGCGATCCTTCATTGATCGTTGTGTGAAGGGAGCCTGTAGAGCACACTTTGGTCCTGTAGAAATTGCTCCACAAATTTGTCACCATTGAAGGTGGTGTTAGGCAATTTTTTGAATTTGTCAAGTTATTTTAATCATGAGCAAGTATTATTCACTCATAGCGTAGTCAATTGAAGGATTTTTGGAGTTTGACTTGTTGTGAGGCTAGTTAGGGTGAGCTTATGGGCGTGTGAGGCAAGGTTGTTTGCCAATTGAACTGAGCCGTTTGATCTTGGAAGAGTGTAGGGTGTAGCTAACGCTGTGTAGTGTCGTCGATGGAAGTGAATTGTGCACTGAAAGCGGAAATTGGGGTTGTGTGGTGTGTTGAAGTTGATATGGTGTGAAATTTTGTGAGTGGCTACTGAGAGTAAGCCAAGTCATGTAATTTAAAGTCGCGCCCTATTTGGATTGAGCATTGTGCCACTATGGATTTAGCGTTGTGTGGAGATGTTGTTGAACCTGCTACTTGTGGAGGAGCACCACTTATGTTGAAGTGGAGGAGCAATATTGAAATCGTTTTGTGATCCAATTTACTATGCAAAACCTGCAAGACATTAGAAATGCAATTTGAAGTTCTCAAGGTGTGAACGCGTGACATGGTGGCACCTAAGTGATTTTTTGAAGTTGTGTGTAAGATTGGAGCCAACATGTAATGCAATGAGCGGCCAATGTATGTGCCTGAGCGGCCTCATTGAGAACGTGTCGAATATCATTTAGATATGCGAAAGGATTTTGTTGGCCCGGATCTGTGTGTTGCGTGAGAGATCCAAGGGTGTGAAAGTGGTTGTGATGCTGTGGTGTAGTTGTAATTCGCTGTAATCTGCATACTGGAACTAGTGAGCTTAGACTCTAGAAATCATTTATGGGAGCCTAGGTGTTGCATATATGAATTTAGAAGTTGGAGAAAAGAGATTATATGGTGAACCTGACATGAAACCTATAAAGGAGTAGTTGCAGTGGAAGGTGTCAGGCATTCTATGTCTCTTTTACATTATTCAGTTGTTGTTGTGGTGTAAGTGGCCATGTTGGAATGCAACCTCGGCCAATTGTTGTCTAGGTAAATTCTCTCTGCCGACAGAGATGATCCCTCTAGCCCAATGAGTGGGTCTAGAAACTGAAGTGACAATCTACTAGACACTTTCCTAAGTTACAATTGAAAAGAGAGATGAAGAATATGGCCTACCTCGTTCTGCTACTATCTCGATCTCCTTTCTTGAAGACCTTGGATCACTTGCATCATGGGCTCATTCCTACTATTCATAGTGTTTATGCACCTGCACAAGAGATCAAGACACAACAAGGCATGCAAATATAAATAACATATTCAAAAGTAACCTACTTATCTGATCAATGAATGTTAAGCTAAATGATACATGAGCATACACATTTAGGGAAAATGAACCATCAGTTGTTTATTAATAGAAAATAAAGGGAAGCATACAACCAAGCCTTGATGTTGATAGGTTCTCATTGAATGAGTATCCATGTCCAAGCTAAGCTCTCCAATCACTCCTTCTCCAAGCCAAATAAGTAGCATGTAGACACAATCCTAGCATAAGGGACCAAATAGGCATAGACCAACCGTTTGGGAATGGGAGAGGATGAATATATAGGCTAGGAAAGGGAGTTTCTCTCCAAAGATAGGAATAGGCCATTATCTCAAGGAGGTAGCTCATAGGGATAAGACCAAGAGGTAAATTTGGGAGAATTCGACCTCATCTATGCCAAACAACCTCTAGCTCGTTGCTCTGGAAGCTTCTAGATCAGGAAACTTCTCATCCTCTTTGGGAAAATTTCCTTTTTGGGATCATCATGGGTATACAAGTGAATAGAGAGATGCCATCATGGGTCAAGTGCAATGCAACAAGCGGTCATCGTTGTTTTTAGTCTCATAAGAACGATGATTCTCAAATTAGGGTTTTAAAGCTATTTCCTTCAGGGGAAACTCAAAGCATTTTCCAATCAAAGTCTTAGGAAGGATCTGAACTACATATTTGAATGAATACATTGCATGATGGTCATGTTTCGGGCACTTCAGTGTATGCCATGAGGAAGTGCAAGAGGTGTGACAAAATACTGTGTAACAACCCTATTTAGTTGCATGCATGACCCAGTTTGTTGCATGAGGGCATAATCCAAGAAAATAGGGATCGCCTTAACTCCTTGTTAACTAATCATTTCATGTGATGACAAGTGGCACTCATGCATGGATTAGTTTTTCAAGTTAATTTATTTAAGTAAACTCAATTAATCATTCTTTCCATAATCATTTCATTTGAGTTGAGAACGCAACAGGAGAATCAAGAAGTTCTTCATTAACTAGTGCAGAAAGTAAGTTTAGATGCTCAATATTTTCACTATGTTTCATGATTTCATTATCAAATATTGATTTCTTTGTTTTCAAACTCTTGTTTTGTAGTTTGTTTGTGGATTTTTTGTTTAATCTTCATGCAAGAGACTTTTCGTAGTCTTCAAATTGTTCATCTTCCACCATGGATGCGAAAACAACTTTAAAGCCTTGAAGATAATTCTTCTCCTCATATTAGCATCAAATCTTCTTGATTTAACTTTTTTCTAAGATTTTTACGTGCAAAGCACACTTCTTGAGCTCGAAGCTCCTACACCCTAAAAAAGTGTGCCATGTGTGATCAAGTTCTCATCTCCAGTGCATGAGCGCATCACAAAGGCATGAAGCCTGTCCCTTCGACCCTTTAGAGTTCTACATTGTGTCCACCTTATCTTAGAGTGCATGAGCACATCACGAAGGCACAAAGCCTCATCATTCAACCCTCCGGCATGCAACAATGTTCCCTCCTTTTCCTTGAGCACATAGGAACACTTTGAAGACCCGAAGCTTTGTTTCCTTCATCCTTCGTCCCTTTAGAGTGTGATAGTGTGCCCTCCTTGTCTCCTTGGGCACATGGGCATACAGGGAAGACATGAATGCCCTTTATCTCACCCCTTAGATCCTTTAGGGTGCAACAGTGTGTCTTAGTTTATTTTATCCTCTTTCTTGAGTGCATGAGCACACTACGAAGCCCTGAATGACCATGCATGTTCCATTCGTGCTTTGAATGTGCGCCCTCCTAGTTTTCATGTGTACCTTTTCTTGCATGCAAGTTATTTTAGGCTTTCGTTCATTGCCTTTCATGATCTATCATCCATAATCGTTGTTTGAACGTGATTTACAAGTATTGCCACATAGTTAGTTGTTTTAAGTTGATATTGTCATTATGAGTGTGATTCAACAAAAAGATGTTCATACCATGTGTTAGCACTTTGGGATCATCTATTGGAGACATTCTGCCATGAAAATAAGTCTATAAATAAATTTTATAAGTAAGCATTGATGATCCTGTAGAAGTTGTAAAGCCAAGTATTTCTATATACATAGACACTCAATGTTTTATTGACAAGACTACAAAGGTCACATGGAGCAAGAACTATAACACATTAATGTAGGAGAAGTTTCCTGAGGACTTAGAAGATGTGCATGAATACATAAAAATTAAGAAGTCTAGGGTGCAAAGGATCACATGTATATTCTCGATCACGCCATGCGAAAAATATATTGAATGGATCATCACACACATGGATGACTCTCACCTTGTGTTTCGTAGTGAGAGTGGCAGTCAGATCGCCACTTATTTTGGCAAGCATATGTAGACATAATATAAGATAGAGATATAACAAACGCGATGGTCATGTAGGATGTGGAAAATCAACAAGACAAGGGATTATCGGGAGTTATTCACAGGAGGAAGAAATCCCCCTAGCCTATATTTGCATTGAGGATCAGATTGTATGAATTAAAGAGTCACAAGGTTATGACAACAAATATACAGGAGATGGATCACCTACACTTCGCCACCAAATATTTTCATCCATATGATCCCAGGAGAATTGTTAGGCAAAATTTTCAAGGGCTCAGTGATAATATGGGGTATTCATCAATTTCCAAAGAAGAATATGAAAGGATAAAGAACTGGTACAATGCCAAAACGAAGACAATTCTAGCTATGAAGACCAATTCACCCCATGATCCACTAGCTCAGAACTTCAAACAGCAGGAACATGAGGAGGAGGAAACAAAACGTCAAGTAATGAAGTTAGCTCCCAGGAAAAGGATCATGTATTCATCAGGTGAGAGTAACATAAAATGGAGGGTTGATCCTTTAAACACAAGAGCTACCCAGAAAAAATCTGAAACGAGAGAATAAGAATAAGAAGAAGAAAAAGAGGAGAGAAAGAAGAAGGATGAGTTGCTTGAAAATAAATAGACGGAAGAAGAAAAGAGGAGACAGATAGAGGAAGAACAACAAAGGCAGTTTCAAGTGGAGGAAGCAGTGAAAAGGCTAGAAGAACAGAAGATGAATAAAGAGTTGGAAGAGGAACAATATAAGGAAGAAGATAACATCCATCCCATGGATGATGAGCGTAATACTCTAGATGAACAATCACTCACAGGAGGACATCTTCCATTTGGAGAGATGGGGATTACACCCTCACTAGAAAACCAAGTCATGGATGTATGTAGCGTATATTTTGATTAGTTGAAGAAGAGGATCATGTAGAAAAGTCATAAATACTTTCCACGGGATCCTTAGAATCCAATCTCAGTAGCAAAAAAAAAGGTGATCACCTCCAACACTTGAAGAAATCCAAGGGCAATCATGGTGAAAAATGTTGCATTTTCTATAGTGACACAGGATAGCTTGGAGTACTTATTCAATGTGAATGTTAGGTTAAGAGGAGAACTTGTTGTAGTGAAGAAATAGGTGGAGAATATTGCAGTGTAAAACCAGTGGTTTTCATCATAGAACTTTAATATCGCAGTATGGCAGTCAGCCATGTAAGAAGAACCGGGACCAATGGAGGATACTATGAAATGACTATATGATGAGATGATGGTTATACATCATGTCATGACTCCTCTCATTAGCATTCAAAAGAATACATAGGAAGTGGTGAAACTCCCGAAGGTAGCAAACACAACAGTTGATTAGATGCATGAGTGGGCTTCTAAATATCTGGATGCTCCACAACATTTGGAATGGAAAGACAAAGTTTATGAAAAGATAGAAAGAGTTCAATTGAGACTCCACCTATAGAATTACTCTCATCTTGGAGCACAATCGGTTAATACTATGGATGATGACAACCAACTACATAATTCGTTTGAGTCTCTAACACAGAAATATGGGATGCCTGCCATCAGAACTCTTGAAGCAATTAGAGGTTAGGAGGTTAGCTTTTGGGAGATCAGGGATTACATTGAACAAATCAAGAAAGGAACTAAATAGGAAGGTTTTGAGGTCATCAAGGACATTATTCATCATTATGCCTTTCCACTAGTCAAAGCGCACATGAAGCTTTCAGGGTTGTGGAACAATGTACAGTCAAGTTCCAAGAACATACTAACGGAGGCATTGGAGGTGAAGATTTGCTGGAAAGGAGACTTTCCAGATCAGATCGAATACATCTCAAATGAGTTCAGAGCATGGCACACCTACATCACAAATGAACTCCATGAAGAAGCAAATAATTTATCCATTTGAATGAGTCTTTGTCATTTTAGAAATTTTGTCTTATTAGGTCACCGTGTCATTTTTAAATTATGTTATCTAATAAATGTCATGTAATGAAGTCCAAGGGACACATGTGGAATATTAAAAGCCACAAATGAATGTAATGAGTCATATTAGAATATGAATAGTCATAGAATTCAAAGAGTCATGGGAAAGCTCAAAGCTCATTGTATCTTTTATAAATGGCTGCTCATAACTCAAGCAGAAAGGGGCTTTATGGAGCTGTGGATTTTGAAAGGGCTTAGGTTCTAGAGATTTTTCCTTGGCTTCTTTGTAAGGCATAAGAGATAGAGCATTCTTTGGAGAAGCAATTTGTGGATTTTCCTTCCATTATTGGATATAGTGATTCTTATTTGTAATGCTCTCCTTCGGATCATACACCTTTAATCAAAAGTTCAATGAGACTACATTCTTTCATACATGTATCATATATATAGTTGGACTATTATAGTTATGTGTATGGTATATGTTGATTTATTCACATACTAAGTTGATGAACTATTTTATTTCTTAGTAATGGCTATTATTTTATGAATGTTGTTATTCTTTAACAATTGTTGTTTACTATGTGTACTAATCTACAGGTACTCGACAATCCTTTCTCTTTATCGTTAGGTCCCCCTTTAGGATATTATTTTTCTAACTAGTGGCTCATTTCCCTCACCATTTGTGGAAGTTTCCCTTGTATACCTTACATTGGAAGTATCACAAAGCTCACATTATTTCTCCCCCAAAGTAGTGTGTTTTATCTTGTGTTGATTGATACCCAAGTCATATCTTTAATCACTCCAACGATGGATGGATTGTATGACCGAGTGAGACTCCTACACCAAACGGTGTGAGGTCTAATTGGGACTTCACATCGGGGAGATCCCCTTACAATGTTGGCGGCATCCAATATCGTCAACACATGGTCAACAATAATTATCAAAGGTCAACCAAGTTAATTATGATCATATCATATCACGCATTCATGAACATGAACAAGATAGAATTCAGTTCACATTTAGTGATTATTTCTGAGATGCTATATGGTTTGAAAAGTATTCTCTAAAAGGTAAATCATCTTTACAAGTGATATACCTTTTCTTATATGATTCATTCTGTTATGTTTTTAACTCAAGAAGATAAAAAAAAAGCTTGAAACTTGAATAATACCCTTCTGATTCCACATTTTCTCAATGTCTATATCAAACATATAACCTGATTAATTTAATAATTAAAAAAATAATACATACAAATAATTTTTCAAAATTGATAATAAATAAACAACATATTTAATATATATATTATAATTTAATTTTTCAGAAAAATTAATAATTATTATTATTTTTAAATTAAGTAAATGACATTTTGAAACTGTTTAAAAATATATTTATTTTTAAAAATAATAAATTATTAAAAATAATAAATAAATTGTTAAATACCAAGTCATGATAACTCAACCAAAATAGAAATAGCAGTCCATTACAAAACAATATATCAAAAATATTATCTAAAGGAATTTTAGGATGTACAGTAATTACACCCGAAGGGTGTTTTCTTTGCGAGCTGTTCAGCACATCCAATCTTAGCTCCCCATTTTCGTTGTCCTCGTGGAAAGGGTTGGGTTTTGCTCTAGTCATTTTTTACCATGGATTGCGAGTGGTTTTTGGCGTTGTCATTTCTATCCCTGAGTTTATGTCAATTGTTGATTCTACAAATATTCTGCAATTAGATGGATATGGGCGTAGTGAAATAATTAACGATGTCCATGTCCATTTGATTGCAGAATATTTAGAGAATCAGCAATAGATTCCACTGTCAATCTCATGCATCACGCCTGGCTCGGGCTATATGTGACCCTGCCAATGAGAGCTCTCCATTTTCGTCCTATGTACACCACATAAACTGGGGACTAGGTTAACAACAACTACTCCATGGAACAATAACTAACCCTACAATTTGACCACGTGGAAATGGCGCAGGTGTCGTTCCAATGAATTTTCTCACATTGTTTTCATCAATGGCCACCAACGAGGATGAGACTTCTACGTTTGCTGGTGAGGTCAAAATCGTTAAGGTCGAAGCACACATGGTGAAAATGGTAGAGGCCAATGGAACTGGTGAAATTGTCAAAGCCAAAGTAGTAGAGGCAGTGTATTGAAATGGTGCCACAGAGAGAAATCTTGTAATAGAGCCACACCTGACTTCATTTAAGGAGAGAAACTTCATCTCTAATTTGAAGGAATTAGAGAGGAAAGTATTGCAGGAGTTGAAATGTCAGATTGAGGAAACAATCTTGAAAAAATAATTCAGCAAGCATGAAAACGATAAATCTGATAGCAAGGATGGTGAGCCAAAGAAATGGGATCACTAAGGATGCTTGAGGCACTTAATTTCTTCCTTAGTTTTAGCGAAGGGAAGCAATTTTCATATCCTCACTGAAACTAAAACCTTCACCCTCGAAGGGTAATGTCTCGATATCAAATTTACCTGTTATTATTCTCCATAGGCATTTCCATTTAAGCACATCTCCATTAGCACAGTTAAAGGCTTGGTTTTTGGTGTAAGGGTCAAATTTCTTTCTCTGCAATCAATTTTGCATCAGAGGCATCCATGAATTGCTCCCATGCAATTATGTTGCCAGGGTATTTGAAAAGAAACCCCTCATGTTTGCAATTGGTAGCGTAAACACGCAGTGTTCCTATAATATTCATCAAGCTCCAAGGAGGAAAACCAAATATGATTGTCGGACACTGAATGGACCAAGTTAATCCTTCTTTCTTCTTGGAAAACTCAAAAACAACATTCTCCATAGTGTAGTAAAAATTGGGCACATTTACCCTAGGAAGCTCTTCATGAAACAGTGGGATGATGTGGTTGAAAATTATGATTCCTGGTCACTTGATCAAATGGCCCTAAGTAGTGTTTCCAGTGGTCAGAAGACATGTGCTGTAAATTCTCAACATTATGCAAGAGTCCATCTGACACATTACTCAACATTCTCCCATTGTCCTCAAAATTTTTCTCCTCTATCTCTCTGTTCACCCAAATTACCGACCCATAAGAGATGGGTGACATCTTTTAATGTTGAGATCCTTTTTAATGTAATCTATCTATCTAAAACATCACATTTAATATATTCCACTGGATTATCTGGAGACCAATCTAACTTAGGCCTTCTAGCATCTCCATCAATCTTCCAAGGTTCACGAGGAGCGTCAGATAAAGGTAACATGTATACCAAGCTATTGCCTACACTTATTGTTACACCTAAGACCAATGCCACTCGCCAGAACTTTCACCATTGGTTTGAAATTTTCTCTGCATTTAAAGAACGTAAGAGTTACTGATAAAGAAATTGCAACAATGCAATATAATAAAGCAACAACAATAATCTAAAATGTAGCAAAAGGCTTATCATTTATGCTTTTAATCCATCTAAACACAGGTTGGTTAAGCACATAGAGTTTTCTAAGCTTAATTATGCACATTCTAAATTCTAATATTTACTTACTACATGGACCATTTGTATGACCTTGATATATTCATTGGTTGAGCGTCAACATCCTCAAGATGTATATCAAGGTAGGTTTAGATGGGGTTTGTGCTACAAAAGATGTCCATATTCCCAATCTACATTCAATGCACCCATACCATCAGAAAATGTTGATGAATCCTCTACGCTCACCCTGTAGATCACATCAATCTGTGTGAATTTGACATATGAATCCTCGAAATTCGCAACCTTGACATGCATATCAAGTGGCTTTTAAAGTATCTATGCTAATGTTCATATTAAATACATCAACACACACTTAGTACAAATATATTGGAAAGCTCCTATAACAGGCTCATGTATGATTCTCTTTCTTCCTCACCCAGAAGAGCACTGAGGAATATTGGTCTAGGGTTTTTGGACGTTCTGAGGTTTTTTTCTTAGACTTCATCTTTAGTTCGTGGGATAGGGTTAGATTCTTCTTCTGTCTCTTCTTGGACGAACTTGTACACTTCATCTTCATCGTCGTCCTCTTCGGGTTTGTCTACTGACACCATATGAACTCTACACTATTTGAAGAACTTAAGGCTTGGCCTTTCGTTATCTACGCCAGATTGTACTTTTGAATCTTCATCTCCACTCGACTGTCACACACTTCGCCTGTCAGAATAATAATCACTCTTACTATTCCTTAGTCAGCGGGGAGTTAATAGCCGGTAGAGTTAGGAAGAATGTAAATGGCAGTCAGTGAAACCTTAGTAGATTTACCGATTAGATGCATGTATAAATTGTCTTATCTTGAATAGAATCTACAAGCTCTTTGATAGAGTCTTCATTTCTGATATGGTATCAGAGCCATAGTTGAGTGGGCTCAGTTGAGTGAAGTGCTGAGGGCTCGGTGTTATGTTGGAAGAGTTGTTGCTCCTTTTGCATGATGACGATTAGTTGAAGTGATTGGCAGAGCATAAGTGTTCTCCTTAAGATTCTTGCCATTGACATAATCGGTGTACACTTGGGTCTAAGTGTGACTTGAGGAGGCGACGTGAGTGTGGCTTGAGGACATGGTGGTGGTGAGGCCTTGTGCTGACTGCAAATGTGTGTGGAGCCATCTATGCATGTGAGGATCTGGAATTAGATTGCTGTGGGGAGTCAACTGTGAAGAGCGAACCATTTGTGGAGTTTCGTTGTGGCTACGTGACCTGTAGAGGGTCAAACAATGCATGGAGGCATTGTTGTGGACTCAAGTGAATTGTTGTGTCTATTATAATTGTTGTGGAGTTAAGAGGTGTTATGCGAGCGCGGAGCTCAAAAAGTTCTGCAAGCATTGAAATGCACATGAAATCTGGCCCTAGAACCATGAACTTTAGCTACAACATAGTTACTGATCAAACGATAAAATTACCGAGTACCTATTTTTTTGAGGTAGCAAAAAATCACCCGATTTTGAAAAGTGGTGATTCAAAAATCACCTTTTTTTTAGCATATTTTTGGCACTTTAAATTTTCCTATGTATAAAGTATGAACAATTTTTTTAAATGTTAATGATTTTCATGCCGATTTTGCAAAATGTTGTTGCAACATCAACACATTTTTTTAGAGGGTTTATTTTTTACACATTCAATTTTTTTATGTATCAAGTATGAATATTTTTTTTTGTTAGTGATTTTTATTTTGGTTTTGAAAGTGTTGATGCAACATCAACTCTTTTTGTTTAGAGGTTTTATTTTTTACACTTTAAATTTTCTAATATATTAAGTGTGGATATTTTTTTTTAATGTTGGTGATTTTCATGTTGGTAGTAAAAACAATATGTGACAAAAAAATAAAATATTAAAAAAAACAACGACAACAATAAAAATGATTAAAAAAAAACAAAATTAACTTTTAAAAAATTAAAAAAAAACAAACATATCAAATATCAAATATCAAAAAATTCAAATATTGACAAAAGAAACACAAAAAATAATACAAAAGAAAACAAAAATTCAAATATGAAAAATATATAAAAAAGATATATATATATATATATATATATATATATATATATATATATAATGTAAAAAACCCAAAATTAACTTCTAAAATTTAAAAATTTAAACGAAAAAAAAAAAATGGAAAGTATTTCAAAAATACACATAATTTAAGAAAAAAATAAAAAACAATTTTTTTTTAAGTTGAAAAAAAATGTAAGATAAAAACAGAATAATTAAAAAAATAACAAATTAAAATAAAGCATACACATACACACCCACACCCACACACACACACACACACAGATATATATATATATATATATATATATATATATATATATATATATATATATATAGGGTTTGTGTCAATGCTCGTCTAGCTACCCGATCCCATTATTTGTAATTTGATAGTTGATTTTAAAATTTTCGCTATAATAAATCGAGTCTATCTCCACAATGTGTCAATTCCATGGTTGGTCTTAAAGTTTTCATTACAATGGGTTGAGTTCACCTACACACATATCAATTTGATGGTTGATTTTTAAATTTTTGTTGCAATGTGTCAAGTTGTCTTAGGCTAAGATTTTAAAATTGTTATACATTTAGCATTTAAAAAAAAAAAAATACTCTAGGTATAATAATTCTTTCATTCAGGTGTTCATTTTTACAAAAAAAATAGTCATAAATTTTTTCTATAATGTCGTGCTTGAAATATTTTGAAAACTTAAGATTTTTTTATAATCATAATCTTTGGTTTTAATTCCATGGTTGAAAATTTGTCAAGATTTTAATGTTTTTCCAAGTCATGATATTTTTTCTTTAATTCTATGGTTGAAAACAATTATAAGTATTTTTTCTTTAGCACTATGCCTGAAAATTGTTGGAATTTTAAGGTTTTTCAAAGTCATGATATTTTAAATTTAATGTCATGCCTAAAAATCTTAGAATTTTAAGGTTTTTCAAAGATGTGATATTTTACCTTTAATGTCATGCTTGAAAATCGTAGGAAATTTAAAGTTTTCCGGAGTCATGATGTTTTATTTGTAACGTCATTATTAAAAAATGTTGAAAATTTACCTCGAAAAAAAAAGACGTTATTCCAGCATAAGCACATTTTTTCAGGGTGTCTTTTGCACACAAAAAATTGGTTTTAAATGCCATTTTTTAAAAATGTTGAAAATGTACCCCAAAAAAAAAATATTATTCCAACATCAACACTTTTCATTTTTAGCCTATTTTTTTTTTTTGGGGGGGGGGGGGGATTTTGGGCTAGAGTGCCCATTTTGAGGTAATACCTCTCGTTTTATTAGTAACTATGTTCTATATGCTAGAGTAGAGTTTTTCACTCAAAAGAACCACCGTTTTATCTACTAATGTGTATCTGGTTTTGAGTGGAGCGATCCTTCATTAATCGTTGCGTGAAGGGAGCATGTAGAGCACACTTTGGTCCTGTAGAAATTGCTCGACAAATTTGTCACCATTGAAGGTGGTGTTAGGCAATTTTTTGAATTTGTCAAGTTATTTTAATCATGAGCAAGTATTATTCACTCATAGCGTAGTCAATTGAAGGATTTTTGGAGCTGTGACTTGTTGTGAGGCTGCTTAGGTTGAGCTTATGGGCGTGTGAGCCAAGGTTATTTGCCAATTGAACTGAGTCATTTGAGCTTGGACGAGTGTAGGGTGTAGCTAACGCTGTGTAGTGTCGTCGATGAAAGTGAATTGTGCACTGAAAGCGGAAATTGGGGTTGTGTGGTGTGTTGAAGTTGATATGGTGTGAAATTTTGTGAGTGGCTACTGAGAGTAAGCCAAGTCGTGTAATTTAAAGTCGCACCCTATGTGGATTGAGCATTGTGGCGTTGTGGATTTAGCATTGTGTGGAGATGTTGTTGAACCTGCTACTTGTGGAGGAGCACCACTTATGTTGAAGTGGAGGAGAAACATTGAAATCGTTTTGTGAGCCAATGTACTATGAAAAACCTGCAAGACATTAGAAATACAATTTAAAGTTCTCAAGGTGTGAATGCGTGATATGGTGGCACCTAAGTGATTTTTTGAAGTTGTGTGTAAGCTTGGAACCAACATGTAATGCAATGAGCGGCCAATGTATGTGCCTGAGTGGCCTCGTTGAGAACGCATCGAATATCATTTAGATATGCGAAAGGATTTTGTTGGCCTGGATCTGTGTGTTGGGTTAGAGATCCAAGGGTGTGAAAGCGGTTGTGATGCTGTGGTGTAGTTGTAATTCGCTGAGAGCCGCATCTGTATGTGATTTATTATTCAATCTGCATACTGGAACTAGTGAGCTTAGACTCTAGAAATCATTTATGGGAGCCTAGGTGTTGCATATATGCATTTAGAAGTTGGAGAAAAGAGATTATATGGTGAACCTGACATGAAACCTCTAAAGGAGTAGTTGCAGTGGAAGGTGTGAGGCATTCTATGTCTCTTTTACATTATTGAGTTGTTGTTGTGGTGTAAGTGGCCATGTTGGAATGCAACCTCGGCCAATTGTTGTCTAGGTAAATCCTCTCTGCCGACAGAGATGATCCCTCTAGCCCAATGAGTGGGTCTAGAAACTGAAGTGACAATCTACTAGACACTTTCCTAAGTTACAATTGAAAAGAGAGATGAAGAATATGGCCTACCTCATTCTGCTACTATCTCGATCTCCTTTGTTGAAGACCTTGGATCACTTGCATCATGGGCTCGTTCCTACTATTCACAATGTTTATGAACCTGCACAA
Organism: Pinus tabuliformis; assembly: GCA_031772625.1. Taxonomy (NCBI): domain Eukaryota; kingdom Viridiplantae; phylum Streptophyta; class Pinopsida; order Pinales; family Pinaceae; genus Pinus; species Pinus tabuliformis. The sequence continues at coordinate 99,008,632 of CM062819.1, read as the reverse complement.
GAGATCAAGACACAACAAGGCATGCAAATATAAATAGCATATTCAAAAGTAACCTACTTATCTGATCAATGAGTGTTAAGCTAAATGATACATGAGCATACACATTTAGGGAAAATGAACCATCAATTGTTTATTAATAGAAAATAAAGGGAAGCATACAACCAAGCCTTGATGTTGATAGGTTCTCATTGAATGAGTATCCAAGTCCAAGCTAAGCTCTCCAATCACTCCTTCTCCAAGACAAATAAGTAGCATGTAGGCACAATCCTAGCATAAGGGACCAAATAGGCATAGACCAACCGTTTGGGAATGGGAGAGGATGAATATATAGGCTGGGAAAGGGAGTTTCTCTCCAAAGATAGGAATAGGCCATTATCTCAAGGAGGTAGCTCATAGGGATAAGACCAAGAGGTAAATTTGGGGGAATTCGACCTCATCTATGCCAAACAACCTCTAGTTCGTCGCTCTGGAAGATTCTAGATCAGGAAGCTTCTCATCCTCTTTGGGAAAATTTCCTTTTTGGGATCATCACGGGTATACAAGTGAATAGAGAGATGCCATCGTGGGTCAAGTGCAATGCAACAAGTGATCATTTTTGTTTTTAGTCTCATAAGAACGATGATTCTCAAATTAGGGTTTTAAAGCTATTTCCTTCAGGGGAAACTCAAAGCATTTTCCAATCAAAGTCTTAGGAAGGATCTGAACTACATATATGAATGAATACATTGCATGATGGTCATGTTTCGGGCACTTCAAGGTATGTCATGAGGAAGTGCAAGAGGTGTGACAAAATACTGTGTAACAACCCTGTTTAGTTGCATGCATGACCCAATTTGTTGCATGAGGGCATAATCCAAGAAAATAGGGATCGCCTTAACTCCTTGTTAACTAATCATTTCATGTGACGACAAGTGGCACTCATGCATGGATTAGTTTTTCAAGTTAATTTATTTAAGTAAACTCAGTTAATCATTCTTTCTATAATCATTTCATTTGTGTTGAGCATGCAACTGGAGAATCAAGAAGTTCTTCATTAACTAGTGTAGAAAGTAAGTTTAGATGCTCAATATTTTCACTAATTTTCATGATTTCATTATCAAATATTGATTTCTTTGTTTTCAAACTCTTGTTTTGTAGTTTGTTTGTGGATTTTTTGTTAAATCTTCATGCAAGAGACTTTTCGTAGTCTTCAAATTGTTCATCTTCCACCATGGATGTGACAACAACTATAAATCCTTGAAGATAATTCTTCTCCTCAAATTAGCATCAAATCTTGTTGATTTAACTTTTTTCTAAAATTTTTACATGCAAAGCACACTTCTTGAGCTCGAAGCTCCTTCACCATAAAAAAGTGCGCCATGTGTGATCAAGTTTTCGTCTGCAGTGCATGAGCGCATCATGAAGGCATGAAGTATGTCCCTTCGACCCTTCAAAGTTCTACATTGTGTCTGCCTTACCTTAGAGTGCATGAGCACATCACGAAGGCACAAAGCTTCATCATTCAACCTTCTGGCATGCAACAATGTTCCCTCCTTTTCCTTGAGCGCATAGGCACACTTTGAAGACCCAAAGCTTTGTTTCCTTCATCCTTCGTCCCTTCAGAGTCTGATAGCGTGCCCTCCTTGTCTCCTTGGGCACATGGGCATACAGGTGTTATAGACATTTTTGTGCCTTACCTCTAAGCATGAAATGTCCATAAACCAAGGGCTCCTAAGTCCCTAAAAGTGTTGTTCTAACTCCTAAAGGAACAAGGTCAACAAATTACAGCTTCTCCCAGAAGTTCTCCACCAGAAACTGCTCAGAATCAGTCAAATCAGGATCATTTCAGCTGCTCCACTAGCCAAGTGCGTTGCATAGCACCCAGGTCCACTAGCTAGGTGCGTTGCAATGCACCTAAATGCACTACCAGGGTGCGTTGAGCGGGAAATGACAAGTGGCAGAGTCATTCCACGAGGTGGAGAGACAATGGAAGCTTCCAGAATCTTCTCCAATGACACTTGCCTCACTGAATTCGACCAAGGATGAGTAAGAGGCTCTCAGTCTCCAAGTGGAAGCAAGAACTGATAGAGAAAAGACACTAGTCAAATCATAAGCTGACTCATACTCCTTGCATACATCTACATATGGATCCCTCATCCTAGAGATCCAGAGGCTGGAATATTGTACATTGCAAAGAATTGTTGTTGGTTTTGAGATAGATATCAGAGTATTGGATGATTTATGCTTTGTTGGAGGTGAAGAGGGGCTTCTCTGCTGGGAGGTTGATGCTAGATCAGGAATCATCAGTTGTAACTCCTCCTGGATCTTCTTGTTATATCAATAAAACTATTTGAGTTTCTCCTACATGCTTGTGTATCATTGATGTTTGTTACATTTGTATGTTTAGCTTAAATCTGATCCTAAGCTTTTTATGAGTATGAACCCATGTCTTTGTATAGTTTCCTTCTTCTGTGATCTTGCAGGTACTTGGTGAAGCTGGGCAAGTAAGGGAGCAGGTAGCTAGAAGCTGTCAAAGAGGAGAGAGATTGGATGAAAGGACTAGCGCAAGACACAGGTTGGTTCATCCTATTTCTCTTTGTTTATAGTTCATAAAGAAGAATACAAAAGTAGTTTTCTCTGTTTGTTTCTAAGGTCACTGTCACACCTTAGTGGGATAGGGTCGTTCTGAATAGACACTTTTCCCGTTAACAAAATGGCGACTCCGCTGGGGACGATTGTCTAGTTAGTTTGTTTGTGTTTCTCTTGTTGTTTGTTTCATAAACTTAGAAGTAGCAAATCGAACTGCATTTGCCATTAACAAATGCAAAGTAGACATCTGTTGCTTCAATCCATTCACTAGATCTGTTTATGATTTGAACAACTGATTCACAAATGATCTGATTGCCCTATGTGATAGCTCTTAGACCTCCTTTAAATCTACCCTCTGATTGTGCATTACTGATTGCTTTTACTCGGCCAAAAACCATAGATTAAACTGAAAACCGTGACCCAGAACCCGGATAGAATTCTCGTTTCTGCCCCAGCGCAGGTACTGTGAAGAGTTCCTGCATTTTAGCGCAGTTCCCGAGAGGGCAACCTGCGTTGCAATCCAGTTTCTCTGTGTAGCAGGTGCGTTGATCAGTTTAGCCTTGTGCAGCTGAGGTTCTTTGCTCAATTTTTTGAGTTTTGTCTCTGATTTTTGCAGCCTATGATCAGTGTGTGTGTCTGTTTAAAAACCCCTTTTCTTTGCTGTAATTCTACCTCAGTTGTGTAAAAGAAACCGTAGATGTTTTTGTGTGTTTGTTACGTCATTTACAGTTTTCCATTGCAAAAGTAGAATAGTCATACTGTCGTCCTTTGATTTAGATCTGTCACAAGTGTCGATTTTCATCATAGGAGAAATTTTATTTGCTGTTGACAATCGATTATGCTTTTACTTTTGCCTTTGGCTTGAATTTATCGTTTTCTAGTGTCAAAACGAGTATTTACTTCAAAATCATAAAGTGTCGTAATCATCTCTACCTTTTGATTTCGAAAAGAAGCTTGTTTGTGTTTGTCACTTGAAAGCGAATTCAGATTTGTACAACAACTTTCTTTTTAGGCATCAATATTAAGAAAGTAAAAAAAAAATACATGCACATGTGCATTTGCATATTGACAGTCTGTTTGGCTTGATTTAGGAAAAGTGCATCTACAGTGTGCTCTTTGCTCTTTGCGAAAAGATTGTGTCTTTCTTTTCCCTTGTAGCTAGGATTTTCATTGCTGAAAAGAGATAAAAATTTGTTTATCATCTTTAGATTGCATTTTAGGAATTACATCTACATCTCGTGGTGATCCCAAAAGGCAAACTTCATAAGAAAGATCAACTTAAAATAAACTCAATGAACTTAACAACGCTTTGGAACTTAACGCAAAACATTTAGAGGTCTAGGCTAGAGACGTATTCCAGCGTCGTAAAGCCTGGTAACTGTTGTCCTCACTGATGGTTGGGTGATTCCTCCACTTTGAGACAATAAGTGCCAGTACGGACTTTTGCTCCCACGTACCATCGAGTATATATTGGGAGACCCCTATAGGCATAAAACCTTTATCCATAGGAAGCCGTGTCGACCGCCCTACTGATCACAATGCACCGAACACAGCATTCGGGAAGATTGACTGTCGTACCGTAAAAAGTATTCTGCAGTTTTGCGATTGGTTTGGTACTCCCTCTACCTAGACCTCCAGAGCAGTCCCTTTCGTTCCTTTTCAGACTCCTTAACGGAAAAGGTCCATCTGAGCACTTGTCACTTCAGGCTCATTAAAAATCGAAGGAGACTAGAGTCATCTTTTGTTTTTTCTCGACTCTTTAAAACTGAAAAAACAAGTTGTGTCAAAGCGTGTTAAAATTTATTTTAAACGGAATATTCATACCCTTTTCCTACGTTGATCTTTGGGTTGAGAAAATGGAGCCTACCAACCAAGGAATTCCCCTTGGTGGAAATCCTAGTCCCTTCTCCTCTTGGGGAGATGTTGGTGCGCCCCATATGGCCACATTGTCGCTTCCAGGACTGACAATTGGCTTGCCAGTATGGCTCTTCTCAACCAATGTCGTTCAGAACACCACTATTCCTGAACAATCGAATCAGCAATTAGACGAGTCCAGAGTTACCCACCAGCCTTCTACTTCCTCTAATTCTTCCTCTCCTCCTTCCTCTTCGCTTGATGGAGCTGGTAAAACTAAAAACCAAGTTCCTAAGGAGAAGAAGGAGAAGAAGAAGAAGGAGCCAAAGGCGAATGTGGGAAAACGAGTGTCGTCTAACGAAAATCCACACACTGCACCGACCAGGCCTAAATCGCCATGTGTCATTTGCAAAGGAGACCACTTTCACAGAGATTGTCCTTGCATCCCCCGGATACTAAGGGATTGGTCTCCTCGTTTGCACAATCCGGTGTCATCAACCTCTGGTAATCATGTTGAAAGCACACCGTCAACTAGTGAAAGTGAAGCCCCAGGACAAAAAGGGAAAGCTAGATTTCCTTGTAAACTGTGCGAAGGCGACCATGCCCTCCACCGTTGTCCCTTCTTAGACGAAGCTAAAAGAGTTTTGAATGATCGTCCAGTTTCACCGTTATGACTTCCTCCTGGATATAAAAAACTCTTGCCGAGTCCATCACTAGTTGAGAATCCAACTGGCCCGCTCAGGTGGTCGGTTGAAGTGCCTATCATTGAAGATAAACCAACTGAATCCATACCAGATGAAAGTCAAAAGGTCGAGGCGGAAGTTGACCCGGTCTTGCCTTCAGAGGTTTTATCTTCGGATGATACAGTCACTGAAGAGAACAAGGATGACACCGTCCAAATTCTCTTCATCAACACAGACTCCGACGAACATGGGGGCAATCTACCCATTCCTTTACCGCAGGAAGGAAGTTTTTCGGAGCCATACCCGGTCGTCTACTCGGTCCCACCTCCAAGCAACCTAGTTGTCTCCTTCGACTGGAATCAACTAGGCAGACCCCGCCTACCAGCAAGTGTACCATTCCGAATTATCGTTCAAATATATAGAATGGTCATGGATGGTACCATCATAGATGAGGGGGCTTCTGTGAGTATCCTTTCCTCTGTTTCTTGGAAAGCGCTTGGTTCGCCATCGCTGTCGCCTGAGATGAGAAATCGGACAGGCTTTGATAAAGGAACCAGTCGACCTTTAGGGATCCTTCCCGATGTGCCCATAACATTGAGAAGGAAGACAGTTCGCATGAACGTCATGGTAGTTCAAGGACCCTTGGATTATAACCTACTCCTTGGACGAGACTATATTTATTGCATGGGAGCCATCGTCGCCTCACTCTTTAGAGTAATGTGTTTTCCGCACGAAGGAAGAGTGGTCAAGCTCGTGGACCAGCTTTCATTTCCCAGATCACGCATAGCAAATAGTCATATACCGTCCCTAAATGGTCTCCTCACGCAAGAAATGTCTCAATCCCCAGTCCGTCCTCCTGATAAGCACGAGTAATTCAGAGGGATATGACTGAAACCCAGGGGGCATGCATCCTGGTCTGCTTCGGCAGGAAAACTTCGGGTATAGAGTAAGTTTCCGCGGGAGAATATGACTAGTTTGTACCCCGTCCATGATTGGAAGAGGGGTTATTCTAGAATAAGATTCTTTTGTCAAAGTTATGTGAGTTGGCGGGCATCGTCGCTCACCTTTGTTTATCTTGGTAGACATCGCCGAGGAAGTGTTTTGTTTGCGCCGCGAATAGAACAATCTTTGGGTAACCTGTAAGAGGTAGGCCTCTCCCGATAGAAAAAATGTTTTGTCTGCAAATTGAGGGGTAACCTTGAAACCATATTTTATACCTAGGGGCATGCAAACCTTTTGGAGTGCAATCAAAGAGCGATTATTTATCTGTTTTTTGGATTAGTCGTTTCCTAACTTGCATAAAGAAAGGATGTGGGGCAAAAATCTAAAAGTTTCCGTTTTTATATGAGACATTCTTATCATATGACTGGATTAATCGAGCAGTTTTAGCGCATAGTTCAAGCTCGTTAAAAAATAAACATAATATATGAGAAAATGTTTCCACCCGCGTTTAAGCTCGTTAAAAAATGAACTATCCCCCGGTAAATAACCACCGTGAATGAAGCATTTTCAGCCATTAAAGCCTTGGTCGTGTTTGCACCGTCACCTCCACTTTTCCATTGGCCGATCATTCACCTCCATTTGATTGTTTACCCATTTTGAGGAACAGCTGCGAAGAGTGATTTCACTAGCCATCCTTGTGACACTGCCGTGATTGGAAAATTCCAAACCTTACCTGGAATCAGCTACTACCCATTTTATCACTCGTTCCTCAAAAAACGAGTCTTCTTTAAGCTCTTTTCAACTGACTCGTAAAATATGAAAAGATTGCCGAGTTTTGGCCTTCCAGCTCGTTAAAGCGACCAGAAACACTATCCCTCCTCTAAATTTTAATCTTTTTGGACCTGAGGGATTATTGCACAAAAAGATCGAGCGCTTGTTTTGTTCGGCTCGTTAAAACTATCGAAAATTCATCCCTTCTGTATTGTTTTATACTTTTTCGGACTTAAGGGATTAGATGACGAAAAAGGAATTTTGGAGTTATCTTTACGTACCTTTTTAGACTCTCTAAAAATGAAAAGGGCCAAGTTATCTTTGTCGTTAGACTCGTTAAAAAGATTAATAGCGACAAACTTGTCTTTAGACGAGAATGAGTTTCACTATCACTAGGCTCGTTAAAACATAGCGATGGGTTTGCCCGAACGGCAAATTATAGAACAAGCATATGTTATCCTCCTCAAGCTTGACAAAAATAAAGAGGTACTGGTCAGCCATGACTGGGGAAAAATTGGGAAGAAAACTCAAAGAATCTTTATTGGTAGCAAATCGCTCTTGAACATGACACTTCCACTCCGTGCCTGAGTCGGGTTGGGTTGTTTCATTCACCGGTCACATCACCATGGTCACACCATACCATCCACATTTGGGGTAAATGCTACCAATCCATCACATAAGTGTCGCCGACATGTTCAAGAGAAGTCATCCAGAGAAGTCACCTGTGTCCCATCCACTACCATACATTATACTCCATTCCTTCATGACCGCCACCCTGAACCATATATCATCAGATCGTTTTCACCTCCATCAAAATCATTTGCTCCGTTCCGTGTCATTGATGTGGGATTCATTAAGGCCCTCCTTTGATGGATCGCTTCTTGTCGACATCAGCTCATTATCCAAGAAGTTCGTCTAGGAACACCCCATTCAGTACTGTGAAGCTTGCATGCCTCAATGGCAAGTTTCTCACTTCCGGCGACAGGTATACATCAATGACCTTCGACCGAAAGATTTTGCGTGGTGTTCAACGCCAAGTCCTTTATTCACACCACGTGAATTGTACTGCAGTACCTTGAGGGTCATTATCATTATCGGTGATTCCTCTCGCGCTTGTTAACAGTTTACATCATTGACTGGTAATCAAGCGATGTCTTTCCATGTTCAACTTCAAAACATTTCTCACATGGATCGACTTGTACTTCGAGTGAAGATCGGATGAGATTGAAGACCTCGGATCTAGTTTCATCCATCCGGGATGCGATATATATTTAGGAAAATAAAGACATTGAAATGTACAGCATTGTAGCACAGATAATCATCCTACCAAAAGGATGATGACTCTATCAGAATCATCAGTCTACCATCAAACGATTGTCTGTCCTATGTACATGAAAATGAATTTATAAAGCTGAGCATGGGAATGCCCGCCTCAGCTAGATCATGAAAACAGTATGAAGATAATGTATTGTATTGTATCTTATTACAGGTCTCCTCCCAGCATTGAAAGAACTTCAAATCCTCCTAATAAAGCATTTCACCCGATAAACGGCCTCATACTTTAGGGGGCAACTGTTATAGACATTTTTGTGCCTTACCTCTAAGCATGAAATGTCCGTAAACCAAGGGCTCCTAATTCCCTAAAAGTGTTTTTCTAACTCCTAAAGGAACAAGGTCAACAAATTACAGCTTCTCCCAGAAGTTCTCCACCAGAAACTGCTCAGAATCAGTCAAATCAGGATCATTTCAGCTGCTCCACTAGCCAAGTGCGTTGCATAGCACCCAAGTCCACTAGCTAGGTGCGTTGCAATGCACCTAAATGCACTACCAGGGTGCGTTGAGCGGGAAATGACAAGTGGCAGAGTCATTCCACGAGGTGGAGAGACAATGGAAGCTTCCAGAATCTTCTCCAATGACACTTGCCTCACTGAATTCGACCAAGGATGAGTAAGTGGCTCTCAGTCTCCAAGTGGAAGCAAGAACTGACAGAGAGAAGACACTAGTCAAATCATAAGCTCACTCATACTCCTTGCATAAATCTATATATGGATCCCTCATCCTAGAGATCCAGAGGCTGGAATATTATACATTGCAAAGAATTGCTGTTGGTTTTGAGATAGATATCAGAGTATTGGGTGATTTATGCTTTGTTGGAGGTGAAGAGGGGCTTCTCTGCTGGGATGTCGATGCTGGATCAGGAATCATCGGTTGTAACTCCCCCTGGATCTTCTTGTTATATCAATAAAACTATTTGAGTTTCTCCTACATGCTTGTGTATCATTGATGTTTGTTACATTTGTATGTTTAGCTTAAATCTAATCCTAAGCTTTTTATGAGTATGAACCCATGTCTTTGTATAGTTTCCTTCTTCTGTGATCTTGCAGGTACTTGATGAAGCTGGGCAAGTAAGGGAGCAGGTAGCTGGAAGCTGTCAAAGAGGAGAGAGATTGGATCAAAGGACTAGCGCAAGACACAGGTTGGTTCATCCTATTTCTCTTTGTTTATATTTCATAAAGAAGAATACAAAAGTAGTTTTCTCTGTTTGTTTCTAAGGTCACTGTCACACCTTAGTGGGATAGGGTCGTTCTGAATAGACACTTTTCTTGTTAACAACAGGGAAGACATGAATGCCCTTTATCTCACCCCTTAGATCCTTTAGGGTGCGACAGTGTGTCCTAGTTTATTTTATCCTCTTTCTTGAGTGCATGAGCACACTACGAAGCCCCAAATGACCATGCATGTTCCATTCGTGCTTTGAATGTGTGCCCTCCTAGTTTTCATGTGTAACTTTTCTTCCATGAAATTTATTTTAGGCTTTCGTTCATTGCTTTTCATGATCTATCATCCATAATGGCTCTTTGAGCGTGATTTACAAGTATTGCTACATAGTTAGTTGTTTTAAGTTGATATTGTCGTTATGAGTGTGATTCAACAAAAAGATGTTCATACCATGTGTTAGCACTTTGTGATCATCTATTGGAGACATTTTTCCATGAAAATAAGTCTATAAAGAAATTTTATAAGTAAGCATTGATGATCCTGTAGAAGTTTTAAAGCCAAGTATATCTATATACACAGACACTCAATGTTTTATTGACAAGACTACAAAGGTCACATGGAGCAAGACCTATAACACATTAATGTAGGAGAAGTTTCTTGAGGACTTAGAAGATGTGCATGCATACATAAAATTTAAGAAGTCTAGGGTGCAAAGGATCACATGTATATTCTCGATCACGCCATGTGAAAAATCTATTGAATGGATCATCACACACATGGATGACTCTCATGTTGTGTTTCGTAGTGAGAGTGGGAGTCAAATCGCCACTTATTTTGGTGAGCATATGCAGACATAATTTAAGATAGAGATATAACAAACACGATGGTCATGTAGGATGTGGAAAATCAACTGGACAAGGGATTATCGGGAATTCTTCACAGGAGGAAGAAATCCCTTGGCCTATATTTGCATTGAGGATCAGATTGTATGAATTAAAGAGTCACAAGGTTATGACAACAAATATACAGGAGATGGATCACCTACACTTCGCCACCAAATATTTTCATCCATATGATCCCAGGCGAATTGTTAGGCAAAATTGTCAAGGGGTCAGTGATAATATGGGGTATTCATCAATTTCCAAAGAAGAATATGAAAGGATAAAGAACTGGTACAATGCCAAAACGAAGACAATTCTAGCTATGAAGACCAGTTCACCCCATGATCCACCAGCTCAGGACTTGAAGCAGAAGTAACATGAGGAGGAGGAAACAACACCTCAAGTAATGAAGTTAGCTCCCAGCAAAAGGATCATGTATTCATCAAGTGAGAGTAACATAAAATGGAGGGTTGATCCTTTAAACACAAGAGCTACCTAGAAAAAATCAGAAATGAGAGAATAATAAGAAGAAGAAGAAGAAGAGGAGAGAAAGAAGTAGGATGAGTTGCTTGAAAATAAATAGACAGAAGAAGAAAAGAGGAGACAGATAGAGGAAGAACAAAAAAGGCAGTTTCAAGAGGAGGAAGCAGTGAAAAGGCTAGAAGAAGAGCAGATGAATAAAGAGTTGGAAGAGGAACAATATAAGGAATAAGATACCATCCATCCCATGGATGATGAACCTAATACTCTAGATGAACAATCACTCACAGGAGGACATCTTCCATTTGGAGAGATGGGGATTACACCCTCACTAGAAAACCAAGTCATGGTTGTATGCAGCGTATATTTTGATTAGTTGAAGAAGAGGATCATGTAGCAAAGTCATAAATACTTCCCACAGGATCCTTAGAATCCAGTCTCAGTAGCAACAAAAAAGGTGATCACCTCCAACACTTGAAGAAATCCAAGGGCAATCTTGGCGACAAATGTTGCATTTTCTACAGTGACACATGATAGCTTGGAGTACTTATTCAATGTGAATGTTAGGTTAAGAGGAGAACTTGTTGTAGTGAAGAAATAGGTGGAGAATATTGCAATGTAAAACCAGTGGTTTTCATCATAGAACTTTAATACCACAGTATGGTAGTTAGCCATGTAAGAAGAACCAAGACCAATGGAGGATACTATGAAATGACTATATGACGAGATGATGGTTATACATCATGTCATGACTCCTCTCATTAGCATTCAAAAGAATACATAGGAAGTGGTGAAACTCCCGAAGGTAGCAAACACAACAGTTGATTAGATGCATGAGTGGGCTTCTAAATATCCAAATGCTCCACAACATTTGGAATGGAAAGACAAAGTTTATGACAAGATAGAAAGAGTTCAATTGAGACTCCCCCTATAGAATTACTCTCATCTTGGAGCACAATCGATTAATACTATGGATGAAGACAACCAACTACATAATTCGTTTGAGTCTCTAACACGGAAATATGGGATGCCTGCCATCAGAACTCTTGAAGCAATTAGAGGCTAGGAGGTTAGCTTTTGGGAGATCAAGGATTACATTGAACAAATCAAGAAAGGAACTAAATAGGAAGGTTTCGAGGTCATCAAGGACATTATTCATCAGTATGCCTTTTCACTAGCCAAAGCACACATGAAGCTTTCATGGTTGTGGAATAATGTACAGTCAAGTTCCAAGAACATACTAACAGAGGCATTGGAGGTGAAGATGTGCTACAAAGGAGACTTTCCAGATCAGATCGAATACATCTCAAATGAGTTCAAAGCATGGCACACCTACATCACAAATGAACTCCGTGAAGAAGCAAATAATTTATCCATTTGAATGAGTCTTTGTCATTTTAGAAATTTTGTCTTATTAGGTCACCGTGTCATTTGTAAATTGTGTTATGTAATAAATGTCATGTAATGAAGTCCAAGGGACACATGTGGAATATTAAAAGCCACACATTGGAATGTAATGAGTCATATTAGAATATGAATAGTCATAGAATTCAAAGAGTCATGGGGAAGCTCAAAGCTCATTGTATCGTTTATAAATGGCTCCTCATAACTCAAGCAAAAAGGGGCTTTATGGAGCTGTGGATTTTGAAAGGGCTTAGGTTCTAGAGGTTTTTCCTTGGATTCTTTGTAAGGCATAAGAGATAGAGCATTCTTTGGAGAAGCAATTTATGGATTTTCCTTCCATTATTGGATACAGTGATTCTTATTTGTAACACTCTCCTTCGAATCATACACCTTTAATCAAAAGTTCAATGAGACTACATTCCTTCATACATGTATCATATATATAGTTGGACTATTATAGTTATGTGTATGGTATATGTTGATTTATTCACATACTAAGTCGATGAACTATTTTGTTTCTTAGTAATGGCTATTATTTTATGAATGTTTTTATTATTTAACAATTGTTGTTTACTATGTGGAATAATCTACAGGTACTCGACAATCCTTTCTCTTTATCCTTAGGTCCCCCTTTAGGATATTATTTTTCTAACTAGTGGCTCGTTTCCCTCACCATTTGTGGAAGTTTCGCTTGTATACCTTACATTGGATGTGTCACAAAGCTCGCATTATTTCTCCCCCAAAGTAGTGTGCTTTATCCTATGTTGATTGATACCAAAGTCATATCTTTAATCATTCCAACGATGGATGGACTATATGACCGAGTGAGACTCCTACACCAAATGGTGTGAAGTCTAATTGGGACTTCACATCGGGGAGATCCCCTTACAATGTTGGTGGCATCCAACATCGTCAACACATGGTCAACCATAATTATCAAAGGTCAACCAAGTTAATTATGATCAATCATGGTTAACCATATTCAACATAAATGTAACATTAACATTAAGGTTAATGTGACATGCACCATGGTCAACATTAAAGTGACAATGCAATAATGGTCAACATTGATGTGAGATTGTTAGATTAATGTAACATAAATACATTGTTAGATTAATAGTTTACCATGGTCAACCTCAATCAATCCTCTTCAACCTCAATCAACCTTGCCAACCATGGTCAACCATTGTCAACCCTCATCAACCATTTTTAACCATATTCAACCAATGTCAACCATGGTTAACCATGGTAAAAAAATCCATGCCATGCACGTTGGCCATCAACTAGCACAACCACATTAGTAAATTTGGCTGATATACGTCAATGACATTTTCCACCTTTTATACACCAATTGGCATATGAAAATGACGTTGATATGTGTATATATAACCACATTTACTAATGTTCGTGTGCTAGTATGTACAAATCATATTATGCATGGAAGATACTCTCATGATATGTACTATCTATGTAGTCCAACTAATCCTCCTCCATTATGAGTTGACAGTTCAAAAACACTGACAAAGTAGTTAGAAATGGGTTGAAAAGGCAACACAATTAGAACCAAGATGTGTGGAACCAAACTCTAATTGAAGGAGGCCCTCTTTGCTCATATTTTGGGACTTCACCTTAGTACAAGAGCGAGATACGAAGTGCGAGCATGAAATTGTCCAAACTCTCGTATATACCCCACCCCATAGATCCCATTCCTTTCAAGAAAAGGACTTACATTTAAGAGAAATTATAAAAAAAATTAATTGAGGATGAAAATTATTAAATAAATATTTAAATTATAAATAAAAACATTAATATCAATTTTAATTTATATTAAGTACGTAAAAGACGTGTCTATTTTGGAATATGGATTCAAGACTTTTAAATTAATTAGCAGTAATTTTTAAGTAGATGGTAGGGATTTAACCTCCAATGAATATATTAGAATATTATTAGTAGTATAAAGAAATCAAGGGTTGAGATTTGTCTCCAAAGTAGTTATGCTATTTCTACTCTTTTAGTTTAATTAAAAAATATCATATGAGCTTGTCTCATATGAGTATGAATTATGATTTTTTTGGACATGTGGTATTAGTAAACCATGATAATTCCCATAGTATTGTAACAAAGCTTATTTACAAGAGGTGAATCTCTGTGATAAATGGAGAGAATCTACATGGTTATATATATATATATATATATATATATATATATATATATATATATATATATATATATATATATATATATATATATATATATACATATATACATACATAATCCTTTTATAATTAATAATAAGAAGTTAATTTTTAAGTTTTTGTTCTTTAATTTCGAAAATGTGAAATATATGATAAAATAAGTATGATGCCTAGCAATACTTATCAACTATTTAATTTCTATTATTACATGAATGAAAAATAAATAAATTATATAACACATTCTATAAGATTTGATTTTCAGTCATAAGCTATAACAAAACACAAAAATGAATTCATCATTTAAAAAAGTTTAAACCCCACAAGTGGTATAACAATTATAATAAACAGACGTATGGGAATGCAAATATTGTCATCTCAAATGAATTTTGTCATCAACCCCTCAACATCACATGAATGATCATGGCATTGTCATGTTTGAATCTTATATTTACATATTTTTATGGTTAAACATAATTAAAAAGTAAGAGATGAATTAATGATTACTTTCACTTGGAGTTAATGCTTACATTCTATATCTGAGAAGTTGGTTTGTGAGTTGTTGGTTATGGTTGATAAATTCTCTCAACCTCTCCTCCTAAACTAGGAATCAGCTAGATATAAGAAACTCTATATATTAGAGTAATTTCTAGATGTAAAATTGTGTGTGTGTGTGTGTGCGCACACATACATACCTTATGGAATAATATAACGTGAGTTTTCTATCATTCTTTCTTAGTATCAGAGCCTAAGTCTCATACAAGATTTGTGACAGTGACGGGTAAGGTAAGGTGTGTGTTTACAATCGATTGTAACGACTGATTATGGAACTGCTTCATTGGGTATAAGAAGTTATATTCTCTTGTTTCTCAGTGTGTGTGGAGGTCACCGTTAAAGGTGCTCAAATGTTGGAATTCTTTGCTATGACGAGTCAATGAAATTGTGCGTCTTCCCGTGGAGAAGAATTTACGTGCGGTTGACTCAAGTGTTGTCAAGAGCTATTGAAGCACAGAGGGGTTTACAGCTTGTAAGGACAAATCGAACGGACCCACAATTTGATAGAACACTAAGCAGAGGTAGTGATCGATCAAATGGTTATCATGGAGCCATATGCACAAGGAGTGAGAAGGTGTTATTAGAAGAGGGAAGAACTTGGTACACAAGAAGTAAGACAAAATAGATGAGTCAACTGATTTTTCACGAGGTCACTATTCAAAAAAAAAAAAAAATTCTCCTTCACTACTCATTTCAACGCATTCCTATGTGATACTTTTGTTTTACTTTGGGGTCTATCCGATGAGATAAATCCACTATCATGCATATCTGATCAGAATCTAGATTAGGGGCAAAAATTAGCTCAGAAATCAAAGTGCTTGGAATCATTCAAAACCTGAACGACCACATCCATATCGGAAAAATGATCCCAACACAACTCATTCCGTTCAAAACGGATTTCATATGAGGAATATAGAGCTCGCTGACCGCTTTTCCAAATAGAAGAAATTTTGAAAAGAAATGTACAGTCACTGCACAGTCAGTAGTACAGACTGCTAAGGTGGCAAGTGATTGTACAAAGTCAAGGTTGGTCAATGGCCTATCTGGAATCACCAAGTGGCATGTTTTTATTGGTATACGAGTGTGGTGATGTGGCAAGTTTTGTTTGGTTGAAGGTGGTCCAATGAGGAGGGGACAAGTGGCAAACCCAGAGGCCACCACGTGTCCCTCCCCAAAGGAACGGTATCGGTGCGCAATAATTTTTTTATGGAGGCACAGGGGTTCGACCCGGCAACCTCCTCTGTACAAGCCAAACACATTACCATTACACCCACGCTATGTTTCTTAACAAGTATTGGTTTCCAAATGTATTTGTTGTTAAACGGTTAGGCGATTGGGGGTTAGGAGGGAGTCATCCTGCGGGCCAACCCCCTCCATGTGAACACCATAACATTTTACAGTTAACGGTTAACACTAACTGTCAGGGCTACAACAAACTGTAATCACTTGCCATAACTATGGCATTATCCACCACCATGTGAGCTCTACACGAAGACCAAAGGTTAATGGTTAAGCATACGTGCAACATTTTATGCCATGACATGTGCACACTTCGCTTAAGCCACTAGCTAACGATTTAGCCTAACTATGCGCTTAATGTGCTAATCCGTAGTTATCTGTTAATTAATCAAGCTTAATGTTAATTAAAATTGAGATTAATTCGATGGAAAATTCAGCGGTACCACCAAATTCGGCACTAACTCTAAAATTAACGGGACTAACTAGAGTTCCTCCAGTTTTAGTGGAGGTTTACTAAGAGAAACAATTTTTGTCATAACTTTGGTAAAATTTGACCAAATGAGGATCATAAAGAGGTGCTCCTAGATGATTTGGATTCTATGAACATAATGGAATAGGTTTCACAGGTAGAGAGGCACTTCTATATGTGATTTTTCCACTTTGAAGTTTTAGGAAGCCAAGGGCCACCAGGAGAGGAGGTCAAGTCTAAATCAGTTGTAGTCCAATTGCCAAGGTTGAACAATCATCTTTAGGGTTTTTGGATGCTCTAAGTCCATTAAAGCATGTTTCAGGAGCTGTAGAGCATTTTAAACTATACTTTTTTCCATTTTTATCAAATATAGAGGCCTAAGCCATGAAAATTGGACCAAGGAGATGTAGCCCAGGACGGGTGAACTCCTTTATCAAAACACTGTGTTAAGTGTTCTTCTTGATGGTTTGATGTACATTTACTTTCCGTTGTTCAGTGCTTGTCTTTCATGTTATTTTTCTCATGATTCTAACATAAAACTTGACATAAATTTCCCTTTTTTGATTCACAAACACCATAAGAGAATCATGCACTTGAAGCAATTGAAAAGAATTTGTTTATAAATCTGAAGTTGAAATTAGCACAACAAAACTAAAATTCAATAACATATCAAGTTGGTATCGGATTCAAGTTATTTTCCTAATTGCTTGAGTTTTTTGCAAGCAGGGTTTTAATGGTTGCAAATTTGCGAAGCTTATTGATGCATTACAAGTGTGATGGCAGCTTCAACAAGTGATATTTATAATTCATCTTCCTTAGCAATATTCTTTGATGAAGAGATGTTGCGAGATCTTATCATCATTAGACATATGGTGCAAGAACTATATGAAGATAGGAAGGAGAACACTATAATTCAAGAGAAGTTAATGGCCATGAAGGAGGAGAAGCAAGATCTTCTTGAAAAGATGCATGATATGGAGATTCAACTCCATGATGCTAAGAAAACCCTAGCCAAGTATGTGCATGGAAATGAGGTATGCAATTCAAGTTTATATTCAATTTCCTCTCAAAATGAATGTTCTGGTGCTTTTGAAAAACACATTAGAGGAATAGGTTCAAAATTATTAATGGAGATGGGCTATGACAGTAAAGGGTTAGGCAAACATGCACAAGGCATAGTTGAGCCAATTGTTGTTGAGGAAAGGCCTAGGTATTTGGGTCTTGGTTATGGAAAACATGATGGAGAATGATCCAAAGCCAAGGAGGCACATGATGGTATTCCAAGAAGGACTTTCATTACATGTTCATTACCTCAAGCTTGTGAATTTTGTGTTCATGAAGAATGAAAAAGTTTTATACCCACTTTACAAGAAGATTCTCATAAGCATGCAACTAGTGGAAATGGAAAACAAGAGGATGTTGAAAGATCGAAGGTCATTGAAACCATTGTTGGTATTTTGAAGAGAGTCACTAACACATCAAATTCACCTCCTAAAGAAGGTGACAAGGGTGAATGTGCAAGGTATAAATCTTCCTTTATTCAAGTTTATTTTGATTATGATAAATATGATAACTCTTCACATAAGATTTGGAGACATTTTATATATTCTTTTTGTGGTTTTAATAACCATATTGTTTCAAGGTGTTGGAAGAGGATAACCATACACAGGAAACTTTCCAAACAAAAGAGACTGAAAGCCAAAGGTCCATTGGATAATGGAGGCTATGCTGAAAAGAAGATGCAATTATTTTTCACTCATTTCCATAAGCAGGGTCATCTTGTAGACAACTGTTGGACTTTGCATCCAACAAGTCATCCATGAAATTTGAAGAAGGTGGAGAGAGATTTTGGAAAAGATGGAAAAGAGGATTCTATAATTGATGTGGGTCAGGATGATACACATGATGTAGTGCAACTGAAAGAAGCGTCATTGAAATCGTTTGGAAAGAGATGGTTGGATTTCTTAACTAAATAAGGCCTTGCATTTCTTTTGATAATTGATGCAAATAAGGCAAGATTTGCATTTCCTTATTGATGCATTTCCTTGTTATTTGGATGCATTTCTTTCCTCTTGGAAGTATGTTGCATATTGCATAAAGAAAGATGTTGGAAAAGTAGAGTTATGTTGACTCACTTAGATGCAACAAAGATGGCAATTTGCAATTACAAATTTTCATGTATATTGCATTCTTGAACTTACATGTTTACTCCAGGAAGGTGTTCAAAAGTGCAGTATGTTGACTCACTTTGTTGCAGAAAATTTGGTCATTTCAACTCTTTAAATACTCGTACATACCAGTGGGATCCTTGTACTTGTGATTGTACTTGTGAGAGAATTGAGAATTGTAATACATGCATGAGAGTTTGTGTGTGTGAACAGTGGAATTTTTTATAGTTTCATTGAGTTTGAACATGCATGAGTGTCGGCTTGTGTGGTTGATTGATTGTACATGTATGTTATATCGACTTGGAAGAGTTGATTTTGCTTCCAAATATGAAAGGGAGATGTGACGAATTGTGTCATGAGAATGTGGAATTCTTGTTGTAAATCGTCAAGTTGTTGTTTTTTGCTCGAATTGAAGGTCAATGGTTTAAAGAAGCATGTTTTGTTGATTAATGTTTAGTCGATATTTTATACACCATGATGTAAGAGTACATGGCGATGTTCACATGATGTGACATTTGTTGCTTTGAAGAGGCAAAAAGTAGAGGTCATCAAGTTATGTTCTTGCATGAGTGTTTTTTAAACACCATTAATATTGAAGGGTGTTTCTTGTGACAAGATGTCGCAGGATTTTGGAAGGTCCATGCTTGAGAAAGAGGCTCATAATTAGCCTTCATTCTCAAATCATGACATGAGCAGCATGTTAATACTAGAGGATGCTGGAATCAAGAAGTGAAAGTGGATAAAAATGCAAAAAAACAATTTGTAGCCATTGTATGCGATTTGATGTGTTGACGCCAAGAAGCAAAAGAGATGGCGAATGCATTCTTACAGATGTGGAATTTGGAACCGTGGACGTAAAAGAATGGTCATTTCTTTTCTTATTATTATTGATATTGGAAACTATTGTTGTAGTTCACTAAGATGGACTTAACTTGGAAAAGTGGTTTCCATGGAGAAGCTTGCATCGAATGCATGTGATGCAAAGGAGGAACATGATTCTCAATGGGAAGGCCATTAGTCAGCTTTTCAAGCACTGAGGGATTGATTTGGTACAACATAGTAGTCAGCAAGCAGCTAACAAGTGTTGGATTGGGTCAGCAACAAAAGGATAACATTGGTTGAAGTGCCAAGCCATTGGTAAGGCAAGGCATGTCAGTGAACCCAAGTAGTTGTCATGGAGATTTTTCCAAGTAGAATCGATTGATAGAACTTGGGAAGGAGAATTTTATTCAACTCTCATCATAGAATCAACTTTTATGGGTCCAAAAGCTTGTCAGTGGGAAGGAGTGATTGAAATTTGGATTAGGGGAAAAAATTAGCTCAAAAATAAAATTGCTTAGAATCATTTGAATCCTGAATGAATGTGTCTGTCTCGGAAAAACAATCCCAACAAAACTTGTTTCGTTCAAAACGGAGTTCGTATGAGGAAGATAGAGCCCGCTGACTACTTTGCCAAACAAAAGAAATTTTGAAACAAATGTACAATCACTGCATAGTCAAAAGTATGAACTGCTGACGTGGTAGGTGATTATACAAATTCAAGGTTGGTCAATGGCCTATCCAGATTTTCTAAGTGGCATGTTTTTATTGCTTTACAAGTGCGGTGATGTGGCAAGTTTTGTTTGGTTGAAGGTGGTCCAATGAGGAGGGGACAAGTGGCAAGCCTGGAGGCTGCCACATGTCCCTCCCCAAAGGACTAGTATCAACGCACAATAAAAATTTTATGGAGGCGCCAAGGTTCAACCCCGCGACCTCCTTTGTACAAGATAAACACATTACCGTTGCACTCGTGCTAAGTTTCTTAACAAGTATTGGTATCCGAATGTATTTCTTGTTAAAGAGTTAGGAAATTGGGGGTTAGGAGGGAGCGAGCGCGTGGGCCATCCCCCTCCATGTGAACACCATAACATTTAATGGTTAACACTAACCGCCGGGGCTATAGAAAACCGTAACCGCTTGCCATAACCATGGCATTATCCACCACCATGTGACCTCTACACGAAGACTAGAGGTTAAAGGTTAAGCATACCCACAACATTTTATGCCACAACATGTGAACACTCTGCTTAAGACACTAGCTAACGATTTAGCCTAACTGTGCGCTTGATGCGCTAATCTGCAGTTATCTGTTAGTTAATCAAGCTTAATTTTAATTAAACTGAAGATTAATTTGGTGGGAAATTCGCCAGTAACACCAAATTCGGCACTAACTCCAAAATTAGTGGGACTAACTGGAGTTCCTCCAGTTTTAATGGAGGTTTACTAGGAGAAACAGTTTCTGTCATAACTTTGGAAAAAATCGACCAAATGAGGATCAGGAAAAGGTGTTACTAGATGATTTGAATGCTCTGAACATAATGGAATAGGTTGTAGAGGAAAAGAGACACTTCTATATGTGACTTTTCCACTTTGAAGTTTTAGGAAGCCTAGGGCCACCACGAGAGGAGGTCAAGTCTAGATCAGTTGTAATCTAATTGTAGAGCTTGGAGAGTCATACTTTGGGTTTTTGGATGCTCTGAGTCCATTGAAGTAGGTTTCAAGAGTTTTAGAGCATTGTAAACTATACTTTTTTCCATTTTGAGAAAATACAGAGGTGCAAGCCATGGAAGCTTGACCAAGGAGATGTAGCCCAAGAGGGGTGAAATCCTTTATCAAAACACTTTGTTAAGCATTATTCTTGATGGTTTGATGTACATTTACTTTCTATTGTTCAACACTTGTCTTTCATGTTAGTCTGCTCATGATTCTAACATAAAACTTGACATAAATTTCCCTGTTTTGATTCACAAACACCATAAGGGAATCATGCACTTGAAGCAACTGACAAGAATTTGTTTATAAATCTGAAGTTGAAATTAGCACAACAAAACTAACATTCAATAAAAGATCAATATCGTTGTTGGAGTCAAACTAGTGGTGGCATATATATGGTTAGAGGAGGCACTGGCTACAAGGGAAAGTGGTGTGCGATTTTCACAAAGAATTTGAAGCATTTTTTAATTGCAGAAAGGTACAACAATATTAAAGTTTAAAAGGGTATTTTTTCTTCTTCTTTCATCCTAGAATTTATGGTTTTAGAAAAAATTAGTGGTCTAAACTTCCCCTCCTGGAAAGTAAAAGTACAGGTGCAATTAATGAAGAAAAATTTGTGGAGCATAGTGAAGGGTACAAAAGTGGCACCTATAGATGCCAAACATTTACTTGAATGGAAAAGTAGAGATGATAAAGCTAAGTCCATTATTGGACTTTCTCTTTCAGACTCATAGTTACATTATGTAGATCTCACTAAACCATCTAAAGAAATATGGGAACACTTGATTCAACTGTTCGGTGCAAAGCTACAAATGAAAAATTTTCCATAAAATTGCAGTTATTTAAACTAAAAATGAATGAAGAGACATCTATGTCTAGTCATGTAAATAATTTAATGTCTCTTATAAGACAATTAACTGAAGTTGGTGCCAAGGTGAAAGACGAGGATGCAAAAGCCATCTTATTAAATAGTTTACCTTCAAGTTTTATCAATGTCGTCTTCACCTTAAGTCAAATGTATTCACGCACATTAGATGATATAATTGTAGCACTTTTGGTAGCGGAAAGGAGGTTAAAACTAGAGGATACAAAAGGAAATTCTCAAATAGAAAATGCATTATTTTCAAAGACAAGGATGGGAAAGAAAAATGAAAATAAAAGTGAACTTGAATGCTACTACTATAGGAAAATTGGGCATACAACGTGGAATTGCAATGAACATGCCAACGATTTATTAAAAGGGGAGGTAAAAGAATCAGAAAACATAGCCACAATGAATATTCATTGAATTCTAATGATGAATTCAATGAAGAATTTGAACCTCTCAAACTCTTTTAGAACAATTACACTTCAATGAAAAGGCTCAACATGGATGGTTGTCCAGATAGTATAGAAATTGTGGTTCTAGGGAAGAATCACTCATTTTTTGAAGATGAGGGAGTGGTTTTCTCATGAGGTTATGTGATAGCTTGGGAAATTGTTCAGTAATTGACTTCGAGAGATCCCTGATTCGGGAGTTAAGGAGTGGAACTCGGGAATCCGACTTGCTGACTACACCTTTACGAGGGTCATGAGGCAACTTGATGGAGCCCATGCTGACCTGTAATTTGTAAACCATTTAAAAAATGATTGTGTATTTTGTTGTTATGGGTGGTTTCAATAATTTATGTAATGTAAGCATTGAGGGGGACACTTGGAGTTAATGCTTACATTCTATATGTGAGAAGTTGGTTTGTGAGTTGTTGGAGATGGTTGAGAAATTCTCTCAACTTCTCCTCCTAAACTAGCAATCAATTAGATCTCAAAAACTCTATATAGTAAAGTAATATCTGAATGTAAAATTATGTGTGTGGAAATACATACCTTATGGAATAATATAATGTAAGTTTTCTATCTTTCTTTCTCTTTCCATAACAATAATTTTGGAATATTCAATCATTTTTAATTTTATATTATAATTTTAATATAAAAAATAAATTTTAGATAATGTTTATTTTTAGGTTTAATTTTTATTTTTTTTATCTTAATTTAATAATTTTAAAATTAGAATTATATAAAGTGTAAGAAACCTGCTTTTTAAAATTTAGTGAATAATTTGATTTTTCCTCAAATACAATGATGACTTTCAATCTAAATTGAAAATAATAACCGAGAATTACTATCTTAGAAAATAATAACCGAGAATTACTATCTTAATCTACATTATCGCTAATTAACAACTATGTTTTGTCATAAAAGATAATGATTCCTTGTTATTATTTTCATATTAAATTGAAATTCATCAATTTAATTTAAGAAAAATCAAATTACTCATTAAATTTCGAAGGAACGGGTTTCTTATTCTACCAAATGCCTTTGAATTTTGTGTAGTTTCTCTATACTTTACTTCGTTTCTAAGAAATTTCGAGGGAACGAGTTTCTTATTCTATCAAATGCCTTTGAATTTTGTGTAGTTTCTCTATACTTTACTTAGTTTCTAAGAAAATAAGATATTTTCTTTATTTTTTAGTTTCTAGTAAAATAGGAATAAAAATAAATAGTTGAATTTTGTGTAGTTTCTCTATATTTGACTTCGTTTCTAAGAAAATAAGTTATTTTTATTTTTTAGTTTCCAGTAAAAAAGGAATAAAAATAAATAGGATATTGATCAAATAAAAGTACTTTAAATCATTTTCAATTATCAATATAATTTCCAATTCAATTGTTGTGTAAATTAATGTTCAGTGTAGATTCATTTTAATTGAGGAATGCAGAATAGATTCATCCTAACTCAAAAAAGTGGAAAAGATCAAATTTCTCAAAATGTCAATCTCTTTTAAAATATAAAACTTGAAAATAAATATACCCATTCAAAACTTAAAAAAAAATAGATTTAAATTAATTTAATTATTGATAATTATAACTATAATTATAAATTTTTTATTTCATTTTAAAATAATTATTAATAATTATATTTATTTTATTTTAATTTCTATGTAATTTATCGAGTCAAAATACATTATAACACCTACACCTCTACACTAGAGGACAACCACTTCTGAATGCAACCATTCAATATTCTAGAAAAAGAAATAAAGAATAAACGAATTAAGGAATACTATGCAACCACCTCTGAATGCAACAATTCAATATTCTAGAAAAAGAAATAAACGAATAAACGAATTAAGGAATACTCTGCATAATCAGTATGAGCTTCGAGGAAGATTCATTAACGTTTTCCAAAAGTCATTTGGAAATTGTAAACACAAGTCTCGATCAGGTATGACACACGAAGCTTCACTGGTTGCGTGTCCTGCTCTCTTGGTCGAATAATGAATGATTCTTCGATTAAGCATGACTATTAAACCGTTTCAAGTATGGAAATAAATTTAGTTCATAGAAGCAGCCTGTAACAAAGTCAATTACATACATCAATAATCAAAAGGTCACGAGTTGAGAACAATTAATCCCTCATCTAGTATATGAATTTTAGATTATAGAGCTTCACGTGACATTGTTGCTTCATAAAATGTTTCTCTTTAATCTTAAATGGCACTCTTGTGAAAGTATGTGATTAAGAGTGGATATAGATATTAGGTGCTTCCATAAATTTAAGCATGTTCCAAAGCTATATATCAACTCACTCTTGATCTATTATATCATATTACGCATTCATGAACATGAATGCTATAGAATTCAGTTTACATTTAGTGATTATTTCTGAGATGTTATATGGTTTGAAAAGTATTCTCTAAAAGGTAAATCATCTTTACAAGTGATATACATTTTCTTATATGGTTCATTGGGTTATGTTTCTAATTTAAGAAGATAAAAAAAACATAAAACTTGAATAATACCCTTCTAATTCTATATTTTCTCAATGTCTATATCAAACATATGACCCAATTAATTTAATAATTAAAAAAATAATTCATACAAATAAATTTTCAAAATTGGTAATAAATAATATATATATATATATATATATATTATAATTTAATTTTTAACAAAATTAATAATTATTAATATTCTTAAATTAAGTAAATAACATTTTAAAACTATATAATGTTTTTAAAATATATTTATATTTTAAAAATAAAAATGATTAAAAATAATAAATAAATTGTTAAATACCAAGTCATGCTAACTCGACCAAAAGAGAAATGGCAGTCCATTACAAAACAATATATATAAAATATTGTCTAAAAGAATTATAGGATGTACGAATTTTTTGAATAGATTGGACACCATCGATACGAATCGAAATATTTGGACATTTCAATATGTAATTGAAGACACTAAAATTACGCGGAAATTTCTTGTGCATGGGCAGCCTTAAAAGATGTCGTTTTAATAGTCGTGGAGACTATTCATACTCATGGAAATATCTCGAACTGTCGTTTTAATAGTCGTGGAGACTATTCATACTAATGCAAATATCTGGAATTTTGAATATCTAAGTGGGGAGATACAATACGAATTGTAAGGATTTTCGACACCACATATGTCTACAATGGTATGATATTGTTCACTCTGGGCTTAAACCCTCATGGGTTTCTTTTTGGGCTTTACCCCAAAAAATCTCATACCAATGGAGATATTTATCCATCCTTATATACCCATGATCTTCCCCACTTCTAGTCAATGTGGAACTTTGGTCATATACCCAACATGAAAATATTTAGAATTTTCAATATATAATTGAAGACACTCAAATTAGGTAGAAATTTCTTGTGCATAGGCAGCCTTCAAATATGTCGTTTTAATAGTCGTGGAGACTATTCATACTAATGGAAATATCTCGAACTTTGAACATCTAAATGGGGAGACTAAATTTTATGGAGAAATTTATTGAGCATTTTGAATAGATTGGAGACTAACAATACGAATGGAAATATTTGGAATTTTCAATATGTAATTGAAGACACTAAAATTAGGTGGAAATTTCTTGTGCATGGGCAGCCTTAAAATATGTCGTTTTAATAGTCGTGGAGACTATTCATACTAACGGAAATATCTCGAACTTTGAATATCTAAGTGAGGAGACTAAATTTTATGGAGAAATTTATTGCGCATTGTTTTTGAAAACTTTTGGATAATTTTGAACTTACTTACCTCCTCATGTTTCCTTTCGTACGCGTGGGAGCAGATAGTGTAAATCTAGTTCACACGGTTTCACGGACCTCTTTGACTCCTTTACAGCTTCACGTCGCACTTCGTACACGTGAGTGCAGACAGAGGAATTCTAGTTAAGACACAGGAATTCCAGTTACATGGTTTGAAAAGTATTTTCTAAAAGGTAAATCATCTTTACAAGTGATATACTTTTTTTTATATGGTTCATTCTGTTATGTTTCTAAGTCAAGAAGATAAAAAATAAAAAATAAAAAAAAACATAAAACTTGAATAATACCTTTCTAATTCTATATTTTCTCAATGTCTATATCAAACATATAACCCAATGAATTTAACAGTTAAAAATATAATACATACAAATAAAGTTTCAAAATTGGTAATAAATAAACAAAAATAAATAAATATATATATATATATATATATATATATATATATATATAATAATTTAATAACTAACAAAATTAATAATTATTATTATTTTTAAATTAAGTAAATAACATTTTTAAACTATATAATGTTTTAAAAATATATTTATATTTTAAAAATAATTATAAATATATTTATATTTTAAAAATAAAAATTATTAAAAATAATAAATAAATTGTTAATACCAAGTCATGCTAACTCGACCAAAAGAAAAATGGCAGTCCATTACAAAACAATATATATAAAATATTATCTAAAGGAATTATAGGATGTACGAATATTTTGAATAGATTGGAGACCATCAATACGAATGGAAATATTTGGAATTTTCAATATGTAATTGAAGACACTAAAATTACGTGGAAATTTCTTGTGCATGGGCAGCCTTAAAAGATGTCGTTTTAATAGTCGTGGAGACTATTCATACTAATGGAAATATCTCGAACTTTGAACATCTAAATGGGGAGACTAAATTTTATGGAGAAATTTATTGAGCATTTTGAATAGATTGGAGAC
Organism: Pinus tabuliformis; assembly: GCA_031772625.1. Lineage (NCBI taxonomy): Eukaryota > Viridiplantae > Streptophyta > Pinopsida > Pinales > Pinaceae > Pinus > Pinus tabuliformis. Next base: position 98,981,338 of record CM062819.1, on the reverse strand, counting down.
TAACAATACGAACGGAAATATTTAGAATTTTCAATATGTAATTGAAGACACTAAAATTAGGTGGAAATTTCTTGTGCATGGGAAGCCTTAAAATATGTCGTTTTAATAGTCGTGGAGACTATTCATACTAATGGAAATATCTCGAACTTTGAATATCTAAGTGAGGAGACTAAATTTTATGGAGAAATTTATTGCGCATTGTTCTTGAAAACTTTTGGATAATTTTGAACTTACTTACCTCCTCATGTTTCCTTTCGTACGTGTGCGAGCAGATAGTGTAAATCTAGTTCACACGGTTTCACGGACCTCTTTGACTCCTTTACAGCTTCACGTCGCACTTCGTACTTGTGAGTGCAGACAGAGGAATTCCAGTTAAGACTTTTTCACGGGGCTCATTGAAATTTCATTTGCAGATAGCTTTTAACTTACTCTACCGTTTCACGTCGCACTTTATACGCATGGGAGCAGAGAACGGGGGAGCTTGTAATAAATGGTTGGCCAATAGTTTTGTTGATACATAAGTATAGAACGTGACACTAATTACACTATAGAACATGACAGGAATTACACCCGAAGGGTCTTTTCTCTGCGGGGTGTGCAGCGCATCCAATCTTAGCTCCCCATTTCATCGTCCTCATGGAAAGGGTTGTGGAGGTTTGCGTTACACCAAAACCCGCAGGTTTTGGTAAACATTCCAATCCAGTAACTAGGATCCCCAGTGTCACGCCCCCAACCTTGTGGTAGTCTTTCAACCACACTTGGCGAAGTGCGGCACCACCAAACACTTTCTTTTCACCAATACTTATGTTCGTGGACTACGCCTAATTCACTTTTCCCTACTTAGTTTGTGTTTCGCAACCAAGTATAATTATGTTTATCCTTTATACCAATGAACACCCATACACATTCATTAACATCAACAATTATAAATGAGAACACAATTGCATAGTATAAAGGGAGGGACAACTCCCTGAACAATGAGTCTGCCTGAACAATATATTATAACAGTCTAAAATGCTTTACAAGTATACTTGGAAACTCCAAGTTTCATACTTAGCCAAATTTACAATGTTCGACTTTCACCAAAGTCTCACCGTGCACACTTGCACGACAGGCGGGCGCTCACCCGAGTCACCCAAGAACCCGTGCCAAGTCGTTGCACAAACTGGGCGCTCCTCCGTTTCACCGTCGGGCACCTTTGCAAAACCGGGCGCCACACTCGTGCACGCCTCAACCGTCTATTGGGCACCACACATCCGTGCACGCCCTCACCCAACCACCGGGCGCTTCTGCCCGCACCTTCACCCACAACCGCGCTTCACCATGCACACCTGCCCAAGAATGGGTGCATACTAAATCTGTGCCTTCCTTAGCTTCTGCGCACTTAGACTGCGCCTTCACCTTGTAGAGCGAATGTGTTGAATGATGGATTGATGTCCAAATGAGTTTCAACACACTTCTATTTATACCAAGTGCAGGGCGTAGTCTAGCTGCCCAGCCGACTCGCCCAAAGCCCCTTGCTCCATCGCAAACGCTTCACTTTACCATGTCGGCTCCTCATAAACGTAGGTCGGCCTCCATACAAGTCTAAGTCATGCTCCCACGCATATAACATGCTCGCCCATCCTCCATACATGCGCATATTGTCATATCGCACTCTTGAATGAGCTCGCACTTGTCCCAAAACGTGCGCCTGAGGGATGAACCGCTCGTCACACAAACCAGGAGAATGCAGGTCGTTACATCCTCCTCCACCTGAAATCGTTTTCGTCCTCGACAACATACCATCCTGGTACTCATCCACCAAGATCAACATCAATGTCTGTCTCATCCTTGGTCCATGATGTCAACTCCTCCACATACTGCAAACATCCCTCCAACATATGTAGAACTCCATCTCCACCATGTGTCATCCTCATCCTGTGAATTGTCATCCTTCCTACCTGATGCCAACATCTCTCCGTGCACTTCCGGACCCCATGTCTGAACTAGTTGGGTAGCTAATCCAACTGTCACGCTCAAGCCATGAGAGTGAACATCCTTATGCCTTCACCAGTCTATCTCGAATTCTGCCACATCTCAGACTCACCAAGAATCTCTCCACCATGTTCAGGTCCATGGAAACTCCATCCCATCTGCAACATGTCATGATGCTTGATGCCAAGCCATCCCTGCATCATCTTCCATACCTGCTCAACATGTTTTAAGGACTCATTGCCATGAGCAGCTAACAATGAGCCCCATCTTTTATGTCATCTAAGAAGATGTGGAGGGAGTAGAGCTTGAAGGCTCACCCTCACTAATCAACTCAATCCATCTGTCAGGATCTTCTATCTCCATCCTCTGTAGATAAGTGACCCGATCCTCCTTCCAGACATTCGGCCTCACATATGTTTGCTCATCATCATCATCATCCTCAACCACTTCTAGCCTTCTTGATAAATCCAAGATACTATCTGAAAGTGTCCGGATGACCAATGACTGCTCGGTAAGCTTTGCCTCAGCAGTAGACAACCACTTACTCATGTCTTCCATTCGCTTCTCATCCCCCATCTGCATCACTGCTAGTTTACAATCAGGCTTTGTCACTCCAATGGTTGGAACACCAATGGGTACATCTTCCCTTCCATCGTAAATGTACAGCTTCTTCAAATGTGGAACAATCATAGCATCAAATTGTTTCATGAACTCCATCCCCAGCACAGCCTCATAGTCATCAATTCGCACTATAGTGAAGTCAACCTTCCCTGTCCACTCACCTAGTGTTGTATCCACTTTTTCAGCTACACCAAGAACTTCAGCAGGAGGAGAATTGACTATCTTCATCTGTGCCTTCACTGGTACAAATTTCAGCGCAATTATTCTCGCAGTATCTTCTCCGATGAACTTGTGAGAGGCCCCACTATCCACCATATTGAGTATATCAGCACCTCCAACCTTCATCCGAACATACTCCAAATTGTTCCTCTCAGGATCCCTCCGAGAGACCACCTCTGTAGCAGCAGCAGCTCCAAGAATCTGCATCGTCCCCACAGAAGCTTCTTCTTTCTTCGTATTAGATTGTGCAATCGCAGCCACTTTCGGTCTAGAAGGACAAGTCTTCACCGTATGTGGTCCAGCACATATCCAACACTTCAAGGCTTTCTTCATCTTCAAATTATCATCCGATTTTGAAGCATCATCCTTCTTCTTCTCTTTCGGCTTATCGGACTTCTGCTTCCTATCATCAGAAGTCTCATCATAATGCTCCACCAACCTGTCCACAGCAGCAAAAGCTTCCTCAAGTGTTCTAATCCTCTGCCTCTTCACTTCATTGCGTGCCCAAGGTTTCAACCCAATAATGAAATTGAACACCTTGTCCCTCTCCACCATGTTGGGAAGTTCCAGAACCGCACTTGCAAACTCCCGCTGATATGTCTGAAGGTTCCCTGTCTGCTTTATGAACTTAATTTTCATCCTTGCTTCCCACGTTTCATCCTGAGGACTGAAATGAGCCTGCAAAGCTTTCTTCATGTCATCCCACGAAGTAATGTCACCAGCACTACCATTGGCAATCTGATCCATCCTCCTTCGCCACCACATCTTAGCATCCTTTGTCAAGAACTGAGCAGCCACTTTCACCTTTGTCTCATCATCGGATAGACCCAAGCGTTCCAAGTATTGCTCCATGTCCCATAGAAAGTTGCCAAGAGTCTTTGCACTCCTTGTACCATCATAAGATTCTAGTTCCTTGACTTTCACATGAGGCACTCCTCCACCTGAGTTATGCCTCACGGCCTTCTTCAACACCGCGATCTCATCTCTGGCTTCATCAAGAGATTTATGCAAGCCCATGATCTCTGCAAGACCTCGGTCCCTTGCCTCTTCAATCTCCTTGACCTTTACTTCAAGTTGTGTACACATAAGATCAGTGTACTCGTGTTGAGTCCGGAGTTCATCGAGCTCATCCCGCATCTTCGAATTGGCCTCTTGTTCCTTATCGAACAAGTCCATCTTCTTAGTCCAGAAGTTCTCCATGTCCTCCATTCTTTCCAACACTTTTTCCATAAGTGCTAAAGTAGCATCCTTCGCACCGTGACTAGACCCAGCCTGAGATTCAACTGCCATTGCTAACAGCTTCCTTCTCTTTTGCAATCTAGTTTCGACCATCCAACAGCTTCACCAAGGTGCCTGCAACCCAAGTCCTTGATGCAACACTTATCAGGAAGTGTTTCACCAACCTCTTTCACCTGCAAGTACCTGCTTCACTGTCACCAACTCCAAGTGTCTACACACCTGCACTTCGTCATGAGCAACCCTGCTCTGATACCACCTGTCATGCCCCCAACCTTGCGGTAGTCTTTCAACCACACTTGGCGAGGTGTGGCACCACCGAACACTTTCTTTTCACCAATACTTATGTTCGTGGACTACGCCTAATTCACTTTTCCCTACTTAGTTTGTGTTTCGCAACCAAGTATAATTATGTTTATCCTTTATACCAATGAACACCCATACACATTCATTAACATCAGCAATTATAAAAGAGAACACAATTGCATAGTATAAAGGGAGGGGCAACTCCCTGAACAATGAGTCTGCCCGAACAATATATTATAACAGTTTACAACGCTTTACAAGTATACTTGGAAACTCCAAGTTTCATACTTAGCCAATTTTACAATGTTCGACTTTCACCAAAGTCTCACCGTGCACACTTGCACGACGGGCGGGCGCTCACCCGAGCCACCCAAGAACCCGTGCCAAGTCGTTGCACAAACCGGGCGCTCCTCCGTTTCACCGTCGGGCACCTTCGCACAAACCGGGCGCCACACCCGTGCACGCCTCAACCGTCCGTCGGGCGCCACACACCCGTGCACACCCTCACCCAACCACCGGGCGCTCCTGCCTGCACCTTCACCCACAACCACGCTTCACCATGCACGCCTGCCCAAGAATGGGCGCATACTAAATCTGCGCCTTTCCTTAGCTTCTGCGCACTTAGACTGCGCCTTCACCTTGTAGAGCGAATGTGTTGAGCGATGGATTGATGTCCAAATGAGTTTCAATGCACTTCTATTTATACGAAGTGCAGGGCATAGTCTAGCTGCCCAGCCGACTCGCCCAAAGCCCCTTGCTTCATCGCAAATGCTTCACTTTACCATGTCGGCTCCTCATAAATGTAGGTCGGCCTCCATACAAGTCTAAGTCATGCTCCCACGCATATAACATGCTCGCCCATCCTCCATACATGCGCATATTGTCATATCACACTCTTGAACGAGCTCGCACTTGTCCCAAAACGTGCGCCCAAGGGATGAACCACTCGTCGCACGAACCGGGAGAACGCAGGTCATTACACCCAGGGTGGAAATTACGGATTCCATAGAGGTGCGGTGATTCTTCCAACACCCCCCTCAAACGCAGCTCGGGGGAATCGAACCTGGGTCCAATCTCTGATACCATGTGGAGGTTTACCGTTACACCAAAACCTGCAGGTTTTGGTAAACATTCCAAACCAGTAACTAGGATCCCCAGGGTGGAAATTACGGATTCCATAGAGGTGCGGTGATTCTTCCAACAAGGGTTGGGTTTTGCGCTGGTCATCGTTTGTTTGACCATGGATTGTGAGAGGTTTTTGTGGTTGCTCATCTCCACCCATGAGCTTATGCATTGATTCTCCAAATATTCTGCACCCATGAGCTTATGTGTTGATTCTCCAAATATTCTGCAATGAGATGGACATGGCCTGAGCTGATTTTCCAAATATTCTGCAATTATATAGACATGAACGGCAGTGAAATAATTAACCACGTCTAACCGCGTTTATGTCCATCTAATTACAAAATATTCAGAGAATCAACAATAGAATCTATTGTCGGTCTCATGCATTAGGCCTGGCTAGAGCTATATGTGAGCCTGCCAATGAGAGCCCTCCATTTTCGTCCTATGTACACTACATAAACTGGGAATTGGGTCAACAACAACTACTCCATGGAACAATAGCTAACCCTACAATTTGACCACGTGGCGATGGCGCGGGTGTTGTTCCAATGAATTTTCTCACGTTGTTTTCATCAATGACCACCGACGAGGACCACACTTCTGCATTTGCCGGTGAGGTCAAAATCGTCAAGGTCGAAGCACACATGGTGAAAATGGTAGAGGCCAATGGAACTGGTGAAACTATCAGAGCCAAAGTAGTAGAGGCAACGGATTGAAGTGGTGCTATAGAGAGCAGTCTTTTAATATAGCCACACCTGACTTCATTTAAGGAGGAGAGAAACTTCATCTCTGATTTGAAGGAATTAGAAAGGAAAACATTGCAGGAGTTGAAATGTCAGATTGAGGAAACAATCTTGAAAAAATAATTCAGCAAGCATGAAAACGAGAAACCTGATAGTAAGGATGGTGAACCAAAGAAACGGGATCGCTAAGGATGCTTGAGGCACTTAATCGCTTCCTTAGTTTTAGTGAAGGGAAGCGATTTTCATAGCCTCAGTGAAACTAAAACCTTTACCCTCGAAGGGTATTGTCTCCAGATCAAATTTATCTGCTATTATTCTCCATAGGCGTTTCCATTTAAACACATTTGGATTAGCACAATTAAAGGCCTGGTTTTTGGTGTAAGGGCCTATGGTAGCCTAAATTTATTGCTTTGCAATCAATTCTGCATCAGAGGCATCCATGAATTGTTCCCATGTAATTATGTTGCCAGGGTATTTGAAAAGCAACCCCTCATGTTTGCAATTGGTAGTGTAAACACATAGTGTTCTTATAATATTCATCAAGCTCCAAGGAGCAAAACCAAATATGATTTTCGGACGCTGAATGGACCAAGTTAATCCTTCTTTCTTCTTGGAAAACTCAAAAACAACGTTCTCTAGAGTGTAGTAAAAATTGGGCACATTTACCCTAGGAAACTCTATGATGTGGTTGAAAATTGCGATTCGTGACCACATTATGAAATGGCCCTGAGTAGTGTTTCCACTGGTCTGAAGACATGTGCTGTAAATTCTCAACATTATGCAAGAGTGTATCTGACACATTACTCAACATTCTTTCATTGTCCTCAAAGTTTTTCTCCTCTGTCTCTCTGTTCACCCAAACGACCAACCCGTAGGAGATGTGTGACACTTTTAATGGTGAGATCTTTTCTAATGTAATCTATCTATCTAAAACATCACATTTAATATTTTCAAGTGGATTATCTGGAGACCAATCTAGCTTAGGCCTTCTAGCAACTCCATAAATCTTCTGAGGTTCACCAGGAGCATTAGATAAAGGAAACATTTCTGCCAAGCTATTACCTACACTACTTGTTACCCCCAAGACCAATGCCACTCGCCAGAACTTTCACCATTGGTTTGAAATTTTCTCTACATTTAAGAAGGTAAGAGTTACCGAAAAAACAATCGCAATAATGCAATATAATGAAGCAACAACAATAATCTAAAATGCAGCAAAAGGCTTATCATTTAAGTTTTTAATCCATCTAAACATAGGTTGGTTAATCACATAGAGGTTGCTAAGCTTAATTATGCACATTCTGAATTCTAATGTTTACTTACTACATATGCCATTTACTTGACCTTGATATATTCATTGGTTGAGCTTCAACATCCTCAAGATGTATATCAAGGCAAGTTTAGATGGGTTTGTGCTACAAATATGCCCATATTCCCAATCTACATTCAATGCACCCATACCAACAGAAAATGTTGATGAATCCTCTATGCTCACCCTGTAGACCACATCAATCTGTGTGAATTTGACATATGAATCCTGGAATTTGACATATGAATCAAGTGGCTTTTAAAGTATCTATGCTAATGTTCATCGACACACACTTAGTACGAATACATTGGAAAACTCCTGTAACAGGCGCATGTATGATCCTCTTTCTTCCTTACCCAAAAGAGAACTAAGGAAGATTGGTCTAGGGTTTTTGGTCATTCCAAGTTTTTTTTTCTTGGACTTCATCTTTAGTTAGCAGGATATGGTTCGATTCTTATTCTATCTCTTCTTCGACGAACTCGTACACTTCATCTTCCTCATCGTCCTCTTCGGGTTCGTCTACAGACACCATGTGAACTCTACACCATTTGAAGAACTTAAGGCTTGACCTTTCGCTATTTGTGCGAAATTGTACTTTTGAATATTCACATTTAAACACATTTCCATTAGCACAATTAAAGGCTTGGTTTCCATTTAAACACATTTCCATTAGCACAATTAAAGGCTTGGTTTTTGGTGTAAGGGTCTATGGCAGCCCAAATTTCTTTCTTTGCAATCAATTCTGCATCAGAGGCATCCATGAGTTGTTCCCATGTAATTATGTTACTAGGGTATTTGAAAAGCAACCCCTCATGTTTGCAATTGGTAGTGTAAACACACAGTGTTCCTATAATATTCATCAAGCTCCAAGAAGGAAAACCAAATATGATTGTTGGACGCTGAATGGACCAAGTTAATCCCTCTTTCTTCTTGGAAAACTCAAAAACAACATTCTCCATAGTGTAGTAAAAATTGGGCACATTTACCCTAGGAAGCTCTTCATGAAACAGTGGGATGATGTGGTTGAAAATTGTGATTCCTGGCCACTTTATCAAATGTCCCTGAGTAGTGTTTCCACTAGTCTGAAGACATGTGCTGTAAATTCTCAACATTATGCAAGAGTGAGTCTGACAAATTACTCAACATTCTTCCATTGTTCTCGAATTTTTTCTCCTCTGTTTCTCTGTTCACCCAAACGACCAACCCATAAGAGATGTGTGACACTTTTAATGGTGAGATCTTTTCTAATGTAATCTATCTATCTAAAACATAACATTTAATATATTCAAGTGGATTATCTGGAGACCAATCTAGCTTAGGCCTTCTAGCAACTCCATAAATCTTCTGAGGTTCACCAGGAGCGTTAGATAGAGGAAACATTTCTGCCAAGCTATTACCTACACTACTTGTTACCCCCAAAACCAATGCCACTCGCCAAAACTTTCACCATTGGTTTGAAATTTTTTCTGCATTTAAGAAGGTAAGAGTTACCGATAAAGAAATTGCAACAATGCAATATAATGAAGCAACAAAAATAATCTAAAATGCAACAAAAGGATTATCATTTAAGTTTTTAATCCATCTAAACAGAGGTTGGTTAAGCACATAGAGTTTTCTAAGCTTAATTATGCACATTCTGAATTCTAATATTTACTACATGGGCCATTTGTGTGACCTCGATATATTCATTGGTTGAGCTTCAACATCCTCAAGATGTATATCAAGGTAGGTTTAGATGGGTTTGTGCTACAAATATGTCCATATTCCCAATCTACATTCAATGCACCCATACCATCAGAAAATGTTGATGAATCCTATACGCTCAACCTGTAGATCACATCAATCTGTGTGAATTTGACATATGAATCCTTGAAATTCGCAACGTTGACATGCATATCAAGTGCCTTTTAAAGTATCTATGCTAATGTTCATATTCAATACATCAACACACACTTACTACGAATATATTGGAAAGCTCCTATATCAGGCACATGTATGATTCTCTTTCTTCCTCACCCAGAAGAGCACTGAGGAAGATTTGTCTAGGGTTTTTGGCCGTTCCAAGGTTTGTTTCTTGGACTTCATCTTTAGTTGGCGGGATAGGGTTCGATTCTTGTTCTGTCTCTTCTTCGACGAACTTGTACACTTCATCTTCATCGTCATCCTCTTCGGGTTCGTCTACTGACACCATGTGAATTCTACACTGTTTGAAGAACTTAAGGCTTGACCTTTCACTATGTACGCAAGATTGTACTTTTGAATCTTCATCTCCACTCCACTGTCACACCCTTCACCTGTCAGAATAATAATCACTCTTACTATTCCTTAGTCGGCCGGGAGTTAATAACCGGTAGAGTTAGGAAGAATGTAAATGGCAGTGAGTGAAACCTCAATAGATTTACCAATTAGATGCATGTATAAATTGTCTTATCTTGATTAGAATCTGCAAGCTCTTTGATAGAGTCTTCATTTCTGATATGGTATCAGAGCCATAGTCAAGTGGGCTCAGTGGAGTGAAGAGCTAAGGGCTCGGTGTTCTGTTGGAAGAGTTGTTGCTCCTTGTGCATGATGAGGAGTAGTCGAAGTGATTGGCAGAGCCTAAGTGTTCTCCTTAAGATTCTTGCTATTGACATAATTGGTCTATGCTTGGGTCTAAGTGCGGCTTGAGGAGGCGATGTGAGTGTGGCTTGAGGACATGGTGGTGGTGAGGCCTTGTTCTGAGTGTAATTGTGTGTGGAGTCGTCTATGCATGTGAGGATCTGGAATCAGATTGTTGTGGGGAGTCAACTCTGAAGAGCGAACCATTTGTGGAGTTTTTGGTGTGGCTACGTGACCTGTAGAGGGTCGAACAAGGCATGGAGGCATTGTTGTGGAGTCAAGTGAATTGTTGTGTATATTGTAATTATTGTGGAGTTAAAAAGTGTTGTGCGAGTGCGGAGCTCAGAAAGTTCTACAAGCATTGAAATGCGCACGAAGTCTAGCCCTAGAACCATGAACTTTAGCTACAACATAGTTACTGATCAAACAAGAAAATTACCTAGTACCTATTTTTTTGAGGTAGCAAAAAATCACCCGATTTTGAAAAGTGATGATTCAGAAATCACCTTTTTTTTAGCATATTTTTGGCACTTTAAATTTTCTTATGTATCAAGTATGAACAATTTTTTTTAAATGTTAGTGATTTTCATGCTGATTTTGCAAAATGTTGATGCAACATCAACACATTTTTTAGAGGGCTTATTTTTTACACTTTAATTTTTTTGTATCTATCAAGTATGAATATTTTTTTTTTGTTAATGATTTTCATTTTGATTTTGAAAGTGTTGATGCAACATCGACTCTTTTTGTTTAGAGGGCTTATTTTTTACACTTTAAATTTTCTAATATATTAAGTGTGGATATTTTTTTAAAATGTTGGTGATTTTCATGTTGGTAATAAAAAAAAATGCATGACAAAAAAATTAAATATTAAAAAAAACAACAACGACAACAATAATAATGTTTGAAAAAAACAAAATTAACCTATAAAAACAAAAAAAAATATCAAATATTGAAAAAAAATAAAAACAATAAAAAAAAACACGAAAAAATTAAAAAATAATAACAAGTAATAAAGCATAAAAATAAAAATAAAAATAAAAAACATGACAAAAATATCAAATATGAAAAATATCTTAAAAAAAAAAAACTATAAAATGTAAAAAAAACCAAAATTAACTTGTAAAATTTAAAAATTTAAACAAAAAATAAAAAAATGGAAAATATTTCAAAAATACACATAATTTAAGAAAATAAATAAAAATTAACAAACAAACAAAAAATCAAAAACAATTTTTTTTTAAGTTGAAAGAAAATGTAAAATAAAAACAGAATAATTAAAAAAATAACAAGTTAAAATATAACACACACACACATATATTCCTTTTTTTTTTTATGTAGGGTTTGTGTCGATGCTCGTCTAGCTACCTGATCCCATTATGTGTAATTTGATAGTTGATTTTAAAAATTTCGTTATAATAAATCAAGTCTATCTCCACAATGTGTCAATACCATAGTTGGTCTTTAAGTTTTCATTACAATGGGTTGAGTTCACCTACACTACGTATCAATTTGATGGTTGGTTTTTAAATTTTTGTTGCAATGTATCAAGTTGTCTTAGGCTAAGATTTTAAAATTGTTATACATTTAGCATTTAAAAAATAAATTACTCTACGTATAATAATTCTTTCATTCAGGTGTTCATTTTTAAAAACAAATTAGTCATAAAAGTTTTCTATAATGTCATGCTTGAAATATTTTGAAAACTTAAGATTTTTTTATAGTCATAATCTTTGGTTTTAATTCCATGGTTGAAAAATCGTCAAGATTTTAATGTTTTTCCAAGTCATGATATTTTTTTTTTTAATTTTATGGTTGAAAACAATTATAAGTATTTTTTCTTTAGCACTATGCCTGAAAATTGTTGGAATTTTAAGGTTTTTCAAAGTCATGATATTTTAAATTTAATGTCATGCTTAAAAATCTTAGAATTTTAAGGTTTTTCAAAGACGTGATATTTCACCTTCAAAGTCATGCTTGAAAATCGTTGGAAATTTAATTTTTTTCGGAGTCATAATATTTTATTTTTAACGTCATTATTAAAAAATGTTGAAAATTTACCACGAAAAAAAAAAAAAAAAAAATCCAGCATCAGCACTTGTTTTTTTTTTTTTTTTTTTTTTTGCAGGGTGTCTTTTGCACACAAAAAATTGGTTTTTACTGCCATTTTTAAAAAATGTTGAAAATGTACCCCGAAAAAAAAATGTTATTCCAGCATCAACACTTTTCATTTTTAGTCTATTTTTTTTTGGGGGGGGGCTTTTGGGCTAGAGTACCCATTTTGAGGTAATAGTTCTCGTTTGATTAGTAATTATGTTCTACATGCTAGACTAGAGTTTGTCACTCAGAAGAACCACCATTGTATCTGCTAATGTGTCTCTGGTTTTGGGTGGAGCGAGCCTTCATTGATCATTGTGTGAAGGGAGCCTGCAGAGCACACTTTGTTCCTGTAGAAATTGCTCCACAGATTTGTCACCATTGAAGGTGGTGTTAGGCAATTTGTTGAATTTGTCAAGTTTTTTTAATCATGAGCAAGTATTATTCACTCATAGCGTAGTTAATTGAAGGACTTTTGGAGTTGTGAGTTGTTGTGAGGCTGCTTAGGGTGAGCTTAGGGGCGTGTGAGCCAAGGTTGTTTTCCAAGTGAACTGAGCCATTTGAGCTTGGAAGAGCATAGGGCGTAGCTAACGTTGTGTAGTGTCACCGATGGAAGTGGAGTGTGCACCGAAAGAGGAAATTGGGGTTGTGTGGTGTGTTGAAGTTTATATGGTGTGAAATTTTGTGAGTGGCTACTGAGAGTAAGCCAAGTCGTGTAGTTTAAAATCGCGCCCTATGTGGATTGAGAATTGTGCTACTGTGGATTTAGCATTGTGTGGAGGTGTTGTTGAACCTACTACTTGTGGAAGAGCACCACACATGTTGAAGTGGAGAAGCAACATTGAAACTGTTTTGTGAGCCAATGTACTATGTTAAACCTGCGAAACATTAGAAATATAATTTGAAGTTCTTGAGGTGTGAACATGTGATATGGTGGAACCTAAGTGATTTTTTGAAGTTGTGTGTAATCCTGGAGCCAACATGTAACGCAATGAGTGGCCAGTGTATGTGCCTAAGCGGCCTCGTTGAGAACGTGTCGAATATCATTTAGATATGCGAAAGGATTTTGTTGGCCTGGATCTATGTGTTGGGTGAGAGATCCAAGGGTGTGAAAGTGGTTGTGATGCTATGGTGTAGTTGTAATTCATTGAGAGCCGCATCCTTGTGCGATTTATTATACAATCTGCGTACTGGAACCAGTGAGCTTAGCCTCTAGAAATCATTTATGGGAGCCTAGGTGTTGCATATATGAATTTAGAAGTTGGAGAAAAGAGATTATATGGTGAACCTGACGTGAAAGGTCTAAAGGAGTAGCTACAGTGGAAGGTGTGAGGCATTATATGTCTCTTTTGTGTTATTGAGTTGTTGTTGTGGTGTAAGTGGCCATGTTGGAATGCAACCTCGGCCAATTTTTGTCTAGGTAAATCCTCTCTGTGGACAAAGACAATCCCTCTAGCCCAATGAGTGGGTCTAGAAACCAAAGTGACAATCTACTAGACACTTTCCTAAGTTACAATTAACAAGAGAGATGAAGAATATGGCCTACCTCGTTCTGCTACTATCTATATCTCCTTTGTTGAAGACCTTGGATCACTTGCATTATGGGCTCGTTCCTACTATTCATAGCATTTATGCACCTTCAAAAGAGATCAAGAAACAACAAGGCAGGAAAATATAAATAGCATATTCAAAAGTAACCTACTTATCTTATCAATGAATGTTAAGCTAAATGATACATGAGCATACACATTTAGGGAAAATGAACCATCAGTTGTTTATTAATAGAAAATAAAGGGAAGCATACAACCAAGCCTTGATGTTGATAGGTTCTCATTGAATGAATATCCAAGTCCATGTTAAGCTCTCCAAGCACTCCTTCTCCAACCCAAATGAGCAGCATATAGGCACAATCTTAGCATAAGGGTGCAAATAGGCATAGACCAGCCATTTGGGAATGGGAGAGGATGAATATCTAGGCTAGGAAAGGGAGTTAGGGTCTCTCCAAAGATAGGAATAGGCCCTTATCTCAAGGAGGTAGCTCATAGGGATAAGACCAAGAGGCAAATTTGGGAGAATTTGACCTCATCTATGCCAAACAACCTCTAGCTTGTCACTCTGGAAGCTTCTAGATCACAAAGCTTCTCATCCTCTTTGGGGAAATTTCATTTTTGGGATCATCACGGGTATACAAGTGAACAAAGAGAAACCATCAAGGGTCAAGTGCAGTGCAACAGGCGATCACTATTTTTTTTAGTCTCATAAGCATGATGATTCTCAAAGTAGGGTTTTAAAGTTATTTCCTTCAGGGGAAACTCAAGGAATTTTCCAATCAAAGTCTCAGGAAGGATTTGAACTACATATATGAATGAATACACTACATGACGGTCATGTTTCGGGCACTTCGGGGTATGTCACGAGGAAGTGCAAGAGGTGTGACAAAATATTGTGTAACAACCCTGTTCAGTTGCATGCATGACCCAGTTTGTTGCATGAGGGCATAATCCAAGAAAATAGGGACAACCTTAACTGCTTATTAACTAATCATTTCATGTGATGACAAGTGGCACTCATCCAAGGATTAGTTTTTCAAGTTAAAATATTTAAGTAAAGTCAGTTAATCATTCTTTCCATAATCATTTCATTTGAGTTGAGCACGCAACTAGAGAATCAAGAAGCTCTTCATTAACTAGTGCAGAAAGTATGTTTATATGCTCAATATTTTCACTTTTTTTCATGATTTCATTATCAAATATTGATTTGTTTGTTTTCATACTCTTGTTTTGCAATTTGTTTGTGGATTTTTTTTTTAATCTTCATCTTTCAAGTGTTTATCCACTATCACATGCAAGAGACTTTTCGTAGTCTTAAAACTGTTCATCTTCCACCATGGATGTGACAACAACTATAAAGCCTTGAAGATAATTCTTCTCCTCATATTAGCATAAAATCTTGTTGATTGAACTTTTTTCTAAGATTTTTACATGCAAAGCACACTTCTTGAGCTCGAAGCTCCTTCACCCTGAAAAATTGCGCCATGTGTGATCAAGTTTTCGTCTGTAGTGCATGAGCACATCACGAAGGCATGAAGCCTATCCCTTCGACCCTTCAAAGTTCTACATTGTGCCCGCCTTACCTTAGAGTGTATGAGCACATCACGAAGGCACAAAGCCTCATCATTCAACCCTCCATCATGCAAAAATGTTCCCTCCTTTTCCTTGAGCACATAGGCACACTTTGAAGACCCAAAGCTTTGTTCCTTCATCCTTCGTCCCTTCGGAGTGTGATAGTGTGCCCTCCTTGTCTCTTTGGGCACATGGGCATACAAGGAAGACCTGAATTCCCTTTATCTAACCCCTTAGATCCTTTGTGGTGTGGCAATGCATCCTAGTTGATTTTAGCCTCTTTCTTGAGTGCATGAGCACACTACGAAGCCCTGAATGACCATGCATGTTCCATTCATGCTTTGAATGTGCGCCCTCCTAGTTTTAATGTGTACATTTTCTTGCATGCAATTTATTTTAGGCTTTCGTTCATTGTTTTTCATGATATATCATCCATAATGGCTCTTTGAACGTGATTTACAAGTATTGCTACATAGTTAGTTGTTTTAAGTTGATATTGTCGTTATGAGTGTGATTCAGAAAAAATATGTTCATACCAGGTGTTATCACTTTGTGATCATCTATTGGAGACATTACACCATGAAAATAAGTCTCTAAAGAAATTTTACAAGTAAGCATTGATGATCCTGTCGAAGTTGTAAAACCAAGTATTTATATATACACGGACACTCAATGTTTTATTGACAAAACTACAAAGGTCACATGGAGCAAGACCTATAACACATTAATGTAGGAGAAGTTTCTTGAGGACCTAGAAGATGTGCATGCATACATAAAAATTAAGAAGTCTAGGGTGCAAAGGATCACATGTAGATTCCCGATCACGCCATGTGAAAAATATATTGAATGGATCATCACACACATGGATGACTCTCACCTTGTGTTTTGTAGTGAGAGTGGCAGTCATATCACCACTTATTTTGGTGAGGATATGTAGACATAATATAATATAGAGATATAACAAACACGATGGTCATGCAAGAAGTGGCAAATCAATTAGACAAGGGATTATTGGGAATTCTTCACACGAGGAAGAAATCTCCTTGGCCTATATTTGCATTGAGGATTAGATTGTATGAATTAAAGAGTCACAAGGTTATGACAATAAAGATACAGAAGTTGGATCACCTACACTTCACCATCAAATATTTTCATGCATATGATCCCAGGCAAATTGTTAGGAAAAATTTTCAAGGGCTCAGTCATAATACGGGATATTCGTCAATTTCCAAATAATAATATGAAAAGATAAAGAACATGTACAATTCCAAGACAAAGACAATTCTAGATATGAAGACCAGTTCACCCCATGATCCACCAACTCAGGATTTGAAGGAGTAGGAACAGGAGGAGGAGGAAACAACACCTCAAGTAATGAAGTTAGCTCCCAGGAAAAGGATCATGTATTCATCGGGTGAGAGCAACATAAAATGGAGGGTTGATCCTTTAAACACAAGAGCTACCCAGGCAAAATCAGAAATGAGAGAATAAGAATAAGAAAGAAGTAGGATGAGTTGCTTGAAAATAAATAGACAGAAGAAGAAAAGAGGAGACAGATAGAGGAAGAACAACAAAGGCAGTTTCAAGAGGAGGAAGCAGTGAAAAGGCTAGAAGAAGAGAAGATGAATAAAGAGTTGGAAGAGGAACAATATAAGGAAGAAGATAACATCCATCCCATGGATGATGAGCCTAATACTCTATATGAACAATCACTCACGGGAGGACATCTTCCATTTGGAGAGATGGGGATTACACCCTCACTAGAAAACCAAGTCATGGATGTATGTAGCATAAATTTTGATTAGTTGAAGAAGAGGATCATGTAGCAAAGTCATAAATACTTCCCACAGTATCCTCAGAATCCATTTTTAGTAGCAACATAAAAGGTGATCACCTCCAACACTATAAGAAATCCTAGGGAATCATGGCGACAAATGTTGCATTTTCTACAGTGACACAAGATAGCTTGGAGTACTTATTCAATGTGAATGTTAGGTTAAGAAGAGAACTTGTTGTAGTGAAGAAATAGGTGGAGCATATTGTGGTGTAAAACAAGTGGTTGTCATCATAGAACTTTAATACCGCAGATTAGAAGTCAGCCATGCAAGAATAAGCAGGACCAATGTAGGATACTATGAAATGGCTATATGACGAGATGATGGTTATACATCAGGACATGACTCCTCTCATTAGCATTCAAAAGAATACATAGGAAGTGGTGAAACTCTTGAAGGTAGCAAACACATCAGTTGATTAGATGCATGAGTGGGCTTCTAAATATCTGGATGCTCCACAACATCTAGAAAGGAAAGACAAAGTTTACACCAAGATAGAAAGAGTTCAATTGAGACTCCACCTATAGAATTACTCTCATCTTGGAGCACAATCGGTTAAAACTATGGATGAAGACAACCAACTACATAATTGGTTTGAGTCTCTAACATAGAAATATGGGATGCCTGCCATCAGAACTCTTGAAGCAATTAGAGGTAAGGAGGTCATCTTTTGGGAGATCAGGGATTACATTGAACAAATCAAGAAATAAACTAAACAGGAAGGCTTGGAGGTCATCAAGGACATTATTCATCAGTATGCCTTTTCACTAGTCAAATCTCATGTGAAGCTTTCATGGTTGTGGAATAATGTATAGTCAAGTTGTAAGAACATACTAACAGAGGCATTGGAGGTGAAGATGCACTACAAAGGAGACTTTCCAGATCAGATCGAAGACATCTCAAATGAGTTCAAAGCATGGCACACCTACATTAGAAATGAACTCCATGAAGAAGCAAATAATTTATCCATTTGAATGAGTCTTTGTCATTTTAGCAATTTTGTCTTATTAGGCCACCGTGTCATTTGTAAATTGTCTTATGTAATAAATGTAATGTAATGAAGTCCAAGGGACACATGTGGAGTATTAAAAGCCACAAATTAGAATGTAATGAGTCATATTAGAATATGAATAGTCATAGAATTCAAAGAGTCATGCGGAAGCTCAAAGGTCATTGTATTTTTTATAAATGGCTCCTCATAACTCAAGCAAAAAGGGGCTTTATGGAGCTGTGGATTTTGGAAGGGATTAGGTTCTAGAGGTTTTTCCTTGGCTTCTTTGTAAGGCATAAGAGATAGAGCATTCTTTGGAGAAGCAATTCGTGGATTTTCCTTCCATTACTAGATATAGTGATTCTTATTTGTAACACTCTACTTGGGATCATACACCTTTAATTAAAAGTTCAATGAGACTACATTCTTTCATACATGTATCATATATATAGTTGGACTGTTATGGTTATGTGTATGGTATATGTCGATTTATTCACATTCTAAGTTGATGAACTACTTTGTTGCTTAGTAATGGCTATTATTTTATGAATTTTGTTATGCTTTAACAATTGCTGTTTACTATGTGGACTAATCTGCAGGTACTCAACAATCCTTTCTCTTTATCCTCGAGTCCCCCTTTAGGATATTGTTTTTCTAACTAGTGGCTCAGTTCCCTCACCATTTGTGGAAGTTTCCCTTGTATACCTTACATTGGATGTGTCACAAAGCTCACATTCTTTCTCTCCCAAAGTAGTGTGTTTTATCTTGTGTTGATTGATACCCAAGTCATATCTTTAATCACTCCAACGATGGATGGACTATATGACCGAATGAGACTCCTACACCAAATAGTGTGAGGTCTAATTGGGACTTCAATTTGGGGAGATCCCCTTACAATGTTGGCGGTATCCAACATCGTCAACAAATGGTCAACCATAATTATCAAAGGTCAACCTTGTTAATTATGATCAATCATGGTTAACCATCTTCAACATAAATGTAACATTAACATTAAGGTTAATGTAACATGCACCATGGTTAACATTAAAGTGAAAATGTACTAATGGTCAACATTGATGTGAAATTGTTAGATTAATGTAACATAAATACATTATTAGATTAATAGTTTACCATGGTCAACCTCAATCAACCTTGCCAACTGGTGGGCTCCAGTATTGTAGAAATAATGCTACAACTCCTGGAGCTTCCTTCTCTAATTTTATCAACCCGGTAGTTCATAACAAACTTGGAAGCGACGGTGCTGTATGCACAAGTACTAGCTCTTGTCGCAGCTGTCACTTGGTCAGCTGGCACAAGTCCGCTAGGGCTCAAGCCAACTTCTATATGTTCTCAGAAGAAGCTTTTTAAGTGATGAATGAAAGCTATCTCAAAGGAAATTAACCTACTTTGCAAGAATGAACTGAAATCCAACAAAACATGGAAACCCTAGTAAACCCTAATTTGACCAGCTTAATCCTTACGATGCAATGGTGGGAATGCAACTTCTAAAAATGATGCCATTACTTCTAGTGAGATGAGATGCATGAGTCTAAACTACTTTCATCTGAAGAGAACATGTTTTTGTATTTTTGCTCAAGCGGTTGGAGTTATTATGATTGTGCTTCTTACTGGGTCTTGACTGTGCAGGGGTAGTTCAAGGGGAGGAAGGCTTGGGAAAGGTCAGGAGGACTCTGAGAGGTTCCAGGGGATCCCTAACATCATTCCACAGAAGTTCACAACGTTCAGATGCCTGGCAACCGTGTTTGCAAGCTTCTACAGGATGTCTGCAGGGGATCCTACAGGAAGCTCGGGATTTCTACAGGAAGTCTGCTAACTTCTACAGGATGTTCTGCAATCGGAATTTTGGGTGATGGAGGAGTGAATGAGCTGGATGGGTGGATAGGTAGGATGAGAGGGGAGCTTGTGATGGCTTATGGACAGAGAGATGAGATGGAGAGGGGGTGTGTAGAGCTGGTTGGTCGATAGAAGGGTAGAGGCAATGGAAGGCCGAAAAGATAAAACAACGTGGATAACAGAAGAGTTGGTGGGCAAATGATCTAGCTGGGAGGTAAGGAGATGGCTTAGGCACAGCTGAGAAGGATAAGGAAATGATAGAGTGGTGCTGCGCAGTGTAAATGAAACAAATCACCTCTGTCTTGCACAAAACCGAGAATTCATCAACCTATTCTAACTGTTTTATTGAAAACCAAAGAACAACAATGTAGTTTTAGAGAGAAATCGTGCATGGTGCTGAAACAAAGAGTTATTTCTCAAGATCTAAATGCATGGACACTTCTACCAATGGAAATATTACGTTAAAACTTGCATGAACATATAAAACTGCATTTTTGGTGGTTGGCATGGTCTACACTCCCAATCTCTAAACAGAGGTGGAAGTGAGTGTACAATCAACCTTTTCTTGGAACTCTGATGAATTCTAATCCTCCTACTCTAATCTAAACTACTGAAAGCACTTTATCCATAAAACTAACCTACTTAATCACATCAAGAAATTCGAATCAGCAAACTGTGTTTTCCCAGTGCATGTAAAGGAAAAGAAATGAAATGCTGAGAGGAAAGACAAGTAACAATACAAAGAAAGGAGGCCTATTGCTCTCAGGTTGGGCCCAAACCTGAGAGCTATAGCTCCTCTAAGAACTCAGAATTGAACTCAAATCTGCCTGCCTTTTATTAAAAGATCATAGTCAACAGTCTAACAACATGCCAAAAATGGCTTACAAAGAGCAAAACAAAGTTGTAGCTCGTACTTCAGAATTTGTAACAAAGGTTCAAAAGTTTTTTATCGAAGGCTACAACCTCAATATTTATACATTATGAGGGCCAAGCTGGCCTCCTAGATTAGTGGGGCTTGGCTGTCCAACTAAAAGTAAACTGTTGTTCCTTTAGAATTCTTTGGTTGCCTTCTAGCTCGGTGGTGATAGCTATTGGAGCTCGGAGTTGGGGTGGAGATCACGAGGAAGGTCATTCAAGGCTGTGGACAACCTTCCTACAAAACCGCAATGCCACTTTGGATGTCTCCTTGCCTTCATCTGCATGGTTTTGCTCCATTTAATGTCAAAAAGACCTAAAATAAACATGTATTAGCCACATAGGCATAATGACTGCCCTCCTTCCTACAAATAACATGAATATACTAAGAAATGATGCATAAGTGATAAAAAATGAAGGGTTGAACAAGGTAAGTAGGCCAAATGAGCCCAAAATGTTACCAAAATTTGGGGCTCATCATCACCCCCCAGCTAAAATATTTGCTCATCCTTGAGCAACTAGTCCAACTCTTCATCCTTCATTGCCTTTACTGCCACCCTTACATCCCAAGCCTCTGTAGTAGTGTCCTCCTTGCTGATATGAAACCCAGCCTTTCTGTTCACCTCTTCCCATTGTTCATTATCATCTTTCTTTGTGCTGCCTTCCATCAATCCTAGCAGCAGTGGTGGGCTTAGCTTAAGGCCAATCCAATTGGCCTGGAGGTTTTGCATGGATTTCTTATAGAGGGCCACCCATACCAGAGCTTCCCTCATCCGAGTTGGGGTATGATACTCTCGGATTTTCAGACTGTGGGCCAATGTATTCCATCTGCGGGTGCATGCTTGGACAACGTTGTCTCCTAACAGTCTCTCCATGTCCTCAAAATGAGCTATGGCTTGGGCCTGTTGATCCATATATCTCAATGAAGCTTGAGGATCAGTGGACAAATGTTGGTGTGCCGAGATTAGTGCAACTGGATCCCCTGGTTCTGGTCTGATGAGCAATGGCTCATTCAGCTCTCGGTTCATGACCGCTTTGGCTTCTGCTACTCTTTTGTCCTCATGGTTCAGCGATGAGGCAAATTCCATTAATTGCATATCTCCCAAGGCCGTATTGGGATCCCATGAAACTACATTAGGCAGGGCCAAATTATGGAGGTAGAACACCGCTAATTTGGCCTTATCCTCTGATGAGCTGGTGTTGCATACTTCAGTGAATTGCTGCGGGTCTTGGAGCTGAGGGATACATCTTTGCGCCAAGGTATTGATTTGAAATTGCAGCCATTGGTCTTTCAAGTATAGGCCATAGGATTTGGCCGTCTGCCTGAATTGTATAGCATCCATGGCCCAACTGGCCATGCAGGCCAATTGTGCCTCTTTCTACTGCAGCTGTTGTCTGAGAGCTTGCACCTCAATTTGTGCTTGCTGTTCTGCTTCCTGTAGATGTGTGGTTGGCTCCCCAAGACCGGTGTGCAGTTCCTTTTTGCCTTGCTGTTTTGCTGTGGTGTCATTGGAGGGTGTAGCTGTCCCTGTCCTCAGCTCTTGTAGCTGCAATCTCAGCTTTTGGTTTTCCTCCTGTAGGAACACTCGTTGGCAATTTGCCACGTGTTTAGCCATGGACAATTCACTTTTGGCCTCCTTGAGCTGCTCCTGCAAGGGACCTATGTCCGCCACACCCTTTGACTTGGCTATTTTCATCCACGTGTGTGTACGGACTCTTTCTTCCTCCAATGCAAAAAACAGTGGCACAGTAAATTTCTGAGGTATAATTTTGCCAGCCTCTAAAAAGTTGTATTATGAACTCAGACTTGGCTGAGGGCTGGGCTCTGGTATATGCTCTTTCTCCACTTCTTTTGGTGGCTCTACTTCGCCCTCCCTTGGTGGTGATGAGGGTGCTTCTCCTTCCATTCTCTTAGTTTCTTTAAGCCTGGCTAAGGTTTCCTGTAGAGCATCCTCAGCATCCTGTAGCCGAGCTTTCGTAGTCAATTGGTCTAACCTTTCTTTCCAAGTAGTTTTCTTCGGGCTCCCCCTCTCATAGGTGACTGATATCCTCGAGGGGGACCTCTCCTTGGGCGAAGTAGGGGCATATTCGATAATGATTGGGCTACTGAATGGAGGTTGTGGCTTGCCCGTCTTTATTCTCACACTTCTTCTAGCTTTAAAATATAGAGGGGTCTCCCTCTTTCTCTTCTCCTTTGGCTTAGGAGGTGTGCTGAGGGCGGCCAGCATAGCTGCTGCCTCCCTTGCAAGAATGTTAGCTTTCTTCTCCTTGGGTTTCGCTTTTTCAGGGCTTCCTGTAGAAGACCCTGTTTTAGTTAATTTCGGGCTTCCTGTAGAAGGCCCTTTTTCAGCTGATTTCAGGCTTCCTGTAGAAGCCGGTTTCGGTTTTCCTGTAGAGACAGGTGGCACCACTTTAGATTGCTTTGCTGAGGGTGTTTTACTTTTTGACTTGGTTGCGGCTGCCGACGTGGTGCCTTTGCTGATGTGGACCTGCTCAGTCTTGTCCACTCTGCTTTGTAATCTTTTCTCTCTGGCTGTCAAAATGGGTGTGTCATCCTTCCCTTTGGCACCCTTTTTCTCTTGTTTCTTCTCTTGCTTTTTCTTCTGCTCTGTGGTCGTGGTCTTCTGGCCTTTTTCTTTCTTTCCTGCGGGCACTGACTCTTTCTCCTCACTGCTAGATGAACCGAGCTCTTCGGTCAGCATCTTTATATCACCATCCTTGGTCAAATTTCTGAAGGCTTCCCATGAGAGAGGAACCTTGTATATGTGGAGCGCATCCTCCACGAGGAGTTTGATGAGTCCATGGTGGGCTACCTGGTCTGGTGTGCCTTCTTTCAACTTGGTGGCACAATCAATCAGAGACTGTAGTAGAAAGTAGGGGAGACTGAGTTTGTTTTCTACAGGTAGGTCCATCTGATGCCTTAATTCCGTGAGTAACCGAAAATGGTACCCATATACAATGCTAAATCGACCTTCGCAGGTGATGTACTTCATAATCTGCAGGCTAACTTCACTCCACGGTGGCAGTAAGCTGGTTCTACGAACCCCATTTTTATCTTCCGAGAATTCCTCCTCTGGTGGAAAGAATTCTTTCTTAGCCTGTTGGCCCAATTTTCTTTCTTCTTTATCCCATGGTAATCCCATTGGGAGCTCAGTAACTCGGCTGATGAATTGTGGGGTGAGTCTGAGACTCAAACCCCTGAAGTTAACGGTGGCCAATGTTTTGGATTTCGGCCTCAGAGCTTGCAAAAACTCCTCTGCCACCTCGTTGTCATAGCCCTGCAATTTGTCACAGAATGATATCCATTGCGTTTGCGTGAAGAGCTCCACCACCTCAGGATTTTCTCTTAGCTTTGTGGAGTCGGTTGGTTCCCTTCTGATGAACCCACCCGGCATGGTGAAAAACCTGCGACGTTAACTAGAGGTGGCGGGTGCGGAAGAAAATTGGCTAACTGGGACAGAGCGTAGAATTACACCTCTGCCACGCATACAATTCACAAAACTTATCTCCCGACGACCTTAACACGGCTTAACTATAACTCACATCCTGTAGGACGACAATTCATGCAACAGCAGACAATATTTGCAAAATTTTCTTACGACTAGACTGTAGACGTCGATTCTGCCACCCTCAAAACCAATTGCATGGAAGGTTTAGGATTACCTTTTGAATCCGCCACCTTTTGACGTGAGGAACCCAATTTCCTGTAGAAGCAGCGCGCGAATTCCGGAGGATACTGCAGTGGGTCTGCGCTCTCTGTGCTGCTTAACAGGCGTTCGAACGGCCAAAGACTTGGAGTGTCGAGCTGCAGAGGGATCCGGATGATCACTCGACTTTCAAACGGTGAATGATAAATGCGTGGGGTGGCAATCTAGCCGATTAGATTTGAAACCGGCGGAATCCGTGGCGCGGGGGTGAGCTGTCCCTGCCGGACCGTTGGACGACGTCACTCCATCATTCGTCTGCGAGTTCCCTTACTGCCGCATCATTCCCCGCAGATCCGCCGCCGTCACTTCTGTTAAAACTCATTTTTCCCGACTGGATGGCTCTCACGTGTGCACTGCCCGTTCCTTTTTGCCACGACCACCGTTTACCATCCGACTAGACCACTGACTGGTCGACGTGGCCAGTCAAATGGCCATACAACCGCTCAACCCATTCACTTCACACTTGCAAACATTTTCAAAGTAAAATTCATGCAATTCGATGGAAGAAAGGGCGAGGCACTTACCTGTGCAGCCGCGACACGATTCTTCAGGCTTTTGGACGATGATGAGTCGATTTTTTTGCTGCTGCGTGATTCCACAGGTTCGGAGGTTCCTCTTTACAGGCCGCTGATGATGAATTTGATGCTTCGGCTGCATGCGCCCGCGTGATCTTTGCATGTTGCAGGCGGTGGAATGGTGTGCACTCTAGTTGGCTTAACTGCTACGGGACTCCTGCAGGATGTCCTGTAGCAGTTTTTCCTCCTCGGGTGCATGCTGCACGGTGAAGACGGTGGCCCCACGATCATGCTCACAGGGCTCTTAGATAGCTAGGATGGGTATGGCACGGCATCTCAGCGTTTTTTCATTAACAAAAAATTGCTTTCTCTTGAATCTCAATGATCTGCCTTGATTGTGCAGGTATCTTCATTGCATGTCGACAGGGGTGGTAGAAAGAGGTGACAGCAGTGTGTAAGGGTGAAAATAGTAGCTTGCATGCATCCAAACCGAACCTTGGTCATTAGATCTCCTCATACAATGAATTCTGGGCCGTCCCGAACTTCTACAGGAAGTTTCCTGTAGAAATACAGAACTTCCTGTAGAAAGTTTGCACCTTCCTGTAGAAAGTCTGCACCTTCCTGTAGAAAGTCTGCATCTTCCTGTAGAAGACTTAAGCTGTGATGAAATCGTGCCCATACCTTGGAGAAGATGAGTATTCTTGGAGGAGGTGCTGGTGAGGTCTCCTGGCAGCATGATAAGGATCCTTGACTTTGAGTTGAGAGACCTCCTCTCCTTCATAGAACACCTGCAACCTGCATGCATTTCCACATTATAAACTTGTTGTCCCTGTCTTTTTTGCTTATTGTTTTTTTTTTTTTTTCTTTTTTCTTTTTTTTTGAAAGATAGCAGGGGCGCCTCAATGAGGTTTTCACCCTTGCCATCTGCCTTAAGCGCCTCAGAGAGGTTTTCACTCAAGGATCCTTTTTCAAATCTCTTCTTTCTTTTTTTTTTGAAAGACAATAGGGGCGCCTCAATGAGGTTTTCACCCCTACCACCTGCCTTGGGAGCCTCAGAAAGGTTTTCCCCCAAGGATCTTTATTATTATTATTATTATTATTATTTTTAGATCTTTCAGGGTATGCCCAAAGCAGAGGCAGAACCCTTCTCTATGACCAACACTGATTTCTCCATAGTTTTGATGAACTCTTGTCTTGAGAGAGGTTTCCTGTAGATCTTCAGTCGATGCCCATTGAAAAGCATGGGGATGGACTCCTCATCAATGGTCCGAATAAGAACAGATCCATTGTCATGACATTTTTCCACTGCATATGGTCCCAGCCATCTGGTTCTCAGCTTCCCCTTGAAATCTTTGTGCCTGGAGTCATACAACAAGTCCCAATCTCCTGGCTGGAATTGCTTGTCATTGAGGTGTTGGTCATGCCACACCTTTCTCTGAAGTTGAACCACTTCTGAGTGAAGGAGGGCCTGCATTCGGTGCTCGTCCAGTCCATTCAGCTGCAATAACCTTTCTTGTTGTGCATGGCTGAGATCTAGGTCCAGCTGAGCTGCCATCCTCAAAGTGTTGTATTTAAATTCAATGGACAGCAAAGCTTTCTTCCCATAGACCAGCTCATAAGGTGTGAAGCTGGTGGTGGTCTTCCAGGTGGTGTTGTAAGCCCATGTGGCCTCAACCAGGCGATCTGCCCAATCTTTCCTACTGCTGCTCACCACCTTAGTCAAAATCCCTTCCAATGCTCTGTTGGTGACTTCCACTTGCCCATTTGCCTGAGGATGATAGGGGGTGGAAGTCCTATGCTTGATTTTGTGATGAGTTAGTAGGTCTTCAATTAAGTTGGATGTGAACTGGCTCCCTTGATCGGTGACCAGCTCTCTTGGGTAGCCAAATTTGTAGAAGATGTTCTCTCTTAAGAACTCAGCCACCTTTTCTTCTATTGCTGCTTTGATTGCTTTAGTCTCTGCCCACTTTGTCAGGTAGTCGGTGCACACAATGATGTAAGACCTTTGCCTCGAAGTAGGGTTGATTGGACCCACAAAGTCCATACCCCACTTATCAAATGTCTCAAGAGTCACTTGAGGTTGGAGAGGCATCTCATCCCTTTGAGTCGGTTTCCCCATTCTTTGGCATCGGTCACATTGGCTGATATACCTTCTGACATCTTGATGAAGTGTGGGCCAATAGTAGCCTGCCTGCAGGATTTTGAAGGCAATCCTCTTTGCTGCAAAATGTCCTCCACAAGGCCCATCATGATAGGTGAGGAGGATATCAAAGACTTCCTCCTCCCTTACACAACGCCTTAAGATCTGATCAGGGCCAAGCTTGAACAGGTTGCGCCCAATCCAAGTAAATGAGGCACTTTTTCTGATGATTCTGCTCTTCTCTCTTGAAGATAGGTGCGGAGGGAACTGTGCTGAAACAAGGTAGTTTGCTATATCAGCAAACCATGGAGAGAGTACTGAGATAGCAAACAGATGTTCATCGGGCATCTGGTCATCCACTGTTCCATCCTCATCTGCAGACAAATCCAATCTAGATAAAAAGTCAGCAACAACATTTTCTTTACCTGGTTTATCAACAATGGTCAAATCAAACTGCTGCAACAAAAGTAACCATCTAATAATACGAGCATTCACATCTGGTTTATTCATTAAATATCTAATTGCAACATGATCCGTATGTACAAAGGTTTGATAGCCAGTGATATAATGTCGAAACTTGTTCAGTGCATGAACCACAGCCAAGAATTCTTTCTCGGTTACAGTGTAATTCAGTTCAGCTTTGGATAAGTTTTTGCTAACAAAGTAAATGGCATATGGAAGTTTTTGTTCAACTTGTCCCAAAGCTGCCCCTATGGCTTTGTTCGAGGCATCAGTGTGGATGTGGAAAGGTAGGGCCCAGTTTGGACCTCTCAAGATTGGGGCCGACACCAACTTGTCCTTTAATTCATTCAAAGCCCTCTGACAATCGTCAGTCCATTTAAACTCCACATCTTTTGCCAACAGGCCAAACAATGGCGAGGCTAGCTTGCTGAAGTCTTTAATGAATCTCCTGTAATACCCTGCTAATCCTAAGAAACTCCGAAAATCCCTTACCTTTTGGGGACGTGGAACCCTCTTGATGAGAGCAATTTTGTTAGGATCCACTTGTAACCCTTGGCAAGAAATGGTATGGCCTAGCACGGTCCCTTCAGTCATCAAGAATTCACAATTTTCAGGCCTAAGGGATAGGTTCATCTCAATGCATTTGGTTAGGACTTTTCCCAGATTGGACAATGCTTCCTGGAAGTTGGACCCATAAGGAGTGAAGTCATCCATATAGATTTCCACCGCATCATGGACCAGCTCCGAGAAGATGCTCAAGACAGCTCTCTGGAAGGTAGCAGGAGCATTGCATAGCCCAAAGGGAAGAACTCGGTAGGCAAAGGTACCCCAAGGACAAGTGAAGGTGGTCTTATCTTGGTCTTTCGGGCTGATTTGGATTTGGTTGTACCCGCTAAACCCATCTAGGAAAGAGAAGAACTTCTTTCCTGCCAGTCCATCCAACAATTGATCTATGAAAGGTAGAGGGAAATGGTCTTTCTTGGTAGCTTTGTTCAGTTCTCGATAGTCCACACAGATTCTCCACTTCCCATTTTTCTTGGGAACCAACACCAGAGGGGACACCCATTCACTATCTGAGATGGGGTAAATGAATCCGACATCCAACAGCTTTTGCAATTCTTCCTTGACAATTTCCATAAGGGCTGGATTCATTCTCCTCTGGGGTTGCCTAACCGGTTTGCAATCCTCTTTGATGTATATGTGATGGGTACAGACCGAAGGATGGACTCCTTTCATCTCCTTATAGCTCCAAGCAAAAGCATCTAGATGACTGGCCAACAGGCTACACAGCTCCTTTTCCTGGGAAGGAGATAGGGAGGAGCTGATCTTTAACGTTCTCTCAGGGCCGAACTCCACATTCTTGACTTTGGGAGTGACAGGGTTAGTTGCACAAAGGTCCACTAAGGTGCTGGCTTGGGCATCCTCCACCAATTTCTCTAAGGATAGTGCACTGGGAGGTGGATTCTGGATCAAGGTCTCAATCAAGTCATCCCTTGTTGGGGGGCCTCCCCTAGTGGTGTCTAAGGTGCACAAAGGTGCCGAGTACACCTCATCCTCTTCTCCTTCCTCCAAGCAAAGTGGTAAGTCATGCTCTAAGGAGGGTTGGGCAGGAGGGTATAGGACTAGCTGCTTGGACATAGGACCATTTTTGATGGTCATGTTTCCTGCACGGCAACTTATGTAAGCATCTGCAGTGGCTAACCAAGGCCTTCCCAAAATAAGAGGATATCCAGTAAGCTTTGCCTTTGGTTGCAGAACCGAGAAATCTGCAGGGTATTCCCAAGAGTCGACAGAGACCAAGACATCCTCCACAATCCCTTCGGGAGTCACGATGGAGCGATCTGCTAGTTGCAGGACTGTCGAGGTCTTCCTCAGGGAACCCTGAAGATTGAGTTTGAGCATGGTATCCCTGGTCATCACATTAATGGCAGCCCCCAGATCAATCAAGGTGTGAGGTATAATGGTGCCATTGATGTGGACATCTACTACAGGACTCCCAGGATCTAGGTACTTTGGGTAGATGACTTGTCCTAACATAAGGTCAGACAGTTTTCCTATGACATTGATGGTTGAAGCATCTCTCTTTCGCCTGCCTGGGTGTTTGAAACACTTTTCCTTAACCAGTTTGTTGTATATTGGCACATCCTTGATGGCTTGGAGAAGTGGAATTTTCACACACAACTGCTTGAGCTCTCCCAGAAGCTCATCCTCCTCTGGGTTGGGTTGTGTGGTGATTGTTAGTCTCTTAGGAAAGGGTGGAATAGCCTTTGGTTCACTTTCCTGTTTGTCTTCCTCGTCCTCTGGGGGAGGAGGTTGGCGATCCGGAAGAGTCTTTCCAGATTGAAGTTTGATCTCCTGGATCTCCACAGCATAGGTAGGGCATGATGTTTCCCCAGTGTATACCTGTTGGGCCTGTCTATTGTTGGGGTTCGGGTTCGGTTGAGCAGGCATTTGAGTTTGCCTTGGAGGAGCAGGAGGTAATGGTTGAGGTTGAACTGGTGGTGGAGGAAAAATGGCGGGAGGAGTGTTGTACTGGGGCCTCCACCCCGACTGAGGTGCATTCCACTGAGGCTGTGGCTGGGCATGTGAGTGATATGAATGAGTAGTGGGCTGAGTAGGGTACTGAGGTGGATAAGACCATGGAGGAGGCATAGACCAGGAAGGATGAGCAGGGGGAACCCAGGAAGGCATAGGAGTAGATTGGTTGGGGCTGTAATAAGCTTGGGGTGCCCCTTGCATCCCCTGCTGGTAAGGTCTAGGTCCTTGTGGCCTCCTTTGGTTGAGGAAATAGAGAGGTTCAGTGGGGGCTTCTGTCCCTTGGTACATGGCTTTAAGCCCAGGTAAGGTTGGACATTGATTTGTGGGATGGTCCTCCTCACAAACGAAACACACTTCAACCGAATGCAATGGGCATTCGTTCTTAGGGTGTCTCCTTGTACATCTAGGGCAGAAGATAGCCAAGGCCCTCTCAGCTTCTTCCTTCTTCTGCTGGATCCTGAATGTGTCAAGTTGTATGGCAATGGTCTGTCTCACCTCACTCTTGAGATCTTCTAATTGATTTGCAAACTCATGTTTAGAGAAAGGAATACCAGCTGAGAGGAGGTTTCCTCTACCTCGTTTCCGGGTTGCCCTAGAGTGGTTCCTAAACACAGTCTTGATGTCCTCATAAGGCAGTTGGTAAATATCTCCTCCAGCTAACATGTGAAGGGTATCTAAGAGGTCTTCAGGGACTCCTCGGAGCAGGACCAACTTGAGGGATTCAGGGTCAAGTGTGCACCTGGCCCGTTTATAGCTAAGTTGGAACCTTTCCTCATAATCCTCTAAGGACTCATCATTTCCATGGTCATCCGAAAGATTTCTCCCTTGGTTTCCTTGGACCTACAATAGTCCCGCTACTTGGTATTGAAAGCTTGCTGCATCTGAGCCCAAGTGGTGATACTATTCCCAGGTAAGCCCATGAACCAGCGTAATGCTGCATCCTTAAGAGTTGAAGGGAAGAGTTTCAGCTTCTGCTAATCTTCAGTATAGTCATAGGTTCGACAAAGGACAGAGTAGTCAGTCCATGGAAGTGAGGTAAAGTGGAGGGGCTAATGTTCTTCATTTTCATGTCTCCATTGGTTTCTCGGATGGGGAAGGCACCTTCTATTCTCTCATCTTCTCCTCTATTTTCAGCCATAGCTTCAGATGGTATGGTCTCTAATTCTTCTTCTGCTATAGGATCTTCGTATATCTCAGGAGGTTCACCTATAGGTTCTTCTGGATCACTGTCACCGAAGAAGAGAGAAGGGTGACTCAGTGATGTGGTGGGGGTGTTGGGTAAGAATTTGCCTGTTTTATCTCGATTCCTGCGAGGCATGAAATGGAAAGACTTCTTTTTTATTGCTTTTTTTTTTTTCTTTGGTACCTGCAAAAACTGAAACAGATTGATCTACAACTAACTATCTTTGCAGAATTGAAATGAAAGCAGGAAAGAACTAGTCTACTTTTCTCAAATGGAATTGCAGGAATGGAAATGCTAGTCTACGCTTGCAGAATTGAAATGCTAATCTATGCTTGCAAAATTGAAATTGCAGAATTGAAATGCTAGTCTATGAAAGCAGGAAATGTCTATGCTACTTTTGCAGAATGGAAATGAAATAAACTACTTGGCAGAAGGCGAGAGTAGGAAAATAGAAGAAAAGCAACAATTACTAATACTCTGACGCTTCCCCGGCAACAGCGCCAAAAAGATGGTGGGCTCCAATATTGTAGCAATAATGCTACAACTCCTGGAGCTTCCTTCTCTAATTTTATCAACCCGGTAGTTCGTAACAAACTTGGAAGTGACGGTGCTGTATGCACAAGTACTAGCTCTTGTCGCAGCTGTCACTTGGTCAGCTGGCACAAGTCCGCTAGGGCTCAAGCCAACTTCTATATGTTCTCAGAAGAAGCTTTTTAAGTCATGAACGAAATCTATCTCAAAGGAAATTAACCTACTTTGCAAGAATGAACTGAAAGCCAACAAAACATGGAAACCCTAGTAAACCCTAATTTGACCAGCTTAATCCTTACGATGCAATGGTGGGAATGCAACTTCTAAAAATGATGCCATTACTTCTAGTGAGATGAGATGCATGAGTCTAAACTACTTTCATCTGAAGAGAACATGTTTTTGTATTTTTGCTCAAGTGGTTGGAGTTATTATGACTGTGCTTCTTACTGGGTCTTGACTGTGCAGGGGTAGTTCAAGGGGAGGAAGGCTTGGAAAAGGTCAGGAGGACTCTGAGAGGTTCCAGGGGATCCCTAACATCATTCCACAGAAGTTCACAACGTTCAGATGCCTGGCAACCATGTTTGCAAGCTTCTACAGGATGTCTGCAGGGGATCCTACAGGAAGCTCGGGATTTCTACAAGAAGTCTGCTAACTTCTACAGGATGTTCTGCAATCGGAATTTTGGGTGATGGAGGAGTGAATGAGCTGGATGGGTGGATAGGTAGGATGAGAGGGGAGCTTGTGATGGCTTATGGACAAAGAGATGAGATGGAGAGGGGGTGTGTAGAGCTGGTTGGTCGATAGAAGGGTAGAGGCAATGGAAGGCCGAAAAGATAGAACAACGTGGATAACAGAAGAGTTGGTGGGAAAATGATCTAGCTGGGAGGTAAGGAGATGGCTTAGGCACGGTTGAGAAGGATAAGGAAATGATAGAGTGGTGCTGCGCAGTGTAAATGAAACAAATCACCTCTGTCTTGCACAAAACCGAGAATTCATCAACCTATTCTAACTGTTTTATTGAAAACCAAAGAACAGCAATGTAGTTTTAGAGAGAAATCGTGCATGGTGCTGAAACAAAGAGTTATTGCTCAAGATCTAAATGCATGGACACTTCTACCAATGGAAATATTACGTTAAAACTTGCATGAACATATAAAACTGCGTTTTTGGTGGTTGGCACGGTCTACACTCCCAATCTCTAAACAGAGGTGGAAGTGAGTGTACAATCAACCTTTTCTTGGAACTCTGATGAATTCTAATCCTCCTACTCTAATCTAAACTACTGAAAGCACCTTATCCATAAAACTAACCTACTTAATCACATCAAGAAATTCGAATCAACAAACTGTGTTTTCCTAGTGCATGTAAAGGAAAAGAAATGAAATGCTGAGAGGAAAGACAAGTAACAATACAAAGAAAGGAGGCCTATTGCTCTCAGGTTGGGCCCAAACCTGAGAGCTATAGCTCCTCTAAGAACTCAGAATTGAACTCAAATCTGCCTGCCTTTTATTAAAAGATCATAGTCAAAAGTCTAACAACATGCCAAAAATGGCTTACAAAGAGCTGTAGCTCGTACTTCAGAATTTGCAACAAAGGTTCAAAAGTTTTTTATCGAAGGCTACAGCCTCAATATTTATACATTATGAGGGCCAAGCTGGCCTCCTAAATTAGTGGGGCTTGGCTGTCCAACTAAAAGTAAACTGTTGTTCCTTTAGAATCCGTTGGCTGCCTTCTAGCTCGGTGGTGATAGCTGTTGGAGCTCGGAGTTGGGGTGGAGATCACGAGGAAGGTCATTCAAGGCTGTGGACAACCTTCCTACAAAACCACAATGCCACCTTGGTTGTCTCCTTGCCTTCATCTGCGTGGTTTTGCTCCATTTAATGTCAAAAAGACCTGAAATAAACATGTATTAGCCACATAGGCATAATGACTGCCCTCCTTCCTACAAATAACATGAATATACTAAGAAATGATGCATAAGTGATAAAAAATGAAGGGTTGAGCAAGGTAAGTAGGCCAAATGAGCCCAAAATGTTACCAAAATTTGGGGCTCATAACCAACCATGGTCAACCATTGTCAACCCTCATCAACCATTTTTAACCATAGTCAACCAATGTCAACCATGGTTAACCATGGTAAGAAAATCCATGCCATGCATGTTGGCCATCAACTAGCACAACCACATTAGTAAATTTGGATGATATACGTCAATGACATTTTCCACCTTTTATACACCAATTGGCATATGAAAATGGTGTTGAACTGTGTATATATAACCACATTTACTAATGTTCTTGTGCTAACATGTAGAAATCATATTATGCATGGAAGATCTTCACATGATATGTACTATCTATGTATTCCAACTAATCTTCCTCCATTATGAGTTGACACTTCAAAAGCATCAATGTAGAAAACAAAGTAGTCAGAAACAGGTTGAAAAACACAATTAGAACCAAGATGTGTGGAACCAAACTCTAATTGAAGGAGGCCCTCTCTGCTCATATTTTGGGACTTCATCTTAGGACAAGAGCGAGATACTAAGCGCGAGCATGAACTTGTCCAAACTCTTGTCTATACCCCACCCCATAGATCCCATTCCTTTCAAGAAAAGGACTTACATTTAAGAGAAATTATAAAAAAATTAAATGAGGACAAAAATTATTAAAAAAATATTTAAATTATAAATAAAAACTTTAATATTAATTTTAATTTATATTAAGTACATAAAAGACGTGTCTATTTCGGAATATGGCTTCAAGACTTTTAAATTAATTAGCAATAATTATTAAGTAGATGGTAGGGATTTAACCTCCAATGAATATCTTAGAATATTCTTAGTAGTATAAAGAAATCAAGGGTTGAGATTTATCTCCAAAGTAGTTATGTTCTTTCTACCCTTTTAATTTAATTAATTAATTAAAAAATGTCATATGAGCTTGTCTCATATGAGTATGAATTATGGTTATTTTGGACATGTGGTATTAGTAAACCATGATATTTCCCATAGTATCGTAACAAAGCTTATTTACAAGAGGTGAATCTCTATGATAAAATGGAGTGAATCTCCATGGTTATATATATATATATATATATATATATATATATATATATATAATCCTTTTATAATTAATAATAAGAAGTTAATTTTTAAGGTTTTTTTTATTTAATTTCGAAAATGTGAAATGTATGATAAAATAAGTATGATGCCTAGCAATATTTATCAACTATTTAATTTCTACTATTACACGAATGAAAAATAAATAAATTATATAACACATTCTATAAGATTTGATTTTCAGTCAATAAACTATAACAAAACACAAAAATGAATCCATCATTTAAAAAAGTTTAAACCCCACAAGTAGTAAAACAATTATAATAAAAAGACGTATGGGCATGCAAATATTGTCGTCTCAAATGAATTTTGTCATCAACCCCTCAACATCACATGAATGATCATGGCATTGTCATGTTTGAATCTTATATTTACATATTTTTATGGTTAAACATAATTAAAAAGTAAGAGGCAAATTAATGATTACTTTCACTTGGACTTAATGCTTACATTCTATATCTGAGAAGTTGGCTTGTGAGTTGTTGGTTATGGTTGATAAATTCTCTCAACCTATCCTCCTAAACTAGGAATTAGTTAGATCTAAGAAACTCTATATATTAGAGTAATTTCTAGATGTAAAATTGTGTGTGTGTGCACGCATACATACCTCATGGAATAATATAATGTGAGCTTTCTATCATTCTTTCTTGGTATCAGAGCCTAAGTCTCATCCAAGATTTGTGATAGTGACGGGTAAGGTAGGGTGTGTGTTTACAATCGATTGTAAAGGCTGATAGTGGAACTGCTTCATAGGGTATAAGAAGTTAGATTCTCTCGTTTCTCAGTGTGCGTGGAGGTCACCGTTAAAGGTGCTCGAATGTTGGAATTCTTTGCTACGACGAGTCAATGAAATTTTGCATTTTCTCGTGGAGAATAATTTATGTGCAGTTGACTCAAGTGTTGTCAAGAGCTATTGAAGCGCATAGGGGTGTACAACTTGCAAGGACAAATCGAACGGACCCATAGTTTGATAGAACACTATGCAGAGGTAGCAATCGATAAAATGGTTATCGTGGAGCCATATGCACAAGGAGTGAGAAGGTGTTATTAGAAGAGGGAAGAACTTGGTACACAGGAAGTAAGACAAAATAGATGAGTCAACTGAATTTTCACGAGGTCACTATTTAGAAATAACCTTTTTTTCTCCTTCACTACTCATTTCAACGCATTCCTATGTGATACTTTTGTTTTTATTTTGGGGTCTATCCGATGATATAAATCCACTATCATGCATATCTGATTAGAGTCTGGATTAGGGGCAAAAGTTAGCTCAAAAATCAAAGTGCTTGGAATCATTCAAAACCTAAACAACCGCGTCCATATCGGCAAAATGATCCCAACGCAACTCGTTTCGTTCAAAATGGATTTCATATGAGGAAGATAGAGCTCGCTGACTGCTTTGCCAAATAGAAGAAATTTTGAAAAAAATTGTACAGTCACTGCACAGTCAGTAGTATGAACTGCTGAGGTGGCAGGTGATTGTACAAAGTCAAGGTTGGTCAATGGCCTATCCGGAATCACCAAGTGGCATGTTTTTATTGGTCTACGGGTGTGGTGATTGGAAAGTTTTGTTTGGTTGAAGGTGGTCCAATGAGGAGGGGACAAGTGGCAAACCCGGAGGCCACCACGTGTCCCTCCCCAAAGAAACGGCATCGGCATGCAATAAAATTTTGTGGAGGCGCCGAGGTTCAACCTGGCGACCTCCTCTGTACAAGCCAAACACATTACCGTTGCACCCATGGTATGTTTCTTAACAAGTATTTGTTTCCAAATGTATTTGTTGTTAAACGGTTAGGCGATTGGGGGTTAGGAGGGAGTCATCCCATGGGTCAGCCCCCTCCATGTGAACACCATAAAATTTTACGATTAACGGTTAACACTAACTGTCGGGGCTACAACAAACCGTAATTGCTTGCCATAACTGTGGCATTATCCAACACCATGTGACCTCTACACGAAGACCAGAGGTTAATGGTTAAGCATACCCACAACATTTTATGCCACGACATGTGAACACTTCGCTTAAGCTGCCAACTAACGGTTTAGCCTAAATGTGCACTTAATCTGCTAATCCGTAGTTATCTGTTAATTAATCAAGCTTAATGTTAATTAAAATTGAGATTAATTTAACGAAAAATTCGGTGGTACCACCAAATTTGGCACTAACTCCAAAATTAGCAGGACTAACTGGAGTTCCTCCAGTTTTAGTGGAGGATTACTAGGAGAAACAATTTTTGTCATAACTTTGGTAAAATTTGACCAAATGAGGATAAAAAAAGGTGTTCCTAGATGATTTGGATTCTTTGAACACAATGGAACAGGTTGCACAGGTAGAGAGGCACTTCTCTATGTGCTTTTTCTACGTTGAAGTTTTAGGAAGCCTAGGGCCACCAGGAGAGAAGGTCAAGTCTAAATTAGCTGTAGTCCAATTGCAGAGCTTGAACAATCATGTTTGGGGTTTTTGGATGCTCTGAGTCCATTGAAGCATGTTTTAGGAGCTGAAGAGCATTGTAAACTATACTTTTTTCCATTTTGAGCAAATATAGAGGCCCAAGACATGGAAGCTGGACCAAGGAGATGTAGCCCAGGAGGGGTGAACTCCTTTATCAAAACACTGTGTTAAGTGTTCTTATTGATGGTTTGATGTACATTTACTTGTTGTTATTCAACACTTGTTTTTCATGTTATTTTTCTCATGATTCTAACATAAAACTTGACATAAATTTCCCTTTTTTGATTCACAAACACCATAAGAGAATCACACACTTGAAGCAATTGACAAGCATTTGTTTATAAATCTGAAGTTGAAATTAGCACAACAAAACTAAAATTCAATAACATATCAAGCTGGTATAAGAGTCAGGTTATTTTCCTAATTGCTTGAGTTTTGTGCAAGTATGGTTTCAATGATTGCAAATTTGTGAAGCTTATTGATGTATTACAAGTGTGATGGCAGCGTCAACAAGTAATGTTTATAATCCATCTTCCTTAGCAATATTCTTTGATGAAGAGATGTTGCAAGATCTTATCATCACAAGACATATGGTGAAAGAACTATATGAAGATAGGAAGGAGAACACTATAATTGAAGAGAAGTTAATGGCCATGAAGGAGGAGAAGCAAGATCTTCTTGAAAAGATGCATGAGATGGAGATTCAACTCCATGATGCTAAGAAAACCCTAGCCAAGTATGTGCATGGAAATGAGGTATGCAATTCAATTTTATATTCAATTTCCTCTCAAAATGAATGTTCTGGTGCTTTTGAAAAACAAATTAGAGGAATAGGTTCCAAATTATTGATGGAGATGGGCTATGAAGGTAAAGGGTTAGGCAAACATGCACAAGGCATAGTTGAGCCAATTGTTGTTGAGAAAAGGCCTAGGTATTTGGGTCTTGGTTATGGAAAACAAGATGGAGAATGCTCCAAAGCCAAGGAGGCACATGATGGTATTCCAAGAAGGACTTTCATTACATGTTCATTACCTCAAGCTTGTGAATTTTGTGTTCATGAAGAATGCAAAAGTTTTATACCCACTTTACAAGAAGATGCTCATAAGCATGCAACTAGTGGAAATGGCAAACAAGAGGATGTTGAAAGATCTAAGGTCATTGAAACCATTGTTGGTATTCCAAAGAGAGTCACGACCTCATCAAATTCACCTCCTAAAGAAGGTGACAAAGGTGAATGTGCAAGGTATAAATCTTCCTTTAATCAAGTTTATTTTGATTATGATAAATATGATAACTCTTCACATAAGATTTGGAGAGATTTTACATATTCTTTTTGTGGTTTGAATAACCATATTGTTTTGAGGTGTTGGAAGAGGATAGCCATACATAGGAAACTTTCAAAGAGACTGAAAGCCAAAGGTCCATTGGATAATGGAGGCTATGTTGAAAAGAAGATGCAATTATTTTTCATTCATTTCGATAAGCAAGGTCATCTTGTCGACAAGTGTTGGACTTTGCATCCAACAAGTCATCCATGACATTTGAAGAAGGTGGAGAGAGACTTTGGAAAAGATGGAAAAGAGGATTCTATAATTGATATGGTTCAGGATGATACACATGATGAAGTGCAGCTGAAAGAAGCGTCATTGAAATCATTTAGAAAGAGATTGTTGGATTTATTAACTAAATAAGGCCTTGCATTTCTTTTGATAATTGATGAAAATAAGACAAGATTTGCATTTCCTTATTGATGCATTTCCTTGTTTTTTGGATGCATTTATTTTCTCTTGAAAGTATGTTGCATATTGCATGAAGAAAGATGTTGGAAAAGTAGAGTTATGTTGACTCACTTAGATGCAACAAAGATGGAAATTTGCAATTACAAATTTTCGTGTATGTTGCATTCTTGAACTTGCATGTTTACTCCAGGAAGGTGTTCAAAAGTGGAGTATGTTGAATCAATTTGTTGCAGTGAATTTGGTCATTTCAACTCTTTAAATACTCGTACATACCAATGGGATCCTTGTACTTGTGATTGTACTTGTGAGGGAATTGAGAATTGTGATACATGCATGAGAGTTTGTGTGTGTGAACAGTGGAATTTTTTATAGTTTGAATGAGTTTGAACATGCATGAGTGTTGGCTTATGTGGTCGATTGATTGTAAATGTATGTTATATCGACTTAGAAGAGTTGATTTTTCTTCCAAAGATGAAAGGGAGATGTGACGAATTGTGCCATAAGAATCTGGAATTCTTGTTGTAAATTGTTAAATTGTTGTACATGTTTTTGCTTGACTTGAAAGTCAGTTGTTTGAAGAAGCATGTTTTATCGATTAATGTTTAGTCGATATTTTATACACCATGATGTAAGAGTACATGGCGATGTTCACATGATGTGACATTTGTTGCTTTGAAGAAGCAAAAAGTAGAGGTCGTCAAGTTATGTTCTTGCATGAGTGTTTTTTAAACACCATTAATATTGAAGGGTGTTTCTTGTGACAAGATGTTGCACGATTTTGGAAGGTCCATGCTTGAGAAAGAGGCTCATGATCAAACTTCACTTTCAAATCATGACATGAGCAACATGTTAATACCGGAGGATGATGGAATCAAGAAGCGAAAGTGGATAAAAATGCCAAAAAACAATTTGCAGCCATTGTAATTGATTTGATGTGTTGACGGCAAGAAACAAAAGATTTGGCGAATGCATTCTTCTAGATGTGGAATTTGGAACCATGGAGGTAAAAGAATGGTCATTTCTTTTCTTATTATTATTGATATTCGGACTCATTATTGTAGTTCACTCAGATGGACTTAACTTGAAAAAGTGGTTTCCAAGGAGAAGCTTGCATCGAATGCATGTGATGCAAAGGAGGAACATGATTCTCAGTGGGAAGGCCATTAGTCAGCTTTCCAAGCACCGAGGTATCGATTTGGTATAGCATGGTAATCAGAAAGCAGCCATCAAGTGTTGGATTGGGTCAGCAGCAAAAAGAGAACATTGGTTGAAGTGCCAAGCCATTAGCAAGGCAACGCATGTTAGTGAACCCAAGTGGTTGTCATGGAGATTTTTCCAAGTAGAATCGATTGATAGAACTTGGGAAGGAGAATACTATTCAACTCTCATTAGAGAATCAACTTTTGTGGGTCCAAAAGCCTGTCAGTGGGAAGGAGTGATCGAAATTTGGATTAGGAGCAAAAATTAGCTCAAAAATAAAAGTTCTTAGAATCATTTGAAACCTCAACGAACGTGTCCGTCTCGAAAAAATGATCCCAACACAACTCGTTCCATTCAAAACGGAGTTCATATGAGGAAGATAGAGCCCACTGACCGCTTTGCCAAACAAAAGAAATTTTGAAACAAATGTACAGTCACTGCACAGTCAACCATACATACTGCTAACATGGTAGGTGATTGTACAAATTCAAGGTTGGTCAATGGCCTATCCATATTTGCCAAGTGGCATGTTTTTATTGCTTTATGAGTGTGGTGATGTGGCAAGTTTTGTTTGGTTAAAGGTGGTCCAATGAGGAGCGGACAAGTGGAAAGCCTGGAGGCCACCACGTGTCCCTCCCAAAGGACCGGTATCAACGCACAATAAATGTTTTATGGAGGCGCCAGGGTTCAACCCCGCGACCTCCTCTGTACAAGCAAAACACATTATCGTTGCACTCGTGCTATGTTTGTTAACAAGTATTGTTTTCCGAATGTATTTCTTGTTAAACAGTTAGGAAATTGGAAGTTAGGAGGGAGCGAGCCTATGGGCTAGCCCCCTCCATGTGAGCACCATAACATTTAATGGTTAACGGTTAACACTAACCATCGGGGCTATAGAAAACCGTAACCTCTTGCCATAACCGTGGCATTATCCACCACCATGTGACCTCTACACGAAGACTGGAGGTTAACGGTTAAGCATACCCACAACATTTTATGCCACAACATGTGAACACTCTGCTTAAGCCACCAGCTAACAGTTTAGCCTAACTGTGCGCTTAATGCACTAATTCGCAGTTATTCGTTAGTTAATCAAACTTAATTTTAATTAAATTGGAGATTAATTCGACGGAGAATTAGGCAGTACCACTAAATTCGGCACTAACTCCAAAATTAGTGGGACTAACTTGAGTTCCTCCAGTTTTAATGGAGGTTTACTAGGAGAAACAATTTCCGTCATAACTTTGGAAACATTTGACCAAATGAGGATTAGGAAAAGGTGTTCCTAAATGATTTGGATGCTCTGAACACAATGGAATAGGTTTTCGAGGCAAAGAGGCACTTCTATTTGTGATTTTTCCATGTTGAAGTTTTAGGAAGCCTAGGGCCACCACGAGAGGAGGTCAAGTCTAGATCAGTTGTAATCTAATTGTAGAGCTTGGAGAGTCATATTTTGGGTTTTTTGATGCTCTGAGTCCATTGAAGTAGGTTTCAAGAGCTATAGAGCATTGTAAACTATACCTTTTTCCATTTTGAGAAAATACAGAGACCCAAGCCATGGAAGCTGGACCAAGGAGATGTAGCCCAAGAGGGGTGAACTCCTTTATCAAAACACTTTGTTAAGTTTTCTTCTTGATGGTTTGATGTACATTTACTTTCTATTGTTCAACACTTGTCTTTCATGTTATTATGCTCATGATTCTAACATAAAACTTAACATAAATCTCCCTGTTTTGATTCACAAACACCATAAGAGAATCATGTACTTGAAGCAATTGACAAGAATTTGTTTATAAATCTGAAGTTGAAATTAGCATAACAAAACTAACATTCAATAAAAGATCAATATCATTGTTGGAGTCAGACTAGTGGTGTGGCATATCTATGGTTAGAGAAGGAGCTAGCTGTAAGGGAAAGTGGCATGTGATTTTCACAAAGCAATCAAAGCATTTTTTAATTGCAGAAAGGTACAACAGTATTGAAGTTTAAAAGGGTATTTTTTTCTTCTTCTTTCATAATGGAATTTATGGTTTTAGAAAAAATTAGTGGTCTAAACTTCCCCTCTTGGAAAGAAAAAGTACAGGTGCAATTAATGAAGAAAAAATTGTGGAGCATAGTGAAGGGTAAAAAAGTGGCACCTACAGAAGTTAGAAATAATTAATTCCTACTTGTCTATGGTTGTAATTCTCCATTTGAGGAGTTTGTTCCTACATAATAGGAATTTAGTTTCTCCTAGTTTAGTGTGTAGTTGAGAGAATCTCTCAACCACACTACTGTACGTCTAAGATAGAATTCCTATCTTGAGACTTTTGCTTGTATAAATATGTGTGTAATTTCCTTAATGCAAGATAATAGAATATATTTGAGTGTGTGTGCTATTTTATCTTGGTATCAGAGCGTCAGAGCCCGTGAGGGCCTGGGCCCTTGGCCCCTCCTGGGCCAGGGAAATAAAAGAGGATATTTTGTTTAATTTTTTTTTAGTTTGTCCATCGAGCAATTTTCTAAGTCTTTCGTGAGCGTTTTCTGCTCTCGCCACTCAGTGAACACAACTTGTTTTTTGGTGAACGCTACCTGCATTGGATCGTTACAGTAAGTGGTTGTTGTAGGGTGGATCTGTTGGAGGGCCGATCTGCTGCATCTTGATGGAGGGTCGATCCACCGTGGCACCGCTTCATCTCCTGTCTGACATACTGCAAACTGGCCTTTGCTTGACCAAGCATCTCAAGAGCGATATATACATCGAATTATTCAACTTAGTGTTGGTCGTCGAGTTGAGCTCGTTGTGTTGACCGTGGAGGCGTTGTATCTCGTATGCCTGGAGGTGGTCGCAACAAGGTCGATCTGCCGGGTTCTGGTGGATTCAAGGTCGACACCCTCTTTGCTGGAGTGCTTCGCCGTGAAGGAGGAGGTGCATTTAACTACTGCGTGGATCTGCTATCGAGTGAGTGAGTTAATCTGCTCTAGTGGTGGAGTGAGTTGATCTGTCAAACAAATCAGGTGTTGTTTCATTGATTGAGCCCTTGAAGCTATGCAAAGGTAGAAGATCCGTGCGGAATACTCGGACGTGTTGTTGAATCCGTGTTGTAGCGGATCAGTGGTAGCCTACGTGGATCTGACATCTGAGGCATGGAAGCTCTGTTTTGGTGCGAGGACACCTGTGGTTGGAGCTGAGGAAGAGCCGCGGTTGTGGCCGATGTGTGTGGAGATAGGGCGACAACTTGACTTAGAACGAAGGTTGCAGAGGTGCTCCGAGGTTCATTGAGCCGGAGGTCTAGAAGTGTGGCACCAATCACGGGATCTGCAAGATCGTGAGATCAAAAAGTGGTGAGATCGA
This sequence comes from Pinus tabuliformis, assembly GCA_031772625.1. Classification (NCBI taxonomy): domain Eukaryota; kingdom Viridiplantae; phylum Streptophyta; class Pinopsida; order Pinales; family Pinaceae; genus Pinus; species Pinus tabuliformis. The sequence continues at coordinate 98,937,470 of CM062819.1, read as the reverse complement.
AGATCGTCATAATGAAGTGAAGGGTGCTCCCTTGCACGGTTGAGCGTAGAACAAAGGCGAAATCGGTGTAGATTGACGATCTCTTGCAGCAGATCTGGAGTTTTCTGTAGCTCTCTGGTGATTTGAAAAGCTTCCAAGGATGCCAAGATTGGCAAGAAAATGGGTGAGCTTTATTTACTCATCTCTGGTGAAGATGGTGCATAAGCTGCTACCACGGAAGAGGTGGTCACTCCACTCAGATCGGTTCAGATTTATGCATTAAAGCATTGCAAAGAATGTTTGACTGCTCTTGTCACTAGGCAACTTTTGGGTTTTGATATTGGAAGCGTTCTGAAGGTCACCAGCTGTTTCCCATTCCTGAGCCAGGGAGCGTAGAGGACTATGTTTGAAAAACAACAGAGCTAGCAACTCTGTTTTACATTAATCCAGCAATGAGTCAACCCAGTTTCTAGTTTGATTTTGGCTGGATCCGCAGACTTTAAGATAGAGTTGAGTCAATCTGACACGTTTGACCCAAGGCTTCAAGCTGAGATATTGAATGTTGTGGATGTGTCATATGCAGGAGAGAGTGGATTTAATCAAGCAATTGAACTATATGCTGAGATTCTGTCAAATGAATCTTGGTGCCAGGGTTTGGATGGATTAGCTTCAAGATCTGCTGAGTACTACAAACAGGGTGCAAGATTTGCTAAATGGTGAACAATTGTCAGCATACCCAATGGACCTCCGAAGTTAGCTATCAAGGAAGCTGCGTGGGGACTTGCACATTATGCCGCTATCTTTCAGGACAATGGTTTTGTGCCCATTGTGGAGCCAGAGGTTCTTCTGGATGGAGACCATTCCATTGACAGAACCCTTGAAGTGGTGGAGAGAGTCTGAGACCTCATTTAGTAGCGGTGACAGAGTGCTGAGAAACGTTGTGCCAGTGAGTTGAAACGACGTGTTGTGCGAGTAAACATTACTGCTGAATGAGGGATCTGCTGCGTGGAGAAGACTGGAGAAGAGAGGATGTGTTGTGGTATTGGATACTGCAGAGAAGAGCATTGTTGAAAGGATCTGTCTGGTCCAAGGGTGGCTCGTGACCGCCACATTGGAAGTGTTGAATAGAGTACGTGTGCCTAAGTTGGGTGAGATGGCACTGTTTTGGGTGTGGCAGGACCGGTGATGGCTGATTGGGATCCAAAGTCTAGATCTGTAAAGCTGGTTGAGTATTTCCATAAACCATTGTGTATTTTTTCATGGAGCTCTGCGCCAGTGGCGAGCTCTTTGACCGAATTGTCAAAAGGGGTCACTTCAGCGTGGCTGCCGATTTGACCAGGACAATCGTCGATGTCATGGAGGGCCCATGTCATGAGAACCAAGGCGGTGGCGACAGCGGTGAACACCAGTGGCCACACTCACGAGGCCGTAGGCGGCTTCAATTTGGTCACTCTCTTGCAAATTTTACCCATCTTGATTCTGTTTTTTGGTTACTTATTTGCCTTATTCAGAACCCCTCTACTCGCTGCAAAAGGCTCATCCTTATCAATTCCGCAAAGTTACTAAGGACTACGGAGTGCCATATTATGTCAAATCAGTTGATTTTGATAAGGGGCTTCAGCCGGGTAGCCTGCAGCGGATGGTGAATCGTTGATTGAGGTTCGTTGATTGAGGTAGTGTATTTTTTTTTGGGTATGTGTAAAGGCAAATTAGTCTTGGAAATTTGTATACATATTGAGATTCGCGACCTCAATATGAAGTCATTTTGTTAGAATTCGTGACTCTAACGAATGACAGGTTAAGCATGGAGTTCCAAGAATTTATTTGACAAAGATGCCCAAGATGTGAACTATGAAAAGATGGGATAAAGGAGCAGCAACAACGTTTATGGTGGACAACAAAGTAGATGTTTGTTTGAGTTAGTGTGGTTTGTGGAATAGACTCCCTAGCATGTTATAAACAAGTCTAGTTGTTGTAATGGTCATTGTATGTACCCAGAAACTCCAAAATGTGGAATGAAATGTAAGTTTTTTAAAGGCATCTGAAAGTTCGTGGTGATCTTAAAACCACTTTGTAATGGTTTATGGTTAGCCTGAAACCATCTTTTGTCACTGTAAAGTGATGGTGAGCCAGAAACCATCTATAGAGTCTTAGTGGCTACAAGATTCGCCCGGAGGTGGCACATTTAAGTTTCGGATTTGCCCGGTGGTGGCAGATCGGACTTTCCCGGTGGTGGCATATTGCCTGAGTGGCTAACGTGTACACGGGAGCTTTGTGCTCGTAGGAGCAGGTGGCCTGCAGTAACACCTGGCTCACGATCTCAAATATTGGTGTGTCTAAGCACAAGTAGAGATGATAAAGACTAAGTCCATTATTGGACTTTCTCTTTCAGACTCACAGTTACATTATGTAGATCTCACTAAACCATCTAAAGAAATATGGGAACACTTGATTCAACTGTTCGGTGCAAAGCTACAAATGAAAAATTTTCCATAAAATTGTAGCTATTTAAACTAAAAATGAATGAAGAGACATCTATGTGTAGTCATGTAAATAATTTAATGTCTCCTATAAGAAAATTGACTGAAGTTGGTTCTAGGGTGAAAGATGAGGACACAAAAGGCATCTTATTAAATAGTTTACCTTCAAGTTTTATCAATGTCATCTTCACCTTAAGTCAAATGTATTCACGCACATTAGATGAGATAATTGTAGCACTTTTGGCAGAGGAAAGGAGGTTAAAACTAGAGGATACAAAAGGAAATTCTCAAATAGAAAATGCATTATTTTCAAAGACAAGGATGAGAAAGAAAAATGAAAATAAAAGTGAACTTGAATGCTACTACTGTAGGAAAATTGGGCATACAACATGGAATTGCAAGGACCGTGCCAACAATCTATTAAAAGGGGAGTTAAAAGAATCAGAAAACATAGCCACAATGAATATTCATTGAATTTTGATGATGAATTCAATGAAGAATTTGAACCTCTCAAACTCTTTTAGAACAACTACAGTTCAATGAAAAGGCTCAACATGGATGGTTGTCCAGATAGTATAGAAATTGTGGTTCTAGGGAAGAATCACTCATTTGCTGAAGACGAGGGAGTGGTTTTCTCATGAGGTTATGTGATAGCTTGGGACATTTTTCAGTAATTGACTTTGAGAGATCCCTGATTCGGGAGTTAAGGAGTGGAACTCGGGAATCTGACTTGCTGACTACACCTTTACGAGGGTCATGAGGCAACTTGATGGAGCCCATGCTGATCCTTAAGTTGTAAACCGTTTAAAAAATGGTTGTGTATTTTGTTGTTATGGTTGGTTTCAATAATTTATGTAATGTAAGCATTAAGGGGGACACTTGGAGTTAATGCTTACATTCTATATGTGAGAAGTTGGTTCGTGACTTATTGGAGATGGTTGAGAAATTCTCTCAACCTCTCCTCCTAAACTAGCAATCAGTTAGATCTCAAAAACTCTATATATTAAAGTAATCTCTGAATGTAAAATTGTATGTGTGGACATACATACCTTATAGAATAGTATAATGTTAGTTTTCTATCATTCTTTCTCTTTCCATAATAATCTTATTGGAATATTCAATCATTTTTAATTTTATATTATAATTTTAACAGAAAAAATAAATTTTAGATAATATTTATTTTTAAGTTTAATTTTTATTTATTTTTATCTTAATTTAATAATTTTAAAATTAGAATTATATAGAGTGTAAGAAACGTTGTTCTTTTTAAATTTGGTGAGTAATTTGATTTTTCCTCAAATACAATGATGACTTTCAATCTAATTTGAAAATAGTAACCCAGAATTACTATCTTAATCTACATTATTGCTGATTAACAACTATGTTTCGTCATAGAAGATAGTTATTCCTTGTTATTATTTTCATATTAGATTGAAATTCATCCATTTTATTTAAGCAAAATCAAATTACTCGTTTAATTTCAAAGGAACAAGTTTCTTATTCTATCAAATGCCTTTGAATTTTGTGTAGTTTCTCTATACTTTACATCGTTTCTAAGAAAATAAGATAATATTTTTTATTTTTTAGTTTCTAGTAAAATAAGAATAAAAATAAATAAGATGTTGACTTTGAATTTTGTGTGGTTTCTCTATACTTAACTTCCTTTCTAAAAAAATAAGTTATTTTCCTTATTTTTTAGTTTCCAGTAAAATAGGAATAAAAATAATAGGATATTAATCAAATAAAAATACCTTAAATCATTTTCAATTATCAATATAATTTCCAATTCAATTGTTTTGTAAATTAATGATGAGTCTAGATTCATTTTAATTGAGGAATGCAGAATAGATTCATACTAACTCGAAAAGATCAAATTTCTTAAAATATAAATCTCTTTTTAAATATAAAACTTGAAAATAAATTTACTCATTCAAAACTTAAAAAAAAAAACTAATTTAATTATTGATAATTATAATTATAATTATTAATTTTTTATTTATTTTATTATTAATTATTAATAATTAATAATTATATTTATTTTATTTTAATTTCTGTGTAATTTATCTGAGTCAAAATACATTATAACACCTATACCTCTACACTAGAGGACAACTACCTCTGAATGCAACAGTTCAATATTCTAGAAAAAGAAATAAACGAATACTCTGCATAATGACATTCCATTTGCGTGGAATCAGTATGAGGTAACATTTTCCAAAAGTCATTCGGAACTCTCGATCAGGTATGACACACGAAGCTTCACTGGTTGCGTGTCCTGCTCTCTTGGTCGAATAATGAACGATTCTTCGATTAAGCATGACTATTACACCGTTTCAAGTATGGAAATAAATTTAGTTCATAGAAGCAGCCTGTAACAAAGTCAATTACATACAACAATAATCAAAACTCGGAAAGGCCCAATGAGAAAGCGAACCATTAACTTTTCTGCCAATAGGAAGACCCAAAGGATTCCATAAAAACTCTTGAAAGCCTATATATACGTGCACTGTTAGACTCTGATTGAAAATCAAACAGTGTCGAGATTCCTCTTTTCGGTTTAATGATTGCATGTTGTTGGATATTTTTAATGGGGAAAATACCAAAAACCAAATATTCAAACACACAGAGGCAATGCTCTGTTTCTTTTGCTCCAGGATCTTTTGTGCACACAGAAGACTTAAAAAAATTCACTGAGGAACAGAGGATTTCACCATAAAATATTTCTATTCATTAAAACAAAAAAAACATTCACTGTGTCTCCATATGAGAATTTACACTGCTGGAAAAATTCCCATTAACATTTACTGCTGTAAAACCTCCATTCACATTTACTGGTGTAAAACAATTTTACATACTGCTGTAAAAGCAAAACTTACACAAACTTACAAAAACTTACTTCGTGCAAAACCACACATGGTTTTCGCTACTTAAAAAAAACTTCACAAAACATTACTGAATGTATTCGTGCACTGCTGTGCATACATCCTCTGGTTCTCTTCTTCTTTTACCGCACCATCAACGTTTTTCACTGCTGTGAATACACATACATTTTACCTCCCGTGTGCAATACATAAAAGTCAACAGTAAAAAAAAAACATATTACATACGATTTTTTTATTTTTAATACATGCCGTAAAAGTCATAGGCTTCTATTAAAACGTGCCCATACCTATGTTTTAAATGCACCATACCTTTTCCTAAAAAGGAACTTACGTGCTATATAAAAAAATATATTGTAATGTGCCCATACTCATATTAAAACGGGCCACCAAAATCTTGTACCAACATTAACTCTTTCACCTACGGCGGTCAACCAAAAGTTTAATCCACGCAAGCCTTTAATGCACCTCGTATGCAGCTTTAGTTCATCAATGGTGGAGAGCGATGGAGTAAATCCGACGGAGGTCAACAATATCGGAAACCTGTTTGCTGCCCAACTTTAACGCCTGAGAAAATGACGTTGCGTTACGTCAGGGCTGAACCACGTGTCAGCTCCAAATTGTATCGGAGCTCCTTCCCGGATTATTCCTTCGTCGGCAAATCGCTCCGAGAAAATCCGGTGAACGGTTTCTGGCTTGGTTCACGGTTTCTCGTGGTCTGCGTTGAAATTAGATTTCAACACTCCCCTTTAATTTCAACAGCTGGGCATTCAGTCATACCCAGACACTTTCTCAAAAATTCAAAGCTCTTCTGATCCAATGGCTTTGTCAAGATGTCTGCTACCTGTTCTTGAGTCCTGCAATGTTCTAGGACAATTTCTTCATTGTTCACCAATTCTCTGATGTAGTGAAACCTGGTATCAATGTGTTTCGTTCTCTTATGAAACACTGAATTCTTTGACAATGCAATAGCAGAGCTATTGTCACAAAAAATCACTGTCGCTTTTGCTTGCTCTTGGCCTAAGCTTCTCAACATTCTTCTCATCCACACTGCTTGACATGCTGCTGCTGTAGCTGCCACATATTCAGCCTCTGCTGTAGACAATGCTACAATGGACTGCTTCTTAGAAGCCCATGAAATGGCTCCTGAACCCATATTAAAAACATAACCGGAAGTGCTCTTCCGATCATCTACACTTCCAGCCCAATCGCTGTCTGTGTATCCAACCAAATCGGAATGTTCTGAGGCATGATATAAAATTCCAAACATTTTGGTGCCTTTGACATACCTCAAGATTCTCTTTGCTGCCTGCCAATGTGCCTCCTTTGGCCTCTCCATGAACCTGGAAATTAAACTAACAGCATACATTAAATCAGGCCTAGTAGCTGTTAAGTACATGAGGCTGCCTACAATACTCTTGTACAAACTAGGATCAAAATCCTTGCTGCTGTCCTCTCTGCTGAGCTTTAATCCCATCACTGTGGGAGTGATTGCTGCCTTGCATTCTTGCATGTTAAATCTGCCCAGAACTTGATTTACATATCTTGCTTGAGATATAAAAATTCCTTTTTCATTTTGATCTACTTCTATGCCTAAGAAGTATCTCAAGAAACCCATGTCAGTCATTTCAAATTCATTCTTCATGACTGATTTAAAATTCTTAATGAGCTGATCATCATTACCTGTGAAAATAACATCATCAACATATAAGACAACAATTAAAATTTTACCATCCTTTTCTTTGATGTAGACTGTGGGTTCTCCTTCACATCTGTCAAATTCATTATCTAATAGATATGAATCTATCCGGCTGTATCATGCTCTTGGCGCTTGCTTCAGCCCATAAAGAGCTTTCTTCAATTTGCACACTTTGTGCTCTTCACCTTTCTTCTCATATCCGAGAGGCTGTTCCACATAGACCTCTTCCATTAACACTCCATTTAGGAATGCTGATTTCACATCCATTTGGTAGACTTTCCATTTGTTTTGTGCTGCTATGGACAGCACTGCTCTCACGGTTTCCATTCTTGCAACCGGGGCGAAAGTCTCCTCATAATCTCTCCCATACTGCTGCTTGTACCCTTTGACAACCAGCCTTGCCTTGTGCCTTTCTATCTTGCCTTCAGCATTGCTCTTGGTCTTATAGACCCATTTTACACCAATGACTTCTTTGCCTTTTGGTAACTCAACCAAATCCCATGTTTTGTTTCTCTCTATGGCATTAATTTCCTCATCCATAGCTTCTATCCATTTCTTATCTTTAATAGCTTCTTCAAAATGAATAGGATCATCAACATGACAATACAAGGCAAATAAGAAATTCATTCCTTCTTCATAAATTTCACTTAGATTTCTAAACTTCTTACCTCGTTCACTTGGTGTGCAAGTGCTTGAAGATGCACTTGAATTTCCTCCTTGTGGTGTGCTTGGAGAAGCACTCTCATTGATCCTCAATGGCGTCCCTTGCTGTCCTTGTGTTGGTGCTGCTGTTTGGGGATTCATTTCAGCCACCTCCTCTTCATCTTCATCATGAGACAAACATTGTTTAACATTAACTGTCTTCTCTATGCTTCCATCCCAAGCTTCCTCTTCAATGAATTGAACATCCCTGCTGACAAAGAACTTCTTGGTAGATGGAATGTACAGCCTGTAGGCTTTGGATTCATCACTGTATCCAATGAAGATGCATTTCTCCCCTTTGCTGTCCAACTTCCTCCTTAGCTGATCTGGTATGTGTGCATAGCCCACACACCCAAAAACTCTCATGTGGGTGACTCCTTGCTTTCTCCCACTCCATGCCTCTTCTGGCACTTTGTTCATGACTGCTTTTGTAGGACACCTGTTCAATATATAAATTGCACAATGTACAGCTTCAGCCCAATACTCATTTGGCAAATGCTTTGCCTTCAACATGCTCCTTGCCATCTCCATGATGGTTCTGTTCTTCCTTTCAGCAACTCCATTTTGCTGTGGGGTGTACCGAGTTGTAAACTGTTTATGAATTCCATTTTCTCTACAAAATCTTAGGAATTCCTTGGAGATATATTCACCTCCTCTATCAGTTCTCAAAACTTTAATGTGCAGTCCGCTTTGGTTTTCAACAAATGCTTTGAAGTTTTGGAATTTCTCAAAGACTTCACTTTTGTTCTTGAGGAAATATATCCAAGTCTTTCTTGTAAAATCATCAATGAATGTCAAGAAATATAGGCTGCCTGCTAATGATGGAGCTTGCATTGGTCCACACAAATCTGAGTGGATAATCTCTAAGGGTGTCTTTGCCCTTATACTCTTCCCTGATGGAAAACTTTCTCTATGTTGTTTTCCCAAAATGCAGCCTTCACATAGGCTGTCCGGTTTCTCTATCAATGGTAATCCTCTTACCATTCCTTTTCTGCTCAATAAGTTTAGACCTCCAAAATTTAGATGCCCAAATCTCAAGTGCCATAACCAGTTCTCATCCTTTGGCACGCTTTGGAAGGCCTCTTCGGTGACTGCTGCCATTTCCCTTTTGTTCTTCATGTCTGCCCTGATCCGGAGAGGGAACATCCTGTTCCTTGTCATCTTCACTTCAGCAATGCATCTTTTGCTGGGTGGTATATCCATGATGGTGCACACATCATTTTTAAAGAAAACATTGTAGCCCTTATGGACAAGCTGTCCAATACTCAAGAGATTACATCTCATTCCGGGGACATAGTATACATCTGCTATGGTTTTCCTTTCTCCTTGCTTTGAAAGTATTTTTATTTGTCCTCTTCCCATAACAGACACTTTACTATCAGTTCCTAGTGTGACTTCTGATTTCACATTTTTATCTAGGGCAGAAAAGAAGGCTATGTTTCCGGTCATATGGTTGCTGCAACCTGAGTCTAAAAACCATATGTCCTCACTATGTGTTTCAGCCATGTTACAAGCTAACAGGACATTTTCTTGACTGCTGTTTTCTCTTGTAACATTTGCATTTTGTCTGTTGTTCATATCATGCTGTTTCTTTCTACAATCACTAGCATAATGTCCATACTTTTTGCAATAATAGCATTGAACATTAGATTTATCATACCTTTGTCCTTGAGCATGATGTTGTCCTCCTTGTTGGCTGCTGTCTTGGCCTTGGTTCTGATTTGGATTGTTGCCTCTTCCTTGTGCATTTGATGAGTTGTTCCTTCCACCTCTATTCTGGCTTCTGCCTCTTCCTCTTTTGTTTCCTCTGCCTTGACCTCTGCCTCTTCCAAAGGACATCTGGGTCTTGAAGGCTTGCTCAAGAGATGAGTTTTCATTCCTACTCAACCTCTGCTCATGTGTTATCAGTGATGCATGCAGCTCATCAACTGAATAGCTTGAGAGATCCTTTGTCTCTTCAATGGTGGTGACTATGGCATCAAACCTTGAGGGTAAGACCCTCAATATTTTCTCCACAATTCTTCTGTCTTCAATGGTTTCTCCATGAGTTCTCATTTGTGTGATTACACCAATCACATGAGTGAAGAATGAGTCAATGTTATCTGACTCCTTCATGTTCAAGTTCTCAAAATCCTTTCTCAGCAATTGTAGCTTTGCTGTCTTCACTCTCTCCATGCCTTGATAGGCTGTCTTGAGGGTTTGCCATGCTTCATTGGCTGTCTTAGCTGCTGCTAACCTTGGAAACATACTCTGGTCTACTGCTAGATACAACAACACACGGGCTTTTGAATCTTTCTTCCTATTGTTCTTCAGCAGATCCTTCTCTCCTTGAGTTAATGCATTGAACTCAGTTTCATCTGCTGGTTCTTCAAAGCCTTCTTCAACTATTTCCCATAAATCTTGGGAAGCAAGCAGAGCTGTCATAGTTATTGACCAGTAGTCATAGTTCTTCCCATTAAACTGTGGGAGCTGGGTGTTAAACAAACCCATACCAGTGCTTGTGCTGGCCATTCCTTGACTGTGTATTTAAAACACTGACTGTCTCTTCAATAACAAACAAGATAGCTATGAAGAATACCTGAATCCTTTGTTGTCTGAGTCTTCTGTCTGCCTGAGAGGTTTTGCTGCAGCAACAACCTTCTCCCTTCAGCTTCTTTGTCTCCTTCAAAGAGCCTAAGCCTGCTCTGATACCACTGTTGGATATTTTTAATGGGGAAAATACCAAAAACCAAATATTCAAACACACAGAGGCAATGCTCTGTTTCTTTTGCTCCAGGATCTTTTGTGCACACAGAAGACTTAAAAAAATTCACTGAGGAACAGAGGATTTCACCATAAAATATTTCTATTCATTAAAACAAAAAAAACATTCACTGTGTCTCCATATGAGAATTTACACTGCTGGAAAAATTCCCATTAACATTTACTGCTGTAAAACCTCCATTCACATTTACTGGTGTAAAACAATTTTACATACTGCTGTAAAAGCAAAACTTACACAAACTTACAAAAACTTACTTCGTGCAAAACCACACATGGTTTTCGCTAATTAAAAAAAAATTCACAAAACATTACTGAATGTATTCGTGCACTGCTGTGCATACATCCTCTGGTTCTCTTCTTCTTTTACCGCACCATCAACGTTTTTCACTGCTGTGAATACACATACATTTTACCTCCCGTGTGCAATACATAAAAGTCAACAGTAAAAAAAAACATATTACATACGATTTTTTTATTTTTAATACATGCCGTAAAAGTCATAGGCTTCTATTAAAACGTGCCCATACCTATGTTTTAAATGCACCATACCTTTTCCTAAAAAGGAACTTACGTGCTATATAAAAAAATATATTGTAATGTGCCCATACTCATATTAAAAAGGGCCACCAAAATCTTGTACCAACATTAACTCTTTCACCTACGGCGGTCAACCAAAAGTTTAATCCACGCAAGCCTTTAATGCACCTCGTATGCAGCTTTAGTTCATCAACGGTGGAGAGCGATGGAGTAAATCCGACGGAGGTCAACAATATCGGAAACCTGTTTGCTGCCCAACTTTAACGCCCGAGAAAATGACGTTGCGTTACGTCAGGGCTGAACCACGTGTCAGCTCCAAATTGTATCGGAGCTCCTTCCCGGATTATTCCTTCGTCGGCAAATCGCTCCGAGAAAATCCGGTGAACGGTTTCTGGCTTGGTTCACGGTTTCTCGTGGTCTGCGTTGAAATTAGATTTCAACACATGTATTCTACGCCCTGATTTGTAGATCCCCTCTTTTGGGCAATGGGGGCAGCCGGATTGAGATTTTCGGTTGCATGCGTGATTCTTATGGTTAGCATCCATACGATTTATAAGGAAAATATACATGCACATGCAGTAGATGAAAATTACATAGCACCATCTTCCTCCCTCTGTCCAGCACCATCTCCCTCCCCATGTCCTACAAGATTGAGAGTGGGAGTGCCTTGGAAGAGATACTACAGAGAATTCGTTTCAGCTGAGAAAAATGGAACCAACCCCACGGGATTCTGCGTGAAAGCTTTTGAAAAGGCAATTGAAGGACTAAATTGTACGGTCGAATATATCACATTCGGGAATGGAAGTGTTGCGCCGCCGAGCTACGATGAACTCGTTCAGCGAATTGCAGACAAGGTACGCGTACAACGTGTGTGTGCTCATTATATCGTTTTGTGATAACAAAATTATAATTTATCATATTTTTCATTTCATGTTGCCTTCCTTTTCAGGAAATTGATGCAGTTGTAGGAGACATAACCATCACAGAAAACCGATCCCAAAAAGTAGAGTTTACACAACCTTTCTTAGACTCGAGCCTAGTGGCAGTAGTCCGTCTGAGAGATGAAAGTTTGATTCGTTCTCCGCTGATTTTTATGAAACCTTTCAGCAATCAATTGTGGCTACTGATAGTTGTTTTCTTCGTTTGGGGGCTCTTGGCGGTCTATCTTTTGGAGCGCCCAAAGAATCCACCCGTCCAAGGGAGGCGTGATAGCAGCCGATTTGGGGTAGTATTAATGTAAGAAACAACTATTTGGGCATGCTCTATTCAAGCGCCTCAATAGATTAAACATACAGGCACGAAACTGCTTGGCAAATCCATTGTATGAAACAATACTTAACAATACATATATGTTTGCGTGCAGGTACACTTTTTCGACATGGTTCCCTAATCCTGGTAAGTTTAATTCTTCTCCAATACCACAAGTTGTGTTTTGTAATTAAAATAACCAAAAGCTTATAATAACGATCCCCATGTTGAATAATTTGGATATAAGCAGAAGATACTCGAAGTGTTATGGGGCGCACAGTTGTTGTAGCCTGCCTTGTTGTTACGGGAATTCTGTATTCGTGTTATACTGCAAATTTATCGGCTATTCTAACAGCCTCACGGTTAGAGCCAACTATTAATGACATCCAGAGTGTGCTGGCAAGGCAGGACATAAAAATTGGGTATTGGAATGGCTCCTTCATCGAAGATTTCTTGAAAAATGTGTGGGGAATAAGTGAAAAGAGGCTCATAAGTCTAACCGCAGAACCTGATTTTTACAATTATTTGTCTAAAGGTGTAGTGGATGCCATCATAGATGAAGGCCTATACATGCAATCCCTAGTGGCCAACCATTGCAGTGAACTCGCCTTCGCTGGGTCTCCGTTCACTAATCTAAATTGGGGATTCGTAAGTTCTTTATAACTTTTTTTAGTCTAAAAAAATTATTTTTTATTAAATGAAGGTGATTACAACAGAGTGTTTCTGATTTACGGTTTTCTCATTCAATAAAAAGTTAGTACAAAATTCTACTTACTTATCATATACCCAATATCTACTTATGATTTGATTCTGAAAATTTATTAGTATATCATTATTTCTGAAGTGTGTCTATCCTAGTCTCAATAAGGTCCACTTATACAGAATTGCTCTGCTATAAGATTTCTATAGTTCTTTCATTTATTACTAAATCCTGTTGGTAAGCGTGATCTGCTGCAATGTCCCTTTTTGATAACATGTTTGCAACCCCATTTTGTTCAGGATACCCCTGTACTCATTTAATGACACTTTTTGAGTCTCACAATATCTTTATAGTCTCAATACCAACCATTTTGCTCATAAAAATGTTCCCCATAGTATTATAATTTCAACGAGAGTATTTGTGCCACTTCCTCTTTCCCATCAAAAATAATAAAACATACCAAGTTCATTACAATATAAGCCCATCCACATTTCAAATGTATACACACCCCCATAAAAAACCAGCTAGAAATCCACTTCAAATATCGATATACTTGATGTTACCTCTATGACCTTTTCTCATATTTGTTCCAATCTCACGGTAGTAGGCAGCAGTCTTAATGATAGTTGTTATATCTATGTAATTTCATTTCAATTTCCCAAAACATTCATGGAAATTTTGAGTGGTTTTTCATCTTTTGGGCAGGCTTTTGACCCAATCCTTCATCAACTAGCAACGAACATTTCTAGCAGAATACTGCATTTAACGGAGAGCGGGGAATTGTACAAAATTCAAAGGGATTCGTTGCCTCAATATGAGAGTTATTGCCGTAACCAATCTATGTCAGATTCCAACCAACTTCAGGTTCAGCAGTTCTGGGGCCTGTTCGCCATATCAACATCGGTGACAGTGATAGTATTAATGGTTAAAATTGTGCGGAGAAGATGCAGGACGTCTAGAGGAACAGATTCAGGAACTCCTCGAAACAGTAGGTTTATCGAGGTACGGCGGGGAGCATGGCGTGGAGGCCAAGCAGGAGGACTTCCAGTTTCGAGGAGGTTTATCGAGCTACAGCCTCGAGCATGGTCGTCGAGGCTAAGCAGGAGGATTGGAACTATTTCAGAAACTTCCGGAGAGGAAGTCACCTGATACAAGTGAATGCCCTGCTGTTTAGCAGCAGGTAACCTGTTGGACACCATGTGTGTGTAAATATTATGTTAGTAAATATTACTTAGTTATTTCTATCTCACTTCATTGATATTCTTAAGAACTAGTATTAAAGTGTTGGATGATTTAAGGGAGAGATTAAAAAAGTTGTGAGCTAGGAAAGTTGTTTGCTTATTGTATTTATGTAGGAGGAATATATTGTTGCTAGTTGTAAACTATCTAAATCTTTGAATAAAGATGCATAATGTTGTGTTTTCTACCTTTGTTGACATTGTGATGGTGTTATAGAAGTTTGTGTTCATATATGCTTCAATAGAGATTAGATCTATGATTGTAGGAAATATATGTAGAGTTGCTTCTATTCTGAAGGTCATAATTCAACCATTCATTTTATTACTTGAGTTTCCCATTTGGATAAAATCTAGTGTAGGGATTACAGTATAAAAATATTTGATATGTTTGGGAATCTATTAGAGAAATCTCAACTTGAAACTAATGTGTGAGATCATGATGCATGCTAATCAAAAGTTAGAAGAGATTGAATAATTGGCTCTTAAATCATGACCAAAACTCACATCTATTGTTCCTCCCAACTGTTCAATTTTTATATGGAAGAGAACAATGGCAAGGCACCCCATGGAGGAAAATATCTTCCTCACTTTATGATGCAGGAGCATCCAACTAAAAGTCAACAGCTGGAATTGACTTCTTCTGTTGGGCAGAAGAAGAAGTTTTTGAATTTTATTTTATTTTGTTTTAAGTTAAATTTGGGCTAACATATCCATTGTAATTTGCAATTAAAAGAACAATTAGATTAGGATTAGTTAAAGTGTTAGGGATTAGTTTCAATAGATTATTGTAAAAACTAAAAGACAGTTTCTCAACCATATTGGAATGCTGGAAAGGTATAAAACAAAACCAAATCCACCTAGGTGAGGGTCTGCCATCTTATGGAAGAAGAATAATCAGAAATAATTGATTTGACAAACTATGTGTGTGAAGCATTTTATTATCATAAATTCTTTGTAATTATATGTGACATTCTCGACATATTAAGGCTAAATAGATTGTTAACCACATACTGGGTTCTGTTTGATAAACAAACTAACAACACAGGAACCAGGACCATGAACCAAGATGGATTCAAATTAAACAAGGAGGAACAACAAATCATCTACAATCGAATTGAACCAGGAAGAAACAACGTATTTCAAATCAAGATTACAGTCGAAACAAACTGAGTGAGTACAACATTTAAACAGAAGATACCACAGGTACATTCTACAAAAATATTTTGATAAACAAAATCTAAAATATTTTCATTTCAAAGAGTCCAAAATATACATCGAACTGGCCGTAACATTGGACGAGCTCCAAATGGTATTGAACAACAAACCCAGCAAGGGTTTATAAAAATATATGTATTATCAAATGGCTACATTCTGCCCTACTCACAAAACTGATAACATATTCAAACAAACCCGAGACAAGCACAGTACTGCTCAATAATATGATATGACAAAAACCCTCTTGGGGTTTTAAGTTTTTTAATGCAACTAAACTACCAGTCACAAAGGAAAGGCCCTACCCTTTTTGCACAGGGGAGCTTCAACCTTGAAGTTAGCAAGGAGCTATCTAGGTTTGATACCTGCAACCACAACAAAATACCCAAATCAAAAAGACAGAGAATTACGATTGTCAGACAAGACTGCAAAGAGAGGAAGCAAAGAATTCCATTGATAACTTACCTAGAGAGACAAGTCATTGAACCAGGAGACGAGAAGACTGGAATAAGCACAAGTAGGGCTCCGTCATAGTGAGGTTACAAATGGTTTTTACCTACTCACAAAGGAGCCCAAAGATCAGTAAAACGAAGACAAATGTTGATGGAAAGAATCAGAACAAAAGACTTACCTATGTATGACAAAGCCGAGATGCTCAGGAGCGAAGCCGAAACCCATTGATCATGTAGAAGACGATTATAGAAGTCACATACAAAACTGTGGAAATCTAAGCAGAAGTTGAAGGATAATAGTAACAAAATGAACAACGTTACCAAGCATGTGTGTCTCGTGAAGACAGAGACCCTACAAAGAAGAAGTCGAAGCCATTTCACACAGACAGAGAACCTCCACAAACCATAGACGATCACAAGGTCGAAACCCTTGCCCTCTCATTTCTCTTAGGCCTTGCGAAGAACAAGCAGAAGTGAAAAACAAACCCTAAGGACGAAAAACAAGGGTCTTTTAACAGGAGAAATAAGCCCACGGATTCAACATGAGATTGCATGAGGGTGATCGCTTAAGGGAAGGGTGTAGGTAGGTAGAATTAATTTCTAAATTAATTATAAGGTCTTTGAAGTACCAACGCCGACAGTATTAAATTTATTGGAATTAAATTTTGAATCCTCAAGTTTCCCACTAATTGTGGTATCAAAGCAGGTTTCTCTTCTTTCAGTGAAGATGGAGGTAGGAAGTGTTGGCATTATGATACATATGTTGTACTTGATGGCAACCCACTCATCTCAGATAATAAATTATAATGTAGAGAAAAGTTCACGCACTTATATGCAAAGAAAATTTTATTTCATGTAGAGAAAAGTTCATGCACTTTTATGCAGAGAAAAGTTAATTTCATGTAGAGAAAAGTTCACACACTTTTATGCAGAGAAAAGTTTATTTCATGTAGAGAAAAATTTCACGCACTTTCATGCAAGGAAAAGCGCGTATATGTTGGAGAACTTACCTTTGGTCCATGGTAGTTAGTCCTTGGTATTTGAACCTATGGTTTTGGACCATGGTACCTCGTCAGAAGTGTTGATCCCAAGTATTGGGTTCATGGTATTGGTTTATTATGGTTTTGGTCCGTGGTATTGCATGTAGAGAAAAAGTTCACGCACTTTCATGCAAGGAAAAGCGCGTATATGTTGGAGAACTTACCTTTGGTCCATGGTAGTTAGTCTTTGGTATTTGAACCTATGGTTTGGACCATGGTACCTCGTCAGAAGTGTTGATCCCAAGTATTGGTTCATGGTATTAGTTCGAGAGTTTTTTATCCTATGGTTTTGGCTCGTGGTATTGCATCCAAAAGTGTTAATCTCACGCACTTTCATGGTTGGTTCATGGTATTATGTTATGAAACCAACTCAAGAAAAGATAGAAAAGAAAGATCAACGCCTTAGAATTCAGCCTCTTCGAGGGGGCAACCTCCTTTACATTACATAAATGAACAATTCTTGGATGATACAAATGACAAAACCTCCTTTCTATATATAGGAGTCTAAGGAGTCACAATATAATCCAGCCGACCTAACAATAATAATATAAAGCCACAAAAATAACAATAGAGGGATTCTATGGGGCACAAAAATAACAATATGTGGGTAATAGGGGCACAACAATATAAATAAGGGGTATAACTACAATAGTAATGGGGTAATCACTAGTATTATAGGGACCCAACATGCCCCTCTCCTTCAAAAAAGTGTTGTCCTCAACGCTTGAGTAGTTCTGGATACTTCTGCATAAAATTCTCATCCTCCCATGTGGAATCTTCAGCGGATAAGTTCTTCCACTTGATAAGATACTCTGAAATTGATCGATTTCGTAGCTGTCGAGTTCTTGTTTCTGTGACTGCTTCCGGTTCCAATATAATTTTTCCTTCCTCGTCAAGTTCTGGCAATATTGTTTGAACTGGGAGCTTGTCGCCTATAACCTTCTTTAAACATGAAACATGGAAAACTGGGTGCAATCGAGAAGCTGCAGGAAGCTCCAATTTGTATGCCATAGTACCAATCTTTTGCAACACCTTGTACGGACCATAATACTTTGGTGATAATTTATTATCCTTCTTAGCTTGCTTTAGGGACATTTGCTTATATGGTTGTAGCCGTAGGAATACCCAATCACCTACATCAAAACTTCTTTCACTGCGATGTTGATCTGCCTGTTGTTTCATTCTATTTTGTGCCAACACGAGGTTATCCTTTAAGAGTTGGAGGACTTGTTGTTGATGTTCGATGTGATGTTCCACTGCTTGAACCTTAGAATTTTCTCTTAAATATGATGTGATGGATGGTGGTTGATACCCATAAAGTGCCATAAATGGGGTCATTTTTGTTGCTGTATGGAAGGAAGTGTTATACCACCATTCAGCCAGAGGCAACCATTTGACCCATTGTGTCTGTTTATCAGATACAAAGCAACGAAGATATCCTTCCAAACATTTGTTTACTATCTCAGTTTGCCCATCAGATTGAGGATGATAAGATGAGCTATGAGCTAACTGAGTACCAAGACAAGAAAATAATTCTGTCCAAAAATTTCCAGTGAAAATGGGATCTCTGTCACTTACAATAATCTTTGGGTTTCCATGTAGCTTTTGAACTGTTTCCATAAATGCAGTAGAAACTGTACTGGCTTTAAATGGATGTGATAATGCACAAAAGTGTGCATACTTGGTAAGTCTGTCAACTACCACCATGATGACACTCTTTCCCTCAGACTTGGGTAAACCTGTGATAAAATCCATTGAAACCTCCTCCCAACGTTGGCTTGGAATGGATAAAGGTTGTAATAGACCCGGTGTCTTAATTGTTTCAACTTTATTTTGTTGGCAAACCAAACATTCCGCCACAAACTTTTGAATATCTGATTTAAGGCCATCCCAAAAAAATTCCTTCTTAACCCTGTGGTAAGTTTTTAAAAATCCTGAGTGCCCTCCTAAGGGAGAAGTGTGCAATTCCATAAGAATCTTTTGTTTTAGCTGGGAATTCTTACAGAGGTATAAGTGATCTTTGTACCATAACGAATCATTTTTCCAGCTAAATGTATCAGAAGTACTGGAATCTTGTTGTAGCTTTGAATAAGTGCCCACACTTCTTCGTCATTCTTCCATTCCTCCCTTGCTTCGTTTATCCAATCTGGTTGGATAATAGAAATGGCACACAACAATGCTTCCACATCCTCATCCTTTCTTGAGAGTGCATCTGCCACCACATTTTGCTTCCCTTTTTTGTAGATGATTTCAAAGTCATAACCCAACATCTTTGTGACCCACTTTTGTTGCTCTTCAGAGGATAATCTTTGTTCTAAAAAGTATTTAAGGCTATCATGATCCGTTTTTACCTTGAAGTGTCTTCCCATTAGGTAGGGTCGCCATTTCTTAAGTGCATGGAGTATTGCCAACATTTCCTTCTCATAAATAGCTTTGCTTAAAAACTTTCCCTTGATTGGACGACTTTCAAAAGCAATGGGTCTTTCATCTTGCATTAGAACAGCACCAATTCCATTTCCTGAAGCATCACATTCCACAATAAAGGTTTTTGTGAAGTCCGGTGTAGCTAAGACCGGTGCTTGGCACATTGCCTCTTTAAGATGTTCAAAGGCCTTTGTTGCTTCCGGAGTCCATGAAAATGAATCTTTCTTCAATAATGTTGTTAGAGGTGCTGCTATTCTCCCATAATTCTTAACAAACTTGCGATAATACCCTGTCAACCCAAGAAATCCTCGCAGATGCTTTATGGATGTGGGGATTTTCCATTCCTTAATGGCTTTAATTTTGCTAGGGTCTACCTTAACTCCTTCATGAGATACAATATGACCCAAATATTCCACCTCCTGGACTCCAAAGAAACATTTGGATCTTTTTGCATATAATTGTTTCTCCTCCAATAGTTGTAGCACCTTGTCAACATGTTCAACATGATCCTTCCAAGACTTGCTGTAGATTAGTATATCATCAAAAAATACTAACACAAATTTTCTAAGGAATGGTTTGAAAATTGAATTCATCAAACCTTGAAATGTTGAAGGTGCATTGGTAAGGCCAAAAGGCATGACCAAAAATTCATAATGACCCTCATGAGTTCTAAATGCCGTTTTCGGAATGTCTTCAATCTTCATTCTGATTTGATGATATCCCGAACGAAGATCCAACTTGGTGAAGTAAATTGATCCATGCAATTCATCCAGTAATTCATCAATGACAGGAATGGGGAACTTATCTTTAATAGTGAGCTTGTTGAGCTCCCTATAATCTGGACACATGCGCCATGATCCATCCTTCTTGTGCACCAATACTACTGGAGCTGAGAAAGAACTTTGACTCGGTTGAATTATACCAGCCTCTAGCATTTCTGCAACCATACGTTCAATTTCACTTTTTTGGACATAGGGATATCTGTACGGCCTGATGTTTGGAGGAACACTTCCTGGAATCAGATGAATAGCATGATCATGATCACGCATAGGTGGGAGACCTTTGGGAGTCTCAAATACCTTGGAATGATTGTCCAGGACTTTTTGGAGATCTGGAGAAATAGATGATTCCAATGTGGAAACATCTAGCGAACATAATTGTGCAATTACACCTCTTTGCTCCTTTTTTAGAAGCTTTGTCATGCCATTAGAGCTGATTATCTTTCCTGGTTTCCCTGCAATACCCCTTAATTCAACTTCCTTTCCTTCCACAGAAAATTTCATGAAAAGTTCTTGAAAATTAAAAGCTATTGTACCCAAGGATTGTAGCCATTGGACTCCTAGTACAACATCAGCACCTCCCATTGGAATGGAAAGCATTGGGCTAGTCAATACATATTCTCCCATGGATAGCTTGATATTATGGCACTTTCCAGAAACAATTTATTGTTCCTCCATTTGCAATCATCACTTGACACTCTGATGTTGGATATAGGAAGCAATTCAATTCTTTTGCTACCCTACAATGAATAAAATTGTGGGTGCTTCCTGAATCAATCAACACTATTACCTTTTTCTTCTTGATTTGTCCTTCTATCTTGATGGTTTGAGGAGTGGTAATTCCCGCCAATGCATTACAAGATATGGTCGGATTTATTTGTTCTTCATCTAGGCTTTGTTCCTGGAATATATCCTCTTCTTTTGACCTTTCTTGCTCCTTTTCTTCTTCCTCTTCACAATCTATGTAGAATAATTTCTTCTCAGCACACTTATGACCTTTTGTGTATTTGCTATCACAATTGTAACAAAGCCCTTTTGCTCTTTTTTCTTCCAATTGTTGTGGTGTCAACCTTGTAGGTTGTGGAAGACTATGGGCAACAACACTTCCGTCTTTATAGTTGTGAATGGTATGCTTCCTAGTTGCCATAATTTTGCTTTCCATTTTTCTTGCTAACCTGAATGCCTTCTCTAATGAATCAGGTTCCCAAAGGCGCACATCATGTTGGATATTATCCTTTAAAGACCCTATGAACACATCAATCCTATGCTCCTCTGGAATATCTTTTACCCTTATGTTCAATTTTTGGAACTCCTCAATGTGCTCCATTATTGAACCCTTTTGTTTGAGACTTATCAATTGGCTAAAAAAAGTGTTGCTTTTTGTATCCTCATAATGTGCTATCAATTCTTCCGTAAAAATTGCCCAAGTGATAAATTGTTTACGAGAACAAAGCCATTGATACCATACAAACTGATTTGGTTCCAAATATAAAGTTGCCATACGTACCTTTTGTGTGTTTTGCACATTATTGAGATCGAAGAATTGCTCCATCTGTAATATCCATGTGGCGGGATCCTTGCCATCAAACTTCCTCATATCGATTTTTGGAACATGGTGAGTCTTCGATCCAACATTAGAGTCTATGGAATCATGATTAACATTTCTTTTGTTCTCATCATGAGTTTCCTTTAGTACTCTTTCACCCTTAGTGACCATTTCTTGTAGCAACTTATCCATCTTATCATCCATGCCATCAATTTTAGCGTCCATGCCATTCACCTTAGCTTCCATGCCATCCATCTTAGCTTCTACACCTTACTTTAAACCGTCCATCTTAGCTTCTACATCTTTCCTTAAACCATCCATTTTAGATTCTGTTGCTTTTTGTGCAAGTGACATTTGTTGCACTTGTTCTTGTAATTTTGATATATCATGTAGCATTTCTTCCTCTTCTTCATGAGTCATGCTAGAGCTTTCAGGTTCCTTACTAGGTGTTTGCATTTTCTTTCCTCGGGGCATCAGTTACCGATAATAATTCTCTACTATGCCCTTTGAATTCCTTCAAAATAAATTTTCAAACCAAGCTTAAGCAAAAATTAAAGAAAATCTACACACCTTTTTTCACTTTGTAGGAGCTCGATATTGCATCTGATGTATCTCTGTACTTTCTGATCATCTAGTTCTGAATTTGTGATCTGTAGTAGCCCTCTGTGTCCTCTTTCCAATGCCACAAGTCTGACCCAAATTGGATTCTCCAAGGAAGAGTTATGTGAAATCTCCCACAGTGACTTGATTATAGACTAGTTCAGTAGAGCGAACTTGTACGACATGCCACATGTCACTGTTTCAACCTTTGACTCTGAAACATATATAAACGAAAACTACAGTCCGTCCTCTTTCTGTAACTTCTTACGAAATTTCAATCCGATGCTCAGAAAGAAAGTTATGACGATTTTTCCCAGGTCACCTTTTTTGAGTGTAATTCAGGAGTCTGCAAAAAGACCAACTTCCTCAGATCATATCTCCGAAAATATCGCGCGAAAAACTCTGAAATTCGGACCCAAGGTTCAACGCGATTTCTTCTCAAATGGGTTTTTTTTGCGACTTCTGAAACGTCACAGAAAACAAGTTATAGCGAAAATTCCACGATGACCTGTTTGGAGCAGCGAAACCCTAGAATCCAAAGCTCTGATACCAAATGTTATGAAACCAGCTCAAGAAAAGATAGAAAAGAAAGATCAACGCCTTATAATTCAGCCTCTTCGAGGGGGAAACCTCCTTTACATTACATAAATGAACAATTCTTGGATGATACAAATGACAAAACCTCCTTTCTATATATAGGAGTCTAAGGAGTCACAATATAATCCAGCCGACCTAACAATAATAATATAAAGCCACAAAAATAACAATAGAGGGATTTTATGGGGCACAGAAATAACAATATGTGGGTAATAGGGGCACAACAATATAAATAAGGGGTATAACTACAATAGTAATGGGGTAATCACTAGTATTATAGGGACCCAACATATTAGTTCGACAGTTTTTGATCCTCTGGTTTTGGCCCGTGGTATTGCATCCAAAAGTGTTGATCTCACGCACTTTCATGGTTGGTTCATGGTATTAGTCCAACAGTTTTTTGATCCTATGGTTTTGGACCGTGGTATTGTGGAAGGCCTAAGACTATAAAAGAAGAAGGAGATCATTTGGCAAAGTATCATCGAACGAATTGAATATCTAATAAGTGCTAGATCTGAAATGTTTGTGATTGGGTTATGGTGCAGATATGGATCTGAATGAAGGAGGAACCTTAGCGCATAAAGAAGGATAACTTCTATTGATGGGTCACAATCTTTATGCTTGAATAATAGTATCTTTGTATGATTTTGATCTGTTATATGAGGCGCATGCTTGATCTATAAATCTGACAATCTGGGTAAATTAGTGTCTGAATATTTGAAAGAAGGAATTATCCTTTATAGATCTGCACACAGGTTTCAGGTTGTTGAAGTAGCGTATATCTTTAAATTATGATCTAGCTGCCTCTGTCTATTGCTGCAGTATTTGGTGTGTGGTTACTGTTACTGTGTTCTGGGTACAACTGTCAGAGAAGTGTTTACTTGATTCAGTGCTAATTCGGAAAAGGAGATTGTTTGATGCAGATATACTTGATGATTGATTGATGTTCATGGATCCAGTTTAAAAATTTATGAAAAGTGGTCCTTGAAAGAAAAGAAGTAGGGGGTTGTAACTCCCTTCCAGGAGAGAGAATTGTAGCTCTCTGCAGGTTGCAACCTGCGTACTGTTAAAGGACTGCACCAATACAAAATCATTGTAAAAGGAATTTCTAATTGAAAGAAGATAGAGACATATTGCAGCAGGTGGTTTTCACCCACATTGGGTTTCCACCTTATATCTTGTGTTCTTTGGTGTGACTATCTGTTTTTCTTGTTCATGCTCATTATTTTATGGTACTGACATACAATAATTCAAAGTATAAATATATTGAAAAAGAATTAGATAATAATGATTCACCCCCCCTCTCAGTATTATTTCCAACAATTGGTATCAGAGCAGGTCCTTCTGAAGAAGCTTGATCGCTTGAAGGAAGATCTAACATCATAAGCAACTACGAGAGGGAAGCATCAATCAGGCCACCGATTTTTGATGGGACAAACTTTGTATATTGGAAGGTAAGAGTTACTGCCTATCTTCAATCTTTGGGTACAGAAGTATGGGACATTATAGAAACAGGGTATACTTTTCCATCAGCTACTCCTACAGATTCAGCCGAGAAGAAGAAATATGAAACAAATGCAAAGGCGGTTAATACTCTTCTAGGATGTTTATCTCAATTTGAATTCATGAAGGTTATGCAATATAAATCCGCAAAAGAAATATGGGACAAGATTGTTTTGAGCTACGAAGGAGATGAACAGGTAAAACGTGCAAAACTTCAAACCCTCAGGATTCAGTATGAGAATCTCAGAATGTATAATGATGAAAGTGTGGCTAACTATTTTCTTCGTGTGGATGAGATTGCTAATTGTCTGAAAAATTTGGGTGAAGAAATAAAAGAGGCTGTTGTGGTTGAAAAAGTTCTAAGATCTTTGTCACCTAGGTTTGAATCTAAAGTTTCTGCTATAGAAGAAAAGGAGAATCTACAACATCTTAAAATGTCACAACTACATGGAATTCTAACTGCTTATGAAATGAGAAAAGGAGGTCCATCTGACAGTAAAGAAGCTGCCTTCAAGGCTTCAGGTAAATGAGAGTACTATGAATCAGGACATGGGTCAGAAGAAGAAGAAGAATCAAATTTTGTCAGAAATCTTCAACGGGGTGCTGGACGGTTCAGAGGTAAGTTACCCTTCAAATGCTTTTCTTGTGGAAGAGTAGGTCACTATGCTGC
Source organism: Pinus tabuliformis (assembly GCA_031772625.1). Taxonomy (NCBI): domain Eukaryota; kingdom Viridiplantae; phylum Streptophyta; class Pinopsida; order Pinales; family Pinaceae; genus Pinus; species Pinus tabuliformis. Next base: position 98,912,422 of record CM062819.1, on the reverse strand, counting down.
CAAATGTCCTCATAAGGATAAGATCAACAAGGGAAAGGAACCTATTAGATGGAACAAAAAACAGAATGCAAATAAGAAAAGATACTACACTCATGAAGACAGTGATGGTCTATCAAATAGTGATGAAGATGAACGAGGTAATGACTATAAACTTTTAATGGCATTTGAAGATGATGATTACATGGATGCTATAGATGTGGATAGGTTTTATGAAGAGATTTCTAGACTTAAGACATGTATAGAAGAAAAGAATATGATCATTGATATTCTACAATTTCAAATTGATGAAAAAGAAAAGTATCTTGAAAAGTTAGAAGGTGAAATTGTTGGCCTTAGAAAAGAAATTGAGAAAACAAAGGCTATTAATCTTAAGTTTGTCAAAGGATCTGAAACTCTGGATGAGATCATCAATGTACAACGTTCTCCGCTAAACAAGACAGGTCTGGGGTATAATGGAGAAACATCTCAAGCATCCACCTCAAAGAGTTATCTTGTTGCAGCAAGAAGGAATGAGCAAAAGCACAATGGAGATCATCAGGTAAAGCAGGGATGAAATACATCAAGAACGAACAAAGACTATTAGGTAAACCAGGGGCAATCTGTCTTAAGGATGAACAAAAGCTACAACCAGCCACAGGTAAAATCTTCTCAATTTGCTTCAAGAATGGATGACAATAGAAATTACAATCATTTGGCCGGTAGATTTGATAATCGCAGAAGTTTCTTCAATGGGCAATGTTTCTCTTGCCATAACTTTGGTCACAAAGCAGCTCAATGTGTTGCATATAAAACAATCATGACTAGAGAAGCTCAAAAACAAAGAAGTATGATCGGGATTACAAAAAGGACCTATAACAACTTTTCGGCCCTTGAAAACGAAGTTGTTCTATTTGCAATAACTTTGGTCATGAAGATTATGAATGCAGGAGCAGGTTTCAGCAGACAAAGGAACAAGCCTCAAGCACAAGAACATGGAGAATAAAGGAACCACAAACAGAAAGATGTGGGATAGCCTTTTATGCAGAGGGACAGGAAAATCTATGGTACATCGACAGTGGATGTTCGAAGCATATGACAGGTGATAAAGAAAAACTTGAATCATATTCTGCTTTAGAAAAGGGAAAGAAAGTTTCTTTTGGAAATGATACTCCAGCAACTATAAAAGGAAAAGGCACAGCTCAGTTAAAAGAAAAGGTTAAAGCTGGAAATGTTTTGTATGTTGATGGCTTGAAGCATAACCTTCTGAGTGTCAGTCAGATGTGCGATCAAGGAACCGAGGTAATATTTCGATCAAATGGATGTAGCGTTTGTGATCTTGATACAGGGAAAACAATGATCAAAGGTAGAAGAACTCCAAATAATCTATACATATTTGAAGAAGGACAACAACAATGCTATTTGAGCAAGGATGATGAACATTGGTTATGGCACCGGAGGTTGGGGCATCTAAGCTTTTCACAAATAAGGAAGGCATGCAAATATCAGGCAGTTCGTGGTCTTTCAGATATCAAAATTCCAGACAACACTATATGCAAATCATGTCAGTTTGGTAAGAAAACCAGAACCAACTTCCCGGAGAAGGAAGGATCAGCCAGCAGGTCTCTTGAACTAGTCCATACAGATGTATGTGGTCCTTTCAGGACGAGGTCACCTCGAGGAGAAGAATACTTGATATTATTCATTGACGATTTCTCCAGGTTTGTTTGGTTAGGACTTTTGAAGCACAAAGACGAAGCATTAGAAAAATTCAAATCCTTCAAAGCCTTGGTTGAAAATGAATTAGGTTACAAAATTAAGTGCCTCAGGTCCGACAGAGGTGGGGAGTTTACCTCAAATGAATTTTTCGATTTCTGTGAAGAACATGGGATAAGAAGGGAATTCTCTACAGCTAGAACTCCTTAGCAAAATGGAGTGGTGGAAAGGATGAACAAAACAGTCCAACAAATGGCCCGTGCTATGCTTGATGAGTCCGGAACTCCCGCGACTTTCTGGGGTGAAGCTGCATATGCTGCGGTTGTTATTCTCAATAAAACAAATGTCCGAGTGAACAGCACTCAAACTCCTCATGAACTCTGGTATGGTGAGACTCCTTCGGTAAAACACTTCAAAATCTTTGGGAGCAAATGCTATATTAAGAATACTGATGAGCAACTTGGCAAACTTGAACCTAGAGCAGATGAAGGCATTCTTCTTGGTTATTCTCCACACAGCAAAGCATATAAGTGCTACAATAAAAGACTTGGAAGAATTGTTGACAACATTGATGTAGTGGTTGATGAAAAAGGATACATTCCTAGGCAAGTAAATCATGAAAATATCGAAGAAGATGAAGACTACCCTCAAAGACAGAATGATGAAGAAGAAGAACCTCAAGAAGCACCAGAGGAACAGATAAGGGTAGAAGAGAAGACTCCATTCCGAAGAATCATCCAGAATCTCAGATTTTGGGGCAAAAAGAAGCAGGTGTACAAACAAGAAGAAAAATTGCAGAAGCTTCAAGCTATTTGGCATTACTCTCATCCACTGAACCACAAAATGTAAAAGAGGCATGCAAAGATGAATGTTGGGTCAAAGCAATGGATGAAGAACTTGAGCAAATCGAAAAGAAAAACACTTGGGAATTGGTTCCTAGACCAAAGGATAAGAATGTTATAGGGACAAAATGGGTCTTCAAAAATAAGTTGAATGAAAATGGGGAAGTAATTAGAAACAAGGCCATACTTGTTTGTAAAGGGTATGCGCAGCAAGAAGGAATAGATTTTGAAGAAACTTTTGCTCCTGTTGCAAGACTTGAGGCCATCCGAATGTTTCTTGCTCTCTCAAGCTTTCAAAAGTTCAAAGTATTTCAAATGGACATGAAATCAGCCTTTCTGAATGGAGACTTAGAAGAAGAAGTATACATTGAGCAGCCATACGGTTTCATTCTTGGAAATGAACCAAATCTTGTATGCAGATTGAAAAAGGCTCTCTATGGTCTTAAACAAGCTCCAAGGGCTTGGTACTATCCTTTGAACAAATATCTTCATCAACAAGTTTTTCAAAAGGATCAGCAGATAGCAATCTTTATATAAAAATTGAAAATGACAAATTGCTGATACTTGTTGTGTATGTAGATGACATTATCTTTGGCAGCAATGAAGAATCTATGAGTCAAAGCTTTGCCTTGGTGATGCAGAAAGAATTCGAAATGTCCTTGCTTGGAGAATTGACATATTTTCTGGGCCTGCAAATCCAACAAAAGGAAGGAGGGATCTTCTTGTCTCAAACCAAGTATCTCAAGCAGATTTTGAAGAAATATGGAATGGAAGATGCAAAACCAGTATGTACACCCATGGTCATAGGATGTAGCCTCAGTGCAAATGATGAATCAGCAACAGTACATCAACCAACCTATAGATCTATGATTGGAAGTCTACTTTATTTGACAGGTACCCGACCAGACATCATGCATGCAATCAGAATAGTTGGAAGATTTCAGGCAAATCCAAAGGAAACTCATCTTCAGGCAGTAAAGAGAATCTTCAAATATCTTCAAGGGACTCAAAATTATGGCTTATGGTATCCTAGAGATACAAATCTCACACTTCATGCTTATACTGATGCAGATTGGGCCGAAAGCGTGGATGACAGGAAGAGCACAAGTGGTGGTGCATTCTTTATGGGTTCCAAATTAGTATCTTGGTTCAGCAAGAAACAGAGTTCAATTGCCTTGTCTATAGCTAAAGCAAAATATGTTGCTGCTGCATCTTGCTGCACTCAAATCCTTTGGATGATGCAGACCTTGCAGGATTTTCAAATCACTTGTACACCACCCATCTCCATCTTATGTGATAATACAAGTGCAATCAACATTTCAAAGAACCCAGTCATGCATTCAAAAACCAAGCACATACCAATCAAGTATCACTTTCTCCGGGAAAAAGTGCTTGAACAAAAGGTCAAGTTGGAGTATGTTCCTTCTAAGGAACAGTTTGCTAATATACTCACCAAACCATTGCCTAGGGAGACCTTTGAATACCTCAGGAAAAAGCTAGGGGTTGTTGATGCATCATCTTGTTGTTGAATCTCTTCTGATTGTTGGTTGTACGCAAGGTTCATCTGAAGTATATGCGTACATGTGCTGGGTTGCGGATTGGTCAAAGATCGAATGGCACAGGTTCAGGGGGAGCATATCATGCATTATTGGCATTATGGAGGAAGTATAGAAGGAGATCATGGATGCTAGTTTGAATATTGCTGCAATACGTCTCTATCTCTTTCATGGTCATAGATTATGGTTCTTCTTTGTAGATCTGGTTTATAGTCAGGGGGAGCATAACCCTTTGCCCTTGATGTCAAAGGGGGAGAGTGATTGGTTGTTGTTGCCATCAAGTCCAAAGGGGGAGATTGTTGGCATTATGATACATATGTTGTACTTGATGGCAACCCACTCATCTCAGATAATAAATTATAATGTAGAGAAACGTTCACGCACTTATATGCAGAGAAAAGTTCACGCACTTTTATGCAGAGAAAAGTTTATTTCATGTAGAGAAAAGTTCACACACTTTTATGCAGAGAAAAGTTTATTTCATGTAGAGAAAAAGTTCGCGCACTTTCATGGAAGGAAAAGCGCGTATATGTTGGAGAACTTACCTTTGGTCCATGATAGTTAGTCCTTGGTATTTGAACCTATGGTTTTGGACCATGGTACCTCGTCAGAAGTGTTGATCCCAAGTATTGGGTCCGTGGTATTGGTTTATTATGGTTTTGGTCCGTGGTATTGCATGTAGAGAAAAAGTTCACGCACTTTCATGCAAGGAAAAGCGCGTATATGTTGGAGAACTTACCTTTGGTCCATGGTAGTTAGTCCTTGGTATTTGAACCTATGGTTTGGACCATGGTACCTCGTCAGAAGTGTTGATCCCAAGTATTGGTTCATGGTATTAGTTCGACAGTTTTTGATCCTATGGTTTTGGCCCATGGTATTGCATCCAAAAGTGTTAATCTCACACACTTTAATGGTTGGTTCATGGTATTAGTTCGACAGTTTTTGATCCTATGGTTTTGGCCCATGGTATTGCATCCAAAAGTGTTGATCTCACGCACTTTCATGGTTGGTTTATGGTATTAGTCCAACAGTTTTTTGATCCTATGGTTTTGGACCATGGTATTGTGGAAGGCTTAAGACTATAAAAGAGGAAGGAGATCATTTGGCAAAGTATCATCGAATGAATTGAATATATAATAAGTGCTAGATCTGAAATGTTTGTGATTGGGTTATGGTGCAGATCTGGATCTGAATGAAGGAGGAACCTTAGCGCATAAAGATGGATAAGTTCTATTGATGGGTCATAATCTTTATGCTTGAATAATAGTATCTTTGTATGATTTTGATCTATTATATGAGGCGCATGCTTGATCTATAAATCTGACAATCTGGGTAAATTAGTGTCTGAATATTTGAAAGAAGGAATTATCCTTTATAGATTTGCATGCAGGTTTCAGGTTGTTGAAGTAGCGTATATCTTTAAATTATGATCTAGCTGCCTTTGTCTATTGCTGCAGTATTTGGTGTGTGGTTACTGTTACTGTGTTCTGGGTACAGCTGTCAGAGAAGTGTTTACTTGATTCAGTGCTAATTCGGAAAAGGAGATTGTTTGATGCAGATATACTTGATGATTGATTGATGTTCATGGATCCAGTTTGAAAATTTATGAAAAGTGGTCTTTGAAAGAAAAGAAGTAGGGGGTTGTAACTTCCTTCCAGGAGAGAGAGTTGTAGCTCTCTGCAGGTTGCAGCCTGCGTACTGGTAAAGGACTGCACCAGTACAAAATCATTGTAAAAGGAATTTCTAATTGAAAGAAGATAGAGACATATTGCAGCAGGTGGTTTTCACCCACATTGGGTTTCCACCTTATATCTGGTGTTCTTTGATGTGACTATCTGTTTTTCTTGTTCATGCTCATTATTTTATGGTACTGACATACAATAATTCAAAGTATAAATATATTGAAAAAGAATTAGATAATACTAATTCAATCCCCCCTCTCAGTATTATTTCCAACAATTGGTATCAAAGCAGGTCCTTCTGAAGAAGCTTGATCGCTTGAAGGAAGATCTAACATCATGAGCAACTACGAGAGGGAAGCATCAATCAAGCCACCGATTTTTGATGGGACAAACTTCGTATATTGGAAGGTAAGAGTTACTGCCTATCTTCAATCTTTGGGTACAGAAGTATGGGACATTATAGAAACAGGGTATATTTTTCCATCAGCTACTCCTACAGATTCAGCTGAGAAGAAGAAATATGAAACAAATGCAAAGGCGGTTAATACTCTTCTAGGATGTCTATCTCAATCTGAATTCGTGAAGGATATGCAATATAAATCCGCAAAAGAAATATGGGACAAGATTGTTTTGAGCTACGAAGGAGATGAACAAGTAAAACGTGCAAAACTTCAAACCCTCAAGATTCAGTATGAGAATCTCAGAATGTATAATGATGAAAGTGTGGCTAACTATTTTCTTCGTGTGGATGAGATTGTTAATTGTATGAAAAATTTGGGTGAAGAAATAAAAGAGGCTGTTGTGGTTTAAAAAGTTCTAAGATCTTTGTCACCTAGGTTTGAATCTAAAGTTTCTGCTATAGAAGAAAAGGAGAATCTACAACATCTTAAAACGTCACAACTACATGGAATTTTAACTGCTTATGAAATGAGAAAAGGAGGTCTATCTGACAGGAAAGAAGCTGTCTTCAAGGCTTCAGGTAAAGGAGAGTACTATGAATCAGGACATGGGTCAGAAGAAGAAGAAGAATCAAATTTTGTCAGAAATCTTCAACGGGGTGCTGGACAGTTCAGAGGTAAGTTACCTTTCAAATGCTTTTCTTGTGGAAGAGTAGGTCACTATGCTGCCAAATGTCCTCATAAGGATAAGATCGACAAGGGAAAGGAACCTATTAGATGGAACAAGAAACAGAATGCAAATAAGAAAAGCTACTACACTCATGAAGACAGTGATGGTCTATCAAATAGTGATGAAGATGAACGAGGTAATGACTATAAACTTTTAATGGCATTTGAAGATGATGATTACATGGATGCTATAGATGTGGATAGGTTTTATGAAGAGATTTCTAGACTTAAGACATGTATAGAAGAAAAGAATATGATCATTGATACTCTACAATTTCAAATTGATGAAAAAGAAAAATATCTTGAAAAGTTAGAAGGTGAAATTGTTGGCCTTAGAAAAGAAATTGAGAAAACAAAGGCTATTAATCTTAAGTTTGTCAAAGGATCTGAAACTCTGGATGAGATCATCAATGTACAACGTTCTCCGCTAAACAAGACAGGTCTGGGGTATAATGGAGAAACATCTCAAGCATCCACCTCAAAGAGTTATCTTGATGCAGCAAGAAGGAATGAGCAAAAGCACAATGGAGATCATCAGGTAAAGCAGAGACAAAATACATCAAGAACGAACAAAGACTATTAGGTAAACCAGGGGCAATCTGTCTTAAGGATGAACAAAAGCTACAACCAACCACAAGTAAAATCTTCTCAATTTGCTTCACGAATGGATGACAATAGAAATTACAATCATTTGGCTGGTAGATTTGATAATCGCAGAAGTTTCTTCAATGGGCAATGTTTCTCTTGCCATAACTTTGGTCACAAAGCAGCTCAATGTGTTGCATATAAAACAATCATGACTAGAGAAGCTCAAAATCAAAGAAGTATGATCGGGATTACAAAAAGGACCTATAACAACTTTTCGGCCCTTGAAAACGAAGTTGAATGTTCTATTTGCAATAACTTTGGTCATGAAGATTCTGAATGCAGGAGCAGGTTTCAGCAAACAAAGGAACAAGCCTCAAGCACAAGAACATGGAGAATAAAGGAACCACAAACAGAAAGATGTGGGATAGCCTTTTATGCAGAGGGACAGGAAAATCTATGGTACATCGACAGTGGATGTTCGAAGCATATGACAGGTGATAAAGAAAAACTTGAATCATATTCTGCTTTAGAAAAGGGAAAGAAAGTTTCTTTTGGAAATGATACTCCAGCAACTATAAAAGGAAAAGGCATAGCTCAGTTAAAAGAAAAGGTTAAAGCTGGAAATGTTTTGTATGTTGATGGCTTGAAGCATAACCTTCTGAGTGTCAGTCAGATGTGCGATCAAGGAACCGAGGTAATATTTCGATCAAATGGATGTAGCGTTCGTGATCTTGATACAGGGAAAACAATGATCAAAGGTAGAAGAACTCCAAATAATCTATACATATTTGAAGAATGACAACAACAATGCTATTTGAGCAAGGATGATGAAAATTGGTTATGGCACCAGAGGTTGGGGCATCTAAGCTTTTCACAAATAAGGAAGGCATGCAAATATCAGGCAGTTCGTGGTCTTCCAGATATCAAAATTCCAGACAACACTATATGCAAATCATGTCAGTTTGGTAAGCAAACCAGAACCAACTTCTCGGAGAAGGAAGGATCAGCCAACAGGCCTCTTGAACTAGTCCATACAGATGTATGTGGTCCTTTCAAGACGAGGTCACCTCGAGGAGAAGAATACTTGATATTATTCATTGACGATTTCTCCAGGTTTGTTTGGTTAGGACTTTTGAAGCACAAAGACGAAGCATTCGAAAAATTCAAATCCTTCAAAGCCTTGGTTGAAAATGAATCAGGTTACAAAATTAAGTGCCTCAGGTCCGACAGAGGTGGGGAGTTTGCCTCAAATGAATTTTTTGATTTCTATGAGGAACATGGGATAAGAAGGGAATTCTCTACAGCTAGAACTCCTCAACAAAATGGAGTGGTGGAAAGGATGAACAAAACAGTCCAACAAATGGCCCGTGCTATGCTTGATGAGTCCGGAACTCCCGCAACTTTCTGGGGTGAATCTGCATATGCTACGGTTGTTATTCTCAATAAAACAAATGTCCGAGTGAACAACACTCAAACTCCTCATGAACTCTGGTATGATGAGACTCCTTCGGTAAAACACTTCAAAATCTTTGGGAGCAAATGCTATATTAAGAATACTGATGAGAAACTTGGCAAACTTGAACCTAGAGCAGATGAAGGCATTCTTCTTGGTTATTCTCCACACAGCAAAGCATATAAGTGCTACAATAAAAGACTTGGAAGAATTGTTGACAGCATTGATGTAGTGGTTGATGAAAAAGGATACATTCCTAGGCAAGTAAATCATGAAAATATCGAAGAAGATGAAGACTACCCTCAAAGGCAGAATGATGAAGAAGAAGAACCTCAAGAAGCACCAGAGGAACAGATAAGGGTAGAAGAGAAGACTCCATCCAGGTACATTCAGAAGAATCATCCAGAATCTCAGATTTTGGGGCAAAAAGAAGCAGGTGTACAAACAAGAAGAAAAATTGCAGAAGCTTCAAGCTATTTGGCATTACTCTCATCCACTGAACCACAAAATGTAAAAGAGGCATGCAAAGATGAATGTTGGGTCAAAGCAATGGATGAAGAACTTGAGCAGATCGAAAAGAACAACACTTTGGAATTGGTTCCTAGACCAAAGGATAAGAATGTTATAGGGACAAAATGTGTCTTCAAAAATAAGTTGAATGAAAATGGGGAAGTAATTAGAAACAAGGCCAAACTTGTTTGTAAAGGGTATGCGCAGCAAGAAGGAATAGATTTTGAAGAAACTTTTGCTCCTGTTGCAAGACTTGAGGCCATCTGAATGTTCATTGCTCTCTCAAGCTTTCAAAAGTTCAAAGTATTTCAAATGGACGTGAAATTAGCCTTTCTGAATGGAGACTTAGAAGAAGAAGTATATATTGAGCAGCTAGATGGTTTCATTCTTGGAAATGATCCAAATCTTGTATGCAGATTGAAAAAGGCTCTCTATGGTCTTAAACAAGCTCCAAGGGCTTGGTTCTATCGTTTGGACAAATATCCTCATCAACAAGGTTTTTCAAAAGGATCAGCAGATATCAATCTTTATATAAAAATTGAAAATGACAAATTGCTGATACTTGTTGTGTATGTAGATGACAATATCTTTGGTAGCAATGAAGAATCTATGAGTCAAAGCTTTGCCTTGGTGATGCAGAAAGAATTCGAAATGTCATTGCTTGGAGAATTGACATATTTTCTGGGCCTGCAAATCCAACAAAAGGAAGGAGGGATCTTCTTGTCTCAAACCAAGTATCTCAACCAGATTTTGAAGAAATATGGCATGGAAGATGGAAAACCAGTATGTACACCCATGGTCATAGGATGTAGCCTCAGTGCAAATGATGAATCAGCAGCAGTACATCAACCAACCTACAGATCTATGATTGGAAGTCTACTTTATTTGACAGGTACCTGACCAGACATCATGCATGCAGTGGGAATAGTTGGAAGATTTCAGGCAAATCCAAAGGAAACTCATCTTCAGGCAGTAAAGAGAATCTTCAAATATCTTCAAGGGACTCAAAATTATGGCTTACGGCATCCTAGATATACAGATCTCACACTTCATGCTTATACTGATGCAGATTGGGCCGGAAGCGTGGATGACAGGAAGAACACAAGTGGTGGTGCATTATTTATGGGTTCCAGATTAATATCTTGGTTCAGCAAGAAACAGAGTTCGATTACCTTGTCTACAGCTGAAGCAGAATATGTTGCTACTGCATCTTGCTGCACTCAACTCCTTTGGATGATGCAGACCTTGCAGGATTTTCAAATCACTTGTACACCACCCATCTCCATCTTATGTGATAATACAAGTGCAATCAGCATTTCAAAGAACCCAGTCATGCATTCAAAAACCAAGCACATACCAATCAAGTATCACTTTCTCCGGGAAAAAGTGCTTGAACAAAAGGTCAAGTTGGAGTATGTTCCTTCTAAGGAACAATTTGCTGATATACTCACCAAACCATTGCCTAGGGAGACCTTTGAATACCTCACGAAAAAGCTAGGGGTTGTTGATGCATCATCTTGTTGTTGAATCTCTTCTGATTGTTGGTTATACACAAGGTTCATCTGAAGTATATGCGTACATGTGCTGGGTTGCGGATTGGTCAAAGATCGAATGGCACAGGTACAGGGGGAGCATATCATGCATTGTTGGCATTATGGAGGAAGTACAGAAGGAGATCATGGATGCTGGTCTGAATATTGCTGCAATACGTCTCTATCTCTTTCATGGTCATAGATTATGGTTCTGTTGATGCCTCGAAAATCGCTACAACAACATTGGGGGATAACCACCCGGTCCGGACCTTAAAAGCAGCTCCTTTTCCGTTTGGTGTGGTGGCTCCGACTGTTCATCTAGGTCCAGTTACCTTCTCCTTATTGCTATTGGTTTATAATGTATCTTTAACTACCAATAGACAGGGACATCAGATCACTTCTTCTTGCTGATCAGGCAAGAGAATGACCCTTAAGCTGATTTGGGTTCAACCAAGCCACAACTAAAGTTTTGCCTCTTTGAGGAGAGGACTTAACAAAGTGTATAATTTACTCTAAATGCAAGTTTATTCTATGATGCAAGCAAAAGAAACTAATCTAAATCCTATCTTAATTAGGCAGATATAGATCTAACCCAACTAAGAGCAAGATAATTAAAATATTAGGATTTAAACATGTCTTGCTTATAATGAATATCAAGTTAATGAAGTAGTTCAATTAACTGATATTATGGTTACCAAAACACATCCTATTGAGACCTTAAAACTGAAATGATAAATCAACAACATTCAGGAAGTAGTTCTCAAAATGATATTGATTATCAAATCAATAAATCCAATAATCGAATAATGATATGCAGAAATAGTTCACACACATTATTATTCAATAAATCAGTTTCATAAGACAGATTTCAGAGTAAGTAGTTACTCCAAAATGAGAAATTAATCCATAAAAACAGAGATACATAATAACAAGATTGAGACAAATTACCCATATTGACAATAGTGCACAAACACGAATAAAATGACACATTCATATCACCATAAAAATAAAACTGATATTTGAAACAGTAGTATTAGAAATACCAATTTATTGCATCCATTTCTCTGTTCTTGGTCTCTAACAACCCTTTACATTGCTTGAACTTTTGCCTTCAAAACTAGAGCCACAATAGTGCAAGCTTTGTTCCTCATGCATAATTCAATATACAAAGGGAAAATCCTCAATAATCCCCAGATCTGAGATTTTTCACTCCTCCCTCCTACAACTCTAAATTCCAATTACAATAGTGCTTTTAGAAGCTCTAAAATTGCAGAGGAGAGCAGCCCCTTTTACATTATGCAATCTTTTATTTATAATATTTGTGAAGGAATTTTTGGGGAGGAGAGTTTGTTGAAGAGAAATCTGCCAAATATAGTTTTACTTGCTCTTAATTCTGATCTTCAATTGCTGGAGCATTCTCATTGCTTGAAATCTTTTTCTCCATATCTTTTTCACTGTTTTCCTACAAAAGAAATCAAAATAAATTAAAATGCAATCAAAATATCATTTCTGGCAATTAAATCAAACCCAATCAAATTCTATTTAAATAAATAATTGAAAATAAAATATAAGCTCTGTATTGATGCTTGGAATGATTTGATTGGCAAAGGATATCATTGGCCAATGGATCTGCAATTAGAAGAGGCTTTGGATAAATGAAATTGAAGAAAATAACTCAGAAAATTGATTTTGTTTTTCAAAATTCGGAGCCTGATCTTCTGCCTGATTTTTGACCCAATAAATGAGTAAATCTGTTGGTGAAACCTCCTCCAAAATGTTCTCCTTGATTTTATCTTTCCAATGAGCCGTCCTGGGCCTCATTTGGCCAAGTATAACTCAATCTATGAGCTTCCAAAGTTGAGGAGTCAAATCTGGCATGAATCTGGAAATTCTGTTGCTGGGCTAAAAATCAGAATTTGAATTAAAATCTAATCTTAAATTAGTTTCTAATTTAATTGTTAATCATTAATCTAACTAATAAATATCTAATTAACTATTTATAAACAAATTAAATCTAATTAAAAACTAATTCTATATTAATCTAAATGATATTTAAATTCTAATTAAATTAATTAAATATTAAATATTATTAATTAATTTAATTAATATAATATATTAATTATTACATGTTAATATTTAAACTAATATTTAATATATATTAACCTACCTTATTCGTTACTTACTCCACTCATACTCCTCACCTACTCCACTCATAATATATAAAAAAAAAATTAAAACTAACAATCTTACCATACGTATGAGTCCATGTACCAATTCGTTGAACCAAACTATTTAACTTTGTATTCCTTTTCACTTATCGGCCATCGGGAGTTTCGCTTATCGGCAATTCGCATCGGGATGGTAATGAGGTTTTTAAAGAATGTGTCAATGCAAAAGCTCCGATGCGATATCGCATCGGGCCTTCGGGGTTCTTAAAATTTGTTTAATAAAAAGCTCCAATGCGATTTAAAAATTCCCGATGCGATATAATTTTTATATATTAAATATTAATTTAATTTAATTAATTATATTAAATAATAATTAATTTAATTAATTTAATATTTAACATTAAAAATCAATTTTTATTTTGGTTTTATTTTTATGAATTTAAGTTTTTAAACTACAACTAAAAATAAAACTACAGCCACTTAGAAAATAAATGAAAAAATAATAAAAATAAACTACAGCCACTTGAATGTTTGGGTTTTTCGAGATTAAGATTTGATTAGAAAATTGGAGTGAATTTTTTAAGTCCCGATGCTTAATTATTTGGCTGCATAATGAAAAATGTTAGTAAAACCCTCTACGAGTTAATATTTAAACTGAATGCGTTATTGGACAAATTTATTTACAAAATGCGATATTGTACATTTTATGCATTTTTAACCCAGGCTAGATAAATGATGAGATTTCAAAGGAGTGCCATTTTCAAACCAGTTGACCAAATGAGGTGAAACAAGCGTCAATGTGAAGCTTATAAAAAATCGATTCTAACAAAGCAATCAAAACAAGAATCCAAATAAAACTAAAAATTAACAAAAGCGTAGGGCAATCAATTAAAATAAAAATCAAAAAGGTGCTTAGCCAAATTTTTTATAGAAAGGGTCCCCATTATTCGAAGCGGACGCATCAATAATGGGGGGTGTTGTATTTTTACCACAACAATTGGCGACACACGGGAGAAGAACCAGTTATCTCTGTTATGAATGAGATTTTCCTAAAATTAAAGCAAAAATAATTAAAGAAGAGAAGATTATGCTTGAAATGCTTGACTTAGTTCATTAGTCTGAATAAAAATCAGAATCATCTAACTGTAATTTTTCTTAAAATTCCTCATAAATTAAAATATTTCAAAACTCTATATCAGTCATTAATTAGCTGGAGGGATAAAGCAGGTGTCACTTTACAGCTTAGCTTTCAAAATATACTCGTTTTTCACAGGTAGAGCCACTGTTGCCAGCAAACGTCTATAGTTTCGACAGGGTTACCTTTTAATCATAAATGATTCAGAATCCCATCTGTTTAAGAATTATTGATCTAGAGATAAATCCATTTATATATGTATTACTTCTTTTTTTATTTTTATTTTTATTTTTTTTTTATTAAATCTTAAAAGCCATTGTCCTAGTATGGTAGCCAGATAGTTGACAATGCCATTCACTGGTTAAAATTGGACTGAACAAGCTGGCTCGTGATGAGACCCCTTGTCTTATAATTGTTTGCAATCATAAGCCATTACCCTGGTTTGTTTAGCAGTGTTGGTAATGTCAGCCTATTTTCCCCTATGATCATGGTAAGCAGGCTCACAATGAGACTTCTTATCTTTTAAGTTTAAATATATTTCTGGATTATACTCTAGAAAAATAAGACTCTTTGGGACAGGGAGAATCATTGACTCCTTAAGAGTTAAGAATGACAATTTCAGAGTTAAAGGTGCTTTGCTGTAAAGTGTCTTTACTTGGTTAAAAATAACTTTTCTTGACTGATAATAGAACTCTGAAAGATCTTAATAAAATTTTGAAATCTCAAAATGATTACAATTTGATGAAAAAGAAATTTTTCAGATTTTATGATACTTTGCCAACTTCTCTTGATTGGTAATCTCTTCCTTAAATATGTTTACCTTTATAATAAGAAAATTAAACTCTTTTAAGAGATTTAAGAAAAAGCTAATAGGTAACTATTAACAATTTTTTCTCCATGAATGCTGACCATAGTTAGGTAACAAGAAGGCCTTTCATATAAATCACAGCAAAGTCACCAAAATCAAAACTAAAAAGAAAAGAATTCTTATGCTAAAGTGAAAAAAGAAATCAGCAAACAAAAATAAAAATAAGAAATCTCTAAAAATGGAAAGGAAAATCCATGTTTCGCAAGATAAACTCAAACAAGAATGTTTATATGAATATCTCAACAATATGAAGAAAAAGAAAATAAGCATGTAATCATTCCTTCTTATGTTGATATTTAGAAAAACATACCTTGCAGAGTTGTGAATGCTTTAGGCTTTTTGGATAGCAATGACGATAAAATTCAGCCACAATGAAAACTTTCTGTCTGATATTAATATTCTTGTTTGAAAGCATCATCTTGATCATTTTCTAATAAAAGGAATGCTTAAAGAAACAAACTAAAGGTTTAAAAACTTCCTGGTGTGGCTGTTTCAATGGGGATTATCGCTGCTTCTTGAAATAAAGCCTGGAGAAGAGTATGGACTTCGAAAATATGATCTGGCGGAGGATCAGAAACTTCAAATGGAGAACTGCAAAACAGAGTTTTATATCAGCATAATTTAAAAACAAAAATGAAACTAGAGTGATGAAATGGAAATTAATGAAAGTGGGCACATGAATCTTACCATTGGATAATTGCTTTTGATCTTACCTGAAAGGTATCAATTTCTCCAAACTAGCTGACTCCTTATTTTAATTATCATTAAAAACATGAAGAAATCCCACTAACCAAAATCCTATAACCCAAAATCATTATTTATTTTATTTAAACTAAAGCAAGCAGTCAAATGTAAAAATAGAATGCTTAGTGCTCAGGGGAATTGAAATTAAAACAAATGCATCAGAGATGAGAATGAGAATTTGCAGTAATGACTATTCCTCAGAATATTATATGTTTCATATAAACTCCATGATTTGATAAACTGTTCAGAATCAAGACCAAATCCAAGATAATAAAATTTAAATATGAAGATAGAGGTCTTGAATTCCATTTTTAATTATGGAATTATACATTTAAAACTAAAATGTATGAGAAATTGAAATGATTTAAATGTACTGCAAATTCGTCATTAACTGCTTTCTTACCATAATTATTACCCAAGCTAGCTTTTAGAATAACACATCGTTGTATCGGATGATTCACATCAAATGTCTCTTCACCATGCTTGAATTTTAATTTGCAAGACTTCACCTTTTGTTGCTATGCCATAAATTGATTGAATCTTAATGACTTAGAGGCATGCATTGGAAGTTCTTGCATCAAAGGTTGCAACGGCGAATCGCCGATATGAAAATATGCGATGAAAAGTTGTGCTATGAGATGGAGCGATCGCATCATTAAAGAAATATTATATCGGGGATTGGGGAATATTGACACTGTGCTTTCCATATTGCAAAATACACATTGTAGATTCAGAGAAGTGATGTGAGTGTAAGAATGTGATGAAATGATTGCAATATTGGCGATGCGATGGAAGTCGTAGCTAATCGGAAATCGGCAAACTTTGGGTACCCGATGTAACACGATATATTTTTTGCGATGCCGATATGCGATGAAGAGCAGACCCGATAACTTTTTATGATGGGATTTTAATACATATCGGATCCGAGATATCGGCCATAAATAAAACTGCAAGGAAGCGATTGCGATATCGACGATGCGATGGATGACGTAAATCGGCGATCGGCAATCTTAAGCACCCGATGTAACACAATATGATTGCTGCGATGCCGATATGCGATGAATGACGTGGCTAATCGGCGATCACGATCGGCAATGTTATGCGCACGATTTAACAATTCTCAATACGCCGATATGTGATGAAGAATGGACCCGATAATTTTATGATGAAAATTTAATAACATATCGGATTCGGGACATCAGTCCTTTTAAAGTTATGTTCTTACCATTATTGCGATTGAACGGACGCGATATTTTATGAATTTGAATTGAGTTTCATATCGGGTCCGGAATTATGCAGTCATTGCAATATCGGTAAAGTCGATTATCGGAGATCAGCGATTCATATTCATGGAAGTATACTTCACTTGGAAAGCTCCGATATGCGAAATGCAATATGGCATATGAGTATGATAATACATCAGAGGTCTTCGATGAACAATTTATCAAAAGAAATACTAAAAACTGCTTCCGATGAAATCTTATGATGTGAATGGTCTTATGATATTTCTTGAAATTTCAATTGGGTTTTCTAATAAATGAAAGCAAAGCTACAAAAATGCTTGAATTCTAATAAATCAGAATTAAATTTCCCTGAACCTGTTTGCAAATTTGAAATGAGTTCGCTGCTTACTTCAAGTTTTGAAAAGAAATAAAAACCTGCAAATAAAACAGAACATAAATAAAAAATAAACTAAGGAAAAGAAAAATTAATAAGAGATGAGAACGAGCTTGCAAATGCATACCTGGAAGGAAATTGTCTGCAAATTTTACCTTATGAATCTTCAAATTCTTCCTTTGATTTATCAAAATTTTGACTTTGTTCAAAATCATCTTATCATTTATTCTAAATCTAAGTGTGCAATCAGCCTAAACAAAATCTGTTTATTCATGTTCAGGAAATATAAAATTTATCAGAAATAAATATTAAACTATGCTTCCCTTTCGAAGTGAAACAACAATTTATTACCTCTGCTCATTCTGAATTAATCTTGAGAAAAATTTGTATTGTTATAGTGACTGTTCAATGATGCCTTTAGTAAATAAAGATGATGCATTTTACAGCATCTGATCATAAACTAAAGATTAGAATGAGATTAAGCCACTAATTATGGAAAAATATCACAACAGATTTAAATGTGTGCACTCAGCAAAATGGGCATTCTTAAGATCAGCTTTTGGCAAATTCCAAGGAAGATAATATGAACTTCATATGATTACTATGAAAGGTTGGACTGACTAATAATGATGGAATTAAGAATTAGGCTTATCATAGTCAATCATACATCTCATGGGATAATGGGATCATGAAGCTTTTATATCCTCAAATCCTCACCATATAAATTTCAAAAGAAAATCTTAGAAGGAAATCCCAAGATGAAGAAAAGTGGCTTTGAGGCAATCGATACCAAGTGCGACTTTAGTTGAATTTAATCAAGACATTATTCAAAATAGGCAGAGTAGAAATATTGCTATAAGAAATTTCAAAAAAGGAAAGCAAGAATTAAAATTTTTTGATAAGGAAAAATGTTTCCACTGAACATGTATGAGAAGGCTGATTGCTTTATTTTATTTTTTTAATCTAAAGAACTGTTAAAAATAAATTATATATACAAAACAAACTAATTAAATTAATTCTACTCCTATTCTAACCATATACATGAAAATGACTAGGTATAGTCATATTTCCAGTGTAACCATTCTCTCATTTTAATTCCCGCGTTTATGTACAGTTCAAATGTTAGTAATAAAAATACAAATTTGACTAAACTAAGGGAAATAAATATGAAATCAGAATGTACAGTTATTGTTAGCAAGTTGATTAAAATCTCATTCTCTTGAAATTTCGTTTCCAATTGAATACCAATTGGATCATAGAAATCTGGATGGATCTCTATTAAAAATTGGGAAATGTTCAAAGGAAGAGATAACAGGCCAGATTGTGAAGATGAGCTTTTAAATTCAAAGGCCTGGAAAGAATTGTTAGTATTATGTACAAATGTTAAATCATTGACAATTTTCCTTGAAGGAAAAACTTCCAAATAATTTTCAAATGAGTCAATGAAAAATGAATGGAAGTCTGTCAAATGACATGGAAAATTATTAATTAAATTGGATTGCTGGCAGATTTCTAAAAATACATTCTCTTGTTGATATTTCCTTTGAGGAGATAGAAGCTTTTGATAAGTAATGAGCATCAATTGACATTGATATGTTAACAGCTCTTGATGTTCATGGTTATAATATGAAACTTCAATTTCCCAATAAGGCAATTCATCAATTGAGTGTTTGATAATAAAGTGTTTAATATGCCAGCGGAAAGTGTGAAAATTTTGCAAAATAAAATCAGAAAGTAAATCTAAATTTAAACAGAATAACTGTGAAAGAAAAACTAAAATGAAATCACTATCTGTACAACTAATGTTACAGCACATTTGGGATCGTTTTGAAATGATTTCATTTTCACAAGGATTGGCCAGAATTATGGAATTTGAAAAATTTGGAATTCCAACTTGTGAATTAGAAAACGAATTATGGTCATGAATAGGAATGGGAGTTTGATCCTCATATGAATCATAAATTGGACTGTTTTCAAGAATAATGAAATCATGAAGATAATTAGCTACTCTAAAATGAGGATTGGTTGGGATAATTTCTAAATTGAAGCGTTCCTCATTCTCATATGTTATTTGAATTTTATCATGAGGATTCTTTTGAGAAAAATTGAAATCAACATCCTCAATATCAGAGTAATCATCATAAATGACCTCACAAGACTCTCTAGAATTCCCTTCAATCTCATCCAATATATCCAAACAAGGAGGAACAAGAATTTCATGTTCACTAATGGCAAAAGAATGCTCAATTATTGTTTCTTTATCTTGATTAAAACTTAATGGTAATTCATTTAGATCAGCCTCTTTAATTTCTGGAATATCATTAACGTCAAGAGGAAAAATATTACCATTATTGAAAATATCAGGATAAAGGGAAAAGTGTGAACCTGAAACAATGCATTTAAAACTGTCTCTGTTTGAGAGCTCTTGTGCATTATGCTCATTGTAAATTTCAGATTGCAGATCATTCCTTTGCGTGCATATGCTTTCTTAAAGAACGCTGCTTTGCTTCTCTGATTTTGGCATTTGTTCATCATGGAGAAATTCAGAAATTTGTACAGCAGTTTGCATTTTATTTGCTTTGATTGCTGCTTGTACTTGCTGATTTGCGATTTGATTTTCCGAATTTACTTCAAAGTAGCTTTCAGATTTCAAGGCGGTTTTTTCTCCAAAATTGCTATTGTTGTCTTCTTGCATTTGAATGGAAATATTTTCCAAGCTTTGTGAAACCGCTTCATCAGCGTTTATTTGCACATCCGTGTTGGGATTTTCATTTATGTTGGAAGGGGATGAAACAAAACTTGAACTAATTTCATATGGATTGGGAATGGGACGCAGAGAACATACATATTCAAACCAATCTAATGATTCTTCTTCCATGGGTTTATCTTCGTCTTTAAATCTTAAGCAATTCAAATGAAATCGAATATTAAAATCATTAACAGACTCATTTTCAAACCTACGTAGATATTTAATTTCTTCACATACCTGTTCATAATCGTAGTCGTCAAATTTAGAAATGAAAATTGTAACAAATTGATCCCAGCTGTGAATTGAAGCAACTAGAAGAGTTTTGCACCAGCTTCTAGCTTTTGCCGCAAATGTGAGAGTAAAAATCCTACATAAAATGCCTTCATCAATTCCTTGAAAATCATATTTTGAAACATTTTGAATGAATTGAAAGACATGATTAAAAGCAAAAAAATTTCTCTTACCATTAAACTTTGTCTGAGACAAGAGTCTTACCACTTCGGGTGGAGTATTGGAGGATGCACGTCCATGGATACAACTCCATATTGGAAGTTTAAGAGGAGCCATTGCAATAAATAAAATATTAAAATTGAAAAGACTCCAATAGACAAAAATCTCAGGCCCTCCTTCTAGCGCCAAAAATGTTGATGCCTCGAAAATCGCTGCAACAACATTGGGGGATAACCACCCGGTCCGGACCTTAAAAGCAGCTCCTTTTCCGTTTGGTGTGGTGGCTCCGACTGTTCATCTAGGTCCAGTTACCTTCTCCCTATTGCTATTGGTTTATAATGTATCTTTAACTACCAATAGACAGGGACATCAGATCACTTCTTCTTGCTGATCAGGCAAGAGAATGACCCTTAAGCTGATTTGGGTTCAGCCAAGCCACAACTAAAGTTTTGCCTCTTTGAGGAGAGGACTTAACAGAGTGTATAATTTACTCTAAATGCAAGTTTATTCTATGATGCAAGCAAAAGAAACTAATCTAAATCCTATCTTAATTAGGCAGATATAGATCTAACCCAACTAAGAGCAAGATAATTAAAATATTAGGATTTAAACATGTCTTGCTTATAATGAATATCAAGT
This sequence comes from Pinus tabuliformis, assembly GCA_031772625.1. Classification (NCBI taxonomy): domain Eukaryota; kingdom Viridiplantae; phylum Streptophyta; class Pinopsida; order Pinales; family Pinaceae; genus Pinus; species Pinus tabuliformis. The sequence goes on along the minus strand of CM062819.1, from coordinate 98,891,070 downwards.
TAATGAAGTAGTTCAATTAACTGATATTATGGTTACCAAAACACATCCTATTGAGACCTTAAAACTGAAATAATAAATCAACAACATTCAGGAAGTAGTTCTCAAAATGATATTGATTATCAAATCAATAAATCCAATAATTGAATAATTATATGCAGAAATAGTTCACACACATTATTATTCAATAAATCAGTTTCATAAGACAGATTTCAGAGTAAGTAGTTACTCCAAAATGAAAAATTAATCCATAAAAACAGAGATACATAATAACAAGATTGAGACAAATTACCCATATTGACAATAGTGCACAAACACGAATAAAATGACACATTCATATCACCATAAAAATAAAACTGATATTTGAAACAGTAGTATTAGAAATACCAATTTATTGCATCCATTTCTCTGTTCTTGGTCTCCAACAGCCCTTTACATTGCTTGAACTTTTGCCTTCAAAACTAGAGCCACAATAGTGCAAGCTTTGTTCCTCATGCATAATTCAATATACAAAGGGAAAATCCTCAATAATCCCCAGATCTGAGATTTTTCACTCCTCCCTCCTACAACTCTAAATTCCAATTACAATAGTGCTTTTAGAAGCTCTAAAATTGCAGAGGAGAGCAGTCCCTTTTACATTATGCAATCTGTTATTTATAATATTTGTGAAGGAATTTTTGGGGAGGAGAGTTTGTTGAAGAGAAATCTGCCAAATATAGTTTTACTTGCTCTTAATTCTGATCTTCAATTGCTGGAGCATTCTCATTGCTTGAAATCATTTTCTCCATATCTTTTCCACTGTTTTCCTGCAAAAGAAATCAAAATAAATTAAAATGCAATCAAAATATCATTTCTGGCAATTAAATCAAACCCAATCAAATTCTATTTAAATAAATAATTGAAAATAAAATATAAGCTCTGTATTGATGCTTGGAATGATTTGATTGGCAAAGGATATCATTGGCCAATGGATCTGCAATTAGAAGAGGCTTTGGATAAATGAAATTGAAGAAAATAACTCAGAAAATTGATTTTGTTTTTCAAAATTCGAAGCCTGATCTTTTGCCTGATTTTTGACCCAATAAATGAGTAAATCTGTTGGTGAAACCTCCTCCAAAATGTTCTCCTTGATTTTATCTTCCCAATGAGCCGTCCTGGGCCTCATTTGGCCAAGTATAACTCAATCTATGAGCTTCCAAAGTTGAGGAGTCAAATCTGGCATGAATATGGAAATTCTGTTGCTGGGCTAAAAATCAGAATTTGAATTAAAATCTAATCTTAAATTAGTTTCTAATTTAATTGTTAATCATTAATCTAACTAATAAATATCTAATTAACTATTTATAAACAAATTAAATCTAATTAAAAACTAATTCTATATTAATCTAAATGATATTTAAATTCTAATTAAATTAATTAAATATTAAATATTATTAATTAATTTAATTAATATAATATATTAATTATTACATGTTAATATATAAACTAATATTTAATATATATTAACCTACCTTATTCGTTACTTACTCCACTCATACTCCTCACCTACTCCACTCATAATATATAAAAAAAAAAAACATTAAAACTAACAATCTTACCATACGTATGAGTCCATGTACCAATTCGTTGAACCAAACTATTTAACTTTGTTTGTATTCCTTTTCACTTATCGGCCATCGGGAGTTTCGCTTATCGGCAATTCGCATCAGGATGGTAATGAGGTTTTTAAAGAATGTGTCAATGCAAAAGCTCCGATGCGATATCGCATCGGGCCTTTGGGGTTCTTAAAATTTGTTTAATAAAAAGCTCCAATGCGATTTAAAAATTCCCGATGCGATATAATTTTTATATATTAAATATTAATTTAATTTAATTAATTATATTAAATAATAATTAATTTAATTAATTTAATATTTAACATTAAAAATCAATTTTTTATTTTGGTTTTATTTTTATGAATTTAAGTTTTTTAAACTACAACTAAAAATAAAACTACAGCCACTTAGAAAATAAATGAAAAAATAATAAAAATAAACTACAGCCACTTGAATGTTTGGGTTTTTCGAGATTAAGATTTGATTAGAAAATTGGAGTGAATTTCTTAAGTCCCGATGCTTAATTATTTGGCTGCATAATGAAAAATGTTAGTAAAACCCTCTACGAGTTAATATTTAAACTGAATGCGTTATTGGACAAATTTATTTACAAAATGCGATATTGTACATTTTATGCATTTTTAACCCAGGCTAGATAAATGATGAGATTTCAAAGGAGTGCCATTTTCAAACCAGTTGACCAAATGAGGTGAAACAAGCGTCAATGTGAAGCTTATAAAAAATCGATTCTAACAAAGCAATCAAAACAAGAATCCAAAGAAAACTAAAAATTAACGAAAGCGTAGGGCAATCAATTAAAATAAAAATCAAAAAGGTGCTTAGCCAAATTTTTTATAGAAAGGGTCCCCATTATTCGAAGCGGACGCATCAATAATGGGGGTGGTTGTATTTTTACCACAACAGGTTCTTCTTTGCAGATCTGGTTTATAGTCAGGGGGAGCATGTTCTTAGGGGGAGCATAACCCTTTGCCCTTGATGTCAAAGGGGGAGAGTGATTGGTTGTTGTTGCCATTAAGTCCAAAGGGGGAGATTGTTGGCATTATGATACATATGTTGTACTTGATGGCAACCCACTCATTTCAGATAATAAATTATAATGTAGAGAAAAGTTCACGCACTTATATGCAGAGAAAAGTTTATTTCATGTAGAGAAAAGTTCACGCACTTTTATGCAGAGAAAAGTTTATTTCATGTAGAGAAAAGTTCACACACTTTTATGCAGAGAAAAGTTTATTTCATGTAGAAAAAAAGTTCACGCACTTTCATGCAAGGAAAAGCGCGTATATGTTGGAGAACTTACCTTTGGTCCATGGTAGTTAGTCCTTGGTATTTGAACCTATGGTTTTGGACCATGGTACCTCGTCAGAAGTGTTGATCCCAAGTATTGGGTTCGTGGTATTGGTTTATTATGGTTTTGGTCCGTGGTATTGCATGTAGAGAAAAAGTTCACGCACTTTCATGCAAGGAAAAGCGCGTATATGTTGGAGAACTTACCTTTGGTCCATGGTAGCTAGTCCTTGGTATTTGAACCTACGGTTTGGACTATGGTACCTCGTCAGAAGTGTTGATCCCAAGTATTGGTTCATGGTATTAGTTCGACAGTTTTTGATCCTATGGTTTTTGCCCGTGGTATTGCATCCAAAAGTGTTAATCTCACGCACTTTCATGGTTGGTTCATGGTATTAGTTCGACAGTTTTTGATCCTATGGTTTTGGCCCGTGGTATTGTATCCAAAAGTGTTGATCTCACGCACTTTCATGGTTGGTTCATGGTATTAGTCCAACAGTTTTTTGATCCTATGGTTTTGGACCGTGGTATTGTGGAAGGCCTAAGACTATAAAAGAGGAAGGAGATCATTTGGCAAAGTATCATCGAATGAATTGAATATCTAATAAGTGCTAGATCTGAAATGTTTGTGATTGGGTTATGGTGCAGATCTGGATCTGAATGAAGGAGGAACCTTAGCGCATAAAGAAGGATAAGTTCTATTGATGGGTCATAATCTTTATGCTTGAATAATAGTATCTTTGTATGATTTTGATCTGTTATATGAGGTGCATGCTTGATCTATAAATCTGACAATCTAGGTAAATTAGTGTCTGAATATTTGAAAGAAGGAATTATCCTTTATAGATCTGCACGCAGGTTTCAAGTTGTTGAAGTAGCATATATCTTTAAATTATGATCTAGCTGTCTCTGTCTATTGCTGCAGTATTTGGTGTGTGGTTACTGTTACTGTGTTCTGGGTACAGCTGTCAAAGAAGTGTTTACTTGATTCAGTGCTAATTGGGAAAAGGAGATTGTTTGATGCAGATATACTTGATGATTGATTGATGTTCATAGATCCAGTTTGAAAATTTATGAAAAGTGGTCCTTGAAAGAAAAGAAGTAGGGGGTTGTAACTCCCTTTCAGGAGAGAGAGTTGTAGCTCTCTGCAGGTTGCAGCCTGCGTACTGGTAAAGGACTACACTAGTACAAAATCATTGTAAAAGGAATTTCTAATTGAAAGAAGATAGAGACATATTGTAGCAGGTGGTTTTCACCCACATTGGGTTTCCACCTTATATCTGGTGTTCTTTGGTGTGACTATCTGTTTTTCTTGTTCATGTTCATTATTTTATGGTACTGACATACAATAATTCAAAAGTATAAATATATTGAAAAAGAATTAGATAATATTGATTCACCCCCCTCTCAGTATTATTTCCAACAGGAAGAAGAGGTCGAGGCAAAGCCATTAGAGGAGTAATAGATGAAGGGCTATGAGAAGAGATCAAAACTTTTTCTGCACATTTGGCAGCAGTGGAAGTAGGAAGGCGCAGAGATCCAGAAGGTGGAGATGACATTGAGTGATCCAAGTGGCTCCAGAAAGACATGCAGGACAAAAAGGGTTATGAACGCTCGAAAATCAAAGTGATCAGAATGATGTCGACCTAGGATTAGAGCATAGGTCTCATCATTCTGATCGTGGTGGTGTGAATAGTTCGTCGAGCCGAGTCCAGATGACAAAGTTATTGCGAAAAGTATTTGCCTTAGTTCCTTTGAAAAAGAAGGCTTTTCTCATAAAAATGGATTTTAAGCCTTTAAAAGGAAAATCGCCATTGGAGGCAAGCAATGGCCGATATCGGTGCTATTTAGGCAGTGATCGGCGATATCGGCACTTGCGAATCGGCGATGGAATGTCGGATCAATGGATCAGGTCGGAAAAACCCAAAGGCCAAGGACCAGGACCCTTGGGTGTAGCGAATGTGATTAGCGATCATCGATATCGGGGATTAGAACGATAAATGTCGGCGATCAGTGATTAGCGATTTGCGATTCTGACTTGCGATATAACGCTAACCCGACGGAATTATAGATCCGATTTGATAAAATTTGAGATCTGGTCTTTTATGTTTTGGTCAGATTTATTAGTTTTTTAGTGTATTTATATTTTAATAGAAAGAAGGATATCCCAAGGATTTTGTTGCACCAGCCAATGCTTCTATACAAACGACTTCCATTATAAACAAAACTGACCCCCAATTTTGAAGCAGCCTTGTCCGAAACATGTTATAAAAACACGATGGGTGCAGAGAGCTGAGGGGGAGGAGGCAAAAGGTTGCGTGACAGAGGGCCAAAGAGCCTATGCTAAAGAGCCCTGAGAGCCTGAAGTGCTAGAGAGCCAATAAGGAGGTTGCGCCCGATGAATAATCGCAGAATGAGAAGGCCAGGCTATGCAGAGATAGCTAGACTGTGTTGTGCCAGAGCAGCGCTTGAACTCCGCAGAGCCGTAGAGCTACAGAGAAGCATGAAACCAAAGAGCGCTTGAAATTCAGGCAGATCATAGAGCTGCAGTGATAAGCTAGAGCGTTATAGGGCCAGATAGCCAGTGAGTTATAGAGCCGAGAGTCCAGAGCAGTTCTTCTCTTTATGATTGATTCTTCTTCTTGTGATCAATTCATCTTTTGATTGATTCTTCTTTGAAAAATTCTTCTTGCAATCGATGCCGTGAAATCAATATTCAACAAGCTTCAGCATTTTTGATAGTTATGTTTCAGATCTCCACTTTCTTGTGTGAGCAACCATCTTCATACGATCATCGCCTTGAGATCGATGGTCTGAGTAGCTTCAACAGTGAGACATCCACTTCTTTATATGGCCCTTGGTTGTGAGGTATATGATGTGTTCATGTACTTCTTCTTTCTGCATTATGTTGCACAGATCCTTGATTGATGTTGATGCAGGATCTTTTTTATTATATGTTGTCATGATTCCTTGCTTCATGTTATGTGGGATTTTTTATGTGATGTACTTGTTGTCATAACTCTTTATGTTACGCTTTGAGATCCCTTGTTGTATGTTGTTGGGATACTCTTATTGTCATCATGCATGTGTTTTGATTTGACATCCCTTTTGTGCCATGTTGGTGGGATGCTCACCATGCATGTTTTTGTATCATACTGATAGGAGTCTTTTGATTGAGAGTTCCAAGTTGTGGGATATCTCTTAGAGCCACCCCTGTGTGAGGCCATTTTTCCTTGTATGATCGAGACATCATCTCTGTGTACAACACCATTATTTAAGAAAAAGCAAATTACTCATTAAATTTCAAAGGAACAGGTTTCTTATTCTATCAAATGCCTTTGAATTTTGTGTAGTTTCTCTATACTTTACTTCGTTTCTAAGAAAATAAGATATATTTTTTATTTTTTATTTTTTATTTTTTAGTTTCTAGTAAAATAAGAATAAAAATAAATAAGATGTTGACTTTGAATTTTGTATAGTTTCTCTATACTTGATTTCGTTTCTAAGAAAATAAGTTATTTTCTTTATTTTTTAGTTTCCAGTAAAATAGGAATAAAAATAATAGGATATTAATCAAATAAAAATACCTTAAATCATTTTCAATTATGAATATAATTTCCATTTCAATTGTTTTGTAAATTAATGATCAGTCTAGATTCATTTTAATTGAGGAATACAAAATAGATTCATCCTAACTCAAAAAAAGGAAAAGATCAAATTTCTCAAAATATAAATCTCATTGAGTAACATTTTCCAAAAGTCATTTGGAACTCTCGATCAGGTATGACACACGAAGCTTCACTGGTTGCGTGTCCTGCTCTCTTGGTCCAACAATGAACGATTCTTCGATTGAGCATGACTATTAAACCTTTTCAAGTTCATAGAAGCAGCCTGTAACAAAGTCAATTACATACATCAATAATCAAAACTCGGAAAGGCCCAATGACAAAGCGAACCATTAACTTTTCTGCCAATAGGAAGACGCAAAGGATTCCATAACGAATCTTGAAAGCCTATATATACGTGCACTGTTAAACTCTGATTGAAAATCAAACAGTGTCCAAATTCCTCTTTTCGGTTTAATGATTACATGTATTCTACGCGCTGATTTGTAGATCCCCTCTTTTGGGCAATGGGGGCAACCGGATTGAGATTTTCGGTTGCATGCGTGATTCTTATGGTTAGCATCCATACGATTTATAAGGAAAATATACATGCACATGCAGTACATGAAAATTACACAGCACCATCTTCCTCCCTCTGTCCAGAAAAATTGAGAGTGGGGGTGCCTTGGAAGAGATACTTCAGAGAATTCGTTTTAGCTAACGGAACCAACAAAACCAACCCCACGAGATTCTGCGTGAAAGCTTTTGAAAAGGCAATTGAATCACTAAATTGTACGGTCGAATATAAAGTGTACGGGAATGGACGTGATGCGCCGTCGAGCTACAATGAACTCGTTCAGCTAATTGCAGACAAGGTACGCATACAACATGTGTGTGCTCATTATGTCATTTTGTGATAACAAAATTATAATTTATCATATTTTTAATTTCGTGTTGCCTTCCTTTTCAGGGAATTGATGCAGCTGTAGGAGACATAGTGATCACAGAAAACCGATCCCAAAAAGTAGTGTTTACATAACCTTTCTTAGACTCGAGCCTAGTGGCAGTAGTCCGTCTGAGAGATGAAAGTTTGATTCGTTCTCCGCTGACTTTTATGAAACCTTTCAGCAATCAATTGTGGCTACTAATAGTTGTTTTCTTCGTTTGGGGGGTCTTGGTGGTCTATCTTTTGGAGCGCCCAAAGAATCCACCCGTCCAAGGGAGGCGTGACAGCAGCCGATTTGGGGCAGTATTAATGTAAGAAACAACTATTTGGGCATGCTCTATTCAAGCGCCTCAATAGATTAAACATACAGGCACGGAACTGGTTGGAAAATCCATTGTATGAAACAATACTTAACAATACATATATGTTTGCGTGCATGTACACTTTTTCGACATGGTTCCTTAATGTAAGATTTTTGAGATACACAGATAGATCTAGATCTGTAAAACAATAACAAGTGTCGGGTCGTTAATATGCCATTATTATTGTCACTTGTGAACGTTTATTCCACCCATTTCTACCATTCTTCATCATGTTATTTATTATAATTTATCATTTAAATCCATTTTATAAATGATTTATGCTCTCATGGATAAATATTATTTATTCTCCTTTATTTCTAATAAATTGATTATTATGCATTATTTTACCAATGATACTTCTAATAAGTTGGTTATAACATTATTCACCATTTTTAGCCTCCAAGGTAACTTCCAGATTGAAGATTTGATTTTTAAATCTGCCAACTCAGAAATTCGCTGGTTTAAGGAGTGACAGTTTTGCGGTTGAGATTCTGAGCAAATGAAGACGAATTTGGAAAATCCGGAACATGGGTTTTGTCTAGAATGGGCCCAATTATCTTCCCAAAGAACAGTTTGTCCAAATTCGGCTTGTACAGGGAGAAACGCAGGGTTCTTTGAGCACGATTTTCTCAGATTTGCAGTTGCGGCCGTCCTCCAAATCTCAGCTGCCAACCCAAATTCGTCTTGCTTTTGTTGAAGAGATGAAGTTAGAATCAACCTAAATCTGTAAAACAAATCATGTTGTAATTATCTATGCTCTAATCTTCTCTATTTAAATGAAACCCAAGATCAGAGAGGGGGGGACTTCGGGATGATTTGAGTGAGACGTGATGATGGATTCGGGGAATGAGAAATGATGGACAACAATGGTGGATTATTCATGCTGTAATTCTTAAGCTTTGCTATTGTAATGATTCCACAATTGGCTGATTAATAAATGATTTGGGAGTGCTGTTCAATTTTCTCATTCTGAAGTGACCCTGCAGCATCCGCTGGCGGCTAAGGGCCCAGCCTCTGGTGGAGTACGCTGCTGCTATTGTGTATCATATCTTTCCAATTGCTGCTGTATGATATCTTTTCATGTGTGGATTGTTTATATAGTTTAGTAATCTGATGTATTTGTTATATGATGTTCCACGCTCTGTTACGACTAATCCATTAATGGTTTCATTCAGGAAGTTTATGTAAGTGACTCTATGTTGCGTAATGAATCTTTTCGGAGTTGATTACATGTTCACTATTTAAACCGATTGTTTCTGTTACAGAGCTTTCATATTAAATATTGCTATTGGATTCATTTTGAACTCTTATTCGTGGGAACCCGAAAGTAATATTATTTCATTTGGAAACGGAAGTCATGTTCTTTGGAAACATCAGATTGCTATAATAAGTATGTTGTGTATATATGGTAAATGTTGTTCCATAATTCATTTGTGAATATTGTCTCATAAAGTAAAGTTCATTGAAATTACTTTTGAAGATTGTTATTTTATTGCCGAATGTGAGTAAGTTGGTTTTGACTCGCGAGATTTAGTTCTTTTGATCGTTGTTTCATTTACTGCTGTTCTATTTCCTTTTACTTTCTGCTGTCCATTTACTTGCATGTATTGTTTTGGTGTGAGAGAAGGTCCAAGGCTGTCGTGAGCCTCAGCAGACGCTACCATGCTCCCAGATCCATGGTCCATACTCTATTCCATCAATTTCTAGAGGAATGAGTTATTGCTACTATATCCTCGATTGATGGTTGTTTGAATGAATGATTTAGTTTAGAACATTTCAGTTTCTTGCTGTTCCAATTAGATTTTGTTTCAAGCATTCATTTACTTTTGGGTTTTAAGTACTATACTGCAAAAAATTACTCTTAAGTAAATAGCCGCCTCAGACAGAGTACACTCTTGAAATAAAAAGTCGTCCCTGGGTTGACAATTAATGTGAGGTAATTAGGAGTTTAAAAGACACCTTTTTATCGCTCCACATTTTGGCACCGTTGCCGGGGAGAGTGTAGCCATTTCTAAAGAGTAGTGTGAATCTGATGATTGCCTGCTAGGGAAGATTTGGATCTTAAAAACGGAAGGTAAGAACCTGCGTACGGAGCATGTAAAAGCCCTGCTCCCCCGTCCGCTTTCCAGCAGGACTGTTAAAGAACCTAGGGTAGAAATAGATGTTTGAATTTTTGTGTGAATGATTAGGAAAAAGATAGAAATTTTTAAAAAAATGAATCACATGATCTCACGCAAGTGGTGATGTAAGAACCACCCATTTCACTAACCGATTGACAGGAACATTTGAAGAAGGAGCCTTGAAGAAACACATGAAGAACATCTTCTATTATGGTAAGAAATGGATCACATTTTTACTTTTGAATTTCCTATCAAAGATCTAGGAGTGACACAAATGCACATAATTCCCCCATCTTTACCGAATTTTCATAGTTTAGCAAATGAAGATCCAGATACATTCTTATTTGAGTTTGAAATACTTTGTAGAGGATATGATTATTGTATTGACGATCAAAGATTGAAAGTGTTTCCTCTTACTCTAAAAGGAGCAGCTCTCCGATGGTTCATGAGCCTAGGTGGGAATTGCATCCAATCATGGGAGGACATGAATAACATATTCTTGAAGAAGTACCAAGACTATTGCAAAGCCAATGAAGATATTTTCGATATGATACAAGGGGAAGATGAAAGTTTGGAGGACTATGTAGATCGATTTCAATACAACCTTAAAAAATCAAAATATAAGCATTTGGAAAAAGAGATCTTAAAAACACTCATTCTTAGAGGAATTAAAGATAAATTTTTAGAACTTTTAAATCTGATAGGAAAAGGTGATGTTTTTCAGTTATCATATGATGATATTTGTGAGTTGTGCATAAGGTATTCAAGAGGAATCTCCAAGGCTGGTAAGAATCCTAGAGATGTTTTTTCTTTGTTTTCCAAATCTGCTACAAGAACAGGAGACATAAGAGCTGAAATCAATGTGTTATTTGAAAATTTGAAAGTTGATTTTATTAGCTCTCTAAATGAAAAATGGGATGTTTTGCAGGTTCATAAAAATGAAGAATTTGATGAAATGTTTTGTTCTCATGACCGAAAGGAGCATCTCATAGATATTCACTCTTCCTTACCTAGGATGGAAGTAGCATATCAAAGAGGTAAGAAAGCTGCAACAAGGCCTATAGGTATGGTTCAAAACACTTTTTCTCCATTGTCATACTTGCATAATCCATTATGGAATGCTAATGTGTTAGGGCAGCCATGTCAATTTCAATATAACCACCTATCTTGTTTACAAGTTGGGCATGGTTCATCTTATGATGGCATGACTACTCTCCCTCATCTTGTAGCACAAGCACATTCTCCATATTCTCCACCAGCTCTTTCACAACACCTTGCTTGACCATCAAAACCATTCACACAACCCAATCAGCCACATCATCAAAATGCTCCATTCCATACACATTTTCCTGCTCAACTAATTCCACACCCTCACCATAATAAACCAATACAACATGCTTACAATGTTGAGCTGGCAAATTCACCCACCCTTCCCACCCATTCTATCTCACATGTGTTATTAGAGAAAACCTACAATGAGATTCAGAATGTTTCAAATGCAAAAATTGTAGAAGCTATGGAAGAAAATGAGGATTCTTTTACTATGCATCAACAAACTATTTTAAAATCTCAAGAACTTCATGATATGATGGCTATGCGAAATCAAGAAAGTAAAGGATATATTGAAGATTGGTTTCACTCCATCACTTGTTTGCAACATCACTCTATGCTTCAACAATTTTTGAAACCATCTTTTCAAGGGAAGTTGGCTTCTCATACCCTAATTTTTGTCAACATGCATTTTTCAAATTTGGGTATGTGCATACATGAGACCTTATTTCTAACATGGTTCCACTGGAAATACTCTTATACATAAACATAATCAATTCTCAAAGAAGAGTAGGATAGTGGAGAAAATAAAATAAATAAAGAAATAAAACAAACACATTTTTTTATTTTTGTAAAACTAGTTGTTTCTTTTGTTGCAACACGCTATCGAAATCAACATCGGTGATAACTATTTCAATCTATTTGTGTATTTAGATGAATCATAATAGAAATAATAAGTTCTAAAAACACTCATTTTCATTTTTATCACCAATTTGAAAAAATGCTTGAATTTCATTTTTTTGGCTTGCGGGCTTGATGAACTTTTTGGAAAAACAGTCGGGACAGTCATGTTTTGAGGGACCCAAAGTGAATATTTTTAAAACCTGTTTCTACCCTAGGTAGCCCTTGATGTCTACTTTCTAACCCAATTTGAATCACTCAATTTGGATTTGAAATGAAAAAGTTAGAACCAAAACATTGACAGGGTGTCTAGCGGGCAGCTCAGGAACAGAGTTGGGACAGTCAGTTTTTGGAGGCCTAAATGACCATATTTTTAAAACCTGTTTCTACCCTAAGTAGCCCTTGATGTATAATTTCTAACCCAATTTGAATCACTCAATTTGGATTTGAAACGAAAAAGTTAGAGCCAAAACATTGACCGGATGTCTAGCGGGCAGCTCAGGAACAGAGTCGGGACAGTCAGTTTTTGGAGGCCTAAATGAATGAATTTTTAAAACCTGTTTCTATGGTAGATTCTCCTATGAATCTAGTTTACAATGCAATTGGAATCACTCATTTTCGATATTGTATGGGGAAGTTATGATCAAAATACTGACTGTCTATCGTAAATCAGCACCCTTAAAACTATGTCTTTCCGGTTGTTCCTTACAGTATTTGACCCATCAATTCTTCTTCTCTTCAAAACCTGTTTCTATTGGAGATAAATAAATGAATTTACTTTCATTTCCAATTTGAATCATTTGAATCCGACATCAAACGAAAAAGTTACGCTTGAAATATCAACTGTTGGTCTAAACCGGGTAATCGACAATGACTCTATTATGCAGGTTGTTCTAACTAAAATTGACATATCATATCATTGAATCTTTAAAACCTGTTTCTAATGGAGATAAACCTTCGAATTAGCTCTCATTAGGCTTTGGAATCACTCAATTTCGACGAAAAACAAAGAAGTTGTGATTAAAACACTGCAGGTTAGTATGATTGGCCACTGCTCTCCCGCAGGTAACAAATAAACTTTACTTTGTTATTTTCTCTATGGATTTGTTATATAGAGTAACTACTTGTTAGTTTTTTACATAATTCTTGGATTAAGGGAGCCCGTACACCTCTCTTTCTTCACGATTTAATGTTTTATTGCAGGTAGATACTCGTTTTTTTGCAGGTCTTGGGAAAATAAATAAGGTCAACTTATGGACGAGTGATTTTTTTCAAATAAATTTTTATAAAACAAAGGAATTTTATCCAAATCATTACCCAACGGATTCATAATAGAACAAATGAAGAATTGATTTCCATTTGAAGATTCATGTTATGTTTTTGCTGCCAAAACATTTTTCGAATAGATCATTTTTTTGACATAACATCATAGCTGTTGCAACTCAATTTATTTATTTACATACTGTTTTTTGTTGTTTCTTTTCTAATTTCTCTTATATTTTGTGTTTTAGGTGTTGCTTCATTCAAAGTGCAACTCATCCTCAGCATCAATGCAGTGAATAGCTAATTCATTCTTTGCGTGCTTGCATTTTATGGTTGTGTTTTCGCTGTTCCTTTTCGAAAAGGAACAGCATTTGTGTGATTTTGCTGTTCCTTTTCAAAAAGGAACAGCATTTGTGTGATTTTTGCTGTTCCTTTTCAAAAAGGAACAGCACTTGCGTGTTTTTGTTGTTCCTTTTCAAAAAGGAATAGCATTTGTGTGATTTCGCTGTTCCTTTTCCAAAAGGAACAGCACTTGCGTGTTTTTGCTGTTCCTTTTCGAAAAGGAACAACATTTGTGTGATTTTTGCTATTCCTTTTCAAAAAGGAACATCACTTGCGTGTTTTTGCTGTTCCTTTTCGAAAAGGAACATCATTTGTGTGATTTTGTTGTTCCTTTTCGAAATGGAACAGCACTTGCGTGTTTTTACTGTTCCTTTTTGAAATGGAACAACATTTGTGTGTTTTTGCTGTTCCTTTTCGAAATGGAACAACATTCGTGTGTTTTTGCTGTTCCTTTTTGAAATGGAACAGCATTTGTGTGATTTTGCTGTTCCTTTTCGAAATGGAACAGCACTTGTGTGACTTTGCTGTTCCTTTTCAAAAAGGAACAGCACTTGCGTGTTTTTGCTGTTCCTTTGCGAAAAAGGAACAGCACTTGTGTGTTTTTACTGTTCCTTTGCGAAAAGGAACAGCACTTGCGTGTTTTTTGCTGTTCCTTTGCGAAAAGGAACAGCACGTGCGTGTTTTGGCTGATCCTTTGCGAAAAGGAACAACATTTGAGTGTCTCTGCTGTTCCTTTCTCAGAAGAAACAACATTTGTGATTTTTCGAACGACATTTGCATTTTCACGTTTTTTTTGTATGTATTTTTGTTTTTTTGGTGTGCATTTTCTTTGATGTTCCTTACACGAAACACTGCTTTGTGAGTGTTTTTGCTGTTCATTCAAAAGAGCAACACTTTGGGAATATTTTTGAGGGCAACCCTTTCCTTTCTCTTGTGGGATTATTCATAGTCAGCTCAACCACATTCTCCTGATTCTCTTTCATGGCATGAAGTACACTACTTTTATGAGGATAGGAATTATGGATTCTTTTGAAGCAAGTTATTATCATTTATGTTATGATCTTTAACAGGAAAACTCCTTGATGATTAGAATCTTTTCAAAAAGGGACACAATTATTTATATATTACTTTACTGCATTGTTTTCTGCTGTACATGATACTGATTGATCATCTTAATACCATGCTGGTTCCACCCTTCCTGGTTATAATCTTCTCTGTCTATAATAAATGAGATTATGGGTATATTTTTTATATTGACATGTTCAACTTCTTCCGCCATCCCTGCTCTTAAGGAGTACTGAGCCTCCCTCTTTTTCTCATAAAAATGTGTAATAACAACAAAATTTTGTTCGCAGATGGAGGATAGGGGGTCTCATTACGAGCCAGCCTACCATGTTCATAAGGCTGTAACAAAGTGACATTCCCATTATGGCCACCACACCAGGGTTATGATCCATTGGATAGCCAAATTATCCTTGGAACAGGAGGTCTCATCACGAGCCGGCCTGATCACTTTTGCTACCTCCTAGTGAATGGCAGTGTGGGTGTCTGGTTACCACGCCAGCACACTGATCTCTTCTGTAGAACAGCACTAAAACTCTCCATTTATAAATTGAGGATCCTGGCTCATATGGGTTAAAAAGCAACCCTGCCGAGGCTATGGACGCCTGCTGGCAGCAGAGGCTCTGCTTATGGTATTGAAGTTATATCTTTTCGTCAATTATTATTATAATACCCTTTTCTTATTTTTTTTTTATCAGAGAAGTTATTTCCTTAACTTTTTCCCTGTTTTGAACCTTTATGCATGAGAAAGTGTTTTATGATCAATCACATCATTTTCAGCTAGAATACCGTCAGCAAAGCATCTTTTTAGCATATTGTTGTCCTTTTTCGTTTTGTATAAACTATCATCACTCCAAAGCGTCCCATCTCTTATTCATAACTATATTTACACATTTTGCTCTCAAAATAACCATAAATTTCACCGTCCTATCATTGATAAGTGTACTCTGCCTCCCTTACTAATATATTGTTCATTCCATTGCCTTGCCGTCAGCACCACCCCTTTCATATGCTTTATGGTTATGGAACCCATTTTCCAATTGGAGGGGGGAATGTATGCATTATGGGATTGCATGCGATATGATTACTGCACTTTGCCATACCTTGTTGATTTGACAACATATTAGTATTGCATGTATACATAAGTTTTTCTAATTGCAATTTTGCATGCATCTTATCTATTGCTATTCAAAGCTAACACTATGGATTCAAGAATATTGTATGCAAAATCGTGCTTTGTTTACAGGAGAACAACAAGTATGGGCATAATTCTATTCGTAGCATGACCACACTATTGCACTTCACAGTAGAGGCTCGTGAACGTGAACAATTCTTCAGACATGATGTGCTTCCCTGGATTCTACCTTTTGCATCACTTTTAGCACCAACTCTGCCTACATCAGCTTCAACAATTGCCAGTATTTATATGTCATTCCACATTTTTGGAGGTAAAACTTGAGGTAAAATTGCATAGTTTTCTAATTTATTAATTTAGGAGAATCTAATGAAAATCCATTTTGAGCATTATTTACCATCCTTCATTTCTACCACTTCCCATTTTTCAGCAGCATATCATTTCCGAGTATGGGGGAGTGTTCCTTCATTTTTTCTTATGACCATGTCATTCATATTCTTTATCATCCATTGCTCTTCTTATTCATTCTCAACACCTCCCTTATTTCATGTTGTTTTACACCAAGCGTACAATTCAACAGCTGGTAGCAACCACCTCTCTTTGTTTTCTAGCATCGCATGAGGACATGCTAATTTTTCAGAGAGGGGGAGGAATTGCTATGCATGATGGATGTTTTCTATTTTCTTTTAAGGCATACAATTTCAGTATAGAAATTGATTTCCCTGATATTTTCAAAACCTATGAACTCAATTCTTGTGATCTCTAGGAAACACAGACATACTATTAAAATACACATACCTAGATAAATTCAAGATAAATTGGTTCATAAAATTTCGGAAATCATGCACTCTCACCTACAGCCATTTTGTTTATATCTCATGATCCGTGCATCAAAACAATCTGATTTTTGGATCATAAAGGCATTCATATATTCTAAATTTACTTGCCAAATTTCGACAAAAGCTGGTTTGTAGTTTTTGGGGAAAATGGTTAATGAAGTTTGTTGCTATCTATGTCATATTTTGCTGCAACCTCATACATATAGTTGAATGTCAATGTAAAAATTGTTATGCCTTCATCGAGATTGCTAAAATTGAATATTTATTAATTAAGGAAGCATTCAGTTATTCTCAAATTTGTATTGCTTGGTTAACACATGGTTTTTGTCTTTGGGTTGCATGAGGACATGCAATATATTCAGTTTTCGTTGCATGAGGACATGCAACATATTGAGTGTGGGGGTGTGTCGGGTCGTTAATATGCCATTATTATTGTCACTTGTGAACGTTTATTCCACCCATTTCTACCATTCTTCATCATGTTATTTATTATAATTTATCATTTAAATCCATTTTATAAATGATTTATGCTCTCATGGATAAATATTATTTATTCTCCTTTATTTCTAATAAATTGATTATTATGCATTATTTTACCAATGATAGTTCTAATAAGTTGGTTATAACATTATTCACCATTTTTAGCCTCCAAGGTAACTTCCAGATTGAAGATTTGATTTTTAAATCTGCCAACTCAGAAATTCGCTGGTTTAAGGAGTGACAGTTTTGCGGTTGATATTCTGAGCAAATGAAGACGAATTTGGAAAATCCGGAACATGGGTTTTGTCCAGAACGGGCCCAATTATCTTCATAAAGAACAGTTTGCCCAAATTCGGCTTGTACAGGGAGAAACGCAGGGTTCTTTGAGCACGATTTTCTCAGATTTGCAGTTGCGGCCGTCCTCCAAATCTCAGCTGCCAACCCAAATTCGTCTTGCTTTTGTTGAAGAGATGAAGTTAGAATCAACCTAAATCTGTAAAACAAATCATGTTGTAATTATCTATGCTCTGATCTTCTCTATTTAAATGAAACCCAAGATCAGAGAGGGGGAGACTTCGGGATGATTTGAGTGAGACGTGATGATGGATTCGGGGAATGAGAAATGATGGACAACAATGGTGGATTATTCATGTTGTAATTCTTAAGCTTTGCTATTGTAATGATTCCACAATTGGCTGATTAATAAATGATTTGGGAGTGCTGTTCAATTTTCTCATTCTGAAGTGACCCTGCAGCATCCGCTGGCAGCTAAGGGCCCAGCCTCTGGTGGAGTACGCTGCTGCTATTGTGTATCATATCTTTCCAATTGCTGCTGTATGATATCTTTTCATGTGTGGATTGTTTATATAGTTTAGTAATCTGATGTATTTGTTATATGCTGTTCCACGCTCTGTTACGACTAATCCATTAATGGTTTCATTCAGGAAGTTTATGTAAGTGACTCTATGTTGCGTAATGAATCTTTTCGGAGTTGATTACATGTTCACTATTTAAACCGATTGTTTATGTTACAGAGCTTTCATATTAAATATTGCTATTGGATTCATTTTGAACTCTTATTCGTGGGAACCCGAAAGTAATATTATTTCATTTGGAAACGGAAGTCATGTTCTTTGGAAACATCAGATTGCTATAATAAGTATGTTGTGTATATATGGTAAATGTTGTTCCATAATTCATTTGTGAATATCGTCTCATAAAGTAAAGTTCATTGGAATTACTTTTGAAGATTGTTATTTTATTGCCGAATGTGAGTAAGTTGGTTTTGACTCGCGAGATTTAGTTCTTTTGATCGTTGTTTCATTTACTGCTGTTCTATTTCCTTTTACTTTCTGCTGTCCATTTACTTGCATGTATTGTTTTGGTGTGAGAGAAGGTCCAAGGCTGTCGTGAGCCTGAGCAGACGCTACCATGCTCTCAGATCCATGGTCCATACTCTATTCCATCAATTTCTAGAGGAATGAGTTATTGCTACTATATCCTCGATTGATGGTTGTTTGAATGAATGATTTAGTTTAGAACATTTCAGTTTCTTGCTGTTCCAATTAGATTTTGTTTCAAGCATTCATTTACTTTTGGGTTTTAAGTACTATACTGCAAAACATTACTCTTAAGTAAATAGCTGCCTCAGACAGAGTGCACTCTTGAAATAAAAAGTCGTCTCTGGGTTGACAATTAATGTGAGGTAATTAGGAGTTTAAAAGACACCTTTTTATCGCTCCACAACAAGCTTGCAAGAGAAGGAAGGAAGCGAGCAAGAATTGAGAAAAGAATGAAAGTGATTCTACAATATTAGTTTTAGACTAAATACAAAAGCAACTAAGTTAAGCTTAGTTGTACATGCAATAACTAAAGCTAACTAAAGCTAAGTGTGCTTTATCTTATGCTAATGTGTACATGTGCCACATGCAATCAATAAGTTAACTGGAGCTAATCTAGGTGCATGTACACCAACACAGCTAGTCTAAGTGCATGTACACCAACACCCCGCCTTAAGCATAACTTAGGTGAGTGTGATGCAAAATGAATGAGTCCCGACAACACGGCCATTTTAGGTACCCATATACAATGCATAAAAAGGAGGAAAGAGGGAAAACCCAGTGGGAAGAAACCCCCCCTCAAAATATAATGCAAAAGTAGAGAAAAGACAACGGCTAGGCAGTCGTGTCCTTCACCCTGGGACGATCTCGCAGGAAGTGAAACTTCTGCTCAGCATGTTTTCTTCCAGGTGTCGCAAATCCGCGGCCTGACAGAGCGGGAGAAAATACGTGGAGACCATGAGATTGAGTATGTCGATTTCCTCGGCTGGTTTGTGGTCTGAGATGAGGCCCAGAGAATTGATATCTTGGTTGTGCTGCTCGGCGCTCTGGACGTGGGTGGTGACAGGGCTGGCGAGGTATTGGAGCTCCGATGTGTAGGAAGCCATGGCTATCTCGGCGCCCTTGAAGTCGTAGTCGAGGCTCGGGTTGGGGACATAGCGCTCCGTTGCTCACCTGAACCATGGAATTCGCTCCAAAAATGCTCCAAGTAATATTTTTCTGCAAAACAAGACCGATTGTGGGCACCGAGGGTCCAACCCTCGTGGACAACACAGTACTGGCATCGAAGCAAGCACCGAATGGCTTTACGGAGGCGACACGCGTGATGTTCCTCGCTTTCGCTGCATCTACGAAAGCATCACGGATCGCAGTGTAAATAGGCGTGGCAACGATCGTGTAGGGAACCACGGAGCTGAGCTTGGTGCCGCCTTTGCCTTCGCTGTCAAACTTCAATCTGGCGGAGTCGACGGCGATACTCTTTCCATCGATCTGGATGGCTGTTACACCGATGAAATACTGGTTTTTGTAATGGGGATTGTTGAGCAGAGGAGTGTAGGAGAGGCGCTGAGAGGCGTCTATTCCGGGAAGGAAGAAGTAAGGCCCGTTGCCAAAGAAGAGGACTCCCGGGGTATTGCTGCCCGTGCTTGGAAGGCAAAGGGCGAATTTGCGGTTAGAGGCGGAGGCGCCGAAGAGCTGAGTAGGCGGAGCCAAGCGAGCCCTACTCAATCCAGCCATGCCAGATGCTCCCTTGGCCAGTCCTTGCATAAGAAAGCTGGGCGCGCAGGAGAAGGCGAATCCGGGAGCTGTGACTTTGGGGCCCGGGTTTTTGCCGTCGGTGGAATAGGCAGCCACTACATCTTGCGACAGATCACCGCCCGTTGTAGTCCCGTCGACGGTGTTTTCTGGGAAGACACCGCATGTATTGTTGTTACAGCTGGGGGCAGGAGGGCCGTAGGGTGGACGGAAAACGGGCTGATAATGACGATCTCTGTCTTCCACTTTGGTGACAACAGCTTCGGTAGATTTGCTGAGTTCTTGGCCAAATATTTTCCAATCATGGGAAGGCTTTAGAGGTGGAGCAGCCTTGGCATTCACCCTCATTGGATTTGGGGGGAAGGGTACAACTAGAGAACCCTTCACTGCTTGTTGACCTCGATTTCCATCACAGGAATCTGATTGAGGAACAAAATCAGAAAATGTATACAGACGAGATTGATCATTTACCTTGCCAGATGCAATCTTCAAATTGGTTTGCATGTCATAAATGCTCACGGAATCTGGGGTAAATTCCACTTTCCTTCCGTTGCCTGTGTGTGTCATCTGATACACTGAGAGAAGATTCACAGAAAGCCTTGGAATATGCAAGACATTTTCAAAACTTCCATCTTCGAATTGCACTCTTCCTTGTCCAGTTGCTACAACTGCAGAATTATCCCCCATGAGAATGGGAGGACCTGAGTATGCATGTAGAGAAGAAAAGGATTCCTTTGAAGAAGCCATATGATGTGAAGCTCCTGAATCGATGATCCATTCTTGTGGTGTAGAATGAAGAGAAATCAAAGCATGCTCGTTACCTCTTGGATCTGGTGCTTTTTCTCCAGACTTCTTCTTAGCATTCTCAGGAATATGGTATCCAACATTGTGTTCCTGGAGTGTCTGCGCCATAAGATCTATAGTCTTCTTCATGCATGCAGATTCAGGATGAAAACCACGGTGGCAATAATTGCACATTGATTTCCCTTTCGTTCCTTTCCTTTCCTTTGAGCCAGATGATCCATCAGGGGGTTTGGGATTTGCCTTTCCTTTTGCATGCACAGTAAGTGCATGCGCTTTGGAATTTTTAAGTGTGCCCATTTTGATGAGCTTATCTTGCTCATGCATCAAAGACTGAATAAAAGAATCCAGTGAGGGCATCTTCCAATCTGCACCAATTGCAGATCTGACTGTGTGGAATGTAGAGACGAATACTGCGTACTCTGGACCAAGTTTTGATAAAATAGAAAGAATCAACTGCTTTTCTTGCTTGGATTTGTCGATCTCGCATCCTTTCAGCTGAACCAACAAGGCTTTATACCTTGTGAAAAAATCTTGAATGTTCTCAAAGTTTCTCGGATCTAATGAGTTTAACTCATTTTCGAGAATGTGACCTTGCATTTCATCCTGTTTTCCAAATAATTCTTCCAAAATTTTCCATACTTCATTTGGATTTGAACATGATTCAACATGAAATAGCAGTTCCGGAGAAATATATAAACATAGGATGCCGAAGGCCTCGTCCATGCGATTGAAATATCTTGATTTCTCCATTGCCGATGTTGGTTCAACTTCCGTTCCCATGGTTATTCGAAATAAGCCTCTACTTCTGAGATGAAGTTGAATCTTTGGCTTCCATTCGAAATAATTATATGGAGTGAGAATTGCCGATTGTGGAAACTCCAATTTAGACTCCATTCTTTGTTGTTGCTTCAATCTTCTGAACCTGCAAATAAAATTGCTTGTGCACTGATTACAAATCCCTGTGCTCTGATACCATGTAAGATTTTTGAGATACACAGATAGATCTAGATCTGCAAAACAATAACAAGCTTGCAAGAGAAGGAAGGAAGCGAGCAAGAATTGAGAAAAGAATGAAAGTGATTCTACAATATTAGTTTTAGACTAAATACAAAAACAACTAAGTTAAGCTTAGTTGTACATGCAATAAGTAAAGCTAACTAAAGCTAAGTGTGCTTTATCTTATGCTAATGTGTACATGTGCCACATGCAATCAATAAGTTAACTGGAGCTAATCTAGGTGCATGTTCACCAACACAGCTAGTCTAAGTGCATGTACACCAACACTTAATCCTGGTAAGTAATTTAATTCTTCTGCAATACCACGAGTTGTGTTTTGTAATTAAGATAACCAAAAACTTATAATAACAATCCCCATGTTGAATAATTTGGATATAAGCAGAAGATACTCGAAGTGTTATGGGGCGCACAGTTGTTGTAGCCTGCCTGGTTGTTACGGGAATTCTGTATTCGTGTTATACTGCAAATTTATCGGCTATTCTAACAGCCTCACGGTTAGAGCCAACTATTAATGACATCAATAGTGTGGTGGCAAGGCAGGACATAAAAATTGGGTATTGGAATGGCTCCTTCATCAAAGATTTCTTGAAAAATGTGTGGGGAATAAGTGAAAAGAGGCTCATAAAGCTAACCTTAAAAGTTGATTTTTACAATCATTTGTCTAAAGGTGTAGTGGATGTCATCATAGATGAATGCCCATACATGCAATCCCTAGTGGCCAACCATTGTAGTGAACTCGCCTTTGTTGGGCCTCCGTTCACTAATCTAAACTGGGGATTCGTAAGTTCTTTATAACTTTTTTTTGAGTCTAAAAAAAATATTTTTTATTAAATGAAGGTGATTACAACAGAGTGTTTCTGATTTACGGTTTTCTCATTCAGTAAAAAATTAGTCCAAAATTCTACTTACTTATCATATACCCAATATCTACTTATGATTTGATTTTGAAAATTTATTAGTATATCATTATTTCTGGAGTGTGTCTATCCTAGTCTCAATAAGGTCCACTTATACAAAATTGCTATGCTATAAGATTTCTATAGTTCTTTCATTTATTACTAAATCTTGTTGGTAAGCGTGATCTACTGCAATGCCCCTTTTTGATAACATGTCTACAACTCTATTTTGTTCACGGCACCCCTGTACTCATTCAATGACACTTTTTGAGTCTCAGAATATCTTTATAGTCTCAATACCCAACCATTTTGCTCATAAAAATGTTCCCCATAGTATTATAATTTCAACGAGAGTATTTGTGCCACTTCCTCTTTCCCATCAAAAATAATAAAACATACCAAGTTCCATTACAATATAAGCCCATCCACATTTCAAATGTATACACACCCCCATAAAAAACCAGCTAGAAATCCACTTCAAATATCGATATACTT
The DNA here is from genome assembly GCA_031772625.1 of Pinus tabuliformis. Classification (NCBI taxonomy): domain Eukaryota; kingdom Viridiplantae; phylum Streptophyta; class Pinopsida; order Pinales; family Pinaceae; genus Pinus; species Pinus tabuliformis. Next base: position 98,867,762 of record CM062819.1, on the reverse strand, counting down.
GATGTTACCTCTATGACCTTTTCTAATATTTGTTCCAATCTCCCGGTAGTAGGCAGCAGTCTTAATGATAGTTGTTATATCTATGTAATTTCATTTCAATTTCCCAAAACATTCATGGAAATTTTGAGTGTTTTTTCATCTTTTGGGCAGGCTTTTGACCCAATCCTTCATCAACTAGCAACGAATATTTCTAGCAGAATACTGCATTTAACGGAGAGCGGGGAATTGTACAAAATTCAAATGGATTAGTTGCCTCAATATGAGAGTTATTGCCGTAACCAATCTATGTCAGATTCCAACCAACTTCAGGTTCGGCAGTTCTGGGGCCTGTTCGCCATATCAGCATCGGTGACAGTGATAGTATTAATGGTTAATATTGTGCAGAGAAGATGCAGGACGTCTAGGGGAGAGATTCCTAATATTGTGCAGGGACCAGTAGTTGATATAATACTGGTCCCACCAAACCACCAGTGATTAAGACTTTTGAAACCAAAATTTAAACAGAAATAAATAACATTATGTATAAATAAGTTTTAAATTATGTCCAAAAATCACCCATATATTGACTGGGCCCACAACTGTCCATAAATAGTATTTCACTACTTAATATTGCAAAACATATTGACCCAAGTAGAAAACAGCTAGAGCCATAAAGGCTTCCAAACTGGTCTATTCCAGAAGTACAAAATAGCAGTCACTTCAACCCCCACTCATCAAAACTGCAACTTTGCATCCCAAATAAATATGCCTACCTGCACATAACAAAAGGAATGTATGTCAGCCATAACTGCTATGTTGTTCAACAACTAAACACCCTATGTTCAATAAATGACACCCAACCCAATAACAATTAAATCCAATTTGTTCAATAAATGACACCCAACCCAATAGCAATTAAATCCACTTTGTTCAATAAATGACACCCAGACCCAATAACTGCAATAAATGACACCCAACTCACTCTATTTCTCATTAAAACAGATCAAAGCACATGGATCAACAAATAAACAATTCCCAACCATTAGATCACAGCAAATTAAATCCATACCACACATTCAAAATGAAGCCATTGCAATCCATGTGCATCCATGTCCACCAATTAAAATCAAGTCCCCAAAACTATAAAAGAAGTCCACCCACTGTTGAAGTTGCATCTTATGCTTTCAAACTATTCAACAAACTTGAAGACAACATCACAAAACAGTGGCCAATATATTCAAGTTAGTTATATGAATTACAACTCATTCTTCTTACAATTCTGTTTTCATTGTTTTCATTTATCAGATTTCTTACATTACAATTCTGTCCATTCATTTATCAGATTTCTTACATTACAGTTTTGTCCATTCATTTATCAGATTTCTTACATTACAGTTCTGTCCATAGGGTGGTGACAGTTAACCTATACAATTACAGTTAACCTTTTTTATACAGAGTTTATGTATGTGTTCTAGCTTATACAGTTAACCTATCGAATACAGTCGTATCCATCTAATCAACGTCACAGGTTGCTTACCTTACAGGAATTGAAGGTTAGCTTACACTAATTATTCGATCATCAACTTCATAGGGATTACAACTTACATATCACAAATGTTACGTATGTCCAAATGTTACGTATGTCGTGCTAGTACTGTAGTCATAGCTTGTTTACCTAACAGGAATTGAACCTTGAACCTTAGCTTACAAGAATTGAGCAATTATTATGGCTTGGGTTCTATGCAGAATGAGTTAAAACATAGAACAAAAACGAATTGGAACTTTAATGACTCTGATAAACTTAGTAATTTTTCACATATTTTCAGACCTTTACAATCATCATTGAGACATCACATTGAAACATAATCGAAAGACATGTATTTTCAGAAGCATGAAGCTATTGAGAAAGCAAAAATTTTGATATTGAGTCGAAAGAGTGCAAATAAGTGAATTTCTACTACTGGTGAATGGACCATAGAAATGAGGAATGGTTTCTTAGAATGGAAGCCCGAGCGGATGACCATTTCTCTTTATTGGATTAGATGACTGTAAGATTTTAGATAATGAGAAAACACAATTATAAGTAACATAGCAGATGACCGTCTTATTGGCCTTCATATCTTTTCACCTCGTTGAGCTCGAGACCTTAGGGTATGGAGAGCCCGAGCCATACGGAGTTGTAAAAGTTGGACCAAAGGAATGGGGATTTACATAACTCAGCACTGTAAATTAAGTCACAGAAAATGGAGAGAAATCTTGGAGCAGAGATGGTTCTTCACAATATTCAAAATAACTAAATAAATTATATGAAAAATATAAAAAATAAATGACTGCAATGAAACTCGATTAAACTGAAGTAAAACCAATTGTCTATGACACCTAGGAGACCATAGAATCAAATGTGATAGTGATTACAGCTTACATATCACAGAGGTTACGTATGTCGTGTTAGTACTGTAGTCATAGCTTGTTTAGCTAACAGGAATTGAACCTTGAACCTTAGCTTACAGGAATTGAGCGATTATTATGGCTTGGGTTCTATGCAGAATGAGTTAAAACATAGAACAAAAACAAATTGTAACTTTAATGACTCGGATAAACTTAGCAATTTTTCACATATTTTCAGACCTTGACAATCATCATTGAGACATCACATTGAAACATAATCGAAAGACATGTATTTTCAGAAGCATGAAGCTATTGAGAAAGCAAACATTTTGATATTGAGTCGAAAGACTGCAAATAAGTGAATTTATACTACTGATGAATGGACCATAGAACTGAGGAATGGTTTCTTAGAATGGAAGCCCGAGCGGATGACCATTTCTCTTTATTGGATTAGATGATTGAAGCTATTGAATACATCTCATTCATCTTATCACTAGTAAGCTCTATACACTAAAAAGCTCGTATTAGTATATGAGCATGGTTTCAGTTCACCCTTATCTATGAGTGAGCTAGAACAAAGCTCTGTATAATTACATATGTTATATGTATATTAAAGCTGAATCCAGTCTATTAGGGAGATAACCAACCTGTGATACAGGGACTTTATCATATCTATACATGTATTTCTTAGGTTAGCACTGATTGTTCAACCTTTAGATGATGTTACTTGTAAAATATCTGTGCTATTACTTATGCCGAGTGTAATGAGAATGAGACAAGCAAGTGATTAGGTAAAAAAGCATGGTTAGAAAGAGTCATGTGTAACTACTGTGTTCTAATTGCATAGCTTGTCATAAGCTTAGATAAGATACAAAGGTGACAAGTTAATCAATCTACAACATGATATCCCGGGGTTCTCACTCTTAGTCATTCCTATTATATAAATACCTTTTTTCTTATTGGTATATAGACTACCCTTCTCTCCATAATCAATACATATGGATAGACTGTAATCACTGTATACGCATATCCTAATGTAATACATAATCAATACATATGAATAGACTGTAATCACTGTATACGCATATCCTAATGTAATACATAATCAATACATATGGATAGACTGTAATCACTGTACACGCATATCCTAAGGTAATACATATGGATAGACTGTAATCACTGTATACGCATATCCTAATGTAACAAGCTCTGTATCCTAATGTATACGCATATCCTGACACTGCCCTATGAAAGTGAAACATTTGCTCTCATTATGAAAACAGTGACATACATGTTGACAATTTCCTGTAATAGAGGAAAAGTATTTTTGCAGAATTAAAAACGCATAATTTGACATATATTCAAATGTCTAAATGCAACATACATGTTGATAATTTCTTGTAATAGAGGAAAAGTAATTTTTGCAGAAGTAATAAAGCATAATTTAACATATATTCTAATGTCTAAATGCATGCAATAATTTTACAGGTTTTTGCATCTATGGCAAAAGGAAGTTACTCTGCTCGTACAAGGAGAAGTGGCAGGAGAGTGACAAGGGGTGCGCAGCTGCGATGCACATCGTCTGATTATGACAGGCCAGCTGATGTCGATGCCAGCAATGCACCAGGGAACATTGTTGAAGATGACCATGTGACAGCCGCTGATGTTAACACACCATCAGCCACAGAACCACCATCAACAACAGTCCAAGGGGCAAGCTCAACTAAAAAGATCAGTGCTATAAGAGGATGGACAAAAGAACAAATGTTAGTTGCAATTGACGACATAGAGTTTAATGGATACTCAGTTCGGGCATCTGCAAAAAAACATGGTATTCCTCCCTCATCAATACATTATTGGATAAATGGACTGACTCATACAAAACGTAGAGGGCCTCTTACAGTTATGACTGAGGATGAGGAGGCCGAGGTGGTTGAGTGGTGTAAAGAGATGGCCCAACTGGGACATGGGCTAGAGTTGATGCAACTCAAATCAACAGTTGCTCAAATCTGTCAAGGGAGGCCAAACCCATTCAAAGATGGGTTTCCTGGTAAATCATGGTGGTTTGGGTATAAAAAAAGGCATCCAGAACTTGTATTGCGTACTGCTGAGGGCCTTGACAGAGACAGAGCATTAAATTTGTGCCCTGCAGTTGTGCAAAAATTCTATGACACACTTTCTAGTGCTTATGATAAACATTCTTATGGAGCAGACCGTATATGGAACTGTGATGAAACAGGTTTACAGGCAGGGAGGAATTGTGGCATGCGGGTAATTACCAAGAGAGGGAGCCAAAATGTGCCAAAGATTTTTCCCAAGAGCAGGGAGTGGATAACTATTTTATGTTGTGTTAATGCAATTGGTACTTCAATCCCAAGATTTTATCTATTCAAAGGTAAAAATCAACTGAAAAACTATATACAGAACTGTGAACCAGGTGCATGCATGGCTGCACATCCCAAGCATGGATGACTAAAGAACTGTTTCTAAGTTGGCTTTTTCACTTTGCTGCATCGGTACCAGGTGGCGTCTCGCCTGATAGCAGACACCTTTTGATATTAGATGGCCATGGGAGCCACATGGCTGTACAAACAATTGAGGAAGCAAACAATTTAGGCATCGACCTGTTGACATTGCCCGCTCATACCACTCATAGGCTGCAACCCCTTGATGTTAGTGTGTTTGGCCCTTTCAAGAACTATTTCAGGTAGGAGCGTGCTGCATGGATGGCAAAGAATCCAGGGGTTGAGGTGAAAAGGTTTGAGCTAGCAGAGCTTGCAAGTAAAGCTTTTAAAAGGGCTTTGACACCATCAAATATCAAGGCTGGCTTTAGGAGGACAGGAATCTGGCCACTGAACTATGATGCTCTTATGCATGATACTGGTTGTAGCCAAGCGTTTCATGTGGATGGTCAGGAAGAAGGGAATGTCCAAACATGTGTTGAAGTGCAAGAAGTAGATGACCAAGATGATGTTGTTGCAACTAGTAATATGATTTCCCTGTCTCAAGGACAGTTATATGCTGAAGATGATGAAACTGTATGTGAAACACAATATAACAATGAACAAATTCCTAGTAACATGGAGATTGTTCCACCAACTCAATAACATCAAATTCCTGTTGCTGATATTGCTAATGATATTGTTGAACATGCAGTTGACAATGACCAATTGACATTGCCAAGCCAAGTAACCCCACCTTCATGGCTAGCAGAAGCAATGATCAATATGAATGCACATAGTGTCTCAGCAACCAATGAAGAAAGCATGAACATGCCCTCACAACCAGCAGAATTGAACAGTGAAATTGTTCATTTTTTTGTGGACAATAGATCAATGGAAGAAGATGAAGGACATAATGAGGCATCAAATGAAGATAATGATATGGTTCAATCAGTTCCAACAGATACTAAAATGGAAGTACCAAACAATGACATGCAGGTGGGAGGGGTGGAGAAGACACTTGGACGGTTCCTAAAGCTACCAGTAGAGAGAGTATCAATGAGAAAAAGGCAAGGTGCACCGGGTAGTCTTCGTCTGGGCCGAAGCTCACAGCTACTCACCTCAGAGGACTATATAAACCTGTTAGTTGAGTCAGAAAAAAAGAAACTTGAAATGCAAGAATTAAAACAGAAAAAGAAGGATATGGTCAAGGAGAAGAAGGCAGCAAGGATTGTTGCAGCACAATAGCGAGCAGAAGAAAGGATTGAAAGAGATAAAGCAAGGCAAGTTAAGGACCAACAAAAGAAAATGGCAAGACAGGAAAAGGAAAAACGAAAGGCACAACAAATGCTTGAAAAGGAATAAGGGATGATCAACGATACAAGAATAGCTGATGAAACCGGGATTATTTCAAACTCATTGGACTCCATTGCAGATAATACACCATTATTCCAAGATCTCATAAACATTCAAGTGCCCCACTATCAAACCGAGGGTTTACCCACTTGCCTTGTTCCTACCAGAGCTGGTGTCAATTCTCTGTATGCTCATTACACACGTCCACTTAATGCAGGGGTCAGTAGTGCAAATGTGAGGTATGGGTACTCAATACCTCCATGGTTGGAAGCTGCAAATTGGAATCAATAATATGGCAACAATCAACCATTTCCTAATCAGCCCTTGACTGGTAGGCCAACCTACCTGGCTCAAGAAGGTAACTCGGGGAGTTTTGGCACTCAAGATTCTCAGGGCCATAAAGAATAGGGGTGTCATATGTTTTCGGTTCTAACCACATTATGATGTGGATTTTGGATGGATTGTATCTTTTTCTTGGCACAACAACATTTTGGCTTACAACCTAGTAGTGATTTCTTGTGGCAACCTAACTGTGTGCTGATAAGAAATTTTCAATGGAATATGTCTTTCTGTAAAATATTAATTATGATAAAACTATTTCTATAAGTTATTCTGTGCGCACTGTACAAAGCTCTAAACTCACTTATGGCTCCAATAAGTGGACCGTTATAATGTGATGACAGTGCTGGGCAAGTTTACAATCACTTAACACTGAATAGAAGTCTACACTCACAATTAGAAACACCTCCTGCTCGCTTCTAATGTAGGAGGCACTAGTAGTAAGGAACTCTATACTTAGCATGTTATTGATTGAATTAGAATGAATAAGAACTTTACATTGCTGGAAACTAGAAATACAATAAAGAACATAGTTATGATTTTTATCAATCACCTAGCTAGCCTATTTTCTTACTACTGCCCAACTTATAGAGAGCATGTGTTTTTATATGTGTCAGTAAAAATGATGGAAGTATCTAAATTAATCAAATCAGTTGATGAACAACTATGAGAATCATATTGTTCCATCTTGTTACATCAACTTTCCAAAAGATAGAGAAATTTGGGTGCACAGTAACCTAATCAGCTATATGACGAATTGTGGCTTAGTCATTAATTCTTTTCTAAGCACCTATTCACCTTTTTCATTTTCCTTCATGAGTAGATCAATTGTTTGACAATATGAGTGATTCACATATGACAATTGTTTGGTTAACTAATGAATTGTTATAATTGACGCAAAGTTACAACAGCCTTCTTAGAGTTGCAACAACAGTATTGAGCAAGTTGTAGCAATAACCATGTGCTATAAGTCACAACAATGGTGAGAGTCACACCAAGTAAGCAGAGGCGAGAGTCATAACAATAAGGGGTTAGATCGAACATATTTAGCATATAAATTTTATTAGAAACAAAAACAGTTATCATGTGATGACAGTGCTGGGCAAGTCCACAATCACTTAACACTGAATAGAGGTCTACACTCGCAATTAGAAACACCTCCTGCTCGCTTCAAGTGTACAAACCATAAAAACACAAATGTTAACATGCAAGAATAACTCAGGTTATGTTAGCAAAAGTTTCCTGGCTAGGTTATGATGCTAGAGCCAACCAAACCAGAGAAACAGTTCAAAAACTATTAGAGTTAGAACAATTGATCTTGAAAGTTGTAGTAAAGGAAATATAACAGTTGCAGTTAAGTGCAAGAAGAATTGCTGGAAATAAAGTATGATACTATGCAAGTCCACAATCACTTAACACTGAATAGAGGTCTACACTCGCAATTAGAAACACCTCCTGCTCGCTTCAAATGTACAAACCATAAAAACACAAACGTTAACATGCAAGAATAACTCAGGTTATGTTAGCAAAAGTTTCCTGGCCAGGTTATGATGCTAGAGCCAACCAAACCAGAGAAACAGTTCAAAAACTATTAGAGTTAGAACAATTGATCTTGAAAGTTGCAGTAAAGGAAATATAACAGTTGCAGTTAAGTGCGAGAAGAATTGCTGGAAATAAAGTATGATACTACGCAATTCCACAATCACTTAACACTGAATAGAGGTCTACACTCGCAATTAGAAACACCTCCTGCTCGCTTCAAATGTACAAACCATAAAAACACAAACGTTAACATGCAAGAATAACTCAGGTTATGTTAGCAAAATTTTCCTGGCCAGGTTATGATGCTAGAGCCAACCAAACCAGAGAAACAGTTCAAAAACTATTAGAGTTAGAACAATTGATCTTGAAAGTTGCAGTAAAGGAAATATAACAGTTGTAGTTAAGTGCGAGAAGAATTGCTGGAAATAAAGTATGATACTACAACTACTCTATAAAGTACAAACAATACTCAGGCTATGTTAGAAAAAATTTCTTGGTCAGGTTATGATGCTAGAGCCAACCAAACCATAGAAACAGTTAAAAAACTAAACTTGCTAAAATGAACAAAAGTAGTCATATCTACATGGAATGAAATCCTGAATTCAATGAAAAAGATACAATAGCAGGGACAATAAAAATGCAGCGTTTTTATCTATAAAGCAAACACAGTAACAAGGCAATTGAGAGCAGCTACAGAGAGTTTCAAGGGTTGGTCTGGGCTCATTTCTGCGATGTTCCATTTTCCCTTTGTCTTTCTGCTCGGGGCCGGCTATGCAAGTCAATTGAGAGCAGCTACAGAGCGTTTCGAGGGTTGGTCTGGGCTCATTTCTGCGATGTTCCATTTTCCCTTTGTCTTTCTGCTCGGGGCCGGCTATGCAAGTCAATTGACAGCAGCTACAGAGAGTTTCGAGGGTTGGTCTGGGCTCATTTCTGCGATGTTCCATTTTCCCTTTGTCTTTCTGCTCGGGGCCGGCTGTGGGGCGAAGCCCTCCGCCGAGAATGGCACGGGACGGCTGAGGGCACGGGGCAGCAAAAATTACAGGCTAAAACAACAAAAATAGCATAGAATGCCATAGAATGTCGAGAATGGCATGGGACGGCCGAGGGCACGGGATGGCCGAGGGCACGGGGCAGCAAAAATTACAGGCTAAAACAGCTAAAATAACATAGAATGCCATAGAATGCCTAAAACCCTAAACCCTGAAAAAAATGCTCAAAAAAATTACAGGCTAAAACAGCAAAAATAACATAGAATGCCATAGAATGCCTAAAACCCTAAACCCTCAAAAAAATGCTCAAAAAAATGCCATAAAATGCCATAGAAAGTTCACAAAATATCCTGTTAGAGTTGCTTGTGTTGAAAAACACAGAGTAATAGCTGGTAGGATTAAAATCCTACTGGTTACAGGCTATGGATGGTCGCCGACCTCCCCCACCTTCCCCAGATCTCGCCAGACCTTCTCCACACCTGCAATGTCCTTTTCCACACCTGCAATGTCCTTTTCCACACCTGCAACAGGAAGAAAAAAGCCATTAGAGATCAGAAAAACAACAAAAACAGCAGCGCAAAACAGAAAAATCCTATGTTACCTCAAGCTCAGTAGAATGGCGACCGACTCCTCCCCAAACAACAAAATCACCGAATAAGACCACCACCACCAAAGAAATGCTAAACAACCGGCATTCCATGTTAAACAACTTGCATTCCAGAACGACCAAGAAATCCAGGCGGAAAAGCACAAGAAAAGCAGAACCGCTATCCCAACCAGAAACCCTGAAACTCCATCAAACCTTCGCACCAGCACACGAATAAATGACTCTGCGCGTAGGTACACAAACCTTGTCAACCGAACAAAGCATTCCCCCAGCACACGAATAAACCACCATGCACGTAGGTTATAGGGCTGTCCCGCGCCATCTTCAGCGGGGGCTTCGCCCAACAACCGACCCCGAGCAGAAAGACAAAGGGAAAATGGAACATCGCAGAAATGAGCCCAGACCAACCGTTGAAATGGCGCGAAGTCGGAATTTTATGCAGCGAGGTGATAGCCGACACATGGAGCTCCACGGTGGACAGGTGTCGTACCGGCTCCATGTAGGTTGACGCGTGGTAAAGTGACGTGGCGGGGAGGGCGCACATGTATTGGTGACCCTCCCCTAGAGGAACAGATTCAAGAACTCCTCGAAATAGGAGGTTTATCGAGGTACGGCGGGGAGCATGGCGTGGAGGCCAAGCAGGAGGACTTCCAGTTTCGAGGAGAGGAGGTTTATCGAGCTACGGCGGCGAGCATGGTCGTCGAGGCTAAGCAGGAGGATTGGAACTATTTCAGAAACTTCCAGTTTAGAGGAGAGGAAGTCGCCTGATACAAGTGAATGCCCTGCTGTTTAGCAGCAAGTCACCTGTTGGACACCATGTGTGTGTAAATATTATGTTGTAAGCATTTCATTTTTGTAACTCGATGCAACTCATAAATTTTTAATCATTCTTAGCACTCTAGATACCTTAACATTAAATAAAATAGAGTGCACAAAGTTAAATTTAGATTTGATTCGTCTTTCTTATCTTTTTAATATTTTCACTCGTCATGTTTATGAGTCATTTGTAATAAAATTTAGTTTGCTTATATTGAAACAGGTTAAAGGTAAAAGAGGACCATTTTCAAGCTTGTTTGTCTCTAAAAACAATTAGATAGTTGTTAAGATATATCTATATGTGTGTCAGAAATGTGATTAAAAGAATAAGTCTATTTGATTGAAAATATAACTAAAATATTTATTTATGTGTGGGGTAGAAATGTGATTAAAGAATAAATTTATTTGATTGAAAATATAACTAAAATAATTTGTTTATTTTATTTTTATAATGTAGTTATTTTCCATAAGTTTATATAATATTTGATATTTAAAAGTTAATGTTTTGAAAATAATATAATTTGAGTAGGTCTAATGGTTAAGAGCATGTCTTTTCTCCTAAAAGATCACATGTTCAAAACTAGAGGGAGTAGAGTATGTATGCCCTCGTAGACTTAGTAGTCAAATCGCTGTGCAGAGGTGGGTCTCTTGTCCCACAAACAAGGGGGTCTCATACACCAATTTGGGGCAGCTTCCCTTATCCCACAAACAAGGGGGCCTCATACACCAATTTGGTATCTGGATTGGCTAAAATTCTATAATAATGATAATAATAATATATTTTAATTTCAATTTGTTATATAATTAGAGATATCAAATGTTTAGAACTGTAATTTTTGTTTAAAAATTTGATTCATGGATTCATGTTGCCATGTGTCAACTTCATGTTAAGCAAAGGAAGATTTACACCTTAGTGGAATATTATAATTACTCTCACTATTAAATCTAGAAAATTATAGATTTAATTTTGTGAAGGTTTTGGCAACTTATAGTATTTTTCATTTTATTTGTTATAAAAGATATTATATAAAAGCTTGTGAGCACCAATGCAGCTAACTCATGTGGTGAGGCTTTGTTGAAGTGGCCAAGGATACAACAATGAAGTTCAGATGAACTTCATCTCATTCATGTGGTTGCTTTCTTGTTATTACTTAGTTATTTCTATCTCACTTCATTGATATTCTTAAGAACTAGTATTAAAGTGTTGGATGATTTAAGAGAGAGATTAAAAAAGTTGTGAGCTAGAAAAGTTGTTTGCTTATTGTATTTATGTAGGAGGAATATATTGTTGCTAGTTGTAAACTATCTAAATCTTTGAAGAAAGATGCATAATGTTGTGTTTTCTACCTTTGTTGACATCGTGAAGGTGTTATAGAAGTTTGTGTTCATATATGCTTCAATAGAGATTAGATCTATGATTGTAGGAAATATATGTAGAGTTGCTTCTATTTTGAAGGTCATAATTCAACCATTCATTTTATTACTTGAGTTTCCCATTTGGATAAAATCTAGTGTAGGGATTGATAGTATAAAAATATTTGATATGTTTGGGAATCTATTAGACAAATCTCAACTTGAAACTAATGTGTGAGATCATGATGCATGCTAATCAAAAGTTATAAGAGATTGAATAATTGGCTCTTAAATCATGACCAAAACTCACATCTATTGTTCCTCCCAACTGTTCAATTTTTATATGGAAGAGAACAATGGCAAGGCACCCCATGGAGGAAAATATCTTCCTCACTTTATGATGCAGGAGAATCCAACTAAAAGTCGACAACTGGAATTGACTTCTTCTGTTGGGCAGAAGAAGAAGTTTTTGAATTTTATTTTATTTTGTTTTAAGTTAAATTTGGGCTAACATATCCATTGTAATTTGCAATTAAAAGAACAGTTAGATTAGGATTAGTTAAAGTGTTAGGGATTAGTTTCAATAGATTATTGTAAAAACTAAAAGACAGTTTCTCAACCATATTGGAATGCTGGAAAGGTACAAAACAAAATCAGATCCACCTAGGTGAGGGTCTGCCATCTTACGGAAGAAGAATAATCATAAATAATTGATTTGACAAACTATGTGTGTGAAGGATTTTATTATCATAAATTTTTTGTAATTATATGTGACATTCTCGACATCTTAAGGCTAAATAGATTGTTAACCACATACTGGGTTCTTTTTGATAAACAAACTAACAACACATGAACCAGGACCATGAACCAAGATGCATTCAAATTAAACAAGGAGGAACAACAAATCATCTACAATCGAATTGAACTAGGAAGAAACAACGTATTTCAAATCAAGATTACAGTTGAAACAAACTGAGCGAGTACAACATTAAAAAGAAGATACCACAGGTACATTTTACAAAAATATTTTGATAAAAAAAATCTAAAATATTTTCATTTCAAAGAGTCCAAAATATACATCGAACTGGTCGTAACATTGGACGAGCTCCAAATGGTATTGAACAACAAACCCAGCAAGGGTTTATAAAAATATATGTATTATCAAACGGCTACATTCTGCCCTACTCACAAAACTGATAACATATTTAAACAAACCCAAGACAAGCACAATGCTGCTCAAGAATATGATATGAAAAAAACCCTCTTGGGGTTTTAAGTTTTTTAACGCAACTAAACTACCAGTCACAAAGGAAAGGACCTACCCTTTTTGCACAGGGGAGCTTTGACCTCGAAGTTAGCAAGGAGCTATCCAGGTTTGATACCTGCAACCACAAAAAAATACCCAAATAAAAAAGACAGAGAAACACGATTGACAGACAAGACTGCAAAGAGAGGAAGCAAAGAATTCCATTGATAACTTACCTAGAGAGACAAGTCATCGAACCAGAAGACGAGAAGACTAGAATAAGCACGAGTAGGGCTCCGTCACAGTGAGGTTACAAACGGTTTTTACCTACTCACAAAGGAGCCCAAAGATCAGTAAAACAAAGACAAATGTTGATGGAAAGAATCAGAACAAAAGACTTACCTGTGTGTGATGAAGCGGAGATGCTCAGGAGCGAAGCTGAAACCCGTTGAACACATAGAAGACGATTATAGAAGTCACATACAGAACTGTGGAAATATAAGCAGAAGTTTAAGGATAATAGTAACAAAATGAACAACATTACCAAGCATGTGTGTCTCGTGAAGACAGAGACCCCGCAAAGAAGAAGCCGAAGCCATTTCACATAGACAGAGAACCTCCACAAACCATAGGTGATCACAAGGTTGAAACCCTTGCCCTCTCATTTCTCTTAGGCCTTGCGAAGAACAAGAAGAAGTGAAAAACAAACCCTAAGGACGAAAAACAAGGGTCTTTTAACAGGAGCAAGTTTCTCTTCTTTTAGTGAATATGGAGGTAGGAAGAAGAGGTCGAGGCAAAGCCATTAGAGGAGTAGTAGATGAAGGGCTACGAGAAGAGATCAAAACTTTTTCTGCACGATTGGCAGTAGTGGAAGTAGGAAGGCGCAGAGATCCAGAAGATGGAGATGACATTGAGTGATCCAGGTGCCTCCAGAAAGACATGCAAGACAAAAAGGGTTATGAATGCTCGAAAATAAAAGTGATCAGAATGATGTCAGCCTAGGATTAGAGCGTAGGTCTCATCATTCTGATCGTGGAGGTGTGAACGTTTCGTCAAGTCGAGTGCGGATGACGAAGTTATCATGAAAAGTCTTTGCCTTAGTTCCTTTGAAAAAGAAGGCTTTTCTCATAAAAATGGGTTTTAAGCCTTTAAAAGGCAAATCGCCATCAGAGGCAAGCAATGGTCGATATCGGCACTATTTAGGCAGCGATCAGAAATATCGGCGCTTGCGAGTCAGTGACTGAGTGTCGGATCGACAGATCGGGTCAGCAAAACCCAAAGGCTAAGGACCAGGACCCCTGGGTGTAGTGAATGCGATTAGCGATCGCCGATATCGATGATCAGAATGATCGGCGTCGGCGATCAACAATCTATGATTTTGAATTGCGATATAACGCGAACCCGACGGAATTATAGATCCAATTTGATAAAATTTGAGATCTGCTCTTTTATGTTTTGGTCAGATTTATCAGTTTTTTAGTGTATTTCTGTTTTAACAGAAAGAGGGCTATTTCAAGGATTTTGTTGCACCAGCCAATTCTTCTATACAAACGGCTTCCATTATAAACAAAACTAACCCCCGATTTTGAAGTGGCCTTGTCCCAAACGTGTTATAAAAACACGATGGGTGCAAAGAGCCGAGGGGGAGGAGGCGAAAGGTTGTGTGACAGAGGGCCAGAAAGCCTATGCTAAAGAGCCCTGAGAGCCTGAAGTGCTAGAGCGCCAATAAGGAGGTTGCGCCCGATGAATAATCACAGAATGAGAAGGCCAGGCTATGTAGAGATAGCTAGACTGTGTTGTGAATTATGCAGAGAAGCCAGAGTAGCGCTTGAACTCCGTAGAGCCACAGAGCTACAGAGAAGCATGAAACCAAATAGCACTTGAAATTTAGGCAGATCATAGAGCTACAGTGATAAGCTAGAGCGCTATAGGGCCAGATAGCCAGCGAGCTACAGAGCTGAGAGTCCAAAGCAATTCTTCTCTTTATGATCGATTCTTCTTCTTGTGATCGATTCTTCTTTGAACAATTCTTCTTGCAATAAATGTCGTGAAATCGATATTCAGCAAGCTTCAACATTTTTGATAGCTATGTTTTAGATGTCCACTTTCTTGTGCGAGCAGCCATCTTCATACGATCGTCGCCTTGAGATCGATGGTCTGAGCAACTTCAGCAGTGAGACATCCACTTCTTCAGATGGCCCTTGGTTGTGAGGTATATGATGTTTTCATGTACTCCTTCTTTCTACATTATGTTGCACAGATCCTTGATTGATGTTGATGCAGGATCTTGTTTATTATATGTTGTCATGATTCCTTGCTTCATGTTAGGCGGGATCTTTTATGTGATGTACTTGTTGTCATAACTCTTTATGTTACGCTTTGAGATCCCTTGTTGTATGTTGCTGGGCTACTCTTGTTGTTGTCATGCATGTGTTTTGATTTGACATCCCTTTTGTGCCATGTTGGTGGGATGCTCACCGTGCATGTTTTTGTATCACACTGATAGGAGTCTTTTGATTGAGAGTTCCAAGTTGTGGGATATCTCTTAGAGCCGCTCCTGCGTGAGGCCATTTTTCCTTCTATGATCGAGACATCATCTCTGTGTACATCACCATTATTGACAGCACTTAATGCAAAGGCTTACACCATGTTGACACCGGGGCTCGGAGACATAGTCCCTCCTGGACGAACTCCATTATCAACGCTTATGTTTTCATGTGTTGATGATTGTTATGTTCCTCTTCTTTTCCACATGCAGATGTATTCATTAATGTTCTTTTAAAATGAAATTTAACACATCATGAAAGTAAAAGGTCTTGGAAGGGTCCTTCTTCACACCCGAACCTGGATCAAGTGGTATCAGAGCGGTCTTTGCGTTGATGTGAATTGCAGTGTGAACAATGACAGAGGATGAAAGAGCGATGTATAAGACCATGCTCGACATTTCCAAGAGAGTGGAAATTATGTATGAAACTCTACAGAAAGAGACAGAGGAAAAGGAGTGATTGCAACTTCAGTTGCAAGCCACAGAAGAGGCCATGGAAGAACTGAAGCAAAACAAACATAATCTTCAAACAAAGAACGGTGAATTGAAGATGCGCCTACATGAAGAGAAAGAGGAAAAACAAAGTTTGCTACGACAGCTACAAGCAAAGGAAGAGGCCTTGGAAAATATGAAGTGTAACCCATGTGAGGTAAAAAGTAGTTCTCCATCTTCATGTATGTTTCCTAATGATGATTTTTCTGTGTTTGAAAATCACACCACAGGAATTGGCTCCAAATTGTTAAAGAGAATGGGGTATGAAGGAAAAGGCTTGGGTGTTAATGGCCAAGGCATTGTCAACCCCATCAAAGTAGAGGAATTACCCCGTCAGGAAAGACTTGGGTATGTCAGGAAAGAAGTTGGGGAATGCGCTGAGATAGTTAGCAAACCACCAACGACAGATTATGAGCAGCCCTCAGCAATTCTTTCCAAATCGAAAGAGAAGGTAAAAGATGTTGATTTCCTTTTGATTTCACCCTAACATAGTATGATGTCTGTTGGAGATTTGGAGATCTCAATTACAGGGACAAACATGAGGCTCCTTACAAAGACGAGGCATAAGAAGGAAGAACTTGGTGTTAATAACCAAGGCATCACTCAACCTTTGGAGGTTGTGCATGAGCATCTATTTGCAGGCACGAGATACACTATAGGAGAGTGCTAAAAGGTGTCAGATTCGTCCGAGACATCGTCGAGGAAAGAGAATGATGGGAAAACATCCCCATCATCCCACGGTAGTTTCCATTGCAGGGACAGAGCTAAGGCAAGCTCTCAATGCCATACTAACATCAGAAAAAACAAAGGAAGGTATAACCATTTTCGATCTTTAAATGTTCATTTTGATTATGACCATGTTGTTAATAATGGACAAAGATCAAGGCATCGAAAAACATGTAATTTTTGTGGTTTACCTAACCATACCTTTTCCAATTGTTGGAAAAGAATGGCAGCACTCATGAGGCGTGAAAGACCCTCTCAATAGCATGAAAAGAAATAGGTTAAGCAGATATGGAGGAAGAAAACCTACTGTAGTCATTGCAACAGAAATGGCCATCAGAGGGCCACTTGTTGGAAGCTCCATCTAGACCAGTGGCTTAAAGACAAAGCGTCGGTGCGTCAACCAGGAAGAGCAGTTGTTCGACAAGCAAAATCACCTCAAGGAGGTGACCCATTCACATTAATAAGTGAAAAATGGTTTCTAGACATGTTGTCATTTCATGGTCATTCTTTTGTAAATCATTTGTTTCATTTTAAAGTGTAAAAGTGATGATATGTTTCCATCACTTGGTCAGCGAAAATGATGTCTAGTCATGTTTCGAGTTGTATTTTGAGTCGCATATTAAAACTCTGAAAGTGATGTTATGTTTCCATCACTTGTCCACACAGTAGTGTTTGGCCTTATGTGTGTAAATCATGTGTTGAAGTGGTGATGTGTTTTCCATCACTTTTTGAAGCAACCATGATAGGTTGGCCTTGTTGTCATAGCTGGAATATTACGTCCATCTTATTGTAAACTTGACCACCGAGTATGAGTTATAAACTTGTGGCAAGTGTGGAACGTTTGGGTGATTAGTTGGTCATGTCATTTAAGCATGTAATTTACAAAACAATGTACTATAGGTTGCAGATGTAGTAGGTGTCAATTCGTCGCTTAAGGCTCCAAAGAACAAAGGTGAAGGAGAGGGAAGTGAGACCTTTCAGGATGCTTGTGATGCGGACAGGGTACAGAGAGAGTTGCAGATTACCTTTTATGCTTTTGGAGGACCAAAAGCTCCTCAGTGGGGAGGATTGATCCAGGTGGCTCCAAAAAGACACAGGACAAAAAGAGTTATGAATGCTTGAAAATTAAAGTGATCAAAATGATGTCGACCTAGGATTAGAGCATAGGTCTCATCGTTCCGATCATGGAGGTGTGAACGGTTCCTCAATCCGAGTTTGGATGACGAAGTTATCGTGAAAAGTGTTTGCCTTAATTCCTTTGAAAAAGAAGGCTTTTCTCATAAAAATGGGTTTTAAGCCTTTAAAAGGAAAATCGCCATCGAAGGCAAGCAATGGCTGATATCAGCACTATTCAAGCAGAAATAGGTGATATTGGCAATTGCAAATCGGTGATGGAGTGTCGGATCGGCGGATCGGGTCAGCAAAACCCAAAGGTCGAGGACCAGGACCCCTGGGTGTAGTGAATGCGATTAGCGATCACCGATATCGGCAATCAGAACGATCGGCGTCAACGATCGGAGAATGGCGATCTGCGATTCCGACTTGCAATATAACGCGGACCCAATGGAATTATAGATCTGATTTGATAAAATTTGAGATCCGATCTTTTATGTTTTGGTTGAATTTATCAGTTTTTTAGTGTATTTCTGTTTTAATAGAAAGAAGGCTATTCCGAGGATTTTGTTGCACCAGCCGATGCTTCTATACAAACGGCTTCCTTTATAAACAAAACTGACGCCCGATTTTTAAGCGACCTTGCCCCAAACATGCTATAAAAACACGATGGGTGCAGAGAGTCGAGGGGGAGGAGGCGAAAGGCTGCGTGACAGAGGGCTAGAGAGCCTGTGCTAAAGAGCCCCGAGAGCCTGAAGTGCTAGAGAGCCAATAAGGAGGTTGCGCCTGATGAATAGTCATAGAATGAGAAGGCCAGGCTATGGAGAGATAGCTAGACTGTGCTGTGAATTACGAAGAGAAGCCAGAGCAGCGCTTAAAGTTTGCAGAGCCACAGAGCTACAGAGAAGCATGAATCTAGAGAGCACTTGAAATTCAGGTAGATCGCAGAGCTGCAGTGATAAGCCAGAGCGCTATAGGGCCAGATAGCCAGTCAGCTATAAAGCCGAGAGTCTAGAGTAGTTCTTCTATTTATGATCGATTCTTCCTCTTGTGATTGATTCATCTTTTGACTGATTCTTCTTTGAACGATTCTTCTTGCAATCGATGTCGTGAAATCGATATTCAACAAGCTTCAACATTTTTGATAGCTATGTTTCAGATGTCCACTTTCTTGTGTGAGCAACCATCTTCATACAATTGTCACCTTGAGATCGATGGTCTGAGCAGCTTCAACAGTGAGACATCCACTTCTTCAGATGGCACTTGGTTGTGAGGTATATGATGTGTTCATGTACTTCTTCTCTCTTCATTATGTTGCGTAGATCCTTGATTGATGTTGATGCAGGAACTTGTTTATTATATGTTGTCATGATTCCTTGCTTCATGTTATGCAGGATCTTTTATGTGATGTACTTGTTGTCATAACTCTTTATGTTATGCTTTGAGATCCCTTGTTGTATGTTGCTAGGATACTCTTGTTCCCATCATGCATGTGTTTTGATTTGACATCCCTTTTGTGCCATGTTGGCGGGATGCTCACCATGCATGCTTTTGTATCATACTGATAGGAGTCTTTTGATTGAGAGTTCCAAGTTGTGGGATATCTCTTAGAGCCAATCCTGTGTGAGGGCATTTTTCCTTGTATGATCGAGACATCATCTCTGTGTACATCACCATTATTGACAACGCTTAATGCAGTGGTCTACACCATCTTGACACTGGGGCTCGAAACGTAGTCCCTCCTGGACGAACTCTGTTATCAACACTTATGTTTTCATGTGTTGATGATTGTTATGCTCGTCTTCTTTTCCACATGCGGATGTATTCGTTAATATTCTTTTAAAATGCAATTTAACACATCATGAAAGTAAAAGGTCTTGGAAGGGTGCTTCTTCACACCCGGACCTGGATCATTGAGGATGAAAGCACGACAACAACAGATGGGTCAGAAGAGGAGGGGCTAGAGATAAAACTGTTGAAATAAGTTTTGATGGCTAGAAACAAGCCAAGACCAAAATGTTTTAACTACGATGGCAGCTTGTCCACAGAGTCATTGTTGGACTGGATAAGTGAGTTAGATAAATATTTTGCATATGAAGAAATCAGTGAGGATAGGAAGATCAGGTTTGATGTTGCCAATTTGAAAGGACACACAACACTGTGGTGGGATAGTGTGCAGGTAGAAAGGAGGAGATTGAACAAACCACTGATCAAAAAATTGGACAGAATGATTGCGAAGATGAAAAGTATTTTTCTGCCTAAAGATTACCAAATTACCTTTTACAGACAAGTGCAGAACCTGAGACAAAGAATGATGACTGTAAAGGAATATACTGAAGAGTTTTATAAAGTAAACTTGAGAGCTGGGTATGTTGAAGATACCCACAAGAAGACAACGAGATTTGTAAATGGTCTACGAATGGAGATCCTAGAAGAGATTAGTATTCTTTCCCCTATGACTATATAGGAGGCATATCAAAGTGCTTTGAAGGCAGAAGAGAAGATTACCAGAAAGTAGAATGCAAAAAGAGGACGTGCTTCCGACAGAGGATAGTCCTTTGGCAGAGGTAGAACTGCCAATAGCAATGAAGAGGGCAATAGTTCGAAGACTTCGGGACAGACTGAGAGGGAAGGTAACACTAGAGGAGGAAGGCCATACCAACATGGAAGAGGTAATGGTAGAGGAAGAGGAAATTCCCATCAGTGTTACAAGTGTCACAAATGGGGACACAGGTCTTTTGAATGTCTTGAAAATGAGCAAGATGGAAAAAGGGGAGTGTATGTTGCTCAACCTGATGTAACATAGGCATCGCCACAAGAGGTGGAAAATGTTCCTGAAATAGGAGAAGCCTTGGTGTTGAACAAGGTTCTACTAAAACTAGCTAAGGAGGTAGCTGACTTGACATAAAGGAAGGCATTGTTCTGGACTGTGTGCAAGTCACATGGAAAATGCTACAAATTAATTATAGATAGCGGAAGTACTGATAAACTGGTAGCTACTAAAATGGTGGAAAAATTGGGTTTGAAGAAGTTGAAGCACCCGACTCCATATAAGGTGTCCTGGTTGTAGAAAGGACACCAATTGTTGGTTGATGAGCAGTGCCAAGTGGAGTTTCACATTGGCAAGTACAAGGATAAGGTAACTTGCGATATTATGCCTATGGACGTGTTCCATATTCTGTTGGGCAGACCATGGAAATATGACAGAAAGGTTGTCCATGATGGGGAGGAGAATTGTTACAGATTTGTGAAAGATGGGATAAAGCATATGCTAGTTCCCATGAAAGAATAAAGTGTTGCAGAAAATAGTGGGACAAAAGCATTGCTGATAGGCAGAAAGGAGTTTCTGCGACAGATTGAAGATAATGAGGTAAACTATGCAGTTGTGTGGAGGCCAAGAGTAGTATTGATACATACTGAAATTACTGATTTTCTTGTGGAGATACAGGACATGCTGCAAGAGTTTAGTGATATTGTGGTAGATGATCTACCAGATAAATTACCACTGAAGTGGAGCATTAGTCACCATATTGATTTTATTCCAGCAGCTAGTTTGCCAAACAAGGTTTCTTATCGGATGAGTCCAAAAGACAATGAGGAGATCAGGAAGCAAGTACAAGATTTGTTGGATAAAGGGCTAATTCAGGAGAGTTTGAGTCCTTGTGTTGTTCCGACCATTTTAGCTCCCAAGAAAGGAGGTGAATGGCGGATGTGCACTGATTCCCAGGTGATAAACAAGATTACTATCAGGTATAGGTTTCCTTTACCACGGATGGATGATATGATGGATTTTCTTAGTGGAGCAACATACTTTTCAAAGATAGATCTGAAAAGCGGCTATCACCAGATCAGTATTCGAGAAGGTGATGAATGGAAGACAACTTTCAAGACCAGTGAAGGCTTGTATGAATGATTTCTCATGCCATTTGCACTGAGTAATGCTCCCAGTACATTCATGCGTTTGATGAATGATATGCTGAAAGAATTTATTGGCAAGTTTGTGATCGTATATCTGGACAATATACTTATATTTAGCAAGACGAAGGAAGAACATTTTCGACATGTCAAGTATGTGTTAGAAAAATTGTAGCAAAATAAATTGTTGATAAATTTAAAAACTATGTTTTTTTTTTCAAGAAAGAGTTGATTTATTTGGGATTTGTGATTTTTGAGAATGAGTTGAAGATAGATTCAGAGAAGGTTGCAGCCATAGTTAGCTGGCCATCTCCTAAGAATTTGTTTGAAGTAAGAAGTTTTCATGGACTGGCGAGTTTCTATCGGAAGTTTATTAAAAATTTCAGTGGAATTTGTGCACCTATGATAGATATTGTTAAAAAGGAAAATCAACCTTTTTGTTGGACAGAGTCGGCTGAGAGGAGTTTTCAGCTGCTGAAAAAGAAAATCACTGAAAAACCAATTCTAAGATTACCAGACTTTAACAAAAAATTTCAAGTTCGTTGTGATGCCAATGGGACAACCATTGGTGCAGTACTCAGCCAAGAAGATAAGCCAATAGCCTATTTCAACAAGAAGTTAAACGAGAGTAGGCAAAAGTACACGTCTTATGACAAAGAATTTTATGCAGTCGTCCAAGCACTGAAGCATTGGAGACATTATTTACTGGCTAATGAATTTATCTTGTTTTCAGACAATTCTGCATTACAGTACATCATGCAGCAGCACAAGACTGAATCATAAAAACGCGAAGTGGGTGGAGTACTTGCAGAGTTTTACGTTCATTTTGAAACACATCAGCAGTCAAACCAGCAAAGTGGCAAATGCATTAAGAAAGAGAAGTTTGATATTTCAATAAAGCGCAATACAAGTATTAGGATTCGAACATCTTAAGGACTTGTATGAAATGGATGCAGATTTTAAGGAAGCTTATAAAGCTTGCCAAAATCCACTGTTGAGAGACAATAGTCCATGGTTGGACTATAACATTCATGAGGGATTGTTTTTCAAAGGAGGATAGTTTTGTATTCTAGAATGTTCTATGAGGGAGAACTTGATCCAAGAAAAGCACAGTGGGGGTTTGGCAGGACATTTTGGCATAGATAAGACTTTGGATTAGTTGAGCTACTTTTACTATTGGCCAAGGATGTGAAGAGATGTGCAGAGATTCGTGATCAAATGCAAAGTGTGTTAGCATGAAAAGGGACATAGCCAGAATGTAGGGTTGTGTACACCCTTACCCATTCCAAACAGACCATGGAACTCAGTCAGTTTAGACTTTGTCTTAGGTCTGCCGAAGACACAGTGGGGATTCGACTCCATCATGGTGGTGGTGGATCGTTTCACCAAGATGGCACATTTCATTCCATGCAAAAAGACAAGTGATGCCACACATGTAGTGCACTTGTTCTTTTCAGAGATAGTCAGATTACATGGCTTGCCGAAATCCATCATCTCGGACAGGGATGTAAAGTTCATGGGTCATTTACGGTGAACCTTGTGGAAGAATTTAGACACCAAACTGAACTTCAACTCAGCTTATCACGCACAGCTAAATGGGCAAACTGAAGTTGTGAACAGGAGTCTAGTAAATCTGCTAAGGAGTCTGGTGGGTGAAAATTCCAGACGGTGGGATTGTGTGCTTGCATAAGCGGAGTTTGCTTACAATGACTCGCCCAACAGAAGCACATGAAGAAGTCCATTCCAAATCCTATATGGAATGCATCCACGTGGAATATATGGTTGCAGGATTTGGGTTAGTTGGAGTTCAAGAGTGCTGATGGCGAAGATTTCGCGAAGGCAATCAACAATCTACATGAACAGGTAAAATTGAAGGTACAATGCATCATCCAATAATACAAACAGAGAGTAGATTTGAAAAGGCGGGAGGTACAGTTCAAAGTAGGAGACCTGGTACTGTCACACTTACGCAAGGAGAGGTTTCCCAAAGGAGAATACAACAAATTGAAAATTAAAAATATTGGGCCTTGTAGAATCCATTGGAAGTTTTCTGCAAACGCTTATGAGTTTCAGTTACCTCCGGGTATAGGAATATCGCCCATTTCTAATGTGGCAGATTTGTACCCTTACACTGTTGTTGATGAGGAAGACAGTTCAGAGAGACGAACACAGGACACCCAGAATGAGGAAGAATCATGGATTAGACAAATGCCTCCAGCAAAGCATTTGGAAATTTAACAGATATTGGACACACAAGTGGCCAGGAAGACACGAAGGAAGGAATATTTACAGTATCTGGTTAAATGGAAGGACCGTCCTATTGAGGAATGTTCTTGGTTGGATGTTGCCCAAATTCAAAGTGTCGGGTACTCTTTTGAAGAGCTCATGGACAAGAGCCATGAGTTTAATTTACCCTGGGAGACTGATGTAGGAGCATCCAACTAAAAGGCGACAGCTAGAATTGACTTATTCTGCTAGACAGAACAAGAAGTTTTTGAATTTTATTTTATTTTGTTTTAAGTTAGATTTGGGCTAACATAGCCATTGTAATTTGCAATTAAAAGAATAGTTAGATTAGGATTAGTTAAAGTATTAGGGATTAGTTTCAATAAATTATTTTGAAACTAAAAGACAGTTTCTCAACCATATGGGAATGTTGGAAAGGTACAAAACAAAACCAGATCCACCTAGGTGAGGGTCTACCATCTTACGGAAGAAAAACAATCAGAAATAATTGATTTGACAAACTGTGTGTGTGAAGTATTTTATTATCATAAATTCTCTATAATTATATGTGACATTCTCGACATCTTAAGGCTAAATAGATTGTTAACCACATACTAAGTTTTGTTTGATAAACAAACTAATAGCACAGGAACCAGGACCATGAACCAAGATGCATTCAAATTAAACAAGGAGGAACAATAAATTATCTACAATCGAATTGAACCAGGAAGGAACAATGTATTTCAAATCAAGATTACAGTCGAAACAAACTAAGCGAGTACAACATTGCAAAGAAGATACCACAGGTACATTTTACAAAAATATTTTGATAAATAGAATCTAAATTATTTTCATTTCAAAGAGTCCAAAATATACATCGAACTGGTCGTAACATTGGACAAGCTCCAGATGGTATTGAACAACAAATCTTGCAAGGGTTTATAAAAATATACGTATTATCAAACAGCTAGGTTCTACCCTGCTCACAAAACTAATAACGTATTCAAACAAACCTGAGACAAGCACAGTACTGCTCAAGAATATGATATGACAAAAACCCTCTTGGGGTTTTAAGTTTTTCAACGCAACTAAACTAACAATCACAAAGGAAAGGCCCTACCATTTTTGCACAGGGGCTCTTTGACCTTGAAGTTAACAAGGAGATATCCAGGTTCGATACTTGCAACCACAACAAAATACCCAAATTAAAAAGACAGAAATACGATTAACAGACAGGACTGCAAAGAGAGGAAGCAAAGAATTCTGTTGATAACTTACCTGGAGAGACAAGTGATCGAACCAAAAGATGGGAAGACCAAAATAAGCATGTGAAGGACTCCATCACAGTGAGGTTACAAAGGGCTTTTACCTACTCACAAAGGAGCCCAAAGATCAGTAAAACAAAGACAATGTTGATGGAAAGAATCAGAACAAAAGACTTATTTGTGCGTGATGAAGCCGAGGTTCTTAGGAGTGAAGCCGAAACCTGTTGAACATGCAGAAGTCGGTTATAGAAGTCACATACAAAATTGTGGAAATCTGAGCAGAAGTTGAAGGATAATAGTAACAAAATGAACGGTGTTACCAAGCATGTGTGTCTCGTGAAGACAGAGACCCCGCAAAGAAGAAGACGAAGCCATTTCACACAGACAGAGAATCTACACAAACCACAGGCGTTCATAGGGTTGAAACCCTTGCCCTCTCATTTCTCTTAGGCCTTGCGATGAACAAGCAAAACTGACAGACAAACTCTAAGGAGGAAAAACAAGGGTCTTTTAACCGGAGAAATAAGTCCACGGATTCAGCCTGAGATCACATGAGGGTGATCGCTTAAGGGAAGGGTGTAGGTAGGTAGAATTAATTTCTAAATTAATTATAAGGTCCTGTTGTGGTAAAACACAACCCCCCCCCTGGATTCAGCCTGAGATCACATGAGGGTGATCGCTTAAGGGAAGGGTGTAGGTAGGTAGAATTAATTTCTAAATTAATTATAAGGTCCTGTTGTGGTAAAACACAACCCCCCCGGCCCTTTTTTGACTTGTTCACCTCAAATAATGGGGACCGTTTCTATAAAATTTTTGACTAAAAGCCTTTTAGGATTTTTGTATTGTTGATTATCCTACGCTTTTGTTAATTTTTCATTTTCGTTAGATTCTTGTTTTGATTGCTTTGTTAAAATTGATTTTTTATAAGCTTCTCATTGACGCTTGTTTCGCCTCATTTGGTCAACTGGTTCGTAAACGGCACTTCTTTGAAGTCTAATCATTTATGTCGCCTGGGTTAAAAATGCATAAAATCTACAATATTCCCTTTTTTGTAAATAAATTAATTCAATAATGCATTTATTTTAAATATTAACCCGTACTTAGTTATTACTAACATTTCTCATTTTTTAACCAAATCATGAAGCATTGAGATTTTAGTAATTAATTCTAATTCTCAAATTAATTACTAATCTCCAAAACCCAGAACATCGAAGTGGCTATAATTTTTTTTTTTTATTATTTTCAAAGTGACTCTACTTTAAAAACTAAAATTCATGAAAATAAAACCAATATAAAAAATTAAAATTTAAAATTAAATTTAAAATTAATTAATATATAAAATATAATTAATTTAATTAAATTAAAATTTAACCTATAAAATATATATAAAATAAAAAAAATTTCGATGTGCATCGAAGCTTATGATCGGATCGGAACTTTTCAATAGACACATTTTTAAAACCACGATAGCCTCGGATCCTCGATGTCGAATCCCCTATCATTAAATGGCATAAGATATTAATACAAAATCTCGTCATGAGATTTGTAATTCATTTTGAGTTTCAAATCCACTCACCTATGAGTGAAATGGTAATACAAAGTCTCGTCATGAGCTTTGTAATTCATTTTGAGTTTCAAATCCACTCACGTAAGAGTGAAATAGTAAATTAGTTTTAATTTGATATATTAAAATAGTTATTTACTATTTAATACATTATATTTTAAATTAATTAATATATAAATTTAATTAATTTAATTAAATTAAAATTTAATTATTATTTAGATTAACTAGTTTATAAATAGTTAATTAGATTAATTAATAACAGTCTATGAAATAATTAGTTTAGTTCATAATTAACAATTTAATTAGAGTTAATTATTAGATAATTAGAATTCTGATTTAGGATTAAATTTTTAATTAAAAATTCTGATTTTTTAGTTTAGCAACAGAAATTTTAGATTTATGCCAGATTTGACTCATCAATTTTGGAGGCTCATAAATTGAGTTTTACTTAGCCCAATGAGGACTAGGATGGCTCATTGGAAAGATAAAATCAAGGAGAACATTTCTGAGGAGGTTTCACTAATAGATTTGGTCATTTATTGGGTCAAAAATCAGACAGAAAATCAAGCTCCGAATTTTTAAATCAAAATCAATTTTCTGAGTTTTATTTTTTGCATTTTCATTTGTCCAAGCCTATTCTGAACGCATATCCATTCGTCTATGATATCCTTAGCCAATTAAATCATCCCAGGCATCAATAGAGAGCTTATATTTTATTTTCAATTGTTTATTTAAATTGAATTTGATTGGATTTGTTTTATTGCCATAAATGATATTTTGATTTTATTGTTGCATCTTAATTTATTTTGTTTTCCTTTTTGTAGGAAAATAGTAGAAGAGATATGCGGAAAAAGATCTCAAATAATGAGAATGCTCCACCATTTAAAGATTGGAATTTTGAGCAAATAGAATTGGGTTGGGCAGATTTTTCTTCAACAAACTTTCCTCTCAAAAATACCTTTGAAAATATTATAAATGACAGATCGCAAAATGTAATTAGGGGCTACTCTCCATGGAAAATTTTAGGGGCTAATGTTCGCCCAGTGGGCTAATTTTCCATGATTTTTCCAAAAAAAAGATTCGCCAATTTCCAATTTTATAAAAGACGATTCGCCCAAATTTTAGAATATAAAATTATTTTACCTTAAAAATCGCCAACATTATAGAGAGACTATATATAAAATAATTATAAATTTGATTAATTTTACAAATATATCAATAAACATTTATAATTTGCATATTAGAGATTAGTCAGATTCGCCAATGTTTTAAACTTCAAGAAAATTTTCCATCCTTAAAATTTTCCTTGCTACTCTCTTCTGCAATTTTGGACTTCTAAAAAGCATTTATGCAATAGGAATTTAGAGTTGTAGGAGGGAGGAGAGAAAATCTCAGATCTGGGGATTATTGAGGATTTTTCCTTTATATCTTGAATTATGTATGATGGGCAGAGTTTGCACTACTGTAGCTCTAGTTTTGAAGGCAAAAGTTCAAGCAATGTAAAGGACTGTTGGAGACCAGAGTCAGAGAAATGGATGCAATAAATTGGTATTTCTAATATTACTGTTTCAAATATCAATTTAATTTTTATGATAACAAGAATGTGTCATTTTATTTATGTTTGTGTACTTTTGTCAATATGGGTAATTTGTCTCAATATTGTTATTATGTATCTTTGTTATTATGGATTAAATTCTGATTTCTGAGTAACTATTTACTCAGAAATCTATCTTATAAAATTGATTTCTTAAATAATAATGTGTTGTGAACTATTTCTGCATATTATTGTTTAATGATTGGATTTACTGATTTGATAATCAATATCATTTTTGTGAATTACTTCCCGGAATGTTGTTGGTTTATTATTTCAGTTAAGAGGTCTCCATAGGATGTGTTTCGGTATTTACAAATGTTAGTTAATTGAATTACTTCGTTAGCTTGACATTAACTAAAAGCCAGACATATTTAAATCCTTATCATTTAATTATTTTGCTCTTAGTTAGGTTAGATCTATATCTGCTTAATTAAGATATGATTAAGGTTAGTTCATTTTTGCTTGCATCTTAGAATAAACTTGCATTTAGATTAAGTTCTACATTCTTTTAAGTCCTCTTCTCAAAGAGGCAAAACTTTAGTTGTGGCCTGGCTGAACCCAAATCAGCTTAACAGTCATTCTCTTGTCCGATCAGCAAGAAGAAGTGATCTGATATCCCTGTCTATTGGTAGTTAAAGATATATCATAAACCAATATCGATAGGGAGAAGGTAACTGGACCTAGTTAAACCAGTCGGAGCCACTATTCCAAATGGAAAAGGAGCTGCTTTAAGGTCCGGACCAGGGGGTTATCCCCCAATGTTGAGGCACACATTTTTTTCCCTCAACAGGTCCTTGAACTACCAACGCTGGTAGTATTAAATTGAAATTAAAGTTTGCATCCTCAAGTTCCCCAACACTTTAGAACTCAAGCTAGCTCTTAGGCCAAAGGACATAACCCTCACACTGTTACGTTGATGTCAACTCTAAGCAACCTCAAAACAACCTCCTTAAGCTCTCAAATGTCATATTTAAATGTCAATGATTTAACAAGGTGTTGGAGTAATCATGCAAGGTAGAGATAATAATAAAATCAAACTATATCATAAGACCAAGACACTTTCAATGGGCTCCTTCATGAAATGGTGATAAAAATGTAAATGAATGGTGTAAAAGAAGAGTCTTAAATACCAATTTAAATATTATAACTATTCCTCGATACTTAGGAATAACTATCAAAAGGGTTATGAGGTTGGTAATCATTAAATCTCTTCATAAGAACGAAAGTGTTAGGTGCGAGACAAAATCAAAGTAAAATTTGTCCACACCCATGGTGTCATTGACCCATGGTATTGTCCCATGGCATTCAAATGAAATTTATTTTTACAAGGGTGTAATTAAAAATAAGTGAGTTAAATTTAATATGTTTATTGTTATTGTAAAAAAAAGGAAAAAAAAACTCAAATCCATTTCCCCCTGGGTTTTTCCGTGAATGGAGTTTTACATGTAAGTTCAATGTCCAAATTATGAATTGAAAAGTTTCGACTTATTTTTATTTTGTCATTATTTTAACAACTAATATCAGAGAAGTAGGATCTTATTATTAATGGTGTAAGCTAGGTTTGCTTAGCAATATGGAGACTAATACAATAAGTGATATGGAGAATTTGAATGGGTCAATTTCACTCTATTGAGATTAGAAATGGAATATATACTGATTCTAAAGGATCAATACTTTCCAATTGAAGGAGTGGAAAATAAATCCACAAATATGAAATATAAATCTTGAAATTCAATGAATACGAAGGCCATTGCTACAATTCGGTAGTACCTAGTAAAGAATGTCTACTTTAATGTAGTGAGTGATAAGATA
This sequence comes from Pinus tabuliformis, assembly GCA_031772625.1. Taxonomy (NCBI): domain Eukaryota; kingdom Viridiplantae; phylum Streptophyta; class Pinopsida; order Pinales; family Pinaceae; genus Pinus; species Pinus tabuliformis. Next base: position 98,837,454 of record CM062819.1, on the reverse strand, counting down.
ATCGAAGGGCTATGGAAGAAGATTCATGATTTGTATGAGATAATATGACATCAAATAAAGTATTCTCGATGAAGAAGCTATATAACTTCAAGATGAATGAGGCTGCTTCAGTTGTAGAGAATTTGAATGAATTTAATATAATTACTAGTCAGCTTGCCTCTATCAAAATTGTTTTGGACGATGAAATAAAATCCACCCTTCTTATGTGCTCCATGGCATACAACTAGGAGAATTTGATAGTGGTTATGCGCACTTCAACACCTATTGGGACCCCAAAGATGATGATGTTAACATCAATTTAGAAAATGAGGAGTTGTAACAAAAATCAATTGTGGAAAATTAGGGACGAGAAGCTCTAGCCTTAACCGATCATGTAAGAAAAATTGAACATCATAGACAAAGGCATTCAAAATTGAGAGATGGATTGAAATAAAAAAAAAACAACATGAATGAAGGTGATACCACTGTTGTAGCTTCTAAAGTTGATATTTTATTTATTGTTTTAGTAGAAGGAACTTGTTTATATACTTATAATAGTAGCATTAAACTTGAATTTGGGGCATATCACCATGTGACCCCATGAATTTTTTTTTATTACATATGAAGCACCTGATCATGGTGGAGTACATTTAGGAAAATAACCATTTTCGTAATGTCATTGGAGTGGGAGATGTTTGAATCAAGACAATGGATGGATAGGGTATTTTGTTGAAACAATTTAGGCATGTTCCAGAGTTTCATATGAGTTTGATCTCTATGAGATGATTCGATGATGAAGGTTTTTCGACATTGGGAAGTGGCTAGAAAATTATCAAAGGGAGATTGGTCATGGCTAAAGGGTTCAAGATAGGAACCTTGTATACAATGAGGGAAATAACAAAGATATTTGATCCAACTTTTATTGCAAAATAAGGAAACCCAATGAAGTTATGGCATAAGCGCTTTAGCCACAGGAGTGAAAAGGGCCTAAAAGTTGTTGCTGGTAAAAATATACTCCCAGGTTTGAAATCCTATGAGCTTGAAATTTGTGAGAATTGTATTTATGGTAGCCAATGAAGATTTTATTGGATGAGAGGTGGCCATGAAGGAAAAACAAATTTATTAGAATTAATACACTCTAATTTGTTTGGGCTGGTAAATGTTAAGTCTTTAGGAGAAGCCTCATAGCGACATTCATAGATGATGCATCTATGAAGGCTTGGGCCTACCTTATGAAAAGTCAATGTGAGGTGTTTGATATATTTCAAAATTTTCATGTTGTTATTGAAAGGAAGACTAACAAATTGATCAAGTGTTTGAGGGAAGATTATGGTGGAGATTATTTGTCCAATGTATTCAAGAATTACTGTAATAGGTTTGGCATTAAACATGAGAAGATTGTCCCTGGTCCTTCCCAATAGAATGGTACCATAGGAAGGATGAATCACAATATCATGGAGAAGGTGAGGATGTTTTTGTAAAATTTTGAATTGGAAAAACATTTTTGGGTAGAAGTAGTAAGGACAATTTGTTATCTCATCAATCACTCACCTTCTAATCCCTAGGTGGTTGTATTATTGAAGAAGTTTGGATTGGTAAGAAGGTAAATTATTCTCACCTAAGCCTTTTTAGATGTGAAGCATTTATGCATATTCCTAAAGAGCATATAACCAGATTATATGACAAATAAAGGAAACATATTTTTCTAGGATATTTAGATAATGAGTTTGGTTACTCTCGATGGGATCTAATGAATCACCAAATTGTTAAAAGCGTGGATGTAATATGTAATGAATTTGAGATGTATAAAATGTCTGTACGTGATATAGATGTAAAACAAATTATTGATAGGTTTATAGAAAAACAAGAAAACACCCCACCATTGCAGGCATCTGAGTAGAAAATTCAAGAACGGGATGGAAAACAAGTGGAAAATGATGGAAACGAAGAAGAAGAAAACTTTTCACATCCATTACAATAGATTCAACCAAAAAACACACCATCATAGTTGGTTCACAGATTTACTAGGCCTCATAAGCCCTCACAAAGGTATCCACCCTCAAATTATATTTTTCTAACTGATGAAAGTGAACCTCATTGTTTTTAGGAAGCATGTGAAGTGGAAACTAGAAAAAAGTGGAAGAATTTAACGGAGGAAGAAATGGACTCACTATTGGAAAGAAAAACTTGAGAGTTAGTGAAACTTTCAAAGGGAATAAATTCCCTACAAAACAAAAGGTTATACAAGATTAAACATGATGGTGAAGAGAAGCAGGAAAAATACAAATCAAGGATGGTGGTGAAAATATTTTCCAAGAAAGAAAGTATTGACTTTGTTGGCATTATGATGCATGTGTTGTACTTGATGGCAACCCACTTATAGCAGAACAAACCACTTGTATATGGTAACTAGATGAACTATAGAAGAGATATCAGATGTGACAGAATGCATGACAGTAGTGTTTATATATGTGATGAAATACAGGGCGGCTTCAAGGAATCAGTTCAGAAAGCAACTCATTCAGATGATAGATCACAGTTCTACAAGTTAACAACACAGAGTTACATATCAGACTCACAAAATGAAGAAAGAGAAGTATATGCAAGTTCACCATTGACCAAGCCACGTATACACGCGGGTTAATAGAGCAAAATGAGCGTATAATGTACACACGCACTTTCACAGAAAGGAAAGTGCGTATACATTGGAAAACTAAGTTTTGGTCCGAGGTATCTGGTTCATGGTATTATGATCCTTGGTATTGGTCCATGGTATTTGATCCAAGGTATTGACCCTAGGTATTTGATCCAAGGTATTGGTCCTAAGTGGTTTTGATCCATGGTATTGAGAAAGGCCTAAAACTATAAAAGGAGGAGAAGATCATTAGCCCAAGGCACTCAAGTATTGAATATCTGATGAAGAGGGAGATCTAGTATGCAGGTTATTGGGCTATGGTGCATTACTGGATCTAAACCAAGGATGAACCTTAGTGCTTGATGAAGGATAAGATCTAATGATGTATCAGGATCTTAAGGCTTGAAGTGAATTATCTTTATGTGGTTTGAAGCTTTATCTGAATAACTGGCACATGTTGTAAGTCTGTAAATATGATGATCTAGGTCTGACTGAAGTCTGGAATTGTTGTAATATTTAAATCATCATTTACAAATCTGTATGCAGGTTCACTTTAGAAAAGGTGCGTATACGCGCTGGTTCTAGATATAAAAATAGCATATACATCATTTGCAGATCTGTACGCAGGCTCACCTTGAGGAAAGCGCGTATGCTTGCAGGTTCAACACATGGAAGTAGCGTATACCTTATAAAATATGTTTTAGTTTCTTTTGTTTGCTGTTGCAGTGTTTTTGGTTCTGGCCTGGGTTCTAGTTACTGTATTTTGGTGACAACATTCTAGATGATCAGATTGATGGAGTGATTGATTGATTCAGTTGTGGTTGGTTTAGAAGGAAATTGGTTGATACAGCTATATTTGATGATTGAATGATGTTGTTGATGGATCTAGTCTGAAAATTTATGAAATGTGGTCCCTAGAAGAAAAGAGAATGTTGTAGCCTTCTGTAGGCTAGCACCTACGTACTAGTACATATATCAGCTAGTACAAGAGCTAGGGGGTTGTAGCTCCCTTCCAGTAGAAGCTGGAAAACGATAGAAGGTTGTAGCCTTCTGCAGGTAGAAGCTTTCGTACTGGTATAAGACTGCATCAGCACAAAAATTGTAAACAAAATATTCTTATTATTAAAATAAGACAGAGATGATTGCAGTAGGTGGTTTACACCCACATTGGGTTTCCACCTTATATCTTAGTGTTCATGTGTGTTTCTTATGTGCGATGAGATGTTCTATTTTTACTATATATATGAAGTTCTAATGCACTGATTAAAGATCGAGATATGATGAATTAACTGAATCATAAGTTTGTTGGATTTACGCTAGTTGCATTAAACATAGTTGTGTGTACATGCGAGTTCCCCTAATTGAAGTAATGTATATGAATCTGATTATGGAAATGAAAAATTGTTGATTTGCTAATACTGATTCACCCCCCCTCTCAGTATTATTTCCAACAATTGGTATCATAGCAGGTCCTTCAGAAGAAGCTTGATCGCTTGAAGGAATATTCATCATCATGAGTAATCAAGAAGGCAGAGGATCCATCAGACCACCAATCTTTGATGGGAGAAACTTTGTTTATTGGAAGGTATGAACCACGACCGACCTATCTTCAATCTCTTGGAACAGATGTTTGGGAAATCATGGAAGGATGATATACATTTCCAACAACAATTCCTATAGATACAACAGGTAAAAAGCAATATGAAACCAATGCTAAGGCTATCACTACATTATTGGGAAGTCTATCACAATCAGAGTTTGTCAAGGTTATGCAGCTCAAATCAGCCAAAGAAATATGGGACAAAATCATTCTAAGCTACGAAGGAGACTCTCAGGTAAAACATGCTAAACTGCAAACTCTCAGAATTCAATATGAAACTCTCACGATGCACATGATGAAAGTATAGCTAGTTACTTATTACGTATAGATGAGATTGTTAATTGCATGAAGAATCTGGGTGAAGAGATAAAGGAAGTTACCTGAGTTGAAATTTTTTTAAGATCCTTATCTGCTAAATTTGAATCAAAAGTATCTGCCATAGAAGAAAAGCAGGATCTGCAGACTATTACTATGACACAACTTCACGGAATCTTAGCTGCCTTTGAGATGAGAAAAGGAGGACCATCAGATATGAGATAAGCCACATTTAAAGCTTTAGCAAAATGAAAATAAGTACTCAATGAATCAGGACATATTTTAGAAGAAGAGGAAGAAAACTTTGTCAAGAATCTTCAACGAGGTTCCGGGAGATTCAGAGGTAAACTACCTTTTAAATGTTTTTCTTGTGGTAGAGTCGGTCATTATGCTGCCAAATGTCCTCATAAAGATAAATATGATAAAGGGAAGGAATCTACAAAATGGAATAGAAAACAAAGTGTAAGTAAAAAGATCTACTGTACTCATGAAGATAGCGATGGTTTATCAAATAGTGATGAAGATGAAAATAGTAATGACTATAGACTTTTGATGGCTTATGAAGATGATGATTTTTTGGATGCTTTAGACGAAGATGACCTTTATTAAGAAATATCTAAACTCAAAATCTGTTTAGAAGAAAAGAATATGATTATAGATACCTTGACATACCGACTTGCTAAAAGAGAAAAGCACAATGAAAAGCTAGAATGTGAAATTGTGGGTCTAAGAAAGGATCTTGAGAAAACAAGAGCTCTCAATCTTAGATTTGCTAAAGGATCAGAAACCTTAAATGAAATTATCAAAGTGCAGTGCTCTCCTCTGATTAAGACAGGTCTTGGCTATACTAAAGAAACATCTCAATCACAGTAGCCATTAACCTCCACTAAAATCTATCTTGATGCAGAAAAGAGCAGTGAAGAGTTCGACAATCGTGAGCAAAGGAATAAAGCAGATAACTAGATGAATCAACCTCAATTTACTTCAAGGATGAAAAAAAGCCACAATCAACCTCAGGTAAATCGTACTCAATATGCTTAAAAGAATATCAATAGAAACTACAACCAACAGGTCAGTAGGAGGAAATTCAACTACAATCAACAGGTCAATAGGAACTTCTTTAATGGTCAATGTTTCTCATGTCATAATTTTGGACACAAAGCTACTCAATGTGTTCCTGACAAAAAAATCATGACTAGAGAAGCATGGAATCAAAGTAATGTGACAGGGATCAAGAAAAGTTCCTATAATAACTTTTCTCTTCTTGAAAATGAAATAGAATGCTCAATCTCTAACAACTTTGGCCATGAAGGATCTAAATGCAGGAGTAAATTTCGGAAAATAGCTCAAAAGGAGAAAACACCATTAAATCCAAAAATATGGAGAAAGAAAGAACCGCAAACAAAAAGATGTGGTATAGCCTTGTATGTAGAAGGACAAGAAAACCAGTGGTACATCGACAGTGGATGCTCAAAACACATGACAGGTGACAGAGAAAAACTACACTCATATAATGCCTTAGAAAAGGAAAAGAGTGTCTCATTTGGAAACGACACTCCTGCTGTCATAAAAGGTAAAGGTTCTGTTTTCTTGAAAGAAAAAGTTAAAGTTGGGAATGTTATGTATGTTGATGGCTTAAAGCATAATCTATTGAGTGTGAGTCAAATGTGTGATCAAGGAAATGAAGTAGTGTTTCAATCAAATGGATGTGTTGTTCGTGAGCTTGATACAGGAGAAACCGTGATTAAAGGGACAAGAAATCCAAATAGCCTATACATACTCAAGGGAGGAAAACAATAGTGCTATCTAAGAAAAAATGATGAAAACTAGTTATGACACAGAAGATTGGGACATCTAAGCTTTTTCTCAACTAAGAAAAGCGTGCAGATTCTAGGTTGTTCGTGATCTTCCAAATATCAAAATTCCTGAAAAATACTATATGCAAATCATTTCAATTTGGTAAGCAAACTAGAGCTCAATTCATCGAAAAGGAAGGGTCAGCTAGTAAGCCTCTTGAACTTGTTCATACTGATTTATGTGGTCCATCAAGGAAACAGTCACCTCGAGGAGAAGAATACTTTATATTGTTTATTGATGATTTTTCTAGAATGTGTTGGATAGGTCTTCTAAAGCATAAAGATGAAGCATTTGAAAAGTTCAAAGCCTTCAAAGCCTTGGTTGAAAATGAATTAGATCGAAAAATCAAATGCCTCAGATCTGATCGAGGAGGGGAATTTACCTCAGATGAATTCTTTGACTTTTGTGAACAACATGGAATAAAAGACAACTCTCCACCGCAAGGACTCCTCAACAAAATGGAGTGGTAGAAAAGATGAAAAAAATTGTTCAACAAATGGTTCGTGCTATGCTAGATGAATCTGGAACTCCTGCAACCTTCTGGGGTGAAGCTGCATTCACCGTCGTCACTATTCTCAGCCAAGCAAATGTTCAAGTAAACAACACTCAAACTCCACATGAACTTTGGTATGGTAAGACTCCTACTGTAAAATACTTCAAAGTTTTTGGAAGCAAATGTTACATCAAAAGGACTGATGAAAAACTTGGTAAGTTTGAACCCAGAGCAAATGAACGTATTCTTCTTGGCTCTTCCCGAAGTAAAGGATATAAATGTTACAATAAAAGACTTGAGAAAATTATTGAAAGTATTGATGTTGTGGTTGATGAAGCATGCAAAAATCCAAAACAGATAAAAACCGAAGATTATGAAGAAGATGAGGATCATTTTCCCACATCAAATCACACTGATTCTGAAGAAGAAACCAATGAAGCACCAGAAGAAGAGATAACGATAGAAGAAAATACTCCATCTAGGTATGTTCAGAAAAATCATCCAGAAGCTCAAATTTTAGGAGAAAAAGGAGCAGGTGTGCAGACTAGAAGAACCATTGCCAAAGCTTCAAGATATCTAGCATTACTATCTTCCACTGAACCACAAAATGTAAATGAAGCATGCAAAGATGAATGTTGGGTCAAGGCCATGAATGAAGAACTTGATAAAATTGAAAAGAATAATACTTGGGAATTAGTTCCTAGACCTCATGATAAGAATACCATAGGAACTAAATGGATATTAAAAAAAAAACCTGAACAAAAATGGAGAAGTTATTAGAAACAAGGCCATACTTGTTTTTAAAGGATATGCTCAACAAGAAGGTATAGATTTTGAAGAAACTTTTGCACCTGTTGCTAGACTTGAAGCCATCAAAATGTTTCTTTCTCTTTCTAGTTTTCAAAAATTCAAAGTATATCAAATGGATGTAAAATCTGCCTTTCTTAATGGAGACTTAGAAGAAGAAGGCTATATTGAACAACCAGAAGGATTCATTCTTGGAAATGATGCAAAACTTGTATGCAAACTCATAAAGGCTCTCTATGGTCTAAAATAGGCTCCAAGGGCATGGTATTACCGTCTTGACAAATATCTCCAACAACAAGGTTTTTCAAAGGGATCAACAGATAGCAATCTATATACAAAGATTGACACTGGTAAATTGCTAATCATTGTTGTTTATGTTGATGATATCATTTTTGGTAGCAATGAAGAATCCATGAGTCACAATTTTGCTTTAGTAATGCAGCAAGAATTTGAAATGTCCTTGCTTGGTGAGCTTACCTACTTTTTTGGTCTACAAGTTCAACAAAATAAAGATGGTATTTTTCTCTCACAAACCAAATACCTCAAGTAGATCCTGAAAAATTACGGCATGGAAGATTCTAAACCAGTGTGTACTCCAATGGTAACAGGATGTAATCTCAGCTCAAATGATGAATTAGCAGCGGTACATCAACCAACTTATAGATCCATGATTGGTAGTCTGCTTTATCTAACAGGTATCTGACCGGACATCATGCATGTAGTGGGAATAGTTTGGATATTCCAAGAAAATCTATAGGAATCTCAGCTTCAAGCAGTCTAAAGGATCTTGAAGTATCTTCAAGGAACAAAGAACTTTGGTTTACGGTATCCTAGAGATACAAATATTACACTTCATGCATATACATATGCAGATTGGGCAGGAAGTGTTGATGGCAGAAAAAGCACTAGTGGTGGTGCATTCTATATGGGTTCTAGGTTGGTGTCTTGGTTCAGCAAGGAACAAATTTCAATTGCATTATCTATAGCTGAAACAGAATATGTGGCTGCTGCATCTTGCTACACACAATTACTTTGGATGATGCAAACCTTGCAAGATATTCAGATCACATGTACTCCACCCATCTCCATTCTATGTGATAATACAAGTGCCATCAATATTTCAAAGAATCCAGTTATGCACTCCAATACCAAGCACATACCCATAAAATATCGTTTCCTACGTGAACATGTTCTTGAACAAAAGGTCAAATTGGAGTATGTTCCCTCCAAAGAATAGGTTGCTGATATATTCACTAAACCACTGCCCAGAGAGACATCTGAATATCTCAGATAGAAGCTGGGAGTAGTTGTTGCATCATCCTGTTGTTAAAATCCATTTTTTTTAAATAAAGGTTGGTATACGTGAGTTTCATGCAGCGAAGTCGCATACATACACTGGTTTTTGTGGATACAGTAGCGTATATGATGGTCTGAAGAAAATCAGTGGGCCAGACTCAGGAGAAAGGGATCTGATATGGTTTAGTAAATTATCTGCTCTGCTTGATGATGTTTTCACTTTGCTGATAACATGTGGAAACACGTTGGTTCTCATAAATTTGTCGATAACTTGATGTATATCTATTTGATGATGATTCTTTGATATCGATTACTAACATATGCCATGATTAGATCTAACAGTAAACAGGTGGAACGGGTTCAAGGGGAGAACATGGTTGATGACAGTCTAGGAACTAAATAGGTCCTTGGTCTGGATGCTAATTGTCAGATGCTGCCAATGATGCAGATCATATGATAGTTGTTGATTACCATCATGGTCTTGTTTTAGATAGTTGGTCTCTATTATATAAGTCATGTACATCTTTTAATGTAAAATTCATGAAAAGACCAAATTTGTAAACAATGGTATATCCCCACTTGGTTGGAGATGGATGTATGTATGAGTCTTTGGTGACAGGAGGGTAATTTGTGATGTATGTATACAGTCATGTTCTTCTTTTAGAACATCTCTTTGCAGACTTTGCTTATGCTCAGGGGGAGCATAGACTCGATCATGAGAGCTCAATCAACACACTTCAGCATATCAGAGATTTCAGCATGCACTCAGGGGGAGCATGAGCCTTTGCCCTTGATGTCAAAGGGGGAGAGTGACTTGGTGTGGTTTTTTTTGCCATCAAGTTGAAAGGGGGAGATTGTTGGCATTATGATGTATGTGTTATGATGTATGCGTTGTACTTGATGACAACCCACTTATAGTAGAAAAAACCACTTGTATATGGTAACTAGATTAACTACAGAAGAGATATCAGATGTGACAAAATGCATGGCAGTAGTGTTTATAGATGTGATGAAATATAGGGCAGCTTCAAGGAATCAGTTCAGAAAGAAACTCATTCAGATGACAGATCACAGTTCTACAGGTTAATAGCACATAGTTACAGATCAGACTCACAGAATGAAGAAAAAGAAGTATACGCAGGTTCACCATTGACCAAGCCACGTATACACGCAGGTTAACAGAGCAAAAGGAGCATATAACGTACACACGCACTTTCACGGAAAGGAAAGTGTGTATACCATGGAAAACTAAGTTTTGGTCTGAAGTATTTGGTCCATGGTATTTGATCCAAGGTATTGGTCCTAAGTGGTTTTGGTCCATGGTATTGGGAAAGGCCTAAAACTATAAAAGGAGGAGAAGATCATTAAGCCAAGGCAGTCATGTATTGAATATCTGATGAAGAGGGAGACATAGTATGCAGGTTATTAGATTATGGTGCATTACTGGATCTGAACCAAGGATGAACCTTAGCGCTTGATGAAGGATAAGATCTAATGATGTATCAGGATCTTAAGGCTTAAAGTGAATTATCATTATGTGGTTTGATGTTTTATCTGAATAATTGGCGCATGTTGTAAGTCTGTAAATATGATGATCTGGGTATGACTGAAGTCTAGAATTGTTGTAATATTTAAATCATCATTTACAGATATGTACGCAGGTTCACTTTAGAAAAGGCACATATACATGCTAGTTCTGCATACCAAAACAACATATAAATCATTTGCAGATCTATACACAGGTTTGCCTTGAGGAAAGCACGTATGCACGCAGATTCGACACATGGAAGTAGCGTATACCTTATAAAATATGTTTTAGTTGCTTCTGTTTGCTGTTGCAGTGTTCTGGGTTTTGGCTTGGGTACTAGTTACTGTATTTTGGTGACAACATTCTGGATGATTATATTGATGGAGTTATTGATTGATTCAGTTGTGGTTGGTTCAGAAGGAAATTGGTTGATACAAATATATTTGATGGTTGAATGATGTTGTTCATGGATCCAGTTTGAAAATTTATGAAATGTGGTCCCTAGAAGAAAAGAAAAGGTTGTAGCCTTATGTAGGCCGGCACCTACATAATAGTACGTATATCAGCTAGTATAAGAGCTAGGGGGTTGTAGCTCCCTTCCAGTAGAAGCTAGAAAATGAGAGAAGGTTGTAGCCTTCTACAAGTAGAAGCCTTCGTACTGGTATAAGACTGCACAAGTACAAAAATTGTAAATAGAATATTATTATTATTAAAAGAAGACATAGACGATTGCAGCAGGTGGTTTTCACCCACATTGGGTTTCCACGTTATATCTTGGTGTTCATGTGTGTTTCTTATGTGTGATGATCTGTTCTGTTTTTAATGTTTATATGAAGTTCTGATGCACTGATTAAAGATCCACATATGATGAATTAAATGAATCATAAGTTTGTTGGATATACGCTAGTTGCATTAAACACAGTTGTGTGTACACGCGAGTTCCCCTAACTGAAGTAGCGTATATGAATCTGATTATGGAAATGAAAAATCGTTGATTTGCTAATACTAATTCACCCCCCCTCTCAGTATTATTTCCAACAGACTTTACAATAAAAATGTTAACTTGTTGTTAAAATGTCATCCATAATAGTTATCCTTGGTGTTAATCCTACTTTCGACTTAGAATGTGAACAATTAGGTGTGAAGAAAAATTTCCTTCATGGAGAATTGAAGGAGGAAATTTGTATGGAACGGTTAGAAGGATTCAAGGTAAAGGTAAAGAGAACCTTATCTATAGGTTAAAGAAGATACTTTATGTGTTGAAATAAGAACGTCACCAATGGTACAAGAAATTTGATTCATTTATGTTGTAGCATGGATTCAAAATACTAGAGGTTGATCCTTGTTTCTACATCAAGAGCTATGACCAAGAAAAGTAAATTATGCTACTATTGTATGTGAATGATATGCTAATTGTTGGACATGATAAGAACATGATCAATAAGTTGAAGAAAGATTTGGGAAATGAATTTGCAATGAAATATTTATGTATAACAAAAATTAAATTATTGGGAATGAGCATTACATGTGACAGAAAGAAAAAAAATGTGGCTATCACAAGAAAACTATATTGAGAAGGTGTTCGATAGGTTGATTATGAATAAGGCCAAATGAATTGGCACACCCATAGCATCACACTTCAAAATTAGTGATGATTTGTGCCCTTAGGATGACAAGAATGAGGAAATGAGTTAAATCCTGTTTTCTATAGTGGTTGGTAGCTTGATGTATCCCATGGAATGCATTCATCCAGATATTGCACATTTAGTGTGACTAGTGAGAAAGTTCCTTTCAAATCTAGGCAAACAACATTAGTAAGTAATAAAGTGGCACTACTACATGAGGCGGTGTTTTAAGGAAAAATTCAATTTCATATTAAAAACATATGCTAACTTTTTAATTGTTTTGAATTAAGACAAAATGAAAAACTAACTTTTTACCCTGCATTCGATTGGCTCATGTCATATGTAATTGTCTTAAATTAAGAAAAGAGAAAAAAGGCCTTTCATTTTCAGTTTTTATTAATTCACATTCAAGGATAAGGGGATTTAGATTTGTAGAGGGAAACATTAGCCTATAATAACAATTGAACCAAAGACTCTTTATTGTTTTATGAAAAATTTGACAGCCATGCCTCTGAAGCTCGATCCTTCCCAAGTTGTCGAAGTGTATGTGAGGGTCACAGGGGGTTGAAGTGGGAGCTTCTTCATCTCTAGTCCCTAAGATCAATCCTCTAGGTATGCCCCAAAGGAAAGAAAATAATAAATTTCAAAGGAAACAAAAAAGGTATGGAAGGGTTTGAGGGTCACGGTAAAGCTCACCATTTAGAACAGGTAGGAAAAGGTCTCTGTGGTGTTGAGTGTGGCTTCCCTAGTCATAAAATCCTTCATGGAGTCTGAGAGAGATAGGAAGAAGATGAATAACATCAAGAACACAGGAAATATCTCTTTCGATCATGTGATTGAGATCACTAGGGTTATGAGGTCAAGCTCCATGGGGAAGGAATTGTCTTAGATGATGAAGGAGTTCTCGGTAGGTTATTGTAGGTTATTTGTTTGTTTTTTTAGGGTTTTTAAGGTTTAAGGAAGTTGAAAAGTGGAAGAAGGTGTCCTGTGAGTTTTCTTTCATGACCTTGGGGATTTTGAGACATTTAGGGGCTTATGAATTTCATTTCAGGCCCTGGGGATTTTGAGGCACTTTCCAGTTCTTTGGAGACTTTGGGTAGTTATATAATATATGTATACATTAATCCATTGAATAGATGGAATAATTTGTTGTATTATTGTAACATTAAACTCATTATCAAATTTCATTAGGGTTTTTAGAGTTTTTCATAAGGTTTTAAAGAATAAAGCTATTGGAAATTACCCTTTAAATAATATTTTCCTGATGCAATGTTATCCTCTCTCCACAAATTGGTTAGGGTTTCATTGCTCAAGAATCTAGAAGCATAACCACCCCTTAGATTCAACCCTATGACATCTTTGGTAAGAATAATATTATGTTTACATTTGAATGTTTCGTTTAAATAGGTTTTCCTGATTATAGTCTATTATAGTTTTCAATTAAAAATTAACGAGGGAGTTCCTTTGATTTACATGTAAAATGTGGGTTTATGCATTCAAAATATTTTTAGGCTTTAGCGGAAACGATGTTGATTGAAGAAACCTTTCTTTGTTAGTATCATTCCTTGCCCAGGTTTCAAATAATTGCTAACAGGTAAATACTACTTCATTTCCCATTCACTATCCTCTATTCTTGAAAAGTTGATCGTGTATAGTGTCTTTGTTATAAATTTTTCTTTATGATGATTTCTAACTTGAAACTCCTTTAGGGTATTTGGGTGGAGGTTTCCAAAAAAAAAACAAACCCTTGATTTTTTTGTATCAACGCTTGTCGACAATGGAAGAAGTTTTGTGCATGTGATAAATCATATTTCCTCTTTACTTTATTCTCGTCTAATTTTTTTGAAGTAATTAGTTAATTTTTATTTTTAAATATTAAATACTTAAAAGTATTTTTAAAATCCCTAATCATTCATCTACTTCTATTAGGTCACTCAAAGCCATAGCTATTTGGAGACTCCTAAGGTAAGTTTTATTTTGGAGTCTTTCAATTCTAGAATTCTATTAAAAAATTATATTATATGAAGGTTACAGAAAAAATTATTTCTTGTATAGGTTTGAATTACAAACACCCAACTCAAAATATATCCATATAAAGGTTTTCATTTTCCATACCAGGTATGAGCCTTCTTTAAAGCCACTATTTTCTCTATAGGTATTTGATGATACAAAATTTAAAGTTATCTGATGATGGCTACTTCTTCCTAGCTTTATTTCATAGGTTTTTTATTTACTTGGGTCAATTTATGCTCTTCTTCTTCTCACACTCTTAACACTACTCCTACTCATGATCTTATAGGTTATCCAAATTCTTCCTTTTTGAAATCACTAAAAAGCTAATTTCAACCTTCCAAGTTTTATATTTATTAACATTCTACCCAAGAAACCTTGTTATAGGCCATTTTATCGCATCTAGTCAATAGGCCTTCAAACATGATCAACACATCCTTTCACATATTTTCATCATCTTTACACAAATACCTAAGCATGACTCTACTGAATCACTGAGTTTATTCTCTTGACTATTGAGTTCCAAATATTTTAAGGGCCAACACACCCTAGCCCTTTATGGATCAGCATTGACTACTAGTTGACCCTCTCTGCACCTGTGCTGATCACTAGCAGGTTGCTCACTCTTGGGGGTGCGCTGATTCTAGAAATTCAGGAAAATAAAGATAATCCCAAAGCTTCCTCTTCCGGAAGATTCCTGAGGTTCTTTCAACCATTTATGTTGCATACGATTCTTGAATCCTATCTAATCCTACCTTGGAGTTTTCACCTCTTATCCCTTGAGCTCATCCTCCCATATCAAGTGGATCTCAAGCCCATATTGGTAAATAAACAAGAATTCATGAACTACCTCTCTCATCTATATATCTACATCCATCCATGGGCAAGGGGTTGTATTTTGGAGATTGATTATACCCTCATTTTTTTGTTTTGAGAGTCATTATTCCATGCATTAGGGTGACATAGAGGCATACTTTGTGGCAAGAAAAGGACAAGTAAACTTGGGGAGCTCTTCTACAAGATAAACTCCTATTTTTGGTTGTAACTCTCTCCATTTCTATTAATACAAAGAGTAGACAATTTTCCTATATATGATGTTATAATTTCACGTATTTCAATACCATGTTGATCTATTAAATGAATCGATTGGATTATGCTACATAGATGTTATAGATCTTTGGCTTGTGTTGTTTGATTATGCAGGTTCTAATTATAGCGATCAAATCTAGGATTGGAGCATACCATCTGATGAAGGAGCGAAGCTTGCGACAGATTCCAGGTAGGCCTCACCCCATCATTAAATTACTTTAAGGAAGACATTGTGCCCTTTGTTTTCTATTTTTCTAGGTCAATCCATAAGGCCTAAGGAAGACACTTCTGTCAGTAGTCATAGATTCCATATAAAAAATTGGCGACCATAATGGGTAACGATTCAATTCCTTGGTGGTTTTTTCTTGCCCTTAGTGTCTATTTTGCCTCTTGTTTTTATCTTTATAGTTTCACTTAGTCCCGATTAGACATAGGAAGACCTGTCATTTAGATTCCATTGCATGTTTTGTGCCAGAACATGAGATTCCTTGACTAGCGTACTCTCTGGTCTAGAGATAGTGTGTTACAGTGAACCTTAGCATTCCTTTCACCTACTGCAGTGCATCATATCCCTCTCTATGGATGTGTTGCAGAGCACTGGTGTCCTGTAAGCGCCTGTGTTGATCCCTATTTCATGCCAAAATTTGCCTTGTTTTATTTTTCTCTGTGTCCAACCTTCTTCTAGATTCTCTTCCTTGTGTCCCTCAGTGTCTTAGTGTTTCTTAGAAGCCTTCCTATGGTTTGCTTGTGGTTTTCATTTCCTTTCATGAGAATTTTCTTAGATTTTCCTTTGTTCTTGTCATTAGGTCATTAGCAAACTGATTTGTTTAGTCATTGAGTACTTGAAAGAATTGGTTTTCCACTTATCATTATGAAAAGTTTTTTTTTTATCAATGATTAGACATGCATCTTAGTTTTCTCTCATTTTGAAAATTAAGAGGAAATTGAAAAGAAAAATCTCTTTGCATTGGCATCTAGGGTTTTGTGAGTAAATTTGAATTGGAATGGTTGCATTTTAGGGAATTGCACTTAGTTATTGTTTGTTGCATATTCTTTGTCTCTTCCCTTCTTTAGATAGATTCTAATTGAAAGTGAAATTTTCCATTTCTTCATGCTAGCTTGCATTTTAGGATATTTAGGTGAAATTTGCGGTGAGCTATGAAATTGAAACTTAATCAAAGATAAACTTTAAAATATTTTGAATCAACCTAAGAAGCATTTGTCACATTAACACAAACCTTTAGAGTTCTAGGCTAGAGATGTGTTCCGACATCGTTAAACGTAGGATCTCTCGTTGTTTTCTAGCATTGTATCCCTGGGGTGATATCTCGTTCCATGTACGTAAGTGTATCGGATCTTACTCTGCATACCTTTGGATATATTGGATGGCACTCCATGAATGAAAAGTATATCGGAACAATCTCATCAATCATTTACGCATTAGAAAACACTACTACTGATCCATGATTTTTTTCTTATAGATGCATCCGAATTAGATGTAGCTAAGCCTATTAATAACCATGAAACATAAGCTTATAAATGACGAATAAGACACAATCACACATTAGATCAAGAAACAGAGATTTGATTACAGAGCTCATCCAATTTGGACTACGTCTCCAGGCCCGGCTCAACAATGGGTGTTATAGCACCATTTACCACTCTTGGTATATATGATGCTTTGTTTATGGCCTAGGGCAACCCCTCCTTCCAGACTTGGTCCAAATATATAAAAAATAGTGTTTTATTCCCTATACGCTACTTTGCCCTAAGCTAAAAGCGTGTACACGTGGGTCAGTCAATACCCAACCGGCGTATATGTATTAAAACACTTAAAAAATTAAATTTCCTTAGTTTTGGGCAGAGTTCACGAGTTTTACCTATTGATTACCTCCTATTGACCATGGCCCAATTGTTTCCCAATTGTTTCCCAACTAAAAAACTAATTGGGAGAGGTATAAATAGACCTCTATGGGAAGGCCTTAAGGAGGAGAAGAGATATAGTTAATATACTAAGATTATCCCTAACTGAGTCTAATGAATCCCTATGCCTCATGCACTTCCCCAAGCTTCAGGAAACCCTTGTTTCCTTGATTATAGATATCCTTCCTTTTGCTTGAGATATCATGATGTTGGTGATGGAAGAAGATTGTTGAAGGCTAGGATAGGACAAATCCAGAGGACGGTTCTGCTTGGAGCTAGAGAAAGACTCAGGTGAATTCTCTCCATGTTATTTATAGCTTACTGCAATAAAATAAATGTTGTCTTGATTCCGAAATTAACTATTTCTATGCATCAAATTATGTTTTAATTCATATACGAATGTCGTTTTGATGTATGATCAATCATTTGTTTATATGACATAAAGTGAATTTCGTGAATATGCTTTACTTCTATACTGTTATGTATGTTTGAATTGAATGATTTCTAGGTTTGAAGAACATTATGAGTTGTAGAGGGTCTGAACGCTGTGGGACCTACTCAAACGAAGGAAATCCGGTTACGATCACTCTTACGTAGTTTGATAATATAAGCATCTCGCGTAAGCTGTTTGAGTATTTCTTGTTGTAGTTTGCTTCTGCTCTATTGGGGTTCTAACCCAAATCCTAAGGGTGCTTTCACCCGAAATATAATTGGCGACTCTGCTGGGGATAACAATCTTGTTATTCCTAGTTTGGGTTGTTCATTCTCAATGAGGGCTCAGCCTTTGGTTTTTCTTGCGATTACAATCTTATTTGGTCTACTAGAGTCCCAAGCCTCAAGTCTGATCTTTTGGATCAGACTTTGTTTTATATTTTTTCTTACAAAGCTTTGTATACGCTCTTTACTTTGTTTACAGTCACATATACATGCTTGTTTTTGTAAAGTGAACTCTTGTATACGCGAGTTTCCTATGTCAGGAGCGCGTGTGCACACCTCTGTGTTTGCACACAGTCGTGTATGCAAATTTTTGCATTTTTCCCAAATCTTTTAGCCCAGATAGATTTGTTGCCTAGTCTTTTTAGTCTTTGTGTGGTCAATTGTTGTCTGAAGAATTTAATTATTCTGCATTATTACTGTTTTAAAGTCTCTTCCTCATTGAAAAGAATTGGCCTAGGTTTGCTTCTTTAGCGAGTTTGTAATTTGTGTTTTGGCACACAAGACTTCATCCTGAAGTTCTTGATTGTTATGGTCTTCCAAAACATGAGATTGTTTTCAGTTTCAGTGTCAAGCTCAGATTTCAAATCTACTTGCTCTTCTCTCCTTTGTTTTGCGGCATCATAGAATTTCTTTCTTTTTGAAATTCTTTTTGACGAATTTGGAAGTATTTCTTTCCTGGCTTCTTGGTCAGCTTGTCAAACTCTTTGCTGCTATTTTGGTCGTTTTGTACAAGTTGAAGTCTTTTTGCTACAGTTTTCGTTCATTTTCGAGTTTGTAACTTGCAAAGACTCCTTGTGCTCTTTTTTCGATCTTTTGAGTTTTAGTATCATTTTGGTGATTTCAAAAAGTTGTTTTGGTTGCTTCTTTAAAAAAGAAAAGGTCTCAAAAAAACGTTGTTTTTTTTTTCTTTTGCCAAGTTTGGTTTATGGTTTCTTTTTGTTGTTGAAAGTGAATTGCAATCTTTTACAATTTGTCCTTCTTGTTTGGAGAGAATTTTGTGTTCAAAATTTGTATCCTCTTCAATACTTAAGTTGGCTCATTGTTAGTTATAAACAATTGCTTTTGCTTTTTGAGTGTTATTTAGGATATTGCATCTCCATTATATTTTGCATTAGGGTAGTTTGCATTGTTAAAGCATTCATAGTCTTTTAGTTTTTGGGTGTGTGAAGTGTGTTTCAAGAAAAGAAGAGAAGAAGTACTTTTCTTTGTAGAAGTTTCGTAGAACCCATATAGAGATATCTTTTCATCGAAGAAAAAATGACTGCATTCATGTAATTAGTTTTTCATTGATTTCTGTTGTGTCATGCAAACATCATTAGTTTCACTCCCATCTTTACCCTTGACTTAAAAACATCCATTAAAATCAAGTGATTAATTAAAATAAACTAGAAATTTTATGTTGTCATCAGAATACACCAACAAGTTCAGGTTTATTAGGGCCTTAGATTAGGTGAGAGGAGAGTTAACTCTCGAAGGCCGATCAAAATTACAAAACATAGAAGTTTTATTAATGAGCGAAATCCAATAGTGTTAGGGAGACCGAGAAAGCTCCGTAACTGGGAGTAAAGCACGAGGGAGAGTGAAGATAAGGACAAGAGATAGCCCCTCTCTTACTTGTCAGATCTTGCCTCACGAATGTTCCACCCAGCTTCTGATACGAGTTGGTGACCATAGTTTCCTATCCTAGGGATCACACAGGTGGCTGCAGAGGGGAATCCCATGGAACCTGATGCTGATGTTGTATCCCGTTCAACAATACTTCTGGAGGGTACCCTTGCGAAGCTTGGGTGCTTGCACCGGCAAAGGCTGTTGTTTGGAGGTTAGCGTAACTGCCTCTGATACCTTCGCTAGAAGGCCTGGGGCGTAATTACCCCAGTCTATTTTCGGAAGGCCCTTGTTATTAACTTTCTTCTATTTTAGTGTCTGGTCCTAATCGCTCAGAGCAGAAATACTTGAGAGTTGTTTGATTGTTGATATCTTTAAGGACTTTTTAGTGAGTGCTCTTTGCTCCTAGACAACTTATCTTTATAATTTTTTGAGTCTTTAAGTAGATCTTTTAAATAATTCAAAGTGATTGATCGACCATCTCGATGGTCTAGGAGACTTCGTGGGCTATCACCTATGAGTCCTGAGCCTTCTGTTAGAAGGCGTAGGAGAAATTTTGCCAGTGGTTTTCAACTAGTGGCAGCAGGCGCATCAGAGTTTGATCCTCTGCTTGGGGTGATTAGTTCACAAGATAGACCTGGCACCAGCAAAGAGTTAGAGAGGAACACACCAGTTCTTTCTCGAGTACTTTTTAAGTCGGAAGATAATATCGAAGTTGAAGATCTTTCAGAGTCGGTTGTGGCTCCGAATTCTCCTCTTCCTCCTGATCATCTAGACGTTCTATTATACGTCAGAACCCCAAATCATAGGCCTTCGAGCCCAAGTTTACACCCATCTATTCCTTCGATGACCACTACTGGAAGCATGGCATCTACGATGAGTGTTGTGAGTGTTAAGACTCCCATATTTATACAAGGAAGAGGAACTATTTCCATCCCTTCTATTACTCCCAGCACGGATATATTTGGGTCTACTTTCATTCCGTCAATGAGTTGAAGTTCTCAGGCTACTACATCCGGTTTTGGATTTATCCCTTATGGAATGTCGTCTCACGAGATTCTTTTAGTGCCTTTGAACATACCATCAATTGCCTCCACATCCATGATGAGTGTATTCCTTTTTAGGGTTTCCCATTTGGAAAGTGGTCATATACCACACTCCAATCCAGCAGTAGGGTCAATGCCTTTTTCCTTTACAGGTTTGAAGGTAATAACCCATTCCAAAGTTGGACAAACCCTACGGTTAATGGGATAAGAGCTAGGAATCAATTTTATTCTGGCCAACAAGGGAATGTGCT
This sequence comes from Pinus tabuliformis, assembly GCA_031772625.1. NCBI lineage: Eukaryota > Viridiplantae > Streptophyta > Pinopsida > Pinales > Pinaceae > Pinus > Pinus tabuliformis. The sequence continues at coordinate 98,816,678 of CM062819.1, read as the reverse complement.
GTATTATTTAGTTAATTCGTTTTATAATTTTCCACCCTTTTCTAATGAATGGAATCCTTATCAGGGGCTATCAACTCCTTTTAACACTTCATTAGGGGGTAAATTCACTGGTTACGGAGGATTTTCGGGAGGAGTTGGTCAAAATCTAAATTTTGTTGGACCACAAGGAGCACCTTTTGGTTCAGTAGGCTCTACGAGTTACTTCAGGCAACCTGGTGTTTTTCAAAATCCAGGTCATTCTTTTCAGACCTTTGGGAACCTCTCCCACACTGGATGGAATTCCCAAGGTCTGCCACGACTCCCTTTTTTGGCCACGCTGAACTTGCCAGACTTAACTAAATTAACAAATGATCTGATTCGGTACAATTCGGCTTGGCCTCTGGTCCCAACTAAACTTCCTGTTAGGTTCCTATACCAATAGGAGTCATAATTTTGAATGACTAAGGTTAAACGTTGTAATATTGTACATGCCTTTGCTTTCTGCAAATGTTTTCCATATTAAGAAATTAAAAAATGTAAAGAGGGTATGTCCTAAAAGAATAATCAAAAGACAAAAAGAGTAAGAAAAGGTCCAAAAAAATGGAAATATATGAACCCCAAAAAACAAAAAGAGACCATGAAAGTGAGAAAGTCAAAATGCCACTACTATTTACTTTTATGCATAATAATGATTGTGTGCATCTTGTTACTCATGCCACAATCCATGGTAATCAAACTGTTTAATCTTGATTATACCATGTTTTGAATTTTATGTTTATAGTTAGAGAATAAAATCTGACCAAATAGTTTAATCTTGGCAGATCATTAGATAGGTAGAGTAAATAAAAGGAGCTCATAAGTTTAATCTGAGCCCTTGGATGATATAAGGTTAGAATTAGATAGTTTGCTTTGTAAAAGAAAATGATTTGATAAGGTCTTGCTAGCCTAAATGCACCCAAATAAAATGAAACAGACATGAGCTTCAGGAGCTCAATATAGAAGACGGGATTGAAACCATTTTGGAAATAACGAAGGTCCTTTCCAAAAGAAACCTGATGCTGAACTTAGAATAAAAGTGCCATAACATGTAGGTGGCCATTGATAGATTCATCACCAAATTCCAAATTTTGAGTGAGAAAGGATTGCCCAGTCCATTGGTCATTAATGAAAAACTCATGACACAATTGGACTATTATAATAGACTTAGGTAGTTGGATAAAGAACAAGCTAGCACTTCATCTATAAAAGCACTGCCAATAGGAAAAGTTTTGTATAACACCTTCGAGAACTTGTTTTTTCTCTAGCATGAGATTAAACACTTATTCATCACCAAGCTCAATTTTTCAAAGTATACTTAAGCTGATGAGATATATAGGAGGATGATGAATGTCAAATTACCTGATGCAGAATGGTGGGAGACAATCACTGATTTACTGTGAGAAATTTACAGCAAAAAATTATTGCACAGTAAAAATAGAACAACCAGGTAAAACAAATGAAAACAGATTAGCATGGCCAAAGAGTATTAGGGTCAAAGAGTATCAGGTGAAAGATCAAAATTGAAGAATATTCCAGTGTGGAAAACCACAACTGCAAGCCAGGATAAAGGGCTACAAATCTAACTATAAAAGGCAGCAGTACCACATAAAAAGGGACAACATGAAACAGTTCAATAGTTGTCTCTATCTTCTTGCAAGAAGATATTTGTATTTCTTAGATTAAATCTCAAGTTAAAGTTTGAGATATTTTGTAATAATTTTTTGTATAAGTACTTCACAATTCGAAATATGTCAGGTGGATTCTTAGACATTTCTATAGACCTTTTTGATCAAAGACTGTAAGCTATTGTATCACTGATTGGACCAACAAGCTGGATTAATGAATAAAGACAAGACATTTCACCGGATTCATGTGTAGAGTGAAGTTTAGACAAGTATTTTCTCTTGTGTTGTTATTTTTCTTTCAAAGTTTTCCACAATCTTAAATGTATCTGAAATCTCAATGCCATAATATGGAATGATATCTCAGAATTTGCTTCATTGCACTCTGTTTTAACTATTATGCATTTTAATGTTTTCTGCTAATTATCTGAGTTAAGGGATTCTTAATTGCTCCTTAGTTTAGGTAGTCTCCCTCTAATCTATAGCAAAGGATTCTTAATTGCCCTTTGCTCATGATCATCCTTTTTTCCTCATTTTAATCCCATTATGAGAATTCTTAAGTGCTCTCTCACCCTGGTTAAGATCATTTCAACCATCCAACCCAAAGACATGTACCTCACTCTGCTAGCTTGCCCTTTGAAAACTCCCTTTAATGAGTTAATTCCAGTTTTGCTGCCCTCCTTTGACTCCATAGCCCCATGGTCCAATGACATCAAATTATCCATCTGTTTTAAGGATTCCACCATTCAACCATTCAATACAAATAAAAACCCCCTGAACCTTCAGAACTAGCCTAAAATCCCAACAAACAAAGCTAAATCATATAGAGAGAGCCCTCTCTGAGTCATAGGTTGGCTAGAGCCTATACTTAAAAGATTGGTTTGTGGTTACCTCGGTCCTTTCCTTCTTCTGAAAACTTCTAGGGAAAAGTTTTGAGTGATAACACTTCCCTCGGATATCCCAAAATTCGAAGGGAAGAGTGGTGAACATCCAGGAGACCACGTAACCACATTTGACTTATGGTGCTCATCCAACTCCCTGATAGATGATTCGATCAGGTTGATGTTATTTCAACACACCCTAACCGGAAATGTGGCCAAATGGTATATAGATTTTCCAGGGGGCACCTATACTTGTTTTTGTGATTTGGATAATGTCTTTTTGAACCATTTTCAGTTGCCTATCCGATATGAATTCGTAACTGAACTTCTGGCTAACTTTCAGCAAGACACCGCAACTCACATTTCGGATCACATCCAGGAATGGAGGAGGAGGAAAAGGCTTATCAAAGCTGAAATCCCACCAGAGTTCCTTCTCGAATGGTTTCTCAAATCATTACAACCTGAGATCTCAAAGGATGTGTCTCTCTCTAGTGTTTATACGGAAGAGCAGGCCATTTTCAGAGCCTAGCAATTGGAACTGATATATTCTCAGTCTGGGGTTCTTCAGAAAATTCTACCTGATGCTCCTAGATCTAAGGTCAATTTAGCCAAACCGAAACCAGGTCCCCATGCCGATGGTATAGTCAGATCGATTGATGTTAATGTGGTGAACCTATTGAATCAATTACAACAATTGTCTCTACAAACTACTTCTTCTACACAGGTAGCACCGTCTATACCTACACCTTCCCAACCTACCTCTATAAACACCGTCCAGACCACCAACCCCAAAGGAAATCAACAATTCAATGGGAAGAGGAAGGGATGAGGTAAGAAGAAGAACTAGGAAGGAAAAGGCAATGCAAACAAACCTGACAATGATGTTGGAGAGGGTAGGAAAGAGTCCAAGAAAAAGGTAAAATTTCCATGCAAGTTATGCAATGGAGATCATCTGACTCATCTCTGCCCTAATATGCAAGACGCTCAGCGCTTATTAGTACAACAAGGGTCCTCTAGCTCCCAATCTGTTCTGACTAACCCTTTTCCCCAAGGGCAGCAATTACTTGTTGGCGCGAATTCTAATGCTGGTACCTCCACTGGGGGCAACCAGGAAGGGGAAAATTCATCAAATGTTTATATGATGAGCTCTCATATCGACGTTGCTATGTGAGCACGTGATTATGGTGAATCAGAAACATCTAAGGCTAAATCTATTCCCGAAGCCACATAACCACTTCATATTGAGCAATCCTCTATTGAGTCTATACCTCAGATATCGAAAGGCTCCGCAAAGTGCTCGAATATTAACCCTAATGCTAGGGTAGCCCATAACTATTCGATTGTAGAAGATCTGGCTCAAAGTCCTAGTGCTATGTCAGCGTTGGAGGTACTCTAGTTGTGCCCTGCTTAGAGAAGTGATTTGATTTTAGTAATCAGTGGAGTAGACCCAAAGAATTCTTTAGTGCTCACTTTTGATATGTTGAATGTCAAAAAGAGACTTCCTCACCATATGGATTTCTAGATAAAGTCCACATACCAAAAGACCAATATTTTTCGGACTGTTGTAGATGAGGGAGCTTCCACATGCGTGATGTCTATGTCATGTTGGAAGGCCATTGGATCACCTTCAGTTGTTCTTTCACAGACTCTTTTGACGAAATTTGATGGAAATTCTCATAGGCCACATGGGATTATCCCGGCCTTTCCTATCTGTGTTGGGGGAAAGGTAGTGAATATTGAGGTAGAAATCATTGATGTGAACCTAGATTATAACCTCCTCTTAGGCAGGAATTTGATTTACGAGATGTATGCCATAGTTTCATCATTATTCCGCATCCTCTATTTTCCTCGTGAGGGGAGGATTGTTAGAGTTGATCAGTTAGATTATTCTCCAGGTGACTCTCACACAACTTCGGATTCTAAAGTTCCATTGGTGGATAATCCCCATCAACCTATTGAGAATTTAGGAGTTGGGATGTACTCTTTTTAAATGGGTGTATTTGACCTCCTTGCTCCTACAACTAGAATTAATGTGATTTCATCCTCTAGGGGACCTTCTTAGAAAGAGTTCTTTCAAACTCATTATTTTTCAGACCCTTGGCCCTTACCTTCATCCACCACCACATTAGATGGAGGGCAAGTAGGTGGAATGGCATTTCCCATGTCTGCAGTGGAACTCTCTTATTAATCTATCGTTAACTCTACAGACAACCATCCCACTCCTTTTTCACTAGATGAGTTAGATGGCGATGTGGCTCCAGCTTGGACCCTCAATTCTACTTCAGTTCTGGATTGCTTGGATACAGCTTTACCATCTGAAGAAGTGATTTTGGAAGCAATGATGGGTGTGGATTGACCATGGGATGATTTACATCATCGTTTATATTTTATCCCTCCATTGTGTGAAGTTGAATCTAGTTTGTCCAATCTGTCTACTAGTGATGTTTATACAGTTTCAAACCCTTTGGCTCCAGCACAATTTTTTGCTGAAGGTAACATGTCGGTTATCTCACGAACTGTACCTATGAACATCTCTATGAATCCTAACGTAATTGAAAATGTCTTCATCAAAGCTGACTGTTCCCCTGAAGAAATTCAAATCTACACCGATCTCTTCAAAGAATTTTGAGATGTGTTCGCTTGGTCTTATGAGGAAATGCCTAGAATTGATTCATCTATAGTTCAGCATGAGATCAAGACATATGAAAAAGCCAAAACTATTCGTCAAAAACTTCGACCGGTCAATCCTCGGAAAGCGGCAACTATTAAAGCTGAAATTGAAAAGATTCTTAAGGCAGGTTTCATATACCTTGTTCCTCTAATTGAGTGGGTTTCTAACCCAATCCAGGTAGATAAGAAGCAAGGAACGATCCAAGTATGTATCGACTTTAGGGATTTATATAAAACTTGTCCAAAAGGCAATTACCCCATGCCTTTTATTGATCAAATTGGTGATGAATGTGCGAGTAATGAATTTTTTTCGTTCATGGACAGATTCTATGGTTACAATCAAATTACTATTCGTCCAAAGGATGAGCACAAGATAGCCTTTATTTGTCCTTGGGGCACATTTGCATACAAGAAGATGCCTTTTGGCTTTAAAAATGTTGGATCTACTTTTCAGCGGGCCATGTCTTATGCTTTCCACGACATCAAACATGTTATCAAAGCATACTTGGATGACTTAGATGCTCGTTCTCGAAAGAGAATTGATCATCCCAGGGACCTTCTGTTAGTCTTTGAGAGATGTCGTTTTTATAAAATCTAGTTGAATCCGAATAAGTGTGTTTTTGCGGTCACATCCGGTCGGCTGTTAGGATTCATTGTATTGACTAAAAGGATTTGAGTTGATTCTTTCAAGGCTGATGCAATAATTCAGTTGCCTCCCCCATCTTCCATTCATTAGCTTCAAAGTCTCCAAGGAGAGGAAAAAATTCTTGAGGAGATTTATAGAAAATTACGCCAAGATTACCAAAGGATTTATGCATTTTCTTAAGAAAGGAGTTCCATTTTTATGGGATGATTTCGTGCAATGATATTTTGATGCTTTGAAAAAAGAATTAACCTCTGCTCCATTATTGAGTCCACCAAATTATGGCAGAGATTTCCTTTTGTATTTCTTTGCGGCAAAATCAACCATCGATATGGTTCTGGTTTAGGAGGATGATGCTCTAAGTGAGCATGTAATCCACCACTTGAGTCGAGGCTTAGTAGGACCTGAGCTACGCTATTCTCCCATCGAGAAATTGGCCTTGGTGGTTGTCCATGTTGTTCAGCGGCTTCGTCATTACGTTTTTCTTCGCAAAACGTTCATCTTAGCAGATGTCAATCCTTTTCAGTTTGTCCTTAGTTGGCGAGTGATTAGGGGAAAGTATAATCGATGGATTGTTATTTTGTAAGAGTTCGATCTCAAATTCTTGTCAGTTAAATCTAAGAAGTCATTAGTTTTTGTGGAATTAATTTTGGAGCTGCCTTGTGAGGAAGCTACTGTTTATGAGGAAAATTTTCCTGACGAACATTTATTCCTCATTTCTTCACATGATCCCTGGTACGGAGATATCATTATATATCTCTAGACTTTGAAGTTTCCACCTGCTTTCTCCAAACATGAGCGTAGAAAGTTACGTCACCTTGCCAAAAAATATGTTATTATTGGTGATACATTATATCGCAGAGGGGTTGACTCAATCCTTAGGCGTTGCTTAACTTTGGAAGAAGCTGAGTCAGTACTTAATGATTTCCATAGTGGAGCTTGTGGTGGTCATCTATCAAGGCTTGCAACAGCCCAGAAACTTTTGCGAGCAGGCTACTTTTGACCTTCAATTTTCAAAGACTGTATTGAAGCAGTCAAACGTTGCCATCCTTGTCAATTTTATACTCAGAAAATTCACGCGCATCAAGCTCCAATTTTTCCTGTTATCGCTGTCGGTCCATTTATGAAGTGGGGCATTGATTATACTACTTGTAATTTGCCTTCGGCAAGGAATCACAAGTACATCATTGCGGTCGTAGACTACTTTACGAAGTGGGCTGAGGTCATGCCTACTTTGAAAAATGATAGTGAGACAACAACCTTGTTTCTCTTCAACCAGGTTGTTTCATGATTTGGTATCCCAAGAGAGATTGTCATTGACCATGGCAGTCACTTCCAAAATCAATTGATGATCGAATTGGCTCTCAAGTTGGGCTTTCGGTAGGAGCATTCATCTCCATATTATCCTCAGGCCAATGGGCAGGTTGATGCCGTGAATATGTCCCTTAAGACCGTCCTGTAAAGGAAAATTGATAAAACTCGATCCAATTGGCACATCATGTTGTATCCAACACTTTGGGAATACCTAACCTCAGTTAAGACTGCCACTAGTTTTACTCCTTTTCAACTAGTTTACGGGTTGGATTCTATCTTCCCTATCGAATGTGAAATTTCGTCCCTTAAGCTAGCTGTTATCACCCTAAAATTTTTGTTTCTAAACTTTGGAAAGTTTGCCTTGCTTCTAATCATAGTCTTATAATAGGTTTTGAGTCATCTCATCTTAATAGTGTCTTTCTCTTTTCCAAATAAAGTTTGACAACCTCATTCCATGTCCTAGAAGCCTCACCATGTGTTTAGAAGTCATATCTCACATCATTTTGAAGAAATTTTGAAATTAGATACGAATCCACATTTTCGTAGAGCAGACAGTGTAAAAATCCTATTTTTTCCTATGAAATCACTGAACTAGGAGTTTTCATAGCGCGCTACGAAACCACTGAAAAAGCTTGTTTCACCATAAAAGACTTTGTTTTCTGCTTTTAATAGTCAACTTCCAGAAGGGTTCCTGAGCATCTGAGAACTCAATTTTGAGAACTGAAAGAGGCTTTTCTTCCTAGCATATGGAACTACAAAAACCTCTTTCATTTTCTTCAAATGCATTATGAGTTGGGAGAAATTTATGGTTAAACTTGCGCTACGAAACTGCTGAAAGCCAAGCTTTGTCTTCTCGTTTTAGCAGTCTTTTTCAAGATCAGTTTCTGGTCACAGGAAAAGCTATTTTGGAATTCTGAAGGAGGTTTCTCTTCATCAAATCTCTAGATACAATAAAATATGTCAATTTCTTCATAAGTGTTATCAGTTGGGAGATACTAAGCTTTCTTTGAAACCCTAATTTCAGAGAACAATTTTTTCCTGTTTTACATGTGTTTTTCAAGGACAGATTCTGGACAGCTAGACAAGTGTTTTTAAAAACCAAGAGAGGTTTTTGTTCTAGACAGCATGGAATACAAAAATGTCCTTCAATTTCATAAAATATGTCATGGATGAGAAAATAAAGGCTCTGTCCCACGTGCTAATTTTCAAGGATCCTAAACCTAAAAACAGGGAAACATGTTCCCTAATTTCTAGGGTTTATCATTCGTGGTAAGGTGACAACGTGGGAGGCTTCATCAAATTCGACCTCATGAGGTTGCAGCTGTCAAAGAATGCATTCAATGTTTAGTTAAGGTGGTTTACTCATAACAAGGAGTTGTACTCCTATTTGTATTAGGACTCTAAGACAATCAGTTAGCTGTCACTTATATTTAATAGTCTGTTTTATGGTTAGAATAGGTGTCAATAATAGAAATTCGAATTCTATTGATGAGGGATGAGGTGATCCATGTTGTAAATGCTATATATGAAGCACGAGGTTGAATTAGCAAAGGGTTGGAGACTTTTTGGCTCAGCTGCTGCTCTATGTGCAAACTGTGTATATTTTTAACCTAATGGAGAGTTTCTACTCAGACAACTCAAGATTCATGAAGAGTTCTTGTATGTTCTTGTTTTGATGGCATCTTCCAATATGTACATTGCAGTGGTGTTTACTTATGATACTCAGAACTCATCAATGATGCTCTGACTTCCTTCATAGATAAACTAACTGTGTTTCATTGTTTTATATTTGCATTTCTGCACTTGAACTCTATAATGCCTTGACTTCCATGCTAGGTAGAATGTTTTGGCTTCACTACTCAGGATTCAAAGAGAGTTTTTAATGTCCTATTGTCTCATGGCTTTCCTCTTTCACTTACTTGCAATGGTATGAATACATGTTACTTAGAACTCATCAATGATGCTCTATCTTCCTTCATGTATTTATAAACTATGTTTCCTTGCATTGTATCTTTGTTTTGTTGATGTATAAAGACTCTTTATGCCCTGACTTTCATGTTAAGTTGATCTTGCTGTGGTACTAAAAAATACTTTGACTCCATAGCCCAATGGTAGCCAGCCTTCATATTTCAACCTACAAACATATAAAATCACAAACCATAGAGTTAGCCATCTATCTGTATCTTTGATCAATATCATTAACCCTTTGAGAAAGCCCTCTCAGGCAGAGGAGGCTAAGCCTTAGCTAAAATATTGGTTTGAAATAGTTACACTGAGATAGTCTGATCAACAACCTATCAGGGTCCTATTTTGGTGACAACGTTTTGGTGCGTCTACCGGGAGTCTAAAGATTATTCATTCCCGAAATCAAGAAAGCTGAACTTCTGAAGGTAGCAGGAGCTCAGAAAGTTTTCGAAGTTGCAATCCACCTTGGCGACTCCACACATCAAATAACAAATTGGAAGGTGACTCCAATGCTAGAAGATCAGTAGCTTGATGAAGATTCAAGATGAGTTCCATTGTAAGAATGAATTCCAGGTATGTTGCTATGAATCGGTCTCATATCCCTGGTTTTCCAAATCCTATGCCAAAGGTTAATTGGTTAGATGATCTTCCAATATTTAGTGATGAAAAGAAAGACAATGCTGCTCTTCATTTGGTTAGGTTCCATATGCATGTACGCAGTCTCAAGGTTCAGTTCCCTGAAGATTGTCTCATGAAGATGTTTTGACCACTTTAGAAGGAAAAGCATGGTCTTGGTATAAAAGCTTGAAAAATGGTTCATTATATTCTCTTGCTGATTTCCATGATGTATTCTATGACATGTATAAAGAATGGAATCCTTCCTTATTGCTGGTCAAAGATTGCTGTAAGCATTCTTTTAGTCTTATTGAATATTTGGAGGATTGTTATGATGATGACTAATTTATGGATGAAGAAATTTTAGAGGCTCTTCATAACAATACATTTCAACAACAACAAGAAAGGATAACATCCCATGAAATGCAACATGAAAATCAATAGGGGTTTACTTATGAAAACCATGTTACATCCTCTGAGATTAATGTGAAGATGCAACAAACTTGCCAGTCTTTTGATCATAATGAAGATGAAAATAATTGCAAACACCAAGAAGAAATACTAGAAGAAATTTTTTATAACCCTCAGACAGAGGAAAAGGTTGATCATATATGTAATTCCTTGCAGCAGATTACTTCAAAGAATGATCATAATAGTGAGGAAAATTACATTGTCTCTGGGAATCATGTAGAAGGGTAGTTGGATAACATATCAAAGGAATTTTGTGTGGCTGAGAATCAGTTGTCTGAAGATATAGAATGTTATGAGAATCATCAAACTAATCATGTCTTTTTTGACCCTATAGCTGATTACATGGAAAAGATTTTCTGTTCAGATTTCCAGTTATATTTTTATCTTGAGGATCAGTTACATCTCATGCTACCTTGGTTATTTCAGTATCTGGTTTATTTTTGCTTCAAGCACAGTCAAAATATTCAAGTGTTAGATCAGATAGATGACTGGCTTCATTGGAAGTTTCATGTTCCTTGAGCTACAAGTGGAGATTTCAGCTGATAGGGTAGGTAGGAATGTGCAAATAAGCTTAGGGTAGGTTGAATGAGCATCTGTTTCAGTAGGTGTAGTTTGAATTCTTCTTACAGAAATCATTAGAGGCTTCAGGAGCAAATTGGGCAGAAGTTGAGAGTTTCATTCTAGAGGATGGATAGCGGCACTGGAGCTACAAGTTCTTAGTGTACCCACACCATCCCTAGTGGAGCCACTGTTATCACCCTAAAATTTTTGTTTCTAAACTTTGGAAAGTGTGCCTTGTTTCTAGTCATAGTCTTATAATAGGTTTTGATTCATCTCATCTCAATAGTGTATTTCTCTTTTCCAAATAAAGTTTGATAGCCTCATTCCATGTCCTAGAAGCCTCACCATGTGTTTAGAAGTCATATCTCACATCATTTTGAAGAAATTTTGAAATTAGCTATGAATCCACGTTTTCGTAGTGTAGACAGTGTAAAAATCCTGTTTTTTGCTACGAAATCACTGAACTAGGAGTTTTCATAGCATGCTATGAAACCACTGAAAAGGCTTGTTTCAGCATAAAAGACTCTATTTTCTGCTTTTACTAGTCAACTTCCAGAAGGGTTCCTGAGTAGCTGAGAACTCAATTTTGAAAAAGTAAAGACAATTTTCTTCCTAACGTAATTAAATACAAAAACCTCTTTCAGTTTCTTCAAATTCATTATGAGGTGGGAGATATTTATGGTTAAACTTGCACTATGAAACTGCTGAAAGCCAAGCTTTGTCTTCTGGTCTTAGCAGTCTTTTTCAAGATCCATTTCTAGTCACAGGAAAAGGTATTTTGGAATTATGAAGTAGGTTTCTCTTCATAAACTGGCTAGCTACAATAACCTATCTCACTTTATTCATAAGTGTTATCAGTTGGGAGATACTAAGCTTTTTTTGAAACCCTAATTTCAGAGAACAGATTTTTCTTGTTTTACACGTGTTTTTCAAGGATAGATTCTGGACAACTGGAGAAGTGTTTTTAAAAACCAAGAGAGGATTTTCTTATAGACAGCATGGAATACAAAAATTTCCTTCAGTTTCATAAAATATTTCATGGATGAGAAAATGAAGGCTCTGTCTCACGTGCTAATTTTCAAGGATCCTAAACTTAAAAACAGGGAAACATGTTCCCTAATTTCTAGGGTTGATCATCAGCAGTAAGGTGACAACGTGGGAGGCTTCATCAAATTCAACCTCATGAGGTTGCAGCTATGAAAGAATGCATTCAATGTTTAGTTAAGGTGGTTTAGTCATAACAAGGAGTTGAACTCCTAATTGTATTTAGGACTCTAAGATATTCAGTTAGCTGTCACTTCTATTTAATAGTATGTTTTATGGTTAGAATAGGTGTCAATAACAGAAATTCGAATTCTCTTGATGAGGGATCAGTTAATCCATGTTGCAAATGATATATATGAAGCAAGATGTTGAATTAGCAAAGGGTTGGAGACATTTTGGCTCAGCTGCTCCTCTATGTGCAGACTGTGTATATTTTTAAACTAATGCAGAGTTTCTACTTAGACAACTCAAGATTCATGAAGAGTTCTTGTAAGTTCTTGTTTTGATGGCATCTTCCAATATGTACATTGTAGGGTGTTTACTTATGATACTCAGAACTCATCAATGATGATTTGACTTCCTTCCTAGATAAACTAACTGTGTTTCACTGTTTTATATTTGCATTTCTGCACTTGAACTCTATAATCCCTTGACTTCCATGCTAGGTAGAATGTTTTGGCTTCACTACTCAGGATTCAAAGAGAGTTTTTAATGTCCTATTGTCTCATGGCTTTCCTCTTTCACCTACTTGTAGTGGTATGAATACATGTTACTTAGAACTCATCAATGATGCTCTAACTTCCTTCATGTATTTATAAACTATGTTTCCTTACATTGTATCTTTGTTTTGTTGATGTATAAAGACTCTCTATGCCCTGACTTTCATGTTAAGCTGATCTTGCTATGGTACTAAAACATACTTTGAATCCATAGCCCAATGGTAGCCAGCCTTCAACTTTCAACCTATAAACATATAAAATCAGGAACCATAGAGTTAGCCATCTATCCATATCTTTAATCAATATCATTAACCCTTTGAGAGAGCCCTCTCATGCCGAGGAGGCTAAGCCTTAGCTAAAAGATTGGTTTGAAATAGTTACACTGAGATAGACTGATCAGTAGCCTATCAGGGTTCTATTTTGGTGATAACATTTTGGTGTGTCTGTCGAGAGTTTGAAGATTATTCATTCCCAAAATCAAGAAAGCTGAACTTCTGAAGGTAGCAAGAGCTCAGAAAGTTTTGAGTCCGCAATCTACCTTGGCGACTCCATACATCAAATAACAAATTGGAAGGTGACTCCACTGCTAGATGATCAGAAGCTTGATGAAGTTTCAAGATGAGTTCCATTGCAAGAATGAATGCCAGATATGCTCCTATGAATCGGTCTCATATCCCTGGTTTTCCAAATCCTATGCCAAAGGTTGATTGGTTAGATGATCTTCCAATATTCAGTGATGAAAAGAAAGACAATGCTACTCTTCATTTGGTTAGGTTCCATATGCATGTATGCAGTCTTAAGGTTCAGTTCCCTGAAGATTGTCTCATGAAGATGTTTATGACCACTTTAGAAGGAAAAGCATGGTCTTGGTATAAAAGCTTGGAAAATGGTTCATTATATTTTCTTTCTGATTTCCATGATGTATTCTATGACATGTATAAAGAATGTCATCCTTCCTTATTGCTGGTCAAAGATTGTTGTAAACATTCTTTGAGTCTTATTCAATATTTGGAGGATTGTTATGATGATGATGAATTTATGGATGAAGAAATTTTAGAGGCTCTTCATAACAATACATTTCAACAACAAGAAGAAAGGATAACATCCCATGAAATGCAGCATGAAAATCAACAGGGGTTTACTTATGAAAACCATGTTACATCCTCTGAGATTAATGTATTGATGCAACAAACTTGTCAGTCTTTTGATCATAATGAAGATGAAAATAATTGCAAACACCAAGAAGAAATACTGGAAGAAATTTTTTATAACCCTCAGGTAGAGGAAAAGGTTGATCATTTATGTAATTCCTTGTAGTAGATTACTTCAAAGAATGATCATAATAGTGAGGAAAATTACATTGTCTATGGGAATCATTCAGAAAGGTAGTTGGATAGCATATCAAAGGAATTTTGTGTGGCTGAGAATCAGTTGTCTGAAGATATAGAATGTTATGAGAATCATCAAACTAATCATGTCTTTTTTGACCCTATAGCTGATTACATGGAAAAGATTTGCTGTTCAGATTTCCAGTTATATTTTTATCTTGAGGATCAGTTACATCTAATGCTGCCTTGGTTATTTCAGTATCTGGTTTATTTTCGCTTCAAGCACAGTCAAGAGATTCAAGTGCTAGATCAGATAGATGACTGGCTTCATTGGAAGTTTCATGTTCCTTGAGCTACAAGTGGAGATTGCAGCTAATAGGGTAGGTAGGAATGTGCAAATAAGCTCAGGGTAGGTTGATTGAGCATCTGTTTCAGTAGGTGTAGTTTGAATTCTTCTTACAGAAATCATTAAAGGCTTGAGGAGCAGATTGGGTAGAAGTTCAAAGTTTTATTCTAGAGGATGGATAGCGGCACTGGAGCTACAGGTTCTTAGTGTACCACAAGGGCACACTATCCCTAGTGGAGCCACTGCTATCACCCTAAAATTTTTGTTTCTAAACTTTGGAAAGTTTGCCTTGTTTCTATTCATAGTCTTATAATAGGTTTTGAGTCATCCCATCTCAATAGTGTCTTTCTCTTTTCCAAATAAAGTTTGACAGCCTCATTCCATGTCCTAGAAGCCTCACCATGTGTTTAGAAGTCATATCTCACATCATTTTGAAGAAATTTTGAAATTAGCTATGAATCCGCATTTTCGTAACACAGATGGTGTAAAAATCCTATTTTTCCCTACGAAATCACTGAACTAGGAGTTTTCGTAGCGCGCTACGAAAGCACTAAAAAAGCCTGTTTCAGCATAAAAGACTCTGTTTTCTAACTTTACTAGTCAACTTCTAGAAGGGTTCCTGAGCAGCTAAGAACTCAATTTTGAAAAATGAAAGAGGCTTTTCTTTCTAACTTACTGAGATACAAAAACCTCTTTCATTTTATTTAAATCATTTATGAGGTGGGAGAAATTTATGGTTAAACTTGCGCTACAAAACTACTGAAAGCCAAGCTTTGTCTTCTCGTTTTAGTAGTCTTTTTCAAGATCAGTTTATGGTCACAGGAAAAGGTATTTTGAAATTATGAAGGAGGTTTCTATTCATACGCTCTCTAGATACAATAACCTATATCACTTTCTTCATAAGTTTTATCAGTTGGGAGATACTAAGCTTTCTTTGAAACCCTAATTTTAGAGAACAAATTTTTCCTATTTTACATGTGTTTTTCAAGGACAGATTCTGGACAGCTGGAGAAGTGTTTTTAAAAACCAAGAGAGGTTTTTGTTCTAGAAAGCATGGTCTACAAAACCCTCCTTAAGTTTCATAATATATGTTATGGATGAGAAAATAAAGGCTCTGTCCCACGTGCTAATTTTCAAGGATCCTAAACCTAAAAACAAAGAAACATATTCCCTAATTTCTAGGGTTTATCATCAGCAGTAAGGTGACAACGTGGGAGGCTTCAAAAAATTCGACCTCATGAGGTTGTAGCTGTCAAAGAATGCATTTAATGTTTAGTTAAGGTGGTTTAGTCATAACAAGGAGTTGTACTCCTAATTGTATTAGGACTCTAAGACAGTCAGTTAGATGTCACTTGTATTTAATAGTCTGTTTTATGGATAGAATAGGTGTCAATAATAGAAATTAGAATTCTCTTGATGAGGGATGAGGTAATCCATGTTGTAAATGCTATATATGAAGCAAGAGGATGAATTAGCAAAGGGTTGGAGACTTTTTGGTTCAACTACTACTCTATGTGCAGACTGTGTATATTTTTAACCTAATGCAGAGTTTCTACTTAGACAACTCAATATTCATGAAGAGTTCTTGTATGTTCTTGTTTTTATGGCATCCTATAATACTTACATTGTAGTGGTGTTTACTTATGATACTCAAAACTCATCAATGATGCTTTGACTTCCTTCATAGATAAACTATCTGTGTTTCACTGTTTTATATTTGCATTTCTGCACTTGAACTCTATAATGCCTTGACTTCCATGCTAGGTAGAATGTTTTAGCTTCACTACTCAGGATTCAAAGAGAGTTTTTAATGTCCTATTGTCTTATGGCTTTCCGCTTTCACTTACTTGCAGTGGTATGAATACATGTTACTTAGAACTCATCAATGATGCTCTAACTTCCTTCATGTATTTATAAACTGTGTTTCCTTGCATTGTATCTTTGTTTTGTTGATGTATAAAGACTCTCTATGCCTTGAATTTCATGTTAAGCTGATCTTGTTGTGGTACTGAAACATACTTTGACTCCATAGCCCAATGGTAGCCAACCTTCATCTTTCAACCTATAAACATATAAAATCACAAACCATAGAGTTAGCCATCTATCCATATCTTTAATCAATATCATTAACCCTTTGAGAGAGCCCTCTCAGGCTGAGGAGGCTAAGCCTTAGCTAAAAGATTGGTTTGAAATAGTTACACTGAAATAGTCTGATCAACAGCCTCTCAGGGTCCTATTTTGGTGATAACACTAGCTGTAGAACTTCTTCTAAAGACATCTAGTCTCAATGAACGCCTCGTTCATTTGGAACATTTTGATGAGTAGCGTCGAGATGCAGTCATAATAAATGAAGCCCATAAGAAGAGGATTAAAACTCAATACGATAAAGCTATCTTTCCTCAGGTTTTTTCTGAAGGCAGCCTTGTCATAGTCTATGACCAAGACAAAGACGCCCTGGGGGCAGGCAATTTCAAATCTATGTGGGATGGTACCTTTATAGTCAAGTGTGTTTTGAAAAAAGTGACTTATGAATTAATATACTTTGAAGGGAATAAGCTAGCAGAGCCCAGAAATGGGCTCTACCTTAAGAAGTATTTTGCTTAAGCTTCGACCGAGCAATTGCTTATTTTTATATGTTGTACCTTTGTACATATCTGTCTGGCATTTTGTGATATCGATATTTTTTGATCTGCTTTGGCAGGTATTGATGGACAGTTCGATATATTTCGAATTCGCTAATGGTGCAAGTCGGCGCACTCAGAATCTTGCTTTTGCAGCTTGGGTGATTTATTATCCATCTGGACAGTTGATGGTGTCGAGGGGAGTATGTATTGGCCTTGCTTCGAACAACATTTCTAAATATACTATCATTCTTAATTTACTATCCGAAGAAATATCTTATGGGATTGATTCATTGGTAGTTTATCTAGACTCACAACTAGTGGTGTCACAGTTAAATAACACTTATCGGGTTCGCGATCCTTATTTATATCGCCAATTTTTGAGAGTGAGAGTGTCACAACCATCATTTATTTATATCACATATGTTCACATTCCACGATCTGAGAATTCATTAGCAGTCTCTATTGCTAATAAAGCATTAGATTGGCACATTATCATTCATAAAATTAAATAACATAAAAAAATAGAATCTATATATATATCATAAAATCGCCTGTATATAGATGGAGTGTTCAAAAATAATATACAAAATTGGGACAGGATGCCCTCAAAATTTGGGCTTATGCCCATAATCATGTCCAGTCATACATAGATCTATCTATCGAGCTGGCTCAGGATGAGTGGTTAAAAAGTTAACCACAGTGTTGGCTGCACGCCGAACTATCCAGACCCAGTCCCGTGGTACCCCTACCACACGGCACTGCATCTCCTCAGGAAGATCCTGTACAGCTATCATAGGCACATGGTGAGTTACTCTCACCAAGTTTCTCTTAACAACATAAAGCACTCTCTCTATCTCGGCTGTTGTCTCTTCAGCCCCTCTTCCACGATGCCTGTGCCTCGGAAATCCATCAGGTCTTACTAGACCCACATCTGGAACATGGTCATTATATTTTGTCAGTATTTTGTCTCATCAAAAATATTTTTTTTTAAGTTCATTTTATATAAAAAAATCCAAAAAAAATTAAAAAACTCACAAAAAGCTAAAAATTGTTACCTATGTCTCCCCATGCCGCATTTGGTGGTAACACTAAGTCTGGATCTCCTCGGAAATCCATGCCGGCATATGGGTAATTATCGACCACAATGATCTATTGATCCCACCAGGTGAAAAACTCTGTGCACATCACCGCCCCCAAGGTGCTTCATCAGGTCCTCCCATATACCCATTCATGGATCTATAGGGCTGCTGATGGACACTGATACTTTGGGATGTAGCCCAGGTACCTTCTCAAAGAAGAATGAACACAAGATGGTTCCATAATTTTGACCCTTCTGTATAGAGGTCAATTGACTCTTCATGTTAGTCAAAAGAGGCGTGCACCAGTCAAATATTGTGGTAAGACATTCTACTGCTAGGCTCATAGATACTCATGATGCCTGATGCAGGGAAGCTGATCCATTTACCCGTGCAATGGTAAATAGAAAAATCCTCAAGGATAGACTTTCCACATGTTTGATTGGAATTTGACTCCCAATCTTCTCTAGATGTCCAGGACAATATATATGGACATAGTCTTCCACCTAAAGACTACCTCTCGTCCTGCCTGTCGAGTGCACGACCTCCCCTCTTCGAGAGAGACCAATAATGAAATAGATATCTTTGACCTCAATCCGTAGAGGCATCTGGTCAAACATGAAAGTGTATTCCTCTGCGCTCTAGTAGTGGATCAAAAGTTCTAGCAAGCGCGTATTGGCTTTCATATTTGGCATTTTGAAGAATTTGAGTAAGCCACAGCCTCTCAGAGCATCCAATCCATTTAGATCATTCATTACCTCATTATCTATGATGGTATGCTATCTTTCCCTCCAAGTGATAGTCATCCTGCAAAAAATTGAAGTTTCAACTGTTAATTTATACGTTATAACTTTAAATCGCGTACACACAGGTTCCATTTACACACAGTCACGTGTAGGGCCGCCGTATATGCGGGTTACTCACATCCAACCCGCGTGTACGCTTAGTTGAATTTTTGGGCATAGTTTCCCATGGTCAAAAATTTGAAAAAACTTTTAAAAGATATCATAAAGAATTACAAGTAGGATTTGAGGATTACCTAGAGACTTTGGGGTGATTCGAATGGTCCAATTGTTCAGAGGAAAGCTTGCTTAGTTTTTCTCCATAGCTCTTTGCTCCAAACAGAAATGAAAAAACTGTGAGTCCAAAAGTCATTATATAACTTTGAAATTGCAAAATATTTTTTCAAAAATTGATTTTTTTCTCATGGATTTTTTGACCTATGGGCTTGGATTGTCGAGAGTGGGTTGTTTTTACAGGAAATTTTGGAGACTTCTTTGAGATGTTGTTTCAGTCCCATGATCATTGACCCGTCATGGCAGGTATCATTCTCTCACTGACATTTAGGTTAGGGAAAACAATTTTCTGCTACATCTTGCATACTAGCCTCCATTTAGCGATACATTAGCCATAGGGTCGATGCCATCGTATCTTGGTCAGCAAACCATTTTCACTCGCCGATTTTTTTTAAAATCATGATGCGATGGTACAGCCATCCTTTACATGGGTATCTTAGTTAGATCCTCGCTGACAATGATTGCCTATGCTGTTATACTAAGTAGGCTCGGGAGTCCTCTTTAGTCCTGCCATGACTGATGCGTTGAAGATACATTCTCCTTTCTTCCACGCTAACTTCTGGCCTTATACCTTAGAGGCTACTTTATGTTGAGTTGTAATGACGCATTGCATTTTAACTATTTGCACCTTTTGGCCTTGAGCCAAATTCACTTGGACTCGTGTTTAAGCCTCTTATTTGACCATGTCTTCTGCATAGTCAACCATGCAATCACTTAGCTTTTGCAACTTGACACATCCTTTTACCCATGGAAAGAGCATCCCTTTGAGTGCCCTTGACAAGTTTCACCTCCCTGCATTGAGCATAGGAATGTTCCCCTCTCAGGAATTAGATCATCTGTTTCTCTGACATTTGTTCTTTCCATTGTACTATAACATTCTTTTATCCTTTTTCCAACTTAAAAAAAGACAAAAAAAAATTATATATTCCAAAAAGAGTGGGAACGGGATGACATTTCCATATTTTGTTGGCAACTAGATTCAGGCATGTCACCCTTGAGCAAAGCACTCAAAAGAAAGTCTCTCCTCCATTGGGGTGGGATTTAGTTTGACATAGGAGTGCCTTAACCTTTTTATTGAGTCAGTACTCCTTCGATTGGTTACCTCTTCCAATCATATGGAGAGTTTTCTTATGCCTCTTGCATGACAAACTTATATAGAGTTATCATATGTTGCCATATAGTCATCATTGAGTCGTGCTTTTGTTCAAGGGAAGTAAACCTGAGTCGACCTCTCTGCAGTGTCTCTTGACCTATTTTTCGGTCGGCCATCCATGGTTATTAGTGTCATGTTCATCATCACATCAATTATATTGGTCCTTTTCTCGTGCCGGTTTGAGAAGGTCTCCATTGACTTCTTGCTAGTAGGTCTTGTCCTTATTGACTACGACAAATTTCTCTGAGGGCAGATCTAGAGCCGTACCCTAGACCCATTTTCATTATTGATAGGTCACCTTGTGCTCAACATCGATCAGTATCATGGGTCTTTGACTGAGTGGCTTCCCTTGTGTTCGACATCAACTTTCATTATCACACATTGGGATTTGTGGAGTGCCTTGGTTTCCATTTGACCCTATTGGTGTATTCCTCCCCTCTGTGTCAACTTTCATTATTGGTTGGCTCAGAGGGTTTCTATCGTGTGCTAGCTACATCTTGTGTACGCTGGAGACATGCTTCAGTTGGGTTACTGCATCCTTTTCATCTGATTCCTTCCACATTATTGGCCTACGGGTTACACTTGCGTTATATTGATGAATGATGCATTAATGCCTTCCTTCTAGCGAATCTTTTTCTATCGACTACAACTTATTTTCTTTGGGAAAAATATCTAGAGTCCATTTGGCAATACCTTGGGGTTTGCAGTCATCAGTGGAAGATTCCTTCGCTATCAACAGTGGGAAACAATCATTGTCTCCTGATTGATAGATTATTTCAAGTGTTCGACTTCAGCTCATGGATTCACACTTGTTAGATTGTACTGGGTACCTTGACTCTCATTATCATTATCGGTGAGTAGTCTTGCATTTATTAACGATATACATAAATGACTAGTAATCAAACGATGTCTCACGTGGTCGACCTCAGATCATTCATTCCCATTGTGTAGAAATGTATCGTGGTGGTTGATGAAGACCTCGGGTTGCATCAACATGTTTTGGTTCACTTTTCAATTGCTCCTGTCACTGCTAGTTGATACCATCCACCTTATATGTTGCAGTTC
The DNA here is from genome assembly GCA_031772625.1 of Pinus tabuliformis. Classification (NCBI taxonomy): domain Eukaryota; kingdom Viridiplantae; phylum Streptophyta; class Pinopsida; order Pinales; family Pinaceae; genus Pinus; species Pinus tabuliformis. Next base: position 98,795,487 of record CM062819.1, on the reverse strand, counting down.
TTCACAGCGACATCTTATATGCTGGCATCCGAGTTACGATGTAGTATCATTTTATTCCATCACGTTCATTTGGTACTACTGGGATAATTTTTTGACATCAGTAACCAGCTTCATCCTTCAGCATCATTGATCGTCTTCTTATATGTGATATTCAGACATGTACTTTTTCAATCACGATCAGATGATCCATTATGTACTTTCAGTTCCTTTATACTAGTATACATATTGGATCCACTTGTACTTGATATGTGGACATGCTTTACTTTCTCTGAGCATGGGTATGCCTGCCTCAGACAACAGTTTCTTTCTAATCTCTTTTGATGGCTTGGCAGGCTGAATTCTGGTGAATTCCTTCTCAGTCTCGGCATGATTCTTTCCATACACTTAATACATTTCGGCCATCATGTACCCCTTCTGACCTCATATATTAGGGGGCATCTGTTATAGCACCATTTACCACTCTTGGTATATATGATGCTTTGTTTATGGCCTAGGGCAACCCCTCCTTCCAGACTTGGTCCAAATATATAAAAAACAGTGTTTTATTCCATGTACGCTACTTTTCCCTGAGCTAAAAGCGTGTACATGCGGTTCAGTCAATACCCAACCCACGTATATGTATTAAAACACTTAAAAAATTAAATTTCCTTAATTTTGGGCGAAGTTCACAAGTTTTACCTGTTGATTACCTCCTATTGCCCATGGCCCAACTGTTTCCCAACTAAAAAACTAATTGGGAGAGGTATAAATATACCTCTATGGCAAGGCCTTAAGGAGGAGAAGAGATAGAGTTATTATATTGAGATCAATCTTGATTGAGTCTAATGAATCCCTGTGCCTCATGCACTTCCCCAAGCTTCAAGAAACCCTTGTTTCCTTGATTATAGATATCCTTCCTTTTGCTTGAGATACCATGATGTTGGTGATGGAAGAAGATTGTTGAAGGCTGGGATATGATGAATCCAGATGACGGTTCAGCTTGGAGCCAGAGAAAGACTAAGGTAAATTCCCTCCATGTTCTTTATAGCATACTGCAATAAAAGAAATGTTGTCTTGTTTCCGAAATTAACTATGTCTATGCATCAAATTATGTTTTAATTCATATATGAATGTTGTCTTGATTTATGATCAATCATTTGTTTATATGATATAAAGTCAATTTCATGAATATTCTTTACTTCTATACTGTTATGTATGTTCGATTTGAATGATTTTCAGGTTTAGAACATCGAGAGTTGCAGAGGGTCTGAACCCTACGGGACCTACTCGAATGAAGGAAATCTCGGTATGGTCACTCTTACGTAGTTTGATAATATAAGAATCTTGGCTGAGTTGTTTGAGTATTTCTTGTTGTAGTTTGCTTCTGCTCTATTGGGGTTCTAACCCAAAGCCCTAGGGTGCTTTCACCTGAAACAATGGGGAGGCCTTCATTTTAAATGGAATGAAAAGAGAAGAAGTACAAGCAGAGTTTACATAGACATCCTTATACCTCCAATATGGAAGATAGCTGCCAAATGGAGAGCCCAGCTCTAGAGACATATAGCATCACTAAAATCCTCGCAAAAAATCGTGCAAAAACACTTATTTGAACACCCAATTCTGATAAAAAGGCTTCCTGCACCTCTTGGAACCTTTAGATACTTGAGGCAAGGTTCTGGCCACCTGCTAGGAGAAGGTGCTACTAATCTGCAATGATCTTCTGAGAAATCCTGCAGCTTCTCTCCCCTTCTCACTGTGCGGATGCCTAATAATTTATTTGGCAGTTTTATAGAATAACACGTTTAGCTGAAATGATAAATTTAGATTGTTGGTTTCAACAACCGAGAACCTTAGTCCCTCAATAGTTCATAGGTAACAGCCTGTTTAAACATAGTAAAAACCACCAGAAAATAGCTCCCACAATATATTTCCCGCTCGATTCCTTAACTGCGCATTAAACACTTCAAACGATAGCTTTAACATGGAAACTTACATATTAACTGATTTAAACCAACGGACAAACCCAAGCCATTCCAACAAGAAATGAGTGATCTGTGATAATGGAGGACCCGACAGAATTATTAACAAAAACACATAAATTTTTGGATCCAAAAACCCCATCGCAAATCACAATAGACGGAATCGGGGTAGTACTTGTTATCGAGATAATGCGCAATGCAATGTGCAATATGTGATATCGTAATCGAAACCTGATCCTGCCAGGGCCAATTCTGCAATGTTGTTCCATTTGCGATTGCGATATGGATTATCGCATCGCAACCCGACTCTGTCGGGGCCAATTCATAAAACTCTTCCCTCTGCGATTGTGATATGCGATTATCACGTCGCAAATTTTCTTGCATGTGGCTGATTTGAAACCATTGTCCCTTGCCGCCTACAATATGTGATGTGCGATATCGCATCACACTCCATCTCTCATCAGGGTTGGTGCCTTAACCCGCAGACCTCTACCTTGTGCAATCAGCAAACTGCAGGGCCAATGGCACCTTGCCACTTAGCACTTCCCCATTCGCTGAAGAGTTTTGCCACGCCATTTCCTCTACCACCTGTCCAAGTCAAACTTGAACTTTGACTTGCTCTAACTTCTGCATACAATCTCGGATTCGAGTGTCATTCACACTTTGATTTGACATTAAGTTTGTAGAGATTCTTCCTTTTTGAATTTTTTAGCCTTTCTACCATGCCGCTCATACTTTTTAGAGATTGACTTGGATAAATTCTCCCCATTGAGAAGCTTTTGGTAATCCAAAATCATTAAAATAATCTACATCTGTTTTGTACATTGTCTGCACCACAAGTGTCCTAACAGGTCCATACTTCCTTATCCTTCACATTTGTCCTTCGGAGCCATAAGTGATGAGCCCACACCTACATCCTATGCAAACCCGTAGTACAATACTCTTGCAAATTACATGCTTAATTCTATGACCAATAACAAGCCAAGCATCCCATACTTGCCACGAGTTTATAGCACATAATCTGTGGTCAAGTTTACATAAAAATGGAAACAATACCCCAACTATTAATACAAGGCCAAACGTCATGGTTGCTTCAACAAGTGATGGAAAACACATCATCACTACAACACATGATTTACAAAAATAAGGCCAAACACTATTGTTGCTTCAACAAGTGATGGAAACACATCATCACTTTGAGAGTTTAAAATACAACACAAAATAAGGCTGAACAACATTGTTTCTTCAACAAGTGATGGAAAACACATCATCACTTTTACAGTTTAATACACAACACATGATTTAAAAACAAGGCCATGACATTATACCACACCTAGAAAAAACATCTTTCACCTTCAAAGTGAATGGGTCATCTCCTTGTGGTACATTTTCTCATTGAACAATTGTTTCACCTTGTTCGTGCACAGATGCTTTGTCCTTGTGACACTAGTCTAGATGGAGCCTCCGAAACGTGGCTCTTTGATGACCATATCTGTCACAATGACTACAATAAGTCTTCTTCTTCTAGATCTGCTTTACCTTCTTATTCTTTGCGTGCCTTGGAGAGGGTCTTTCACGGATCATCCTCTTTCGTGCTACTATTCTCCTCCAGCACTCAACAAACACATGATTATGCAATCCAGAGCAGGGTTGGACCTTCCATCACATATTCCAGAGATAACGATGCTAGGGGAAGATATAGTTCTCACATACCCTAATGCACATGTTGAGATGACGTATCTGCCTAGAGTTTGGGGAAAATGTCCTGCAATGACTCTTATGGTGATGCCATCTGATGCCAATGAGAGTGTACCCCTAGAGGCATGTTAACTTGGTGACAACCGGGAGGGGATCACTCTTCAGATAGTCTAGGGTTTCTCCCAACCCTAATATTTTCACTCTTACAGGAAGCCACCTCGACCGCATGCTTGTTCAAATATAGGACATCCATTGATCGCTATGTGTATCATGTGAGGATGAGTTTTAAAATCAAGAAAGGCCCTTAATGCATCATTGAAGCCATTAACCTTCGAAACCCTAAAAAAATCTTAAGTCCTATATCTAAAATAACACATGATGCATGAATGCAATACATGAAACGTGAATGGGTGCACTAGAGGGGTTGGATAGGCCAGGTCGCGGGGAGAGAAACCGATTGGGGGTCCTATCAAAACACTAACAGCTCGAGGTGAGTGGCGGGGTACCCAAAATTTTGAATATACCCAAAAATTTGGTTGGTGTTATAGCGGCTACAAGATTTGGCGAACTACTGGTAGAATTCAGTATCTCTGTCAACACTCCTGTAGTAGTTCGAGTGAAAAAAATGATGCAAGGGAATATGAACAACTGTTGTGGGCACCTCTTACATTTCCATGACCTTTGTAGATATGCCTTCCCTCGTGCCTCAGCTAGGTCTTGCCAGTCAGTAAACACCCAATTAACAGTTCACACATGTCGTAGTTGATGATGATGCAAAGAACAGGGTAGAGGGATTATTGTATTCAAAATTTTAAAAGTGAGTTTTTGGTGTTGCTCTGATCCAGGTGGATGTTGGTGGCCACCCACCTATCCCATTTGGATCCCCACAACTGTCTTTTTCAGTCTTTTTAGTTTCCTAAATTGTAGCACGATTTACTATTTTTAGTAGTTTTTCGGGTCCTGAACTTCGGGAGCCGTTTTGAGGCCCTAAACGACGTTTTTTTGGGAATCCATGGACCCATGTTGCCTCCCAAAGTGGTAGTACCCGAATAGATATTTCTAACGAGCTATCGTACGCGTCAAACTGAGATCGTATGCCAAAGTTATGACCCCGGGAAATTGCTGTACCAATTTACCCAAACGGGGCCCACAATTTGGCTTTTCATCTTCTAGGGTTAGGTTTCAGGATGTGAAGGGTTTTCCATTGTTTCTCAACAATAAATAGGCCTTCGAGCCTCATTGTAACACAGTTTGGAACAGTTCAGAGGCATGTAGCCGCCACATCTCTTCTCAGAGATAAGCTATCATCGCCCTAGCTGGTTTCTTTCCATTTCTGTTTGTAAGCATATTTCAGTATTTTACAGTAATGAAATGAAGTATTATTTCCGCTGCATCTTTGTGTATATGGTTATCTCTGTAATTTGTTGCGTTCCTGTTTAAATCCGGATCAGTGGTATCAGAGCGGTCTGCTTTTTCTCTGTTTTTCTTTGCATGTCCCCAACGAGGTCACGATATAAGGAGTTAGGGCTTGAACTAGTCGAACCTTTGCAAGACCAACCTCGCAAATCCCGACGGCCTCCCATGGCGGATGAGAATAAAGATGAGGGGGCAGGAGATCCTATCAAAATCTTGCTCGAAGAAGCGCTCGAGCAGCAAAGGAACGCGATGATGGATAGCTTTGCGCAGATCCTTCAGCGGCTACCCAGAGGCGACACATCGGCTTCCAACAGCGACTCTGGAAACGCCACACTGTTTAAGGTACAAGTTAATTTTGAAATCCCCATCTTCGAGGGTCAAATAGACGCAGATGCCGTAGATAAATGGTTAAATATGCTAGATGGGTATTTTTCTGTTCATGAATTTTCAAATCGGGAAAAGATTATTTTCGCTCTTCTCAAAGCAGCCCCCCACGTACGGGACTGGTGGGAAACCTACTGCGAGCAAAAGGATGAAAGTACAGGCTCACTATTTTCAGCCGCACCCACTTGGAATGACTTCCGGGATACCATCAAGGAGCAGTACTACCCTGTCGGAAGCTATGAGGACAAATACATCAAATGGACCACACTCCGGCAAGGATGAGACCAAGATGTGCCACATCTTTGACCACTACCAAGAAAGGCAACAAGCTCATATCAGAGACCAGGAAATTCATTTGTCTGGTTCACTCCAAAAATAAGGGGAAGATCGTTGCTACATCCATGACCCCTGCAAAGGGTTCCTCCATGCAGCAGCAGCAACAAAGGGATACAGTCATGACAAAACACAGGAACAACTTCTCCTCACCCACATGGGTACCACACAAGTTTCAGGTGGGCAACAAAGTCTGGTTGCATCGACAGAAAGAATGCCTTACCAGAACCCATCAGAAGCTCAGACCACTCCGACATGGTCCTTACAGCAGTACCAAGGCTATGGGGAATAATGCTTTGGAGCACATCATTCCTCCATTCCTTCGCCTTCACCAAATGTTCAATGTGGACCATCGTCGACCATGCTTCCCACCATCACTAGACACATCAGAGATTGCAGGACAAGTTCAGCAGATGGAGGAACTCAACGCAATGGGGACCATTGCTTCCTAAGGGGGGAGGAATGATCCAGGTGGATGTTGGTGGCCACCAACCTATCCCATTTGGACCCCCACAACTGTCTCTTTCAGTCTTTTCAGTTTCCTAAATTGTAGCACAGTTTACTATTTTTAGTAGTTTTTCGGGTCCTGAACTTCCGGAGCCGTTTTGAGGCCCTAAACGACGTTTTTTTGGGAATCCATGGACCCATGTTGCCTCCCAAAGTGGTAGTACTCGGATAGATATTTCTAACGAGCTATCGTACGCGTCAAACGGAGATCGTATGCCAAAGTTATGACCCCGGGAAATTGCTGTACCAATTTACCCAAATGGGGCCCACAATTTGGCGTTTCATCTTCTAGGGTTAGGTTTCAGGATGTGAAGGGTTTTCCATTGTTTCTCAACAATAAATAGGTCTTCGAGCCTCATTGTAACACAGTTCGGAACAGTTCAGAGGCATGTAGTCGCCACATCTCTTCTCAAAGATAAGCTATCATCGCCCTAGCTGGTTTCTTTCCATTTCTATTTGTAAGAATATTTCAGTATTTTACAGTAATGAAATGAAGTATTATTTCCGCTGCATCTTTGTGTATATGGTTATCTCTGTAATTTTTTGCGTTCCTGTTTAAATCCGGATCATGCTCCACTGCCAGTGGGCCTAGATAGTACCCCGGTGGAGTCACTTCAAGAAATCACAAATGTTGCTCCATTGCCAGCAAGCCTGGTCAGTACCTCGGCGAAGTCATTGCATTACCTCTCTACACAGGAAACCTTTCTTTATCCTTTAAACTTTATTTGGTTTCATTTTCTTTTACGTGTGAATTTGCACCTATTTCTAGGCGTTCATTGCATCAGGGAAGATGAGGGATCCTGACCTATTTTACGAGCAAGAGAGTTTGTTTCTTATTTGACAGAAACTAAGAGATATCCTGATTTAGGTTTTCCCTTATGCCAAAATTCCACATCTCATTTCCAGTTAGAAAGTGAACAACAAACACAAGTCATGGAAACAATCAAGACCCCGCTTGGCATGAGGTTCAGGTTATGAGTATAGGTCATTCAAACAAATTAGGGTTCCCCATGAGCAATCTGTTATTATTTCCCTTATTAATAAATTAGACTCATAGGGGAGCTATACAGGATGCAACTTTGAGGAATGGTTCCAAGAGAGGTTACTCATCGGTGTAACCATCACAACTCCACACCATCATAAGGGCTAGGGTTTCCGCTCTTGGGTTAAGTTGACCAGGAAACTCTTGTAGGGATTTCAAGTAGGTGTGAAGAGATGAATCATGCATTTTGAGGCTAGAGCAAGAGAAATAGGTGTGAGAAAGTTATTCATAGCACCACAGGTGTGAAAACTTCAAGTTCATGAAGGCTCATGCAGCGACATGCAACATAGAGGAAATTTCCAGGCTAGGTCAAAGGTGAGTGTGTGCGAAGTGAGAAGGAAAGTGTATGATGCAACGTAGTAGATACGGCTAATGACACAATGTAATGCTATGTGCAGAAGAAATCAACTAATTTCTATTAACTAACTAATGTAATGCATATGCAAAGATTTAATGAATTCCATGCAACAATAGACAAGCAGGGAACTAACTACCTATAGTAGAGAAAATTAAGCATAGCAATTTTAAATCATAAAGAAAATTCTAATCAACCAACTAATAAGCAAAAGTAAAACCTAACCAGTCTAAACCCCAAATCCTAATCCATCCAAAGCGTGGGTCAGGTTATGTGAGATCAAACTTCCAATGCAACCACCATAGTAGTTCCTGACCTGCAAGAACAAAGATGACAACAATTAGAATTTGTGAGAAGAGTTGTGAAAAAAATAAAATGCTTACCTGTAAATTAAACACAATAGAAAGAAAACCTCATCTACTTGTGGGGAAACCTGCCAGACATGACCTTTCCAGGTAAATCGCAACCTAATATTGGTAAACCGAAGCACAGGCATGAAATTTATAGTCATCGAGCCATGGCATACATTCATTTATGCTTAACCCTGAATCCAATGCAAGTAAGGAAAGATGTTGCTAGCCAGTAAAGGAATATGCCAGATGAATCTAATGAGCAACCTTATCATGATGTAGAGGATGATCAACTTGATAACCCTGAAAAGCGGGGCCTCTGTCAGGTGTAACTGAGATCCTTGAGGATTCAAACACAAAAACCCTAATTTCAAAAACCCTAGTTTGAAATTGTTCATAAACTTCGTCAAGGACATGAGGACCTAACATAACCATCAACAAAAGCTGAAGTGCCTCATCGTCTTGGCCAATATTTAAACCTTCAAATGACACACCATCAAACGTTAGTAGCTTCGTCACGTTTGTAGGTGAGTGCATATGGTTATCGTTTGTCGTGACTAGACAATTATCAGTGAAGATATTGTGGATTGGATCTGATGTCTTAATATTGATAGGTGGGCGGCTCGATAAATCAGATTTTTTAGATACCCAAAAATTAAATGAATCAACCAAAGGAGTCTTAGGGAGAGGGGAGGTTGGGAGATATGCACTTTCCCATAAATGAGATTGTAAGACATCATTTGATTGTGTATGTTTCAAGACTGTATGGGTTGGGAAACAATTAAAAATATTCGAGATAATGGCTAGAGCACTCCCTTTAGTGAACAAATTAGGGTATAGAGGTCGATGAACATCAGTTAAAAGGTGATGGAAATATTTTCTCATAGAGACATTGCTCGAATTAGAGGATTGTTGGCATTATGATGCATGTGTTGTACTTGATGGCAAACAAATCATAGAAGATCAACTCACTTATATATATCTAGATGAATCTACGGAAGAGATATCAGATGACAATTCTCAGTATGACAAGTCCAAAGGGGGAGATTGTTGGCATTATGAGACAAGTGTTGTCCTTGATGGCAAATCACACAAATGATAAATTATAGTGCAACAAATTTATTTGATAAATTATAGTTCAACAAAGTTTTCTTCCATGTAGAGAAAAGTTCACGCACTTTTATGCAGAGAAAATTTTATTCCATGTAGAGAAAAGTTCACGCACTTTTATGCAGAGAAAAGTTTATTCCATGTAGAGAAAAGTTCATGCACTTTTATGCATAGAAACGTTTATTCCATGTAGAGAAAAGTTCACGCACTTTTATGCAGAGAAAAGTTTATTTCATGTAGAGAAAAGTTCATGCACTTTTATGCAGAGAAAAGTTTATTTCATGTAGAGAAAAGTTCACGCACTTTTATGCAGAGAAGAGTTTATTTCATGTAGAGAAATGTTCACGCACTTTCATGCAGAGAAAAGTTCCCTTCATGCAAGAGAAAAGTTCACGGACTTTCATGGTTGGTTCATGGTATTATTCCGACATTTTTTGATCCTATGGTTTTGGTCCGTGGTATTGCATCCAAAATTGTTGATCCCAAGTATTGGGTCCGTGGTATTGTGTTATTATGGTTTTGGACTGTGGTATTGTGAAAAGCCTAAGACTATAAAAGAGGAAGGAGATCATTTGGCAAAGCATCTTCTGAATTATTGAATATCTGATAAAGTGCTAGATCTGGAATATTGTGATTGAGTTATGGTGCAGATCTGGATCTGAGTGAAGAAGGAACCTAAGTGTAAGGAGAAGGATAAGTTCTATTGATGGGTCAAAACCTTAAGGCTGGAATAGTGGTATCTCTCTATGATTTTGATCTGTGGTATGTGGCACACGCTTGATCTATAAATCTAATAATCTGGGTTAACTAAATATTTGAAAGAATGAATTTATAGATCTGAATTATTGATGGATGTACACATGTTATGATCTGGGTATACTGCAAAGTTATAAGGAAATATTTGTAGATCTGTATACGGGTTGGCTTTGGTGAAAGCATTGATTCAGTATTGGATAAATCAGAGATTGATGATGCTAGTATAGTTGATGGGTTTTTGATGTTCTTGGATCTAGTCTGAAAATTAATGAAAAGTGGTCCTTGAAAGAAAAGAAGTAGGGGGTTGTAGCTCCCTTCCAGGAGAGACTGGAAAATGAGAGAGAGAGTTGTAGCTCTCTGCAGGTTGTAGCCTGCGTACTGGTAAAGGACTGCACCAGTACAAAATTATTGTAAAATGAGTTTCTTATTAAAAGAAGATAGAGACATATTGCAGCAGGTGGTTTTCACCCACATTGGGTTTCCACCTTATATCTGGTGTTCTTTTGTGTGACTATTTGCTTTTCTTGTTCCTGCTCATTATTTTATGATACTGACATACAAAGTAATGATCAATATTTGAAAAATTATTCAAAGTATAAATAAGGAAGATATATTGAAAAGAATTTGATAATACTGATTCACCCCCCGTCTCAGTATTATTTCCAACAATTGGTATCAGAGCAGGTCCTTTGGTAGCAGCTTGATCGCTTGAAGGAGATCCGTGGAACTATGGGAAAGAAGCTTAAGAAGAAAGCACCTAAGAAGAAGAAGACATTTCAGAAGAACTATGACAGTGGGAGAATCGATTGGGGCTTAGGTGTAAGAATCTCTTCAGATTCAGAATCAGATTCAGAATCATTTCAGAATGAAGATGAACTATCAGGTACGAATTTGCTATCCTCTGATGTTCCAACTATCTATCCATTTGGAAAGGATGGAAGTGATAGCGAAACAACTGAATGTGCTCTTATGGGTGAGGAAGAAGGATATCAAATAGAAACAGTATTTAGAAGGCTTACAGACAAAATCAAAGATCAAAAAGATCTATTGAACAAAAGGGAATGTGCTTTCAAAGAAGAAGTTACCAAACTAAAAGCTCAATCAGAGGAAGGAAACAAGGTAAGAAAGTTACTCAAGGACAAGGAAAATCAATGTCAAAAGTTGCAGGGTGAAGTGACATCATTAAGAGATGAAGTCAATGAAAGAAGCACAACCATCAAGAAACTCAGAGATAGATCCAGTTACTATGAAAGTCTTGAAGCCACGATCCGCTCGCTAAAGGAAGATCTTGAAGAATCAAAGAAGCAGAATAAAGATCTACTCCAAGCTATTGAAAAATTGGTAAACAAAGTTATCAGCTTAAAATCTCAACTGGAATGTGCCTTCAGAATTCATCAAATGCAGCAGCATCTGAATGAAGAACAAGAAAAGGAGATTCTCAAACTAAGGCATCAGTTGGAAGAAGGAAGGAAAGTTGAAGAAGACATGAAGAAGCAATGTCTAGAAAAGGAGGAACAACTTCAAGTTGAGGTAAATATCTTGAAAGGTAAATTAGAAGAAAAGGATAAACTGTTGAAATTTCAAGATAGTACTAAAGCCTTGGATGATATTCTTAGTAGTCAAAGGTCTCCTGCTATCAAGACTGGTCTTGGTTTTCATGAATTTTTTGAAGGTGAATCTAGTTCACAAGGTGAGGCAAGGAACTCTAAAGAGAAATCTAAAATGATCAACAAGGAGATGAAAGGTCAACCCCATCAACAATCAAGGAAAGAGACTCCTCAAAGAAAATCTTTTACTCCTCCTATGAATAATGTTGAATGTTATGTATGTCATAATCTTGGACATGTTGCAGCTAGATGTGGAAGAAGAAGGGTTCAAGACCATCATGCAGAAACATCATCACATTCAAGGTACTTTAATGGATATTGCTTTGCTTGCAATATGTTTGGTCACAAAGCTGCTGATTGCTACAGGAGAAATATGAAACATGTAAGATGTTATGCATGTAACAAGCTTGGACATATAGCAAAGGAATGCAGGAACAAAGCACGGACATCACACCAAAAGGAGAAAACAACATCACACTTGAAGATATGGAAGAAGAAGGAAGTACAGTCAGAAAGATGTGGCACAACACAATGTACTCAGACACAGCACAACACAGACATAACAGACTCAGAGGGAGCTGAAAGCATAAAACTTCAGTGTCCTGAATCTTATACGCAGGTTCCATAAAGGGAAGTCGCGTATATACGCGAGTTGGATACTGCACAGTAGCGTATATGATTATCTGAAGAAATGCAGTAGGGACAGGTTCAGGAAAAGGATTTGTTATGATTCAGTCCATTATTTTCTCTGTTTGATAATGTTTACAGTCTGCTGAGGATGTGTGGAAATGTCTTGATACTTGTAAAGATGTTTAGAAGGATCCTAACTTGATGATGATGATGTCTTGATGCGATATATGCATGTTCAGATATAACAGTGAACAGATGGCACAGGTTGAGGGGGAGCATATGCCTTTAATAATGCATTGTTGGCATTATGGTTAATAGTCCTTGATGATGATGTTTATATGGCTAAATGATATATCTTGCTATGATGTGGTTATGAGTTGTCCATGATAAAATCTCATATGATTCTTGGGGTTACATAGTTGATGTTCAGATTGTATTTGTGAATTGATTCTTAGATGGTGCATATATGATGCTTACATGGTGATCTTCAGAAGTACAAAGCTTGAATTCACATCTTCTTTACTTGATGATGAGTCACTCATATGTCATTGTCGTCATATGCATTAAGATCGTATATTACAGTTATGATGCAGGATTCCTATTGTTCTTGGCACATATATGGATGAGGATTGTTGGCTAGATACATGGATGATTATTCAAAGTTGCATTGTTGGAGACATGATGATGATGAGTTCTTACCTATATGATGATAGAATTCTGTTCAAAGGGATGAATTGATGCAGACATACCTTGTTATAGGTTGATGACTTACAGGACATTTACAGGTTGGTGATCTGGAATTGGCTGTACGCGAGTTTCATAAGGAGTATCTGCATATATACGCAAGTTTCTGTGGATACAGTCGCGTATATGTTGGTTTGAATAAAATCAGTAGGCCAGACTGTGGGTGAGAAGAGTCTGATATGGGTCTGAGAGAGACCATCTGGCACAGGTTCAAGGGGAGCAGATTAACTTCTAATAATGCATTGTTGGCATTACCTTAGAAGCTCTTGGTTCATGTACACAAGCTGTTTTGGTTAAAACAGGTGCAGAAGGAGAACATAAGGAGATCATGGTTGCTGATCTGAAAAGTGTTTGACAGATGCTGCTCCTATCAGTTATTGGTGACTTTCATAAGTCTTGCTCTAGATATTTTGTCTCTATGTCATGTATCTCTTTTATGGTGTCAAGGTCAGGTAACGACCTATATTGGTTTCCCCACTATGCCTAGGATGAAGATGTAATGCTCTTGTTTTATCTTTTGATGTATCCCCACTTGGTTGGGTGGATGAGTCAATTCTAGTATATCCCCACTTGGTTGGGAAATGGATGTATGTATGAGTCCTTGGTGATAGGAAGGTCATTTATGATAGAGTCATGTTCTTCTTGTAAAACATCTTTTTGCAGACCTTGCTTATAGACAGGGGGAGCATCAACAACACACTTCAGCAGAGCAGAGACTCAGCATGTACTCACTGGGAGCATGGACAGATAGGTACACCTTGGCATATACAAAGGGGGAGCTCATTCAGAAATTTCAGCAGGCACTCAGGGGAGTATGGACAGTGGAATGTTCAGCAAAGGAAGAGAATATCTTGGTCCGCTCTTTGCCCTTGATGTCAAACGGGGAGAGTGATTTGGTGTTGTTGCCATCAAGTCCAAAGGGGGAGATTGTTGGCATTATGATGCATGTGTTGTACTTGATGGCAACCCACTCATAAAAGAACATCTCTCTTATTTATATCTAGATGAATCTACGGAAGAGATATCAGATGACAATTCTCAATATGACAAGTCCAAAGGGGGAGATTGTTGGCATTATGAGACAAGTGTTGTCCTTGATGGCAAATCACACAAATGATAAATTATAGTGCAACAAAATTTATTCCATGTAGAGAAAAGTTCAAGCACTTTTATGCAGAGAAACGTTTATTCCATGTAGAGAAAAGTTCACGCACTTTTATGCAGAGAAAAGTTTATTCCATGTAGAGAAAAGTTCACGCACTTTTATGCAGAGAAAAGTTTATTTAATGTAGAGAAAAGTTTACGCACTTTTATGCAGAGAAGAGTTTATTTCATATAGAGAAATGTTCACGCACTTTTATGCAGAGAAAAGTTTATTTCATGTAGAGAAAAGTTTACGCACTTTCATGCAGAGAAAAGTTCCCTTCATGCAAGAGAAAAGTTCACGCACTTTCATGGTTGGTTCATGGTATTAGTTCGATAGTTTTTGATCCTATGGTTTTGGCCCGTGGTATTGCATCCAAAAGTGTTGATCTCACGCACTTTCATGGTTGGTTCATGGTATTAGTCCGACAACTTTTGATCCTATGGTTTTGGCCCGTGGTATTGCATCCAAAAGTGTTGATCTCACGCACTTTCATGGTTGGTTCATGGTATTAGTCCGAAAATTTTTGATCCTATGGTTTTGGTACGTGGTATTGCATCCAAAAGTGTTGATCTCACGCACTTTCATGGTTGGTTCATGGTATTAGTCCAACAGTTTTTTGATCCTATGGTTTTGGACCGTGGTATTGAGAAAGGACTAAGGCTATAAAAGGGGAAGGAGATCATTTGGCAAAGCATCATCTGAATTATTGAATATCTCATAAAGTACTAGATCTAGAATACTGTGATTGGGTTATGGTGCAGATCTAGATCTGACCTAAAGAGGGATCTCACCAGTTGATGGAAAACAAGATCTAAGGATAGATTGGGATCAAATGGTTTGAAATGAACTATCTCTATATATTTGATTATGATTATTCTAGATCTATATACTGACGCTTGTAATGATCTGAACTGGGTATATCTTGAGTTTAAAATCGCTGCAAGTCATGTTTGAATATTTATAGATATGTACGTGGGTTGGCTTTGGTGTAAGCGCGTATGTATGCAGGTTTGGTTCATTGTAGTAGCGTATACAATTTGAGCTATGATATTTGAAGTCACAGGTGGTTCTGGTTGTTGATGGGTTCTGATGACAGTTTAAAGGTGTCAGTATTCCGCATATCCTGTTTGGTTGATTGTGTTTAGCTTCAGTATTGATGGATGAGAACTAATATTGGATCAGGATCATAATGACTCATATTTATGTGATCTGATGGACTAGATCTGGGTGCTAACACATATATTATCCTTGTATATGTATTGATCTGGTGTTTGGGTGATTCAGAAGATTGATTGATTATGTGCTTCAATGATATTAATGGGTCCAGTATGAAAAATGGATGAAACATGGCCTTTCAGATTATGTGTTGTGCTTCAGGAGTATCCAGTATGAAAATGTATGAAACGTGGTACTTGGAGGAGAGAAGATTGTAGGCCAGCGCCTATGTACTAGTATCTTAGCTAGTACAAGAGCTAAGGGGGTGGCAGCTCCTTTCCAGTAGCAGTTGAAAACTTTGGAGCATTGTAGCAGGTAGCAGCCTGCGTACTAGTAAATGGATCGGCTAGTACAAGAACTATGGGGGTTGTAGCTCCCTTCCAGGAGAGACTGGAGAACGAGAGAGGGTTGTAGCTCTCTGTAGGTAGAAGCCTGCGTACTGGTATAAGACTGCACCAGTACAGAAATATTGTAAAAGGATTTTCTTATTAAGAAGAAGACTGAGATGACTTGCAGCAGGTGGTTTTCTCCCACATTGGGTTTCCACCTTATATCATGGTGTTCATGTGTGTGGCTTATGTGTGATGATCTGTTCTATTTTACTGCACCTTTTTACTGTTAATATGGTTGATAATGTTCTAATGCACTCATTAAGGATCAAATAACTAAATCATAAGAAGTTGTGGAAGTCGCATATATGAATCTGAATATGGAAATGAAAAAGTTTTATTGATGTGATAATACTGATTCAATGGGCAATGTTTCTCTTGCCATAACTTCGGTCACAAAGAAGCTCAATTTGTTGCATATAAAACAATCATGACTAGAGAAGCTCAAAAACAAAGAAGTATGATCGGGATTACAAAAAGGACCTATAACAACTTTTCGGCTCTTGAAAATGAAGTTGAATGTTCTATTTGCAATAACTTTGGTCATGAAGATTTTGAATGCAGGAGCAGGTTTCAGCAGACAAAGGAACAAGCCTCAAGCACCAGAACATGGAGAATAAAGGAACCACAAACAGAAAGATGTGGGATAGAATTTTATGCAGAAGGACAAGAAAATCTATGGTACATTGACAGTGGATGTTCGAAACATATGACAGGTGATAAAGAAAAACTTGAATCATATTCTGTTTTAGAAAAAGGAAAGAAAGTTTCTTTTGGAAATGATACTCCTGCAGCTATAAAAGGAATAGGCACGGCTCAGTTAAAAGAAAAGGTCAAAGCTGGAAATGTTTTGTATGTTGATGGATTGAAGCATAATCTTCTAAGTGTCAGCCAGATGTGTGATCAAGGAATCGAGGTGATATTTAGATCAAACAGATGTCGTGTTCGTGATCTTGATACAGGTAAAACAATGATCAAAGGTAGAAGAACTCCAAATAATCTATACATATTTGAAGAAGGACAACAACAATGCTATTTGAGCAAGGATGATGAACACTGGTTATGGCACCGGAGGCTGGGGCATCTAAGCTTTTCACAAATAAGGAAAGCATGCAAATATCAGGCAGTTCGTGCTCTTCCAGATATCAAAATTCCAGACAACACCATATGCAAATCATGTCAGTTTGGAAAGCAAACCAGAACTAACTTTCCAGAGAAGGAAGGATCAGCTAGCATGCCTCTTGAGCTAGTCCATACAGATGTATGTGGTCCATTTAGGAAAAGGACACCTCGAGGAGAAGAATACTTGATATTATTCATTGACGATTTCTCCAGGTTTGTTTGGTTAGGACTTATGAAGCACAAAGACGAAGCATTCGAGAAATTCAAATCCTTCAAAGCCTTGGTTGAAAATGAATCAGGTTACGAAATTAAGTGCCTTAGGTCTGACAGAGGTGGGGAGTTTACCTCAAATGAATTTTTCGATTTCTGTGAAGAAAATGGGATAAGAAGAGAATTCTCTACAGCTAGAACTCCTCAGCAAAATGGAGTGGTGGAAAGGATGAACAGAACAGTCCAACAAATGGCTCGTGCTATGCTAGATGAGTCTGGAACTCCCACAACTTTCTGGGGTGAAGCCGCATATGCTGCGGTTGTTATTCTCAACAAAACAAATGTCCGAGTGAACAACACTCAAACTCCTCATGAGCTCTGGTATGGTGAGACTCCTTCGGTAAAGCACTTCAAAATATTTGGGAGCAAATGCTATATTAAGAATACTGATGAGCAACTTGGCAAACTTGAACCTAGAGCAGATGAAGGCATTCTTCTTGGTTATTCTCCACACAACAAAGCATATAAGTGCTACAATAAAAGACTTGGAAGAATTGTTGACAGCATTGATGTAGTGGTTGATGAAAAGGGATACATTCCTAGGCAAGTAAATCATGAAAATATCGAAGAAGATGAAGACTACCCTCAAAGACAGAATGATGAAGAAGAAGAACCTCAAGAAGCACCAGAGGAACAGATAAGGATAGAAGAGAAGACTCCATCCCGGTACGTTCAGAAGAATCATCCAGAATCTCAGATTTTGGGGCAGAAAGAAGCAGGTGTACAAACAAGAAGAAAAATTGCAGAAGCTTCAAGCTATTTGGCATTGCTCTCCTCCACTGAACCACAAAATGTAAAAGAGGCATGCAAAGATGAATGTTGGGTCAAAGCAATGGATGAAGAACTTGAGCAGATCGAAAAGAACAACACTTGGGAATTGGTTCCTAGACCAAAGGATAAGAATGTTATAGGGATAAAATGGGTCTTCAAAAATAAGTTGAATGAAAATGGGGAAGTAATTAGAAACAAGGCAAGACTTGTTTGTAAAGGGTATGCACAGCAAGAAGGAATAGATTTTGAGGAAACTTTTGCTCATGTTGCAAGACTTGAGGCCATCCGAATGTTCCTTGCTCTCTCAAGCTTTAAAAAGTTCAAAGTATTTCAAATGGACGTGAAATCAGACTTTTTGAATGGAGACTTAGAAGAAGAAGTATACATTGAGCAGCCAGATGGGTTCATTCTTGGAAATGATCCAAATCTTGTATGCAGACTGAAAAAGGCTCTCTATGGTCTTAAACAAGCTCCAAGGGCTTGGTGCTATCGTTTGGACAAATATCTTCATCAACAAGGTTTTTCAAAAGGATCAGCAGATAGCAATCTTTATATAAAAATTGAAAATGACAAATTGCTAATACTTGTTGTGTATGTAGATGACATTATCTTTGGCAACAATGAAGAATCTATGAGTCAAAGCTTTGCCTTGGTGATGCAGAAAGAATTCAAAATGTCCCTGCTTGGAGAATTGACATATTTTCTTGGCCTGCAAATCCAACAAAAGGAAGGAGGGATATTCTTGTCTCAAACCAAGTATCTCAAGCAGATTTTGAAGAAATATGGCATGGGAGATGCAAAACCAATATGTACACCCATGGTCACAGGATGTAGCCTCAGTGAAAATGATGAATCAGCAGCACTACATCAACCAACCTACAGATCTATGATTGGAAGTCTACTTTATTTGACAGGCACCCGACCAGACATCATGCATGCAGTGGGAATAGTTGGAAGATTTCAGGCAAATCCAAAGGAAACTCATCTTCAGGTAGTAAAGAGAATCTTCAAATATCTTCAAGGGACTCAAAATTATGGCTTATGGTATCCTAGAGATACAGATCTCACACTTCATGCTTATACTGATGCAAATTGGGCCGGAAGCGTGGATGACAGGAAAAGCACAAGTGGTGGTGCATTCTTTATGGGTTCCAGATTAGTATCTTGGTTCAGCAAGAAACAGAGTTTGATTGCCTTGTCTACAGCTGAAGCAGAATATGTTGCTGCTGCATCTTGCTGCACTCAACTCCTTTGGATGATGCAGACCCTGCAGGATTTTCAAATCACTTGTACACCACCTTTCTCCATCTTATGTGATAATACAAGTGCAATCAGCATTTCAAAGAACCCAGTCATGCACTCAAAAACCAAGCACATACCAATCAAGTATCACTTTCTCCGGGAACAAGTGCTTGAACAAAAGGTCAAGTTGGAGTATGTTCCTTCTAAGGAACAGGTTGCTGATATACTCACTAAACCATTGCCTAGGGAGACCTTTGAATACCTCAGGAAAAAGCTGGGGGTCGTTGATGTATCATCTTGTTGTTGAATCTCTTCTGATTTTTGGTTGTACGCAAGGTTCATCTGAATTATATGCGTACATTGGTCGAAGATCGAATGGCACATGTTCAGGGGGAGCATATCATGCATTGTTGGCATTATGGAGGAAGTACAGAAGGAGATCATGGATGCTGGTCTGAATATTGCTGCAATACGTCTCTATCTCTTTCTTGGAGAACATCTTTTGCAGATGTTTCCTACAGTTAGGGGGAGCATGAACAGCACAATTCAGAAAGAGCAGAGCTTTCAGCATGTGGCATGAACAGATTGGTACACGTTGGCATATACAAAGGGGGAGCTCATTCAGAGATTTCAACAGGTACTCAGGGGGAGTATGAACAGCGGAATGCCTTTCTAGGAAAGAGAATATCTTGGTTCGCCCTTTGCCCTTGATGTCAAAGGGGGAGAGTGATTTGGTATTGTTGCCATCAAGTCCAAAGGGGGAGATTGTTGGCATTATGATGCATGTGTTGTACTTGATGGCAAACAACTCATAGAAGATCAACTCACTTATATATATCTAGATGAATCTACGGAAGAGATATCAGATGACAATTCTTAGTATGACAAGTCCAAAGGGGGAGATTGTTGGCATTATGAGACAAGTGTTGTCCTTTATGGCAAATCACACAAATGATAAATTATAGTGCAGCAAATTTATTTGATAAATTATAGTGCAACAAAGTTTTCTTCCATGTAGAGAAAAGTTCACGCACTTTTATGCAGAGAAAAGTTTATTCCATGTAGAGAAAAGTTCACGCACTTTTATGCAGAGAAACATTCACGCACTTTTATGCAGAGAAACGTTTATTCCATGTAGAGAAAAGTTCATGCACTTTTATGCAGAGAAAAGTTTATTTCATGTAGAGAAAAGTTCATGCACTTTTATGCAGAGAAAAGTTTATTTCATGTAGAGAAACGTTCACGCACTTTTATGCAGAGAAGAGTTTATTTCATGTATAGAAATGTTCACGCACTTTCATGTTGAGAAAAGTTCCCTTCATGCAAGAGAAAAGTTCACGTACTTTCATGGTTGGTTCATGGTATTATTCCGACAGTTTTTGATCCTATGGTTTTGGTCCGTGGTATTGCATCCAAAATTGTTGATCCCAAGTATTGGGTCCGTGGTATTGTGTTATTATGGTTTTGGACCGTGGTATTGTGAAAGGCCTAAGACTATGAAAGAGGAAGGAGATCATTTGGCAAAGCATCTTCTGAATTATTGAATATCTGATAAAGTTCTAGATCTGGCATATTGTGATTGGGTTATGGTGGAGATCTGGATCTGAATGAAGAAGGAACTTGAGCGTAAGGAGAAGGATAAGTTCTATTGATGGGTCAAAATATTAAGGCTGGAATAGTGGTATCTCTATATGATTTTGATCTGTGGTATGTGGCACACGCTTGATCTATAAATCTAATAATCTGGGTTAACTAAATATTTGAAAGAATGAATTTATAGATCTGAATTATTGATGCATGTACACATGTTATGATCTGGGTATACTGCAAAGTTATAAGGAAATATTTGCAGATCTGTATACGGGTTGGCTTTGGTGAAAGCATTGATTCAGTATTGGATAAATCAGAGATTGATGATGCTAGTATAGTTGATGGGCTTTTGATGTTCTTGGATCCAGTCTGAAAATTAATGAAAAGTGGTCCTTGAAAGAAAAGAAGTAGGGGGTTGTAGCTCCCTTCCAGGAGAGACTGGAAAATGAGAGAGAGAGTTGTAGCTCTCTGCAGGTTGTAGCCTGCGTACTGGTAAAGGACTGCACCAGTACAAAATCATTGTAAAAGGAGTTTCTTATTAAAAGAAGATATAGGCATATTGCAGCAGGTGGTTTTCACCCACATTGGGTTTCCACCTTATATCTGGTGTTCTTTTGTGTGACTATTTGCTTTTCTTGTTCCTGCTTATTATTTTATGATACTGACATACAAAGTAATGATCAATATTTGAAGAATTATTCAAAGTATAAATAAGGAAGATATATTGAAAAGAATTTGATAATACTGATTCACCCCCCCTCTCAGTATTATTTCCAACAAGGATTTCCAAGATGAGTTTGCATCCGATGAGAAAATGTTGCGAGGAGCATGATGTGCAGAAACCCTAATTTCAGAAACCATAATTCGACTTCGTTCAGGGGTCTCATCAAGAACGTGAGAACCTGACATAACCATCAGTGGAAGCTAAAGTGCCTCAACATCCTAATGAGTCCCTAAATGTACGAAAGGTGGGTCATCAGATTTGTGGGTCTTCGTAAGATCAATAGACAGATAAGTAGGAAAATCACCAGAGGTGTGAGTGAATATATTTCCGGTAAAATGAAAATTGTTCAAATAGGGATAAAAGAGAGAACCAACTTGAGCTGGGTGAGATGCATGGACCTCTTCTTCACCTGTTAAAGACTTTGAGTGGCAAATATCCATCATAAGGGGTTCAACATTTACATCCCTTAACTGTGAAACATCACCCCCACGTACATGATTGCAATCAACACGAGAAATATAAAGATGTGCATGATTTGAAGGAATCGCCTGTGTAGTAGACCCATGGATTGAATCAGGGTAGAATGGATGCACAGAGTCAGATAAAGGGGCACCGATCAGACCCAAACTCACATCCTACCCATTTGTGTTCGCCAAAGGGAAAGATGGATTTGCAGGCCTGATGTGGTCCATGGATTTGATATTACAGTCAACTCTACTTGGGATAATACCAAAGCCATCATGCCCAAGTGAATGAGATCCCGAAATATAGTGATACATATGTTGAATGGAATCGATCGAGGTTCCATCAGTAGGAAGAGATGTTATGTAATTTTGAGATTCAAGATCAAAAGGATGTACGAGGGATTTAGAGTTGAGACCATCAAATTCATTTCCGAGAAAGCACTGTTCATCGTTTGAACCATTTACAGCCACAATCTTATTATGTAACAAGTCGAGAGGAGGATGAGGAATCCCGCAAACAGTAATCTCTTCCTCAGGGGCTTGAGGTTGTTCTAGATTCATAAAGATAGGCAAAACAAAATTATGGGTAGAATTTGGACGCTTTGTAATCTGCAAATTTTGATCATACTCATGCGAAACAAGACTTGCTTCTAATTAAAAATGTTGTAAATAAACTAGAACCAATCATTTAAAATTTATATTCAAATACACCCAATCAACTTCAATTTTCAAGAAATTCAAAAGAAATATGCACAAATCTGCAAGCAAAACCCTCTAAATATTCTTCAAGTTTCATCCTAAGCTCATTTATCCTCTTTAACACATCTTGAAAATCATACCTGTCAAATTCTTGTTGGAGCTTACTAACGAGTTGCTCGAATGAATGAATGGAGTCTACTGGCAACGCGTGGCACCATTGCTTGGCGTGACCTTCAAGGGTGAGGGAGAAGACCACACAAGCAAACTCTTCATCGTCGATCTCAAAATATTCACAAAAATCAAGGAAATCTAAAATGTACTCGGTTATGGGTGTTCCATCCTCACCATCAAACTTTAACTGAGACAAGTGATGGAGCTGCTCCTAGGGGATGGAAAATAAAAAAATAGACAAACCAGATAAACACTATGGGAGCAAGATTTTGGTTGGAGCCATTAAAAAATATGAGAGTAGTGCCAATTTTGTTGACGGGCCAAAATGTACCGCCAACGACTAAGGGGTCTCCCCAGTGTGAAGTCCCAATTAGACCTCACACCATTTGGGATAGGAGCCCCATACGGTATGTGGGCCCGATTGCCACCATGAATGTTTTTTGCTCTTGGTTATCAAATGAGAAGGTGCTAGAGTGGGGGGAGAATGAAGTACTTGGGCAGCGAAATGAAATCAGCCCAAGATTGACAAATTGTAGAAAGAGGTTTAAACATGTCACAACAATGATAAGAAGCGATAAACGATGAGAGCGATTAGTGAGCTAAAACCCTATCGGACATAACAAATAGGAACATGTTGGAGGTGAATTGCGAAGTAGTTCACAATAGGTCATCGACATGGCAAGGAACAAGTAAACACAGATTCAAAAGAGAAACATACATGCAACCACTATGTATCAGAACATAACATCTTGCATATATGAAATCACACATACAAATATGGTGAGGTACCATACAGCCAATACAATCACCATGAGTGAGCATTGGAATCAGTGCCAAAGATAAGAGAAAAAATCTTATTAATATGATGAAAATTCAAATACATATCATGCAATTGGTCAATACCCAATAGTGGAACATGGGTTGTTCATACCATTTCTTGGTGTCAAAACCCTAGCCCTACCGCAAACCCACTCTCCTAGCTACCAAGAGCCAAGTGGCCCTAGCTCTCAAGCATAAATTAGTTATCTATATTGGCCTCAAATCAAGTGCTAAAAGTCCTTGTGAATGAGGCCCGAGGGAACATTTATAGAGATGAGATGAGTGTTCACCTACCGTGACCCTTGGCATTTCCTCATGACCTTTCAGCTACCCTCATGACCTTTTGGCTACCCTCATGACTCTTGCGATTACGCACTTTTTTTTTAGGCTAGAATGATTGTTACAATGCCCAGATCAGTCCTAGCATAGTTCCTGATATAATGGTGGGCGATATTTACATCACGATGAAAGTGATAGAGAGAAAGATGTGAAGGGTTATTGGAAACCCTAGAATGCTTGTTTCCCATATGTTTTAATGACGTGAATGATTGGTCTTGGAGCCAACCTATTTTCTTGCCACTATGCTTCACTCACGTTCATCAATCTTCTAGTGATGCGCCTTCGAGTTTATGAAAGTTTATTGGAACTTGGAAGGGACCACCTGGCTTACTAAAGGATGACCTAGTTGTGCAAGCTCCATGAGAAACCTTAATCCTTTTGCGTAGACTAATATTTGTTATGTTCCTTCTACTTGTAGGAAAATAACATTAATCAGACATAATTTCAAATGAAGAATGATAATGGAATTACAACCAACTAATTTTGAAAGAATGATATTAATAAATAATTAATCTAGACCCCTGTGTGGTCAATTGTTGTGCCGCAACATTATCAATGCATGTGGCCTTGGAGGGTCCTCTTGGAATTCCTCGGATGTATCCTCATTTATGAGTTGCTATCCTCCATGAGACTGGTGTTGAATTCGATCTCATTGTTTTGCCTCACACAAACGTTTTCAATTCAAGGGGACACACTAATATAGCTTTCTTTAGGAGATCCATAGGGGAGTAGCCCACTTTTCTGTGCCAAAACTCCTTTTAAAACCTTCCTTCATGAGCTTGATGATATGAAACCAAAACCCCAACTTCTCTTTTGTCATGCCCGACCATCACCAGAATAGAAATCTTCTTGTGGGAACAAAAATAAGACATTCTGAATAGATGTTGTCTCCTTCATTTCGGTTGGTGGGTTTCCCTCATGTTTGAGTGATTGATTGTAATCTGATGTAATAAATATGACGCTACACCTATCGAATATACGTGTTTCCCTATCCTTCCAAATGAAACACTTTAGCAAGTCACCCTACCGCTTGCAAATGAAACTTTGAAGTTATTTGATTTGAGAAAATAAATGGTATTAAGGATATTCTAATAATCACCCAAATCGAAACTTTGAACTCAGGGAAATCCGCAAATGATCAAAATTATTTTGTGGAGTTGTCCTCTTTTCTCAAAACATAATCTCATGGTTGAAAAACACTGCAATATACTCTCCACTTGTAGAAAACACAATAACTTTCACCTATCTCTAACATAGTGTTCTGCACAAGTGGGTGGCTAGTGGTAAATTGTTTCATCTCTAACATTGGAAGGCCAACATCCCCCTTTTGTGTCATGAGTATCACCAATCTTCAAATTTATATTAATCGCTCGATCAGCTGACCAATTTGATCGATCTGGAAATGTAGTGCGACCATGCAGTAGAAGAACCTTTTCAAGAGACCACTCTACCAAGGTAGCGACTAGTGAAGTAGTTTATGATTTACGACAGGTCGCATAGTCTCATTTTCACACAGTCGCATTGCTTGGATGCTTTCCTGAGGTATAAGGATGCGATCTCACGACTTAGGAGGGAGTGTGACTTACTAAAGTTTGCATGGTCGCATTTTCGCAAAGTCACATTACTTGGATGCTCTCCTGATGCATAGGGATGTGATCTTGCAACCTAGCTAGAAGTGTGACCTACTAAAGATCACTCAATCACAGTGCAGTCGGTCACCCTTCCAACTGAGGCTCTTAAGATGTGACTTTGCGACTTACGGGTTTTCCGAAATAATGTAACCTATTGGAATGTTGGTAGCTTCACACTCTAAAAATCCTTGTGTAGTATAACAACAACTGCACAAGAGAAGCCTTTAGGATCTCCATACCATAAAGAAAATTGTTCAAAGGTGTAATTCCATATTTATGCATAACCTCCATCATTCCTTTCCAGCGGCTTGCAAAGTCTTTCACTAAAGGTTCAAATTCGTTCACTGTAACAGGTCCTTTTGAACTAGAGCTTGTTTCTTCACCAGCTCGTGTCTTTCCAAATCGGCTCAGGTCATTGAAGTGTTCTAGCAAGAGTTCTTCCACAAAAATAGTTGTGTTTCTTTGGAGGGCTGGAGTGTGACTCCGCGACCAGGGGTCGCATGGTAAAAAATAATAGTTATTCACACTTATGGTTGTGCCCCTGAAGCTTTGAAATACGATCAGTGACTATGAGGGGGAGAGTGACTTCTTGGAGGTCGCAAAATCACCGAGTTAGGCTAGTCGCATTCCAGGATGCATTCCTGTGGCCCGGTCATGAGATTTTCCCCGTTGAAAAATCGATAGGGTGACATAGTCACAGTGTTAACTATGGTAATCATACGTCCATCGTGAAACTAACTGGTGTCATTCTTCTGCCAAGACAAATTGATAATTCGAGAGCATGAGAAGCCTTCGAACCAAAACAATGATGTGCTTTCTTTGTATAAGACTTTGTTTTTGTGATGGTCCATTGACAACAAGCTATGGTCTCTACGGAGCATGAATTCATTATACGTGCCTGCAAACAGTGGTGTTTGGTTATTTCCGATAGTATTAAATATATGAAATGGGCCCATTTCCATTTTTTGGGCTAACAAAACCAACGTACTGTTGAGTGATAAAAGGTGTCTTTTTAACTCCTAATTTTCTTCACATTAATTGTTAATCCAGGTACGATTTTCTATTTCAAGAGTGTACTCAGTCTGAGGCAGCTATTTACTCAAGAGTAATGTTTCTAAATTGCAGTATAGTGCCATTAAATACAAGAATAAATGGATTCAGCTGGTGAACTCAAATTGCAATTAAAAAAAACTTAATGCTCTGAAACTAAATCATTCACTCTGAAATTACAACAATTATCAGTCGAGGATGCAGTAGCAATAACTCTTTCCTTTGTCAACTGATGCAAATGAAATCAATCATGAGCAAGATCTCCAATTTGAGAACTTAGACAGCGATAGTCAATGTTCTTTACAGTTATTGACCTTTCAATTCACACTAGAGCAAATAACTAGAAATGGAAATTCAATTGGAAATGATTACTAAAACACACTTGCTACACTATCAATTAAAAGGTGGAACGAAAATCCTTGTAGAAAAGGAAAATCGAGTAAGTCTATTGGAAAACTGAATAGTAAAGCTTATTCTAACAGAAATGAATTGAATAGCAAAGCTTACTCTAAATGAATTGAACAACAATCTGAAATATAATGGAACAGTAAAGCTAATTAAGTGGAAACACACAACGACTGTAAACTAAATTGAATCAGCAATCTTATCCTAGCAAAATGAACATTAACCACAGGTATAAAGGAACGACAATCGCAGCTATAATTGAACGGTAGTTAAATGAACAACAATCGGAGTTGTAAGTGAACTATAGTTAAATGAACAACAATCGCAACTGTAAATGAACAGCAGAATCCGAATTAGACAATGCAATATTATTTCAAAATGAACAACGTGACATTTTAGGTTATGAATAATAATCTTGCTATCCAATTATGATTTCGATATAACAGAGCAATTTAGTGAAATGTTCAGAAATAGAAGATTACCAAATAAAGTGAGTTAAGGAAATGCAAAGGAAATCAAACCACACATAACTGTAATTTTAAAATAGTGATAAAAGAAGCAAGTGGATCCACCAAGGCCGGGCCCTTAGCCGCTCGTGAAGCACCGCCGAATTACTTCAGGATATGCGAAGAAACTGCAACTGTTTTTATATATTAATCATTGCATAAACATTACAGTGGTTTCATTCTCTGCTTCAACAACGAGAGTCAACAATAACAGTTACAATTTCTCAATAACAATTCTCCCATTCCTCCTATCCTATTCTATCTATCTCTAATCTATCTAATTCTCTCTCTATTCATCCATCATGAATCCTCTTAATATCCATTATCTCCTTCTCTGATCTTTGTTCTCATTTAAATACACAGAGAGTAGAGAGAAGTTATAACATATATGATTACAATATGATTTCTATTACAAAATTGGATTGTTCTCGACAAGTTGATAAACAAGATCATATTTGAAATATCTCCCCATCAGCATTCAATCAGGAACAGGTCGAATTTGGTGTTGCAGCTGAAATAATTTGGAAAACGGCCACAATAGCGAATATGAGAAAACGTCTTAATAAAACCTTCCGTTTATCTTAGTACAGACTGAATTTTGGAAAAATTCTCATCACAAGACTAATTTGGTCAGTTCTAGACAAAAACCATGTTTTGGATTTTCCAGATTCTTCTCCATTTGCCCAAAATGTCCAATGAAAAACTGCCACTTCTTATTCCTGTGAATTTCTGAGTTGGCACATTTAATGATGAGCTGGAGATCAAATCTTCAATCTGGAAAATATCTTGGAGGCTAAAATGGTGAACAAATTTATTAATAAACCATCATTGGTAAAAACATGCATAATCATCAATTTATTAAAAATAAAGGAGAAGAAATAATATTTATCCATAAGAGCATAAATAATTATAAAATAGAATTATATGATAAATTATGATAAATGACGTGATAAAGAATGGTAGCAATGGGCGGAATAGACGTTCAAAAGTGATAATAATAATAACATATTAACGGCTCAACATACCCCCAAACTGAATATATTTCATGTCCTCATGCAACAAAAAAATTGAATATTATTGCATGTCCTCATCCAACCCAAAGACAAAACCCATGTGTTAACCAAGCAATAAAAAAAATTGTTCATCCCAACTCATGAAATGGATGGAACAAATGAATTCTTAAATAATTAATATTCAATTTTAGCAATGTTGATGAAGGCGTAACAATTTTTACATTGATGTTCAACTTATGTGTATATGAGGTTGCAACAAAATATGATATAAGTAATAACAAAATTCATTAACCATTTTCTCAAAAACTACAAACTAGATTTTGCTAAAATTTTGCTAGATTTATAATATATTAATTCTTCTATGATCCAAAAATCAGATCGTTTTGATGCACGGATCATGAGATATAAACAAAATGGCTATAGGTGATAGTGCATGATTTCTGAAATTTTATGAACTAATTTAACTTGAAATTATCTGGGTTTGTGTATTTTATTGATACGTTTGTGTTTTCCAGAAATCACAAGAATTGAGTTCATAGTTTTAAAGATATGTGCAAATCAATTTCTGCATTGTATAAAGATGAAATTGTATGCCTTAAATGAGAAAGAAAGTAGAAAACATTCATCATGCATAGAAATTCCTCCCCCAAACTAAAGAATTAGCATGCCCTCATGCAATGCTAGAAAACAAACAGAGGTGGTTGCCACAATCTGTTGAAATCCATGTTTGGTGTAAAACAACATGGAATAAGGGAGGTGTTGAGAATGAATAAGAATAGCAATGGATGATAAAGAATATTAATAACATGGTCATAAGAAAGAAATGAATGAAAGCAACACTCCCCCAAACTGAAAGATGATATGCCACTGAAAAAATGGGAAGTGGTAAAGATGTGGAATGAATGATGATAAATAATGCTCAAAATGGATTGTCATGAAATGCTCCTAAATTCGTAATAAATCAGAAAATTATGCTATTTTACCTCAATTTTTACCTCCAAAAAGAAAAATGTGGAATGACATATATGGACTACCATTTGTTGAAGCTGATGTAGGCTGAGTTGATGCTCAAAGAGATGCAAAAATTAGAATCTAGGCAAGCACATCATGTCTGAACAATTGTCCACGTTCGCGAGTTGCTCGAGCCTCTTCTGTTAGTTGCAATAGTGTGGTCATGTTGCGAATATAGTTTCCCTCCCATCTTGTCTATGCTTAGCACTCTGTTAAAATTTGCAGAACAAAACACGGGAATAGCAATGGAATAGCAAAACCATGTATATATTAGAAACATTAATATCATTAAAACTTGTTGTCTCCAAGATCTGATGAGGTCTCTGTACCTTCGAGTAAAGGATTGACACATATACAGGCATATTTCGGAAGTCGCCTGCCCCCCTGAAGAATGATAGGTCGCCCTCAACCCTACCGATGGAGGAGCAGCGTACTAGACAACAATAAAAAAGGAACGGCGTATATATCCATGACATGATTGCAAAAGTAGCGAATTACTGAAATCAAAGCTTATGATGAAAATCACAAATAGATATGGAAATGCTATGAAATGATACGAAAAATAGGGAAGAGGACAACAGACTTAATTAAAAGTGCTTATGCGGTCATTATCCACTTTAACCATTATGATTGATTTTTAAATAATATTTCATGTGTAATAGGTTAGAAAGGATTTGAGGACATACTCTCATTTGAGATCAAGATAAATATGTAAGAAGAGGGTTTATAATGACTATTGATGTGTGAGAAATATGACTTCAATACCATCAGCAGAGCTCTCTTGCCCACAGGTGTTCATAACCTTGACAAAGTTGCTTTTTTCACCCTTGAAACCATAATCCTTTATGTATGCCTAGGAAAGTGCTTTTAAGAGAATGGAGGCCATTGAGCTGGCTTGGTAACCAGATGAGTCTCAATGCCATTCACTAGGAAGAAATGAAAGGTGGGCAGGTCGGCTCATGATGAGACCTCCTGTTCCAAGGGCTTTTTTTTATTATTCTTATGTGCTTCTTGGATCATTTCCCTGGTGTGGTGGCCATAATGGGAATGCCACTTCATTGCTTCCTTATGAACATGGTAGGTTGGCTCTTGATGAGACCCCCTATCCTCCATCTGCCAAATCATAGAATTATTAGTGATCATATAGATATTTTTTTCTTTTTTTCTTTTTCTTTTATATAGCACTTCCTATTTATATATAGAGGATGGCTCATCACTCCTTAAGAGTAGGGATGGTGGAAGAAGTCTGAACATCTCAATAGAGAAAAATATACCCTTATTCTTATTCAATAATAATAATCAAAGAGAGTTATGAGGAGTAGGGAAGAACCAACATGATAAAAATAATCAATCACTTAGTTTTAGTGGAAATAAAGATAGCAAAGTGATATAAATAGTTGTATCCTTTCCCCCTTTTTCTTACCAATACAAAGCAGTTTCTCTAAGGATAACAATTTTTTCTTTTGTTTGCTGATTTCAGTATCCTCTAGTTTGGTGTTCTTGCATGAATTTATATTTGTGCCTTGAAGGGATCATGACAAATGAACCATTATTTATAAGAAATTCTCAAAATGATGTTATTTTAAGAAACACACACAAAAATGCACTCAAAAAAATGATGTTTCTTAGATGGAACGGCTGTTGTTCCTCTTAAGGAACAGTGAAAAGAACATCAATACGCAAAAACTACGGTTCCTTTAAGAGGAACAACAAAGAAACAAACTAGTGGAAACATTGTTCCTTTAAGAGGAACAACAAACTAGTGGAAACGTTGCTCCTTTAAGAGGAACAACAAAAATGCAATCTAGCGGAAATGTTGTTCTTTTAAAAAGGAATAGCAAAATGAAAAATTGTTGTCCCTTCGAAAAGGAATAGCAAAAATGCGAAATTGTTGTTCCTTCGAAAAAGAACAACAAAATTGCGGAAATGTTATTCTTTCGGAAAAGAACAGCAAAAATGTGAAAGTGTTGTTCCTTCGGAAAGGAACAACAAAAATGCGGAAATGTTGTTCCTTTGGAAAGGAACAACAAAAATGTGAAAGTGTTGTTTCTTCGGAAAGGAACAACGAAAATGCGAAAGCATTGTTCCTTCGGAAATGAATAACAAAAATATGAAAGCGTTGTTCCTTCGGAAAGGAACAACAAAAATGCGGAAATGTTGTTCCTTCGGAAAGGAATAAAAAAATGCGAAAGTGCTATTCCTTTGGAAAGGAACAACAAAAATGCGAAAATGTTGTTCCTTAAGAGGAACGGCTGCTGTTCCTCCTAAGGAACAACAATTGTTCCTTATGAGGAACAACAGAACAAATGTAGG
This sequence comes from Pinus tabuliformis, assembly GCA_031772625.1. Lineage (NCBI taxonomy): Eukaryota > Viridiplantae > Streptophyta > Pinopsida > Pinales > Pinaceae > Pinus > Pinus tabuliformis. The sequence goes on along the minus strand of CM062819.1, from coordinate 98,763,706 downwards.
CACGCAAAAAACGAATTAGTTGTTCACTGCATTGATGCTGATGATGGGTTACAATTTGAAGGAAGCAACACTTGAAATACAAAAATATAAGAGAAATCAGAAAAAAACAACATTTTATTTAAAAACAGTATGTAAATAAATAAATTAAGTTACAACAGCTATGATGTTATTTCTTAAGGCAAGGAAAAAAATGATCTTTTTGGAAAAATGTATTGGTAGCAGTGACATGACATGAATCTTCAAATGGAAATCAATTCTTCATTTCTTCTATTATGAATCTATTGGGTAATGAGTTGGATGAAATTCCCTTGTTTTATTAAAATTTCTTTCAAGAATCGCTCGTCCATAAATTGACCTTCTTTATTCTCCTAGGACCTGCAAAAAAACGAGTGTCTACCTGCAATAAAACATTAAATCATGGAGAAAGAGAGGTGATCGGGCTCCCCTAATCCAAGAATTATGCAAAAAAACAACAATTAGTTACTTTGTATAACAAATCCACAGAGAAAATAACAAAGTAAAATTTATTTGTCACTTGCGGGAGAGCAGTGGCCAATCATGCTAACCTGCAGTGTTTTAATCACAACTTCTTTGTTTTTCGTCCAAATTGAGTGATTCCAAAGCCAGATGAGAGCTAATTCAAAGGTATATCTCCAATAGAAATATTTTTTAAAAATTAAATGATATGATATGTCAATTTTACTTAGAACAACCTGCATAACAGAGTCATTTTCGATTACCCCACTCAAAACAACAGTGGATATTTTAAGCATAGATTTTTCGTTTGATGACGGATTCAAATGATTAAAATTAAAAATGAAAGTAGATTAATTCATTTATCTCCAATAGAAACAGGTTTTGAATACAAGAAGAATTGATAGGTCAAATACTCTAAGGAACAGCTAGAAAGACAGAGTTTTAAGAGTGCTGATTTACGATAGACAGTCAGTATTTTGATCATAACTTCCTCATACGATATCAAAAATGAGTGATTCAAATTGCCTTGTAAACTAGTTTAATAGGGGAATATACCATAGAAACAAGTTTTAAAAATTCAGTCATTTAGGCCTTAAAAAATGGACTGTCCCAACTCTGTTCCTGAGCTTCCTGCTAGACACCTTGTCAATGTTTTGGTTCTAACTTTTTCGTTTCAAATCCAAATTGAGTGATTCAAATTGGGTTGGAAATTAGACATCAAAGGCTAATTAGGATAGAAATAGGTTTTAAAAGTATAGTCATTTATGCCTTCAAAAATTGACTATCCCAACTCTGTTCCTTAGCTGCCCGCTAGACACCCTGTCAATGTTTTGGTTCTAACTTTTTTGTTTCAAATCAAAATTGAGTGATTCAAATTGATTTGGAAAGTAGACATCAAGGGATAATTAGGATAGATTTTTTATTTATAAATATTCCCTTTTGTTCCCTCAAACATGACTGTCCCGACTGCATTTTCAAAAATTCCATTAAGCCCACAAGCCAAAACAAAATATGATATTCAAGATTTTTTTCCAAATTGGTGATAAAAATTAATATGAGTGTTTTTAGAAATGCTATTTCCATTATAATTTATCTACATACACAAATTAATTAAAACATTTATCACCAATGTTGATTTTCACAGCGTCTTGCAACAAAAACACTATTCTTACATTTAAAAAGTATGTTTATTTTATTTCCTTATTTATTTTATTTTCTACACTAACCATTTTCAAAATAATGCTTCATATGTGCACATACCCACATTTGAAAAATGCATGTTAATGAATATTAGGGTATGAGAAGCCAACTTCCCTTGAAAAGATGGTATCAAAAATTGTTGAAGTATGGAGTGATGTTGCAAACAAGTGATGGAGTGAAACCAATATTCAATATATCCTTTACTTTCTTGATTTACCATAGCCATCATATCATGAAGTTCTTGAGCTTTTAAAATGGCTTGTTGATGCAAACTAGAAGAAACCTCATTTTCTTCCATAACTTTTACAATTTTTGAATTTGAAACATTCTGAATCTCATTGTAAGTTTTCTCTAATGGTGTATGTGAGATAGAATGGGTGGGATGGGTGGATAGATTTTGCAGTTCAACACTGTAAGCATGTTTTACTGGTTTATTATGGTGAGGGTGTGGAATGAGTTGAGTAGGAAATTGTGTACAGAATGGAGCATTTTGATGATGTAGATGATTGGGTTGAGTGGATGATTTTGATATGCAAGCAGGATGTTGTGGAAGTGCTGGTGAAGAATATGGAGAATGTGTTTGTGCTACAAGATGAGAGAGAGTAGTCATGCAATCATAAGTGAACCATGCCAAACTTGTAGACAAGATTGGTGGTGGTTATATTGAGATTGACATGGCTGCCCTAACACATTAGTATTCCATAATGGATTATGCAAGTAAGAGAATGAAGAAGAAGTATTTTGAACCATACCTGTAGGCCATGATTTCCATGGTTTTGACCTTGTTGTAGCTTCCTCATCTCTTTGATATGCTACTTCCATCCTAGATAATGAAGAGTGAGTATCTATGAGATGATCCTTTTGGCAATGAGGGAAAAACACTTCTTCAATTTCTTGATTTTTCTGAACCTGCAAAACATTCAATTTTGAATTTAAAGAGCTAATAAAATCAACTTTAAAATTTTCAAATAAAATATTGTTTTCAACTCTTATGTCTCCCGTTCTTGTAGTAGATTTGGAAAAGAAAGAACAAACGTCTCTAGAATTCTTACCAGCCTTGGAGATTCCTCTTCAGTACCTTATGCACAATTCATAAACATCATCATATGATAACTGAAAAACATCACCTTTTCCTATCAGATTTAAGAGTTCTACAAATTCATCTTTGATTCCTTTGAGTATGAGTTTTTTTAAGATCTCTTTTTCCAAATACTTATGCTTTGATTTTTGAAGGTTGTAATGAAATCGCTCCACATAGTCCTCCAAGCTTTCATATTCCCCTTGTATCATATTGAAAATATCTTCATCTACCTTGCAATAGTCTTGGTACTTTTTCAAGAATATGTTCTTCATGTCCTCCCATGTTTGGATGCAGTTCCCACCTAGGCTCATGAACCATCGGAGAGCTGCTCCTTTTAGAGTAAGAGGAAACACTTTCAACCTTTGATCATTAGTACAATAATCATATCCTCTACAAAGTATTTTGAACTCAAATAAGAATGTATTTGGATCTTCATTTGTCAAGCCATGAAAATTTGGTAGAGAAGATGGGGGAATTATGTGCATTTGTGTCACTCCTCCTAGATCTTTGATAGGGAATTCAAAAGTAGAAATGTGAGCCATTTCTTACCATAATAGAAGATGTTCTTCATGTGTTTCTTCGAGGCTCCTTCTTCAAATGTTCCTGTCAATTGGTTAGTGAAATGGGTGGTGCTTACATCACCACTTGAGTGAAATCATGAGATTTGTTTTTTCAAAATTTCTATTTTTTTTAATCAATCACATAGAAATTCAAATATTAATTTCTACCCTAAGTTATTTAACAATTCTACTGGAAAGCGAGCGGGGGAGCAGGGCTTTTACATGCTCCATACGTAGGTTCTTACCTTCCATTTTTAATACCCAATTCTCTCCTAACAGGCACCCATCAGATGAACACTACTATTTAGAAATGGCTACACTCTCCCCGATAACAGCGCCAAAATGTTGAGTGATAAAAGGTGTCTTTTTAACTCCTAATTATCTTCACATTAATTGTCAATCCAGGTACAATTTTCTATTTCAAGAGTGTACTCAGTCTCAGGCAGCTATTTACTTGAGAGTAACGTTTCTAAATTGCAGTATAGTGCTCTCAAATACAAGAATAAATGGATGTAGCTGGTGAACTCAAATTGCAATTAAAAGAAAGTCAATGCCTTGAAACTAAATCATTCACTCAGGAAATTACGGCAATTATCAGTCGAGGATGCAGTAGAAATAACTCTTTCCTTTGTCAACTGATGTAAATGAAATCAATCATGAGCAAGATCTCCAATCTGAGAACTTACACAGCGATAGTGAATGTTCTTTACAATTATTGACCTTTCAATTCACACTAGAGCAAATAACTAGAAATGGAAATTCAATTGGAAATGCTTACTAAAACACACTTGATGCATTATCAATTAAAAGGTGGAAAGAAAATCCTTGTAGAAAAGGAACAGCGACTAAGTCTATTGGAAAATTGAACAGTAAAGCTTAATCTAATAGAAATGAATTGAACAGTGAAGCTTACTCTAAATGAATTGAACAACAATATGAAATATAATAGAACAGTAAAGCTAATTAAGTGGAAACACACCTATAAACTAAATTGAATTAGCAATCTTATCCTAGTAGAATGAACATTAACCACAAGTATAAAGGAACGACAATCGCAACAATAATTGAACAGTAGTTAAATGAACAACAATCGCAGTTGTAAGTGAACCATTGTTAAATTAACAGCAGAATCCGAATCAGACAATGCAATATTATTTCAGAATGAATAGCATGACATTTAATAGGTTATGAATAATAATCTTTCTATCCAATTACGATTTCGATATAACAGAGCAATTCAGTGAAATGTTCAGAAATAGAAGATTACTGAATAAAGTGAGTTAAGGAAATGCAAAGGAAATCAAACCACACACAACTGTAATTGTAAAGTAGTGATACAAGAAGCAAGTGGATCCACTAGGGCCAGGCCCTTAGCCGCTAGTGAAGCACCGCTGGATTACTTCAGGAGATGCGAAGGAACTGAAACTGTTTTTATATATTAATCATTGCATAAACATTACATTAGTTTCGTTCTCTGCTTAGACAACAAAAGTCAACAATAACAGTTACAATTTCTCAATGGTAATTCTCCCATTCCTCCTATCCTATCCTATCTATCTCTAATCTATCTAATTCTCTCTCTAATCATCCATCATGAAACCTCTTAATCCCCATTATCTCATTCTCTGATCTCTGTTCTCATTTAAATACACAGAGAGCAGAGAGAAGTTACAATAGATATGATTACAATATGATTTCTATTACAAAATTGGATTGTTCTCAACAAATTGGTAAACAAGATCATATTTGAAATATCTCCCCATCAGCATTCAATCAGGAACAGATTGAATTTGGTGTTGCAGCTGAGATAATTTGGAAAACAGCCACAACAGTGAATCTGAGAAAAACGTCTTCAGAGAACCTTCTGTTTCTCTTAGTATGGACCGAATTTTGGAAAATTGCTCATCCCAAAACTAATTTGGTCCGTTCTGGACAAAACCCATATTTCGGATTTTCCAGATCCTTCTCCATTTTTCCAAAACTTCCAATGCAAACATGTCTCTTCTTATTCCAACGAATTTCTGAGTTGGCACATTTAATGATGAGCTGGAGATCAAATCGTCAATCTGGAAAATATCTTGGAGGATAAAATGGTGAACAAATTTATTAATAAACCATCATTGGTAAAAACATGCATAATCATCAATTTATTAAAAATAAAGGAGAAGAAATAATATTTATCCATAAGAGCATAAATAATTGTCAGGCCAGGAGTAACTCCAGACTTGGCAGAAAAACTGATGTGTTTATTTCATTAGGTAGCTATTGCTATATACATGAATGTGACTGATCAGTTCATCTTCTTGATGACTGTTCACATTCCACATTCACCCAATCGCAGAGGATTAGGTGTCAATATTCCCCCCCTTAATCTGAAGGGATGTTGGTGAGTCCAAGCATCGTTCTGAATCTTTCAAGCTTTTCTCTTCCAAGTGCTTTGGTGAAGATGTCTGCAATTTGCTCATTTGTGGAACAATGACGAAGATGGATTGTTTTGGCCTCAACATGATGTCGGATTAGGTGATATTTATTATTGATGTGCTTTGTACAATCATGGAACTTTGGGTTCTTGGCCAACTTTATTGCAGAGGTGTTGTCAATCATGAGTGGAGTTGATTGTACTTGTTTTACTTGCAAATCTTCAAGAATTTTCTTGAGCCACACAATTTCTTTCGTTGCTTCAGCTGTTGCCACGTATTCTGCTTCTGTTGTGGAATCTGTTGGAACTGATTGTTTGCGTGATCTCCAAGAGACAGCTCCTGATCCAAGACTCATAGCATATCCTGAAGTAGATACTCTAGTTTCTTTGTCTCCATCGAAGTCTGAATCAGAGTATCCAATCAAGTTGAAGTCGTCCACCTGTGTGTACTTGATTCCAAGGTCTTGAGTTCCCTTCAAGTACCTTAGAACTCTTTTTGCAGCAGACCAATGTCCCTCACAAGGCTTTTGCATAAACCTGGAGAGGATTCCAACAACAAATGAAATGTTTGGTCTGGTAGTAGTGAGGTAGATGAGACTTCCTATAAGCTGTCTATACTTTGTTGCATCCTCAAATTCCTTTCCTTCAATAGATGTGAGATTTAAGTTTTGTTCCATTGGAGTAGAAAGAGGATTGCACTCTGTCATGCCAAATCTGTTTAACAAATCTCCAATGTATTTCTTTTGAGAAAGAAATATGGATTTTGGATGTTGGGTTACTTCAATGCCAAGATAGTAATGAACATAGCCCAAATCAGTCATTTCAAAACTTTTTCCTAATTCTTTCTTTATGGATGCAATATAGCTTTCATTGTTCACTGTCATTAAAAGATCATCTACATATACCACAAGATATACAACTGTTTTGCCAACTTTCTTGACAAATAAAGTTGCATCATCAAGATCAAAATGATTGAAGTTGAGTTTCAGAAGATGCTCAGTTAGATTTTCATACTAGGCTCGCGGTGCTTGTTTGAGGCCATACAAGGACTTCACAAGTTTGGATACTTTTTGTTCATGTCCTTTCAGAACAAATCCTTCAGGCTGGGACATAAAAACATTCTCTTTTAGATCTCCATTCAAGAATACAGTCTTTACATCCATTTGATGGACTTTCCAACCGTTCTGAGCTGCTAGTGCAAAGAGTGTCTGGATGGTGGCCCATTTTGCTGTGGGGGCAAAAGTTTCCTCATAATCGACCCCTTCCTTCTGTGCAAAACCTTTTGCCACAATCCTAGCTTTGTGCTTGTCAAGTGAGCCATCAGCTTTGTACTTGTTCTTGTAGACCCACTTGCAGCCAATTGGTTTGGTTCCAAATGGAGGGTCAACCAGCTTCCAAGTGCCATTCTTTATGAGAGCATCATACTCCTTTTGCATCGCTTCTTTCCATTCATCATGAGAAGCAGCTTCTTTGAAGGAAGTTGGTTCAAAATCTGTAGACAAGTTCAATTCACAATCATAAGTAACATCCATATCAACAGGTGAATTAGAGTCATCTACATCACCTCCATTTTGTCGGTTTGAATTTCTGGTTCCTGTTTTTCCAATTTCATCAGGATGAACACTTTCAAGTGTCTTTGTCAGCCACTTTGGGGGACCTTTCCGAGATGGTCTAGGCTGCTCTGTTGATTGAGTTGGGACTGAATCAAGATTGAGTCTCCCAATTCTATCAATTACATCACTTAAAGCAGCATCCGTTGTTGGAGTTTCATGCAGGGGAGATTGTGTTTCAGAAGAAGATTCCACATGTTGATCTAGTATAGGAATCCCCCCTTCAAGATGTGGAATCTGATTATCAAATTCTTGAAATGATTTTGTGTTTGCGAATCTATCCAAGCGATCAAGTTGCCGCTCAACAACATTGTCAGATTTGGATGATTCAAGAAAAATGACATCTCTAGATACAACAAACTTTTTCTTTACTTCATCATAGAGGCGGTATGCTTTAGAGGTGTTTGAATACCCCAGGAAGATACACTTACGACTTCTAGCACCAAGTTTGTTTCTATGTACCTTTGGTATCAAAGCATAACAAGTGGAACCAAAGATCCTGAGATGTTTTACCGAAGGAACATGTCCATACCACAATTCATAAGGAGTCTTGTTTCTTATAGCATTAGATGGACATCTATTCTTTATATATGCAGCACATAGAACAGCATCAGCCCAAAACATTATCTTTACATTTTTGAAGAAAAGCATGGATCGTACCATATTCAAGATTGTTCTATTCATTCTTTCAGCTACACCATTCTGTTGGGGATTATAAGGCACAGTTGTTTGATGTTTGATCCCATGTTGGCGGAGATAGTTTTCAAATTCATTTGATGTATATTCTTTTCCATTATCAGTGCGAATAGACCCAATATGAGATTGTGCATCATTTTCAATCCATTTATGAAAATTATTGAATGTTTGAAAAGCATCAGATTTTTTCTTCAATAAATAAGGCCAACACATTCTGGTGTAATCATCAATAAATTTCATGATATATTTATTTCCATTTGCAGAAGGAACAGGCATTGGACCAAATAAATCTGAATGAATGAGTTCAAGATTCCTATGTGCTCTTGAATGCGAATCATGAAAAGATTGTTTGCTATGCTTTCCTAGAATGCAAGCATCACATTGCTTATGTTTCCTAGGAATTGTAGGCAAACCAGCAACACCATTTTTCTTCAATAAGCAGAGACTGTCATAGTTTAAATGTCCAAATCTAGCATGCCATAATAAACTTGGTGGAAGTGTACCTTCTTCATGATGAGAAATATATGAGAAATGTTGTGCATGAGCAGAGGTTCCTTGCAGTTTGAGAAGCCTTTCTTCTTCTATTCCCCTCATGACAAGTGAGTGGTCAAATGCTTTTCTTACCTCAAGCTTGCCATCAAACATATGAATGGAGTGACCTTGCTGGCGGATGTGGACCAAGGACAACAAGTTTCTCTTGAGCTGTGGGAGATATAGAACATGATCCAGAAGAAAGTCTGGAAGACCAGGCAGTTTAAGCCTGATTGTGCGAAGCCCTGATGGCTTGATTTTTGACTGATCTGCAAAGTATACTGCTCCATCAACATTGTCAGTGAAATCTTCAAAAAAATATTTCCTATGAGTCATATGACAGGTTGCTCCTGAATCAAGCAACCAATCATTTTTCGAAGAAGTAAGTGAAGCATTAAACAAATCTTCATTTACTCCAATGTTACATTGTGCCTCAATATAGTGAGCGGATTCAGGTGCTTTACCTTTGTCTGTATCATCAGTTTTACCTTTCTGCTGGTTTCGTTTCTGCTCAATTTTGTCCCATGGTAGCTTGCATGTAGAAGCATCATGTGATCCATTTCGTTTGCAGCGAATGCAATGCAGATCTGCCTTTTCTCCTTGAGAATGTCTGCCCCCTGCCTCTGAAATATCTTCCTCTTCCTCTTCGTCCACCTCTTCCTCTTGTAGAGTCTTGAGCAGGATGCTTTTCTTTATGAGCAAGACACACAGTCTCTTCAGAAGATTCAGGGACTGTCTTCTTTCCAAAGGCTTTCTCTCTTTCAACAAACTTTTTCACAAGAGATTCAAAGGTTATATCTTTAAGGTTTCCATTTGCTTGTAAAGACTCAAGATAATTGGAGTAAGTAGGATAGAGTGCCTTGAGAAAAGCAATAAAAGGGATATCCAGCTCAACCTTAGTGGATTTGATATCATGCATTATGGATTTTACTTCAGATGCAAGAGCAAGAGGATCATTATTTTTCAGTTCAAGAGTGAAGAGTTTAATCATGAGTTGAACAACTTCAAGTGTAGAATGTGAGTCATAAAGTTCTTTCAGCTTTTGTAAAGCTTCAAAGGCAGTTGAATATGATGAAATATGGCGACTTACTTCTTCATTTACAGATGTTGCGATTAATGCATAGGCTTTGTTGTTCTTGTTTTCCCAAATGACGAGCTCTTTGTTTTATGTAGGTTGTACTGGGTAATTGTCTCCTTCTCCGACACACACTCCCTTCCACAACTCATTGAAGATGAGGGTGTGTTTTATCATCCGGGACTATTCAGGATAGTTCTCCTTGCCAGTGAGAACTATTCCTACCATATAGATGATTGAATGCATTCTGTAAAAAAATACTTCTGCTGCTGATATACAGTGAAATTGTACTCAAAAGGGAAAAAAAAATTTCAAACACTTTTATGTACTGTTTCTTCAAATCCCTCCGAGGATAATGTATCCACTATATTCCATATCTACAAACTCAGTTCATAACTCATTCAAATGAAAACCATAATATATATATATATATATATATATATATATATATATATATATATATATATATATATATATATATATACTAGTTAATATAACCACAACGCACACACACACACACACACACACATATATATATATATATATATATATGCTGATCAATATAGCACACAACTTTAGCGCACATATAAATCACTGCTTTAATATAGCCACAGCAACACGCATTAATTCAACACTCTATCTCAAATAAAAAAACACTGCACGATAGCCATGTTTCAATGCATCAAAAAAACAACGCATCAATCAAGCACCATTATCTTAGCAAAGAGGAGCATCGCACAATAGCCATGTTTCAATGCATCAGCAAAAACAATGCATCAATCAAGCACCATTATCTTAGCAAAGAGGAGCACCGCACGATAGCCATGTTTCAACGCATCAGCAAAAACAACGCATCAATCTTTTCACATTCCCACGCAGTGGAGTCCCAACTTCGGTCATTCAAAGGTAAAAGAAGTTTTCAGGCTTCATTCGTGGGACAGAAGTTTATGCACAATATTCAGTCCAAAATGGAGCATTTTATGCACAATATACAGTCCAAAGTTTGCAAATATACAGTAAATTATACAGGCCAGTTCACAACCTGCTAAAAGGGCAAAGAGCTCTTGAACTGTAGGGTTTATTCCAAATTATAATTCCCCCTACGGCCATATGGGAAATGGGTATCAGAGAAGGGAATTCTTTTGGATACCTTTGGAGAAGTTATGCACTAGAGATGCCATCTAAATGCCAGAAAAAAACAGAGAAACGTTGGATAACATGCCTTCTCTTTTTTTTTTGGCAAATCCGTCTTCGGAATGTCTGGTTGTTGATTTCAATGAAATAATTTGAGTGTAGGGAGGAGTAATGTCTTCAAGCAGAGACCTCTTCGGTGGAAAATGCAAGCAATTTCACGCTTACGGAATGGCTCGCAAGCTTCAGGCCGAGTTCACGCCGCAGAAATGCAGGAAACAGACCTTCCTCTCGCGTAGTCTTTTCGATAGGATTACGTTACAGGCACCAACGCATACCATGTCTGCCATGGACTGAGGCAGAGCAGCGATATGTCTGGTGAGGCAATGGACAGAGGCAGAGCAGCACTCAGCACAGAGGCAGAGGCAAACTATTTCAGGACAGAGGCAGTGGCAGTGCTCAGGACAGAGGGAGTTACGACTATTTTTAGAACCTGGGACCTGTGCTCTGATACCATGTCAGGCCAGGAGTAACTCCAGACTTGGCAGAAAAACTGATGTGTTTATTTCATTAGGTAGCTATTGTTATATACATGAATGTGACTGATCAGTTCATCTTCTTGATGACTGTTCACATTCCACATTCACCCAATCACAGAGGATTAGGTGTCAACAATAATTATAAAATAGAAGTATATGATAAATTATGATAAATGACGTTATAAAGAATGGTAGCAATGGGTGGAATAGGCATTGAAAAGTGATAATAATAATGACATATTAATAGCCCAACACTTACAAACTCTCCTCTTGGTCAAAAATAGAAACGAAGTACTCCCAATTCCCTCCTCCTTGGCGACAAGTTTGATTGGTAGGTGTCACGCTGGCCTGGACTTGATGACATTGGGCCCTACCAGGTAGGCCTGCTCATCACTATGCATTTCCACAAGCTCATACCCCAATGGGTTTACCAATGAAACGACAGTGACTGATCAAGAAAGAAGATACCTACTTCTTTATACATGAGTGTCCCCCAGTGCATAGATGAGGTTATCGGCCCTAGCTAAACAATACGACTATCCCACTCAGAAAATAAGGCTACCGAAATATAGACAACCAAGGTCTTGGAAGTCTGAAAGCGTTCCATGTTGTGCTATAGTTCAACCATAATCGTTGCATCAATCTTTCACGCTCTGCTGAACTTCGATTACAATGTGCCCATTCTTGATCTTCCTTTTGCAGCTTGATATTCCTTTTGGAGAGTCGAATTTGGTGGTCAAGTAAAACCTCTTCAATGCAATGCTTGAAACATTCACTTGAAAATGCATCATTTGGGCCACCCATCTTTGATTCCATCATAAACCGTCTCACCACCCTTGAGTATGATGTGTATCCTTTACCCCATAATGAGCATTTTCCTAACTCCTGGTAATAGCGCTTAGATTGAGCGAAAGAAAAAAACTACAATGGAGTTGTTTACTCATTTTCAAAACCTTTCAAGTTCACATTTGGCACTAGGTTTTGATAAACAGTTTCCTTGTCGGATATGTGCCGGAGCCACCTTCCCTTGATCCATGTAGAGAAGGTGAAACAAAACCAATAAGTTATCTAAACCACATACACATGTATATATTTTCATGTGAAAGCATGAAAAATAATGGAAATAACTCATTAAAGGAGCATGAATCCTAAGCATTGTAGATTAAGGTATCATACATTATATGGTTGAGTGAATCATGCTTTAATTCGGAAAACAACCTAGCATTCAAACACCTTAACGAGCTTACTTAACTACAAGCGAGCACAATATTATATGAGGCCCAAGGTAATATCCTACTCATAGGATAAATGCCTAGAAGCATATGTTAACATGCATCTTATAGAGTGAGGACTAATTCAGAGCAGGGTTGGACCTTCCATCACATATTCCAGAGTTATAAGGATGCTAGGGGAAGATATAGTTCTCATAGACCCTAATGCACATGTTGAGGTGCTGTATCTACCCAGAGTTTGGGGAAAATGTCCTACAATGACTCTCACTATGATGCCATGTGATGCCAATGAGAGTGCACCCCTAGACGCATGCTAACTTGGTGACAACTGGGAGGGGATCACTCTTCTGATAGTCTAGGGTTTCTCCCAACCCTAATATTGTCACTCTTACAGGAAGCCACCTTCACCACATGCTTGTTCAAATATAAGACATCCATTGATCGCTATGTGTATCATGCAAGGATGAGTTTTAAAATCAAGAGAGGCTCTTAACACATCAATGAAGCCATTAACCTTCGAAACCCTAAAACGATCCTAAGGCCTATATCTGAAATAACACATGATGCATGAATGCAATACATGAAACGTGAGTGGGCGCACCAGTGGGGTTGGATAGGCCAGGTCACGGGGAGAGAAATTGATTGGGGGTCCTATAAAAACCCTAGCAGCTTGGGGTGAGTGGTGGGGTACCCAAAACATTGAATATACCCAAAAATTTGGGTGCTGTTGCAGTGACTACAACACAGTGGAAAGCTCAACGACAGAGAAGTTGGTAGAGAAGTGCAACAGGCCACGATGCATAGCTCCGCTGATATTGCAGCATTACAAGTCATGTTAGGTGGCCTCCACAACAATATGGAGGTGCCAACAAAGTGACTTGAGGGTGAGTGAGCATATTTGTGTTGGGAGCCTGATGGGATAGGGTCTGCAGGGTCAGTTTTAGGGTTAGTTTAACCCAATTTTGTAAAAGTTTTGTAAAGAATGTAAAGTCTCCGCGAAATGTGGATGTGGAGCATGCAGTTAATTAGGAGTCAAAGGGGCTTTAGCCCCTTGTTTGGGTAAGTGATATGTTGATTTTGAGACTCACCCATAGGTTTCGGGCCATGGTATTGTAAGCAAGAATGCTATACATAGTTGAGTCATATCAAGTCAAAAGGTAGTAGACAAGTAAGTAAGTCAAAATAGAAATTGTTTGGGCAAGTGCTAAGGAAGGAAAGCTTTGTTTCTTGTACTTAGGTGAAAGGGGAAGGGTCCTACATATGAGTGCATAGGAGGCCTTGGTAAGTCCGCATCTGAGTGCGCAGACCCCTGCAGCTGAGTGTGCAGGGAGGAGAAGTTTGTAAACTAATCGTTGAAACCTAATAAAGACTGATTTTGGAGAAATTCCTTGCCTTTGAGTATTATTCTTAATTCTAATCATGTTATGTTTTGTTGCTTAATGATATGTTTTCTGTGGAATAATGTGTAAATGTTGCGCGAATCTATTGAATCTATAATATTTATGCATGAACTAAGTAGTTACCTGTTTTCACGAAGATAAGGGTTAATTCTGTTATGATTTCTAATGAATTGGAAAGATTTGCATGAAGGCATATCTAGGGTTACTAAGTGGTGCACGAAAGGTGACAATTTTCTTCTTCAGGGTCTATAAAGTTTGATTGCAGACCTTCGCGAAGGTCTAGATGTTGTTTTCTTAGAGTTACAGTAGCAAACCAGAGAAGGATATAGATCTGCGTGAAGGTAGATCTAAGCTACGAGAGCTTAAGACCACTTATCACATCATCTCTGGATCCAGAAACCTGGTTCTAGCATCCCTGAATACTGCTTCAGGTGAGACCGCAGCCTGCGCGATGCAGGTTGTTGCCAAAAGTGCTAGTAGTTAGGGTTTTGTTGGTTGGCACAAAAAACTCTAAACCTGGCTCAGGCCCGCTTAAGCCAACAGTTTCCGATAAAGATATAGAGTATAATATCGTGGAAGATATGAAGAAAGTGAAAGACAATATTTCCGTGTATATCTAGATTGCTTATAATGAAAAACCAAATCAAATTTGGGTAGATAGAGAAAAGCATATGAAACATTGGTTACAGATTTAGATGAAGAGAATGATCCTGTAGTTTTCACGAATAACATCCTTAGAAATTATTATTCAGAATATTTCTTTGGAAGTTTTACAGCTCAAGAGTCTCCTTTTTTAGCAAATTTTGTTTCTTCTCAAATTTAAAATTATTTGCAAATAGATTTGACTCGATGAATTAATGTTGTATAGACTGTTATAAATAAACATGAATTTTTATTTTTGACACTTTATTTTGATGGTTCTAAAATCTAGTGAAGGTGCAGGAGATGGATGTATATTCATAAGCCTTACCGGTGAAAAAACAATGCTAGCATGTAGACTAGAATTTGAATGTTCTAATAATATTGCAGAATATGAAGCATTAGTACAAGGATTGTATAAAGCCATAAATATTGGTGTTGAATATCTTCAAGTCTTTGGTGATTCTAAAATCATTATCAAACAAGTCAAAAACAATATTCATTGTGTTTCAAACCACCTTATACATTATCAATCCTTAATTCAAAAAATTACCTCACATTTTGTAGCATTCAATATTTCTCCAATACCAAGAACACAGAACATTTGTGCTAATATTTTGGCCAATGTTGCATCCAAATTAATCCCTTCTGAAGATTTTAGTCCAAACAAATTTTCAACAAAATTCATTTTTCACCCATCCATTCCTGATAATGTCACCAATTGGCGAGTATTCAATAATGATAGAGATATCCTATATTTTTTAACATCTGAAGAATCCTATCTTAACCATGTAATTGATGAGGACGAACATGATTCTCAATTGAATGAATCAAAAGACAAAAATTCTCTTCCGAGACTTGTAGTTAAGCTTGAGGACGTTTATGATCTTAAATGTAGATTTAAAAAGGTCAACAACTGCAAACTTCAAAGCTCAACCTTGAGATTTGAATCATTTAACCTAGGATCTTATACAAAACCCCAAAATATTAACTTAGGTCATGTTCTCTTATTTGAAGAAAAAACTGCATTTATTTGTCTGTTGAAGAAATATAAAGATATATTTTCTTGGAATTATCAAGATCTAAAAACATATGATGCCTCCATCATTCAACATATCATCCCAATGGTACCAGATGTTAAACCCATTCAACAAAAAATTAGGAAGATACATCCGAATTTTGAAACTCAAATTAGTAGCGAGTTGAATAAACTTATAAAAGCTAAAATCATCTTTCAAGTAAGACATTCTAAATTAGTTTCCAATATTGTACCGGTTAAAAAGAAAAATGGTGATATTCACATGTGTACTAATTTGAGGAATCTAAATAAGGCATATCAAAAGGATAATTTTCCTCTTCCATCAATGGAACAGGTTCTATAATCAGTTGCTAGTTTTGAATTAATGTCCTTTTTAGATGGATTTTCAGTATACAATCAAATCCTTGTTCATGATTAAAAACTACATTTAGAACGAAGTGGGGAACATATGCATATCAGAAAATGCCTTTTGGATTAATGAATGTAGGAGCTATATTCCAGAGAGCTATGGACATTTCTTTCAAAGGGTTGATTAATAAAATTGTTTTGGTATATCTTAATGATATTACCATATATTCAAAGAAGAGAAATAATCATTTGCATGATTTAAAGCAGATCTTTGAAAGGTGCAAAAGGTATGGAATTTCTCTAAACCCCAAGAAATCATTTTTTTCTCTGAGTGAAGGTAAACTCCTTGGTTTTATTGTATCCAAACATGGAATTTGTATTGATCCAGAAAGAATTAAAGCCATTTCTGAAATTCCATTAAAAAAATCGATGCAGTCCTTTCTTGGCCAAATCAATTTTGTTAAGAGATTTGTCCCCGAATTTTGTCAAATTGTCCTAGCATTATAAACAATGATAAAAAAAGATTTAGTTTTTAAATGGGGTGATCATGAAAGAGTTGCATTTAAAGAAATCAAACAGGATGTTATTGATGCTCCTTCTCTAACAACCCCTAATTTTTCTGATCAATTTATTTTGTATACTTTTGCTTCTGAGTTATCATATGCAACGATCTTAACACAACCAAATGAACAGAAAGTCAAAGGTCCTATGGCTTTTTTCAACTTAAATTTTCAAGGAGATGAATTAAATTATTTAGGAGTAGAAAAGCAGGTCTTTGCATTTTACAAGGCTATCAAGTATTTTAGACCTTTTCTTCTAAAAACTCGTGTTAAAGTTATTGTTCCTTTCTCAGCGGTCAGGAAATTACTTATTCAAAAGTATTTAAGTATCGAGGGTCTTTCACGGTGCATTAAATTAGATATCATTTTTTGGGATTCAACTGTGTTAAATCCCAAAAAATGATATCTAATATTCAAAAGTAGTTAGGAGAGAAGAGAGTGATACAGATCCATTTGGGCACATCAACCCCAACTTACAGATTGGTACTATTAGGGCCCATCAAACCCTAATTCAGTTGTTACATTCCCTAAAGAAGTCAACCATCAGAATTCCTAGCTTCCCAAGAAGTTCGATGACTGAAATCATCCAAAAGTTGCCTCTAAGAAGATCAGTGCAGGCATGCCTTCATTAGGGTGCGCTGCAGTGCAGTCCATACACTGATAGGGTGCTATGCAATGGACTTGAGCCCTCTTTGGCCCGTGCTGGGTGAATTTGAGTGAAATTGCATTGGGGTTTGGGAATATTCTTATCCATTGGACGCATCTAGAAGTTTCCCAAGTTTATCTACACCTTTGAGCATGAATTTGGATGAGGTAGGGAGTTAAGGAACATCAATACCTTTATCCCTTCCTCCATGGAACTAAATCCTAAGTTTGGGAGGGCATTCATTATCACCATTTATGGCCTAACTTCCTTCATTCACCTATAAAAAGGCCACTCATCTAAGTGATCAGGGGCTAGAAATCATAGAATTATAGGGAGATGATGTTAGTATGAAACTTGAGTTGCTTTCAAGTATTGTGATGATGTCAAAATGTCTTGCTTGTTATGAGGAGAGGATGGGATTGAACTGGAGGAGTGATGCCGAATCAAACAAATTGGGTTATAACTCTTCCTTTTACTAATAAAGTGTTCAAAGCTTTTTCCATATGCTTGTATTGTTCATTGATGCTTTCATATGTGTATCATGTACTTGATTCCATGCTATGTTTAATCAATAGATCATTATCATATGCTTTGATCGGTTTTTATCTTTTGTCTGTTTGCAGGTACTCTTCAAGCGGATTAAGTATGGAAAGGAGCGATAAAATTGGTCAAGGGATATAAGGAGTAAGCGAAAGCTACAGGTAGGCTTCTTTACCTCTTATTTAATCTATTGGTCATAGAAAAAGTAGAGAATGCTTTGCATTGTTGTTCTAGACTTAGCTACTAGTCTAGGGGTTTAAGCGTTTATCCGTAGACACTAAAACTTCTTGAAACAAATTGGCGACTGCACTGGGGAACGATCATGTTGGGTGTGGGGCATGATTATCATCCTAATTTAGAGGTCTTTGTTTCAGCTAGATTTATACCCTAGGAAAATTGTACACCCCTCAATGCGGGGGGGTGCGAGAGGGACTTGTCCCTCCCTCCATGGGGGTTCGAGGGGGCCCATCCCCCCCAGCTGTAGGGTCTAAGGGCCAGTAGTCCCCCGGCGGGGGTTTCGGGGACAGCATCCCCGAAGCTAAAAACAGATGTAAAATTGCCTTGAAAAAGTATAGTAATTTCTAGTCAATCCAGGCCGTTCATTAGGCGGATGATTTGACAGTAGAATTTATGTTTAGTTTAGGGTTTTTTTCCCTAAAGGGAAACCCCTCTCTTTGTATGAGGGTATTGTATTGAGGCTGTGATATATATGTGTATTCTCAGAGTGAGAAATAGATATGTGAAACTGTGAGAGAAAACAGAGGATATTACAGTAGATCTGCTGTAGGTTGTGTCTCCTCATTTTGCTAGATAATAAAAAGGAAGGAGAGGTTGTTCATGGTGGACGTAGCCAAAACTGGGTGAACCACATATATCTGTGTCTTTCTTGTTTTATGCATTTTCTGTGTTTCTGTTTTTACGCATATTATATGTCTTGCATTTCTCTGTCATATATAATTTTTTCTAACAACTGGTATCAGAGTCAAAGGTCTATTTGGCTGATAAACTTGCAGGAAAGAAGGGTTCCTCGTTTGAGTGGAAGAAATGGCGGAAGATGGTAAGTTCAGGGTCGAGAAATTTAACGGCCAAAACTTCCCACTGTGGAATATGTAGATGGAAGATTATCTGTGTTAGAAAGATCTGTACCTACCATAGAGAAGAAAAACAAAGAAGCCAATGGCTATGACAGATGCAGAATGGAACATTCTCGATAGAAAGGCACTCGGTCACCTTCAACATTTCGAAGGAAATAATGACAGAGGGTTTGATTCAGGTGTTGGCGAAACTATATGAAAAATCCTCGGCCTCAAACAAGGTATTTCTTATGAAACGGTTATTTAATATGAAGATGTTGGAAGGTGGATCTGTTCCAGACCATTTAAATTATTTTAATACAGTTACAAGTCAATTAAGTTCTATAGGGGTAAACTTTGATGATGAAGTTAGAGCTCTGTTATTGTTGTGCTCATTGCTAGAAAGTTGGAATGGTTTAGTAATGGCCATTAGTAACTCTGTTTCTGGATCTAGTACTTTAAAGTTTGATGATGCTCTCAGAGCTATCCTTAGCGAGGAAATGCGACGGAAAATCTCCGGTGAGACATTGGGTAATGCTTCGAGTGCAGAGTCTAGGGGAAGAAGAATGGAAAGAGGAAAGAGCTTAGGATATCGCAGTAAATCAAGGAAAGGCAGATCCAAGTTGTTAGGCCCCTATACTACTAGTGTAACCCCTTATTGTTATTAGTACAACCCACTTATTATATTAATGTACCCATGTAGTGCCCATATTGTTACTAATGTGCCCTTACATTATTATTGTTATGTTGGCTCTGATTATGTTATGACCCCTTAGACTCCTATATAGAAAGGAGGTCTTTTCATTTGTATCATCCAAGAATTGTTCATTTATGTAATGTAAAGGAGGTTTCCCCCTTGAAGAGGCTAAATTCTAAGGCGTTGATCTATATTTTCTATCTTTTCTTGAGCTGGTTTCATAACATTTGGTATCAGAGCTTTGGATTCTAGGGTTTCGCTGCTCCAAACAGGTCATCGTGGCATTTTCGCTATAACTTTTTTTCTGTGACATTTCAGAAGTCGCAAAAAAAACCATTTGAGAAGAAATTGCGCTGAACCTTGGGTCCGAATTTCAGAGCTTTTCGCGTGATATTTGCGGAGATATGATCTGAGGAAGTTGGTCTTTTTGCAGACTCCTGAATTGCATTCAAAATAGGTGACCTGGGGAAAATCATCATATTATATTAATGTACCCATGTAGTGCCCATATTTTTACTAATGTGCCCTTACATTATTATTGTTATGTCGGCTCTGATTATGTTATGACCCCTTAGACTCCTATATATAGAAAGGAGGTATTTTCATTTGTATCATCCAAGAATTGTTCATTTATGTAATGTAAAGGAGGTTGCCCCCTTGAAGAGGCTGAATTCTAAGGCGTTGATCTATCTTTTCTATCTTTTCTTAAGTTGGTTTCATAATACAAGTTCAGATTAGGGATAGTGTGCTGGAAATATGGAAAGAAAGGACACCTAAAGAAAGGCTGTAGATCTTGGAAGGGAAAAGAAGGAGATGCAAAACAAGAAAACAATCATAAAGAAAATGTGACAGGTAAGGTGTTACAAGATGCTTTGATTCTTTCTTTCGAAAATATTACTGATTCTTGGGTGGTAGATTCAGGGGCCTCATTCCATGCCACACCTGATAAGAAATATTTTCATGACTATGTTCAAGGATATTTTGGACAAGTCCATTTGGGTGATGATAAACCCTGTAAAATTGTTGGAATGGGTAAGGTTCTTGTAAAACAAAAAAATGGAAACCAATGGCTACTAAAGGAGGTAAGGCATGTTCCAGATCTGAAGAAAAAGTTGATTTCAATAGGGCAGTTAGGCAGTGAAGGTTGTGTCACAACTTTAACAAATAAAGCTTGGAAGGTCACCAAAGGAGCCTTGGTAATAGCAAAAGGCAAAAAGGTTGGTACATTGAATTTATGCAATGGTATTTCTAACTCTGTTAATGCTTTAACTTCTAAAGGAGTAGATGCAGCATTATGGCATCATAAGCTCAGACACATGAGTGAGAAGGGGATGAAGATTCTTCACTCATGGAATTTGTTTCCGGGTTTGAAGAATGTTGATTTGGACTTCTGTGAGAATTGCATTTATGGAAAACAGAAGAGAGTAAGATTTCTCAGAGTTGGGAAAGACAAGAAGAGCGAAAAATCAGAGCTTTTTAATACAGATGTATGGGGACCTGCTCAGATATCATCTCTCAGTGGCTCTCGTTATTATGTTACTTTTATTGATGATGCAACTAGAAAAACTTGGATTTATTGTATTCAGAATGAATCTGATGTATTTGATACTTTCAAGAAATGGAAAGCTTTGGTTGAGATTGAGACAGGAAAGAAAATGAAGTGTCTCAGATCAGACAATGGAGGTGAATATGTTGGGTCCCTATAATACTAGTGATTACCCCATTACTATTGTAGTTATACCCCTTATTTATATTTTTGTGCCCCTATTACCCCCATATTGTTATTTTTGTGCCCCATAGAATCCCTCTATTGTTATTTTTGTGGCTTTATATTATTATTGTTAGGTCGGCTGGATTATATTGTGACTCCTTAGACTCCTATATATAGAAAGGAGGTTTTGTCATTTGTATCATCCAAGAATTGTTCATTTATGTAATGTAAAGGAGGTTGCCCCCTTGAAGAGGCTGAATTCTAAGGCGTTGATCTATCTTATCTATCTTTTCTTGAGCTGGTTTCATAACATTTGGTATCAGAGCTTTGGATTCTAGGGTTTCGTTGTTCCAAACAGGTCATCGTGGAATTTTCGTTATAACCTTTTTTCGGTGACGTTTCAGAAGTCGCAAAACAAACCCATTTTATAAGACATCACGTTGAACCTTGGGTCCAAATTTTAGAGCTTTTCACGCGATATTTGCGGAGATATGATCTGAGGAAGTTGGTCTTTTTGCAGACTCCTGAATTACATTCAAAACAGGTGACCTTGGGAAAATCGTCATAACTTTCTCTCTGAGAATCAGATTGAAATTTCGTAAGAAGGTACAGAAAGAGGACGGACTGTAGTTTCTTGTATATCCTTTTAAGAACCAAAGATCGAAAATTGTACACGTGGCACTTCATACAAGTTCGCTCTTCTGGAAAGGTCTCTAATCAGCTCATCTTGGGAGATTGTGCATAACTCTTTCTTGGAGAATCCAATTTGGATCAGACTAGTGGCATTGGAAATAGGACACGGAGAGCTACTATAGGTCACAAATTCAGAACTAGATGATTGGAAAGTACAGAGATACATCAGAGGAAATATCAAGCTCCTACAAAGTGAAAAAAGGTGTGTGGATTTTTTTAAATTTTTGCTTAAGCTTGGTTTGAAAATTTATTTTGAAGGAATTCAAAGGGCATAGTAGAGAATTATTATCGGTAACTGATGCCCCGAGGAAAGAAAATTCAAACACCTAGTAAGGAACCTGAAAGCTCTAGCATGACTCATGAAGAAGAGAAAGAAATGCTACATGATATATCAAAATTACAAGAACAAGTGCAGCAAATGTCACGCTCACAAAAGTTAACAGAAGCTAAGATAAATGGCGTGGAAGCTAAAATGAATGGCATGTAAGCTAAGATGGACAATTTGAAGATATATTTGAACACAAATTTGAAGACAGGCATGGCAGATTTGAAGACAGATTTGACAAATTTTCTACAAGAAATACTTACTAATGGTGAAAAGGTAGTAAAGGAAACTCATGATGAGAACAAAAGAAATGTTAATCATGATTCCATAGACGCTAATGTTGGATCGAAGAATCACCACATTCCAAAAATTGATATGAGGAAGTTTGATGGCAAGGATCCCGCCACTTGATAAGTCTCAAACAAGAGGGTTCAATAATGGAGCACATTGAGGAGTTCCAAAAATTGAACATAAGGGTAAAAGATATTCCAGGGGAGCATAGGATTGATGTGTTCATAGGGTATTTAAAGGATAATATCCAACATGATGTTCGCCTTTGGGAACCTGATTCATTAGAGAAGGCATTCAGGTTAGCAAGAAAAATGGAAAGCAAAATTATGGCAACTAGGAAGCATACCACTCACAACTATAAAGACGGAAGTGTTGTTGCTCCTAGTCTTCCACAACCTACAAGGTTGACACCACAACAATTGGAAGAAAAAAGAGCAAAAGGGCTTTGTTACAGTTGTGATAGCAAATACACAAAAGGTCATAAGTGTGCTGAGAAGAAATTATTCTACATAGATTGTGAAGAGGAAGAAGAAAAGGAGCAAGAAAGGTCAAAAGAAGAGGATATACTCCAGGAACAAAGCCTAGATGAAGAACAAATAAATCCGACCATATCTTGTAATGCATTGGTGGGAATTACCACTCCTCAAACCATCAAGATAGAAGGACAAATCAAGAAGAAAAAGGTAATAGTGTTTATTGATTCGAGAAGCACCCACAATTTTATTCATTGTAGGGTAGCAAAAGAATTGAATTGCTTCCTATATCCAGCACTAGTGTCAAGTGATGATTGCAAATGGAGGAACAATAAATTGCTCTGGAAAGTGCCATAATATCAAGCTATCCATGGGAGAATATGTATTGACTAGCCCAATGCTTTCCATTCCAATGGGAGGTGCTGATGTTGTACTAGGAGTCCAATGGCTACAATCCTTGGGTACAATAGCTTTTAATTTTCAAGAACTTTTCATCAAATTTTCTACGGAAGGAAAGGAAGTTGAATTAAGGGGTATTGCAGGGAAACCAGGAAAGATAATCAGCTCTAATGGCATGACAAAGCTTCTAAAAAAGGAGCAAAGAGGTGTAATTGCACAATTATGTTCGCTAGATGTTTCCACATTGGAATCATCTATTTCTCCAGATCTCCAAAAAGTCCTGGACAATCATTCCAAGGTATTTGAGACTCCCAAGGGTCTCCCACCTATGCGTGATCATGATCATGCTATTCATCTGATTCCAGGAAGTGTTCCTCCAAACATCAGGCCGTACAGATATCCCTATGTCCAAAAAAGTGAAATTGAACGTATGGTTGCAGAAATGCTAGAGGCTGGTATAATTCAACCGAGTCAAAGTTCTTTCTCAGCTCCAGTAGTATTGGTGCACAAGAAGGATGGATCATGGCGCATGTGTCTGGATTATAGGGAGCTCAACAAGCTCACTATTAAAGATAAGTTCCCCATTCCTGTCATTGATGAATTACTGGATGAATTGCATGGATCAATTTACTTCACCAAGTTGGATCTTCGTTCGGGATATCATCAAATCAGAATGAAGATTGAAGACATTCCGAAAATGGCATTTAGAACTCATGAGGGTCATTATGAATTTTTGGTCATGCCTTTTGGCCTTACCAATGCACCTTCAACATTTCAAGGTTTGATGAATTCAATTTTCAAACCATTCCTTAGAAAATTTGTGTTAGTATTTTTTGATGATATACTAATCTACAGCAAGTCTTGGAAGGATCATGTTGAACATGTTGACAGGGTGCTACAACTATTGGAGGAGAAACAATTATATGCAAAAAGATCCAAATGTTTCTTTGGAGTCCAGGAGGTGGAATATTTGGGTCATATTGTATCTCATGAAGGAGTTAAGGTAGACCCTAGCAAAATTAAAGCCATTAAGGAATGGAAAATCCCCACATCCATAAAGCATCTGCGAGGATTTCTTGGGTTGACAGGGTATTATCGCAAGTTTGTTAAGAATTATGGGAGAATAGCAGCACCTCTAACAACATTATTGAAGAAAGATTCATTTTCATGGACTCCGGAAGCAACAAAGGCCTTTGAACATCTTAAAGAGGCAATGTGCCAAGCACCGGTCTTAGCTACACCGGACTTCACAAAAACCTTTATTGTGGAATGTGATGCTTCAGGAAATGGAATTGGTGCTGTTCTAATGCAAGATGAAAGACCCATTGCTTTTGAAAGTCGTCCAATCAAGGGAAAGTTTTTAAGCAAAGCTATTTATGAGAAGGAAATGTTGGCAATACTCCATGCACTTAAGAAATGGCGACCCTACCTAATGGGAAGACACTTCAAGGTAAAAACGGATCATGATAGCCTTAAATACTTTTTAGAACAAAGATTATCCTCTGAAGAGCAACAAAAGTGGGTCACAAAGATGTTGGGTTATGACTTTGAAATCATCTACAAAAAAGGGAAGCAAAATGTGGTGGCAGATGCACTCTCAAGAAAGGATGAGGATGTGGAAGCATTGTTGTGTGCCATTTCTATTATCCAACCAGATTGGATAAATGAAGCAAGGGAGGAATGGAAGAATGACGAAGAAGTGTGGGCACTTATTCGAAAGCTACAACAAGATTCCAGTACTTCTGATACATTTAGCTGGCAAAATGATTCGTTATGGTACAAAGATCGCTTATACCTCTGTAAGAATTCCCAGCTAAAACAAAAGATTCTTATGGAATTGCACACTTCTCCCTTAGGAGGGCACTCAGGATTTTTAAAAACTTACCACAGGGTTAAGAAGGAATTTTTTTGGGATGGCCTTAAATCAGATATTCAAAAGTTTGTGGCGGAATGTTTGGTTTGCCAACAAAATAAAGTTGAAACAATTAAGACACCGGGTCTATTACAACCTTTATCCATTCCAAGCCAACGTTGGGAGGAGGTTTCAATGGATTTTATCACAGGTTTACCCAAGTCTGAGGGAAAGAGTGTCATCATGGTGGTAGTTGACAGACTTACCAAGTATGCACACTTTTGTGCATTATCACATCCATTTAAAGCCAGTACAGTTTCTACTGCATTTATGGAAACAGTTCAAAAGCTACATGGAAACCCAAAGATTATTGTAAGTGACAGAGATCCCATTTTCACTGGAAATTTTTGGACAGAATTATTTTCTTGTCTTGGTACTCAGTTAGCTCATAGCTCATCTTATCATCCTCAATCTGATGGGAAAACTGAGATAGTAAACAAATGTTTGGAAGGATATCTTCGTTGCTTTGTATCTGATAAACAGACACAATGGGTCAAATGGTTGCCTCTGGCTGAATGGTGGTATAACACTTCCTTCCATACAACAACAAAAATGACCCCATTTATGGCACTTTATGGGTATCAACCACCATCCATCACATCATATTTAAGAGAAAATTCTAAGGTTCAGGCAGTGGAACATCACATCGAACATCAACAACAAGTCCTCCAACTCTTAAAGGATAACCTCGTGTTGGCACAAAATAGAATGAAACAACAGGCAGATCAACATCGCAGTGAAAGAAGTTTTGATGTAGGTGATTGGGTATTCCTACGGCTACAACCATATAAGAAAATGTCCCTAAAGCAAGCTAAGAAGGATAATAAATTATCACCAAAGTATTATGGTCCGTACAAGGTGTTGCAAAAGATTGGTACTATGGCATACAAATTGGAGCTTCCTGCAGCTTCTCGATTGCACCCAGTTTTCCATGTTTCATGTTTAAAGAAGGTTATAGGTGACAAGCTCCCAATTCAAACAATATTGCCAGAACTTGACGAGGAAGGAAAAATTATATTGGAACCGGAAGCAGTCACAGAAACAAGAACTCGACAGCTACGAAATCGATCAATTTCAGAGTATCTTATCAAGTGGAAGAACTTATCTGCTGAAGATTCCACATGGGAGGATGAGAATTTTATGCAGAAGTATCCAGAACTACTCAAGCGTTGAGGACAACACTTTTTTGAAGGAGAGGGGCATGTTGGGTCCCTATAATACTAGTGATTACCCCATTACTATTGTAGTTATACCCCTTATTTATATTGTTGTGCCCCTATTACCCCCATATTGTTATTTCTGTGCCCCATAGAATCCCTCTATTGTTATTTTTGTGGCTTTATATTATTATTGTTAGGTCGGCTGGATTATATTGTGACTCCTTAGACTCCTATATATAGAAAGGAGGTTTTGTCATTTGTATCTCCAAGAATTGTTCATTTATGTAATGTAAAGGAGGTTGCCCCCTCGAAGTGGCTAAATTCTAAGGCGTTGATCTATCTTTTCTATCTTTTCTTGAGCTGGTTTCATAACAGAATATTGCAGCAAAGAGTTTGATAGGTACTATTCAGAGCATGGAATTAGGAGAGAGAAGATAGTTCCAAGAAGACCACAAGAAAATAGTGTGTCAGAAAGGATGAACAGAACAATCTTGGAGCGTGCAAGGTGCATGAGATCGCGTCCAAGATTTCCCTTACAATTTTGGGCAGATGCTGTAGATACTACTGTTTATCTAATAAACAGAGGGCCTTCAAGTTCCTTGGATGGTGGTGTTCCAGAGGAAGCATGGACAGGTAAAAAGGTAAACTACTCTTTTTTAAAGCCTTTTGTTTGTGAGGCCTTTGTCCATATTAATAAAGAAAATAGAAGAAAGCTTGAGGCAAAATCAAAGAAATGTACCTTTATTGGATATGGTGTTAATGATTTTGGTTATTGCTTATATGATTATGAAAATCACAAAACCATTAGGAGCAGAGATGTAATATTCAATGAAAAGGTCTTGTATAAGAATCAATTGCAGGAAAAAGAAAACAAGGAATACACGGTTCTTGATGAGATCATTGAAAAAGTAAAGGTGCCTAAAAATAATAATAATCAACAACCACAACAACAAAAACCACCAAAATAGAAACAAGCACCCCAAACACCTGAAAGTGGCGTTCGAAGATCTACCAAGATAAGTATACCCCATGAACGATACTCTCCTTCATTATATTATTTATTGTTGACTGATTGTAGTGAACCTGAATGTTATGAAGAAGAAATGCATGTTGAAAGCAGGAAGATGTGGGAGCTAGCCATGGAAGAAGAGATGGACTCCTTAATGCATAACCAT
Source organism: Pinus tabuliformis (assembly GCA_031772625.1). NCBI lineage: Eukaryota > Viridiplantae > Streptophyta > Pinopsida > Pinales > Pinaceae > Pinus > Pinus tabuliformis. The sequence continues at coordinate 98,736,074 of CM062819.1, read as the reverse complement.
ACTTGGGACTTAGTCAGGTTGCCTGCAAGTAAAACTACATTGCAAAATAAATGGGTTTATAAGATGAAGGAAGACGATGGAGGAAAATAGAGGTACAAAGCTAGACTTGTGGTGAAGAGGTTTGCACAGAAGAAATGTATTGATTTTGATGAAATATTTTCTTATGTTGTTAAAATTACTTCAATCGGAACTATTTTAAGTCTAGTAGCAGTTGAAGATTTGCATCTTGAGCAGTTAGATGTAAAGACAGACTTTCGCCATGGGGATTTGGAGGAAGAGATATATATGCAGCAGCCACAAGGATATGAGGTAAAAAAGAAGGAGAAACTAGTGTGCAGGTTGAAGAAGAGCTCGTATGGCTTAAAACAGGCTCCAAGGCAGTGGTATCTAAAATTTGACAAGTTTATGTCTGAACAAGGTTATACTAGATGTCACTCTAATCATTATGTTTATCTGAAAAAGCAAAATGATGGTAGCTATATTATATTGTTATTGTATGTAGATGACATGCTTGTTGTAAGGTCTAACATGCAAGAAATAAATGTGCTCAAAATAAAATTGGCAAATTAATTTGAAATGAAGGATTTGGGAGCTGCAAAACAAATCATTGGTATGAGAATAACTAGAGACAGGAAAAATCACAAATTAACATTGTCTCAGAATGAGTACATACAAAAGGTGTTGAAAATATTTAATATGCACAATGCAAAACCAGTTAGTACACCTTTTGCTAGCCATTTCAAACTTAGTAAGGAGATGTGCCCAAAGACCCATGAAGACATGGATTAGATGTCTAAAGTTCCATATGCATCAGCAGTTGGAAGCTGAATGTATGCAATGGTCTGCACAAGGCCTGATATTGCACATGCAGTGGGAGTTGTAAGCAGGTACATGAACAGTCTAGGAAAAGAACATTGGATGGTAGTGAAATGCATTCTCAGATATTTGAGAGGTACCACAAATCAAGCATTATGCTTTGGTGGTTCAAGCATTTCTCTACATGGATATGTTGATGAAAATATGGTAGGTGACAGAGATAACAGGAGGAGCACTACAAGATATGTATTTACTATAGGTGGAACAGTTGTCAGTTGGGTTTCAAAAATCCAAAGTGTTGTTGCACTTTCAACAACAGAAGTAGAGTATGTTGCTGCTACAAAGGCTAGTAAAGAAATGATTTGGTTATAAAGGTTTATGGATGACTTGGGTAAGAAGCATGACATGGGTACATTATACAGTGATAGCAAGAGTGCCATTCATCTTGCAAAGAACTCGACATTTCATTCCAGGACTAAACACATACAGCTCAAGTACCATTTCATATGATCAGTGTTGGAAGATGGAGAGTTAAAGCTGGAAAAGATACACACCAGCCAGAATCCTACAGATATGTTAACAAAAGTTGTAACTAGGGAGAAACTAAGAATATGATCAGTTTCAATTGGTATTCAAGGATGAAGATGAAGATGAGAAATAGCCAGGTCCAAAGAGGATTCATTTTCCAGCAAAATGAAGCAGCGGTGGAGTTGCTACAATCATTCTACAAGTGGGAGATTGTTGGGTGTGGAGCACGATTATCATCCTTATTTAGAGGTATTTGTTTCAGCCGGATGTATACCCCAGAAAGATTGTACACCCCTTAACGCGGGGGGGACTTGCCCCCCCCCCCGCGGGGGTTCGGGGGGGCGGCATATCCCCCGGCTGTGGGGTCTGGGGGCCAGCGACCCCCCGGTGGGGGTTTCGGGGGTAGCGCCCCGGAAGCTAAAAACAGATGTAAAATTTCCTTGTAAAAGTATAGTAATTTCTAGTTAATCTCGACCATTCATTAGGAGGATGATCTGACCGTAGAATTTATGTTTAGTTTAGGGTTTTTTTCCCTAGAAGGCAACCCCTCTCTTTGTATGAGGGTATTGTTTGAGGTTGTGATATAGAGGTGTATTCTCATAGTGAGAAATAGATAAGTGAGACTGTGAGAGAAAACATAGGATATTACAGTGGATTTGTTGTAGGTTGTGTCTCTTCATTTTGCTAGATAATAAAAAGGAAGGATTGGTTGTTCGGGGTGGACGTAGCCCAAACTGGGTGAACCACATATATATGTTTTATGTGTTTTCTTTGTTTTTTTTTTTCCGCATATTATATGTCTTGCATTTCTCTGTCATATATAATGTTTTCTAACAGATCATCCATCTTAGTAGCTTATCAGCCTCTTAAGACATTTCTACATACTATACTTGTGGTCGGTCATTGAATTTCAGTCTTCTTTCATTGAAAATTGAGCCAAAATTGTGTCAAAATTTCCTTCAAAATGGCTTACTGTCACTAGCGTAGCCCAATGAAGGATACAGTGCATTGCAATGTACTTCTCGCATAGATCCAGTGCGCTTCAACACACTGTCTCTCACTGCTACCTACGCTGATCCCTTGAGGGTTAGTTTCCCATCTAGGAGCTGAAGTTTTTGCCAATTTTCTCATGTTTGAATGATTTTCTAAATGTCAATGATGTCTTGTCTTTGAAAATAGTTTTTCATCTCCTTACCTGGCCCTACTTAGACTAGGATTGATAAATGTTTCTTATGTATTTTCTTTATCATTTTCAATCTATAATCGAAAGTTAGTTTTTTGGTCGATTGATCTTTAGCGAAAGAAAGTGTCGTAAAATCGTCTTTTCCTTTGAAAATTGAATTGTTGTAAAATCTTCCTTCATGAAATATCGATTGGTTGATGTGTGCATATGATTAGTATTTTCGTTGAAAGTGTCGTAATTCCTCATTTCTTTGAAAACGAAAGTGTCGTAAAGTCTTCCTTGGAAATAAGTTGTCGCAAAATCATCATTTTTATGAAAAGAGTTTATTGATCGATTGTGCATTAGTTTCCCTTTTTGTTTATTCACATTAAGGGTATTCGAAAATAAATACATGCATGTTGCATTGAAACAAGTTTGTGTGTGCTAATAGGAATAGTGTAGGGAATTTGCATTTAGATTGTGCTCTTTTCTCTTTGATCAAAAGAAATCTGATTGCTCTATCCCTAAGTAGCTAGGATATTCATTGTTAAATTGAACGGAAATAATGCTTATCATGATAGTTGCATTCCTATGAATTTCAAAATACATCACGTGGTGAACTTGAAAGGCAAATTCCTATGCAAGATCAACTTAAAATAAACATCAATTTACCTAATGGAGCATTTTCATTAACAATAACATTTAGTGGTTCTAGGCTAGAGACGTGTTCCGGCATCATAAAACAAAGAAGCTATCGCTAACTTGTTTGAAATACATCTCGAGTGTGATACCTCATTCCATGTACGTGATTATATCATAGCTCGTCCACGTACCTTCAGGTATATAGGGCAGTGTTACAATACGTAAAGTATATGGGAATGCTCTCACTGTGCTATTTTGCATTAGACAATGCTTATATGGATTGGGCCTCCACGTACCTTTAGGGATATATGGGAGGAAAACTCTAGGTTTCTATCCGTCCTTAAGTAACCGAGTCAGCCACCTTGTAAACTATGATACACCGAACACATCATTCGGGGAGTTTGCCTGCCCACACTTCTTGGTTCGCCAGGAGGTATTCTATAGTTCACAGTTGCTTGGTAAACCTTTTGCCTAGTATACCCATTTTTGTTTATTTCTTTTTTTATAATAAAATTAATTAGCAATCGTGGAGGAACATCAACCCATACCCTGTCGTTCGCGGAGAACAGTGAGCAAACCGCCTTTACCTCCTGAAGTGACACCAATTCGGGCAAAGCGATCTCGCTTAACTGAGTCTAGTACATCCAGAACTCCTAGTTCTTCATTCGAGTTACCTGAATCATCTATTTCAGTAAGTGCAGAGACTCCAGTTACTCCAACTATTTCTGGTACATTTGTTCCTGAAGAGGAAGTTTCACAATTACCTTAGGACATTAGCATTGATCCTAGTGAAATAGTAACCGAAGTTGTTCAACCAAAATTTAATCCTCAATTTGAAATTTCTCAACAAGAAAGTACTTCTGAACTTGAATCAGTTCAACCAGAAGTTAATCCAAAATCTATCCCAGTTCAAATAGATGTTACATCTGAACCTAAAGTTGTTCAGGAAACTCTCTCTGAAACTGTTGTTCATTTACCTGAACATCTGGACTTCGAATTTGAACATTTAGAAGTTGTTACCTTACTGGAAGACAATCAACTGGTTACCCCTCAGACATCAGTAACTATTGAAACTTCAACTTCATCAACACCAGAAATCTTTTACGGACCTAACAGTGAAGTTCTTCCACCAGGTTTAATTGCTATAGAGGAGGAATTGGAAGAAGATTCCACACCTGGAACTCCATTTCACTTTGGAACTAGGCTTTATCTTTACCCTAATACTCATGATTTCTTTGCTTCATTTGATCCTGCTTCTTTTCAAGTACCCGTCGAATCTTTAGGACAACTTTTGGGTTAGTTAACTATGGCTGAACAACCGTCAACATCTCAGACTGTATCATTTGATGCAGTTGCCGTAGAATCTTCTGTTGTAACTCCTTCAATGTTTTCTACCACACCTAAGTCACACCTGTATCGTGAATAGTTCATCCCGGTTGGTTACCAATCATTGTCTAGAACCCACTCAGGAGTTGCTTCAACACCATGGTCATCACCCATGTCCTCAACCGGAATTTTACCTGGTTCTTCTCTAATGGGAACTCAACAGTTTGATCTTGCATATTAGTATCAAGCTAGGCAATCTGGTCAACAAATACCTATGTATCCATTAAATACTGGATTGCCACCATATGGAGAGAAATATGCTTATTCACCATATCCTCCTTATTCCGGGGGACTACCATATGGTAATATCCCATAGTATTCAGGTCAATCTGGAATTAGAGTTTGTCAATGGAAACCAACAATGCTAGTTCAAACAAGGCTTGTGTATCCAACATGACCAATGCAAAATGTGTCAACTATTACTACTACACCTGTTGTTACTATTGTACCACAGTCACAAGTTCAAATTGTTGTATCTCAACCTGTTCAAACTGATCCTTCTACCTTGCAATCACAAGTTTCAAGTCAAGAAGTTCAAGTTCCTCAAGTTTTTGTACAACAACCATTTGTTTCTGGAGTTCAGCAACAACCTCAGGTTAGTGTACCCTTACCTGGACTGACCCAGGCTTACGCTGGTATAGTTTATTCACAACCTGTCCAACCTTTCATTTATGGATAGCAACACTCGTTAAATCCACAACAGTTGTACCAACAACAACAGTTGATTCAACAACCATGGCAGCCTCAATTTCAATAACCCTAATTCTAGCAATTCCAACCCCAGTTTGGACTTGTTTCACAAGCTCAACCTGGTTTTGGTCAATCTCAAGCTTACCAGGGTCCTAGTCAACAAGGCTTTGTAGGTTATGGAAAACCACACATTCAACCTGGTTATCAACAACCACCTTATACTGGTTTTGTTCAACAACCATACCAAGGTTACCAAATGCATATGCCTTTTGTCGGTATGCAAAGACCTATTGCTCAGGAAATTCTAGCATATCCTGGGTATGCTCAACCTGACTTGAATCGACAGTTGCCGTTTGTAGCAACTTTATAATTACCATATTTAAATCGGCTCACTAATGATCCAATCTTATATGCACCTTGGTGGTCGTTAATTCCGCATAAGTTACCATCTGACATTCCGAAGTTTAACGGAAATCCTGGAGAAGACCCATCAAATCATGTTATGACCTTTCATTTGTGGTGTTCATAAAACTCCTTAAATGGCGATTCAGTCAGACTTCATCTTTTCCAAAGAACACTTACTGGTCCAACTACTAAATGGTATATTAAATTACCAAGAGCTTATTTCGATAATTTCACCACTTTAGCCACTACTTTTTTGACCCACTTCCAGTTACCTATCAGATACAAGACTGGAACAGAACTCCTAACCAACTTTAAATAGACTACTGCTACCCATATATCAGATCATATTCATGAGTGGCAGTGTCATCGTCGAATGGTTAAGACATATGTTCCCGATCAGTTTTTAGCTAAGTGGTTCATAAAATCCTTGTTGCCATCAATCACTGAGGATGTGGCAAAAGGTGGAGTTGTCACAAAAGAGAAAGTCATTGATCGTGCCCAATACTTGGATTTGATTTACAAACAATCTGGCATGCTTTATGATAAAATTCCCAATGCACCTTGACCAGCTTTCACTATTCCACCTCCTCCATAATCGAGTAAGGACTCTCATGCCGGCGACGGTGTGATCAGTTCTTCAAGCACATAATCAACAGGAAGACCATCTGGTCAAACTCTTGTTGTTTCCAATCAAACTACCAATGCATCAAAAAATAATCTTGCCTCTGAGATTAATGCCGTGTCATATGACAAATGCAAAAATCCAAAGCAGCCAGTAGGCAAGAAAAAGGGGCAAAACAAAAAGAAACAAGAAAATTCCCCTCCAGAGAAATCATCTGATTCCTGTACTTCAGCAAGGAAATCTCGTTATCCATGTTTGATATGTAATGATAAGCATTATACAAGAGATTGTCCACATCACTCTGAGGTCTCTAAACTTTTAAAGACTCCAAACACATAAATAGTGTTTACTAATCCATTTCCAACCCCGGAGACACATTTGGTTGCAACAGACCATGCTTCCACATCCCAAGTACTCATGTTATCCATCACAAAGCCACAAACCGAAGTTTTGGTGTCAACAAGAAACCAAGATTACGAAAATCTGTCATCATTGATAATCAGGCCACTGATCAACCTAATCCTTCATCCTCGACTTCATCTAAAGTTGTTCCACCCATTGTACCTGAATTGACAATAAAACCACCAAAGGGAGTTGTGCACAAATCGACATTCAACCCTCGGGCTCGAGCAGCTCAAAACTATAACATAGTAGAAGATCTTGCTCAATCACCTTCTGCTATGTCAACACTCGAGGTGTTGCAAAACTTTCCCTCCCAGAAACAAGTTGTACTTTCAGCAATAGGCGGAATAGATCCTACATATTCAAATCTTGTGGTTTTTAATCATGTGGGATATTCACCACAGTTATTGGTGCAATTAGATTTCCTAATCCAAGTAAAATATCTCAATAATAATGTTCACTGCACTATTATTGATGAAGGGGCATCTACTTGCATTATATCCATGAGCTGCTAGAAAACACTTGGTTCACCGTCGTTGCCACGATCACCAACCATGTTGAAAGCTTTTGATGGAAGAACATATACTCCATGTGGGATTTTGAGTAACCTGCAAATCGAACTTGGGGGCAAAACGATTAGTGTTGAAGTTGAGGTAGTTGACGGACCCCTCATTTACAACATTTTACTGGGAAGGCCTTGGGTATATGTTATGGTTGTTGTGGTTTATACGTACTTTGATACTATTGCATTCCATTTTAAGGGTGGAATCACAGTCATTGATCAGCTAGCCTTCTTTGCGAATAGTTCACAGGCTGCGGGAAGCATTCTGTTGGTACACGGACCCCCACTGTCACTTCAAAGTGTTGGAGTAGGTCTCTTTAAAGATCCTTCCCTAATGGGTACTTTTACCCTCCCGTCACCATCTGATTTGGCGGAAGTGGAAAGAGTAGAGACCTAAAACATGATTTCCTCCACCTCATCTGATTTGAGGAGGATTTCCAACCAAGTTGAAGTTGATAGTAATATTGAGGTGTTGTCATTAAGCCCCATTGAATCATCATAGCAATCAATCTTTTGGGCTTTTGTGGCAAACCCAAATCCGCACTCAACTTTTGTATGGGTAGATAGGTCGTTAGAATATGGTACCTCTTCGGATCCTTTTTCACGTATACATTCTACGGATGATGGAATCATCCAATCAATGATGATATGAGAGGAACCGTGGGAATATTATCATCACCATTCCCATTTTCCAGATGACGTCGAAGATTATTCAAATGAAGTAAACCACCCATCAATCATTGATTTCTTGTCGAATTCTATTAGGATAGATATTGTAGATTCTGAGCGTAATTTGTCAAACATAGAAGAAAAAATTTCTATAAACATTTCAACCAAGCCTAACATTGTAGAGAACATTCATGTCGGAAAATCTTGTTCTCCATTGGAACTTGATAATTACCATGCTCTGTTTCGTGAATTTAGAGATATTTTTGCATGGTCTTATGAGGAGATGCCAGGAATTGACTCAAGCATTGTTGAACATGAGATTAAAATGTACCCTGATGTCAAACCAGTATGACAGCGAATTTGACTTTTTCATCCTAAGAAAGCCATTGCCATTAAAGTAGAGGTTGAAAAAAATTTGTGTGCTGGCTTAATTTTCCCTCTACCTCTTACCGACTGGGTATCTAACATTGTTCCTGTCATGAAAAAATAAGGGACAATCTGAGTGTGTGTCAATTATAGGGATGTAAATCAAGCATGTCCAAAAGACAATTATCCTACACTCTTTATCGACCAGATTATTGACGAATGTGCCGGATGTGAAATATTTTCATTCATGGATGGATTTTCTGGCTACAATCAAATCAATATCTGCCCACAGGACCAATCCAAAATATCTTTTATTTTTTTTGTGGGGCACATTCGCCTATCAAAAGTTACCTTTTGGTTTGAAGAATGCAGGGGCTACATTTCAGTGGGCAATGAATTATGCCTTCCATGACATCAAGAACATTTTTCAACCTTATCTTAATGATTTACCTGCTCATTCACGAAAGCAAACTAATCACCCGCAACGTTTGAGAGCAATATTTTTACAGTGTCGACACTACAAGATAAGACTCAATCCATACAAGGGTGTTTTTTGTGTTGGCTCCGGTCGATTGCTTGGATTCATTGTCTCAAAAGATGGAATTCGACTCGATGCAATTAAGGTTCAGGCAATCCTTGACTTACCTCCACTTTCAAACTTGTTACAGTTACAGAGACTTCAAGGGAAGGAAAACTTTCTGAGGACGTTCATTCCAAACTATGCTGAGTTGGCTAAAGGTTTTACGCATCTATTGAAGAAAGGGGTACCCTTCCATTGGGATCAGGTTGTGCAAGCTTCCTTTGATTCTCTTAAAGATTCCCTAATTAAAGCATCATTAAGGTATGCCCTAAACTATCAAAAATACTATTACCTGTATCTCATCGCTGCAGATGCAACCATTGGTATGGTTTTAGTCCAAGAAGAAAGTGGAATTGAACATCTTATTTATTAATTGAGTCATAATATCAACGATATAGAAAGTAAGTATTCCTATGTCGAAAAGTTATATTTGGCAGCTGTTCAAGCTGTGCAGAGATTTCGTCATTACATCCTCCTCCGTAAAACTACCATTATATTGGATTTCAAACCTATGACATACATTTTGTCACGTCAATTGTTAGGGGGCAAATATTTTAAATGCATAGTTATTTTGCAGGAGTTTGATTTGGAATTCATCAAATCTAAATCAAAGAAATCTCTTGTCTTCGCCGAGTTAATTTGCAATCTTCCCTCATCCTCCAATGATTCAACACGAGAAGCATCAATTTTGGATGAGTCTTTATTTCTTATCTCGTCAAGTGATCCGTGGTATGGAGATATACTGGTCTATCTCCAGACCAAAGCTTTTCAGCCTAATGCCTCTCGCTCTGAACAACAACGTACTCAATACCAAGCCAAATATTATCTTATCATTGGTGATACACTTTATCGTCGTGGTGTTGATACAATTTTATGTAGGTGCCTCACTCATGAGGAATCCGAAAAAGATTTGAATGAATGTCATTCAGGTGCTCGTGGTGGAAATTTATCTGGTTACGCTACCGCATAGAGAATTCTCCGTGTTGGTTACTTCTGGCCAACCATATTCAAAGATTGCATTATTGTTGTCAGAAGTTGCCATGCTTGCCATATATTTGACTGAAAAAAACCAGATTACCACCTGCACCAATGCACCCAGTCATTGCTGTTGGCCCATTTGCCAAAGGGGCATTGAATTTATGACATGTAATCCCACCTCGATCAGGGGGCATGGATATATTATAGTTTTCGTTGACTATTTTACCAAATGGGCTGAGTTGATGCCAACATTGAACAAAAGTGGCGAAACGGCTGCTTTATTTTTCTTCAACCATGTGGTTGCCAGGTTTGGTGTACCACAAGCCATAGTTATAGATCATGGATTGCATTTTCACAATCACATGATGGTTGAGTTGACCGCCAAGTTAGGACTGTCACATGATAGTTCTACTCCATACTACCGGCAAGCTAATGGACAAGTTGAGGCTATCAACGAAGTCCTTAAGTGCATGTTGCAAAGAATGATTAGAGTTCATAAAAGAAGTTGGCATTTAATCATGTACTCAGCTCTGTGGGCATATCAAACCTCGGTGAGAAATGCGACCGGATTCACACCATTTTAGTTGGTGTATGGTTTGGAAGAAGTCTTACCAATTCAATGTGAAATCTCGTCTCTCAAACTCATGATTGACCTGCTACCTGACACTTCTGAAGAAGAATCACGTTTCTTGGAGTTAATCCATCTGGATGAAACCCGTCGTGATGCTACATTTGCTAACGAAGTGCACAAGAAATGTATTAAGGCACAATATGATAAAAATGTCAAGCCTCGTGTCTTCTCAGAAGGTGACCTAGTCTTGCTTTATGATCAAGAGGCTGATAAACTTGGTGCAGGAAAATTTGAACCACTATGGATGGGCCTTATATTGTTAAGTGTGTTTTGACAAAAGGTGCCTATGAGTTAGTGGACTATGATGGGATTCCATTATCCCGGCCACGAAACGGGTTGTACCTTAAACATCACTATTCTTAGTTAAGTGTAGTAAAACTCACTGTATATATGCTTTGATTGCATGTGTGTGTGTGTTTCTTTTAGAGTTCTTATTTGGTTAAGTAATCCACTTTGCATTTGTTGCAGATCTCGAACTTTTCGGAACCATTTGTTGGTTATGCCGATGGGGTTATTCATAATACGCAGAATCTATCCTCTGCAGCATGGGCCATTTTCGCTCCAAGCGGGGAGATAGTGAGTTTTAGAGGGATTTGTATTGGTCGATCGACGAACAATATTGCTGAGTATAGCGCATTGATTGAACTTATCTCTGATGCCATTTCGCTTGGCCTATGCCGAATCATCATTAGGCTAGACTCACAACTCGTTTTGATACAACTTACTAGTGTTTATACTATCTGAAACCTAGCAATTCATCGCATGTTCCTTAGAGTTTGTATTTTGGAAAGGTATTTTGAGTTTATTCAATATCAACATATTTCTAGAAATCTAAACACATTAAATGATTCTCTAGCGAATTATGTGTTAAATAGACATTTGTGACATATGTAAAGTAAATATGTTCAATTCACATCATCAATTGAATAGGATTACATCACTTAACCATAATAAAACTCTGAAAGTAAAATAGATAGTTGTTTTAAAAGTTTTTACAAATAGTTTGTGTCCAAGACAAAAATTGGTCATCTGACCAAAAACTCATAATGTATGCAGAAAACATCTAAGTTGACTAGTGGTGCTCATGATAACAGGTCACAGCCTATGCTATCATGCATAGAAGTCTCATCCAACGACTTGGCACACCAATGGTGTGGTGCTACAGTCGCATAGGAAACTCCTTGATCCAGACATCCAGAATGCCTAGGGTCAAACCCTCTATGTGGTCCTGTAGCTCAGCCAATGTCTTGGCTAAATCTAAGTCTCGAAGAACTGCTCTCCCAACAGGTCTTTGTGCTGGCCCACCTGCCTCTCGTTGGTGCCCCACAAGTTGAACAGTTCCAACATCTGCATACATAAAAAATGATTTTGTTTAGTCTTGGAGTTAATAAAAAAACATAAAAAAACGTAGAAACTTTAAAATCAAAAACACTTTGGTCAAACAGTTTACCTATAGCACCCCACTATGCTCCAACTGGTAACATCAAGTCCGTATCTCCACGGAAATCCATTCCTGAATATGGATGCTCTGCGATGGTCATATACTCTCGATCAAACCACTCAAAGAACGCAGGGGTAAATGAGATCAATGACTGACCAACATGCCTAGACATAAGATCTACCCATCTTTGCGTCTGTGGATCCCTAGGTCCAGATACACCCAGTGAAACAAGTTGTGGCTGCATAAGTGGAATTATCTCCAAGGAAAAAGAAATCAGGATCGACCCATAGCCAAAGTTCTTTGTCTTTTCGCTTTTCACCTTGATCAGTTGTTCTTTTGCAGATGAAAGTACTACCTCTCACCAGTTGAACACTTTTGGCTCTAAACATTCTAAATCATACTGCATTTATGATCTATTTTCCAAGTGTAGTGTCACACTGCCAGCCAATTTGGCAATGGTAAAGAGGATCGTCCTCAATGGTAAATCACTAACATCCTTGATGTTAATCTTTCCGTCTCTACTAGGTTGTGCACCTTCCCGACAGAACTGTCGTATGTAGTCTCTCACTGATTCACCTCCTTTGGCAAATTCAGATAGTGAGATGGGTGCACCCTACCTCGACAGTCCAGTCAGAAAGTAGATTTCATCGATGGTAAATGGAATCACTTTTTTCCTAATGTGAAAGGCCTGATCAGTAGGATCCCATGAACGAACAAGGAACCGTAAAAGCTCGATCTGCTGTCGCATGCTAGATAGTGGGAAATACTTGAGTAACCTGTAATTCCTTAGGGCCTCAACCATACCCTGATTATTTAGGGAAATCATATCTTGTTCTTCATGCTCTCATTCTCTCCATATAATGACCATTTTTATCCGATGAATGTCTGCAATACAACCATTAGACAAATTAGGATCCATTTCTTGCAAAAAACAAAGCAAAATTTGGGAGAAAATAACTATGTGGATTTGGGTTTTGCGCTCAACACACCCCTGCCTTAGAGACAGTGTGCTGCAATGCATGCATCCTTCTATGTGTGTGCAATGCAGTGCACCTTTCGATGATGAAAGGGTGTGTTGATCCCAGAGTTCAAAATTGAAACCCTGGGGACCTAAAAAACTCAAATTTTTTACTTGAAACTAAAAATGAATGGAATGAAATGAAAGAGAACGGAGATAGCTCCTACCTGGTCTGGACGGCACAAGAAATTTTCCACTGAATCCTCTATAATCATCTGGTGAACTTCGAGTTAAAAACTGCGACAAAGCACCAGAATCAAAGGGTAAATGTAAAATGGTAAAAATGAATGGTAAAACTTTTTTTTTATGTTTATTTCTTGCACATTAATCGAGTAAACATTAGTTTTTATTCATTTTATCCATGAAACAGGTATTTTTAATCTATTTTGATGGTGTTTTGAGCAAGCTTAACAACTAAAATGCAGAATTTGATGTGCTCAAATGTAAATTGAACATCTTTGACCACAAAGCAAACTTTTATCTCTTTTTCGAGCTTTGTTAAAAATGAAAAAGGAACCCCCTTGGAGTCCTCTTTAAGCTCTTTTCAGACTCTCTAAACATGAAAATATTGTCGAGCGCTTGTCCTTTCCAGCTCATTAAAGGATTGGAAACGATATCTCTCTTGTATTATTTTACACCTTTTTGGACTTGAGAGATTAATCTACGAAAAAGAACTTTTGGAGTTTCCTTTTCGTCCCTTTTCAAACTCTCTAAACATGAAAAGGACCGAGTTATCTTTGTCATTAAACTCATTAAAAACATCAAATAGCGACAAACTTGTCCATCTAGACAAGACCGAGTTTCACCTTCACTAGACTCATTAAAGCATCAAATAGTGATGGATTCACCCGAAGGGTGAAATTATACAACAAGCATATGTTATCCTCCTCAAGCTTGATTAAAAATAAAGAGGTACTGGTCAGCAATGACTGGGGAAAATTGGAAAAAGGGGAAAACACTTTATGGTAGCAAGTCACTCTTGAACATGACACTTTCACCTCATCACCGTGACTATGTGGGTTGGGTCATTCAGCTTGATGGTTATCACACTGTTGGTCTATCATACCATCCATTACTTTGTTTTGGGTCAATGCTACCAATTCATCTTAGTGTCGCCGACATGTTCAAGAGAATTCATTCAGTTCAAACTTCATCCTTTGCAATACCATAAACCTTCATTTTCATGATTGCCATTCCTGAACCTTCTGTCGTTAGTCGATTTTTCATCTCCAAAATAATTTACCTCATTTCGTGTCGGTTATGTGGGATACATCAAGGCCCTGCTATGACGAGTTGCTTCTTGTCAACATCATCACATCATCCAAGAAGTTGACGTAGAAACACCCCTTCAGTTCCTTAAGGCTTGCATACATCAATGGCAGGTTTCTTGCTTCCGGTGATAGGTTGACATCACTGGCCTTCAACCAAAAGACTTTGTATGGCGTTCGACATCAAATCATTTATTCACACCATATGAAATGTATTGTAGTACCTTGAGGGTCATTATCATTATCGGTGATTCCTCTCTCGTCTATTAATGACTTACATCATTGGCTGGTAATCAGATGATGTCTTCCCCTGTTCGACTTCAGATCATCTATTCACATTGTTAGACTTGTACTTGAGCGAAAGATTGAATGAGATTAAAGACCCTGGATCTAGTTTCATCCATCCGAGCTGTGATATTTTCAGGAGTACTAAATCAAATGTATAATGGATTTACATTCATGGTCATCCATTCATGGGTCTATATCTGTAGAGGACTATATTTGTACATGTAATGAAATTTTATAACCTGAGCATGGGTATGCCTTCCCTCAGCAAGTTCATGAGAAAAAATAAAATTATCATGATATATGTATTGTAATTGATGCAGTTCATGTTCCACTTCGAAACCTCCTCTCCACATGATAAATCATTTCACTCTATATAAATATTTGTGACTTCGTGCTTTACGGGGCAACTGTTGTAGATCCATTTGGGCACATCAACCCCAAATTACATATCAGTACTATTAGGGCCTTTCAAACCCTAATTCAGTTGTTACATTCCCTAAAGAAGTCAACCATCAGAATTCGTAGCTTCCCAAGAAGTTCCATGACTGAAATCATCCAAAAGCTGCCTCTAAGAAGATCAGCATAGGTAGCAGTATAGTCCTTACACTGATAGGGTGCTATGCAATGTACTTGAGCCCTCTTTGGCCTGCACTGGGCGAATTTGAGTGAAATTGAATTGGGGTTTGGGAATATTCTTATCCATTGGATGAATCTAGAAGTTTCCCAAGTTTATCTACTCCTTTGATCTCGAATTTGGATGAGATAGGGAGTTGAGGAACATCAATCCCTTTATCCCTTCCTCCACGGAACTAAATTCTAAGTTTGGGAGGGCATTCATTATCACCATTTATGACATAACTTCCTTCATTCACCTATAAAAAGACCACTCATCTAAGTGATCAAGGGTTGGAAATCATAGAATTATAGGGAGATGTTGTTAGTATGAGACTTGAGTTGCTTTCAAGTATTGTAATGATGTCAAAATGTCTTGCTTGTTATGAGGAGAGGATGGGATTGAACTGGAGGAGTGATGCTGAATCAAGCAAATTGAGTTGTAACTCTTCCTTTTACTAATAAAGTGTTCAAATATTTTTCCATATGCTTTTATTGTTCATTGATGCTTTCATATGTGTATCACGTACTTGATTCCATGCTATGTTTAATCAATAGATCATTATCATATGCTTTGATCGGTTTTTGTCTTCTGTCTGTGTGTAGGTACTCTTCAAGTGAATTAAGTATAGAAAGGAGTGATAGAATTGGTCAAGGGATATAAGGAGTAAGCGAAAGCTACAGGTAGGCTTCTTTACCTCTTATTTAATCTATTGGTCATAGAAAAAGTAGAGAATTCTTTGCACTACTGTTCTAGACTCAGCTACTAGTCTAGGGGTTTAAGGGTTTATCCATAGATACTCAAACTTCCCAAAATAGAGAGCCAACTGGGTGACTAGATTACAAGAATATGATCTAGAAATCAAACCTGCTAAAATTGTAAAAGGTCAATGTTTTTGAAGGTTAGTCATAGGAATGAATGATACATCAATGGATGAAGTAATAGGTAATATTGAACAAATCACAGAGGTACTCCTTGTTGCTACTTAGTCTCAATATGTTGACTTAATATTTTATTTAAAAAGTTCTTCTACTCCACTTGAAATGGATGTTAAGAAAAAGAGATCCTTGAGATTGAGAGCTAATCAATATCAACTAATCAAAAATGTATTATTTAGAAAAAATTATGATTTTGTTTTATTAAGATGTTTGGAAAAAACTGAAGCAGAAAAGGTCTTACAGGAAGTGCATGATGGACTAGTAGGTGGACATTATAGTGGAGATACAATGACTCACAAAATTCTTGATGTTGGATATTAATGGCCAACTTTATTCAAAGACACCCAAATGTATGTAAGAAGATGCAAAATTTGTCAAACTGCTTTAGGTACACAGAGGAGACCTTCCATGCCCTTCCAACTAGTCAACATCAAACAACCTTTTGAGAAATGGGGACTAGATATAATAGGTCAGATCGTTTCTCATTCTTCCAAACAACATAGATACAATATGTCTGCAACATATTATTTTACAAAATGGGTAGAGGAAATACCACTGAAGCTAGCCAATTCTGAGAACAACATTGAATTCATTGATCAATTTATTATTACCAGGTTTGGTATCCCTCATGCTCTCAACGATGGTTCTTATTTTTCTGGAAATGCAATGACTGAATTTTCTTTAAAGAGAGGACTTAAACTTAAGTATTCTCCAAATTATTACCCTCAGGGAAATGGCTTAGCAGAATCCACTAATAAAAATCTTATAAGGATCATCAAACGAACTTGTTGTCCTTTGAGATAACCTAAGGTCAATTGGCTATACCAAAGCACCTAAAATATTTTGTTTTATCTTAATGGTTGGATGACCAGTGAACTACTTTTAAATAGGTGCTTTAAACTTAGACATAAAACAAAAGGTTGTTCTTTAAATACATATGGTTATTTTGATTTAAAGTGGGATGGATGAGTAGAATATGAAGAAATATAAATGATTTAATATTCAGACATAGTATTTGACCATTTATAAGCAGAAATTAAGAAAATTGTGTTTTCTTAATCAACAAAATATAATAAAGTCCTTACAGAAATCTAGTGTAATTTAAGCTCAAAGAGTAGTTCACAATAACAGATAGTCCTCTAAATTAATCTCTTAATTAAACTACAACTTCACAGAGGATTCAAAATGAAATTGAGATTCAGATAAAATTTCAATCAGATGACTGTAAAATATTTAAATTATATGAGGAATACATAATGGAAAACATGGTGAAAACAAATCACTGAGAGACAAGCCATATGAAGTAAATCTAGAATATTTTATTATATAAAAAATCCTCCAACTTAGTACAAATCTGTTCACTAACTGGTTCAAGGGTGAAACCCTGAATAATTCGATAGAATGAAGTATTTAAACAAAAATAGAAAATTTTACAATAAATGCCTGAGTGACAAGGCATGGTATTATTACTTAAAACTAATAGAAAGGGAAGCAATTTGATAAAAAAGAATGAATCTGTACATCTGGCCCTGTTCTGAAGAAAAGTTGTTGCTAAGTGGCCACTATTCGAGTGTTGTGCTGGTAAAGATAATCTGCCCTCTAATCCTAAAATTCGCACAATGTTTCCCATCGTTCTTCATCTGGAATTGTTATCTTGGTTACCCTACGGTAGATTTCATCTACCTCAGTATACTTGGAAAAAGTGGTTTTTACAGTAAAAATTTGTTTTATCTCATTCTTGTTGTGGGGAAAAATGCCTATGTAGGACGATCCTATCCACCTAAAGTGTGATAGTACTTTAGCAACAAACAGAGACAACTATCTAGATATTTCTTCCTTTGTGAAATGAAAGAGAGGAGATCAATGGACCTACCGATGTCTTTCGTTTGTCCCTCGATCTATCTCCCCTTCCTCTTTGGGTGTTTGCAGCCACTTGCCTCCTCGCTTGCCCAGCTTCAAGAGAACAACTACTTGATACCTGCGGGATCACAAGAGAACAACTACAAGAACACAACTCAAAGATAGATATTCATATTCACAAATGATTCAGGATTAGATAAATCAAATACACTAATGTAAACATTCATCAAATAAACATCAGCATATAGGAGAAAACAAGAAAGCTTTATTGATGAATAACAAAGGTTTGAGAAGAGTTACAACCCAAAGGGCTCCAATCCAGTGCCTCTTCCCAGCAAATGAAACTCCTATCTTCACCCCCTTCAAAGCATGAAGCACCCAATGATTCAAATCTCAAACTAGCAGCAATTCTTTGCATTCACCACATTCCAGCCTCCTTAGACCTCATGGGAGATATCTATATATAGGAGTTTTGGAGAAAGGATGAGTCAGCTTGAGGCTGGATGAAGCTGACTTGTGTCCTCTCCCACTTCAGTTCTTGAGTCCACTTGGAGGTTCTTGCTTCCACTTGGAGATTTGGAACCTCTTACTCATCACCAGTCGAATTCCCTGATCCAAGTGTCATTTTGGAAGCTTCCTGAGCTTTGACTCATTGAAAAACGAGCCTGCCACTTGTCCAGTTACGCTCAGCGCAGGTAGCTAGTGTCCCATTTGACATTCAGCGCAGGTAGCCAGTGTACCAGTTGACATTCAGCGCAGATGCTCAGTGGAGCAGTTGACATGATCCAGAATTGGCTTGTTTTGAGTGTTTTTCAGTGGAGAACTTTTGTGAATTGCTGTAGTTTGCTAGCCTTGTTCCTCTAGGGGTAGGAACAACATGTTTAGGGACTTTGGATCCCTTAGATTATGGACATTTTATGCTCAATGTTGTAAGGCACAAAAATGTCTATAACAGTTGCCCCCTAAAGTATGAGGCTGTTTATCGGGCGAAATGCTTTATCAGGGGGATCCGAAGTTCATTCATTGCTGGTAGGAGACCTGTAATAAGATACAATACAATACATTATGATTCATACTGCTTTCATGATCTAGCTGAGTCGGGCATTTCCCATGCTCAGCTTTATAAATACATTTTTCTGTACATAGAACAGACAATCGTCTGATGGTAGACTGATGATTTGCTGAAATCATCATCCTTTTCTGTAGGATGATTATCTGTTGCAATGATGTACATGTCAATGTCTTTATTTCCTGAATATATATCGCAGCCCGGATGGATGAAACTAGATCTGGGGTCTTCAATCTCGTCCGATCTTCACTCAACGTACAAGTCGATCCATGTGAGAATTTTCTGAAGTCGAACATGGAAAGACATCGCTTGATTACCAGTCAATGATGTAAATTGTTAACAAGCGCGAGAGGAATCACCGATAAGGATGATGACCCTCAAGGTACTGTAGTACAATTCACGTGGTGTGAATAAAGGACTTGGCGTCGAACACCACGCAAAATCTTCTGGTCGAAGGTCATTGATGTATACCTGTCGCCGGAAGTGAGAAACTTTCCATTGAGGCATGCAAGCTTCAAAGTACTGAAGGGGTTGTTCCTAGATCAACTCCTTGGATAATGAGCTGATGTTGACAAGGAGCGATCCGTCAAAGGAGGGCCTTAATGAATCCCACATCAATGACACGGAACAGAGCTAATGATTTTGATGAGGTGAAAACGAACTGTGAGATATGATTCAGGGTGGCGGTCATGAATGGATGAAGGATAATGTATGGTAGTGGATGGGACTCGGTTGACTCTTTTCAAACGACTTCTCTTGAACATATAACGACACTGATGCGATGGATCGGTAGCATTACCCCAAATTTGGATGGTATGGCGAGACCATGGATGTGACCGGTGAATGAGACAACCCAACCCGATGTACGAAGGAAAAGTGTCATGTTCAAGAGCGACTTGCTACCATCAAATTTTTCTTGTTTCTCCCAATTTTTCCCTAGTCATTTCTGACCAGTACCTCTTTATTTTTGTCAGCTTGAGGAGGATAACATATGCTTGTTCTATAACCTGCCCTTCGGGCAAGCCCATCGCTATGTTTTAACGAGCCTAGCGATAGGGAAACTCGTTCTCGTCTAAAGACAAGTTTGTTGCTATTTAATGCATTTAACGAGTCTAACGACAAGGATAACTCGGTCCTTTTCATTTTTAGAGAGCCTGAAAAGGTACATAAAGTTAACTCCAATATTCCTTTTTCGTCATCTAATCCCTTAAGTCCGAAAAAGTATAAAACAATACAGAAGGGATGAGTTTTCGGTACTTTTAACAAGCCGAACAAAACAAGCGCTCGATCTTTTTGTGCAATAATCCCTCAGGTCCAAAAAGATTAAAATCTAGAGGAGGGATAGCTCTTCCGGTCGTTTAACGAGCTGGTAGGCCAAAACTCGGCAATCTTTTCATATTTTACGAGTCAGTCGAAAAGAGCTTAAAGAAGACTCGTCTTTTGAGGAACGAGTGATGAACAGGGCAGCAGCAGATTCCAGGTACAGTTTGGAATATTCCAATCACGGCAGTGTCACAAGGATGGCTTAGTGAAATCACTCTTTGCAGCTGTTCCTCAAAATGGGTAAACAAACAAATGGAGGTAAACGATCGGCCAAATGAACGGTGGAGGTGACGATGCACAAACATGACCAAGGTCTTTTTATGGTTGATCAGGTTACATACTTCAATGGTTATTTACCGGGATGGGTTTATTTTTTAACGAGCTTGAATGCGCCGCTAAAACTGCTCAATCTTATGTTTATTTTTTAACGAGCATGAACTATGTGCTAAAACTGCTCGGATCTCGCTTTTCTATTTTTTAACGAGCATAAATTCCGCGGTAAAACTGCTCGATTATACCAGTCATAAGATAAGAAATGTCTCCTGTGAGATAGCTATTTTTTATGGAGCTTTATCTCACGAAGATATGCTCCTAATTTGGCAAATTTTGACTTTTGCCCCACATCCTTTCTTTATGCAAGTTCAGAAACGGCTAACCCAAAAAACAGATAAATAACCGCTCTTAGCTTTCACTCCAAAAGGTTTGCATGCCCCCAGGTATAAAGTAAGATTTCAAGGTTTCCCCTACTTATCCGTCAAAACATTTGTTTTAAAAGGTGAGGCTTGCCTCTTTCAGGTTACCCAAAAATTGTTTTATTCGCTGCCGCGAATGAAACACTTCCTCGGCGATGTCTACTAATCTTTTTCAGATAGGACAAAGGTGAATGACTTGAAACCATCAAACACGTAACTTTGACAAAAGAATCTTATTCTAGAACAACCCCTCTTCCATTTTCGGACGGGGTACGGACTAGTCATATTCTCTCGCGGAAATCCTACTCTATACCCAAGGTTTTCTCTGCCCAAAGCAGACTAGGATCCATGCCCCCTGGGTTCCAGTTACATCTTTCCGAATCACTCGCACTCATCGGGAAGGAGAACTGGGGGTGGAGGCATTTCTTGAGTGAATAGACCATTTAGGGTTGGTATTTGACGATTTGCGATGCGTGATCCCGGAAATGAAAGTTGGTCTAGGAGCTTGACCATTCTTCCTTCGTGTGGAAAACACATTACTCTAAAGAGTGAGGAGACTATTGCTCCCATGCAATATATATAGTCTCGTCCAAGGAGTAGGTTATAATCCAAGGGTCCCTGAACGACCATGACGTTCATTTGAACTGTCTTCTTCCTCAATGTAATGGGCACATTAGGGAGAATCCCTAAAGGGCGACTGGTTCCTTTATCAAAGCCTGATAGATTTCTCATCTCAGGCAAAAGCGCTGGCGAACCAAGTGCTTTCCAAGCAATAGAGGAAAGGATACTCACAGATGCCCCCTCATCAATGATAGTGCCAACCATTACCATTCTATATATTTGAACTATAATTCGAAATGGAATGTTTGCTGGCAACCGGGGTCTGCCTAGTTGGTTCCAGTCAAAGGACACAACCAGGTTGCTTGGTGGTGGGACCGAATATACGACCGGATAGCGCTCTGATGAACTTCCTTCCTGCGATAAAGGAATGGTGGCATTGCCCCCTTGATCATCAGAGTCAGTGCTGATGAAGAGAATTTGGACGGTGTCGTCTTTATTCTCCTCTGTGATGGTGTCATTCGAAGAGAGAGCCTCTGAAGGCAAAACTGGGTCAACTGCCGTTTCAACCTTTAGACTTTCGTCAGGTATGGATTTAGACGGTTCATCTTCAATGACTGACGCTTCAGCTGACCACTTGAGCGGGACAGCTGGATTCTCAACTAATGAGGGACTTGGCACGAGTTTTTTGTATCCAGGAGGAAGTCGTAACGGGGATACCGGACGATCTTCCAAAACTCTCTTCGCCTCATCTAAGAAAGGACAACGATGGATGGCGTGATCGCCTTCACACAGTCTATAGGGAGATCTTGCTCTCCCTCTCTGTCCTTCACTCTCACTAGTTGACGGCATGCATTCAACATGGCTATTAGAGGTTGATGCTACCAGATTGTGCAATCTGGGGGACCAGTCCCTTAGTATCCGGGGAATACAGGGACAATCTCGATGGAAGTGGTCTCCCCTGCATATGACGCATGGCGATTTAAGCCTTACGAGTGCGGTGTGTGGATTTTTGTTAGATGACGTTTGTTTGCCCCCAGTCGCCTTAGGCTCCTTCTGCTTCTTTTCTTTCTTCTTCTTCTCTTTCTTCTCCTTAGGAACCCGGTTCTTTGACCGACTAGTTCCGTCAAGCGAAGAGGAAGGAGGAGAGGAAGATGAAGTAGAAGGCTGGGAGGCAACTCTTGTCTGATCTAACTGTTGACTCGACTGTTCAGGAATGGTGGCATTCTGAATGACATTGGTTGAAAAGAGCCATACTGGTAGGCCAATTGTCAGTCCTGGAAGCGACAATGTGGCCATGTGGGGTGCACCAACATCTCCCCAAGAGGAGAAGGGACTAGGATTTCCACCAAGATGAACTCCTTGGTTGGTGTGCTCCATCTTTTCAACCTAAAGATCAACGCGAGAATAAAGGGTGATTGTTCCGTTTAAAATAAATTGTTAACGACGCTTTTAGACACAACTTGCTTTTTCAGTTTTAAAGAGTCGAGAAAAAGCTAAAGATGACTCTAGTCTCCTTCGATGTTTTAACGAGCCCGAAGTGACAAATGTTCAGATGGACTTTTTCTGTTATAGAGTCTGAAAAAGGCCAAAAGAAACTGCTCTGGAGATCTAGGCAGAGGGTGTGCCAAACTTTTCGCAAAACCACAGAATACTTTTTACGGTACGGGTGGTCGATCTTCGTGAATGCTGTGTTCACTGCATTGCGATCAGTAGGGCGGCTGACACGGCTTTCTAAGGATAAAGGATATATGCCTATAGGGGTCTCCCAATATATACGCGACGGTACGTGGGAGCACAAGTCCATATTAGCGCTATCTTCCCTCAGGAGGAATCACCCACCTTCTTAGAGATCGACAGTCACTACGTTTAACGACGCCGGAACACGTCTCTACCTAGACCTCTATGTTGTGCGTTATGTTACAAAGCATTGTTAGGTTCATTCAGTTTATTTTAAGTTGATCTTTTTAAAGTTTGTCTTTCAGGATCACCACGAGATGTATGGTACAAATTCCTAAATGCAGCCTAAAGATGATAAGCAAGCTTTATAATCTTTTCAACAGATGAAAATCCTAACTACAAAGGGAAAAGAAAGACATCATCTTTTCTCAATGAGCAATCAGCACACTCTAATGCACTCTTCCTAAATCAAGCATGCAAACTTATCAAAATGCAATATGCACAATGCAGGTGTTTGTTTTCCACTTTCTTAGTATTGATGCCTACAAAGAAAGCTTTTTGCACAATTTCGAATTTTCTTTTAAATGACTGAAAATAAACAAGTTTACTTTTTCCCAAATCAGCAAGGGTAGAAGAGATTACAATCACTTTGCGATTTTTCGAAAGAAATACTTGTTTCGACACTTAAAAGTGACAAATTCAAACCAATAAGCAAAAGCAAATGATAATCAAACTGCTAACAGCCAATGAACTCTCTTCTAAGATCACAATCAATCACTTAATCAGATCTGAATCAAGGCTACAGGATGACTATTTCGCTCATGCAAAGGAAAACTATGAATGAAGCCACAAACACATAAAAACATTCATAATCTTTTTGTACAAAAATGAGGTGGAATGCAAGCCAAGAAAATGAGTTTTCAGATCAGTACCAATGCTGGTTAATGGCTGCAAAAACAGAGAGCAAAATAGGGCAACAGAAGGCAGAGAACCCCAGTAGGACAAGTCCAAACTGGTTCAGCGCAGGTACAACACTATCAGTTTGACATTCAGTGCAGGTAGCCCTTTTGGGAACTGCGTTGAAATGCAGACTGGCTTCACTGGGTCTGCGCTGAGAGGAGAAACTCTCGTTTCCCTCAAGTTCTGGGTCACAGTTTGCTCAAAAATTGACTGTTTCAGGCCAAATCAAAAACACAAGCAAGGTAATTTCAAAGGGATGCTTTGAGGGGGGTACTAAGATCTATCACAACGATCATCAACTCATTTTGTGAGTCTATTGTTCAGATCATAGACTCATCCAAAGACTGGATCAAGGAAGCACTATCTACTTTGCAATCCGTGAAACGGATGCAGTTCGATTGTTGCTGTTGAGTCTATAAAGTAAACAAATAATGGAGACACAAAATGAACTGACTAAGACAAGTTCTTCCCCAGCGGAGTCGCCAATTTGTTGTGGGGAAAAATGCCTATGTAGGACGATCCTATCCACCTAAAGTGTGATAGTACTTTAGCAACAAACAGAGACAACTATCTAGATATTTCTTCCTTTGTGAAATGAAAGAGAGGAGATCAATGGACCTACCGATGTCTTTTGTTTGTCCCTCGATCAATCTCCCCTTCCTCTTTGGGTGTTTGCAGTCACTTGCCTCCTCGCTTGCCCAGCTTCAAGAGAACAGCTACTTGATACCTGCGGGATCACAAGAGAACAACTACAAGAACACAGCTCAAAGATAGATATTCATATTCACAAATGATTCAGGATTAGATAAATCAAATACACTAATGTAAACATTCATCAAATAAACATCAGCATATAGGAGAAAACAAGATAGCTTTATTGATGAATAACAAAGGTTTGAGAAGAGTTACAACCCAAAGGGCTCCAATCCAGTGCCTCTTCCCAGCAAAGCATAAAGCACCCAATGATTCAAATCTCAAACTAGCAGCAATTCTTTGCATTCACCACATTCCAGCCTCCTTAGACCTCATGGGAGAGATCTATATATAGGAGTTTTGGAGAAAGGATGAGTCAGCTTGAGGCTGGATGAAGCTGACTTGTGTCCTCTCCCACTTCAGTTCTTGAGTCCACTTGGAGGTTCTTGCTTCCACTTGGAGATTTGGAACCTCTTACTCATCACTAGTCGAATTCCCTGATCCAAGTGTCATTTTGGAAGCTTCCTGAGCTTTGACTCATTGAAAAACGAGCCTGCCACTTGTCCAGTTACGCTCAGCGCAGGTAGCTAGTGTCCCATTTGACATTCAGCACAGGTAGCCAGTGTACCAGTTGACATTCAGCGTAGATGCTCAGTGGAGCAGTTGACATGATCCGGAATTGGCTTGTTTTGAGTGTTTTTCAGTGGAGAACTTTTGTGAATTGCTGTAGTTTGCTAGCCTTGTTCCTCTAGGGGTAGGAACAACATGTTTAGGGACTTTGGATCCCTTAGATTATGGACTTTTTATGCTCAATGCTGTAAGGCACAAAAATGTCTATAACAATTCTGAATAGAACATAGGTTGTTGATGGCTTCGTAAAACACCCTGCTTGTCATATGGAACCTTTGATGATGGAGGACTTGGTTGTGTCCTTGGCAATGTCCTGAAGCTTCTTCAAGTAGTCCTCCCTAGTCATTAATTTAACATTGATGACAAACAACGAAGGTGAACCCTTCTTGTTCAATGCATCAACCCTTATGAAAAACCTGTTAATTGCAACTTCAAGAGTGTGACACTTCTCTGTCAACTGCACTACTAATTTCTTTTTGGTCAAAACTTTATTCACCTCCAGAATGGTTTTAGTCCTATCATCCACTCCTAAATCATCTAGTTCATACCTATTTTTAGAATTAAGAAACTTTATAATGCTGTTGGCTTTAGCAGGCATCTCTCCTAGTTGAGCATTTATATTGGCAACTGTCTGATTTTCCTTTTCCATCAACTCCTTCTGCTAAAAAATAATTTGGATAGATGGCCAGATTTCATCAATCTCCTCTATGATGTTGTTCCATATAATTTCCTTGACATTACCAAGACTATAGCTAATGGAAGATTCGGTTGCTAACTTCTTCCATGTTTGTATTTGATTCTGAGCCCTCTGAAGCTTTGCTGCATGAAAAATGTCATATTTCTTTTGATGATCCTCCAGTAGTTTTACTTGATCATGCAGTTTCTTAATATCTTCAGTATGCAAGGACATATTTTGGATTGCATTAGCCAACTGGTCTGCAGCATCTCTTGTACTGGTTGTAGCAGATATGGCAATTAGAATGACTGTGATAGGAAGAGATTCTAAAGGAGTAGTCAGTTTAGCAGCCTTCTCTTTTTCCTTGATCAATTTCTCCATCTCTCTCTCCATATGCTTCAACTGTGTAGTCTACTCCATGATGATTTTCATCATATATGCCTTTTGAGTCTCTGTTTCTGCAATATCCTTAGCTAGAGGATCTTCAGTAGCTGGCAGTTTTAACTACTTCCTCAATGCTGCTATATCCAAATTATTCTTTTTGATCAACTCCTCTGTAACATTGATGTTTTCAGGATCATAACCCAGTTTCATTACCAAATCTTCCAAGGTTTTAATCTTAGTATCTTTGGCAAGAGCAGAAACTTTCTCCATCGTTAACTATGACTGGATATTTTCTAGTGTAACCTGTAATTTGGACAAAGTCATGGCAGTGTTAGTGACAGTAGAGAAAATCATTTCCCCCATTTTCTTATGCATCTCCATTTGGTCAATGGGATGTATATCCTTGACATCAAACTCAAAAGATGTCTTTTTGTAGTCTGATGTTCCCTTGGGCTGAGGAACTTGTGCTTGAAGGAATGCCATCTGAATTTCCCCTTCTCTAAGTCAAAGGCTGACAACAACCTTCTTTGGGCACCAGAATTCTGCTTCTAGAACTAGTTGTAAGTGTTGATATTCAAGGCTTCATTTCTGACTTTTATTCCTTGAAGATATCCATTATGCTATTCTCTGCCTCGCTTGAAGTAGATGTGTCTTTCTGCATTATTTGCTGCTTCTCTTGTGAAGCTGAAGAGGTAGTAGGAGCCTGTGTAGACTGATCACCCACTAATGAAGAAATAAGTGGCTCACTAGTGGTGATGATAGTCTGTTGCTCTGAATCTTTGGTAAGGTTTAGTCTGGAAATAAGCTTAGCCTTCGTTTTGTTCATAATTTTAAATGCCTCACTCAAAATATAAGTCCCCAAAGCGGAATCTTCCTCTCTACTCCTCTTGGTTATCTTCTCCTGCATGGTAGGAGTCTTCACTGTTGATGATGAGACCTCATGTTCTTTTGCCTCCTGTAAGGTGTTCTCAACCCACTGTAGTAGATTCTTGTACTTTTCTATTTCTGGCCTGGGTGAGTGAAAATAAGGAGTAGACTTGGTTTCTACCCTTAATCTAGAAATCATCCCTAATGGATCGTAAGACCAGGTAAGACTGAGATTGAACTACATTTCTTTGAAAAGTTTTTCTGCCTCTTCCCCTGTTGCCTTGTTGTTGAAAATGAAAGGGCCAACCTTTACTTTTATCTTAAACTGGGACTTTTTCTTGGAAGCAATGAAGTGGATTTCATTCATGTTGATCATCTTCCTGATATACTCCAAGGAAAGATCCTCATTAGGAGGAATTTTGGCAGCTTGTAAGGTGGGAGCTCACATCCAAAAATTCTTATTTCTGTATAATTTTCATACAGGTACTAGTCCCCTATCTGAACTTGTTCTGACATTGCAACTCCCTTTTGATCTCTTCACTAATTCTTGGTTCAATTTTTCTGTTTAGGAGGCCTATGGCAAGGTGAACAAACATCTCAGTAAATTATTTGTAAGTGTACTCTTTTTGCTCCTTCATGACCAGAGTAGTCCAGAAAATGACTGACTATTGGTTTCCCTTCTCATCCAGCTTTTGCAAAGATAGGTTCATGTTGTCCCACTGAAAGTATAGGAACATGTAGACTAAGACATAGGCATATTTGAATACCTCCTCTATTGGAAACTTAACCAGTTGCTGACAAATAGACTCTACAAGAAAATGACTGAAATTGAATACAGTTGAAGGCTTGGCAAACAGAGAAGATGGATAAAAATCCTATAATGGCCTCATCTACCCATTGATTAGAGTAGTAGCCAGGAAGATAGGAAATGATAGTGATAATTTGCTTGGCTCTCTCACGGAATATGGAGGAAGGATAAGGTGGATTTTTCTTTGGTAATGCAGTGTCTTATGTCAAAAATAGTTCAAGAGTTTGGGCTCTCAAAGTCAAGAATCTAGTATATTTCAACCAGTGCTTCATAAGAAAATGGGGTGGAATTCTCACAATTGGGGGCTTGCATCATTTGATCAATGGCCTGAGGGGTTATGGCAAACACGATTTCTCCAGTGGGGGTGACTATGGCCCTTTGGCTTGGAAAGTATGAAGCATGACATTTTCTAATGAAATCAAGGGTGCTATGGGTACGAGGAAAAATGTAATGAGGTAGGTTTGACTGCCACAACTGGATATCATCTGATTTATCAATGTATTTTTCTTCGAGCCAATAGTAAATCTCAAACAGGTCAAGCTCATAGAGTGTCTCGTGAATTTTGTAGTCTCTGTCAGCCATAGGGGCATGGTGAAGATCTACATGAGGATAGATTAGAGGATTGACAATTTCCTCAGTTCCTTTGTCCTTTGGAGGCATGTTGGTGATGGTTGAGAGTGAAAATTGTATTGGGAGGAGATAATTAATAGACAGATAGAAGGTTCTAGAGACAGGAACAAAATGAATATGTTGGGAATGATCAAATAGAGATTGTCACTGGTGATTGACAATGTCAGGATTTGGCAAGCGACTTGTAATCAAATTAATTATCAGTGATAAAAAATGAATTCAGTAACCTGCTCATAGAGAGGAAGTAGGTTTATATAGGAATTTTGGTTTTTCATTGGTAGCATGGGTCCGTTGAATTAACGGCTAAGAAAATTAAATTCTTAACGAGTTGATTCTGGAGGGAACGAATATGATTTGATGGAGTTTAACGGATGGATGAGGTGGCAGAAGAGGAATGGTGGAAGTGCAATGGTTAGGTAAGAAGTATCAGGAGTAAGGAATCATCTTTTTGGAGGGTGGTGAGTGGTTTGTGGTATTACTCATGGGGGTCTGAAATGCTGTGGAGCTGCCACGTAGGGGTGGGCATGCTTTGGTATACCACCCATTTTGGACCCTCCCCCCGGCGGTAAAGCTAGGATGGTGAGGGGGGGCCGAAATTGCATGTGGGAAGACGGGCGGAGATGAATCATGACATGGTGGGGAATTAACCATGATGTGATGGGATTGCTCGGTGGTGTTGGGAATTGACGTAATATGGTGTTGGGAAATGTACGATATAAGAGGGGTATTAAACTTAGGGAAATTAAAATGAAGGGAATTATGAGTGGAGGGGTTATATGGGATTAAAACTTAGGATAGTAGTAATACTTAGGGATAGGGATTTAGAACTTAGGAATAGTATTAATGCCCAAAATTAATTAATAAACCTTAGAGTAACCTTTACTCTTATTTCTTTTCTTTTTTTCTGCACAAGAAAACACAATTGATGTTTGATTATGGTGCATTTAGACTAGCAACTTATGCATTTACAAAACATAAAATGAAGCCTTCCTTTTCTTTTTCCTCCCTAGCATTTTATTTTCCTTTGCCTTATTTTTTTAAGGCATCTAACACCTAACATTTTATTGATATGGATGCCTATAAAACATCAAATTTTCCTAACATTTTAACTTTTCTTTCTTTTGCATCCATATCCTAACTTGACATTTTAAAATTATTTTGACTAATATGCTAACTTATCAAAACTAAATAATGTTACAATAGAACTATCGAAAAAAATCAAAATATTTGGAAAAAAACCTTTAATATTTTCTTTATGGGCTTATAGAATAACCAAGAAAACCGAAATAGGTACTTTTCCTATTCATTTGGTATATGGGAAAGAATTTATTATACCTCCAAATCTAGCTATCCCTTCATCAACCCTAGTTCAATTTATTGAAGAACAACCTTCTTCTGCTTTTCAATTACGAATGTCTCAAATCCTAAAGCTAGAAGAAGAAAGAAATAAAGCCAAGCTAGTCCATGCTCACTATCAAAAATAGGTCAAAGCTTCTTTTGATGTCAATTCAATCAAAAATAAAAATTTTGAAAGAGACTTAGTTTTAAAATGGGATAAAGTGCATGAGGACGAAGGAAAAAATACAAAATTTCAAAAAATCTGGCTTGGTCCCTTTCATATTTTTGAAAAGATAGGTCCATCAACCCTCATTTTGCAAGAGTTACAAGGGAAGAAGGAAATTCTTCCTGTTAATGGAATTATACTCAAAACATATTTTTCATAAAGAAACGTAATTTCTTTTGTACACTATGTAAATATTTTTTATATATCATTTCCTTTTGTTATTAAAAGTACTATACTTTTGAGAAACACATTGGAAGTTTCTCTTTATTTTTGAATTGTTAAACTTATTTAAGGAACAATTTAGAAAGAAAAACTTGAAGTTGGAATCTAAGTATTGAATCTAATTTAAAGCTTTGAAATAAGATAATTATTTAGTTATGAAATATTTTGGTTTGAAACTCATTAAAAAAACTGTTTTTGTGAATTGGTTTTGAAAATTTATCTTTATAAAAGTAGAAATTACTATGAAGTCTTTAACATATTTTACTTAATAAGTTCATCTAAGACTCATAAAGAGTAAATGAAACCTCCCCATCCATTTATTAAAAAAAAAAAAATCAAAGCATAATTCAAAAATATGAAAAGTTAAAAGTTAAGAAGTCTCATCACGAGCCTTCTTACCATGATATAGGAAACTAATAAAATTGACATTATCACTATTGGCAACCAAATCAAGATAGTAGCTCTTAGTCACTAGACTTTGAGACAAGAGATCTCATCACGAGTCGGCTTGTTCAATTTTATTACAACTTGTGAATGGCATTATCATTTTCTGGCTACCAAACCAGGATAATGACTTCAAAGTAAAAAAATAATAAAAACTAAAAACAAAAAAGGATCTTCATTGCCTCTAAAGAATTTTATTATAACATGGATGGGATACTGGTTCATTTTGGTTAAATGGTAAACCTGTCGAGGCTATGAACACCTGTTGGTAGCAGTGGCTCTACCAATGACTTATAAGTTTATTCAATACGCTAAGCTTCTAATAGTTTTTACTTTATCTTTTCAACCTATTAGCTATTGATTTACACAAAAAATATTTTCATCTATCACAAACCTTGAGAAGTTTTATGATGAGACAAATTATTTCATTTCAAAGTTATCTATATCGATCTATATTTCAATTATTTTTAAACTTTCTAAAGAAATTTCTTGATAAAGGTTAACATTTTACAGAGATTAACTATTTCATCCAGTGTGTCACCAATTGTTGTGGTACTCAACAACCCCCCATTATCTTTAGACTTAAGAGAAAGAATAATGGGGACCCTTTAAAATTTTTAGGATAGAATCCTTCTTTTTTTAGATAAAATAGGATAAGTTTTATTTTTACTCTTTGATTTTTTAATAAAACAAAAAAGTTTATGAATAAGGTCATAAAACCTTTTAGGAATCCTTTTGTAATTTTAAAAGATGAATTACAAGTCTAAATGAATCTTGAAATTAATGAAAAGGCTATAAAAGAATAGGTCTTACTAAATAATACACATAGTATCGACAATTTCAAAGAACAAACGCAAAGCTAAAACTGCGAAAGGCCGAAATGCGAACTTGCGATTGTGATAAGCCAAATTGTGAAATGTTGAGCTGATATCGCATCCCCTGAAGAGTCGATATGGAATTTCGTCAATTGACGAATGCCGATATTGCGATCTATTAAATTTCGGTCTTTCGCTAATATACATCCCATGCCTATATGATTTTCGGAAATCACATATCGGTGAGCTATGTTATGTCACCCGATACCACACACCGATAAAATATTTTCCGATATAATGACAAGTGTCAGTATCACGTGAAAAAACATTTGGAAATTTAATGACCACTCTGCATAGTTCTAATTTCGAGGTTTTTATTGATTGGTAATAATTTTTAGTTAATGTGAAGGGATTTCCATATAACTCGCATTGAATCGATATGACCATTTTCATACCTCGAAACTCTTGCTACTTATCTTGGTTGGTTTCTTTACAGGTAAATTCTAATAAAGAGCAGTTAAAGGACATGTCAAGAATAATCAAGGCAAGGAGGAAGTCCATAACACAAAAAGAATGGGCCTTGCCACCTGAAGAACTGTCCAAAATGTCTCCATTGTTTACAGATACTACATGCACTTCAGACACAGGTTACGCCTCCTGGGAGATGATATACAAACCATTTGAGGATGAAAAGCCAAGAGTAATTGTGAAACAGACTTCTACTACTAATGATTCTCATCCAAGTAATGGTGTCGCATGGAATGATGTGGCCAATTATTTTCTTTATAGAATTGTTGCTCGCCCTAAAATCCTACCATATATAGATATGGTGAGATGGGTTGTCAACCAAATAGACATTACAAATAGAATGTTTATAACACTGAGGAAGACATTTATTGGGTATTTTAAAGCTGAGGATTTAAGGCAAATGTATCATCTACCTCCACCTCAGAAGAGGTATGATACAAAATTCATCCATAAATTCATGCAAGAGAATCCGAACCCTGTGGACCTAATCAGAAAATGGAGAAGGGACACAAACAAACATAAGCGAGAGGACAGGGGTATGTATTCATTAGCCTCCATTGTTGGCCCTTTTTCTCATATTGTTGCTATATTATGTTGCCTCTACGGTTATCCAAATATGCAGAAATTATCTGAAGAATGGGTGTTATTGATATAAGCCTCTGTTGAGGGCTATATCATGGATTGGGTGACTATATTATCCAACAATTTGACCACCCAAATACGCAATTACAGACAAAAGCGTAATTTTCTTGAAAGAATGTCTCCTCCTTTCTTTATGAGCACCTATGTCATGGATGCAATTTATTTTTCTTATGATTTTCCATCTCTTGGATGGAAAAGGACAAACCAATTTCCTAGCCTTATTTCTCTTTATCTCGATATCCTTGGGGAATCGAAATACCATGCTCACTTATACAAAATTTGTCATGAAGTCATGCTCCCCATCCATCAAGAAGTCTTTGGCAGAAAAACCCTTAGACTTACTGTAGAAGCCAATAAAGACCTAAAGCCTACAAGAAAGTCATTTGGGGAAGAATCATTTACCTATATTTGTGTTTTTGGTAGCTTTTCCCATCCTCATGTTTTGCCCCTTTTTGTCACAGATAAGTTTTTGGCCAAAGAAGTCACTTATCAAACAGTTGGTAAGGGCTTAACTAAAGTAATTAAAAATGCAAATAAATTCACCTGGCCATGTTTTCCTATTTCTTGTGGCACCTATGCCTTAGAAAATTTCAGGAATTCTTCAATTGAGATTGAACAATTTAAATCCTTTAATTTTCCAACCATATTAAATAGACCATATAGCCCACATGGTGTAGAAAAATATGTTACAAAATAGGATAAGCTCGGACCATTTTTTAACGAGCCTGAAAAATTTGATGATTTGTTTGAAATGGTTCTGGAATATTATATGGTAGAGAAACTAGAATCAGATTGTCTAATTCCTGACGAATTGATTAGATTCAATCAATATCGTTAGCAAATAATAACCCATTTTCCCGAGTCCCTGTTAAAGCAATTCAGACATAATTCAGAAACTTCAGACGCATCAACTTCCTCCTCAAAATCTGCAATTTCTTCCCAAGTCTCTGAAACAACTACTATAGATGTTGAGCACACAAGAGAAATCAAAGAGGAAAACAAAATAGATGAAGTATGGTAGGAGTTCAACCATGTTTTGACAATAGAAGAAGATTAGGTTACAGATGTCTCAACCGATATACAAGTAGAACATGTTGCAATCAACAGAGAGACAAAACAGGTCCCAGATACTACAGGGATTGCCTCGTTTACTATTGAGGCTTTCCAAGAGGATACTATTCCTAAAAATCTCGAGAATAACATTAATGATGAGATTGTCAGTCAATCAAATGTTGTTTATGATATGGAGATAATTCCCGCATTTTCTACTACTGAGATAGTCCTCAAAATTGAATAAATCTCGCCTTTGGATGTATTTTATAGTCAAAAGCATAAAGAAATAATGAGCAGGTCAAGGAAGAAAAGAAACCTAGAATAGTAGCAAGCGCTAGTTACAAATGAGATTCCTTTTCAAGTTCTTTGGAAAGGAACTCAAACAACCCCAAATGAAGAATTCAACAGATTATCTCAGTTCTCGAGAGCTTATTCTAGTGCTACCATCGACAAAGATGCAAAAATACAATTTCTAAGGAAGGAAAAGGATCAAAGGATTGTCCAGTTGGAAAAAACGTTTCAAATAGAAAAACAGGCAATTGAGCAATAGTGGCAAAAAAATATTATTGAGCTGTAAAAGAGATTTAATGATTTAAATATACAATTTGAAGTTGAATTAAAAGACAAGGATGAATAGATACTACAGAGACAACAAAGAATAGACAAGTTAAGAGGAAATCCAGATATAAATGAAGTCCGCAAGGAAGCATCAAAACTAGATATACTCTTAACAGAGCAGCAAGCCATGTTCTGTCACACATTGGCCTTAATTCATGACTTATCAAAGAACAATGATTCTTTAGTAAATCAATTCTCCGACTTGAGGAAATTTTATAAAAGTATCGACGAGAAAATCTCTGAGTATATAGATTAGCAAGACAGTGCTCAGGGAAGATCATTTGACCTTCCTCGAATTGAAGAATCATAGAAGGATATTGTATTTTGTCACTGGGATATCAAAATGAAATAGGCAGAGATGGCTATTATTAGAGTGAAATGTCTTGCCTCAAGTTTCAATGAATACATCACAGATACCTTATTACAAGCCAATATAATTCTGGAATTCCTAAAGGATGCCTTACCAGATGTCACAGTTTTGAAACAATCTTGGCAATAAACTTCTAAAAAGAAGGTTCAAGACATTCAGAGTTTATCGCAAGCGAATATTGAAAGTTATTGGCATTTTTTCGTGAAGCCTCATAGTTAGTGGCTCATGCTAAGGTGTCTCTCAAACACAACAATATAGTTTCTTCTAGCACTTAATGATGTAGCGTTTATAGGAAAAATGTGCATGCAACCGATACAACCCCCCCAGTTGAAGTCATTCACAGACATACAATCTCAGAGAGTAGATAAAGAATCAATCTGGAGCACAGTCATAAGTTCTTGTTGCAACAGATCACAAATTTAGTTTTCCTTTATCTTAGCTTAGTTTGTTAAAGATTTTTTGAAGAATTTTATTTTAAATTTACTATTTTTGTAATATTAATAGGCTATTTAAACCCCTTTCATGCATTTAGAAAGGGGTCCATAATTTTGAGAAGACATTTTTTGAACCTGCACTATTGTTTGATTTAGAGTTATCTAATAAAAAGATGAGAATGAAAACTATATTTTCCATAAGCATATCGATAATGCATTGGGTACTATTATCTTTGTGATATCGTTATGTATGGTTGATTTAGATAGTGAATCTATTATGCGTTATTTCATTATATAAATGCTTTGAAAACAATCAGTCATTATCACTATTGATGTGCAAGATTGGATGATTTGTGATTATGTATGAGATAACAAGATCTTTTTAAGTGATTGAGTTTTAATCAACTAAATTAATAAACTATTTAATTAATTTAGTTTATCATATATGCTTTGTACTCATTAAAGTATTGAATGATTTATATCGTTATTTACTTTGTGAAATATTTCTTTCAATCACATGCGAAGATGTATTATCCCATGAAATAAGTAGAATAAGTTTATTAAGTAATTTTACCATTAGCTATAAAATCATTTCATCACTTTTTCATTCTATTACTATATTAAATCTCTTTAAAATGAGAAACTGGTCCCTTTATATCGAGTCAGACTCGCCAGTTGGCATATCCTTCACTGCCATGTTCGTCCTCTCCCTCACTGCATACCTTCCTGCGTGCTAGCCAAACCCTCATTCCACGTCCTCCACGCAGTCTCATCCTGCCCCTCCATTATTCCTCTATCTCCCTTCGTCAGCTTCTATTTCTGCCCACGCTGGCCATTCTGCACCTTTCCCTACGTAGCCCGATGTTGAGGTAGTCAAGTTCCAGCCTTCAACACCTATAGATGATACCACTAAATCTTTTCAAAAAACCTCATACATCCTACATGTTCCAAAGTCATTCTAATGGTTGAATATGCCTTGATGGTTGTGAAATCTTGTGGCTCAAATCACACAATGGTACCTCCCTTGTGCTTCTTGTCTTATGGATTTGACATGATTTTTCTTTTGCAACAATGAATAGTTTTAGGGTTATGAGAAATTGCTTTTGTCTAATAATGTAGGTGTTATGATACTAAAAACCTTTGATGCTACATTAAGAGACAATAAGAAATTACACAAAAAAATGAAACAATGCAACCATCCTCAGGAAAATACCTACATAACTTTATACTTCATAGTTGTTGACAAAGAATTTAAAAGGGATAGTCACAGCACAAAAGACAAAAATGCAGTGCTGAAGGTTTTTCATGTTTTAAACACTTTCAAACATAAGCACTTAAGAGAAGCAACTTTGATTTGGTTTTAAACCCAAGGCACCTATTGCATGTAGAGGTTTACAGAGAGAAAATTTGAATTGGTAACGACAAATGGGGAATATAACATACTGTGTGGAATCACAACGAATTAGGGTAAAACACAATTCAAAGGAAAAAATTTATCGATTTCAGAAGAGCAGCGATGGTGAATTTCTCATTCTTGTAGTATTTTTATGGTTTTTTCCTAGCTTCTACATGCAATTTCAGAGTTCATTCAAAATTGAGGAACAAACATAGATCTGTATTTTCACCCGTGAAGAAATTTTAACCACTCACATGTGAAAATTATAGCACCGTGTGAATTCATAGTGCCCCTGTCTCCCTTTCGCAACAAATAAAATGAGCAAACCAGAACCTCTGATGAAAATGGTGAAGAGCTGAGTGTTGCGGAATGGAGATAAAAGTTAAAATAGACATGTAGAATGGTCTAGAGCATAAATGAGAGTGTTGATTGTGATAGGAAAAGGATATCATGAATGAGTAGCACCTTATGAAAACACATCACTTTGGGAAAAGGGAAGTACTGCCTTTTTAACTATTATTTCCTGGCGAGATCATGAGTTGTCCTTGAAATTAAATTCAAATTGAGTCCAAACGACCTTCAAATCTGTGCCTAAATATTCTCATGCTTTTTTTTTTATGTAGACATAGCCTCTAGAGTTAGGTGACCCACTTATAATGCCTAAGGATGGTGACTAGCTCATAATAACTAAGGATTTTCATAACATGATTTTCATACTCTTTCCAAGGTGGCCAAAGACTTCCTATGATTACCCTCTAGTAAGGAAAACACAGGACTTTAAACATTGGACTCTTAGAAAAATAAACACCTTTACATGACACTTGATCTAAACATAGACATTTTTAAACAATAATAGTGAGGTCATCATGATTAATATTTACAAATTTGACTTTAATATATAGCAAGACTAACATGACCAACATTCGTAAAAATAGGACCCTAACACATTTGGCAAGCATGCTCGGTCGTGGGTTTGCTCGCCCAAGAAAAGGTAGGCATGCCCAATCGTGGGCATGCCCACGTGTTACACAATGTGTGTTCCTTGCATGCTCATTGTGTCACGGATGGGCACACCCACGACCGCCCGCACATGCCTAAGGCACAAGAGTCATGTGCCTCTAGTAGGTGTGCCTGACCATGGGCGTGAACACCCATGACATAATGGGTGCACACCCACGGTTGGGCCCACTGTGCCCACTGGCGAGACAATGGCCCCCTGCCTACCAGGGGGCCGTTAGGCGAGCCTAACCCATGTGATTTTTTTTATTTTTTATTTTTGAATAAAAATTTATATTTCGTTAACTAAATGTTAAAAAAAAAAATTAATGAAATGGGTTTTTTGTCTGGTACCCTACATGAACATAACAACCCAGCTGACGCATAACTACTAGTAAACCTAGGGGGGTTTAAGATCTACACTCAGTGGGATTTGAACTGAAGTTTACTTAGTTTCAAAATTTTCCTAAATTTTGAATTAATAAATTGAGCTACCCCCCAGAAATAAGAAAATAAATTTAAAAGAATGATTTGTGGGCATATAACAAACTATTTTACCCAAACTACTTGTTGAATGGTTGAAGTAGAAGGGAAACTACTTATTGAATGTGTTGTCAATGACAATGTAGCTGCTCCACAAAATCACTCCAAGCCTTTTAACGAAACCTCGAGAAGCCTTGATGTGATGTGAGGAATAGTGATAACGAAATTTCTTATATAGCAGAAATTATGGAAATTTTTTATCACTTCTAGAATGTGGTATTAAAAATAAAATTAGAAAAGCTTAATATATAGGTAATATTATGATGATACGCTCATTTATGTTACATGTGGGATAAAAGATATAATAAAAATTAAAAAAAAAATCAATTGTCTAGTAAATGTTATATAATTTAAGTAAAACATTTAGTTTAACTTTGAAGGAACGTATTAAATGAAGGGAAAATTTTAAAAGCTTTCAAGAGAAAATTTTAGTAGAAAGTTTTCAAATAAATTGTAGAAGAAAATTTTCGAGGGAAATGCTTCAAATGAATTTTTTCGAGGGAAATGTTTTGGCGATTTTTATTTTTTTTGTCGGGTGGGAGGAGGTGGGCGCTTTGGAGGGAAATTTTCATTCTTTAAGCTATATATAATTCTTTAGGAGAGAGTGAATTTATGTCATTCAACCTCTTCTATTTGAAATTCATGGATTCTTTTGATAGTGAAGTTTCTCTTTGTGAAGCATCAACATCTTCGTCATGTAACAAATCTATTCATATTGATGAATATAACAAAAAATATTTCACTATAAATAGACAACAGGTTAATATCGTAGCACTGTGGACCTTGATCATTATACAAGGAAAACGCTGAAGGAGGAGTGTTTGGTGGTAACATTAGAGGAGACATCAGTAGAAATCAAGACAGTGGGAGAGGAAGTTCAGACAGTAGTAGACACAATACCTTGGAATGTTGCAGATAATCCATTGACTGAACCACCATCTTCTGCAAGTGAGATATCTCCAGCTACCAAAAATCTTAAAGTGTGGGAAGGAAAAATGGAAGGAGAAGAAGGAAGAGTCGACAACCTAGAAAATAATGAACTAGAAACATTCGGATTTCCAATCCTTTACATTACCAGGAATGTCAATATGAAGAACATTCCCTTATCATAATTACCTCATTTCAATGATATGACATTTGAAGACCTTGACTTATTTTTATTCGAATTTGATGTATTGTGTAAAAGTTATAATTATACAGATAATTCTCAAAAACTGAAACTTTTCCCAGTCACCTTAAAAAGCTCTGCATTAAGATGGTTTATGAGTCTAGGGGAGCATACTATTACATCTTGGGATGATATGAAATCGACCTTTCTGTAAAAATACCAAGACTATTGTAGACCCAGGGATGCCTAGAATGACATCTTTAGAATGCAGCAAGCTGAAGATGAAAGCCTAGAAGACTATTTAGAAAGGTTTCTTTACAATTACCAACAATCCAAACAATTTTCTCTTGACCTAGCCACAGTTAAGACCATTTTTCTAAAAGGAGTGTGGGATGGTTGTATAGAATTACTTAACCTTATGAGTTCGGGTGATGTATATGAAAAATAATTTGCCAAGATTATTGAATATTGTAAAACATAATCCAGTAGTCGAGCCAAAGCTGGAAAAAGTCATAGAGAACTTGCAAGTAGAATTGTCCAACCAACCACAACTGGGGTAACCAGGACAGAATTGGGGAATCTATTGGATACTTTTAAAACTGATATCCTTAGTAACATTAGTAACCAACTAGATACCTTCAATAGCAAAAGGAGCAAGAATAGGAAAATGGTGCTTTAGCTATCTTTCATCCTTGTTTTAGGAAGAAACATACTGAAAACAAATGTCCCCTTATACCCTAGTGGTTTGTAAAATTTGAACAATAAGCACTCAACTGAAGAATTTCTTTCGTTACCAGGACTACAAGATATATATAAAGGGGGGATAGAACCACAATATTAATCCCATTCCTCTAGGAAACCACGGAGGCAAAAAAAACCCTCCATGTCCCAAGATCCTTACATGCAGTTCACTCAATAGCAGTGGGCCCCTTAGATGCCTTATTCTCAATGGGGACCCCATCCAGTACAAGGAAATTCTTGGAAACAAATTTGGAGGGTAACTATGTATAGACACATATCTCTACAACCTTACCAAGCACCCTCTTATCCAAACTATACAAAATATCCCTCAAACATTTATCATTTATTACCAGGGTTTAATCCACCCCTCTTACCTTTGTTCCAACAACAACAAAAACCCATGAATCCAAATTCACAGCAGCCTTCTCTGCCCATGAATCCACTTCCTCAACAGAAGTTTCCTATGAACCTAAACCCACAACAACTTACTCTTTCCATGAATCCGAACCAACAACAAGTATCACCAAATCCAAATACCCCTCGACCAACTCAATTGCTTGCATAGCCTATTCCAAATCCAAATAATAAATCATCTTAACCTGTGTAGAATGTAGAGTTGCATACCTTCCCTACTTATACCATCACTTTAGTTTCGATTAATGAAATTCAGTTAAGATTCAGGAATATATTAAACAAAATAGGACCTGCAGTAATTATTCAAGAAGAACATCCAACAAATTCACCTTCTGAGAACGTGGACGAATATTTTCCTCTTGGTGAAGAAGAAAACTCTCCTGAAGGAGTAATCAATTTTATTACACCACCTGAACCATGTCAAGAAATTGCTCAACCACCTTATCGAGAAAGTTTCCTTGTTAAAAAGCATGAGTTCTCGCCAAAATATGACTTGGAGGTCAAACTACGAAATGTTTGAGGATACCCTTGTTGCAAGCCATTGAGGATATTCCCATTTATGATAAGATTATAAGGGACCTTTGCATTAAAATTCCAGGAAGAAAGAGGAAGGATCCCCCTGTTATCAAGCTAGTTGGCCAATTATCGGAAACCATGTTAGCGATGCCTTCTAAATACACTGATCCTAGAAACCCAGTAGTGACCATACAGATCAACGATATCTCTTTACCAAATTCCCTTATTGATCTAGGTGTAGCAATAAATTCCATGACTATGGATATTATGCAAAATTTGAGTTAGACGGCTTAAGGCCCACTCAAACTTTATTAGAATTAGCAAAAAAATCTATTCTTAAACCTACAGGAAGCGTAGATGACATAACAGTTGTACTAGCTTCCTAGGAATATCTGGTAGATTACTTTGTGATCCATCAAAAATCATCCAAACCTAGACATCCAGTAGTATTCGATCGACCTTGGCTCACTATTGTTGATGCCTTCATTGGATGCAGGTCTGGAGAGATGAAAATTTCTAATGGATGTTAATTAAAAATATTGTTTTATTTCCTCTTGCCCAACCTGCTACAAAATTTCCTCTGCGGTCAGAAATCCTATATGGAGAAGAGGAATGTAGCCAACCATTGTTAACAATTGAGAAGTCTAAAGGTCTTCAAGAACAAACCGAGGATCAAGTTTTGAACTTGTTCTTAGCCATAATGAGATGTATTGAGTTCCCACAATCTTTCTAAGAATATGAGCATATTTTTAGTTTTAAATTTCAGGAAACATGTCATCCTTCTACCTCCTCATTGTTTACAATAGAAATAAAAAATGAAATAAAGGATTCATCTACCCATGATGTTGAAATTTATCCTCGGAAGTCTCCATACATTAATTCTTCTAGGGTTAGAACAACAAGAACAACTAACCCAAATGATTAAAAGGCTATGTGGCACTTTCGCATGGGACTACTATGATATGAAAGGAATTCTTCCAGATACCTGCATACACCATATCTATAAAAATGGTGAAATTAGACCAGTAAGGAAACCTCAAAGGAGAATGAACCCAACCCTAAAAGAAATAGTAAAAGAAGAGCTTCAAACACTCTTAAATGATGACTTCATTTACCCTATCTCTGATAGCAAGTGTGTGTCACCACTAATCATCATACCTAAGAAAAACAATGGAGGATTTGTGTGGATTTTAAGGAATTGAATAAGACCACCTTTAGAGATTATTTCCAATTGCCTTTCATTGATCAGGTATTGGGTACCTTGAATGGGAAGAAATATTTTTCCTTCCTAGATGGATTTAGTAGCTATAACCAAATCCAAAATGCACCTCAATACCAAGAAAAAACCACCTTTACGTTTCCATGGAGTACTTATTCCTATAGGGTTCTTCCTTTCAGGTTCTGTAATGCCCCTGCCACCTTTCAAAGGGTTTTCCCTGCCATTTTTTCATATCTAACCCAAGACTATGTCAAAGTCTATATGGATGACTTCACAGTATATGGGAAAGATTTTCGGCAAGCTTTAGACAACTTGGAGAAAGTCTTAATCAGATGTCAAGAGACTAACCTTGCCCTTAGCAATGAAAATATAGAATTATGCTTACTGAGTGTATTGTGCTAAGTCATCATATTTATGAAACTGGGATAAGAGTGGATCCTACTAAAATTGAAATAATTGCTCAAATTAAAACTCTCAGCTCTCAAAGAGAAGTTAGAAGATTTCTAGGGCATGCCAGATACTATAGAAGATTTATTCAAAATTTTACCAAAATAGTTGTCCCTGTGTTTAAACTTCTAACTAAATATGCGGATTTTCAGTGGAGTCCTTAGTGTCAAATTGCCTTTGAAGCTCTTAAACAAAAATTGTCAACTGCTCCAGCTCTAAGAGGAACAAATTGGATCCTCCATTTTCACATTTGTACTAATGCCTTGG
This sequence comes from Pinus tabuliformis, assembly GCA_031772625.1. Taxonomy (NCBI): domain Eukaryota; kingdom Viridiplantae; phylum Streptophyta; class Pinopsida; order Pinales; family Pinaceae; genus Pinus; species Pinus tabuliformis. The sequence continues at coordinate 98,692,902 of CM062819.1, read as the reverse complement.
ACAAAGCTTTGGGGGTTGTTCTAGGCCAAGGGAAAATCAAATCCCCTATGCCATTTACTTTGTCAGCAAAAATCTCTTCTCTATCGAATTTAACTATATAGTCACAGAAAATGAATTCTTATCAGTAGTTCATGGCATCAATAAGTTTAGACATTATATAACTGGGTATGAAGTGTTTGTACATACATACCAGTTAGATATTAAATTTTTAATGAATAAACCAGCCACTAATGCTTGAGTTACTAGATGGTTGTTACTATTACAGGAATTTAATATTACTATTGTTGATAGGCCATGAAGAGATAATCTTGTTGCTGATTTCTTGTCTAGACTTGTTCATATAGGTGATATTGCACCAGTTGCTGATGATTTTCCCAATGAAAATTTATTTTCTATTTGTACTTATGCTCCTCAGTATGAAGATGTAGCCAACTACCTTGTTACAGGAAAACTGCCACAGAATTTGTCCTCAAATAAAAAACAAAGAATCATTCAACTCAACACTAATTATATGTGGCATGATGATAGTTTGTGCCATATTAGACCAGATCTTGTAATTAGAATATGCATACGAGAGGATGAAATGGAGGATATCCTAAAATCTTTCCTTAATGAGCCATGTGGTGGACATTTCGCTGACAAAAGGACAACATACAAAGTGTTACAGTCCGGATATTATTGGCCTGTTATTTTTAAAGATGCAAAGAAGTATGTGGTTAGTTGTGACAATTGTCAAAGGTTGGGAAACCCAACCCCAAAAAATGAAATTCCTCTTCAACCAAATGTAGTTATTGAACCCTTCGACAAGTGGCCATTAGATTTTGTTGGTCTAGTTTCTCCTATGCCTAAAAAGTGAAAGTATATTTTGGTATGTACGGATTATGTAACCATGTGGGTAGAAGCGAAAGAATTATACTCTGCCAATGAGAAAATGATTGTTGATTTCTTATTTGAGGAAATATTTACTCGCTTTGGAGTACCGAGATAAATAGTAACTAATCAGGGAACCCAATTTACCTCTAAATTGGTCAAAACCATCACTGAGCAATATCAAATCAGACACCAGAAATCTACCCCTTATCATCCACATGTGAATGGGTAGGTAGAATCCACTAATAAAGTTATTGAATCCATTCTCACCAAGACAACACAATTGCATCACAAAGACTGGGCCAATAGGTTACCTGAAGCTTTGTGGGCCTATAGGAAAACCTAGAGGAACACAATGGGACACTCGCCTTATGAGTTGGTTTATGGAAAATAGGTACTCCTTCCTATAGAGTTCCAGTTTAAAGCCTTCAGAAAAACCATGCAGATAGGAATGGATTTGGACGAGGCAAAAAAAAAAATATTGATGGAGTTGAATGCACTAAATGAAATCAGACAAGATGAATTTCAAAGAACCATTCTTGTCCAAGATCAGAGAACCAAATGGCATGATAAGTTCCTCAAAAAGAAACTTTTTCAACCTAGTGATAGGGCTTTGTATATGACAGCAGATTTAAAAACTTCAAAGGGAAGTTGTCAACTAGATGGCTCAAACCTTACGAGATAGAGACAGTATATAATAATGGCTCAGTTGAAATCAAGACTATTGATGGAGAGCAGACCTGTTTTGCCATCAATGGACACAGATTGAAAATTATCACAAGGCACTCTCAAAAGAGGACTTTTCCAATAATGTTCTTCAGAATTTTGGAATACAGTTGGTCGAAGAGAGGAACCCTTCTCTCACTCATCAACCTCTGTAAGTTTTTCTGCATAATTAATTTCATTTTGTACATATATGTATATAGGTGTGCTAATGTATACGATGTTTTTTGTGTTACTAATAAAAGAAAAAGTTGAATGTGTTCTCATGTAGATAAGCAATAAGGAGAACATCTGCCAGGAGTAGGTTTATTCCTTTAGCCAGCCCAGGTAGATTATCTATGGAAAGGGGGGCTTATGGAGTTTTATTTAAGTTTTTTAGACTCCTTAAAATTGAAAACACCAACATGCATTGACTAATCTGGGCTTGAGAAAAATCCATAGAACAGTAATAGTTAGGTGATTTCCCAATAAAATAGAAATGGAAACAGGAAACAAAGGTCATATTGATCCCGAGAAGAGGAAGATATCTAGCTCCAATTTTTTTTTCCCATTACAGAACCTTGGACCCTAATCAATGACTTCTTTTTCTTTAGTTTCCACCTCTTCCATTGCAATTTTTAAATTCCTGCACCAACGTGTATCATTCATTTCCTTGTTTTTCCAATAAATGGATCCATATACAATATCAACAATTATCATTATCTACTCTAGCTAGACCTTCAGAATGTGTGAAGTTACAAGAGGAAGCTTGTAAAATATCAATTTGGATATTTCACTAAGACATTTACATTCATCAGGTACCAAAGAAGTTCATTGTGTTCATCTAGTATTGAGGAAACTCATTATGTTCATCTAGTACTGAGGAAGCTCTCTGTGTTCTTCTGGTACTAAAGGAGCTCGTTGTGTTCATCCGGTACTAAATAATTTCTCTCCGTTCATCTAGTACTAATGAAAATATTTGATGTGTAATCTGGTAATGGAGGTATAAGATCAATATTTTTACTTTTTTCTATTAAGGGTTCATATTAATTGTGTGATGAAATATGATTATCTTGATTTTTATCACCCTTTACTTGCTAGTCCTATCCTAATCCTAAATCCATTTACCTTCGGAAAAAAATCCTTTTGTGTGATCGAATGGTATGGCTATGTAATTATTAACTGAGGTATTGATCCTAATCTAAGAAAATATATTATCCCATATTCCACCTTCATGGGTTGCTTAAGTAATGATGATCCCATTATTTCATAACCGTGAAGGTGAATGATGAGAAGGACTAACGGAACTTTGATGTGAACCGTGTCATACCTATGTACCTGACCACATCCTATGTATCATATATAACACCCATTCCCATAAATATGATGTCAAATATGGAAATAATTTCTGAACAAGTTCTGCATATGACATATCATTGCCATACACACCACTCACTTACCAATTATGAAGACATTGTAGCCGTTATCATTCTCCCTTTGAATTATAAATTCCCCTCTAGATGGCTTCACCATCTAGACGTGGGTTATTTCCCTTCTTGTTTTTCCTTCAGTACTCTATGTAACCAATTCCGGTACCCCTGTATCCCCATTCACAACACTGTGTGTCAAATGTTTTCAGTACTGTGTGTGTCGATAATTTCCGATATCGTGTATGTAAATTTCATCCGCTACTCCGTAAAACTACTTATGGTACCCTATATTAAGAATTTCCAGTACTCATTTACCTTTTCCTGTACCAAACCCCTCTTAAGTTTGAGAGTTGTTTTCACTACGAGCATGGGAGTGGATAGGCACGAACCAGAATTTCGATCTTACAAAGAGACCGAGGAGTAAAAATCATGTAGGTAGGGAGAAGCTTAAGCGAGCCAGTTGGAATTCATTCCTCAAAAAATTTAAAGGGTATCATTAAGATGTGTCTCTTTCATTTAGTTAACATTTTGATGGTGAGAACGTTCAGTTTGGGGGTTTACAGTTTAAAGTAATAGAGGCTACCATAGAAGAGGCCGTATGTTTACTAGCCATAGGGGAGAATTATTTTAAAGGTGCATCCATCAATAAGGAGCTTTGTCACAAATTTTTGACTCCAGAACACCAAAACCCAGACTAGACTAAAGGCATTTCGACTCGTGAGGGTAGGTATGTTGTTACCTTCCTTTATCATTTGATACTTTTGTTACATTTTGAGGGAGGTCTTGAAATGAATTTTCCTTATTTTCTATGGATGAGCCTAAACAATATGGTCGAAGGAATTAATTCATCCTCTAAAAATGTTCAAAATAGTATTTACCACCATGGGTTAATTAAATTTTTAGTTGTCCATGAAATCAAGGAATAGGGCAGTGAGTGGAACACATTTCTATCACATCAATTTTCTTAAGCAGAACGTTCCCAACACATGGAGGAAATCCTATCTGAAGAGAGCACTAAGGACATTGACAACAAAGAGGAAAGCAACAAGAAGCATTAGAAGAAATTAAAGTCCAAGGAGGCTATTGATAGCCCTACTTCATCGAGGTCTGTCAACAAGTTGGATAAGGGTAAAGTTGAAGGAAAGAAATAAATGTATGCATCAATAGGCAAGTATTGAAAGAGAAAGAAGCCTTCTATTGATTCATCCACTCCGAGCAAGATTTCGACCAGTGAGAAGAAGAAGAAAAATTCAACTATTAGTGAAAAAGAAGTCATAGGCACCGCTTCAGAGGCAGTTGCCGAATTACCTAAAGAAGAAACTCTTGCACCCAGTGTTAAGCATGAAAAGAGGCCTAAAATTGATGAAGGGAGTAACAAAGCTGAAATTTCTGAAATGAAGAAGGTACATGTATAGGAAAGGAAGCTATTGAGAACTTGTCATCGACAAAAGGAAAGAAGAGAAGGTTGTTCGAGGATAGTGATCCATCAACACCCCTGCATCGAACCACTAGAAGTATGGAAAAAGTGGTAATAACTACTCCCACTCCTCCTCTTCCAGTACATTTGATATATATCTCTACCTCTCCTAAAGGAGAACATGTACAAGGAGAGACATTGAATGAAACAAAAGAACTTGTCACAGAAGCTTTGCAAGAATTAAGGAAATAAGTAGAAGCTAAGAGGATATTGGCTAAACATAAAACATCTGAACATGATAGTTCCTTAGCTAGGTAACATATGATGGCCAATATTGAAAAAATTCAGAAGAAAAACGAGAAGCTAAAGGTAGAACTGAAAGAGTACAGAACGCTGGATAATTATCTTAAGAAGGAAAATGAGTAACTTAAGGAGAATATCTAGAGGCTACAAGAGGAGTGTGATGAGGCCTACACTAAGTTAAATAAGGTTCTTTGTATTGTGCATTTTACCAGAGTCATTAGAGGGAACTCAAGGAAGAGGCATCAAGTGTGAAGGTCTTAGAACCAGATAATTGATACCTAGGCAAGGAAGGCTTCATTTTTGAAAATTTGAAGATTGATCCTTTTTGCATGAGGGCATGCAACAACTTAAGCATGGGGGAATGTTGGGTATCCATTTTGACATTTATAATGCCCTGATTAACCTCTCTTTTTTACCTATTGTTCCTCAAATCTACCTACTATTCGCTTACTTTCTCCAAGCATATTCCCTTTTAGCCTTTTGATGTCTATGTGGGGTAATCTATATCTCAAAATGCAATTTCTATGTTTTATTATAATAAAGATATCATTATTTGATATTTTACTCTCTAATTTCTCTGATTGGTTCACACAGCTCTATGGGTTTCCTACTCTTCTAGTACTCATTCAACATTCTGGTACTCCAACAGTTCAACATTATGGTACTCAGCTAGTTCAACATTCTGGTACTTGGGCAGCTGAGTGATCTGCTATTTCGTATAGTACTCGTTCGGAAATCCGACACTCATTAACCACTTGTGAACCTATCTAGTACTCAAACAATAGCTACTTTCTTAATTACCATGCTCACCACACACGTGCACTCATCTGGCACTTGACCAGTGGCCCGAGCTTTTGGCTAATGCACTCATCACATCCATTCCATTTTTCAATTCCGGTACCAAATTGTTCCAATGTTTGATTCTGGCACTAACTAATCAAGTTGTTCTATCATTTAACTCTAGTACTTATATTCTTCGTTTGATAATGGTACCTGTATTCCACTATTATGTTCCAGTACCAACGTCTATTATCTAATTCCGGTACCAGATTTCATCTCCAGACTTAGTGCTTCAAAAAAAAATCTACGATGGAACCAACAAAGTTGTTGAAGACATCTCCTTTAATTTGTTACTCGAGATCCACTTCCTCCTCGTGCACTTTGTGTCATGAGGATGAAGTTACAAATGTAATTTCATTCTTATTATATAGATTGATGATTATCTCCTATACTTTAATTGTAATGACCCTTTTATTTATAAAAGAGAGATCTGTCGAACGATTATGTTAATCAAAATATTTTTCTTGAATGGTTAATAGCTAATATCTTAGTCTTCAGAGAGATCCAAGAAGGGATATTAGGTTGGAAATGGAGCACTCCGAGATTTGTAATGTTGATATTGTAATCCTTCTTTTTCATTAATAATATGAGCAGTAGTTGTTAAGATCAGTGTGTTATTTTACTTCTTAGCTCTGTAAGTCTTTAGCTTACCTTCGTAGCTCGGCAAGGGCCTACTGAAGCCATCAAGGCAAGTTTTCCTTTCTTTTTAGTTATTAAATAGTTTAGTGTTTCCAATTTTGTTTTATGAGTTATGCTTTCTTAGTTCAAGTTGTATTTGAGTTGTAGATTTAATGATTGATTGTTTGAAGTACAGGAAGGATAAAACTTGAGATCTCACCATTCACCTACATGCACCACTAGTGAAGACTCATATTTCTTATACTGATTTTGATTGCCTTGTTTAAATGCATTGAATTGATTAAGAGTAATAGTTGCAGGAAACGAAGTTAGATCCATCTTGTTATTTCATGAGTCGATAAATGGAGGAACTCGTTACATGATTTAGAATATTTAGTTTACAGTACTTGAGCGTTGTGTGTCTTTTCATTAATTGTGTGACAAAATGAATTACAGTTTGTAGAATGAAGTGTTAGTTTGTAATACTCACTATCTAGACTATACACAGCAGACAACGGAACTTATCTATTGTCGGCACATATAGTGCATCATCTCTATTGATTACGATTCCCTGGTTGATAATTAAGTATTGAGTTAAACACTTATATATATATATATATATATATATATATATATATATATATATATATATATATATATATATATATATATATATATATATATATATATCTATATATATATAGATATATATCTATATATATATATATATATATATATATATATATATATATATATCTATATCTATATAGATATATCTATATCTATATATATAGATATATATAGATATATCTATATCTATATATTTATATCTATATATCTAGATATATCTATATATATATATATATATATATATATATATATATATATATATATATATATATATATATATATATATATATATATATATATATAATTTCCCCAACAGAGACTTGAGACAATGTGATCTCAAACTCCCTCAAGGATAATCCACCTTGCCCTTTCCATACACTTGCTCCATTCAGTCAGATATTTAGCATCCGATGTTGGAGGCTTAGACATGTCTTGGTTAATGAACTCCTTGAGGCCATTTTCTTCCAGCACTGCCTCCATCTTGTCCTTCCAGGCTATGTAATTCGAGTTGCCATCCAAGGCATGTAGGTTTTAACCCTGTACAGAAATTACCTGCATACGAATTCTTAAACAAAGAAAATAAACAATGCGAGAGAATAACCCATAAAACACATATGCACAGAGATTTTTCCCTGGATCCCAAAACCGGGACTACCAGCTTGATTTTTCATTATGTTCCTTTCAATGTTACAATACATATTTATACATGCTGAAGCATCCAATACCATGGACCGAAATCCATCACGTCCAATACCATGGACCGAAAACCAGCGCGTCCAAAAAACATGTGTGAAAATCATGCACAAAACCATAGGTGGGTCCGCCCAACCTAACATATGGTCCAAAACCAAAATTTTCCGGGGCCCTGCCTTGGACCCCATAAAGTGGGGTTACGGGTGCCCTTCAAACCCCCTATTAACTACGTGGAAAGAATATAACACAACCCAACAATCTCCCACTTATTGTTTTCTTTCCACAGGAGAGCTTAGTCATTTTTTTTCAGCCCTGAGATTCCCATTGCTTCTCTACACCAAGAGAACTTCTCAGAGCTCACAGATTTTGTCAATGCATCTGCAGTATTCTTCAAAGTGTCCACCTTTACCAGCAACACCTTTCTGTCTTCTATCATATCCCTCACAAAGTGATACTGAACATGAATGTGCTTTGTCTTTGAATGATAAGCAGGGTTCTTTGCCAAGAAAATTGCACTTTGGCTGTCACAGTCTATTCTTATAGCTCCCTGTACTAACCCCATACTTGAACACAATCTCTGCAACCAAACTGCTTCCTTGTTTGCATGAGTGGCTACCATGTATTCTACCTCTGTAGTTGATAGTGCCACTACATATTGTTTCTTACTCATCCAACTGACTGCACCTCCAAATAGGTTAAACACATACCCACTTGTAGATCTTATCTGATCCAGATCTCCAGCCCAGTCTGCATCAACAAAGCCATGAATATCCAACACTCTTTCCAATCCTGGTCTTCCTTGGTAGCACAAACCATAATCACTAGTGCCACGCAAATACCTGAAAACCCGCTTCACTGGTGTCCGGTGCTCCTTCCCAGGTTTTGACATAAACCTGCTCAATACTCCCACTGCATGTGCAATGTCTGGTCTAGTACAGACCATTGCATACATCAGGCTACCTACTGCACTTGCATATGGAACACGAGACATGCCCTCTTCCTCTTCTTGTGTCTTGGGACATTGTTCAGCAGATACCCTCACACCTACAGGAATAGGAACCTTCACCGGTTTACTATCCTGCATATTAAACCTCTGCAGTATTGTCTCGACATACTTCCTCTGGTTTAACCAGAGTTTCCTCTTTGACCGATCTCTTTTAATTTCCATGCCCAAAATATAGTTTGCAGCACCAAGATCTTTCATGTCGAATTTGGAGGACAATTGGGTCTTCAAATCCTGGATAATTTCTTTGTCATTTCTAACCAGCAACATATCATCCACATACAAGACCAGATAAATAACATGGTCACCAATTAATTTAAAATACACACAATGATCTGCTTTGCTTCTGGTGAAGCCAAGTCCCCGTATAAATGTATCAAATTTTTGATACCACATCCTTGGTGACTGTTTTAACCCATACAGAGACTTCTTTAACTTGCATACTAGTTCTTTCTTACCCTTCACCGCAAAGCCTTCAGGTTGCTTCATGTAGATTTCCTCTTCCAAATCCCCATGAAGAAATGTTGTCTTCACATCCATCTGTTCTACCTCAAAATCAAAAGCAGCAGCAACAGATAAAAGTAATCTAATAGAAGTTACCTTGGCAACAGGAGAAAAAATATCACCAAAATCAATTCCCGGCACCTGGGAATAACCTTTTGCTACCAACCGAGCTTTGTATTTCTCCACCTTTCCTTCCACATTTTTCTTCTTCTTGAACACCCATTTGCTGCCAATGGGTTTCCTTCCAGCCGGCAACTCCACCAGATCCCAAGCCTCATTTTTGTGCAAAGATGCCATTTCATCAACCATGGCCTCCTTCCAGACTTTTCCATCCTCTGAATCCACTGCTTCCTTCACAGTTCTGGGATCATCATCAGTAACAGAAAAAGCAAAAGCAGATGGACTATACCTTTCTGGTTGCCTTCTTTCTCGAACTGATCTTCTCACAGCCAGAGTTTGTGGCTCTTCATCTTCTAATTCCTCCTCTGCTGTAGAGTCTGATTCTTCCTCCTTTGGCTCAAACTCTATCTTCTCAGGTTCCTTTGGTTGGACTTCATGTTGAATAACATCTTTTACCTCTCTAAACACCACATCTCGGCTGTACACAACCTTCCGTGTGACTGGGTTCCAAAGCTTATAACCCTTTAAACCATCCTTATACCCAATAAAGATGCACTTTTCAGATTTACTATCCAACTTGGTTCGTTTCTCCTTTGGAACATGTACATATGCATCACATCCAAATACCCTCAGATGTGAAAGAGAGGGTTTCTTACCAATCCATACTTCTTGTGGAGTCTTATCCTCCAACGCTGATGAAGGTGACCTGTTGACCAGGTAACATGCAGTATCCACCGCCTCTGCCCAGAATTCCTGTCCTAACCCAGCACCACTGAGCATGCTTCTTACCCTTTCCATCAACGTCTTGTTCATTCTTTCTGCGACTCCATTTTGCTGAGGTGTATATGGAGTAGTCTTCTGCGTGCTATACCACACTTCTTACAGAATTCTTCAAATTCCTTGCTGCAAAATTCTCCACCATTATCTGTCCTCAACACCTTTATCTTCTCCTCTATCTGATTTTCCACCAGAGCCTTAAATTCTTTAAACCTGTCAAAGACTTCAGATTTCTTCTTAAGGAAATATATCCATGTATTCCTTGAGAAATAATCTATAAATGATACATAGTACACAGACTTACCCAATGATGGAACCTTCACAGGTCCAAACACATCACTGTGCACAAGCTCTAATATTTGTTTCGTCCTCTTACCACCAGAGGGGAAACTCACCCGATTTTGCTTCCCATACACACAATTTTCACAGAAATCAAAATCCAGAGAGCTATCATTCATACCTTCTACCATACCTTTACCATGAAGTATTCAAAGGCCCTTATCTCCAATATGTCCAAGCCTTTGATGCCACAACATGGTCTTCTCTCCAAAGACCACTAGATTTTCTACTCCATTTTCAGGAACCATAGAACTATTGCACCCATCAACAACAGTGCTACCTTGCAGCTTGTACAGAGTTTCAATCTGAACTCCCCGCATGAATATCAGTGCTCCTCGAACCATCTTGCAGGTATCTTTCTTGAACACCGTCTTTACACCTGCATCATCCAACTTGCTTAAAGAAATAAGATTTCTCGCCAATGCAGGAATATGTAGAACACCCGGAAGTGTTCTAACCCTTCCACCTTGCAACTTCAACTTTCCTTTTCCCCGACCAATGATTCTAGCCTTCCTATCATCTCTTAAGAAGACATCACCACCATCGTATTTCTCATACTCGTAGAACCACTCTCTATGGGGAGTGAAGTGAAAGGATGCACCTGAGTCAATCAACCATGCCTCATGATCTACATGTGTACTTGAAGAAGCCAAGTACACATCCCCACCTTCATCTGAGGTGGTTTTCGCCTCTACAGAAGGAGCATCATCAGATCCCCTTCCTTTATCAGGAGCTTTAGATTTACAATCCCTTCTGAAGTGCCCTTCCTTTTCGCATTTCCAGCACACCACCTTTATAGGTTTTCCTGGAGATTTAGATCTCCCTCTAGATTTAGATCTCCCACTCGATGACTTATTTTTGTTTCTGTTCTGGGACTGTCCTCGTACAGACAAGGCATCACCATTCTGGTTGTCCATATTTTTCCGTCTCATCTCCTCCGTCAGCAAGGCTGAGACTATTTCATCAAACTGCAAAGCAGTTGCATTGCTACCTATTGCAATAACCAGACTATCCCACGAATCTGGTAGAGAACACAACAGATTGATGCACTTATCTTCATCTGAAATTTTAATATCAACAGATAATAACTGACTTACCACAGTATTAAATGCATTTAGATGCTCTGTCACCGAGTCTCCATCTTTCATCCTCAGGTTATACAGCTTTTTTCGCAGGAATAGTTTATTCACCAAAGACTTAGATTGGTACAAAGTCCCTAACTTGACCCACAAAGCCTTTGCCGTAGCTTCGCCTAATACATTCAGCAATACTGAATCTGAGACACACAATTGTATTGTGCTCTTTGCCTTCCGATCCAACTTCTTCCATTCTTCATCGGTCACTCCCGATGGTTTAGTACCCGGATCTACCGTGATCCACTGATCTTTATCCACCAACAGATCCTCCATCTTGAGTTTCCATAACTCAAAATTCTGACCATTGAACTTCTCAATCTCTATCTTTCCACTGCTCGCCATCTTCTTTCACCACCAGAATCAATCTCGCAGATCTCCCACTGAACAGGGTCTACCACAGGCCCGAGCGAAACCCCTCAGCAACAAAGGCGTCCCCTTGAAGCCAAAACAGCTCTGATACCAAATGTAGGTTTTAACCCTGTATAGAAATTATCTGCATACGAATTCTTAAACAAAGAAAATAAAAAATGCGAGAGAATAACCCATAAAACACATATGCACAGAGATTTTTCCCTAGATCCCAAAACCGGGACTACCAGCTTGATTTTTCATTATGTTCCTTTCAATGTCACAATACATATTTATACATGCTGAAGCATCCAATACCATGGACCGAAATCCATCACGTCCAATACCATGGACCGAAAACCATCGCGTCCAAAAAACATGTGCGAAAATCATGCACAAAACCATAGGTGGGTCCGCATAAAGTGGGGTTACAAGTGCCCTTCAAACCCCCTATTAACTACGTGGAAAGAATATAACACAACCCAACAAGGCATACTCAAGTCTCAAACCATAGAAATCCATTTGTCGACTTTGAAGTATTAACTGCAAATTTCAATTTCACTTGTAACCCCAAACTCGAAATATACCTCTTATAAATTGTCTTTAGCTCTGATACCATGTATATTTTTACTGTATATTTGACATCTCATGTAATTTTCTAAAACATAAGACAAGGATCTACTCTACTCTTCAGTGGAAGCCAAGCTAGATCGATGAAAAAAATAATCAAAAAGAGAAATAATATCAATGGCACATAACACAATATTTCTCTAGGGAAAGAAACTGCTCAAAACCACAACTATCTATATTGCATTAACCAAAAGATCTGAGAAGAAAATACAAATCATGTTCCTCCTGAAAAATATATGCATAAGTATGATCAACTCTCTTCTCACAAGCTAGCTCAAGCCAACACTTAGCCTATTCTGCTACTCTCCATGCCCCCACTTCCTTGTGCAATTACTGAGAGGATCATCCCATATTTAATTGGGAAATCCTTCTTCCAAAACTGCGCAATTTAAACTTAGATCCAAAACTTATTGCATGCACCATATGTAAAACTCGAAAAATTATACAATTGATAGTACATTGTCCCTACACTCTAGTCTCAACTAGGTCTTACTATAAACTAACATTCATGAGTTATTATTGAGTGAATCTTCAGTTAGCTAATGTGGCACAAAGGATGCACTAGTGCACCAACTCACTACTAGACCTCTACTAGTTCCTCCAACGATTAGAAGTAGTTCAACTAACTATAACTCAGTTGAAGTGAGTTATATAATTACAACTCTAATAAATTCAATATGGACCCCTAAAAATTACGGATCACACTTAGATGTATCCAAATAGACTTCCAACTCGAAATTCATAAGTTAACTAAGTCAACTTAACTTAGTTTAACTATTACAAGTTGCTATGAGAAAAGAATTACAATATAATTCAAGGACAAATTAAATTAGAGTTTCTATATGCTATTTTTAACATTTCTTGTTGCTATTTTCAACCGAGTACCTACAAGGGTAAATATGATTAATGGAGAAGGTTGTAGTCCATGAATTAAAAAGGACTCCAAGCACTATATAACTAGAAAATAATTGACAACTAACTAGCAAATAATTAACAACAAAGGAGGATCATAATTCAAATGAAAAAGATAGGGTGCACACTTGACAAGGAATGGATACTCAAGATGAGCAATGTGTCCACTTACTTTCGAGCCATGTTATATTTGTGGATGACAACATTCTAGAATAAGAATGCCTGCAATGAACATAAAATGTGTTAAAGGTAGATAAAGAATAAGCAAAATAATAAAATAAATTAAGAAACATTTTTATTACTAAATAAAAATTAGACAAGACTAAGGTGCATGAATACCTGAATGAGATCCTCTTGGCTTAAAGAATAATTTTTTGGAGTAGTCTAATCTAGGAGCAAACATTCCTTGATTTGATGGAGTAGCAACAAATTCAACATTGAGTTGGTTTTTCATATTATAGAACGAGGGAGGCTTTCTCCAAGACTATCCAACTCCTAAATTATTCTTTACTAAACAAGGCCAACCATGTGAAGGTGGAACCTCTCATGTTCCTTCCTCCACCCTTCCCCCCCCCCCCGCCACATCATTCTCCATTCCCATATAGCCAATATATCTACTATAAAAAAAGTTGATATGAACACGTGAATATTCATGCATACACACTAGTGAAACAAAAAAATTGATAAAGAAACATATTTGTTTACATTCATACTCTCGAAACTTATATGCAATTAGTATATTTCATATTTTTCTAACATAAGAACGAAAACATATGCAAGAACTCATTAAAATGTATTTTGTTGGGTCCCTATAATACTAGTGATTACCCCATTAATATTGTAGTTATACCCCTTATTTATATTGTTGTGCCCCTATTACCCCCATGTTGTTATTTCTGTGCCCCATAGAATCCCTCTATTGTTATTTTTGTGGCTTTATATTATTATTGTTAGGTCAGCTGGATTATATTGTGACTCCTTAGACTCCTATATATAGAAAGGAGGTTTTGTCATTTGTATCATCCAAGAATTGTTCATTTATGTAATGTAAAGGAGGTTGCCCCCTCGAAGAGGCTGAATTCTAAGGCGTTGATCTATCTTTTCTATCTTTTCTTGAGCTGGTTTCATAACATTTGGTATCAGAGCTTTGGATTCTAGGGTTTCGCTGCTCCAAACATGTCATCGTGGCATTTTCGCTATAACTTTTTTTTCTGTGACGTTTCAGAAGTCACAAAAAAAACTCATTTGAGAAGAAATCACGCTGAACCTTGGGTCCGAATTTCAGAGCTTTTCGCGTGATATTTGTGGAGATATGATCTGAGGAAGTTGGTCTTTTTGCAGACTCCTGAATTACATTCAAAACAGGTGACCTGGGGAAAATTGTCATAACTTTCTCTCTGGGGATTGGATTGAAATTTTGTAAGAAGGTATAGAAAGAGGACGGACTTTAGTTTCTTGTATGTGTGTTTTAGATCCAAAGGTTGAAACAGTGACTGGTGGCACGTCGTACAAGTTCACTCTACTGAACTAGTCTAAAAGCAAGTCACTGTGGGAGATTTCACATAACTCTTCCTTGGAGAATCCAATTTGGGTCAGACTTGTGGCATTGGAAAGAGGACACAGAAGGCTACTACAGATCGCAACTTTAGAACTGGATGATCCGAAATTGTAGAGATACATCAGATTCAATATCAGGCTTCTATAAAGTGAAAAAAGGTGTGTAGTTTTTTTTAAATTTTTGTGTAAGCTTGGTTTAACGGAATTCAAAGGGCATAGTAAAGCATTATTATCGGTAACTGATGCCCCGAGGAAAGAAAATGCAAACACCTAGTAAGGAACCTGAAAGCTCTAGCATGACTCATGAAGAAGAGGAAGAAATGCTACATGATATATCAAAATTACAAGAACAAGTGCAACAAATGTCACGCTCACAAAAGCTAACAGAAGCTAAGATAAATGGCGTGGAATCTAAGATAAAGGGTATGGAAGCTAAGATGGATGATTCAAAGACAGATTTGAAGAGAGACATGGCAGATTTGAAGACATATTTGAAGACAGACATGGCAGATTTGAAGACAGATTTGAAGACAGACATGGCAGATTTGAAGACAGATTTGACAAATTTTCTACAAGAAATACTTACTAATGGTGAAAAGGTTGTAAAGGAAACTCATGATGTGAAAAAAAGAAATGTTAATCATGATTCCATAGACTCTAATGTTGGATCGAAGACCCACCATATTCCAAAAATCGATATGAGGAAGTTTGATGGCAAGGATCCCGCCACATGGATATTACAGATGGAGCAGTTCTTCGATCTCAATAATGTGCAAAACACACAAAAGGTACGTATGGCAACTGTATATTTGGAACCAAATCAGTTTGTATGGTATCAATGGCTTTGCTCTCATAAAAAATTTATCACTTGGGCAATTTTTACGGAAGAATTGATAGCACATTATGAAGATACAAAAAGCAACACTTTTTTTAGCCAATTGATAAGTCTCAAACAAAAGGGTTCAGTAATGGAGCACATTGAGGAGTTCCAAAAATTGAACATAAGGGTAAAAGATATTCCAGAGGAGCATAGGATTGATGTGTTCATAGGGTCTTTAAAGGATAATATCCAACATGATGTTCGCCTTTGGGAACCTGATTCATTAGAGAAGGCATTCAGGTTAGCAAGAAAAATGGAAAGCAAAATTATGGCAACCAGGAAGCATACCACTCACAACTATAAAGACGGAAGTGTTGTTGCCCTAGTCTTCCACAACCTATAAGGTTGACACCACAACAATTGGAAGAAAAAAGAGCAAAAGGGCTTTGTTACAGTTGTGATAGCAAATACACTAAAGGTCATAAGTGTGCTGAGAAGAAATTATTCTACATAGATTGTGAAGAGGAAGAAGAAAAGGAGCAAGAAAGGTCAAAAGAAGAAGATATACTCCAGGAACAAAGCCTAGATGAAGAACAAATAAATCCGACCATATCTTGTAATGCATTGGCGGGAATTACCACTCCTCAAACCATCAAGATAGAAGGACAAATCAAGAAGAAAAAGGTAATAGTGTTGATTGATTCAGGAAGCACCCACAATTTTATTCATTGTAGGGTAGCAAAAGAATTGAATTGCTTCCTATATCCAGCACCAGAGTGTCAAGTGATGATTGCAAATGGAGGAACAATAAATTGCTCTGGAAAGTGCCATAATATCAAGCTATCCATGGGAGAATATGTATTGACTAGCCCAATGCTTTCCATTCCAATGGGAGGTGCTGATGTTGTACTAGGAGTCCAATGGCTACAATCCTTGGGTACAATAGCTTTTAATTTTCAAGAACTTTTCATCAAATTTTCTACGGAAGGAAAGGAAGTTGAATTAAGGGGTATTGCAGGGAAACCAGGAAAGATAATCAGCTCTAATGGTATGACAAAGCTTCTAAAAAAGGAGCAAAGAGGTGTAATTGCACAATTATGTTCGCTAGATGTTTCCACATTGGAATCATCTATTTCTCCAGATCTCCAAAAAGTCCTGGACAATCATTCCAAGGTATTTGAGACTCCCAAAGGTCTCCCACCTATGCGTGATCATGATCATGCTATTCATCTGATTCCAGGAAGTGTTCCTCCAAACATCAGGCCGTACAGATATCCCTATGTCCAAAAAAGTGAAATTGAACGTATGGTTGCAGAAATGCTAGAGGCTGGTATAATTCAACCAAGTCAAAGTTCTTTCTCTGCTCCAGTAGTATTGGTGCACAAGAAGGATGGATCATGGCGCATGTGTCCAGATTATAGGGAGCTCAACAAGCTCACTATTAAAGATAAGTTCCCCATTCCTGTCATTGATGAATTACTGGATGAATTGCATGGATCAATTTACTTCACCAAGTTGGATCTTCGTTCAGGATATCATCAAATCAGAATGAAGATTGAAGACATTCCAAAAACAACATTTAGAACTCATGAGGGTCATTATGAATTTTTGGTCATGCCTTTTGGCCTTACCAATGCACCTTCAACATTTCAAGGTTTGATGAATTCAATTTTCAAACCATTCCTTAGAAAATTTGTGTTAGTATTTTTTGATGATATACTAATCTACAGCAAGTCTTGGAAGGATCATGTTGAACATGTTGACAGGGTGCTACAACTATTGGAGGAGAAACAATTATATGCAAAAAGATCCAAATGTTTCTTTGGAGTCCAGGAGGTGGAATATTTGGGTCATATTGTATCTCATGAAGGAGTTAAGGTAGACCCTAGCAAAATTAAAGCCATTAAGGAATGGAAAATCCCCACATCCATAAAGCATCTGCGAGGATTTCTTGGGTTGACAGGGTATTATCGCAAGTTTGTTAAGAATTATGGGAGAATAGCAGCACCTCTAACAACATTATTGAAGAAAGATTCATTTTCATGGACTCCGGAAGCAACAAAGGCCTTTGAACATCTTAAAGAGGCAATGTGCCAAGCACCGGTCTTAGCTACACCGGACTTCACAAAAACCTTTATTGTGGAATGTGATGCTTCAGGAAATGGAATTGGTGCTGTTCTAATGCAAGATGAAAGACCCATTGCTTTTGAAAGTCGTCCAATCAAGGGAAAGTTTTTAAGCAAAGCTATTTATGAGAAGGAAATGTTGGCAATACTCCATGCACTTAAGAAATGGCGACCCTACCTAATGGGAAGACACTTCAAGGTAAAAACGGATCATGATAGCCTTAAATACTTTTTAGAACAAAGATTATCCTCTGAAGAGCAACAAAAGTGGGTCACAAAGATGTTGGGTTATGACTTTGAAATCATCTACAAAAAAGGGAAGCAAAATGTGGTGGCAGATGCACTCTCAAGAAAGGATGAGGATGTGGAAGCATTGTTGTGCGCCATTTCTATTATCCAACCAGATTGGATAAACGAAGCAAGGGAGGAATGGAAGAATGACGAAGAAGTGTGGGCACTTATTCGAAAGCTACAACAAGATTCCAGTATGTCTGATACATTTAGCTGGAAAAATGATTCGTTATGGTACAAAGATCGCTTATACCTCTGTAAGAATTCCCAGCTAAAACAAAAGATTCTTATGGAATTGCACACTTCTCCCTTAGGAGGGCACTCAGGATTTTTAAAAACTTACCACAGGGTTAAGAAGGAATTTTTTTGGGATGGCCTTAAATCAGATATTCAAAAGTTTGTGGCGGAATGTTTGGTTTGCCAACAAAATAAAGTTGAAACAATTAAGACACCGGGTCTATTACAACCTTTATCCATTCCAAGCCAACGTTGGGAGGAGGTTTCAATGGATTTTATCACAGGTTTACCCAAGTCTGAGGGAAAGAGTGTCATCATGGTGGTAGTTGACAGACTTACCAAGTATGCACACTTTTGTGCATTATCACATCCATTTAAAGCCAGTACAGTTTCTACTGCATTTATGGAAACAATTCAAAAGCTACATGGAAACCCAAAGATTATTGTAAGTGACAGAGATCCCATTTTCACTGGAAATTTTTGGACAAAATTATTTTCTTGTCTTGGTACTCAGTTAGCTCATAGCTCATCTTATCATCCTCAATCTGATGGGCAAACTGAGATAGTAAACAAATGTTTGGAAGGATATCTTCGTTGCTTTGTATCTGATAAACAGACACAATGGGTCAAATGGTTGCCTCTGGCTGAATGGTGGTATAACACTTCCTTCCATACAGCAACAAAAATGACCCCATTTATGGCACTTTATGGGTATCAACCACCATCCATCACATCATATTTAAGAGAAAATTCTAAGGTTCAGGCAGTGGAACATCACATCGAACATCAACAACAAGTCCTCCAACTCTTAAAGGATAACCTCGTGTTGGCACAAAATAGAATGAAACAACAGGCAGATCAACATCGCAGTGAAAGAAGTTTTGATGTAGGTGATTGGGTATTCCTACGGCTACAACCATATAAGCAAATGTCCCTAAAGCAAGCTAAGAAGGATAATAAATTATCACCAAAGTATTATGGTCCGTACAAGGTGTTGCAAAAGATTGGTACTATGGCATACAAATTGGAGCTTCCTGCAGCTTCTCGATTGCACCCAGTTTTCCATGTTTCATGTTTAAAGAAGGTTATAGGCGACAAGCTCCCAGTTCAAACAATATTGCCAGAACTTGACGAGGAAGGAAAAATTATATTGGAACCGGAAGCAGTCACAGAAACAAGAACTCGACAGCTACGAAATCGATCAATTTCAGAGTATCTTATCAAGTGGAAGAACTTATCCGCTGAAGATTCCACATGGGAGGATGAGAATTTTATGCAGAAGTATCCAGAACTACTCAAGCGTTGAGGACAACACTTTTTTGAAGGAGAGGGGCATGTTGGGTCCCTATAATACTAGTGATTACCCCATTACTATTGTAGTTATACCCCTTATTTATATTGTTGTGCCCCTATTACCCCCATGTTGTTATTTCTGTGCCCCATAGAATCCCTCTATTGTTATTTTTGTGGCTTTATATTATTATTGTTAGGTCGGCTGGATTATATTGTGACTCCTTAGACTCCTATATATAGAAAGGAGGTTTTGTCATTTGTATCATCCAAGAATTGTTCATTTATGTAATGTAAAGGAGGTTGCCCCCTCGAAGAGGCTGAATTCTAAGGCGTTGATCTATCTTTTCTATCTTTTCTTGAGCTGGTTTCATAACATATTTATACATCAATATGTCTTTTTTCACATGAAAAATATTTTACAAAAATAAGTTTTTTACTATACATTTTAACATTGTACATCATCAATCTTTTTTGCCTCTTCTTATTACAAGCCATGTAATTCAAAAAAATTTCAACCATTTATGCATTTTCATCTTCTAGCTCGAGATGTTTTGATGATGATTATAGTTGGCTCCTTTGATGCATTCGACCCTTGGTCGTGATGTTATCATAGAGTTGAGGATGTTGTGGGGGAGCATCACCTACAAAAAGTATTAAATTTATATGGGCAGTTATCGAATATCATTGAAGTCATTTTCTAATAATAAAAAATACCTTTACAATGTAATTATTTACCTTGTGCACTAGTCAACATCATTTCAATCATTTCCTCATGGTCCCCTTCTAGTTGAGGATCCTCCTCTATGACATGCTCTACCATTCAAACCACAAAATTTATAAGTAGTAAATCATAAATGAATAAGTAAAAAAAAAGTACAAACTTTATGAGAACAAAATTATTAATCATATGATTAATATACAACCCAATTACCATTATGAGCGTCATTGTAGGGTTGCACCACACTATCATGGGGTTCCTTGGGAACAACAAAATGTTTTAGCTGGTACACACTATCAACATGGGGGCTTCACTGGGGGAGAAATACCATACCACTGGGTTCATATTGGGGGGTATTCATTGAGGAAAAAATGACATAATATATTGGGGGGATATATAGGGGGTCTAGGGTTTTCTATTGGTAGGTATAAAAAATGGAGCCCAAAGTTAACAAAAAAAATATAAAGGGGTATTAAAAATGTTAAGGAAAAAATGGATACCAACAATATCTAGTGAAAATAGGGGTTTTTAAATTAGGAAGGTGTATTGAGTTTGTATTGGTAGGGGGTTAAATAATGTTATTTTTAGAGGTATTTTCTAATATGTAGTCAAATTAAGGTTATTGTTTAATGTTCCACGAACGCACGTGATATGTTAGAGGTTCATTTAGTGAAGCCCCCATGACTATCAGAGTATTGATGCTAAGTAGTCATGGGATAATCTATATTTATACTACTCTCCTACATATTAAAGTAAAGCAATATATTAGATTTATATCAAACATGATTGTATTTTATAATTAATGAAAGGTTAATCTAGATTGATTTTTATTTACCTTCTCCTTCAAACTTGATCTTGGGGTTTACCCCATGCTTTTTTGATGTTTGAATAAACCTTTAGATCCGAACTTGAAAGCAATGTAGAAGTCTTCCCTCGTGGCTTCAATTATGAATATATCACCTTAGATTGCATAAGAGTATTTTTTTTTATTTGCTAGTACAGTTACCAGAATGTTGGAAGGCTATATCACATATAATATTGTTAAGAAATTTTGGGTACTTACAATTTGTGCTTGAAGCATCAAATAGCCGCCCTGGCCAAATTTGTGCTTCCCATGTTTTAATTTTAGATAACAATGGTATGTTCTATGCTTAGGACAATTTATTTAATGTTCCTTTACCAGCCTAATGACAAATTCCAATTATATCTAGTAGCAATAAAATTAACTTATAAACATTGATAGTAAATGCAGATAGAACATAAAATCATATGCAGAAAACAAGCCAAGATAAGAGGACACAAGATGTGGCAAATGCTAGGGACAAACTTCAATATGGGGAAACCCTTTGATCAAATCTTCTTATTATTATTCAATAGTTCAGCGGAGAGAGAGGGAGTACAAATATCATAAATGTAAGCCTAAAACAGATTTTCCAAATCAGCAGACAAACTGGTAGTCAGTGTAGCCCTAACCAAAAAGTCAATGGTCATCAAAGATGCCCAGAAAGTCCTCCAATCAACTCTGTGAACAATAGTCCAATTTTGCCTTCCAGGAGATTCAAAATCACCCCAAAACAAGTCGGTAAAACCTAGTCAAAGGAGAGTGTTGTGGGGAAAAATGCCTATGCAGGACGATCCTATCCACCTAAGGTGTGACAGTGCCTTAGCAACAAACAGAGACAGCTATTCTAGTATTCTTCCTTTATGAATTAAGAATGAAGAGAGATGGATGGACTAACCGGTGTCTTCCGTTTGTCCCTCGATCCGGTTTCTCTTCTCTTTGAGGGTTCCCAGCTACTTGCCTTCTCGCTCGCCCAGCTTCAACAGGTCTCTGCAAGATCACAAGAGAAGAACACTACACAAGACATAGATTCATATTCATAACTAGTTCAGGATTAGAAGTAAACTAAACATACTAATGCAATCATACATCAAAGATACATCAGTATATAGGAGAAACCAAGATAGCTTTATTGATGGATAACAAGGTTCAGGAAGAGATACAACCCAGAGGGCTCCAATCCAGCATCTCCTTCCCAACAAAATGGAATTCCTATCTTCACCTCCCTTCAAAGCATTAAGCACCCAATGATTCCAATCTCAAATCAACAACAATTCTTTGCAATAACAAAATTCCAGCCCCTAGATCCCATGGAGGAGAGATCCATATATAGATGTTTGGAGAGAGGATGAGTCAGCTTGAGATCTGACTAGTGTCCTCTCCCTCTGTCAGTTCTTGATTCCACTTGGAGGTTCTTGCTTCCACTTGGAGATTGGGAACCTCTTACTCATCATCAGTCAAATTCACTGAGGCAAGTGTCATTGAGGAAGATTCTGGAAGCTTCCTGGGTTTTGACACCTTGAGGAATGAACTTGTCACTTGTCAACTCTCGCTCAGCACACCTGGGTAGTTCTTCTACCTGCGTTGCAGTGCAGGTAGCCAGTGTTGACTTTGACATTCAGCGCAGACAGCTAGTGGAGCCACTGAATTGATCCTGAATTGACTTGTTTTTGAGCAGTTTCTGGTGGAGAACTTCTGTGAATTGTTATGGTTTGTTAGCCTTGTCCCTCTAGGGGTAGGAACAACATGCTTAGGGACTTTGGATCCCTTAGATTATGGACATTTCATGCTCAATGCTGTAAGGCACAAAAATGTCTATAACAGTTGCCCCCTAAAGTATGAGGCCGTTTATCGGGTGAAATGCTTTATCCAGGAGGATCCGAAGTTCATCCAATGCTAGGAGGAGACCTGTAATAAAATACAATACAATACATTATTTTTCATACTGCTTCCATGATCTAGCTGAGGCGGGCATTCCCATGCTCAGCTTTATAAATTCATTTTTCTGTACATAGAACAGACAATCGTCTGATGGTAGACTGATAATTTTTGATGAAATTATCATCCTTTTAGTAGGATGATTATTTGCTGCAATGATGTACATGTCAATGTCTTTATCTTTTCTGAATATATATCGTAGCCCGGATGGATGAAACTAGATCCGGGGTCTTCAAACTCGTTTGATCTTCACTCTAAGTACAAGTCGATCCATGTGAGAAATGTTCTGAAGTCGAACATGGAAAGACATCGCTTCATTACCGGTCAATGAGGTAAACCGTTAACAAGCGCGAGAGGAATCATCGATAATGATAATGACCCTCAAGGTACTGCAGTACAATTCACGTGGTGTGAATAAAGGACTTGGCGTCGAGCACCACGCAAAATCTTTCGGTCGAAGGTCATTGATGTATACCTGTCGCCAGAAGCGAGAAACTTGCCATTGAGGCATGCAAGCTTCAAGGTACTGAAGGGGTTGTTCTTAGATCAACTTCTTGGATAATGAGCTAATGTCGACAAGAAGCGATCCGTCAAAGGAGGGCCTTAATGTATCCCACATCAGTGACATGGAACAGAGCTAATGATTTTGATGGAGGTGAAAATGATCTGTGACATATGATTCAGGGTGGCGGTCATGAAAGGATGAAGGATAATGTATGGCAGTGGATGGGACACGGTTGACTTTTCTGAATGACTTCTCTTGAACATATGGCGACACTGATGTGATGGATCGGTAGCATTACCCCAAATATGGATGGTATGGCGAGACCATGGTGATGTGACCGGTGAATGAAACAACCCAACCCGATTGTGGTACAGAGGAAAAGTGTCATGTTCAAGAGCGACTTGCTACCATCAAAGTTTTCTTGAGTTTCTCCCAATTTTTCCCCAGTCATTGCTGACCAGTACCTCTTTATTTTTGTCAAGCTTGAGGAGGATAACATATGCTTGTTCTATAACTTGCCCTTCGGGCAAGCCCATCGCTATGTTTTAGCAAGCCTAGCGATAGTGAAACTCGTTCTCGTCTAAAGACAAGTTTGTCGCTATTTAATGATTTTAACGAGTCTAACGACAAGGATAACTCGGTCCTTTTCATTTTTAGAGAGTCTGAAAAGGTACATAAAGTTAACTCCAAAAGTCCTTTTTCGTCATCTAATCCCTTTAGTCCGAAAAAGTATAAAACAATACAGAAGGGATGAGTTTTCGATAGTTTTAACAACCCGAACAAAACAAGCGCTCGATCTTTTTGTGCAATAATCCCTCAGGTCCAAAAAGATTAAAATCTAGAGGAGGGATAGCACTTCCTGTCCCTTTAACGAGTTGGAAGGCCAAGGACTCGGCAATCTTTTCATATTTTACGAGTCAGTTGAAAAGAGCTTAATGAAGACTCGTCTTTTGAGGAACGAGTGATAAACAGGGTTAGCAGCTGATTCGAGGTACAGGTTGGAATTTTCCAATCACGACAGTGTCACACGGATGGCTAGGTGAAATCACTCTTTGCAGCTGTTCCTCAAAATGGGTAAACAATCATATGGAGGTGAACGATCGGCCAAATGAAAAGTGGAGGTGACGGTGCAAACACGACCAAGGCTTTAATGGCTGATAAGGTTACATTCACAGTGGTTATTTACCGGGTAGTGGTTCATTTTTTATTTTAAAATGAGCTTAAACACTGGTGGAAACACTTGCTCATTGCTTATGTTTATTTTTTAACGAGCATGAAGTCCGCGTTAAAACTGCTCGGATCTTGCGTTTATTTTTTAACGAGCATGAACTGTGTGCTAAAACTGCTCGATTAACCCAGTCATATGATAAGAGTGTCATTGAGATTCTATTTTTTATGGAGCTTCATCTCACAAAGCTTTGCCCTGGATCCTTTCGTTATGCAAGTTCGGAAACGACTAATCCTACGAGTTTAAAGGGTTAGACCTATAGGTTTAAAGGGAGGACCTAAAAATTTAAAAAATAAATAGCCGCCCCTTGCTTGCACTCCAAAAGGTTTGCATGCCCCCAGGCATAAAGTACGATTTCAAGGTTACCTCTACTTCATTTCCGTCAGAACATTTGTTTCACCGAGAGAGGCCTACCTCTTTCAGGTTACCCAAAGATTGTCTCGTTAATATTTCAAACAAAACACTTCCTCGGCAATGTCTACCGAAATAGACAAAGGTGAGTGACGTAGCCCGCCAACTCACATAACTTTGAAAAAAGAATCTTATTCTAGAATAACCCCTCTTCCTAGACGGACGGGGTACAGACTAGTCATATTCTCCCGCGGAAACCTACTCTATACCCAAAGTTTCCTTGCCGAAGCAGACCAGGACGCATGCCCCTTGGGTTCCAGTCATATGCTCCCAGATTACTCGTGCTCATCAGGAGGACGGACCGTGGGTTGAGACACTTCTTGCGTGAAGAGACCATTTAGGGATGTTACATGACTATTTGCGAGGCGTGATCCGGGAAATGAAAGTTGGTCCACGAGCTTGACCACTCTTCCTTCATGCGGAAAACACATTACTCTAAAGAGTGAGGAGACGATGGCTCCCATGCAATATATATAGTCTCGTCCAAGGAGTAGGTTATAATCCAAGGGTCCTTGAACGACCATCACGTTCATTTGAACGGTCTTCCCTTTCAATGTGATAGGCACATTGGGGAGGATCCGTAAAGGTCGACTGGTTCCTTTATCAAAGCCTGATAGATTTCTCATTTCAGGCGAAAGCGCTGGCGAACCAAGCGCTTTCCAAGCAATAGAGGAAAGGATACTCACAGATGCCCCCTCATCAATAATTGTGCCAGCCATTACCATTCTGTATATTTGAACGATAATTTTGAATGGTATGCTTGCTGGTAACCGGGGTCTGCCTAGTTGGTTCCAATCGAATGAGACAACTAGGTTGCTTGGTGGTGGGACCGAATAGACGGCCGGGTATGACTCTGACGAAGTTCCTTCCTGCGATAAAGGAATGGGCAAATTGCCCCCTTGTTCGTCAGAGTCTGTGTTGATGAAGAGAATTTGGACGGTGTCATCGTTATTCTCCTCTGTGATGGTATCATTCGAAGATAGAGCCACTGAAGGCAAAACCGGGTCAACTGCCGCCTCAACCTTTTGACTTTCGTCAGGTATGGATTCAGACGGTTCATCTTCAATGATAGGTGCTTCGGCTGACCATCTGAGCGGGCCAGCCTGATTCTCAACTAGTGAAGGACTTGGCAGGAGTTTTTGATATCCAGGAGGAAGTTGCGCTCGTAAAATCGGGCGATCTTCCAAAACTCTTTTTGCCTCGTCTAAGAAGGGACAACGGTGGATGGCATGATCGCCTTCACACAGTTTGCAGGGAAATCTAGCTTTCCCTCTCTGTCCTGGGGCTTCACTTCCACTAGTTGACGGTGTGCTGTCAACATGGCTATCAGAGGTTGACGCCACCGAATTGTGCAAACGGGGAGACCAGTCCCTTAGTATCCGAGGGATGCAGGGACAATCTCTGTGGAAGTGGTCTCCCTTGCATATGACACATGGCAATTTAGGCCTGGTCAGTGCTGTGTGTGGATTTTTGTCAGACGACACTTGTTTGCCCCCAGTCGCTTTTGGCTCCTTCTTCTTCTTCTCTTTCTTCTTCTTTTCCTTCTTCTCCTTAGGAACTCGGTTTTTTTTTTTTCCAGTTCCGTCACGCGAAGAGGAAGGAGGAGAGGAAGAATTAGATGAAGCAGAAGGCTGGTGGGTAACTCTGGTCTGTTCTAACTGTTGACTCTACTGTTCGGGAATAGTGGTGTTCTGAACGACATTGGTTGAAAAGAACCAGACCGGCAGGCCAATTGTCAGTCCTGGAAGCGACAATGGGGCGCACCAACATCTCCCCAAGAGGAGAAGGGACTAGGATTTCCACCGAGGGGAATTCCTTGGTTGGTGGGCTCCATTTTTCAACCTAAAGATCAATGCAGGAATAAAGGGTGATTGTTCCATTTAAAATAAATTTTTAACGACGCTTAGACACAACTTGCTTTTTCAATTTTAAAGAGTCGAGAAAAAGCTAAAGATGACTCTAGCCTCCTTCGATGTTTTAACGAGCCCGAAGTGACAAATGCTCGGCTGGACTTTTTCCGTTATAAAGTCTGAAAAAGGCCAAAAGGAACTACTCTGGAGTTCTAGGCAGAGGGTGTGCCAAACGTTTCACAAAACCGCAGAATACTTTTTAGGGTACGGGCAGTCGATCTTCCTGAATGCTGTGTTCAGTGAATTGCGATCAGTAGGGCGGCCGACACGGCTTCCTATGGATAAAGGTTATGTTCCTATAGGGGTCTCCCAATATATACACGACGGTACGTGGGAGCACAATCCGTACTGGTACTAATCGTCCCTCAGGAGGAATCGCCCAACCATCAGTGAGGTGACCAGTGACCAGGTTTTACGACGCCGGAACACGTCTCTAGCCTAGACCTCTATGTTGTGCGTTATGTTGCAAAGCATTGTTAAGTTCATTCAGTTTATTTTAAGTTGATCTTTTTAGAAGTTTTCCTTTCTGGATCACCACGAGATGTATGATACAATTCCTAAATGCAGTCTAAAGATGATAAGAAAGCTTTATATCTTTTCAACTTTGAAAATCCTAGCTACTAAGGGAAAAGAAAGACACCATCTTTTCTCAAAGAGCAATCAGCACACTCTAATGCACTTTTCCTAAATCAAGCATGCAAACTATCAAGATGCAAATGCACAATGCAGGTGTTTGTTTTCCGCTTTCTTAGTATTGATGCCTACAAAGAAAGCTTTTTGTACAACTTTGAATTTGCTTTTAAATGAAAAATACAAACAAGTTTACTTTTTCGAAATCAGAAAGGGTAGAAGAGAATACAACACTTTACGACTTTCGAAATGAACACTCGTTTCGACACTTAAAAGAGACAAACTCAAACCAAAAGCAAAAGTAAATGTATAATCAACTGTAAACAGCCAATGAACTCTCTTCTAAGATCACAATCAGATCTGAATCAAGGGCTACAGGATGATTATTTCACTCATGCAAAGGAAAACTACAAATGACGCCACAAACACATAAAAACACTCACAGTATTTTTGTACAAAAGGAGGCGGAATTTAAGCAGAGAAAAGGAGCTATCAGACTGGTACCTATGCTGGTTACAGGCTGCAAAAATCAGAGATCAAAACAAGGCAAAACAGAGCAGAGAACCCTGTAGAGCATTGGGAAGGTATGTTTTAATAAATGATTTAGTGATGTTTTAAGCAATAGTTGTAATCTTTTCTTTATTATGAAGTAGGGAAAATGCAACGAGAATGAGTCTAAAATGATCCAATCACTAACAGTTGTCTTCTCTACGCAGGAAAAGGTAAAAGCAGAAAGGCGCAATGCAAAACAAGGATTTGATGAGAAGATAACGGCTGTCCCTCCAACTCTAAATAAGGTTCAGACCAGGTCGAGTAAATCAACGAAGATCAGTCCGGAACGAGATGAAGGACTGCCAGTTCGGAAATACAGGCCGAGTAAAGGAAAGCGTTAACAGTTTAGCGGATCCCTCAGGATCTTCGATCCTGAGGGATCGCTACGATCAATCGTTTTGTCGACCGGTGAACTCCGCCGTTAATTGTATAAAAGGAGGGTAGCATTGGAAACTAGGGGACTACTTTTGGTATCTTTAACTTTCTGTCATGAATTTTATTGTCAGTTGAACTCAGACTATTGAGTCTCTCTGAGACCTAGTTTTGTACTCTCATTGATGCGTTAATATAATATCTTGGTGTTAATTTCTCCGTGCGTCTGAAGTAGTTTACGGTAGTGCGCCATTGGAAGCTTTGGGCCCGGCTCCAACGGACACTGGCTGATTGTACCATTACAATTCTGCTTTGTGTGGTTTGTTTCTCCTAATCTGTTATGGTTGCATGTTGTTTCATATTTATTCATCTGTAGCTTTCCTATTATAAATCTCTGTAACAAGTTCATATCATACTTTCAGGATTCTTCGCATACTGTTGATCTAAGTTGTTTGCATCAATTACAGAATTCATAAGTAGAATATTTCAGCTACAGGTGATTGGGGTTAATGGATTGTTGGTGACTATTGCAGATCGTGTACATATGATTGACGTTTCCTGTCTTTAATGATTTGCTATTCCATTTGATATATATATGATTGACGTTTCCTATCTTTAATAATTTGCTGATCCATTTGATTAAGCTGCAAACCTGTATAAATGATTGCTTTCCTTTTTGTATGTAAGTGTGTGCCAAGGATTGGAAGTGTTGACCTCGCGAGACTTAGTTCCATTTACTGCCGTTCCATTTACTGCCGTTCCATTTACTGCCGTTCCTTTTATTGCTTTTCCATTTCTGAAGTTGCTGTTTCATTCTGTTTTATTGTTGTTCCTTTCGCTTGCGTTTATTGAAGTGGCATGAGAGGAGGTTCAAGACTGTTGTGAGATACAGCAGACGCTATAATGCTCCCAGATCATGATCCATACTCCTTCATCTGTTTCTAGGGGGATAGGTTACTAATTCCATACCCTCGACCGACGAAGTTGCTGCGTGTGTGATTTCTTTATGCAAAAGTAATTTAGCATTAGCGTCCGTTTACTCTTGTATTCTTTAGATCTATACTACGAAGCATTACCCTGACAAATAGCCTCAAATTAAGATGTCCTTTACAATAACAAAACGCTCCCGGATTGACTTGTAATGTGAGATAACTAGAGGTGAAAAAGACCCTTGTTACAGCTCCACATTTTGGCGCCGTTGCCGGGGAAGGGGCATAGCCATTTGTTTTTTTTAACAGGGTAGTGTGTGAATCTGTTAGGGGAGAACTGGATTTTAAAAACGGAAGGTAAGAACCTGCGTGCGGAGCATGTAAAAGCCCTGCTCCACCGTCCGCTTTCCTAGCAGAATTGATTTAGTAATTTAATTGGAGTGCATGACTAAGCAGAAAAAGCCAGAAAAGAATCAAAAGCCTCCATCCAAAACCGAAAAAGCCAAGGGGTCGGCGACCCTTGGACGAAAGACCTTTATAGACGAAATTTACAAGAAAGCCGGATCTCCGCCATCAGTAGGTTATAGGAAAGTAAACTTTAAACAACCTGCTAGTTCCCTTCAGGCCTCAGAATCACCATCTGAAGCCTTTGCAGAGGTGCACAGTCAGACAGAGGAGCAGGACTTTCAAAAATTTGACAATTCGACTCCTGGACCAGTGCATGAAGGAAATTTTAGCAACCTTTGCGAAGGAGAAGGAGAAACAGGGGAAATCGAGGAACCTAGATCTCCTATTGAACCAAACCAGCCTTTAAATAGTCCAGATAAAGGAAGCGCTGCAAAAATCCTCGTTGAGGGAATTCATTCACCTCAGACAGTAGGGGCCATCATTATCCCTGATAAAGGGAGTGCTGTAAAAATAGTTCCTGCTAAGATTACCCCTCCGCAACCAAGGAATACTCTATTGGAAATTCCTGAAGATTACTGGCATATATTTGATTCCATGGCGCAGAATCAGCCAAATAACCAAACCTCTACTTTGCAATATCCCATAGTAGATTCCGCTGCGAATGCACCAATGAAGGCAATTCCGCTTCAACATATTCCGACGTTTCATGGACTCACATCAGAAGACCCTGATGCGTTTCTATTCGAATTTGATGTGTTATGCAGGGGATACGATTACACCACTGATCCCCAGAAGCTAAAACTGTTTCCCTCTACTTTGAAGGGAGCAGCTCTGAGATGGTTCATGGGTTTAGGTGGTGGAGTCATAAACAATTGGGAAGAAATGAAAGCGGCCTTCTTAAAAAAATATCAGGATTATTGTAGATCAAGAGAACTAAAGGATGAAATCTTTCAAATGTCAGCCAGACCAAATGAAACTTTAGAAGAATATGTAGAACGTTTCCAATATAACTTGCAGAGATCTCCATATGCATCGTTACCTCTGCCCGATAACGTGTTGAAAACTGCATTGATTAGAGGTATGAAGGAGCAATGGATTGAAACGCTGAATATTATGGGAAAAGGAGACATTTATCAGGAAAATTTTGCTAACATCATTGATCTGTGTATCAGGAGCTCAAGAGGCAGCACAAGGATAAAACCAGCAGACGCTATAATGCTCCCAGATCATGATCCATACTCCTTCATCAGTTTCTAGGGGGATAGGTTACTAATTCCATACCCTCGACCGACGAAGTTGCTGCGTGTGTGATTTCTTTATGCAAAAGTAATTTAGCATTAGCATCCGTTTACTCTTGTATTCTTTAGATCTATACTACGAAGCATTACCCTGACAAATAGCCTCAAATTAAGATGTCCTTTACAATAACAAAACGCTCCCGGATTGACTTGTAATGTGAGATAACTAGAGGTGAAAAAGACCCTTGTTACAGCTCCACAAAACCCAGCTGCACAAGGCCTAACTGGATCAGCGCAACCTCAACACAGGGGTTTTGACATTCAGCGCAGGTAGCCTTCACGGGACCTGCGTTGAAATGCAGAACCTCTTCACAGGGGTCGCGCTGAAGGAGAAACGAGAGTTTCTCACTTGGTTCTGGGTCACAGATTGCTGATTAATCAAAGGTTTCAGGCCAAATAAAAGCAACAAGCAAGGTACAATCAAAGGGATGCTTTGAGGGAGTACTAAGATCTATCACAAAGGATCATCAAATCATTTGTGAGTCCATTGTTCAGATCATAGACAAATCCAGTGATTGGATCAAAGCAGCAACTGTCTACTTTGCATCTGAGAAGAGCAGATACAGTTCGATTGTTGTTGTTGAGTCTATGAAACAAACAATGATAGAGACACAAATAAAATGACTAAACAGATTTCCCCAGCGGAGTCGCCAATTTGTTGTGGGGAAAAATGCCTATGCAGGATGATCCTATCCACCTAAGGTGTGACGGTGCCTTAGCAACAAACAGAGATAGCTATTCTAGTATTCTTCCTTTATGAATTAAGAATGAAGAGAGATGGATGGACTAACCGGTGTCTTCTGTTTGTCCCTCGATCCGGTTTCTCTTCTCTTTGAGGGTTCCCAGCTACTTTCCTTCTCGCTCGCCCAGCTTCAACAGGTCTCTGCAAGATCACAAGAGAAGAACACTACACAAGACATAGATTCATATTCATAACTAGTTCAGGATTAGAAGTAAACTAAACATACTAATGCAATCACACATCGAAGATACATCAGTATATAGGAGAAACCAAGATAGCTTTATTGATGGATAACAAGGTTCAGGAAGAGATACAACCCAGAGGGCTCCAATCCAGCATCTCCTTCCCAGCAAAATGGAATTCCTATCTTCACCTCCCTTCAAAGCATTAAGCACCCAATGATTCCAATCTCAAACCAACAGCAATTCTTTGCAATAACAAAATTCCAGCCCCTAGATCCCATGGAGGAGAGATCCATATATAGATGTTTGGAGAGAGGATGAGTCAGCTTGAGATCTGACTAGTGTCCTCTCCCTCTGTCAGTTCTTGATTCCACTTGGAGGTTCTTGCTTCCACTTGGAGATTGGGAACCTCTTACTCATCATCAGTCAAATTCACTGAGGCAAGTGTCATTGAGGAAGATTCTGGAAGCTTCCTGGGTTTTGACACCTTGAGGAATGAACTTGTCACTTGTCAACTCTTGCTCAGCACACCTGGGTAGTGCTTCTACCTGCGTTGCAGTGCAGGTAGCCAGTGTTGACTTTGACATTCAGCGCAGACAGCTAGTGGAGCCATTGAATTGATCCTGAATTGACTTGTTTTTGAGCAGTTTCTGGTGGAGAACTTCTGTGAATTGCTGTGGTTTGTTAGCCTTGTCCCTCTAGGGGTAGGAACAACATGTTTAGGGACTTTGGATCCCTTAGATTATGGACATTTCATGCTCAATGTTGTAAGGCACAAAAATGTCTATAACGGAGAGATAAACAATGTTGTAATTTTAAGTAGTCAAATTTGAAGTCAACCTGAAGTCAACACTGGTCAACATGTCTGAAACTTCTCAATTTTTGTGCCAATAAATGTGGCCTAGATCAATTTAACTTTTGGCCCAAAAATTAAGGTCAACTCTAGTCAATCATCCTAAGTCAATTTTGTTCAATGCCCTCAAAACTTCAACCTATTTTACCCATAAAAAATTAGGCCTCCTACCATATGTGTGAAGAAGAGAGAGAGAGGTACCTGCCAAACGTGCAAAGAAGAGAGAGAGACCTCTAAGTTTTTTGAACCAATCAAGAGAGAGAAGATGATGTGATGAGATGATTTCCGAATGAGGAAAAGGTAACCTCTATTTATACAATCCGTTGATGGTGAGGAGACCCATCTATTGGGTTTCATGAGCCTACATTTGACTGTGGCTGACCTTGACAATTTGTCCATAAGAGAAATAAATTCATAATTCCATTTCTGCTTTTCAGAATGAGATGATATTTATACCAAAATTGTACCTCTCTTAAAGAGGAGTCCAATGCAATAATCATATCCATAATATGAGTTGTGCTAAGGTGTAAGTTGGCCCTAGTTTCCAATTTTAACACTCCCTCTCAACTAAGGATAATTCCACGGACTAATCCATCATCAAGCAACCTGCCATCCTCAACCATCATGCCATCAATGCTCTATTTTTCTCTGGTATTCTCTGTTGAACTATGAATTAATAATGAAGAAGAAGTGATCGAGAGTGTATCATACCACTCTCCCCTTACTAAAGTCAGTCCATGATTCTAGATCAAGTTGTCGAACACCATGCATCCTAGTCATAGGGAGTACGAAAGTACATTGCGCATCCATCAATAGTGTTATGGTCCCTACTTAGCTTTTACCAAATCATTGCCCAGATGAGAGATACTTCCCATGAGTCTCAAACTCTATGGGTAGGATGTGTGTCAGGGTATTAGCAAGAGAAGGTGAACCACTCATCCTGCTCATATTCCATATGAGAAGCTGAACCCCCATCATATGCATATGTCAATCGTAGGGGAAGGTGACCCACTCACCCTACATCCATGTATCCGGGTAGGGGAAGGTGAACTACTCAACCTGTATCTAGCGTGTTATGCAACCATCTCACAAAAATATAGAAAAGATAGATCAAAAACTTTAAAATCAGCCTCTTCGAGGGGGAAACCTACTTTACATTACACAAATGAAAAATTCTTAGATGATACAAATGACAAGACCTCCTTTCTATATATAGGAGTCTAAGGGGTCATAATATAATCAGAGTTGTCATACCAATAATATTGTAAAGGCACAACAATAACAATACTGGGCTTCTATGGGGCACAATAATAACAATATGGGGACTACATGGAAACAAAAATACAATAAGGGGGTTGCACTAATAACAATAAATGTCTACACTAGTGTATAGGCACCTAACTTGCCCCTCTACTTCAAAAAGTGTTGTCCTCAATGCTTGAGTAGTTCTGGATACTTTTGTATAAAATTCTCATCCTCCCATGTGAAATATTTAGCAAGTAAGTTCTTCCACTTGATGAGATACTCTAAAATTGATAGACTTCATAGCTGTCAGGTTCTTGTTTTTGTGACTATTGTAGGTTCCACTATGATTTTTCCTTCCTCATCAAATTCCGGCAATATTGTTTAAACTAGGAGCTTGTCACCTATAACCTTCTTTAAGCATCAAACATGGAAAAGTGGGTGCACTCGGGAATATGCAGGAAGCTCCAATTTATATGCCATAGTACCAATCTTTTGGAACACCTTGTAACGACCATAGTACTTTGGTGATAATTTATTATCCTTCTTATCTTGTTTGAGGGACATTTGTTCGTATGGTTGTAGCCGTAAAGATACCCAATTGCCTACATCAAAACTTCTTTTGCTGCGATGTTGATCTGTCTGTTGTTTCATTTGATTCTTCGCCAAAGTGAGGTTATTATTTAAGATTTGGAGAACTTTTTGTTGATGCTTGATGTGATATTCCATTTCTTTAACCTTAGAATTTTCTCTTAAAGATGATGTGTCAGATGATGTATGATATCCATAAAGTGCCATAAATGGGGTCATTTTTGCTGAAGCGTTATATCACCTTTCAACCAGGGGTAACCACTTGACCCATTTTTTTTGTTTAACATATTCAAAGAAACAAATATATCCTTCTAAACATTTGCTCAATATCTGTATTTGTCCATCTATCTTGAGAGTTTGAGGAGTGGTAATTTTTGTTAATGCACTAGAAGATATGGTCAAATTCATTTCTTCTTTCTATGGGGTTGGTTCTTGGTGTATATCCTCTTGTTTTGACATTTCTTGATCATTTTCTTCCTCCTCTTCACAATCTATGTAAAATAATTTCTTCTCATCACACTTATGACCTTTAGTCTCTTTGTTATCACAACTATAACAAAGCCCTTTTCTCTTTTTTCTTCCAATCGTTGTGGTGTCAACCACGTAGGCTGTGGAAGCCTAGGAGCAACAACACTTCCATATTTATAGTTGGGAGTGGAAGGATTCCTTGTTTCCATAATTTTTCTTTCAATTTTTCTTGCTAACCTGAATGCCTTCTCCAATGAATCAAGTTCCCAAAGACAAACCTCATGTTGAATGTTATCCTCTAAAGTCCCTATGAAGACATCAATCCTCTACTTCTCTAGAATATCATTTACCCTTATATTCAATTTTTGGAAGTCCTCAATGTGATCTTCCATTGAACCCTTTTGTTTGATATTTATCAATTGGCTAAAGAAGGTGTTTCTCTTTATATCCTCATAATGTGTTATCATTTCCTCCGTGAAAATTGACTAGGTGACAAGTGGTTTATGAGAAGAAATACCTTTATACCATACAAACTTATTTGGTTCTAAATATAAAGATGAAATACATACCTTTTTTAAAAGTTTCACATCATGCATATCAAAATATTTCTCCATCTGTAGTATCCAAGTTACCGATTCCTTTCCATCAAAATTCCTCATATCTTTTTTTCTTGCTTTTAGGAGTTCGATTTCCTATAGGTTCTAACTTTGTAATTTCAAATCTCCAAGTTCCGAAATTTCATCCTATGGTAGCCCTTTGAGTCATATTTCCAACCCCATATGTCTGATCAAGATTGTACTCTTCAAAAAAGAGTTATGCCCAATTTCCTATGATGACCTGATTATATACTGGTTCAGTAGAGCGAACTTGTAAGAAGTGTCACGTGTCACGGTTTCGACCTTCACCAATGAAAACAATACCCATGAAACTAAAATACGTCCATTTATTGTCGTTGTTTACAAAATTTGAATATGATGCTTAGACAAAAGGTTATGATGTGTTTCCCAAGGTCACCTGTTTGAGATGGAATTTGGGAGCCTGCAAAAACCCTAACTTACTTTGATCATATCTCTAAAAATTTAGAGAATCAAGTTCTGAAATTGGTACACAATGTGCAACATGATTTTAGATCAAATGGGTTTTAATTTAAGCTTTTGAAGATTCATATAAAAATGTTATAGTGAAAATTCCATGATGTCCTGTTTGAAGCAGCGAAACCCTAGAATCCAAAGCTCCGATACCAAATGTTATGCAACCAGCTCAAAAAAGATAGAAAAGATAGATCAACAACTTCAAAATCACCCTCTTCAAGAGGGAAACATCCTTTACATTACATAAATGAAAAATTCTCTAATGATACAAAGGACAAGACCTCCTTTCTATATATAGGAGTGTAAGGGGTCACAATATAATCAGAGCCATCATAACAATAATATTGTAAGGGCACAACGATAACAATAGTGGCATTCTATAGGGCACAATAATAAAAATATGGGGACTACATGGGCACAACGATACAATAAGGGGGTTGCACTAATAACAATAAGGGTCTACACTAGTGTATAGGGACCTAACGTAGCACACCACTAGGGGAAGGTGAACCACTCACCCTATGGTCACTCATAGATAGCTACAAGAAGTACCCCATGCCCCTAGGAGCTCCCAGAGCTCTGTGTTCAAATCACAGGGAGCCTCATAAGAGGGTTGTTCCACAACTCCAAGTCTCTCTCAGAAGGTTAATAATTTGACCTTCCCGAGAGGCTTCGTGAGAATGTCTGCAACCTTTGTGTTGGAGCCTAACTACTCCCATTGTACCCTATCCTAAATAAAGTGGTACCTGATATCAATGAGCTTGTAGTGGTCATGGAAAACATGATTCTATGATAGAAGAATCCCACTCTAGTTGTCACAAAAGATCACGGTGGTATCTAGCACGTGCTCAAATAGCTCACTGAAGAGCTTACTCAACCAAACTGCTTCACAACATGCCATACTCGTAGCAATGTATTCGACCTCAAAGATGCTTAGTGCAACCAATTTCTTCTTCCTACTCATCCAAGATATAGAATCAAACCCCAAAGAGAAGCAGCACCCATATGTGCTCTTACTATCAACCACAATTCTAGCCCAATAAACATATGTATATCCATGTAGCCTCAAATCCCTGGCGGTTTATCTCAGTCCATAGTGGATTGTGCCCCAAAGATATCTCAAAATATTCTTGGCAGCATTCCAATGAATTTGATGAGGCTCGACCATATATTGACTCAACGTGTTCACAGTGAAGCATATGTTAGGACGGGAGTTGACTAAGAACATCAGTGCTCTTGCAATTTGATGATACTCGGTAGGATTTGCCAATCCGAGTCCAGCAGCACTTCCACATAGATTCTTAAAGTTGAATTCCATCAGAGTAGTCATAGACTTGCAGTCCACTATCCCACATCTCTAAGTAGCTTAATAATATATTTTTCCTGAGAAAGGAAAATCTCACCTCGTTTATGCTAGACCTCCACCCCTTTGAAATAATTCATTAGCCCTAGGTCCTTCATCTCGAACTCAGAAGCCAACTCCCTCTTGCATTGATGAATGACAAGGTCATCACCAGTCAAAAATAGATCATCCACATAAAGGACCAGAATGAGAGGTCTTTCCTTTTCAACCTTGAAGTATAGGTTCAGGTTAGCATCGCTTCTTGTAAACCCCATCTTCATAAGATAACTATTGATCCTCTCATACCAAGCCCTAGGGTCTTGATTCAACCCATAGAGGGATTTATTCAACCTTCTTACATGTGTCTCACGATATTGAACCTTGAACCCCTTGGGTTTTTCCACAAATACTTCCTCCTTAAGTGAACCATGCAAGAAGGCAGTTTTGATATCCATCTGATGAAGGTTCCAACCTTGCGAGGCAGCAAGGGCTATGATCAAATGGATTTTGATATATCGTGAAACTAGTGCAAATATCTCATCATAGTCTACTTCTTCCTTTTGAGAGAAACCTGAAACTACAAATATAGCCTTGAATTTCTCACCACTCCCATCAGCTCCATGTTTGATCTTGTAGATCCATTTTGAAGTGACCACAAACTTATCCTTTGGTCTAGGAACCACATCCCAAACATCATTCTTCATGATCGATTCATACTCTTTTTTCATTGCATCCTTCCAAACCTCTTTCTTCAAAAATTCATCGAATGTATAAGGCTCATAT
The DNA here is from genome assembly GCA_031772625.1 of Pinus tabuliformis. NCBI lineage: Eukaryota > Viridiplantae > Streptophyta > Pinopsida > Pinales > Pinaceae > Pinus > Pinus tabuliformis. The sequence goes on along the minus strand of CM062819.1, from coordinate 98,654,272 downwards.
TGTATAATGGTACTCATGGCAGCTAAGTACCCTTGGTTCCTATTCGCATTATTTCTTCCACGAAATGTCCCCCTCGGTGAAATGTATTTCTCGACATCTTCAAGAGTGTCTTTAAGCCAACTAGGCCTCCTTCTTGTAGTAGAGGGCTCACTAGGAGGTGGTTCAATGGGATCCATTGGACCTTCAAATTGGGCACCGGTTCATTGGATGGAGATTCATCCTGCTTTTCTGCATCAGCGTCATCATTGGCCTTCCTAGGAATAGGAAGATCTCAAATCTTTATAAGTGCAAAATCTTCATCGAAACTATCATTATGACTTAATTCCACTTCCCGTTGGCCATGAACATAGATTCTATATGCCTTTGAAGTTTCACTCTAGCCAACAAATGTTTCTTTCTTCCCAGATGCATCTAGTTTGTTTCTTTTCTCTTTCGTCACGTAAAAGTATATGGGACAACCAAAAATTCTAAAATGAGAAACATTAGGTTTCTTACCGTTGAATACTTCTTCGGGTGTCTTGAAGTCCAAATCTTGATGTGGGAATCGGTTTTGGACATGCATAGCGGTGTTGGTAGCTTCTCCCCATAAGAAATTCAAAAGACCTTGATCATGAAGCCTAGCCCAGGTGGCTTTAATGATAGTACGATTCTTTGCTATGGGGTAAAATGCACGGTGTATGGAGAATGAAAACTACCCTCAAAGGCCTTCCCAGGACCTTCGACAAACTGTAAGATTATCTGCAGATGCTACCAAGTTATACACATGTTCATAGACAAATATCAATTAACAAAGTATGGAAAGAGGATTACCTCAATTCTCCTTCTAGATTTGTTTGGAGATCACAATGCAACCAAGTGGAACTCCCTCAAAGCTGGCTCCAAATCAATTCCTTCACAAAGGAAATGAAAACACAATCACCGCATACAACCTTGAAAACCAATATATGAATACACAACAAACATATATTTGCATACAACTAAGCTACTCTTATAAACAAGTATCGATTGAAAAACTTAATGAACTATGTTACCGACACCATAAAGTAGGGAACACAACCACAATTCTGTATTAATAACGGAAGAGTGATTACAACCATCTGTTATATCAGTCTTCCTTTGCCCCTTCCGCTTCTCTCTCTCTCTCCCTTCTTGCTCACTTCTTCAGATATGAGACAGTTCTCAACAGCTAAGTAGGCTATCCTTTCAAATGCTCTGACCCCTTTCACAATGACCCTCTCATTGCTTATGTAGCAATCTAGTTTAGGGTTTCCAAGTTCCTCATAGAGTTCACTAGGGCAAAAGTAATGAACTTGCCCTGCTTTTCAGCTCTTTCCCATTTGCCTCCTTTGTTCAGATTAGAATTTCTCAAAATAGGTCGATTTTAGATATTTTCTTGCTTTTCTTGAGTGATTTTAGGAACAAATATCTAGATATTTGTGAGTCAATTTGTTGCTTCGACCCTTGGAACTGCATCTAGCTTCACTAACGTTGTCCCCTGCCTAAGAACTTGAGTTGGTAGGGTACCTAATGCACCCTTAGGCTTTTTAACAAAGCTTTATAAAGCAGGTTTTTTAGTGTGCACCGAGCGTTAGTGTGGAATCAAGGCTTGTAATTGTGGTCTTTGCTTCAGTCATCCTATCTTTCCCCTCTGAGTTGATGAGGAGGTCATTTTTTTGTATAACAGATGCCCCCTAAAGTATGAGATCAGAGGCTGTGATGATGGCCGAAATACTTTATGTAAACTGTAATTTTTCGTGTCAAAATGAGAGAGAGAGAGAAGCTTCGGGAAGCAAGGAAAACCTGATACAACACACACATATATATATATATATATATATATATATATATATATATAAATGCTAAAATCATGTCCTGAGTCGGGTATTCCCATGCTCAGTAGCTATGTCAGATTGATTTTCTCTAAAGAGATATGACGATACTTGCCGCTGATAAGCACAATGTGGGTCCAGTGTCATAATAGGATCATCTTGAAACAACTATCTCCAAAAAAACAATATACGCAGCTTGGGAGAGGAAACAAGGCTGAATGATGCAAGCCTCTACCCAAGGTCTTGATTTCCGCTTCACCGAACAGCATAGATCGATACATGTGAAAATATGCATTCACATCGAACATGAACAAAGTCATCTGATTACCAGCCAATAATGGACACCATTAACAGACACGAGGAAGGTCACTGATAATGGTGATGGTCTCCAAGATGCACAGTGCAATCTAACGAGTGTGAAAGATGTCTTTGTCGTCGAACACCTGTAGAATCGCTTAACCAGGAGCCAATAATGAGAACCCCTGATCAAACACAAGGCAACCTGCCACTAATGTCTGCAAGTACCAAGGCACTGAATGTGTTTCTAGGTTATCTTCCTAGATAGAGTGTTGAAGTCGATAGGAAGAAACCTGTCGAAAGGTAGGCAATAATGTGTCCTACATCAATCAACACGAAACGGGACAAGAATGATTTTGTTTTTTGAGGAATCTTTTGAGCATTTGGGTCTAAACAATGGAGGGCATGATGAAAGGATATGTTTGATGGGTTGATGGAGGAAACAAATGGTTAACCCTTGAACAATAGAAGGCATGACAACAGTTTTAACCAGACAACACTAGACTCATGAACACTACAGAGTGTTAGGATATAGAGATGCAATTACATCAGGGTATATAGGCTAAACTCATAGGATGGTAGGCTTCATATTGAGAGGTCATCAAAAGGAAGGTTTATCTGAGGGAGTTCCATGTTCAAGGGAACGACTGCTGCCAAACCACGCTTTCTAATATGGAATACAACTGTATTGTCCACTTTCCCCGTCTGATTAATTTAATCAGTCCAGACGGGTAAACTCATCGATCTTTTCATATTTAAATAGTTTGAAAAGGACCGCAAAAAGAGCGACTCTCTGCCCTATCTGATTATTTTAATGCGTCCAGACAGGCAAAGTCGTTGATTTTTTCATGTTTTAAGAGTCTAAAAAGTATCGTACAAAAAACGACTCTATATCTTGTCTATGTAATTTAAAGAGTCCAGACTAGACAAATCAGTGGTCTTTTCATATTTAGAGAGTCTGAAAAGATCGTAAAGAGCAACTCCATGGTGGTCGCTTTGTCATAGTTATTAACCGGGTGCGACAAAAGGTTAATAGTATACCCGGATCAGTTACTTTTCCGTTAGTTAATCTATTGAATCTGGATAAAGAGAAACCTATTTTCAATAGATGTCGACCTCATTTTGTTACAAATACAAGGTGACAGACTAAACTCATTTTTCATCGTGAATTTTTAATGAGTCACGCATTGACAAACTCAATACCTTCATCAAAATTTTTAATGAGTCAAATGAAGAGAACTGAGGGTATCGTTTTTAGTGTAGTGAGCGATAAAAAGAGGGAAAAGAACTACTCATTCCTTCTTCATAGATTTAACGAGCTCGAAGGAGGGGAAAAACTTGGGGATTTTTCGATTTAAGAGTGAGAAATGGTCCCAAAAAAGAAAGTGCTCTTGTTGTTGCCGTATATTTTTAACGATCCTGGTAACAAAAACTCGGGATTTTTCAGTTTTAATGAGCGAGAAAAGCACCTAAAAGAATGCTCAGGTCATCTTTATAAATTTTAACGAGCCTAAAGACAAATCTCATGATTTTTTCAATTTAAAGAGCGAGAAAAAAGCACCTAAAAAGAATGCTCCATTGGTCTTTTTCAGTTTAATGAGCTAGAAAAATATCAGAAAAGAGTTGCTCAGACCATCGTTGTATATATTTAACGAGCTCAATGATGAAAACTCAGAGATGTTTATATTTTTTAAAGAGTAATAAAATATCGCAAAAAGTGCTCTATCTTCTTTGTAGTAGTTTTAACGAGCCCAAAGAAAGAGACTCGAGGTTTTTTGGATTAATGAGAAAGAGAAATACCATAAAAAGAATGCTCGATCTTCTTCATGGTAGTTTAACGAGCCTCAAGAAGGAGACTCGAGGATTTTTCGGATTAACGAGGAAGAAAAATACCATAAAAAGAATGCTTGATCTTCCTTGATCTCCTGCTTGACAATAGAAGGGTCTATGCCATGCATTTCCTCATAAGACCAAGGAAAAACATCGCGGAAGTCCTTAAAAGGGTAGGTGAAGCTCACAATTTCCTCAGGATTGTGATTGGCTCCAATCTATATGTTTTCCATGATGCTTTTCATGACATAAATATCGATGAGCAATGTTTTTGAAATATTACCCCTGTTTCCTTCCAAGTCCAAAGGTTGGATAGTCATGTATGGTGAGGAAATGATTTCATGTGCGTCAAGTGACAGGATTTGAATAGGCATCATGTCTGAATCAGATATCAAAACATGATGGTGCGAGTCCTCCCAAGGTCCCTCTTCTAAACTCGGGATCTCTCTAATAGCTTTGTCCATAGGTAGGACTTGATTGAGTGGATCGAAAGAAGGAGCGGTTAGGGGAGGGGTAGTGGTACTGTTGGTCGAAACCAAAGTGACCGGAGATTCAGATGCCAATTGAATGGCTTGGTAGGCCGATTCAGCTGATGACAGTGGCATTTTTTCTCTGTATGTGTCAATGTCTAAAGGAATCGATAGGATCCATGGATCGGTCTATTCATGAAGAATAGATGAAAGAATATTGACCATTTGTGAAACCTTCGGTGGCTGAAGAGGGAAACAACCCATGAGGGAAGAAACCTTCAATAGACTAGTACTAATACTGATGTAAGAGTCAGGTACACCACCCACTAAGGGTACAGAGCTGCTAGGTAACGGAGAGTAATCTAGGGTGCAAAAGGACAGCTGGTCTACTGTGACTATCTTTCCATCGAAGGGAAAGAGGATGATATGGAAGACCGAAGACACAATGGCCTTCATGGCATAAGTCCAAGTGCGACCCAAAAGTAGATTATATTCGAGTTTATGATCCACGACTTCAATATTTACCGTTACCGTTTTCCCACTCAAGGTGATGGGATAGCTAGCTAGGTAACCTTTTGGGATGAAAGTGTGGCCATCGAAAGCTTTAAGGGAATTCGACGGCGGGGTTAGGGTCAGAGAACCCAAAGCGAGCCAACGTGAAGCCAACATGAAACAGGTAGAAGCAACTTCGTTGATGACAGTTCTGTGTATACCTTTACCTTTCGAAGTTATATGCATCTGAAATGCAAGCTAGTGAGAAAGGGGAGGTTTACACTTGTCCATGTCGAAAATAACAAGCATGGAATCCTCTAGGTCGATGCCACCAATAGATAAAAGCAAAGCTTTCCGTTGTGTTGGGCATGTTTGTAATACTTCGAGCGCTGACATAACCGATCACGCTTGCGCCAAATATTCTACAATGTTATAGTTTTGGGTGGCAAGTGCATATGTATTGTGCATTGTGCGTCGAAGTGCCCCTTTTGGGGGTTGAATTACAAGGTCCTCAACTAGCCTTTCGATATGCAAATCATTGGGCAGCGGTGGGTTTTGGCCTGAGGAAGGTTTTGCTGCAGGAGCGACAAGAGCTCCATAAGAATTGGCTCTTGCAACGAGTTCTATCATTTCAAATGTGTAAATGGTAGAAGATCCTTCACCAGCTGAAGGATGTTGCGAACCATTGTTGCCCCCTTGCGGGGTTTACAGTTGGTTTGCAATAAGATTTTACTATTGCTAAGTGGGAAAAGGATTTCTAAGGACAACGGGGGTCTTACCAGAATCCCTTTTGTCAAGGTATTCTGTGCATTCCTAAAGACGTAGACAACGCCAGGTCATGTGGTCTTCAGCATAGAGTTTGCATGGATATCTGGTGGGTTTATCCTTTTCCTCATCAGTAGGTACAACGGCCTTCTGTTTTAGGTTTGGCTGCTTTGTTGACTGCTCTTGAGAAGGAGCTGTTTTTTTCTTATTCTTCTTGTTCTTGCCACCAGATTTTTGCATAGACTACACAGAGTTTATTGCAGTGGCAAGAAGAGCAATCGCATTGGTAGAGGGGTGCACTTTCATCTTGGCAATGTGACCACTGAGTTGTTTTACAGCGGCCCCATAGGTTGTGCCAACAATCCCGTCAGCGTGCACTCTGGGGTGCTGAGTGGCAGAAGCATTCGGGTTACCAGGGGCATTGGGGATTATGTCGTAAAGAGTGCCAGACTGTGAATATATCAGATCTAAGTGTCGGGCACGACGTATGGACTGGCCTTCTGTGACCGCACCACCTAGAGCAACATCTCTAGCGATTTGCGGGAGTAAGGACTTGCAGAACCAGTCCGTTAAGAGAAAGTCTGGGATGGGAGCTTTGACTAACCTCCGCCTATCTCTCCATTCATGTATATGATCAGAGATGTGGGTGGCGGTATCCTGACGAAATGAAGTGAGGAGCTCTGTCCCAGTCTCATAGTGGATGGGTAGCTGGAAGTGCTTTAGGAATTCCATTGCTAAAGCACCAAAGGTGTTTACTGACGCGTGTGGTAACTCAATATACCATTTCACTGCATTTCCAGTGAGGGTGCAGGGAAAAAGACGTAACCAGAAACTATCATCCACTGTAGAGTTTGAAACACACTAGAGATGGTAGGTGGTGATATGGGTGCCCGGATCCTCCCCTTGTTTTCCATCGAAATTTTGGATGTCCGTTGGTATCTTATGTTGGATCGGCAGCGATTGTAAGTTGTGATAGATGGAGTCATTTGTCAGCTTGTATAAATCAGGTATATCCAACGTTGCCAAGAAAGGCAGAGTGTTAGGTTCCCCCAACTCGAACCATGGTGATGACGGATGACTTGAGGAGCTTTGCGTTCCTCCCATCGTTTGGTTCCCCATATTATACATGGGTTGTGTGGTGTAGCAGTTGCTTTGAGGTATGGTGTTGTAGAGTGGATTTCCATGAGGATTTTGATACTGGGGTATAAAATTTCCCCCAGTGTAAGCAGTGCCCCCTTGACTCATTTGAGTATGTGAGTAGGGTGCCCCCATGGATTGGTAGGGAATCCCTTGAGTATTCACACCCAACACAAAACTAACCATTTGTCCTTGACTGACAAAGGGAATGCTCATGTAAATTAGTGAATGACCATCCATGCTGAGAATGGAGGGGGAATTGTTACGTTCCCTACCAGCATGTGCATAGTGGAAATCCCACAAGGTATTTGGATCTGGTGGTTTGAACTGTACAACAGTAGCCGACCATGTTGTTGCTAGACAGGAACCACGCCTATAGTGCCATATTGAGCATTATAGGGAGCGTTGTATGTGGCACTTTTCGAAGGTATGCAGTTTGACACGAAAGGAGTGGATCCCGGCATCGGCTAGGTCCCGCTCATAGAGGGTGTCATGTGAGTGGTTGTACTTGGGACAAATGGGATAGTGGGGTTCTCCATTACCGGTGTTGTGGTGACTGTCGACTGAGGAAGTGGTGGAGGACCAAAAGTTTCCCTAAAGTCCCACAACCTGTTAGACATCGACGGGATACATGGAAATGTTCCAACTACTGAAGTAGGAAGTACAAGTATCGCGGGATCCAAGATTGGGTCCGACGAATTCATAAGCGGAGGGTTGAAGGGAGGAAGGAATCCTTTGGTAAAAAATTATCCGGTAAACTTGAATCGTCGGCTGTCCAAATAGATCCCGAGTGAGATCTGGGAGACTGATTCCCCGAAGATGGGGAATTCGGTTCACTGGAGTTTGGCGGATCTTCCATAATGAGTGGAGGAAGTCCTAGCAATCGTCTAGATTGACGACAAGGGCCAGATGCAGCCACGGTGACTGTTAATTTTTATCAACAAATTTTATCATGATATTTGTTAAAGTCTCAAAATGATAACACACGGGTGCCTAATAATATATAATAAAAAACACTACATGGATCAATCAGCAAATAGAGTGAAATTGCCTTGTCTGATAAGCACCGATAACCGAAGATGAAACCCAGTATCTCAATGAATAACAGAGAAGGATGGCCAGATTTACGATTGAAGTTACTCTAGAGCTTCACCCGAACCTTAGATTGAGGGGCCAAGTACTCTCGTGAAGATGAGAACCGTCCCAAAAACTGAAGATGGAGTAGATCCATCTGTGTTAGGTATCAGGATAGCCCGTCCTAGTAACCTTGTGTAAGTACCTAAAACTTTGGCCACTAAAGATACCTTAGATCATAGACACCACCGGGGGGGACATAGTCGTAGATAGCACGTTGTGTGGGCAGGATACCTGAGTCCCCGACTCAGTTCTGAAATCCCTGAAGGTATCCCCAATACACAGAATACCCAAAGGATTTGTAAGAAAAGGTGGGCTACCTTCACTTACAATCCGATGTTGTCTCATATTTTGCTCTACCTTTACTGGAGTGGTCCTGGTAGTATGAATGAAGAAGGAATTTTTCTCTCTTTTAATGACACTAGTTTGTTTTTTGACCTTGGGCAGTTTACTCACACTGCTTAGCCCAAGATTCTTGCCTGCACTAATGTTTGTTTGCTCAATAAAGAGTTATTTGTAGAAATTTTGAATAATATAACACTTATTCATAGATATTATCCCGATTATACACTATTTGTGGAATGCATGCATAATACATAACCTCCTCTACGTTGATCATCAATTTTGCAGAATTAAAATCAATGAAACATCAATCGCATGCGCACATAAACACAGTATGTACTGGGAAAGCATATAGCTGAAAACCCCAAACTATCTGTATATTATAATTATAGAGAACATGTAACAATACATAGTACAATACTCCTCACAAGTACTTAGTACTATCTCCACCTGCTACACACAAACTAGCTCAGATCTGAATCAAGTCACAGGTTCAAATCTCCTCTACTATCTGCCTGCCTCTACTGCGCAATCCAATGTGAGAATAGGAATGATCCAAGCTCATTTTTCCTTGGCTTGTACTGCGCAATCCTCATTGGCAATCTCCATCATTGATTGTGCAAATCTCACGCACAACTATAGTCACAACTGATAGCAGTCTCCACCTCTAACACCTGTCTCCACTGAACTGTCCATGCACTGAGTTAACTGATGTATTCTTTAGTTGCTTTATGAGTTAATAATTAGTGAATTAATTAATAATTAATTCACATCACTCATCACTAGTGTATTCTGCAATTAGACTAAATACAACTAGTTCAACCAAGTCAAACTGAACACAACTCCACCAAACTTAATCATTTGAGTTCTAACTGAATTCCATCATGCAATAGCTCAATTGACCCATAAGAAAAGTGTATTTCCTTCTGGTAGTTGCATGTGCCACATCCGTAGCTCAAACTGAAGTGCTCCAAGAGGATAAGATAATGTTTATAGTCCAAATATTATTAAGAGCTAATAATATTCGACTGCTCTATTTTTAGCCTGGCAGTCTAAAAATAGACTCTGCCCATATGTATAAAAATATAAGTCCATCTATTTTTACCAACATGACCAATCATCCAAAAATAACATCCTACAACTCATAGACCATGATCCATATGTCTAAAAATAGACATAGTCTAAAAATAGACTTTGCACCAAAAATAGCTTGCGACCCACTTAGTGAAGGCGACTCATTTCTACTAAGCTCCATCATATTGTTGCATTTTCAACACTCCCTCTCAACAAGATATGGATTATCTACAACCCCTATCCTGCCTCGGTGGTATTCGAATTTTCTCCTGGTGAGCGCCTTCGTCAAGAGATCAGCATCCTGATCCTCCATTGGAATGTATGAAAGTAACATGATTCTCTGCTACACACAATCTCTTATATGATGGTACCTGATGTCGATGTGCTTGGATCTATCATGAAATACTGGATTAGGCGAGCATTTAATGCAACTCTGGATATCACAATAAATCACTGTAGGCTCCAAGTGTGACCCGAACAACCTGACCAGGATCTTCCTCATCCATATAGCCTCGCATGTAGCCAAACTTGCTACCATATACTCGGCCTCTGCTGAATTGAGTGCCACGGATCTGTGCTTCCTGCTGTACCAAGAAACTGTTGTCGACCCGATACTAAAAATCCCTCCAGATGTGCTCTTTTTGTCCGTTGGGCTCCCTGCCCAATCTGCATCCGTGAAGCCACATAGCTTCACCTCATCCTCCTCTCTGTACCACAATCCATATCCCGATGTGCCTCTGAGATAACGCAATACATGCTTTCCTGCCTTCCAAAAGAGCTTGGTTGGCTTAACCATAGCTTGTGAAAGTTGGTTAACAGCATAGCATATATCGGGTCGTGTATTGACTAGATACATAAGCGACCCCACCAACTTTCGATAAATAGTGGCATCCACTACCTCTCCTGAAGTAGCATCCTCCTTCCTCCAACATCCAGGAAGAGGAGTATCAACAGGCTTGTAGCCATGCATGTTGAACTTCTCCAGTATCTCTCGAGCATACTTACCCTGAGAAACAAATAGTCCATCACTGCGCTGCCAAATTTCCAATCCCAGGAAATAATGAAGGAGGCCCAAGTCCTTCATCTCAAACTCTATAGCAAGACCATCCTTGCATGAAAGTATCAACAGCTCATCTCCTGTCAAAATCAAATCATCTACATAAAGTAAAATGATAAGCAACTTAACCTCCACCACAATCTGGTATAGGTTAGGATCCGCCTCACTCTTGGAGAATCCAAGTCCAGTGAAATAACTATCTATCCATGTGTACCAAGCATGTGGTTCTTGTTTCAACCCATACAACGCTCTCTTGAGCCTGCACACATGCGACTCGCTGCTGAAGATCTCGAAACCTTCGGGTTGCTCTATGTACACCTCCTCCTCAATGACTCCATTGAGGAACGCAGTCTTCACATCCATCTAATGAATGTTCCACCCCATCTGCGCTGAGAGAGCAAGAATCGTTCGTATGGAAGAATACCTTGCGACAGGTGCAAAGGTATCCTCATAATCGATTGCCTCTATCTGTGAGAAGCCTCAGGGAACAAATCTTGCCTTGTACTTCTCCACACTCCTGTCAGCTGCCTACTTCACTTTGTAGATCCATCTCGAACCCACCACTGATTTCCCCTCCGGTCTTGGGACAATCTCCCTTGCATTGTTTCTGACAATTGAATCATACTCTTCCACCATGGCATCTACCCATGCGGGATCCTCCATAGCTTTCTCGAAAGAGGATGGCTCAGTCATGACACATTTGCTCACAAGAGCCATGTATCCAGTGTACCGATCAGGTGACTGTCTCTATCTGCGTTGTCCTGTAGGTGGTCCTACAACCTTCTCTGCATCTTGAGCTAGTCGCTCAGCTTTTGTAGTGCGCTTTCGCCCTCTGATGGTTGGCGCTGCATGAGTGGTCTCTTCTACTCCATGAACTTCATCTTGTGGCTGATCCATGTCCTGAAGCTCATCCTTAGGAACTAATAGCTCCTCCTCTGCATGCAAGTGTGGCTCCCTCTCAAGCGAACACTTCATGGCTTTCTCCTCCTAAAATTTGATATCCCGTCACACAACAGTCTTGCGACTTTCTGGCAAATACACACGATATTTTTGGGGCATATCAGTGTACCCCACAAATATCCCAACCTCTATAGTTGGCTCCAGCTTCTTCCTGGCATCCTTCGTCACATGCATGTAAATGTTAGAACCAAAAATCCTCAAATGGGAAATATCAGGCCTCATACCAGAATAAGCCTCCTCGGGTGTACTCATGCCAAGTATCCTATGAGGACAACGGTTCTGCACATATACTGCAGTATTGCATGCCTCCGCCCACAAATGAAGGGGTAGGCCCTGATCATGCAACATCGCCCGTGCAGCACCCACGATCGTTCTGTTCTTCCGCTCAGCAACCCCGTTCTACTGTGGGTTATGGGGAGCTATGAGCTCTCTTCGAATCCCTTCTGCACTGCAAAAGTCCTTGAACTCGCCAAAGATGAACTCACCACCATTGTCGCTCCTAAGAGCCTTCACCTTCTTCCTTGATTCCTTCTCGACCAGTGCTTTGAACTCATAGAACTTTGAGTATGTCTCTCTCTTCTTCTGCACGAAGAAGATCCAACACTTTTGAGAGAAATCATCAACAAAGATCACATAGTACCTGTGCTTTGCTGTCGAAGCTACTGAGAAAGGTCCACACACGTCTGTGTGAATTCTCTCAAGGATCGTCGTGGCGTGACTATCCTTCTCGTGAAAGGTGGCTTTCACAAATTTTCCCAAACTACACCCCTTGCACTGCTCTGACTGCGCAAGAGTGCCTTTAGGAAGCCCAGTAGAAATCTGTTGCAGTATCTTCAAGGCTCCATGGTGAAGGTGGCCCAATCTCCTATGCCACAACTCGCCATCATCCTAGCTCAACAATCCTTCTGCCTTGCATGCAATTGCTGCGCAGCCATCTATATGCAATTGATAAAGGTTCTTGACTCGAACCCCTATCTTTCGGGTTTCTCCAGTTGTCTTATTGTGCAGGAAAGCCTTTCCCTCGCTAAAAAACAACATATCCCTTGTCTTCTAACATCACCACAGAGATAAGATTCTTCTTCAATCCTAGAACATGCATCACTTCCTTCAATACGAAGGGTTTACCAGACTCCCTCTCAAAGGAAATGGTACCGATACCGGTCGCATTGCATCTACCATCATCACCCATCTCAATGTGCACTCCAAGATCTTTCTCATCCATATCAGAAAACCAATCTCGATCTCCTATCATGTGAAAAGACACACCACTGTCCAAGAACCATACCGATCCCATCACACTTGATACCAAGCATGCAATCAATGAAAAATATAGCTCAAGCTGTGAGGCTAAGGCCTCTCCTGCTGCAGATCCAGCAGCTTGCATATTTTTCTTTTTCTGCAGACAATTTGTGACATAATGTCAGTGCTAGTGACAGTGAAAACACTTCACCTTGGACATGTCCTGCTTCTTTCCTTTCGCACTGGAATGAGAAGCTTTCTTGTTCTTCCCCTTCTTTGCTTTGGCAGCTAAAGCACAATTTTCCTCATCAGATGCCTTTGATGAAGATTCGTCCCTGGTATTCCACCTGATCTCCTCCTGCACAAGATCTGACCAAAGTCTCTCCCATCCTGGCAATTTCTCCCGACCATTGAAAGAGTCCTGATAGGAATGCCAACTCTTCGGAAGACCAAGGAGAGCCAATCTCACCAAGTCCTCATCATCGACAGTCACCCCCACACTTCCCAGCTCATCCCGGCATTGAGTGAACTTCGTGAGATACTTGGGCATACTGTCTCCTTTCTCACACTTAATGTTTATGAGTTTATCCTTGAGCGCCAACTTCCTCTGGTCGCTCTTGCTTTGGAATAAATATGTCAACGCTTTCCACATCAAGTATGGAGAAGCCTTTCCATGTAGGCTAGATACAATGTGATCCTTGATGTCCTCCAACAGAATCCTTCGACACTTTTCTATCTTCTTTTGCCAAACCTCAACGTGAGCAGCATCAGTAGGCTTTGGGACCTCAGCCTCTATGAACTCCTTCAGCCCATTTTCATCTAACACCACCTCCATCCTGTCTTTCCACGCAATATAATTCAAGCTGCCTTCAAGGGCATACTCCAATCGTAATCTGTTGAAAGACATTTCAACTTTGACACCAAGAAAACACTGCTGCAAATTTGAATTCCACCAGCTCAAAACTCAACCGCTTATGATCTAAAATTTGTGAGAACAAATTATTTCTCATACAGAGATTGACTGTATGGGCTTTTACCGGATATAAGGATGAATCCAGAGGCTACCTGGCCCGATTACAGACTCTGCCTGAAGAAATAAAATGTAACCACTTTCTGAATAATAGATCTAATGATCAACTCTGCTCTGATACCATGTAGAAATTTTGAATAATATAACACTTATTCACAGAGATTATCCCGATTATACACTATTTGTGAAATGCATGCACAATACATAAGCTCCTCTATGTTGATCATCAATTTTGCAGAATTAAAAACAATGAAACATCAATCACATGTGCACATTAACACAGTATGTACTGGGGAAAGCATACAACTAAAAACCCCAACTATCTATATATTATAATGATAGAGAACACGTAACAATACATAGTACAATACTCCTCACAGGTACTCAATACTATCTCCACCTGCTACACACAAACTAGCTCAGATCTGAATCAAGTCACAGGTTCAAATCTCCTCCGCTGTCTGCCTGCCTCTACTGCGCAATCCAATGTGAGAATAGGAATGATCCAAGCTCATTTTTCCTTGGCTTGTACTGCGCAATCCTCATTGGAAATCTCCATCATTGATTGTGCAAATCTCATGCACAAATATAGTCACAACTGATAGCAGTCTCCACCTCTAACACCTGTCTCCACTGAACTGTCCATGCACTGACTTAACTGATGTATTCTTTAGTTTCTTTATGAGTTAATAATTAGTGAATTAATTAATAATTAATTCACATCACTCATCACTAGTGTATTCTGCAGTTAGACTAAATACAACTAGTTCAACCAAGTCAAGCTGAACACAACTCCATCAACTCCTCAATCAACTCCACCAAACTCAATCACTTGAGTTCTAACTGAAGTCCATCATGCAATAGCTCAACTGACCCATAAGAAAAGTGTATTTCCTTCTGGCAGTTGCATGTGCCACATCCGTAGCTCGAATTGAAGTGCTCCAAGAGGATAAGATAATGTTTATAGTCCAAATATTATTAAGAGATAATAATATTCGACTGTTCTATTTTTAGCCTGGCAGTCTAAAAATAGACTCCACCCATATGTCTAAAAATAGAAGTCCATCTATTTTTACCAACATGACCAATCATCCACAAATAGCATCATGCAACTCATAGACCATGATCCATATGTCTAAAAATAGACATAGTCTAAAAATAGACTTTGCGCCAAAAATAGCCTGTGGCCCACTTAGTGAAGGCGACTCCTTTCCACTAAGCTCCATCATCTTGTTTCATTTTCAACATTATTGATTGATTTTAGGTAAATTTTATGTGTACTTGATTATTGTCTTCGGTAGGGGATTTGACGTATGAAATGTGATGAGACTCTTACTCAGAAATCATGCACAAAACAATGCTTTGAAAAAATTTCAATTCGATGAAAACAAGTTGTATTCTACATATCATATTCTCCACATATTCATATTCGTTCCATGCATCTTAGTCATTTAACACATGCATAACCAAAAGAATTCTTTCCAATGTTTCTTAACAACTACTTGAAACCAAAATAGAGCAGCTTTTAACCAGCTAAACAGAAGGATGAATAAAAAATGTGAGTCCTTCTTTTATAAAAAAAATACTTTTAAGAAAGAAAAACAAAACTTTTTTCCTAAAAATAAATTTCTAGGACACCTATTTTGCTAGCAAAATGTAGTTACAGTTCTTCTTTCAGCCCATGAGAAGGCTTCCTATCCCTTTTGGCTTCTAGACATAGCTAAAAATCAAGGTATTGGGAGACTAAGGCTCTGTAACAGTGGATACAAAGAGTTAATAGGTCCACTAACGCTCCCTATTAATAGGCACAGTGCTTTATAAAGCTTTGTGTAGCCTGCTAACCTATGTTAGTGTGGGAAATCAGTCAAACAAAGGGATTTCAAGATCAGATTCAGAGATGAATACTTGTAGGCAAGATGCAGCAAGATTTTTGGTGGGTCAGAAAAGGATTGCAGAAGTATAGGGAGCTTTTAGAAGGAGGAGAAAACAAAGAAAATTCTGGGTAATCCGGGAACTAGATGTATAGTCCCCAACGGAGTCGCCAATTCTGCTATGGGGTAAAATGCATGGTGTATGGAGAATGAAAACTACCCTCAAAGGCCTTCCTGGGACCTTCGACAGACTGTAAGATTATCTGCAGATGCTACCAAGTTATACACATGTTCATAGACAAATATCAATTAACAAAGTATGGAAAGAGGATTACCTCAAGTCTCCTTCTAGATTTGTGTAGAGATCACAATGCAGCCAAGCGGAACACCCTCAAAGCCGGCTCCAAATCAATTCCTGCACAAAGTAAAGGCAAACACAATCACCGCATACAACCTTGAAAACCAATATATGAATACATAACGAACATATATTTGCATACAATTAAACTACTCTTATAAACAAGTATCGAATGAACAACTTAATGAACTATGTTACCGACACCATAAAGTAGGGAACACAACCGCAGTTCTGTATTAATAACAGAAGAGTGATTACAACCATCTGTTATATCAGTCTTCCTTTACCTCTTTCGCTTCTCTCTCTCTCTCCCTTTTTTCTCACTTCTTCAGATATGAGATAGTTCTCAACAGCTACGTAGGCTATCCTTTCAAATGCTCTGACCCCTTTCACAATTACCCTCTCATTGCTTATGTAGACAATTTACTCCAATGTTCCTTTAGCATCCCAATGACAAATTCCAATTATATCCAGTAGCAATCGCATTAACTTATAAACATTGACAGTAAATGCATATGGAACATAAAATCATATGCAGAAAACAAGCCAAGACAAGAGGACACAAGATGTGGTGGATGTGAGGCACAAACCCAAATGCAAGGAAACCCTTTGACCAAATCTTCTTATTATTCTTCAATAGTTCAGGAGAGAGAGAGAAAGTACAAATATCATAAATGTAAGCCCAAAATAGATTTTCCAAATTACAAGACAAACCAGTAGTCAATGTAGCCCTAACCAGAAAGTCAACAGTGGTCAAAGATGCCCAAAATGTCCTACAGTCAGATCGGTCAAAAACAACCCAATTCGGCCTTCTAGGAGAGTCAAAATCATCCCAAAACAAGTTGGTAAAACCCAATCAAAAGAGAGAAACACTGATGTAATTTTCAATAGTCAAATATGAAGTCAACGTTGGTCAACATGTCCCAAACTTCTCGATTTTTGTGCAAATAAATCCAGCCTAGAGAAATCAAACTTCTGACCCAAAATCAAAGTCAACATTGGTCAAATCACCCTAAGTCAAAGTTGGTCAACGACCTAAAAAATTTGACCTATTTTACTCAGAAAAAAAATCAACATCCTACCACATGTGCGAGGAAGAGAGAGAGAGCTTCCTGCTACATGTGTGAAGAAGAGAGGTAGACCTCCAAGTTGTTTTAACCAATCAAGAGAGAGAATATGATGTGATGAGATGATGTCCAAATGACGAAAAGGTCATCTCTATTTATATAATTCGTTGAGGGTGAGGAAACCCATCTATTGGGCTACATGAGCCTACAATTGACTGTGGCCAACCTTGACAATTTGTCCATGGGAGAAATAAATTCATAATTACATTTCTTCTTGTCACAATGAGATGATCTTTATATAAACATTTTACCTCTCCGAAAGAGGAATCCAATGCGATAATCATTTCCATCATATCAGTTGTCCTAAGGTAGAAGTTGGCCCTAGTTTCCAATTTTAACACCATGCTTCTCAAGCCTTTCCTTGGTTGCCTTTGATGTGTTATCAAGCCTATGAAAAGTTTCAAGTATGTTATATACAACAATTTTATTGAAAACTAAATAAAATTAAGCATATCAAATTCAAGATGTAAATTGTACCTTAGTTGACCAGGTGTTGTTTTCCCTTTTAATCTAAATTCTTTCTCATTTTTGTCCTTAATGAGGCCCTTCCATGCCATATCAAAAATCATGGGAGGGCGCTCATACCTAGAATTTGCTAGCGATTTTCTCCTATAGTGGTACCATATATGTTTTAACTATTTTCCAGTTGCGACAGAGATCATGACTTTATTGAAGATAGCTACCCCGAATAGATCATCAAGGTACTCCATGAGCACTTTTTTAAGGTTGGAATTTTGACAATTTCACCTTTTTCTTATGATGGGCCCAAAAATTTCCAACTTTTTGTCATCCATTCTTTTATAAAATGGTTTGTTACCTACATGCAAAAATATATGATCATTAGTTTGAAAATAATAATATAGATGACTTATGTTATATATAGAAAACATGAAACATTTAAAACATCAAAAAATACCATGAACTTTGGTGTTCATATTGGAATTCCTTCTTCATTCACCAAAAATGTGCAGTCAATCTTCCATGTACTCTTAACACTTGATGCTCAACAAAATGAACCCATAATGTCATCAATACTAGGTGTTATAGACATTTTTGTGCCTTACAGCATTGAGCATGAAATGTCCATAATCTAAGGGATCCAAAGTCCCTAAACATGTTGTTCCTACCCCTAGAGGAACAAGGCTAACAAACCACAGCAATTCACAGAAGTTCTCCACCAGAAACTGCTCAAAAACAAGTCAATTCAGGATCAATTCAGTGGCTCCACTAGCTGTCTGCGCTGAATGTCAAAGCCAACAATGGCTACCTGCGCTGAGCGAGAGTTGACATGTGGCAAGTTCATTCCACAAGGTGTCAAAACCCAGGAAGCTTCCAAAATATTCCTCAATGACACTTGCCTCAAGGAATTCGACTATGATGAGTAAGAGGTTCCAAATCTCCAAGTGGAAGCAAGAACCTCCAAGTGGAAGCAAGAACCTCCAAGTGGAATCAAGAACTGACAGAGGGAGAGGACACTAGTCAGATCTCAAGCTGACTCATCCTCTCTCCAAACATCTATATATATATCTCTCCTCCATGAGATCTAGAGGCTGGAATTTTGTTATTGCAAAGAATTGATGTTGGTTTGAGATTGGAATCATTGGGTGCTTAATGCTTTGAAGGGAGGTGAAGATAGGAATTCCATTTTGCTGGGAAGGAGATGCTGGATTGGAGCCCTTTGGGTTGTATCTCTTCCTGAACCTTGTTATTCATCAATAAAGCTATCTTGGTTTCTCCTATATACTGATGTATCTTTGATGTATGATTGCATTAGTATGTTTAGTTTACTTCTAATCCTGAACTAGTTATGATTATGAATCTATGTCTTTGTGTAGTGTTCTTCTCTTGTGATCTTGCAGAGACCTGTTGAAGCTGGGCGAGCGAGAAGGCAAGTAGCTGGGAACTCCCAAAGAGAAGAGAAACCGGATCGAGGGACAAACGGAAGACACCGGTTAGTCCATCCATCTCTCTTCATTCTTAATTCATAAAGGAAGAATACTAGAATAGCTGTCTCTGTTTGTTGCTAAGGCACTGTCACACCTTAGGTGGATAGGATCGTCCTGCATAGGCATTTTTCCCCACAACAAATTGGCGACTCCGCTGGGGAAATTTGTTTTAGTCATTTTATTTGTGTCTCTATCATTGTTTGTTTCATAGACTCAACAGCAACAATCGAACTGCATCTTCTATTCTCAGATGCAAAGTAGACAGTTGCTGCTTTGATCCAATCACTGGATTTGTCTATGATCTGAACAATGGACTCACAAATGATTTGATGATCCTTTGTGATAGATCTTAGTACCCCATCAAAGCATCCCTTTGATTGCACCTTGCTTGTTGCTTTTATTTGGCCTGAAACAGTAGATTAATCAACAATCTGTGACCCATAACCCAGTGAGAAACTCTCGTTTCTCCTTCAGCGCAACCCCTGTGAAGGGATTCTGCATTTCAACGCAGGTCCCGTGAAGGCCACCTGCCCTGAATGTCAAAACCCCAGTGTTGAGGTTGCGCTGATCCAGTTTGGCCTTGTGCAGCTGGGGTTCTCTGCTCTGTGTTGCCCTGTTTTGATCTCTGATTTTTGCAGCCTGTAACCAGCATAGGTACCAGTCTGATAACTCCTTTTCTCTGCTTAAATTCCGCCTCCTTTTGTACAAAAAGACTGTGAGTGTTTTTATGTGTTTGTGGCATCATTTACAGTTTTCCTTTGCATGAGTGAAATAATCATCCTGTAGCCCTTGATTCAGATCTGTTGATTGTGATCTTAGGAGAGAGTTCATTGGCTGTTTACAGTTGATTATACATTTGCTTTTGCTTATTGGTTTGAGTTTGTCTCTTTTAAGTGTCGAAACAAGTGTTCATTTCGAAAGTCGTAAAGTGTTGTATTCTCTTCTACCCTTTCTGATTTCGAAAAAGTAAACTTGTTTGTACTTGTCATTTAAAAGCAAATTCAAAGTTGTACAAAAATCTTTCTTTGTAGGCATCAATACTAAGAAAGCAGAAAACAAACACCTGCATTGTGCATTTGCATTTTGATAGTTTGCATGCTTGATTTAGGAAAAGTGCATTAGAGTGTGCTGATTGCTCTTTGAGAAAAGATGGTGTCTTTCTTTTCCCTTAGTAGCTAGGATTTTCAAAGTTGAAAAGATATAAAGCTTGCTTATCATCTTTAGACTGCATTTAGGAATTGTATCATACATCTCGTGGTGATCCAGAAAGGCAAACTTCTAAAAAGATCAACTTAAAATAAATTGAATGAACTTAACAACGCTTTGCAACATAACGCACAACATAGAGGTCTAGGCTAGAGACGTGTTCCGGTGTCGTAAAGCCTGGTGACTGTCGATCTCGTTGAAGGTGGGTGATTCCTCCTGAGGGACGATAGCGCCAGTACGGATTGTGCTCCCACGTACCGTCGCGTATATATTGGGAGACCCCTATAGGAATTTAACCTTTATCCTTAGGAAGCCGTGTCGGCCGCCCTACTGATCACGATGCACTGAACACAGCATTCAGGAAGATCGACCGCCCGTACCCTAAAAAGTATTCTGCGGTTTCGCGAAAAGTTTGGCACACCCTCTGCCTAGAACTCCAGAGCAGTTTCTTTTGGCCTTTTTCAGACTCTATAACAGAAAAAGTCCATCCGAGCATTTGTCACTTCGGGCTCGTTAAAATATCGAAGGAGACCAGAGTCATCTTTAGCTTTTTCTCGACTCTTTAAAAGTGAAAAATCAAGTTGTGTCTAAAGCGTCATTAACAATTTATTTTAAATGGAACAATCCCCCTTTATTCCCGCGTTGATCTTTAGGTTGAAAAAATGGAGCACGCCAACCAAGGAATTCCCCTTGGTGGAAATCCTAGTCCCTTCTCCTCTTGGGGAGATGTTGGTGTGCCCCACATGGCCACTTTGTCACTTCCAGGATTGACAATTGGCCTGCCAGTCTGGCTCTTTTCAACTAATGTCGTTCAGAACACCACGATTCCTGAACAGTCGAGTCAACAGTTAGACCAGACCAGAGTTGCCCACCAGCCTTTGACTTCATATAATTCTTCCTCTCCTCCTTCCTCTTCGCTTGACGGAACTGGTAAAACAAAAAACCGAGTTCCTAAGGAGAAGAAAGAAAAGAAGAAGAAAGAGAAGAAGAAGAAGGAGCCAAAGGCGACTGGGGGCAAACAAGTGTCGTCTGACAAAAGTCCACACACAGCACTGACCAGGCCTAAATCGCCATGTGTCATATGCAAGGGAGACCACTTCCACAGAGATTGTCCCTGCATCCCTCGATACTAAGGGACTGGTCTCCCCGTTTTCACAATTCGGTGGCGTCAACCTCTGATAGCCATGTTGACAGCTCACTGTCAACTAGTGGAAGTGAAGCCCCAGGACAGAGAGGGAAAGCTAGATTTCCCTGCAAACTGTGCGAAGGTGATCATGCCATCCACCGTTGTCCCTTCTTAGACGAGGCAAAAAGATTTTTGGAAGATCGCCTGATTTTACGAGCGCAACTTCCTCCTGGATATCAAAAACTCCTGCGAAGTCCTTCACTAGTTGAGAACCTGGTTGGCCCGCTCAGGTGGTCAGCCGAAGCACCTATCATTGAAGATGAACCGTCTGAATCCATACCTGACGAAAGTCTAAAGGTTGAGGCGGCAGTTGACCCGGTTTTGCCTTCAGAGGCTCTATCTTCGAATGATACCATCACAGAGGAGAATAAAGACGACACCGTCCAAATTCTCTTCATCAACACTGACTTCGACGAACACGGGGGCAATGCACCCATTCCTTTATCGCAGGAAGGAAGTTCATCAGAGCGATATCCGGCCGTCTATTCGGTCCCACCACCAAGCAACCTGGTTGTGTCCTTCGACTGGAACCAACTAGGCAGACCCCGGTTACCAGCCAGTATACCATTCAGAATTATCGTCCAAATATACAGAATGGTAATGGCTGGCACAATCATTGATGAGGGGGCATCTGTGAGTATCCTTTCCTCTATTGCTTGGAAAGCGCTTGGTTCACCAGCGCTTTTGCCTGAAATGAGAAATCTATCAGGCTTCGATAAAGGAACCAGTCGACCTTTAGGGATCCTCCCCAATGTGCCCATAACATTGAAAGGGAAGACCGTTCAAATGAACGTGATGGTCGTTCAAGGACCCTTGGATTATAACCTACTCCTTGGACGAGACTATATATATTGCATGGGAGCCATCGTCTCCTCACTCTTTAGAGTAATGTGTTTTCCGCACGAAGGAAGAGTGGTCAAGCTCGTGGACCAGCTTTCATTTCCCGGATCACGCATCGCAAATAGTCATGTACCATCCCTAAATGGTCTCTTCACGCAAGAAGTGTCTCAACCCATGGTCCGTCCTCCTGATGAGCACGAGTAATCTGGGAGGATATGACTGGAACCCAGGGGGCATGCGTCCTGGTCTGCTTCGGCAGGAAAACTTTGGGTATAGGGTAGGTTTCCGCGAGAGAATATGACTAGTCCGTACCCCGTCCAGCATGGAACAGGGGTTGTTCTAGAATAAGATTCTTTTGTCAAAGTTAAGTGAGTTGGCAGATGGAGTCTCTCACCTTTGTCTATCTCGGTAGACATCGCCGAAGAAGTGTTTTATTCGTGGCCGCGAATGGAACAATCTTTGGGTAACCTGAAAGA
This sequence comes from Pinus tabuliformis, assembly GCA_031772625.1. Classification (NCBI taxonomy): domain Eukaryota; kingdom Viridiplantae; phylum Streptophyta; class Pinopsida; order Pinales; family Pinaceae; genus Pinus; species Pinus tabuliformis. Next base: position 98,631,606 of record CM062819.1, on the reverse strand, counting down.
GGTAGGCCTCTCTTGGTAAAACGAATGTTTTATTGGACTGAAGAAGAGGTAACCTTGAAATCATATTTTATACCTGGGGGCATGCAAACCTTTCGGAGTGCAAGCAAGGGGCGACTATTTATTTTTTAAATTTTTAGGTCCTCCCTTTAAACCTGTAGGTCTAACCCTTTAAACTCGTAGGATTAGTCGTTTCCGAACTTGCATAACGAAAGGATCCGAAGCAAAGCTTTGTAAGATCTAAGCTCCCTAAAAAATAGCATCTTCAATGAGACATTCTTATCATATGACTGGGTAATCGAGCAGTTTTAGCACACAGTTCATGCTCGTTAAAAAATAAACGCAAGATTCGAGCAGTTTTAGCACACAGTTCATGCTCGTTAAAAAATAAACGCAAGATCCGAGCAGTTTTAGCGCATAGTTCATGCTCGTTAAAAAATAAACATAAGATTGAGCAGTGTTTTTCCGCGTTCAAGCTCGTTAAAAAATGAACTATCTTCCGGTAAATAACCACTGTGAATGTAACCTTATCTGCCATTAAAGCCTTGGTCGTGTTTGCACCGTCACCTCCACTTTTCATTTGGCCGATCGTTCACCTCCATATGATTGTTTACCCATTTTGAGGAACAGCTGCGAAGAGTGATTTCACTAGCCATCCTTGTGACACTGCCGTGATTGGAAAATTCCAACCTGTACCTGGAATCAGCTGCTAACCCATTTATCACTCGTTCCTCAAAAGACGAGTCTTCTTTAAGCTCTTTTCAACTGACTCGTAAAATATGAAAAGATTGCCGAGTTTTGGCCTTCCAGCTCGTTAAAGCGACGGAAGTGCTATCCCTCCTCTAGATTTTAATCTTTTTGGACCTGAGGGATTATTGCACAAAAAGATCGAGCGCTTGTTTTGTTCGGCTCGTTAAAACTATCGAAAACTCATCCCTTCTGTATTGTTTTATACTTTTTTCGGACTTAAGGGATTAGATGACGAAAAAGGACTTTTGGAGTTAACTTTATGTACCTTTTTAGACTCTCTAAAAATGAAAAGGACCGAGTTATCCTTTGTCGTTAGACTCGTTAAAATCATTAAATAGCGACAAACTTGTCTTTAGACGAGAACGAGTTTCACTATCGCTAGGCTCGTTAAAACATAGCGATGGGCTTGCCCGAAAGGCAGGTTATAGAACAAGCATATGTTATCCTCCTCAAGCTTGACAAAAATAAAGAGGTACTGGTCAGCAATGACTGGGGAAAAATTGGGAGAAACTCAAGAAAACTTTGATGGTAGCAAGTCGCTCTTGAACATGACACTTTTCCTCCGTACCACAATCGGGTTGGGTTGTTTCATTCACCGGTCACATCACAATGGTCTTGCCATACCATCCATATTTGGGGTAATGCTACCGATCCATCGCATCAGTGTCGCCATATGTTCAAGAGAAGTCGTTCAGAAAAGTCAACCGTGTCCCATCCACTGCCATACATTATCCTTCATCCTTTCATGACCGCCACCCTGAATCATATGTCACAGATCGTTTTCACCTCCATCAAAATCATTAGCTCCGTTCCGTGTCACTGATGTGGGATTCATTAAGGCCCTCCTTTGATGGATCGCTTCTTGTCGACATCAGCTCATTATCCAAGAAGTTGATCTAGGAACAACCCCTTCAGTACTTTGAAGCTTGCATGCCTCAATGGCAAGTTTCTCACTTTCGGCGACAGGTATACATCAATGACCTTCGACCAGAAGATTTTGCGTGGTGTTCGACGCCAAGTCCTTTATTCACACCACGTGAATTGTACTGCAGTACCTTGAGGGTCATTATCATTATCAGTGATTCCTCTCGCGCTTGTTAACGGTTTACCTCATTGACCGGTAATCAAGCGATGTCTTTCCATGTTCGACTTCAGAACATTTCTCACATGGATCGACTTGTACTTAGAGTGAAGATCGAACGAGTTTGAAGACCCCGGATCTAGTTTCATCCATCCGAGCTGCGATATATATTCAGGAAAGATAAAGACATTGACATGTACATCATTGCAGCAGATAATCATCCTACTCAAAGGATGATAATTTCATCAAAATTAGCAGTCTACCATCAGACGATTGTCTGTTCTATGTACAGAGAAGTGAATTTATAAAGCTGAGCATGGGAATGCCCGCCTCAGCTAGATCATGAAAGCAGTATGAAAAATAATGTATTGTATTGTATCTTATTACAGGTCTCCTCCCAGCATTTCACCCGATAAACGGCCTCATACTTTAGGGGGCAACTGTTATAGACATTTTTGTGCCTTACAGCATTGAGCATGAAATGTCCATAATCTAAGGGATCCAAAGTCCCTAAACATGTTGTTCCTACCCCTAGAGGAACAAGGCTAACAAACCACAGCAATTCACAGAAGTTCTCCACCAGAAACTGCTCAAAAACAAGTCAATTCAGGATCAATTCAGTGGCTCCACTAGCTGTCTGCACTGAATGTCAAAGCCAACACTGGCTACCTGCACTGAGCGAGAGTTGACATGTGGCAAGTTCATTCCACAAGGTGTCAAAACCCAGGAAGCTTCCAAAATCTTCCTCAATGACACTTGCCTCAAGGAATTCGACTATGATGAGTAAGAGGTTCCAAATCTCCAAGTGGAAGCAAGAACCTCCAAGTGGAATCAAGAACTGACAGAGGGAGAGGACACTAGTCAGATCTCAAGCTGACTCATCCTCTCTCCAAACATCTATATATAGGATCTCTCCTCCATGAGATCTAGAGGCTGGAATTTTGTTATTGCAAAGAATTGCTGTTGGTTTGAGATTGGAATCATTGGGTGCTTAATGCTTTGAAGGGAGGTGAAGATAGGAATTCCATTTTGCTGGGAAGGAGATGCTGGATTGGAGCCCTCTGGGTTGTATCTCTTCCTGAACCTTGTTATTCATCAATAAAGCTATCTTGGTTTCTCCTATATACTGATGTATCTTTGATGTATGATTGCATTAGTATGTTTAGTTTACTTCTAATCCTGAACTAGTTATGATTATGAATCTATGTCTTTGTGTAGTGTTCTTCTCTTGTGATCTTGCAGAGACCTGTTGAAGCTGGGCGAGCGAGAAGGCAAGTAGCTGGGAACTCCCAAAGAGAAGAGAAACCGGATCGAGGGACAAACGGAAGACACCGGTTAGTCCATCCATCTCTCTTCATTCTTAATTCATAAAGGAAGAATACTAGAATAGTTGTCTCTGTTTGTCGCTAAGGCACTGTCACACCTTAGGTGGATAGGATCGTCCTGCATAGGCATTTTTCCCCACAACACTAGGGTCAACTATGCCACAACTTGATCCAGAGCCTGTTGAGTGTTTGGCTCGGGGGTCATGTGCTCATTGGTCACAACTATTGATGTGGACCTAGTGTCAGTACTAGGAGCATGTCCACTCAAAGGTAGAGTAGTGAATATTGCCTCACAATATACAATGGGTGCTAGTGTTTTCCAGATGCTCACATTGTGTCTGTTTAATTCTACAAGTACCAACACTAGGCTGAGGATTAGCTGACTGTTACTGGCGGCGAGATTCCTCAAAATAACACTAATAAGAAATGAATATGTTTTTGATTAAATAATGTAAAATTTAAAAATAAAAGATTTAGAATTACTTATGATGTAAAAAGGAAAAATAAACTCACTTTAAAATATGATTATTACCTCATATGACTGAATATTTTTTTTCAATTGATCTAGCCTCAGTCATAGGATTTCCATTCTTATTGTGAAACAACTCCATAATTTGTCTATTCATTTTCACCAAAACACTTTCTTATTGTCACCACAAGGTTTGGGAATGACAATTCTTCCTCATTAAGAAAATCATCATCATGGTGCTTAGGCTAAAAATGTCAATCAAAAATAAGTTATTATTTCCATTATATAAACAAAAAAATACCATTTCACATTAAATGTAAACCGAAATTGTATTTTGTTTAATTTTGACGGTGGAGGTACTTTTCCACATGGATGAAACTACCACATAATAATATAATTAGAGCAGTGAAATATTTTTTAAAAATGTTAAAGAATAGTTATCAACTTAAACATTTATTGAGGGACATGCAAACACATACAAACATTATGAATAAAGCATCTATACGTAAAAGGAATCCACACAACATTTGATCATCAAACTACTTGTTTCTTAGCATAGGAGACACTGATATTCTCTAATTAATGGTTGGAAGCACCAATTCAAACTTGTTTCTGCGACAATCTTGCATCTGCCATTTTATAGCTATACTCTATTAGTTCTTTCATTATAACTTGAAAAAATAATATTTAAGCACTTATGTACATACATATGAAATAAAATTAAACTTTGAAAACCTAAAAGCCACAAAATGATCCAATATGTTAAAAAGGCAAGACATTTTCATGCACAATTAAGTCATACAAGTAGGATGCAAAATAAAATCAAATCATGCATAAGGTATTGCAAGTGAAATTATCATCATTTTATAAGTGAGATCTTTTCAAAATGTAACAATCCAAGGTTAAAAATACATGATACAAGCGCAAGTCTAACATTCAATCAATATGCTAAATCCTCTTTATGCAACTCACAGACAATTTTCAAAGTATGATAAACCAAGAAAATCCTTTTCAAACAAAACATTACTAATGAAACTTTGTGAAAAGTGTGTCTACCCCAAGTTTACTTAGGGATAGTTGGGACTTCATCAAG